>CM033426.1:33085175-34366662 GCA_019425775.1 Rafetus swinhoei
GGCATTAGTTTTGCATCCTAAGACCTGTGTGTGGGAGCATTATGTAGCACTAGCCAAGAGGTGGAGCTAGCTTCTCTCCTTTTTCCTAGCACCTGTCCTTGTCACCTTCCTGCTGAATGAAAAATCCAGTTTTATATGGTGACCCTAAAGAGTTTCAGAACAGAGAGAAAAACACACCTTTGCGCTCTCAGCTGTGTTGGGTGGATCTGCTTGGATCTCACTACGGCCCTGCAAGGGCTGCCCCTCTGCACTCTCCACCATCTATCCAACCAGTGGGTCGTAGGACCTATTTTTGCTACTCAGAGAGACAAGAAAATACATCCGAATTCAGAAAAGATGTGACCAGACATGAGAGAGGAGAATAGGAAAGTTGCAAATTTGGTTAATTCACTTCTATTCCCACCCGGAGGGTTCTCAGCCAGTCTCTCTCCAAATGAAAAAATTGAATTCAAAGTGACTGTGTGTTGACAAGGGCCACCTGAAACCAATTGCCTCAATCCCAATATGGCTCCTATTCCTGTTATTCCTTTTTTAACTCCAAATTCCGTTCCTTACCGTAACCAGAGTCACCGGGAAGAGAACAGATGCAAACCCCTTAGAACTGTCTTTGTGCAGTTGCTATCACTCCATACACTGCATCCTTGCTCCTCAGCGTTCCCTGTGTGGTAAAGTCACTGAGTGAGTAGTGCTGGGGAGGGCTCTAATTTTCTTACTATTGACATTTTCAGGAGTGAGATAAATCCCAGTTTGAAATGTGGATAAAAGAAGCCACTGACATCCCAAACCTTACAAGGAGAGGCCAGAAGAGTGTGGTGTTCTGAGGAAAGGAGGAATTCTCTGTTGCAAAACAATGGAGATTCATCGGCACAGGCTTTTACCCATCTACCTTTGTTTTTTATTGTGTTTGTTAACATAGTACTTTGCAAGTTAGCCATTTTTTTGCAACTATTATATACTAGCCAATTAGCCCATCATAAGACGGGATTATCAGGTCTTCTCTCCTGAGCTCTCTCGCTCCGTGTCTCTCTCTCTCTCTCTCTCCTCCTACTGCCTCCCCCTCTCTCTCTCAGCTCTCGTCCGCCTCCTGCCTCTCCCTCCGTCTCTTTCTTTCTCTTCTCCCGCTCCTGCCTCTCACTCTCCCTTTCTCTCCTCCTGCCTCTCTCTCCCCTCCGTCTCTCCCTGCCCCCCTTCCCCTTCCACTTCCTCTCCCCCTCCCACTGTGGCACTCAGCTGAGTGTTGCGCGCTCAGCCGGGCCGCCGCGGGGGAGGAGGGTGGGGCGGTGACGTACACGGCCAAGGTGTGAGGCCGTGTACGTCACGGCCCCCTCTTCCCCCCCGTGGCGGCCCAGCTGAGGGATGCAGCACTCAGCGCCACAGTGGGAGGGGAAGGAGGAACGGTGACGTACATGGCCAGGGGGCATGGCCGTGTACGTCAGTGTTACAGACTCACAGACACTGGGCTACTATATATATGATTGCATATTTTACCTTATCTCAGGTTACAGATTTACAACGTATTGTAGAATAGTTAGATCTAGTGAGTTTTGCCACTCATTCTCATTTCTTGTGAAGGTGTCAAGTTGTTGTTGGTGACAACTTTATCAGCTTAGTCAGTGACTGGTTGGAATGTCTCACTAGTTCTTCTGTGGTTTGGCCGCCTAACTAGATAAGAGTTTTGTTTCTTTTTAGCATTTAGAAGCTTGGTCTCTGAGCTTTCAAAGACAGGCCATGATAGTAGGATCTCCTTGCTTGGAGATAAGAGGAATCGGATCTGGCACATGGGGTCATACACGAGCCATTTCAGAAACTGCGTGAGAGAAACCTGTGGTAGAAAAGATAAATGAGGAGTTTGAGCCTGAGTTAGAGCTGGTCAAGAAAAATTTGACAGAACAATTTTCCTTTGTAAAATGAAAATTTGTTGAAATGGAAATGTGATTTCAATGAAATGGTAGACAGAAAAGCATCAAAACAAATGATTTTGCTTTCTCATTTTGAGACTGTATAAACATTTTCATTTTTATGAGAATACTTTGTTTTGACTATCATTTCATTATATTTAGTTTTCACTTACGTTGGGATATTGTAATATATTGTATTATACTTTATATTTTACTACTATTATCTACTAGATATATTTTTGTTAGTCTCTAAGGTGCCACAGGACTACTCGTTATTATTGAAGTCACAGACTAACACGGCTGCCTCTCTGAGACATTATATTTTATATTCTGATGTGCTGCAGGGGTGGGCAAAAGCCTCTCAGTAGGCCAGATCCGGCCTGCCTTGGGCTTTGATCCAGCCCTTGAGGCAGTTACAGGTCCCGCCCCTAATTACAGGCCCCTCCCGGGGGAAGGAGATCAGCCCCATCCCTCCACCTCCTATGCTGCCGCTGGAGAGGGGGCAGCGCTGGGGCTGAGGTTCCTCAACAGGACCGGCTCCAGAGGCGCCGCTTCCATGGCCACGCAGTCTGGGGCTAGCCCCGGAGGCTGGAGGCGCCGCTGACTCTGGCCAAAAAGGGTTCCCAACCCCTCCCCTAAATAAAGAAAACACTGAAACCTTTTGTGTTGGATATAATATTTTACTTTATTTAAAATGAAGTTTGATAAACTAACATGAGAAAGTTAAAACACTTAGGCTGCGTCTAGACTGGCATGATTTTGAGCAAAAGCGGCCGCTTTTGCACAAAATCTTGCCGCCTGTCTACACTGGCAGTATTTATGCAAGAACACTGACTTTGTAATGTACAAAATCAGTGGTTCTTGCGCAAATACTAGACACTCCTGCTCAGGATAAGCCCTCTTGCGCAAGTATTCTTGCAAGAGGCCAGTGTAGACAGCCACATTAATTTCTTGTGCAAGAAAGCCCGATGGCTAAAATGGCCATTGGAGCTTTCTTGCGCAAGAGAGCGTCTACACTGGGCACGGATGCTTTTGCGCAAAAGCAAATCTTTTGCGCAAAGGCACATGCCAGTATAGACGCTCTCTTGCACAAATACTTTTAACGGAAAAACTTTTCCGTTAAAAGTATTTGCATAAAATCATGCCAGTCTAGACGCAGCCTTAATCTGTTTCATAATTTAAATTAAACTGTTCTCACTAGCTGCAGCTGGTTCAGAAAATAAGGTCACCATACCCAGCAGGATCATTCTCAACTCTGCCTCTTCTGGGTCGGCCCGCAGCAACTTCCAACATTTGTGAGGTGGCCCCCCTTCCAAAATTATTGCCCACTCCTGATGTGCTAACATTATTAAAACCAAATGCATTGGTGGTTCTGATTTGAATATTTTTGGAACTCTGTTCTATGAGGAATTGAAACATTTTGTTCCAATTTGGAATAAAAACAAAGTTGGAAAAACCAGAATTTCCCGTGGAATTGACTTTCCATTTCCCCTTGGCTGTAGTCTGTACACCTGTTGAAGTCGTGCATCTCGAGAATTTCTACACCACCTCTGAGAGCAGTTCCCTCAGCTTCTTTAGGAAACCTTCCAAGTGTGGTGGCTTTCCAATTCACTGATTACTCTGCTGTTCTGTTCTTGGCTTGCAGATTACCTCTTCTACACTTGAGGTTTCCTGTTCTTGGTCTGTGATGTATCGAACACCCTGAGGGAACCAGATAAACTAATATTGAACTTGCCAGATTTCACTGACATAGGCTGGTTTGTCTGATCGGTTGTCTTCTTGGCCACTGATTATTTGCTGGATGGATGAATATAAAGGAATCAACAAATACCAAGCACTAAGTATTAAAATTCCCAACCTTGCAGTCTAGTCTTTGTTTTCTGAGAACTTTTGAAGTTCACTGTAATCAGGCTTTCCCTTCTGTGGCATGTGTTGGTTATTTTCATGGACAGAAGCTATTTCAAGGCTTCAAGGATGTAGCTCCTCAACGTGGAAAGAAAAATGGAACAAACTCTATTTGTAGAGGGAAGGACTTTGCGTGATGCAGAAGCTGAAACTTGGCTTCAGCTGGCCTGGAACTGAAAAGATTCTAGTAGGATTTAAGAAAAGGAAAGAAAAGCAAATAAAAGAAAAGCTTTGAATCCAAACATCCATTTAGCATGTTTGAATCTCAGAATGTCCTTCTTGTGGACATGACTCTCAGGTAAGCAGTCTAAAGATGCCATGAACACAGCTCCAGCAAGCTGTGTGTCTTTGGAATATCATCACAGACTTTTCAAGCATATGTCTCCTCTATTGACATAACACTTGTTTGTTTTTTTCCCTTGCCATTTTTCTTTCGTTCTTTCTTTTCCCTTTATTTTTAACTTGGATGTCAGCCACATGGCAAGGTTATTCTGTTAGACAAGCTGGCAAATGACAATGACAGGATTATAATTAAGTGCCAGGACATTCAGCCAACACAATTACCATGCTGTTATTACACTCTATGATGTGCTACAGAAGCTCATAAAAATGCCGTAAAGAATATAAATCACAGGGCACACACACAATCAGGGAAGAAAAATGTTTCCCCCCTTTTTATATCTGAAACCAACCAGTTCAGATAACTATAATGAAAGATGTTTTCTGCACTGACAGCATCCCCAGTCCCAGATGGTGCTAGCAATAAGTAGCACTTTTGTTCTTCTTTCTTGCATGGGGTTGCACAGTTTAATAACTCCAATATTGACTCCTGTTGTCCTTTGTGTATTGGCAAATCTGGCTAGAGCTTACCAGTTGCTCAACTTTTGTTTCCTTTCTCTTTGCACTTGCTACGACCAATGCCATCTTCCGTGGAGTTCCTGCTGGTCTTCTCCTTGATCAGATGGTTGAAGCAACAGCAGAACTGAGACTGATCACTGAAGACAGAAGACCCCGGAAGCTCTTGTGAAATGTCATTACATAAAGCACTGATTAATAATGCATGTCCCCAAGTGTTATTTCAGTTTCTCTTATTCTCCAAATGAATATTGAATTTGGGATTCTCTCTCCTCAACATTTACCTTGAGTCAACACATTTTGACATTTAATTTAAAAGAGAATTTGATCTGTTACTCTGCCGAGCAGCAGTAGCCATAATTTCTAAGTCCTTGGGGGCGGGTTAGATCTGGAATTGAATGCCCCCGTTTCGCAGACCACATTACTGTACAGTCCAGCTGGTCAGAAATTCTTTGATGGAATCATTTTCTGCTGGAAATTACAGTTTGCTCAGAACTGAAATGCTTCATGAAGTTGTGTCCATTTTGCTAAACTTTCATTTGGAGGGAAAATAAAGCTGGGTAAAAAAATGTCTGTTTCCTCAATTTCAGAAGCAAACATTTCAAATTTTCCTTCCAAAACGACTTTCCATTTTGACTTTTTTTGGAAATGCGCATTGCATTGTGTTGTGTAAAATAAAAGTCAAAACTGAAAGAAGCTTATTTTAAATAGAGAGGTGGGGTAAAAATACTTTTAAATGAATTAATTAAAGTAATTAATTGATTAATTGAAAGAAGTGGTGGTGTAGCTGTGCTGGTCCCAGGATGAAGGTCCACATTGGACCTGAAGAGCTTTGCATAGCACTAAAGTTTGTCTCTTTCACTAACAGAAATTAGCCCAATAAAACATTCCTTCATTCTCCTAGTCTTTCTACAAAACATGTCCTTGGACCTGTAATGAATTTTTTTTGTGCGGGGGGAGGGGGAGAATTTTCTTTCCAGAAAATTTTGAAATTTCCAGGTGTCATTCCAAATCAGAATGCAGATGGATTTCAAACTCCTTCATGAAACAGAATTTCCATCTGCCACAGGCTGGTAACCTCATGCCACCTTTGCAGCAATGGGGATGGATAGTTCATGGGTGAGAGTTTGAGGAACTGTATTTTTGTTTGTGTTTTGTGTGTAAGCCATTCTAGCTGCACTCCTTGGGCACATCTGTTAACCTCTCTCAGTCCAGATCTTCCACTCCACATGCTGTTCAGATCCTGGGACACCCACCAATGGCTCTACCAGTATATCCCAATCCTGGCCAACACTATGTGCCTATTAGCCGACTCTCACCACTTCACTGAAAGGGCGATGACTCTGAAACCTGCTGCAGCCATTCTGGCCAGGGTGAGAGAAGCCTCTGAGAAATGTTCAGGCCGGCTGAGGAGGCTGGCAGTGTCCTGCCCTTCCACCTCCAGGAGCTGACCAAAATTCTGGTGGAGCAGGAGGAAGAGAGATGAGTGATACCAAGCAGGGAAGGAGAAGGAGGGAGCAGAAACAGCTGACCAGGTCCTGTTCCTCTTCCCTCACCTTCCCCGGCAGCCCTACGACGGGGAAGAGGGTTTCTTCCGGCTGGTATCCATCCCCACCCAGCCGGAGGGGCGAGGAGTCCCCAGACCTGGCCTCCTGTGGCCGGGGGGAAAGAATGAAGAACTTTCCCTATTGCAGGAAGAGCAGAGCTGTGGTAGGAAGCAAGTGCGCCAGATACGGCAACACCGGACGGTCCCCACGGGCACTATGACTGGTCTGTGTGTGGTTATGTTCTGCTCCGGGGGGCAGTGTGACAGGGTGCTATCAGCAGCGCCCTCACACTGGCATTGCTGCAGCCTGCCCAGCTGAGGGCAAATCCACTTTCTGGTGTGTGGGGAGGGGAGGGGAGGAGGGATTGTTAGCAGCAGGGTGACAATCACAGGGCTCACAAGATAATGAGAGGGGCTATAAGGAGAAGAAACAGGAAGCAAGGGGCAGCTGGAGAGAGCGCTCGGAGGGTGAGCTGGGGAGGGAGGGGCTTACGGTGCGTTCCAGGTGGAAGGCTGGCCATGCGGGGAATCTGCAGTAAGGATGCAGGGATTTCCAAGGGCTTTTTCTCGGTCATGCTTTTGTCCTTCGGAGAAAGGTCCTTTGCCTTGGGAGAGCTGCATGGCAACGTGCAGCAGCTGTCACACACTAGTCAGTGTCCTGGGAGAGGAAGCCCAGTCTCGGTGCTGGCGGTTGGGCAGGCTGGGGTCCTGTTGGGACATCTCAGTGTAAGGCAGGGAGCAACCTGTCAACCCCAGTCGGAATAGAATGGCAAAGGGGCCTTGCCCGGAGACAGGCCTTGCCCGGAGACAGGCCTGTGGGTGTCCTGCCCTGGGGAAACCCACCACCAACCTCCCGAGGGATAGAGTTGGCACACTTGGAAGGTAGGAAGGATAAGGGGGCCCGTGAGAGTAAGGAGGTTGGAGGGCTCCTCCAGTGCCACAATGGCCCCCCAGGTGCATGAAGTTGAGGGCTCAAGCCCCCCCCCCATGCCTCCCAAGGCACAGAGCCAGCACCCCTGGAAGGAAGGCACAAAGGATAAAAGGCACTCCAGGGGGGAGCACAAGCATCATCACCCCTCAGTTAAGGCAGCAGGGTGGGCAAATTTTTTTTATAGGAAACACTTCAATTCTGTCATGTTTTTAAAAAATGGCCCACTTTCCTCACATTTTCTTGGCTTCCTCAGCATAAAATCAAGACAGTGCTTTAATCTTGTACACTTGATTCCCCTTCACCGCTTCAGACAAGGAGAGGAACTTGCACTTGCTGTGTTAAGCATAACCATCTGCTCCGCAAGCCTGACAGAGATTCGGTACTTCACAGCGAAGGCTAGTGTTGGTGTGACTGAGGGCATGTCTGCTCTGCAATCAGAGGTGTGACTGCAGCATGTGTACCCACACGCAAGCTAGCTTTAATTAATCGTGGGTACCAATCGCAGTGAAACCATGGCAACACAGACTTCAGCAAAGACCAGCCACCTGCAAACATCCCCAAGGTCCTGGGTGGGACTGGGCAGCCTGTGCAGACTCAGCTTCACTGCTGTTGGGAGCCCAGTTAGCTAGATGAAAGGTAGCTCAGGTAAGATGGTTACCTGCACTGCAGACACACACCCAGAGTGCAGTGTAGACCCACACTCAGGCCCAGGCCTAGGCCTCGGCCCCGGCCTTACTTTGCTCTGACAGAAGAGTTACCACTTTGAAAATCCTCCTCAGAACACTTGGGAAAATTCTTCCCTACATTTTGACCAAGCCCAACTATTTTTGAAAATGTTCAAGACTCCACACTCAGGCCAGGCCAGGCCTAGGCGCCGGCCCCCAGGCCCAGGCTCAGGACAGAAGAGTACCTTGAAAATGCTCTGACAGAAGAGTTGGGAAAATTCTTCCCTACATTTTGACCAACTATTTTTGAAAATGTTCATTGTTGTTTTATGCCTGGGCCTGTCTCTAGCTGCTCCGCTGTGCTCTGCGCATACCACTGCTGTGCCGGTGTGACAGCACGGGGAAGGCTTGAAGAGCCAGGTGTGGGGGGATGTTCAGGGCTGGAGGCAAGAGCTTGAAGAGCTAGGAAGTTTAGCAGGGAGTATACATGGGGGATTGGGTGAAGGCAGGATGGTGAAGGCAGGATGCCTACTGGTGAAGGCGGGATGCGGCAGGGCTTGGGGTGCAGGGTCGACCAGTAAGGGGTTGTCATCACTTGCCCTGCAATCCTGTGTGCCTCAGATGGTTTCCTGATGTGATTTCTACCATTGGATGCGTGTACTAGATAGCCCTAGTTCAACAGCTGTGACCCCAGCATCCTGTGTACAACCCATAGACCCACTCCCACCAGCCTTAGCCCTAGTCGACACTAGGGCTTTATTTCTAAATAACCTCCCTTAAGTCGAATTAATAAGTGGAGCGTCCACACGACCAAGTGCATTATTTCGAAATAACGGGCTGCTTATTTTGAAATCTGTACTCCTGCCAGTGAATAACACTAATTTCATAAGAATTATTTCAAAATAGTGGGAGTGTGGATGCTCTGGTACCGCTATTTCAAAATAACGACTCCCCAGAGTCATTCGAACTAATTACTCCCCAATGCTTCCTGGGGCTCTAAGTCTGAGGTAGTATGTCCACATTAATGGGGCCTACCTTGGACTAATTTCGAGGCTTCCCTGTACTGAGGACACACGAGTTCGATTTTGTTATTTTGGGAGTTATTAAATCGATATTAGTTATTTCTAAATAGTTTCCTCATGTAGACATGCTCTTAGTTACAAACAACAAGTTGACCCCAACAGACTTCTGGTCCTAACTTCCCCCAAAACCATATGCTCTGCAATGTCTCTGGACAGTTCAGAAAAATAATAAGTTCCTCAAAAGACACACAAATCACACTAGAGCTTATTAACTTAATTGAGTTAATACATACTCTTTCATTAAAGCACAGCACTGACTTGGTTTATAGTAAAAATAAAACAATTTTTAGCAATCGGGCCTAGATTAAGTGATGCCAAGCAAAAGGAATAAAGTTAGCAAGCGTTACAAGCCAATAAAAATGAACACCTATATCTCAGAGCTAAAAACTGAATGTAGTAAGATATTTGTTTTGTTCAAGATGGTTTCTCACCTATTGTCAGTTTCCAGAGACTTCAAACCCCCATCCTACTCAGCGGAAGGACATCCCTTTCTCAGCTTTCAACGGCTCTCTTCTTCCCTTGTATCCGTCTAGTCCTGGAGGCCACAGATGGCCTCTGTCCCTGCTCATATCATCCAGCATTCAATTAATTTTTTTCATGAGCCAGGATAATCCTTCATGCTGTTTTTTCCTAATTGGGGGCTTCCCATCCCTCTTGATTTCTATATAAATAGACCCTCCATTGTTTTGATTCCACCTTGCTTAATTTCTTTGGTGATAGATAGCTCCTTCCCTCTGATCTGGAGAAAACCCATTTCACCCTTCGTTTGCTTACAGACACAAAAGCCCAATGCCCATGTGTATCCATAATTCTTTCTATTATGGTAATAGAGATCATTCAAAAAGAGATTCACCACCAGTTTAACAACTTTCAGAAAAGGTCTCGCTTGAAGCATTTTTGTAATATGGTAATGTTGTATACAGTCAGTTGATTCCATTGCTTATCACCTGAAATTTAGACACCCCCCCGGTCTTTATAGCCTCATATACCTTTGAAATGTTTATTCAAGTCTGGTGGGGAAGGAATCTCCATGCTCGTTCTTCTCCCACTTGTTAGCTTAAGTAAAAAGGGGCCTATATTATCTTTACCTGAAGACTAGCCTGGAAAGAGAATTAAATACACATTCCTCCATCTAAGGAAAACCTGTTTATGCCAAGCCCCCTGAAATGGCTGGTTTAAACACTTCAGCCTACCTCCATGCCCTTTGGACACAACCTGTGAACACATCATGCAAGAATATTAATGAGCAGTGAGTTATTAGATTTCAAATGATACCTCTGTCATGGCCCCCATGCTTTATGAAGATTGGCTTATGAATATGAATATGCATAACTCAAAGACGCTTTATGCAAAATGCATCATGTAACACGTCGATTTTAAAGTTACAATCTGCTGAAGCTGTATATCTTATTTTTTGCATGTATCATTCTTGTATGTAAAGGCAGAAATATGAAGCAGGAATCTGGTTTTAATTCTAAATGTGCTAAAGAGGCCCATTAGGGACACTTTAGGAACTTAGTGGCTCAGTATTCAAACCAACTACTACTGTACTTTTCCACTGAAGGCGAGAAAAGTTTGAACTGAGCACCAAGAACTCCTGCCATGGGTGAAAAGGATATGAAGGGGAGAAACCAAACAATAGGGGCAGTTTCCAGGAGAACCTCCCAACTGCCACCTAAAATGCCTGCTGGGAAATCTAAGACTGAACAGGGGGAAGGATCGGGCCCAAGCTAGGAGGCTGCTTATGACTAGAACAGCTGTGTAGGGTAAGAATTTTCAGGAAACAATTTTCTTCGTGGATCAGGACTAGCTGACATTTCTGTTTGTTTTAATTTAGCACTTTTCTTTGATCTGTTTTCACTTCTAACCACTTAAATCCTGCTTTTTGCACTTAGTAAAAACATTTTATTATGTGGGAGGGGGAGCAAGCACTATGCACCGCTCCCTTTCATTGATAAAGAGGGCAAACCTAGACAACCTTCTCTGTGTAAAACTAGAGTAAGAGGGATTTGGGGGTTTAATCCTTTTTTGGGTGCTGAACCCTTCCAGCTGAGCCCTCCCAGAGCTGAATTGCTTCAGCCTTGCTCTGCAGCGGGGTGCTAACTCCAGCTCTGGGCCTTGGCCAGGGAAGACCAGAGCTTCTGGCCCAGTAGGACAGGGAAATGGGGAGCCCCAGAGGGCAGGAAGGCAGGCAGCACTAGCATGATCAGCACACTGGGGGACAACCTCAAAGGGGTTTCTGGGATCAAACCCATCGCAACCTCACAAGACAGAGTTTTGCAAGGGGGGGGGGTGAATATAGGGGTGCTTAGTATCACAGCAGAGGTGCTCATGTGTGTTTCATCCAGATGTCTGTCCAGTGCAGTATCCCACTTCCATCCCAGTATTACAGGCAGTGCTTTTTTGTGATGGTACAGCCTGTAACAGCATACCATCACTTATTTTCCCAACACACAGAAAAGGAACGGCATTTCCCCCGTCCATACTCGCACCTGTTTTGCTGGGGCAGCTCGGAGCCTGACAGAAGCCTGCTTGGGCCATGCCGCATTTTGTTTTTGGCTCTTAAAGGGCCAAAACCCCCAGTAGGGGTTGGTTTTTTTTTTGCTCTAGAGTACTGGCACCTTTTTTCTTATGAAAAAAAAGCACTGATTACAGGCATGTCTTTTTATTAGAAACAATCAGACCCATAGTATTAGAAGCAACCAGAAGGGCCATGTAATTTAACACCCCTGCCCAGATGCATGGTTTACAGTGTCTAATCCATCCAGGACAGATTGCTATCCAGCCTCCTTCCTTGGAGGTTTTCTAAAGGAGTTTCTATAATCTCTGTCTGTTTCATTGTCCTATTATTCTTACAGTTAGGAAGTTTCTCTTGAGATTTAATGACAATGGGCTATGCTTGAATGCACTGCCCACTGTCCTACCCTCTGTAGCAAGGGAGAACAACTTCTCTCAATCTTTTTTGTGTCAGCCTTTCAACTATTTGAAGACTGTTATATCACCCCTTCACATCCTCCTCTCCAGACTGGGAAGACCCAGTTTCTGCAAGGCCTGCATCCCAGCCCTTTGGCCGTCTTTGCTGCCTGCCTCTGAAGCCTTCCCAGGGTCTGTACATCCTTTCTACACACTGGTGGCCACCATTGAACCCAGTGCTCTAGCTCAGGTCCCACCAGTGCAGAGCAGAGCCTTGCTCTCACTTCCCCTGGCTTGCATGCTAGCCCTCTGGTAACACAGCTAAACTTGCACCAGCATCGCATCACATCACATCACAGTCTCCTGTGGAGGTAGGGATCCACCACCTTTCCCAGCTGGGCTGCTACCAAGCAAGCACTCACCTATGCTGGATTTGGTTTTCTTAGCCACAGGGCCACCCTCAGCCCCTCTTCCTGAGCATTGGGAGGCTCCGCTTGTGCCCTGGGGAACAAGAGTGGGGGGAAGGGATCCCAGCCCCACCAGCTTTGCAGGCTGCTTGCCCTCTCCCCCTTAGAGGAGGGCAGCCCTCAGTCTTTCCCACAGCCCCCCACTCCAGCCAACTTTCCTCCCCCACCTTCCTTTCTACCCAGCTGAAGCAGTAGGGTTTTATTAGGGCTTATGTGGAGCCCTGATTGGCTCCAGGTGCTCCAATTACCCTGTAGTAACCTTTCCTTAATCATCCCAGGGCTTAAATACCTCTCCTCTCCAGCTGCTCTCTCTGGCCCTGCTGCAGCACAGGGCTTACAGTGGTCTGGGCCGAGTTTCATTTGGTTTATAGTCCAGTTCTCCTATTTATCAAGCTCCTTTGAATTCTAGCAGTATCCTCCAAAGTGGTGGTCACCCTCCCAGCTTTGTGCCATCTGTCTATTGGATCAGGATGCTCTCTAATATGTTTATTAATGACTGGGTTGTAGGAATAAACAACACCAAACCTAGAACAGATCCTTGGGGGATCCCACTTGGGACCTCCCTCCAGACTGGCATCATTCCAGTTGTTGTTCCACTTTGTTTGTGGTGGTTTCACCAGTTCTGTATCCACTTAATGGATGTTCTGCCACATCCACATTGCTCCAGCTTCTCTAACAGAATGCCACATGAGACCACCAAAAGCCTTGCTGAAGTCCAATATATTTTGTCAACCACATTTGCTTGCTCCACCAAAGAAGTTAACCTGGCAAAAAGGAAATTGGCTGGTTTGGCATTATCCCTGCTAGTTGTTAGTGATGACCCCTTCCTCTCCCAGGTGTCCACAGTTTGAATTTCTGATACACTAGAGCCAGCCTAGCCTGGTAAGCTAATACAGCTGGCCTGTGGTTCCTCTGCTTTTCCCTTTCCCCCTTTTTAAAGATGGGTGCTGTGTTAGCTCGTCCCCAGTCTTCCAGGACCTCTCCATGAGTTAGCTGTTATTAGTGCCAGTGAATCCAAGATTTCCTCAGCTTGTTCCTTCACCCCGCTGGGGTGAATAGCATCCAGACCCACCGACTTGAATTCATTCACATTGGTCAGAAGATCTCTGATGTGTGTGTTCCTTATCTCAGGCCGCATCCCTTCTCTCTATTATGTGTGGCAACTTGGCTGGGTCACACGTCATTTGTTGTGAGATGACCGAAGCAAAATAGGCAGTGAACAAACAGCTCTGCCTTCATATTATCTTCTGTTAGCAGTGCACCTTCTTCTCGAAGAGGCAAGCCCAACCCAGCCCTGATGTCTTTTGTTGCCCCTAACACTCGGTGCAGCCGTGACTCATTCTTTGTAGTGGCTGCTCGGGTTTTGTCTATAAATGCTTGTGCTTGACACACGTACTCTTCCTCGGTGATGTGCCCTTCCATTTCCTGTATGGTTTGGGTTTTAGATGGTTGAAAAGCTCCCAGGGCAGCTACATAGACCCTCTGAAGCTCTTCTTATATTCCCTCTGCATTGGAATAGCTTGAGGTTGAACCTCCAGTAACATCTTTTAGGGACTGCCAGCCCCCTTAAACTCTTTTTCATCCTAATTCGTCTTTCCATGGGACCCTGCCTACTATTTCTCCAAGTTGGTAGAAATCCACTTTTCTCAAGTCCAGTGTCCTTGTTTTGCTGTTTCCATGTCCTTCTTTCTTTAGGACCCTGGATTCTCTCTCTGTACATCACTTCCTCCCATCGAGCAGAAATATCATCTAGCAGAACAACTTCAATGTCTTTGGAAAATTCAGAATTACCTTTACTTGGATTGTAAATGCTTTCTAGAATTAACTTTGGGAGGCAGGCGGGGGAGTTGAAATAATTTTCAAAAAGAACATAACTTTCTTCAAGATCAAGCCAAGACTGTATACATTGAAAAGTTGCACTTTTACAAATTAAGATGCCTCTGATCTTAAAATTCAATAGTGACTGATACTCAACACCTACTCACACCATCTTAATTCTATTGGCATCTATTTCTGCTGTATAAGTTTCCTGCAATATAACTACATAGCACTTTTCCCCAGCATTTTAATTCCTTGTATTTCAGGAACACAATCTAAGAAAATTCATGGCAATTTTTAAGATATATTAAGATATATTGCCTTAGTCTAAAGATATGTATTTTCCTGTTGACTTTGTAAAGCCACATCTCTAAGATATTATCTGAATTTATACATACTGGGTGCGTCTAGACTGGCAAGTTTTTGCGCAAAAGCGGATGCTTTTGCGCAAAAAACTTGCCAGCTGTCTACACTGGTCGCTTGAATTTAGACAAGAGCACTGACTTTGTAATGTACAAAATCAGTGCTTCTTAAGAATACTTTCACGCCTCCCGGCAGGAAAAAGCCCTCTTGTGCAAGAATACTGCAAGAGGCCAGTGTAGACAGGTAAGAACTGTTTTGCGCAAAAAAGCCTCGATGGCGAAAATGGCGATTGGGGCTTTCTTGCGCAAAATCGCATCTAGACTGGCCACGGATGCTTTTGCACAAAGGCATCCGTGCCAATCTAGACGCTCTTTTCCGCAAATGCTTTTAACGGAAAAACTTTTCCGTTAAAAGCATTTGCGGAAAATCATGCCAGTCTAGATGCAGCCACTATGTACTGGTTAGTTTTGAATTCATTTATGGCCTTGTCTTTACTCCGCAGAAGATCGCCGTTGCCGGTGACCGTTGTCCCGGTGGGCGTAGTGTGGACCGGGCACCTCCTAGACCTGGGCCCTCAAAGAGGAACACCTGCAGTCCTAAGGGATAACAACCTTTTCCTCAGCATTACCACAAAACTCCAGGGACCTCAAAGCAAGCGAGGGCCTCAGTCCTTCTGGCTGGAACATCCATCTCATTAAACTAAAATAAAAGCAAGGACAGGGAAGGAGGTTTCTGCCAAATCAACACTGGAACAAATTTTGAAATATGGGCCGGGCCAACCTGATTTACTCTCCCAGGAGCTAGTAATTAGTGGGGCCATTTGTACCCGTCAGGCAGCCTAATCTCTGCTCCTGGGATTCTCTGTGGTTAAATCTCCCCCAGTCGTTTGCACTTTCTGTCACTTTGAAGGTACTTGATGGGCCTGCGGGCCGGGCCAGATCTCAGAAGTAGCAGCACCGAGGATTGTGGGAGGGATGTCTCCATCTGCGTTAGCCCTGGGAATGTAAAGCATTATTTCTCAGCAAGCTGCCTTTGTGATAAAGGGCTGTCAAGAGCCAGTGCTAAATCCAGCCAGAGACAACATGGACTTATCCTTTCTTTCTTTCTTTCTTTCTTTCTTTACATTTAATCCAACAGAAGGCAAAGGCCTGTGCAGCTAATGGGGCTTTATTATTATTATTTTCAACTTGCTCTTTCATAACAGTGGAAACAAGAGGCTGCCACCTGACATTTCAATCAATCCCATTTTCCCCCCTCTACATTTTAAAACTTAATGAGGAGCACGGCATGTTGACCTGCTGCTGCAGGCAAGCATCTTACACCTCAACGGACTCCAACTTAAGGGCAGAGACGTTCAGTCAGTGCAGACCCCACGCTGATACCTGCAGGTGTGCGGTGAATACAGAACACGGCCTTATGTGCAGGGAAACATTTGGCACCGGATGGAGGGATGAAGGCTGGAAAGGAGAGTGCAGATATTACTTCTGCTAACTTGGCTTGATAAATATTGCAATCAATTGGTATTTGTGTGTGTGTGTGAGAGCGAGCGAGCAAGAGAGCACGCACACTGCTGCTGAATGGAATCAGAACGGCTCGACTGTGAATTATAGGCTAACACCTGGCAGTCACACAGAGCCCAAAGGGCACAGGATCCCCTGGAGCGGGAGGGGATGCACTCTAGCCAAGCTGTTGCAATGACGTTCAATGGCTCACAGCAACAGTTGAGGCGTGCAAGGCAGCCATTGAGTTGTTGCAGTATTTTTCTCCTCTATTTTGTCCATACAAAAAGGGGGAAGGATGGGAATAGCCCCCCAGAGGAGCCTGGATTTTCACTGAGAGTTATATGGAAGGGAGAGAAGGCCAAGAATCATTTTGCCAAGCAGGCAAAGGCTCTGTAGGAATCCCTGGCCCCGAGCACCCAGCCATGTGGAAAGGCCTGCCTCTGCCAGCAGCCACTATCCCTGACCCTTGATGGCTTTGTGATCGCTCAGCCATTTCTTGTTCTCAGAAGAGCTCCTCCTCCCAGAGCCTTTCCACTTGCTGGATTGGATCTGCCCCGGGATCCTGTGCTGCTCCTGGCATTTGTCCACTGTCTCTGATGGGGGGACTTGGGTAAGCACTGCCTCCTGCCTGGCAAAAGTGCTGCCCATAGCATCCGGAGCCAGATTGGTGGGGGGGAGGGGGGGCAGGCAAGTGGTGCAGGAACTCTCCATTTTTAAGTATGGATGGGAGGGGTACTGCCTGTAAAGAGAATTCCCGAAAAAATCCAGGAAGTGCTGGCAGGGGAGCCAAGAGAGCCAATGGGAACAAAGTGTTCAGATTTGAATCGAAAAACAGGTTTTGCCTGCTTCAGTCTCCTTTGTGTGTCTCCTCTCACAGGGTCTGTGAGAGACATGGAATGAGCCTGAGATGCAGAAATTAAACTTATAGCAATAACCATGTCTAAGAAAATAAAACTTTGAAGCAACAAATGTAAGTAGACAGGGAATGGTTAGTTAGCCGTGATCAGGTTAATGTCTTTTATTTCCTGGATTGGAATGCCTCTGTGCTTGGATCATATGCCCATCACCCATATACTGTAACTGAAGTTGAATCCCAAGGAACAAATCTCTGTGCTTTCATCTGTCTCAGTTGCTTTATTACACCTAGCAACCAAGTAGGCTTTACCAAGTATCTTTTTGTTTTGTTAATAAAATTGCCTTTTTTTTAAGACTATGAGCTGATTCTTGTGTCCTGGGAGGTAATAGGAGGTCTGTGTAGGCATGCCTAAGACTGGGAGGTCAGCTATCTGAGATTACAGTTAGATTTTTTTTTCAAGTTCTCTTGTGTTAAAAGAGCTTGGGGTACCCCACAAAAAGAAGTTCCTTGGTTCAAAAAGAAAGGGATTTTTTTTCACTTGGATGGTGGCAGCATACCCCTTGCAGAGTTGTTAAGCAGAAGTTTAGGGAGGTGAGGTATTTCTGAAGTCTCTTTCGGGCCCCCACCATCTGCACTCAAAGTGCCAGAATGGGGAACAGCCATGGCACGATAATTTTCTGAGTTTGAAGCAGACAGATTTTCATGTTGGGCTTCAGCCTGGCATGAAACATGACTCAGTTTGTGCTGCCTTATTTTTGGAATTACGTTAGTAAAAGTAACAGTTACCTAACGATTTATATTCAGCACACATTACCACATCATCACCAATTAGCTGCGTCGCTCTATTGCATAAACCACAGCGCCGTGGGTCCATAGTGTGAGTGTCACGCACCCCATAGTTCCAGGGAGAGTCCTCTCCTGAACTCAGCATCGCCAACTCTTGCGGTGTTCGATGTTTTTCTTAAGGCTGCAGCCCCTGGAGCTAGGTGTGTATCTGGAAATGGCAGCCTTAAAAAAAAAGTGTATTTCCTAACTGCCAGGGTTGTTACACACTGGAATCAATTGCCTGGGGAGGAAGAGGGGGTGGTGGAATCTCCATCACTGGAGATATTTAAAAGCATGTTATACAAACACCTGGCAGGGATGATCTAGATGTTGCTTTTGGTCCTGCCGTGAAGGCAGGGACTGGACTCAATGATCACTCAAGGTCCCTTCCAGTTCTGGTATTCTATGATTCTATGACTCTATGATTCTATCCCTACTTTAAGAGAAGATCTTGAAAGCATCACCTCCAAAGGTTGGGGGAGGTCTAGGTTGGATATTAGGAAAAACTATTCCTCTAGGAGGGTGGGGAAGCACTGGGATGGGTTCCCTAGGGAGGGGATGGAATCTCCATCCCTAGAGGTTTTAAGTCTCGGCTTGACAAAGACCTTGCTGGGATGATTGAGTTGGGGTTGGTCCTTCTTTGGGCAGGGGGCTGGACTTGATGACCTCCTGAGGTCTCTTCCAACCCTCGGATTATATGATTCAAAGGCTCAAACTACAGCCCTCCACATTTGTATTTGTTTACAATTCATGAGTTTTAAGCTAAACTTGTGACGGGGGGAGGGCTAACATGATTTTTGAACACTTAGGGGTAGCATAGAATCATAGAACCATAGAGCTGGAAGAGACCTCAGGAGGTCATCAAGTCCAGCCCCCTGCTCTAGGCAGGACCAATCCCAACTAAATCAACCCAGCCAGGGCTTTGTCAAGCCGAGACTTAAACACCTCTAGGGATGGAGACTCCACTACTTCCTAGGTAACCCATTCCAGTGCTTCACCACTCTCCTAGTGAAATAGTTTTTCCTAATATCCAACCTGGACCTCTCCCACCACAACTTGAGACCATTGCTCCTTGTTCTGCCATCTGTCACTACTGAGAACAGCCTCTCTCCATCCTCTTTGGAACCTCCCTTCAGGAAGTTGAAGGCTGCTATCAAATCCCTTGGTAGATTCCTGGCCATTTTATACCCTACCAACTACTGCATCAGCCAAGTGCTCATGCTAAACGGAATGGTTTCCTTTCAGAGTAGCCGCCCATTCATCTCTGGTCATTAGTAGGTGCATGTTGAAGGCTGGGGGTACAATATACCTACTGTTCCAGTTGGGCTGTGTTCTAATTGTGGCCTGAGCCTATTGTTCCCAGAGCCTGTGTCTGTGAAGCTCAATGAAAGTCAGCGAGATCACTGAGTTTTGTTCAAACAGGCTGTTCAAACACTCATCTCAAAAGTTTTCCCCTTGGGGAGGAGAGGAGATGAGTGGCAGTAACTCAGCAACCATGTCAACTGACCTGATTTTCTACAAGTCAGTCACCTGAAAATGTTAAGCATGAAAGACAGGAGACCTTGTAAAGAATGATAGCATCTGAGGGGCAGACTCTACCTTGGAATGTTCAAGGAGGTTTTTTCCCCTCGTGTCTCCTGCCACCAGCTGAGTCTGAGAACATGTTTGCATTCCCTTAATTCTCATGTCTAATCTCATCAGAAATAATGATAAGACAAGTAATGCCAGTGGGAATCAGTGCCTGCCTTTGCCTGCCAAAAGCACAGAAGGGATCAAACTTCTGAGATGATTCCTTTTAGTAGGAAAGAAATAGTTAGAAGGAAAAGATCGGGTGGCCTTCATCTCCACGGTATGGCTGCCATGTCACACTCGGGGTACTCGGCTGCTTTCAGAGCAGGGACAGCAGGGCAGCATTGGAGTCACATGACCATAATTCAGGCTCGTTCTCAGCTTCTGTGAAGGAAAAGGGACCAGAGACAACCCAGCAAATGTATTTTGTTTATGAGATAAATAGTATGTAAAACCAAACTTGCAGGACTGGGAGAATTAGGCTCTGGAACAGCTTTCCAGTTGGAGGAGTAGGGGGGCAAATCACCTGGCTAGCTGATACATTTAGGAACAGGATGATGCAACAGGGTTGCCTGAAATAACAGGGAACTGGATTTAATGACCAAGAAAGGCCCTTCCAGTCCTTTATCCCATGTTCCTACAGCTTAGCCTAATAATCATCTCCCCCGAAACACTGATTCCCACTACATACAGAACAGGAAGCGACTGTCTAGGAAGGAATACTGCTGAAAGGGATCTAGGGGTCAGAGTGGACCACAAGCTAAATATGGGTCAACGGTGTGACACTATTGCAAAAAACAAAGCAAGCATGATTCTGGGCTGCATTAACAGGAGTGTTGTGAATAAGACATGAGAAGTCATTCTTCCGCTCTACTCTGCGCTCGTTAGGCCTCGATTGGAGTATTCTCTCCAGTTCTGGGCATCACATTTCAGAAAAGATGTATAGAAATTGGAGAGGGTCCAGAGAAGAGCAACAAAATGATTAAAGGCCTAGAAAACACGAGCTATGAGGGAAGATGGAAAGAACTGGGATTGTTTAGTTTAGAAAAGAGAAGAAGAGAGGGGACATGATAACAGCTTTCAAGTGCCTAAAAGGGCGTTACAAGGAGGAGGCAGAAACATTGTTCTCCTTGGCCTCTGAGGATAGGACAAGAAGCAATGGGCTTAAACTGCAGCAAGGGAGGTTAGGGTGGACATTAGGAAAAGCTTCCTACCTGTCAGGGTGGTTAAGCATTGGAATAAATTGCCTAGGGAGGTTGTGGAGTCTTAATCACTGGAGATATGTAGGAGCGGATTAGACATGCACCTGTCAGGGATGGCCTAGATGGTGCTTGGTCCCGCTGTGACAGCAGAGGACAGGACTTGATGACCTCTCGAGGTCCCTTCCCGTTCTAGTGTTCTATGATTCTATACCCTGTGCCTTACCTCGTCAGAATAAGTGCAAGATGCTCTCAGGGCTGGCCCACAACATTTTGGCACCTGAGGCAGGGAGCTCAAATGAAGCCCCCCATGCCACCTTTTCTCCTGCCTGCCTGTTATGTCTCTTGTACCCTCCTTCCTCCAGCACAGCACTCCACCATCTCTGTGCATCTAGATCAGAGAGAATACATATACACCAGCAGCAGACACAATTTTCTACACTCTGGGTCCTAGTGGCGCCCTCCCCCCCCCCACAGTCTGGTACCTGAGGCAGCCGCCTCAAATTCGCCTCATGGTAAGGCTAGCCCTGGTTGCTCTCACCAATGTGAGGAAAGTGGTGGCATGTGACATAGGCTGGGCACTAGTGAATCAGGCCCAGAGAGAGCATGCCAAACTTTTCACTCTGCTCAGGCTGGAACCAGACAAGCACTGACCCCGCCGGGCCCCATACAGCTTGGGAGCTTGGATAGCATCACAGTGCATGATGGTTTGGTTGCAAGATGGGGAACTGGTCCCTGTGCCATTATCTGTGACTACGGGCAGGGTGAGGTCACTTACGCTGCTCTCCTTTACCACCCAGCATGGCACATGCCTCCCTCTGCGTCTGCTCCAGCGAGAGATACAGCTGAGCCTCTGGGATTCCATCTCGAATGCGCTTGGCTGGCTTGCAGCCAGTTGGCAGCTACTGAGGGCCTAAGAAATACACAGCTGAGCAACAACGAGAGAACAAAGACGACAGCCAAGCAGTGGGCCAGATACACTTGCTGTGGTTTACACCAGAGCAGAGTGGGTTTAAAATGTGGCTGAATTCAAATGACGGTGAGTAACATGCCCTTTGCACTGTTGCCAATCCCTGCACCCAGTCCCTAGATAAGGGAGAGAGCAGACCCAGAGTGTTCCTGCTACTACCTCAGGCCTCTGTCTCTTGGACATCTCTGCCTCAGGCCGGGCTAAGTCCGACGCCGGTGAGCGTGCAGGCTGGGGAACAATCCACTGGAGGTGTGCCACACTGACTGGAGAGGAGTCCCTCGAGGTTGAATTACTTGCGTGAACTCTGGAGGGTGGACATACTCCCAGTGCTGCCGTTATAACCCACACACCGCCTGGCGTGGCTCATTGTCCCATGTAGTGGCACTGAGACAACTTCCCGAGAGAAAGAATGAGTTTGCTCTACAGCCTTAGCTGCGAGCCAGCCAGCCTCTAGCTGTAGAGGCTCATGCACTAAGCTCCCGAGGTCCCAGGATCGGTTCTGCCTGTCGGCATTACACTGTCTCCCTTGTCTATGTCAATCCACGTAAGAGCTTTCTGTCTCTGAACAACAAAACCTTAAATAACAAACACAATTTGATTTGCCCAGTTGACTAAGAAACCGCTGTTCCCAAATCCTGCTCTGTCAATCAAATGACCTGTTAAAAAATAGCCTTGGTTACACTGTTGTTGCAAGTCTTTTGT
Source organism: Rafetus swinhoei (assembly GCA_019425775.1). Lineage (NCBI taxonomy): Eukaryota > Metazoa > Chordata > Testudines > Trionychidae > Rafetus > Rafetus swinhoei. Next base: position 33,107,242 of record CM033426.1, read on the forward strand.
CAAGCAGCCGTCACTAGAACAGTCATTCCACAGCTTTATGATCATGGAGGTGGGAATTTTTCGGTTAATTATCTCTACAAATATTGGGGAGGACTGCCTTAAAAAGCAGGGCAGGGATCCTGCCCATTTCCTATTAGGGTTGGTTTTTTAGTCTGTAATCAGCTGTGCCAGTGCCTTTGTTTCAGATTTTGGCAAGAGCCATCCGTCCCACGCTTTCTGTTTCTGCAGCAGAGGCCACCATCAGTAATGGGATGGGCAATTCGGTCACTGTAAAAGCGCTGCTGGGGATTCAGCAGGTGGCACCCTTCTGAGCCACTCCTGGGGCCATGCGGTAGCATGGAGCTTGGGGCATTGTATCGCTCGAAGCTCGTTTCAGATGAGACACGAAACTAGAGCTGGTCAGCAAACGGGTGTTTGAGCACCAGGAAATTTAAATTTTTGGAGGCTCAAATTTCCCAAACTGAACAATTTTGGCTGAAATCTAAAGCAGTTTCTATCTTTGGCACAAGATTTCCCATTTTGTAATTTTTAGATTTTTTTTATTGAAAAAAATCTAACTGTACAGACACTTTCCAGGAAATTTTTCATTGACTCAATTTTCCATTGGAAAAAATAACCATTTTCACAGACATTTTCCAACCATCCATCCATAAATCCAGTGACTCACCCCAATGAAGCCAAAGTCACACAGCACTTCTTGCACAGAAAGAACACTAACCGGAGTAATCAGACCGCATTCCCACATTTACAGTCTGCCTTCCCTGCAATCTCAATTAGATCAGAAAATTTCCTTGCCTTCCTCTTGGTTCTGAAGACCATTGAATTAAACTGGGGTGCACTGCTGCTGTTCACCAACCAAGATGCGCATCCCTAGAAGTGGCTGCATGAACCCTTGTTTATCCCAAAGGGGCATTAGGAGACTCAGCCCCATTCTTAGTCACATTAAGGCCCCTCCGTACAACTCTGGCAGGCCAATGAGTGCCTCACAGGACACTGTGTGTCACATGGTCCCCTTTGTGCTGCATACACCGAGGAGATGAGTCTGTTGCTGAGCCTCCTGGCACAGAGCCTGGCTCTCAGTGTAAGCTATAGAGATCCATGCTCTAGGTCTGGAGGTTGATGCTTCAGTCCCCCATGAGTTGTCATGCTATATACACAACTTAAGTCACACTGAAGCCCTGTTTTGAGGTCTTAGCCATGGGTGGTGGGTATGCTAGGCGGGGGAAGGCATTGGCTCCAACCACACTCTGCCCCCAGAATGCCTACTGTAGGCTTCTGGGGGCAGAGTGTTGCTGCCCCCGAGTGCCCAGCCTCCCTGTGCTCAGGGGCCAGGGAGGCTGGGGCCATGCGCCCTCCTCCGTCTCCATGCTCCGGGCTGGGGATGCGCAGGCCGCATGCTGCCTGGGGAGGCTCGGGCCTTGTGCCACCCCACCTCCCCGTGATGAGGGTATGGCCTAGAAAAGAAGGGGTGGGACTGGGGGCAGAACTGGGACTTGCCTCCACCAGCCCTACCCTCACCCACCAGTAGTTCCAGCAGTCCTACTGTCGGCAAGACTGCAGGTAAATCAGGAAGAGGAAGAAAAAGAACAAGCTCTATGGGGAACATGGAGATGAAGTATCTCTAAAGCAGTGTTTCTTAAACTTTTAAGATTGAGGAACACCAAACAATCATTTTTTTTAATGAGGAACACCAAGGATTTTTTGTGGAGCAAGAAAAAGGAAAAAAAAGGTCTGGGGAAAAGGGTTGGGAAAGTTATTAAGGAAAAAAAAGGGTTGGGGGAAAGTTATTGAGAAGAAAAAAAAGGGTCGCCTGCCCCTTTAAGGAGGCCATTTTGAAATCTGTTGTTCTCCGTGGCACACCTCCGACTGCCTGGCAGCACACCGGTGTGCCATGGAACACAGTTTAAGAAACACTGCTCTAAAGGAAAGTTGCAGTTTTACCATGGCAACTGTGAGAAAGTTGGTGGTTAACAGCCTCTATATTGGTGATGTCACTTGAGGAAGAAACGGTGACCATCCATGGTCTGAACTCTGAATGGGTGTCTCCCTGAGGGAGTTGGCACCCAATTCTGACTGGGAATCAATGAGAGAAGGGCTGAAACCCTAAGTCAATTCTGGGAAGCCTAGTTGAAGCTCGCACCCAAAAGATTGTTGTCTGACCCAAATGGCTGTAATTGCAAACGACTAATATTCAGCACAAAAATCTTCGGTGCACAACTGAGCAGGAAATCTTTGCTGAGGAAATTCACAAATCATGTCAAATCACAAATGCTATCGGGGATGTCCCGGTCTGGTTGCAAATAACGAGAGGATGGGGCAGGGCGCGGGGAAAGGCAGCCTGCACAGTAGATCATTCGCACCGCTCCAGTTTGGATGTTCACAAGGCAGTGTGATTATATATGTCCGTCTTTTATGACGTTGTTCCCCACTGAGCATATTAAAAATTGTTTTATATACCAGGTGTCCCAGTCTGTCTTGTGGCATCTGGTTCAAAATCAGGGAGGAGGGGCCGGGAAGCATTCTTTATAGAGGACTCTGATGACATTTAAAGGGCAGATGGGAAAAATAATGTGTCTTTATTGCCTCCAGTATGCAAAATTACCTATTATAAACTACAGGTGGGATTGGGCCATTGGGCACAACCTCAGCACGGAGTGGGCTGTAATCTGCATCACCCAGAAATAACACTCAGAGACAGTGGGCCTGTAAATCACAATCTCTCCCTGCTCCACCCTACTCTGGACTGGTCACTCATTTCTGGTCTTTCCCAGCTGCAAATTATCAAACCACCTGCACCATCCTATGGCCTCATTCACTCCCTGCCTGGTTGCTCCAGGGGGCAAAGGGAGCAAGTAGGCATCCAGCCCTTACTTTGGCATGCATACCTGGTCCCAAGATCTACGTAGCCCACACAACAAGGGTCTAAGGAGGCTCTTACTCCCCTATAGGGTCCATCTAGTCAATGGTGAGCCGGTTACCCTGAATGGAGCTATGGCAGTAATGGATTGCTGAACCGGTCCCCTCAGCCAGAAAGTTTACCTGTCACAACTAGAGCAGGATGCTCCTGGGCAAAAAAAATCAGGGGTGCTCTGTGCTCCCACGTTATGCATTTACATGGGCCAATGGGAAGAGAAACCAGTGCCATTGTGCATGTATTTGCATAGCCAGGTTTGCAGTAAATGAGATGGTGTCACATCACATGACGGAATAGGGGATACTCTTGGGATATGTCTACACTGCATTCCTCTTTCAAGAGAGGATGCAAATGCAGCCTAGCGAAATTGCAAATGAAGCGCGGATTTGAATTTCCCGCGCTTCATTTGCATAATCGCGTCCGGCCGCTTTTTCGAAATACCCTATTTCGAGATAAAAAACGCTGTGTAGACAGGGTTATTTTGAGAAAAAAACCCTTCTTTTGAAATAACCCTTACTCCTTATAAAATGTGGTTTAACGGTTATTTTGAAAAAGGTTTTTTTTCCTCAAAATAACCGCGTCTACACAGCGTTTTTAATCTCGAAATGGGATATTTCGAAAAAGCGGCCGGACACGATTATGCAAATGAAGCACGGAAATTCAAATCCGTGCTTCATTTGCAATTTGGCTCGGCTGCATTTGCATTCCTCTCTTGAAAGAGAAATGCAGTGTAGACATACCCTAATTAGAGGCTTAGCCCTGGTCTACACTAGGGAGTTATTTTGAAATAACAAGCTGAGAGTCCACACTACCAAGCCCGTTATTTCGAAATAACAGGCTTGGTTATTAGAAAATCTGTATGCCTGCTCGGGGAATAAGCTTATTTCAAAATAGTTATTTCAAAATAGCGGGAGTAATTTCTCCCCAGTGCTTCCTGGGGCTCTATGTCGAGGTAGTGAGTCCACAATAACAGAACCTGCTTCGGACATATTTCGAGGCTCCTGCAACGGGGACATGCTAGTTTGATTTTGTTATTTCAGGAGTCATTATTTCAAATTTAGTTATTTCTATATCTAAATGCTTTCCTAGTGTAGACATGCCCAGATTGTCATGAATTTTTACTAGGGTGTGCTTACTGTGTATGAAATGGGGGTGGGAGACCCATGCATGTGCATTATGGATAGATGTACATAGATTGATCGAAAAACTGTGTTCAGATACAACTTACCAGTTGTGCCTTACTCAGACTTTATCTTTATGATTCGAAACGCATGTGATATGATGTGATGTAGTGATGGCAATAAACAGTCTTAATAAAATAAAGACTTTATGTGTGAACATGGCTGTCTTCAAAAAAAACCCAAACCCAATATTTCCGCGGAGCCAGGCAGACCATCTGCCATTAGAACAGGAAACAACCATAATAAACAAACTCCCAAAGTAGCAATAAAACGAAGTGCATAAACCAAACCATTGAACAGTGCAGATCTTGCCATCAAAAAGCCCCCTAATTTTGTGTGTCCCCTTGTCCCGGCCCCCATTCTCGTTTCCCTTGCTTGTGCATTTTGCACATACTGTGCTCTGCTGCCCAGGGTGGAGGGCTGTAGCGGGAAGGGGTGAGCATGGGGGAGGAGGGATAGGGGGGAAGAGAGGGCCTGCATGAGGTTAGAGGACTGCAAGGGGTAGATTCACCTGACCAGCTCCTGTTAAGTCCTGTTCCAGAACCTGCACTGCAAGTCTCCCTTTGCACACTGCAGTTCAGTCCTTATGCTCCACAGCCCACCTGTGGCTCTCCCGCCTCCTCGCTTTGGAATTACACTGCTTGCTGGCCCTGACCAGCATGTCTGCTGAACATTCATGACAGGAACACTTCCCCTGGGACCCATCTGACAGCTCGCAGGCCCCGGCTTTTGCTGGAGTACGGGGGAGCTACCAAGGCACAAGAGGCTACGGAGGTTGAGGGACCCGCAAGCAGACCTCAAACAGGACATTGATGGCTCAGTCCCTCAAAAAAGTCTTCACTTCATCAGCAGAGAAGAGGGGCCTGTAGCATCTCGAGGGCAAACGAGTTCATAAACTGGGCATGTGAAAATCACACATGTTGTGCTTAAAAACCGCAGAGCACTTTAGGCTTTGGGGAGTGGGGGCTGTGGGTTGCTACCTAAGCCTGCTCTGTCCTTTTGGGCCTTTCACCATTTGGAGAACATGACCATTCTTGTGGCTCCTGAATGGAAAAGGGATATTTCATTCCAAGCTGCTGATGGCCAGCCAGCCACGGGTGCGACACGATTCTTCAAGCTTATGGTGGCTGACAAGGCCAGCTATGAGTGGAATGAGCTGGTAAGCACCGAGGAGGGTCTGGGAAACACGCTCTTCCCTGAAACCTGGCTACCTCTCTGGAGGGCCTGCTATGGGGCAAGTTTGCATGTATGCACATCTAGAATTGGGTCAAAATTCATGGGACAATCAACAGGATGCTGTGTTGGCATTCACCTGGATTATTGCCTCCCCACAGCTTCTAACTCACGCCTTATGGCTGCAGGCAAACAAACATGCTAATGTGGACTAGCCAACAACTACACACTTTCCCCATACTCCTCCTCCCATATTTTTGAACTGCATACCAATCCCCCGCCGTATTTTGGACTAATGATCTTGTCACCCATTGATTACATTTAAGCTTCCCCCATCCCAAAAGTCAACAGTTTACTGGTATCTCGTTACTCTGTTGGGTTGGCGATGGTATAGAACAGTGTAGTAACAGGGAACACACTATAAGGGTTTTAATTTTAACACACCACCCCATCTTTGCAAGAATGGGTGAGATTCCTGTAACGCTTGAATTGTGACGCTTGTTTCATGCTTGTGCATGCTTCCTGGTCTCCATTTTGGTGTGTGTGTGTGTGTGTGTGTGTGTGTGTGTGCGCAACTCTATCCACCGTTAGTGGATGCATGCTGCTGCTCATGTAATGACTTTTGTACTAGGCCACAAACTAGAAATCCCTCCCATTGCCATAGGAATAACAACAAACGTGGAGTCAAACACTTATCAGGCTCTGGGGCTAATCTGCCCCCTTCTCAATCTGCTGCCAGTTCCATCGTGGGCTGCTCCTTTGAGGGACCATCAGACAGCTCCTCCCACTGTGAACCCGAGGACACGCTGCAACTTCAGCAGTGGCAAAGCTCCTGCCTGGACTGGTTTGAAGCACCAGAATGTCTGCAGTAGCCCGATCCGGCCTCTACTGGCTCCCAAGCATTTTGACAATAGAGTCTGAAGTCAGAAGGTTGGCATCCAGGCTGACTGGGCCATTCTGAACCGCTCGTGGCTCAGTGCTTGGTGCAGTGTCCAGTATCCCGTCAAACTCCTCCACCGTGGGGAAGGATCTGGGCAAGTTCCCAGAGGGGGGTTCTCATCCCTTGCTTTCCAGTACTTGGTCTTGTGAATTTGTGCCTTGTGCTTGTCACTGGCATGGTGACCCCCCACCACGCTGCCAGCCTCCTTGCGATTCGGTGGTCGGCTGTGGAATCCTTGTTGCTCACCTCATGCCAGAGATTCACCAAAAACTGGCTGTGCTCCCCTGACCAGGAAGCAGCATGCCTGCCCACGCCTTCTGCAAATGCAAGGATGATTCACTGGGTTTGGAGCTCAGCAGCCAGAATAAGAGAAGGGTTAAACACCAAGCTGCTGTTCCTGAGCAAGAGGGTTGCTTCCATTTCCTGGGAATCGGTTGGCTACCCTTGGGATAGAGAGGACAACGAACACTGGCCCATGGAATCGTGGGAAAGCATTGGTAGACTCTCAGGGCCTGAGACCAAGCTGCATTCACACTGCAAAACGATGGAGTTTGGGCCTGAGTCCTGGTGTGACTGGGACTCAAACCCCCCTACCCTCCTCCCACGGGGTACTAGGCCCAGGCCCAGAAGGGTTACTGGCCTGTGTCAGACAGAAGCGTATGTAAGTTGTCCTGGGATAAGAGGGAAGGTCCTTTCATGGATTGAGAACTGGTTAAAAGACAGGAAACAAAGGGTAGGAATAAATGGTCAGTTTTCAGAATGAGGAGAGGTAACTAGTGGGGCTCCCCACGGGTCTGTCCTGGGACCCATCCTATTCAACTGATTTATAAATGAACTAGAGAAAGGGGTAAACAACGAAGAGGCAAAATTTGCAGATGACACCAAACTGCTCAAGATAGTTCAGACCAAAGCCAACTGTGAAGAGTTTTAAGAAGATCTCCCCAAACTAAGTGTTTGGGCAAGTAAATGGCAAATGAAATGTAATGTTGATAAATGTAAAGTAATGCACATTGGAAAACATAATCCCAACTATACATACAATATGAGGGGGACTAATTTAGCTGCAACTACTCACGAGAGATCTTGGAGTCCTTGTGGATAGTTCTCTGAAAACATCCACTCAGTGTGCTGCAGCAGTCAAAAAAGCAAACAGAATATTAGGAATCATTAAAAAAGGGATAGAGAATAAGACAGAGAATATCTTATTGCTTCTATATAAACTCTGGTACACCCACATCTTGAATATTGCATATAGATGTGGTTGCCTCATCTCAAAAAAGATATATTGGCATTGGAAAAGGTTAAAAAAAGAGCAACAAAAATGATTAGGGGTTTGGAACCAGTCCCATATGAAGAGAGCTTAAAAAAACTGGGACTTTTCAGCTTAGAAAAGAAGAGACTAAGGGGGGATATGATAGATGTCTATAAAATCAAGACTGGTGTGGAAAAAGTGAATAAGGAAAAGTCATCTACTTGTTTCCATAACATAAGAATTAGGGGTCACCAAATGAAATTAATAGGTGGCAAGTTTAAAACAAACAAAAGGAAGTTTTTCTTCACTCATCACACAGTCAGCCTGTGGAACTCCTTGCCAGAGGATGTGGTGAAGACCAGGATTTTAACAGGGTTCAAAAAAGAGCTACATAGATTCATGAAGGTTAGGTCCATCAATGGCTATTAGCTGGGATGGGTAGGAATGGTGTCCCTAGCCTCTGTTTGTCTGGAAATGGATGACAGGGGAGGAATCATGTGAGGATTCCCTGTTGTGTTCCCTCCCTCTGGGACATCTGGCACTGGCCATTGTTGGCAGACAGGATACTGGACTAGATGGACCTTTGTTCTGACCCAATATGGCCATTCTTATATAGGCAGAAGGAGGGATTAGATTCCATCCTAAATCTTAGCTTTACCTGCAGAATCACACCCTTTTGCTACGTCTACACTGCATGCTTCTTGCGCAAGAAGCCTTTTGCGCAAGAGTTGTTGTGCAAGAACTTCTTGTGCAAGAGCACATCCACACATCAAAGCACATTGCAAAAGAGATGTGCTTTTGCGCAAGAGAGCGTCCACACTGCATGGACGCTGTTGCACAAGAAAGCTTTGATGGCCTTTCACAGAACAGCCATCAGAGCACCTGTGCTTTTTCCCATAGGGATTTTTTGCGCAAGAAACCCCTCTGGAGTGTCCACCCTTGCCTTTTTGCGCAAGAACTCTTGCGCAAAAGGGAGTTTTGCCTCGTAAAAGGAGGTTTACCTATGGCAGAAAAAGCCCTCTGTTCTGCCCTTTTACTCTTGGTTTCCTTGCACAAAAGCGCATTTGAGGGTTAGGGTCCCTTTTATAACATATGAGGTGGAGTAACCAGTATAGCACTGGCTACAGAACTGGCATGGCTAAAGATGTTTTATGGAAAGACTCTACAGGATTTTTTTCTGTATTATTCATCACCCCATTGCTTATGCATTCGAAAATCTTGCTAGCCTTTTCAACCACACCCCTTTGCATTAGCTGCATTATAGAACAATTCTGCATCTTGCAGAAATACTTACTACAGCTATGCAAAATCATCAGAATGATTGCTTTTCAAAAACGCCCTCTCAAACCTCGGGCCCATGGCACTTGCTACCTATGGCTGTGAGCATCCTTGAATGTCTGGACAGGGTTCCTGTTTCACTTGCACAGAGTTAACCTGGTTGTGCTGACCCAGATGGGTCTTTTAAAGTGCCCATGCTAATCCTAGATGCAGCAGGGGGACTGAGAACAGAACGTTTGGTTTGCAACAGTGAGGCCGTGAGTGCTGGGAAGCCGGGAGGAAGGGATGCAACCCCAGGGAAATGGATATCAGGCTGAAATGCTGTGGTAGAACCCTCTAGAAAGGGACAGAGCCGCTTCCTCCTGCCCTCTTCCCACGTCACAGAGGCTGTAGAAAACCTCCTCTGAGACGGTCCAATGGCAATGACTTCAGGCCTGCCAAGTGTCACTCATCTTGCAGGGCCATCACACATGGTTGCACAGCTGGTGGCATATCACATGTCAGGGAAGGGTGACAGAGATTTGGTCCTCCTACCCGTGACAGCACACTGAGCGACAAGCCAAGGAGACACATGTTCTAATTCCAGCATATCTCTGAACTAGTCGGATGCCCCCAGCCTTCCGGGGGGCAGAGCTGACAGTCCCGTACAGGTCCCCAGGGTTACAACTTCAAGTCTCTGCTTTGCCATGCTGATCACATTGTAATGTGCTTGTCCAGAGCATAGGAACTCGGTGCAGATTTGGGGTTGGGCCAGACGTAAAGGCTTACGAGGCTGCTACTGTTTTGCATCTACAGGCATTATTCTCTTGCTAAAACTGTAGAAGTGCATGCTTTTCAATCCCAAAGTCAGGTACACTGCCTGCAAGGAGCCTACGCATCACCCTTGGCACTGCAGCCTCTCACCAGGTCAGATACAAGACCCAGTGGCTGTTGAACTTGGGTCTCTAGAGCTGCCAGGTAGGACCACCTCTGCTCTGCCACCCAGCAGCCCCTGGAGCTGGATTGCACTCCACTGTTGACCACCAATGGTGGACATAGTCCATGGAAGTCCTACCTCAAGATGTTCAACAGGCAGCAGCCTCATGGCTCCTGACTGGCTCCTTGCACTGTAAACCCAAAGAATGGTCCAGGGAACTCTTGTGGTGGATCTCTTGTAGTTGTCACGATTATTCCTGCTCTTGAATGGCTGGCCTTGATTTTAGCAGGGGGTTGGGCTTGATGGCCTCCTGAGGTCTCTTCCAGCCTTAGGATTCTAGGATTTGGACCTCACCTTCTGGTCTGAAACCTCACTTGGTCTTTGAGCCTTGGCATTGACCCTGGTCTGCAACCTGCCTACAAGCTCTTCTGCTACTCCCAGCCTCAGGTTAGACCGGCTGTTGAGCCTGCTACAGTCTTGGCTAATTGAGAGAGAGCGTTTAGCTCAAATGGCTGAAGCACATGCATTTGGGTCCAAACACGCTCGGTTAATCTTGGCTCCTGCTAACCCGGCCAGAGGCAGGGCATTACAAAAGGCACAGTGCACAGACATGGTAAGAGAGTTCCTGCCTTGCAGAGCTTGCAAGTGAGAGAGAGAAACACAAAGTGGTCCAGATGGTCAAACACCAGCTTGGAAAGCCCTGACTTGGGTTTGCTATGCAGGGTAGACATGCCCACGGTGGTGAAGAGTCTTGTGTAAGGCCACACAGCGGCTCAGGGGCAGAGCTGAGAATGGATCAGTTTCTCCAGACTCTCTGTCCACACAAAAGCATGCCGCATCTCCAAGGGGCCTCGGTCAGAAGCATCAAGGTGTTCTTCCATTAAAAAAATTGCTCAGAGACCCTTTTTCAAGGGGAATTGTTTTATGGAAGCTACGGTGGATTTCTTTGCTGTAGGAAGATGTCGGTACAAGTCTGTAACCTACTGGCGGTGGGAGCTGTTCTCTGTCCCAATGCTGTAACCGAGAGGACATCCCGCTTGTGCACAGGGTGCTCTTTTTACAGAGTGAAAGACAAGCGCCCGCCTGGTCCAGCCCACTGCACTCTGTTAATTCTGGGCTCTCAGAAAAGCTTACAGCTTAGATTCCTTTTGCTTGTTTGACCCTGTTCCTGAGATCAGATCTAAGGTTGTACAATGTTAACTGCCTTAAGGGATATAGATTTCGGATTCCTTTTGCTTGCTGGCAAGTTGTATTCTTCCAGAGCTGCCCTTAGTTCCGTTAACCTGGAATTAAGCTAAGGTTACGCGGTTGGAGGAGCATAATAAAATATCCTGCCCTGATTACGGAAAGTGTGCTGTGCCATGCAGCTTTCAGAGATCCATAAACCCTGTGATGAATGATGGCTAAGTTTAGCCCTTCCTCACAATTCTATTGGGAACAGAAGCTGAACTGTCTGAGGCCACAATGCCGCTGGGCACAGATACAGCTGGCCTGCTTATTTTAAACCTGCAACAGCTGAAGTGAAAGTGTTCCCATTGCAAATGCCTGTAATGCAACACCAGCTTTGGCAGGGCCCTAGTTCTCTCAAGTTGTGAGGGAAGCAGTGTATTCCCTGTACAGACGTCAGCAAGCACCAGACTCAAGGTCAGGCGAGTCTGAGCAACACGACACAAACGAAAGACGAGACCGAGAAAGGGAGCGAGGCTAAATAAGTGGTGTGAAAGTCACAAGCTCTGCCCTGTCTTTGTACATCGCTGGTTTGCTTTAACAAACAGCTGTCTCCAGTCTGCCACAGAGCTGGGGGTTATTTCTTGTGGAAATGTCTCTGTTTCTGCAGAATGGCAGGAAACGGCACCTGGTTCTTCCTTTATGGCCGTGTTGTAAGCAGCCTGTCATTAAACACCCTGTACCTGTGAGAAAACGTTCCTGTCGCATAAAACTGTTAAAACGGCCACACTGGCTCAATGTGGCTAATGCCTGCTGCTTCAGAGGGAACGCACACAACGGGCGATCATCGAGGGACTACCTGTTGCCGGCAAGAGTAAGTCTCAGGTCCGACACTGGGTTCTCAAAGTACAAAAAACAGCTACACAGGTATCTGTCAAACACAAGCAGTTTATTTCCTGACAGCTATCAGCTGTGCCCCTTAACTAAACGAACAACATGATCGGAAATGCAGCATTTCTTACATCCCTTTGGCTAGCCGGAAACCCCATTTTGGCTGCGGATGAAGTGGGAGACTGTCTCAGCTTCTGAGGTGCCGGTACCCAAAGCCCATCGGTGAGGTCCAAATTGCTGTGCTCTGGTGCAGTTTAAATACTGTGTCTCTACCTTTTTTGTGGCAGTTTGGAAATATCCGGGGGTTACTCATTGCTTGTTATAGTATGGCTCAGCAGTACTGCTTTTCCTTTTACTTTGTTTACATGATCAGTACATTTAAGTAAACAATATTGTTATGTTCCCGCCCTTATCTACAATTCGTTCTTGCTACAATGGTGTATGTTCCTAGAGGTTTGCTTCTGGCTCATCAGTAGTAGGGAAGGGGGGGGGATGGGAAACGGGGGAGAATGCAGGCCTCACGATCCCTATACTTCACACGTACACAGTTCTTCCGCATGTGACCCCTACACCATCCTTCATGCACTCCCAACTTCTCGGCTAATGGCCATTGATGGACCTAGCCTCCATGAAAATCGCCTCCCCAGGCTTGTGCTGCAAACTGTGGCTTTGGAGGCTCCTCTCCACTCAGAAAGATGAGGAGGAAAAAGTAACATTTGGATTCTGTGCTCCAGGCGTGACTGCAAGCGGAGCTGACGGCCCTTGGCTTCAGGCGGAGGGATCTACGTGAAGGAAGTCGGTGCTGTGACCCCAGGCTGTGCAGAACACAGTCCTCCTGGGAGCTCCAGCCGAGCACAGAGAGCTGACGCAGAGTCACCCACATTTCACTGCTCAGCGGGGAAGAGAGATCGGCCTGGCACTACAGGCCTCTCTCTGTGTAGGCCGTGTGGGAGGAGGCTCCTGTTGCACTATATGGAGACACCCACACGTGTGCAGTGAAAGACATGAGCCAGACCTCACCGCGAAGTTGAGCTGATCCTGTAAGACTGGGGGTGGGGCATATTCATTGTGTGTAATTTCACTTGTCTCCGCACTCCCTGATTTATCGTCTGTTGGAAGGAGGCAGAAATGGAAGCCTGCTCAGATGGTGTTTCTGCCTACCCAAGAAGCAGGAAGCCTGGGGATCTCTGAGGAGGACTGATGAATCTGAAGTTAACGATGTGGACGAGGCGAAGCCACTAACCACTGCTGCGTTTAGCGCATGTCGAGCCCTCGGAGGTTCTTTGATTGGGAGGCTACCGCACAGAACACACATTCATCAGCATTATTCCCCGCTCCTCCCAAAGGACTGCCCTACCCCCTCCAGCAGATTCGTCAACCCATTCAAAGTCCCACAGGCTTCAATGGGACGCCAGAAGCACCGACTCTTTGCACCGCTGAGGGCTGAACCATAAACCTCTTAGATTGAACTTCTAGTAACTGCTGCAACAACCAGCCTGCTGATTGAGTGCATGGCCTCTAGGGTGTGATATCAATTATGGAGGCGCCAAGGAGAACAATTCTCCACTGTGCAAGGCGCTGAACGTACTTATGGTACAGACCCTGCCACACAGAGTCACAGGGTATGTCTACACTACAGAGGGTTTTTTTGAAAAATGGCCGTTTTTCGGAAAAAACTTCACTTACGTCCACACTGCAATTGTGTTCTTTCGAAAAAAATCAAAAGAACGGGGGGAGGGGTGTTTCCGACATTGGTAAACTTCTTTCTAAGAGGAAGAATGCCTTTTCCAAAAGAGCTCTTTTGGAAAAAGGCGTATGTGGATGGGGAAGAGGGAGTTCTTTTGATAGAAGAGGGAAGAGGAAAAAGCACAGGTGCTCTGGTGGCCACTCCGCCCATAGTAATCACAGCTGAAAGGTAAGAGAATGTCCATTCATCAGTGTGGCGCTATCTGTCGAAAAAGCAGATCGTTGTTTCAATGCGCTTGGGCAGCGTGGATGCTCTCTTTCGGAAGAAGTTTTTTCGGAAGATCTCTTCCGGAAAAGCCTCTTCCGAAAGAAGCCTGAAGTCCAGATTTAGCCAGAGTCTACCAAGAGCAGATCGACAGAGGGTGGGAGAGGAAACAAAGGCACAAAAGGGAGAAATGGCTTGCCTGAGATCCCCCAGCAGGGCAATGAGAGAGAGGGAGATAGATCTCAAGGAGCAGTCTCTATCTTAGGCCCTTCGTTATGCTCATTGTGTTGTTCAACACCACAGAAGCTTCTGCGTGGCCCTTTCCATTCTCGCTGCGCTATTTGCCCACAGAAGCAGGGGAAGGCTGAGCCAGGTCACAAATGCTCGATATTCAGCCGTGTGTTTCCAGGTTCTGACCCACCATAAAGGGAAAATGAATCAGGCACTTTCCGCCTGACTTTGGTGAGAAAATGCCCCTGCTTTTCTTGGCCCTCATCCTGATGCCCTTTACCTCAGTCAGGGCTACAGCTCCGGCCCCTGAATGTGCCACTCACCACCCCAGGTATTTTGGATGACCCTCCCCACAGCCACTCCCAAGTAGCCCTTGGGGACGCACTGGAGGACCATCACCTCTTTTCAGCCATCCAGCAAAGCTGACGAATTGCTTCAGAATCTCTGTCAGCCAGAGGGCAGCTCCCGCCTCGGCGCCGGGTGCTTGGGATGTTTCCATACGTTGGCTCCAAAGGTTTTTGCTTTATCCGGAAAGAGCCTCTTCAAACGCCAGCAATCAAATGGGACTTCAGCGGGACCCCGTCCTGCCAGCCCTGGCGCAGGGGGGTAGATTAGCCTTCTGAGCAAGCGACTGACAGCCTGAGAGCTGAACAACGTCTCGTCGGGTCAGGTCACTCCTTTGATACGTATGCGATGTTCAGGCAGCGAAGGAGGAGGGCTTGAAAGGAAAGAGCTTCGCTGCAGAAGGCCAGCCTGTTGCTGGACTGCTTGGCTCTGCTACTAACTAGACGCACGAAAACCCGTTTGAACGAAAAGGCCTTTGTGTCGCCCTGCCGACCTTTTATCTCAAATCCTCCGTTTCCACCAGAAGCAATATCAAAGCCGAGCCGTGATGAGATGGGAACCAAGGTTAGGTGGAGGGAGTGTCGATACGTCTGTAACTCCCTGCCACTTAGCGGCACAGCAAGCCCTGTGGCCAGGGAAGGAGGGAGGCTGTGCTGTACACTTCACTGCAGAGTTTGTGCAGGTGGGAGCAAAGTCCCCAGGCTCATGGGAGAAGCTGGCCAAGGGGAAGGGACAAGGAAGCTGGGATCACTCATTCAACAGTGACATCTTGAAATCCCTGGGGATTATGACACTGTCCTCAATGGGAACAGGATCAAGCCCAGAATCAGCAAGGGATGCGGACCAAGTCCTATGAGTATCCGGCTGAGAATTGTTTGCTTATTCCTCCATGAGTCTTCCAGCAGGACATGAGTTTCCTGTGGACAGTAACATTAACTTCCCGGGCCCCCCACAGATCAATTTATTACAACTGCAGCCTGCCCAGATACAACCATGAGACGAGCTATAGAAAAGCTTATGAACAAGGGCCCGGATTGTAACCACCAGCTCCATCCCCCATGCACCCATCAGCAGCAGGATCTGGGGAAATGCTGGTGATGCAGGAGGAGTGTGGTGAAGTCATTTCAGATGTCTCCCTTACCCAGCGTGTCCTCCAGAAAACAGGTGCCCTCGTTATCCTGATGAGGGTTCTCCCTGGAGCCGGTACATTTGCTCAGAGAAGGGAGAGAATTCTGTGCTTTCTCAGAGCCCTACAAATGTCATTAACCCGCCAAACAGAATTTTGTTGCAGTTGTCTGTCCTGTCTTGACCATGGGTTTGATCATTCACGGGAGGGGTGGTTAGCGCGGTGGGGGCTCTGTTTGTGAAACACAGGTCTGGGTGTTCTTCCCATCCCAACTTCTCTTCTTTCCCCTCTTCCTTTCCTTTTCATTCTTAACACTTACCGGCCACAGGGCTGTTCTGTGCATCAGCAACTGTCTGCCACTGAACTCGGTGCGGAAACGAGGCTAAAACAGGCCCCTGCCCTAGTCAGGTAGGTAATACAAAGACTGGTGGAGACATTATATATAGAAATGACTTTGAGATCAGGGAAGACCAGGGTACTTACCCAGTAGGCGAGGGGTTGTTCTAACAGCCAAAAGTATAACAGTGAGTGGTCCTGTGGCACCTGAGAGCCTAACCAAAATAGATAGAATCAAGAGCTTTCTTGGGTAGGACCCACTTCCTCAGATGAATTGGATCAAGTGGGTTTTGCCCACGAAAGCTCACGATTCTATATGTTTTGGTTAGTCTCTCTGGTGCCAGAGGACCACTTGTTTTTAAAGTTACAGGCTAGCATGGCTACCCCTCTGAGGGGACAACAAAGAATAAGATAAGTTCATGGGAGATAGCTTCCCTCAACGGTGATTAGCCACAATGGTCAGGGACACATCACAATGCTCTGGGCATCCCTAATCTCAAATTGCCAGGAGCTGGGAATGGGCGACAGGAAAGGGATCACGTGATGATTCCCTGTTCTGTTCCCTCCCTCTGGGGCACCTGGCATTGGCCGTTGTCAGCAGACAGGACGCTGGGCTAGATGGACCTTTGGTCTGACCCAGTGTGGCCGTTCTCATGTTTCTTCACATGTCTGCTTATTTCACTCACCTTCACTTGGCACATTTTAGAATCTTAATTTTACAAAAAAAATATTTGCAACTCCTTTTGGGGAGTCAGATAATCGGAACAACAGTTACAATAACCCCACAGACAGCAACGAAAACATTCCAAGGTCACTTTTTGGTTTATTCTAGCGCCTCTGCCAGTGACACGCACCCAGGACAAATGAGAGATCACCCACAACAGAAAGTGGATTCGTTTTAAAGGATCTGAAATATCTGACTAAAAATCTCTCGTGCAACCCCAGCATTTTACATTTTTGTGCCGTCTTGTACCTTTCGCAATGCTGAAATACCACAAGACAATGGGGTTAATGGCTTGTCTAGAAAAAAAAGCATTGGAAACTTATAGAATCACAGAACCCCAGGGCTGGCAGAGACCTCAGGAGTTATTGAGTCCAACCCCCTGCCCAAAGCAGGACCAGCCCCAACTCAATCATCCCAGCCGGGGCTTTGTCAAGCCAGGACTTAAAAACCTCGAGGGATGGAGATTTCACCCCCTCCCTAGGGAACCCATCCCAGTGCTTCCCCACCCTCCTAGGGAAATAGTTTTTCCCAATATCCAACCTAGACCGCCCCCACTGCACCTTGAGACCAATGCTCCTCATTCTGACATTTGTCACCACCAGAAAGTGATGAGATCTGACCTGAACTGTTAGGAGGGGCTCAAATTCTCGCGGAATGGAATTGCTGCTGCTTACGTCAGATATAAATCAAGCCCAAAGTCTGGATAAGCAGCTTAAATACGGGGTATGCAACCAAGCTGAACTGTCTGAGGGTCCACCTGTCAGTAACTGAAGGCTGCATAGCAGTTGCAGGTTTGTGTAGTCAGTGTTGTACGTGTGAGAGAGACTTAGATACCCTCCTTTTCTCTCTTTGAATATCATGCAAACTTCGGTTCAGAGGTGATGTCTCCTTGGGGAGCACATGGCGTGTGGATAAATGGAGCCCAGTCTACCCATTATTAGCACATCGGTGATGGGTTTTTTCATACAGCTACACCCAGCACTTTCTATTTAAAAAGACAAAACACCTTTTCCCTCGCCTACCAAGCCAACGTCTCAGTCACAAGTCACACGTCAACATTTGACAAGTCACTTTCCCATTTATAAAAACGGCTTTTCATGTAAATAGCAAATGTCATGTTAAAAGTCCAAGTGCTGAGTTACTAGCCTTATTGTTACCCTGTCAGCAAAATGAATGTTCCACTTGCAGAAAGCCCCAGTTCAACCTTCCCATCCACAGAGGCCTATTGGGGTGTATTCTAAGCCCTCCCGATGAGCATAACGTACGACAGCTTCTGTCACCAGCGCAGGCAGAGTAGGCTCTTTGAAAGACTGTCTTGTCTTAAAAATAACAGGTGTGAAATGTCTCTGTTGCCAAGTTTGAAGAGCAGCAACACAGAGCGAGGGAAAAGTGGTTCAGAGGTGCATTTGCAGTGGATAATGTGAGCTCCAAAATTAGCTTCTTTTCAGCTAGGCTTTGAGGCTTTTTAAAAAGGTCAGTTTTAATGGAGAAAGACTGTAATTGACAAGACCAGCCAGTCAAAACATTACACAGAGATGTGCAATAATAACACCTAGCAAGCACATTAAAAAGATTGGACCAGACTCGCTCCTGCGTTCTAAACCTTCGGTGTTGCTTTGATGGCAGAAATGGCCAATTGTGAATTTCCCTGGTGGGGGAGCTCTCAGTAAGTACCAAGCCAGTGTATTCGGTGCCTGCACTAATCATTCGCCACCCACCAGCCCTGTCATGGGGATAGGGAGGGAGCCTTCGCCAAAGCACCATTGTGCTCTGGCAGTCCCCAGCTGTCTCTCGGGGACCATGTCCAGACATAACTTATTTGGGGGTCCAGTGCTGGAGCAGATGCATTGCCAAAATCAAATAGCCTCCCCTTAGGAACACATCCATGTCATTGTCTGATTCTCGTAGCACTCCTGCAGGGTGGCCAGTATTACTAGCTCCATCTGAAACCGAAAAAAGCTGGGCTAAGTGATTTGACCAAGGCCACATAGAGTCAGTGTCAGCATTATTAGATTTTTAGAATGCCCTGCCTCAGTTCTTTGCTCAGCTCACTTGCCTTCACCTTCCTCTCTCTCATAAAGTCACTCTTATCAATTCGGATTAACATTGGCTGTAGTGGTCTGAGGCACCTTCCTAATGTTCTGCCGGTTCTGGAGTTACATACATGGCATTGAACCTGTCCTCATCCCTGCATTCTGCACGCTCCTGAGAAGCAGCGTTGAGCCAAGCCACTGGGATTTTTTAAGAGGTCTATGGGAGATAGACATGCAATTTACATTGAATTTCTAAGGGTTCCCAACTCTCTTAGGCTCTGTGATGGGGCGGACAGGCCCCACACTGGAGGGCAGAGGGTAGCCCAGGCCCGCTGGCTGAGAAGGCCCCGCCCCTCCAGCCCTGCTGGGCATGCTCCCAGCAGAGCCTGGGTATAAAAGCAGAGCGAGCCCTGCAGCGAGGGAGGCCGCAGGGTGAAGGAGTAGCTCAGGCCGTGTCGGTGTTTCTGCAGCAGCTGAGACCGGAGTCGCCGCCCGGGCCTGATCCGGAGGCAGAGCCAGCAGCCGCCAACCCCAGGGGGCAGGAGCGCCCGCAACCCCGACGGCAGCCCCGGCAAGTACTGACTCGGAGGCGAATGGGCCCCAGGGGAACCAGGGCGTGGCAGGAAGCAGCCCAGGGCACAGGACCAATAGTGCGGCTCGGTGTGTATCGGCCGGATTCCCTGCCGAGCGGGCGGGAGCCATAGTCCCTGCCTCAAGGGCCCTGGGCTGGGACCCGGTGGAGAGGGGGGGCCTGGGTCCCCCCACCACCCATTTTCCTTACCCTGGATAATCAACCCCTGGTCTCTGGGCGGCTAGGCCTCCAAAGCCGTATTTCCCCTGATAGAGGGGCATGGACTTTATATTGTTAATACTGTGGATGCCCTGAGTTAGGGGCCCGAGAGGGGCAACGAGACCTTAAAAGGGGGGGGCTCAACCCACGCCAGGGGCGTACCCCTCAACAGGCTCCTTTGGAAAATCCCAGCCTCTCCAGCTGGCAGTGTTGCCAACTCTCCTAATAGTTATAATAACTGGCCATTTTCTTAAAGCCACAGCTCCAGGAATAATGTAACATGAAACACTCAGGGGGGGGTTTTGTTTTAAAGTGAGCTTCTAGCCCTCCTCACTGCAGAGAAGAGCTGGTAGTAGAGCAGAAGCACACCTGCAATAATCTGATGAAGAGATAGAAAGACAAGGAATTACCTCATTGTACGTGCACGGCAAGGAATAAGCAGTCAGTAAAGGCTATAAATGCCCCTGAGTGTGACCCGAAAAGCTCAGCTACTACAAGGCAAATCAAAGGAAGCTGAAGTTTCTTCTTGGTATGAAATCTCATGAGTGTCAGGAGCTCGAGTTGTGATTTTGAATGACTTGCATGCAGCAGAACTCTCTGGGGGCTTGTGTTTGGCTTCAGTAGAGTTGAGTCTGGAGGCAAAACAGGAGAACAAGCGCAGCCTAGATTCTGCCGAAGGTCTACGGCAGCAAAATGGCTTTGGAATAAGTCCAGAGGCCTTGTCCTCAACCCACTCTGACTGCCTGGAGGCCACTCATCTGTGACGTTGCT
Source organism: Rafetus swinhoei (assembly GCA_019425775.1). NCBI lineage: Eukaryota > Metazoa > Chordata > Testudines > Trionychidae > Rafetus > Rafetus swinhoei. The sequence continues at coordinate 33,127,261 of CM033426.1, forward strand.
GCCTGCGCACAGGCAGTGGAGAGCCAGGGCTCTGCTACACAACCAGAACAGCGACACCGTGGGTACTCGGGGGTTCAGCACCCGGGAGCCGGAGCTTGTGTGTGGAACGGGATAAGTTCTGTGCTGCTAAGAACTCCTGCCCTTCTAAACAGGAGTTTTATTGTGTTTTATTGTGCCCCCTGCGGGAGATTTCAGGAGATTACCGATGAAGCCAGGAAGCCGGGTAGCGAATATCGCCTCCTTAGCTGCTCCAGAGCCTGGATGGGGCAAATCAAAAGCTTCTTCAGATGAGCGTGAAAGGCTTTTCCCCGCTGCCACTAGGGGTCTGGGAAGGGAAGGTGCAGAGAGACTACGGCTGGCTGGGGGACTTCTGGGTGGGTGGGGGGCAGTCAGGGCTTCATCTGACCCAGGACTCCTCCAGGTGAGAGGGCCTGTTTGGGTCTCCAGCCATCCTGGGGCTTCTCTGGCCAAGGGGGATGGAGAAGGGGTCTTGAGGGCCTCAGCTGAGTGGGTGGTGGAAAGGGCGGAGCTAGGGACTAGCCTCCACCCACTGCCCATGATTGGGATCAGGGCTGTTACATGTAAGTGATCTACAATAGGAGCAAACAGTGAGGTGGCGAAGTTTGCAGAGGATACACTTAAGTGCAAAGCAGATTGCAAAGAGTGACGAAGGGATCACGCAAAACTGGGTGACTTGGCAACAGAATGGCCCATGAAATTCAGAGTCAAATGCAAAGTAATGCACATGGCAAACTGTAATCCCAACGACGTGTACAAAACGGCCGTGCCTAAATGAGCTGTTACCCGTCAAGAAAGAGTCTGAGAAGTGCTCTGGAAACTCCGGAGAACCCGGCACATTTAAAATAACCCTTCTCACCGCGCCTGCATCCTCCTGAACTCAGTCTAGAGCCTGAGAAGACTTCAGAGCACAGGAACATAAAAACGACCATTTTGGGTCAGACCAGAGGTCCATCTTGCCCAGTGTCCTGTCAGCCCACAGTGGCCAGTGCCAGGTGCCCCAGAGGGAGGGAACAGAACAGGGAATCATCAAGCATCAGATCTGATAAACTCTTTACTCCTTACATCCTCCCACAGTCCTTTCTAGAGCCAGGAATACACTCAAGGGGGGGAGTTGACGTACGATACACAACTCCAGGGACGTTAATGACGTTTTTGTGCCGTCCATACCGCAGGATGTCGACAGGAGCCAACGCTCCCATCGGCTTCCCTCACTCCTCCCTTAGCCTCCCCACCACCAGGCAATGGGGTCCCTGCAGTGCTCAGCTGCCGCCGTGGGAACAGGCAGCCGGACGTCCCCCCTTGCCCATTTTGCCAAGGATGGTTTTAGGGACAGGCCATGGCTTCCCGCTTTTCCTAGCCACGCCCATGACGGCCACAGTCTTGCTGAGCAGCCCTCATACCCACATTTTGAAAAGTGGCTGCTATTGACATCCGTCTCACAGTTCAGGGCAGCCTCCCTGGGCCCCGCGCTTTGCCCAGGGTAGCCTGGGTGGTTACCAGGGGCCTGGCTCCAGCCACAGGAGTGGGGCCCGCCCTGGCACTCGGACGCAGGAAGTGGAGGGACCCAGCCCCAGCTTACTCTGCTCCACCTTTCCCCCAGCTTGGTCACTGAGCTTCCCCAGGCCCCCATCTAATCCTCTGGGTCACATCGCTTGGGGGAGGGGTTGGGGAAAGGGGTGCAATGGGGTGGGAGGGGAAGGAATTGGGGCAGGAAGTGGCGGGGTGGAACAGGGGCAGGACTTGGGGGGGGGGGGAAAAGAGTTGAGGGGGGACAGGGTGGGGTGGGAAGAGGCAGGGTGGGGCTTGGGGTGGGCTGAGGTTGTCCCAGGCCCCACACTCCCCTAGGGACAGCTGTTGCTGTGTTCCATGACCTTTGGAGGTCTAACTTCAGACACCCTGTGGTATTTCTACTTAGACTCACAAAAATTAACTCACCCAAACTTCGACACTCTTGTAAAAGTTAACCTTAATGACTACATTCACAGGTGGGACATGGATATAGTATTCTGCATGTACCGAAGAGTCTGAGATTTGCTTAGTAAAAAGTTGCTTTTCAACAGAGATCTCTGATAATTGGCACAATAGCTAGTAAGAGGGATGAAGAGCTGGTCTGACACATATTTATTAAAGGGGCAGATCTAAGCTGTAATAATCACCTTCATTTTCATTCTGAGAAGCTGTCAGGGTAGGAGAAGAAACATTCCTTCCCTCCAGAGGGGATTGCTTTTCTTTCTCACAGACGAGTTCCTTGAATGTTTTTCCTCTCCTTTCTTCTCAAATGGAAAGCGCTGGAGTTTCCAGCTGGAAGTTTTTTGAACTGAGTTTACAGCTGAAAAAACTAGTCGGAAAATGTGGTTCTAAGCCACCTTTCTGCCTCTCCCAATCCCGAGCCAGACATGGACCAAAATAGCCCCGGCATAATTTAGAGCGACCTAAAAGTTCCTCTAAATTTTTCCGGCTGGGCAGTTCCATAGGGACTTCTGCATCAGCTAAGGAGCAGGAGGAGTGCTGGCCCTCTGCCGGGCCCTCTCCCCAGACCTGCCTGCCCTTGAAGAGCTGTCAGAGAGCTGCATGGCTGGATACTCCTGGGAGATCTGATCTGTGTGGTCAAGTTACAGATCCATCCTCATGAGCCTGGCAGGACCGAACCAAGGCTGTGCAAAGTCACAGGGGCAGTCCCGGCTGACGAATGCCATAGAGCACCACCCCGCGGTGCCTTCGCGAATGACTCGGCTCAGAAGAAGTGGGTGTGAGATTATTGTTTTGCTTCTGTTGCCAGTGGTGACATGGTGAATCAGGGTTCCAGTAACGCACTGGACGCACGCAGGTGTGGCGGTGATCAAAATAACAGACCTCTGAACACCACCTCAACAAGTCAGGGGGTGTAATTGGGATTCCAGGCGGAATAGAACAGTGGGTTTCAGACTGTGACCCACAGTCCCCCGGAGGGTTGCATGCTGTACCTGAGATTTTCAAAGGGATTCGCACCTCCATTTGCAATTTTGGAGGGGTCTGTGAATGAAAAAGAAGGGTTGGAGACCACTGGGATAGGGCAGAAGAAATGAGCAAAGCACATTTAGATGGGGGCCGACTCAAAGGCTGCTAGATACTTATGGTGCTAAACTCCCTCCCTCTGCCTCTTCCCCCCCCGGCATCATGCACTGGTGGCCCTATGCTCACCAACTTCTCCCCGGCCCTCCCAGAACTTCTATGTCCCTAGGAGGGTGGTGAAGCACTGGGATGGGTTCCCTAGGGAAGGGGTGGAAGCTCCATCCTGAGAGATGTTTAAGTCTCGGCTTGACAAAGCCCTGGCTGGGATGATTGAGTTGGGGTTGGTCCTGCTTTGGGCAGGGGTCTGGACTCGATGACTCCTGAGGTCTCTTCTAACTCTAGGATTCTATGATTCTAGGACAGGGTGCGCTCTTAGGAGGAGGGGCGAAGAGGTGGGGTGGGAGTAGATCAGAGACAGGAAGAGGCAGGGTGGGGGCAGAGGTTTTGGGGCGGGAGGTGGAGTGGGGTGGGGCCTGGAGTGAAGGGGGGGCTGAGCACCCCACTGGCAAAATGAGACGTCGGCATCTCTGGTATGTTAGGTACTTGCACAGCGTCACCTGCGGACCTCCTGCAGGGTGCAGAAACTCTCCCGTGGCAGAGGCACAGTAGAGATGATATGGCCTCGGCCATATTTTCCCTGCTGTGCACATGTGGGTCTGGGCTTTGATGGAGCTACAAGTGGCTGCTTTGCTGGGTCTCAAGCATTTGGTCTGTAATTATTCCTGCTGCTCGGTGCTGGATGGGACCAACGGCCAGTCGCATGCCAGGTGCACCACAACTCTGAGGCAAACAGTGCAGGTGCTTCAGCAGCTAAGCCTTGTCAGCACTAGCCCTGGTGGGGGCCGGTAACTGTCCTGACACATAGCTTATGGGAACCGTGATTTTACTAGGCAGGCAGGAAAGGGACAAGTTTCAAATACCCTAGGTAGAGAGGGTTAGACAGGGCACGTCTACACAGCAGGGCTAAAGCCAAAACAAGCTACACAACTTGTGCTACATCAGTTATGTAGCTGACGTTGAAATAGCTTATTTCGGCTTTTGGCTCTGTCTACACAGCAGGAAGTCCAAGATAGAGCACTCTTCCCCCCGATGACCCTTACACCTTGTGCAATGAGGGTCACAGGAGTCGGAGTAAGAAATCTTACAGCTCGAGAGTATTTTGACATTATGTCGAAATAACCGCTTGTCATGCAGACACGGACGATGTTATTTTGGAATAACGTCAGTTATTCTGCCAAGTATCAGAGGGGTAGCCATGTTAATCTGGATCTGCAAAAGCAACAAGGAGTCCTGTAGCACCTTATAGACTAACAGATGTATTGGAGCATAAGCTTTCGTGGGCAAAGACCCACTTCATCAGATGCATGTAGTGGAAATTTCCAGAGGCAGGTATAAATATGCAGGCAAGAATCAGGCTAGAGATAACGAGGTAAATTCAATCAGGGAGGATGAGGCCTACTTCTAGCAGCTGATCTGGAGGTGTGAACACCAAGGGTACATCTAAACTACATGGCTCTCCGTCGATGGAGCCATGTAGATTAGTGTACTTGAAAAAGGGAAATGAAGCGGCAATTTAAATAATCGCCGCTTCATTTACATCAAAATGGCCACTGCGCTTTGCTGATCAGCTTTTTGGCGGCACAGCGCAGTAGTCTGGACGCTCCGCGGTCGACAGGGGAAGCCCTTGTCGACCGCCCCTGCCTCGTGGAATGAGGTTTACCAGGGCAGTCGACAAGGGCTTCCCTTGTCAACCACGGAGCGTCCAGACTACTGCGCTGTGCCGCCAAACAGCTGATCGGCACAGCGCGGCAGCCATTTTGATGTAAATGAAGTGGCGATTATTTAAATCGCCGCTTCATTTCCCTGTGTCTAGAAACCTAATCTACATGGCTCCGTCGACGGAGAAACTGCTTTTGTACTTGGCTAGCCATTCACAGTCCTGAGCTGATGGTGTCAAATTTGCAGATGAACTGCAGCTCAGCAGTTTCTCTCTGAAGTCTGGTCCTGAAGTTTTTTTTGCTGCAGAATGGCTACCTTTAAATCTGCTATTGTGTGTCCAGGGAGATTGAAATGTTCTCCTACAGGTTTTTGTATATTGCCATTCCTAATTCTGCAATAACTCTGATGTGTAGACGTGCCCTTACAGTCCAAGCTGTTCCTGTCTGGGTCGCTGGGGCTGTCCAATCAGGAGTCAGGGCTCTGTAGAGCTAATGCATGGGGTGCTTCTCCAGGCCAGTCTCCATTCAGAGCACATGGGAGCTTGCAGTTGTCCAAGCCAGCCTCAGCCTCTCCCACTGGGACCACTCTGCACTTCTGAGAGTACATGCCACGTGCCTCAGGTAGACGTGACCCGGCTTCATCACTGACCTGGGTCTTCTGGTTGGATCATTCGCTTCCTCAGCTCTGGCCAGGCACCCTCCCACCCAGACCTCTGCCCAGTGGTGATGTCCAGGACAGCCTGCAAAGCTGACTTTCCTCGGTAACTCCACCAACAGGGGGGAAGGGTCAGGAACATCATTGCAAGAACACATCATGTTCAAGGCCATAAATGACTGTTACGAGGATTTAGTCTGATCTCCTGCATAAAACAGGCCACAGAACTTCACCTCCTTGATCTTATGTCAAACTCAATAACTTATGCTTATCTTAAAATCATAGAACACTAGAACTGGAAGGGACCTTGAGAGATCATCAAGTCCAGTTCCCTGCCCTCGTGGCAGGACCAAGCATGGTCTAGATCATCTCTGACAGGTATCTGTCTAACCTGCTCTTAAATATCTCCAGTGATGGAGATTCCATAACCTCCCCAGACAATTTATTGCAGTGTTGAACCACCCTGAATGTTAGGACATTTTTCCTAATGTTCAACCTAAACCTCCCTTGCTGCAATTTTATCCCATTGCTTCTTGTCCTATCCTCAGAGGCCAAGGAAAACAATTTTCCTCCCTGGGTCACCCTTTTAGATACTTGAAAACCACTATCATGTCCCCTCTCAGTCTTCTCTTTGCCAAACTAAACAAGCCCAATTCCTTCAGCCTTGGCTCAGAGCTCATGTTTTCTAGACCTTTAATCATTTTTGTTGTTCTTCTCTGGATCTTCTCCAATTTCTCCACATCTTTCTTGAAATGTGGTGTGCAGAACTGGACACAAGACTCCAACTGAGGCGTAATCAGCGCAGAGTAGAGAGGAAGAATGACTTCTCGTGTCTTGCTCACAACACGCCTCTTAATGCATCCCATAATCATTTTTGCTTTTTTTTTTTTTTTTTTTTTTTTTTTTTATACTCATACTTAGCTTGTGGTCCACTCTGACATGTAGATCCCTTTCTGCAGCGCTCCTTTCTAGACAGTTACTTCCCATTCTGTATGTGTGAAACGGGTTGTTCCTCCCTATGTGGAGCACTTTGCGTTTGTGGAGCACTTTGCGTTTGTCCTTATTAAACTTCATTGTGTTTACCTCAGACCATTTCTCCAGTTTGTCCAGATCATTTTGAATTATGACCCTATCCTCCAAAGCCCTTGCAACCCTCCCAGCTTTGGATCGTCTGCAAACGTAATAAGTGTCCTCTCTATGCCAATACCAAAATCGTTAATGAAGATATTGAACAGATATCGAACCTGTTTGAGCTAGAGCATGTCTTTTCAAGAGACATACACTTCTGATTGAAAGAGTCATGTGATGGAGAACCCACAACATCAGAAGACGTAGCATGTAAATGGCTGGTTACATCTCCATCATATAGACTGATCATCACAATCATGTCACTATTTCCTACCAATGTTAGCCAGACATTTTTTGGATAGCCTGATGGATGTAAAATATCAGAACTCTCCATGAGATACAAATATCCCCATTCCTGCTTTTTAGGAGACAAGTTTCAAGGCTGGCATTAAAAAGGAGAGGGAACTCTAGAAACTTGGCAGAATTGGAAGAAATGGGAAGCAATATTTGCTGGAGTTTTCTATGTTGTCTATGGCCCATAATATCATAGCTCTCCACTATATTCCCCATTGATGGATGCTTTACACATGTGAAGGACAGAACTTTAACAGGGTTCAAAAAAGATACATTCATGAAGGTTAGGTCCATCAATGGCTATTTGCCAGGATGGGTAGGAATGGTGTCCCTAGTCTCTGTTTGTCAGAGGCTGGAAAGGGTGACAGGGGAGGGATCACCTGATGGTACCTGTTCTGTTCACTCTCTCTGGGGCACCTGGCACTGGCCACTGTCAGAAAACAGGACACTCGGCTGGATGGACCTTTGGTCTGACCCAGTGTGGCCGTTCTTATGTTCTTCTTATGCAGTTAAATGACAAAGTTGGAGCTTACAGTGAAATTACATTTGCTTGTATTGCTTTGCTGCCGATGCATTTCAGCAAATACAGTCATGTGACCAGGAACTATCAATGAGATACTACGTAGCTGATGGTAAATTTCAGCAACAGGTCCTCACTGGGGGGAGAATCTTCCCAGTGCCATAGACTTGGTTGGAGCTGTCAGTCTTCATCCACTGAGGACCTGCCCTCGGGCCTCTGGACCAACAGAGGAGACAAGGGCAAGGAAAACAGGCCTGACCCAAGCCCTTGTTAACTGAAACTTTGGTTCCGTGCGACCCAATATGGTAAGGACACCTGCTATTTTGCCTATGACAGCAGCTAGTGGAGTGCAATCTCCTTTCCCTTCTGCTTATCTGCAATGCACTACAGTGACTGAATGGATGAGCTTTCTTGCTTGTTCACTGAGCACTAGCCTGAAATATTACTCAGGTGATAAGGTGTAACTGACTGCTTGGTAAAGATGCTTAAGACCTCGGAGATTATGCTTCTCTAAAGAGTTTAATATTGAGCAGCTCACAGTCTCTCCTAAACATCCAGCTAAACAGCAAGGAGGTTATTTATATAGTGTAACTTCCTGGCAAACTGTCCCCAGCCGTGCCACCTTCATTGCAAAGTCTGAGATCTGCGACTACTATGCCATATTGCTTTTGTTATATAGTCCTCCTTTTCCGTGAGGAACCAACATTTCGTTCAGTAATTCTGCATGCCTGACTGGCTGCAAATAGAAGTCAAACACCATCAAATGCCATCCTAATTTTCCATGTTTCACTTTCTCTGGAATTGTGTAGCAATAGAGAACACACAACTGGAACTACATAGATTAATTCATTTTCTCCCAATGTCATCTGCCTTTCAACAATCAAAATGCAGCTTGGTTCCCCTGTGTTTACTTGCCTGACAAATAAAAGCATACCTCTACCTCTAAAAGCACCTCAATTAAATACCATCAGAATCTTTAAAAAGATCAATGAATTGGTCTACCACTTAGCAGATGCACTTTTTCCTGCCAATTAATTTCACAATGGGCTGTACCGCATTCCATCCCACCCCTCACCCTCTGCCCTGTTCTGTTCATGAATGGATATTTGGACATTTTCTTCCCTGTACATTGACATTTTCTGAAGGCTCTGCTCAGTTATGCTTTCACCCAGGAAGAGCTAAGGGGAAATTTACATTACCTTATACATTCTAACATAAATAATCACACACACAAATGTATTTCTAAGATGCAATTTGGTTAACACTTTGCAAAGAAAACATGCATTGACATGCTTTTTTCAGAAGTTATTGCTAGCTGAAATATCACTGGATTTTCTAGATGAGAATATATTGAAAAGAGGGACTTGATAGGGGTGTTTCTACATGTGTAATCAAGAAGCCAAGAGAAATTTTGCATGTTGTGTCTAGTGGTGCTTAACAGATTCTGTGCCTGGATCCAGTCCCACCCCTGGGAATCCCCTCTGATCTAGCCCACTAACTATGTAGGAAGGGTAGGGTGATCATGACCCCTACTAATTGCTTGTGACCTTATGGGACCACAATTCCCTGGGTTGAAACCCCATGCTTAGCTCAGTAGTCTAGACCCTCAGCTATTATATATCACCAGACCGTCAATAAAGCCAATAGTGCTGCCTTGATTTACATTAATTTGGGATCTGTCTCTTTATGGAAAGTGGGGAAAGAGCCATCTCATTAGTGAGAGATACATATGGGCAGGAGAAACACAAATTACTTTTTATGTGACTTTTAGTGGATTGGGGGGAGGGGAAATGGGATTTTTTTTAAACCAGGAAAGTGGCTTTGACATTTATATACTAATATTTATCTTTAGATGGCTACATGAATATTTCACTTACAAAAAGTGGAAACTTGGACAAATGACCAGGGAAGGGTTTAAATGTATAGCTCGAGAATGCCGGGGGGTTATCAGGAAGGCGAAAGCGCAATTGGAATTGCAACTGGCTAAGGATGTGAAGGATAACAAGAAAGGTTTCTACAGGCATGTTAACAAGAAGAAGGTGATCAGAGAGGGTGTGCGGCCCCTATTGGATGAAGGAGGTAACCTAGTGACAGATGATGTGGGGAAAGCTGAAGTACTCAATGCTTTCTTTGCCTCTGTATTCATGGACAAGGTCGGCTCCTGGATTTCTGCGCTAAGTGACGGAAGATGGGATGAAGATGAACAGCCCTTGGTGGGTAAAGAACAGGTTAGGAACTATTTAGAAAAGCTAAATGTACATAAACCCATGGGTCCGGACTTAATGCATCCGAGGGTACTGAGGGAGTTGGCAAATGTCATTGAGGAGCCTTTGGCCATTATCTTTGAAAAGTCGTGGAGATCGGGAGAAATCCTGGATGATTGGAAAAAGGCAAATGTAGTGCCCATCTTCAAAAAAGGGAAGAAGGACGATCCAGGGAACTATAGGTCGGTCAGTCTTACCTCGGTTCCTGGAAAAATCATGGAAGGGATCCTTAAGGAATCCATTTTGAGGCACTTGGAAGAGAGGAAAGTGATTAGGAATAGTCAGCATGGATTCACAAAGGGCAAGTTGTGCCTGACCAATCTGATTAGCTTCTATGATGAGGTAACTGGCTCTGTGGACGTGGGAAAGTCAGTGGATGTGATATACCTTGACTTTAGCAAGGCTTTTGATACGGTCTCCCACAATATTCTTGCCAGCAAGTTAAGGGAATGTGGATTGGATAAATGGACGGTAAGATGATAGAAAGATGGCTAGAAGGCCGGGCCCAGCGGGTAGTGATCAACGGCTCGATGTCAGGATGGCGGTCGGTTTCTAGCGGAGTGCCCCAAGGTTCGGTTCTAGGACTGGTTTTGTTCAATATCTTTATTAATGACCTGGATGAGGGGATGGATTGCACCCTCAGCAAGTTTGCGGATGACATTAAGCTAGGGGGAGAGGTAGATACGCTTGAGGGCAGAGATAGGGTCCAGAGTGACTTAGACAAATTGGAGGATTGGGCCACAAGAAATCTGATGACGTTCAACAAGGACAAGTGCAGAGTCCTGCACTTGGGACGGAAGAATCCCAAGCATAGTTACAAGCTGGGGACCAACCAGTTAAGTAGCAGTTCTGCAGAAAAGGACCTGGGGGTTACAGTGGATGAGAAGCTGGATATGAGTCAACAGTGTGCCCTTGTAGCCAAGAAGGCTAATGGCATATTAGGGTGCATTAAGAGGAGCATTGGAGTAACAGTTAATTTGAACTAAGGACTTAGTTCAAATTAACGTTTCACTGTTGCGTGTAGCCGCGCGGCAGTGAGTTCGGGCTAGTGAAATTTCAGAATGGCGACCGGCCGGGAACATGCAAATAAAGCCCGGGATATTTAAATCCCGGGCTTCATTTGCAACTCCGGTCGCCTCATTTGCCTACCTAGCTTGAATTAACGAGCCAGTGTAGACATACCCTTAAAGACTAACAAAAATGTAGATGGTATCATGAGCTTTCGTGTGGGCACAGCCCACTTCTTCAGATGACTGGAGTGTTGTATGTCCAGAACCAAAATAAATAGGGGAGAAGGGGGGAGGGGAGGAAAAAATAGGAGCGGGGGGGAGAAAAGGAGGCAGTGGGTATATAAATATCAAAGGGGAAAACCGAGCTGGTATGTAACAGGCACAACTGATAATCTATAAGCACCTAAAAACTGGATAGTTAAAAGAAGCAGATAAGGACCATTAGTTAGCAATTAGAGAGGAAGAGTAGGAACACCAGAATCTACACAGAGAGAGAACCATCGGCACCTTCATTGTTTGGTTGGTTGATAATGTCCTAGCCATCCGGTATCTCAATTCAAACCATTGGTGTGCAAATTAAACTTGTGAATGAATTGTAGTTCCAACCCTTTCCTGTGTATTTGGCTTGTGGAATTGGTCCGTAACAAAACAGCAACTTGAAGATCTCTTAATCATAGAATACTAGGACTGGAAGGGACCTGGAGAGGTCATCGAGTCCAGTCCTCTGCCCTCATGGCAGGACCAAATACTGTCTAGACCATGCCTGATAGACATTTATCTAACCTACTCTTAAATATCTCCAGAGATGGAGATTCCACAACCTCTCTGGGCAATTTATTCCAGTGTTTAACCACCCTGACAGTTAGGAACTTTTTCCTAATATCCAACCTAAACCTCCCTTGCTGCAGTTTAAGCCCATTGCTTCTTGTTCTATCCTCAGAGGCCAAGATGAACAAGTTTTCTCCCTCCTCCTTATGACACCCTTTTAGATACCTGAAAATGGCTATCATGTCCCCCCTCAGTCTTCTCTTTTCTAAGCTAAACAAACCCAATTCTTTCAGCCTTCCCTCATAGGTCATGTTCTCTAGACCTTTAATCATTCTTGTTGCTCTTCTCTGGACCCCCTCCAATTTCTCCACATCTTTCTTGAAATGCGGTGCCCAGAACTGGACACAATACTCCAACTGAGGCCTAACCAGCACAGAGTAGAGCGGAAGAATGACTTCTCGTGTCTTGCTCACAATACATCTGTTAATGCATTCCAGAATCATGTTTGCTTTTTTTGCAACAGCATCACACTGCTGACTCATATTCAGCTTGTGGTCCACTATAACCCTTAGATCCCTTTGTGCCATACTCCTTCCTAGACAGTCGCTTCCCATTCTGTATGTGAAACTGATTGTTCCTTCCTAAGTGGAGCACTTTGCACTTGTCTTTATTAAACTTTATTAATGAATGACCTGGCAAATTAAAGTGTTCACCAACAGGTTCCTGTATGTTCCCTTTATGAATATCTGATTTGTGTCCATTGATTCTTTCCCGTAGGGACTGTCCAGTTTGTCTAATATATATGGTAGTGGGGCATTGCTGGCATTTGATTGCATAGATCACATTACTGTATATGCAATTAAATGAGCCTCTGATTATGGAAGAACAGGCACTTTTCTCTCAACGACTTCTTCGTGAACGCAGCTAGTGGCAGTATTTGACTCTGAATTGAAATTAGAGGGGTGTTTGAATTTTCAGGGGCATGAGGGCCAAGACAGTAAGTGGCACAAAGCCCTTCCACAAATGCATGAACCATAGACAGGAGGAAAGGGGTGGAGAGAAGGAAAAGTCAGAGTTCTGCCATTCTCTTACCTGCCACTGATGCTCCAGGGGAGGTTTTCTGACCCAGCAAAGCCGTGGAGCAGAGTGGCAGAAGCCCTCCCCTCCAAGAAGCACGCCGTCCTGGCTCCAGAGTCAGCAGCTGGCCATCATCACACCAGCACAGAGGAGGGAAGTGAACTTGTTCCCTTTCATCAGAGCGCTTCACGACCCTAAAATCGGTTCCCATGCAGATAGCTCATTTGTTGTTTTTAAAGCCATCGCCTTAGTCCTAGTGATCGTCTAGGTCCTGCCTACACTGCTTTTGGGCCAAGCCGCCGCGCCAATTCCAAAAGAGACTTTGATTTGTCCTGGGTGGAAGCCCATTGGCAATAGCAGCCTCCCAAATGAAGGGCTTCTCTAGAATAGGGACATTGCTACTGTCGCTGCTTCTGTGCACTAGCCCAGTCACACTGGTGCTACCTCCCCCACGGATGTCCTGCGCCAATGTCCTGCGCAAAACAGGGCTGGTCAGAGAGCAGGGGAGAGCAGGTGGGGCACAGCTGAAAAGGTGTAAGGTGGCTGAGGGGCTAGGCCTTAGCAAAGGAAGAGATCCTGTCAGCTTTCAGGACTGCTCTACACCAAAAAGTTAAGTTGACCCAGCTATGTAGCTCAGGGGTGTGAAATCCACCCCGCCCCCTGAGCAACATAGTTAAACTGACTAACCCCGTGGTGTAGACAATGCGAGGTTGATGGAAGAATTATTCTGTTGAGGCAAAACCCCTCCTGTCAGCAAGGTAGGGTCTATACCAGGGGTGGGGAAATATTGGCCCGCAGGCCGGATCCAGTCCACCAGTGTTAGCCCCTGGTGGGTCCCCACACCACTGTATTTACCTGTGTTGCCAGAGGGACAGGGCTCCCATTGGCCATGGATCGCTGTTTCCAACCAATGGGAGCAGTGATTGCCTGTACCTATGGAGGCGCAGATAAATATAGCAGCAGCGGCCCACCAGAGGCTAACCCTGGTATCTGCTGCCATTTTATTGCCCACCCCTGCTCTATACTGAAACTCTACAGCAAGTGTAGATAAGTCTCAAGCGAGGTGTGAATCCAGGGCCACCTGGGAGTGAGGCAGAAGGGGCAGTTTGCCCCAGGCCCTTCGTTTGAGAGACCCTGCTACCCAAGTGGGATTTCAACCTGGTTTATGGTATTAGGAGCCAGGCCCCATGGGACAGGAATCACTGCTGCTGGGTGAGTAAATCCTGGCTCTTTATTTGTGCCCAGGAGCCACCCAGGTTCTTTGGAGACAGACACAGACTAGCAGGAATGCTTAATAGGAAAAAGCTTTCTCAGGAAAACAGTTCGCAGAACGGTATTTACAGGGCACAATTACTGGTCTAAATGAGCTGTCAATACGAACCCAGCTGCCTGCAGCCCGTCCTCGGGGAAAACAAAGTGACAGGAGCATTTCTCTTTGCCTTTCTTGGCGATTTTGTCTTAAAAAGCAAGCGAGCTGCATTGGGCCCCAGGTTCTGTCATCCCGGTATGCTCCTCAGCAGAACTCTTTGCAATGGATCAAACAGCAAAGATATCCAGGCCAGACCGTTTCATCTGAAACCCAGGCAGGTTGAAAGGAAAATAGTTTGGGAGCGTAAAGAGGGGTGGTTCAGTCCCTCACCGGCACTGGAAGTGTCGCAAATGGAGGGAGGAGGGCAGGGCTGGGATCTTTTTTGGTCCCTGGCACAATTTACAACAGCCGAAGGACTGTTTTAAGTGCACCTGGCCACCTTCAAACCCGAGGGCCATGTGTTCTCTGTCACCGAGGTGGGGGGAGTCACCGGACCCTGTACACACACACACACACACACACACACACACACACAACCTTCAGATGTGACTCAGCCAGCAGGTAGAAGAGAAAGCTTATTAGTCAACAGGGACACAGCGTAGAACTGGCTTGTCAGCACCGAACTAGGAGCTGTCAGCTGCGGCGGATATAGGGCAGGGCGAGCGGGGCGGCTGCCCTGGGCCCCGCGCTTTAATAGGCCCCATGCCAGCGCTGGTGTGTTAAACCTCTCATCCGCCCTGCTTAGAGCAGGGTCGGCAGCCTGGGGCCCGCGAGGGAGCCCGACGTGGCGCTTTGGAAGCTCGAGCCCGGCCCCCACCGCAGCAGGCAGCCCGCGCAGGCGCTGCAGCAGCTGGAGCAAACCCCACGCTGGTCGGGTCTGGCCGCATGGCAGCAACAGCCCCACCCCACCCCCACGCAGAACAGCGCGGCGGGGCCCTTTGTGGCGCAGGAGCTGCGAGCCGGCAGGGGAGGGTACCTCAGGGCTGCTTCCGCCCCCCCGCACAAGCCCATTGGCTGGACCTGGACAATGGCAGCTGCGGGAACCCACCAATCACCGTTCCCCTCAGGCTTTTAATCCCCAGCACATGGCCGGGCAGCTCCTGTGGGAGAAACGGGCGAGCGGCGCTTCTAGGGAAGTGTCCGGCCCCCCAGCCACTCCCACCCCGATATCGTCACCCACATAGCCCTCCTCCCAGACCCTGCACCCCAATCCCCTGCCCTGGGGCACAGTCCAAACCCCTGGCCAGACCCGCTCCAGGCCTGCTGGTCCCCGGCCCGCTTGTGTGGTCCCCAGCTGATTTTTCTGTAGGGTCAGTGTCCCCTAACCCAAGAGAGGTTCCCCACCCCTGCCACGAATACAGGAGGCCACTGCTTTATAACAGCCCGCTTTACGACCCTCCCCGCCACCATTATCACCTTTTTCCAAAGTGGGGAAGGGGCCAAAATCCCCCGACTTACGTCCTTGGCCTATTGTAAATGCAGGCTCGAGTTACGACTAGGGTTGCCAGGGGTCTGGTACTGGCCCTGACAGTCCAGTATTTGTGGCTTCTGTCAGGTAAAACCCCAGAAAATACCGGACCAGTAAAATGTTTGGTATTTTCAGTGTTTCTCAGCTGGGAAGCCCCTTGGGACATTCTTCCCCTGCCATGGCTGGTGGGGACGGGGAGTGCGAGATTTAAAAGTGCCATGATTATTTTTTGGGGGAGGGGGAGGGCACTTTTTTTGCTCAACATTTGGACATCCCCCCCCCTTTTTATTAATGCAGAATTTTGTTTAAAAATGAATTACAATATATTAGAATAAAAATGATCCAAATAAATTAAGTTTCTATCAAATTTACCCAATTCACATTTAATATGAAAATAGCCTTCCATTTGGGTATTTGACGCCCTTTTTCTATTTTTTCTCCAAAGGGGGGCCCGGAGAAATTGTGCTGCCCTGGGCCCTGCAAAACTCTCATCTGCCCCTGGCTGTCAGTGCCTTCCATCTTGGGAAAAGGGGGCTCAAAGTTAGGCCCCTGACCCCCTCCCAGCACCCCAAGCCCCTGCCTACACACTGGCCCCCAAACCCCTCCTCTGCCTTTTGTTCTCCTTCCCAGGCAAAAGGATGCACCCCCTCTTGGACTCAGGTTACAAAGGCATCAGCCACTGTGTATTAGTGTGGTGCCCTGGGAAACTGAGGCACAGCCTCACACGCAGCATAACGAAGGGAATACAATCCCTGTTTCGTCACAGCTCTCCCCCCTTCGAGGCCGAGCTGAGCCGCATCATGTAGCCAGTGGCCTGGGGGAGGGCAGGGCCCCCGCTCCGTGATGAAGCATCGGCTCTGACATTAGCGCTCCCCTTAACACTGGCCCCCTCCATGTTGGGATCCTGCAGGAGCAGGCTCCACCTCCAGAGCTCGGCGCTGGCTCCTTTCATTTGACGCAGCCCCGTCAGGAGAGAGTGGCCGGTGCCCACCATGAAATGCCGCCCAAATCGACCCGGCTGCAGCTTTCCGAGGGCCCGCCCCACAGCCAGGCATCCTTCTCGACAGCTGTGTAGTCCTGATCCAAAGTCAGCAGCTTCTTGCTCAAGTACACGATGGGGCGTCACTCCCCCTTCTGTCCACCTGCATTAGCACTGCTCCCAGCCCTGTCTCGGAGGCGTCGGTGAACACCAGAAAGGGCTTGTCAAAGCCTGGGGTTACCAGCACTGGGGCCTGACCAAGGCCTCCTTCAGCACACAGAGAGCCCCCTGGCACTGCTCAGTCCAGACCACCCTGTCTGGCCCCCCCTTCTCACACAGATCAGTGACAGAGCGGCGATGGAGCTAATGTGGGGCACAAACCTCTGGTAGTGCCCCGCCAGCCCAATGAAGGCCTGGACTTGCTTCTTCATCGGAGGACTGGCCAATCTCTGATGGCCTCCACCTTGGCCAGCTCTGGCTTTAAGCAGCCACTCCCCACCTTCTGGCCCAGGAAAGACGCCTCTGCCATCCCCTTCTTGCACTTCCCAGCCTTTACAGTCAGCCCAGCTCCCTGCAGCCGGCCCAGCACTTGGCTGGCCTGGGACATGTGGTACCTCTGAGTCTGGCTAAAAACGCAAATATCGTCGATGTAAGCCAGGGCGCCCCCTTGAGGCCAAAAGGCAGGAGTAGGACATCACAGAGCCCCAAAGGTGTCATAAAAGCCGATTTCAGCCTGGCATCTGGGTCCAACGGCACTTGCCAATAGCCCTTGGTGAGGTCCATACAGAAAATTCTTGTCTTACTCCACTGAAGCTAAGATGGTTGCTTTGGATTTACACCACAGTAACCAAGCCCACCTCTCCCTCCTCCTCCCCCCCGTCAGCATTTAAAATGATTTGAATCAAAGTTGCATTGGCCAGGAGTCTGACTGGAGGATCTACCAGGATTTCCATCTGTGATGTCTGTCATTGAGCCTTGAAGGAGCCCTTGTTAAATGCATTAAATAAATTAACTTACCATCAACTTTCAGGAGGCTGCTGGATGTTCATGAGCTTTGCAGCTGGAACTCCCAGGACTTTTGTCTCTGGGAATACGACCATTATACACAGCAGAGCTGAGGCATCAGAAACCAGAACACTCTGTGCTGGTGAAGATTGAGGGGGGACATGATAGTGGATTTTAGATATCTAAAAGGGTGTCACAAGGAGGAGGGAGAAAACTTATTCTTCCTGGCCTCTGAGGATAGAACAAGAAGCAATGGGCTTAAACTGCAGCAAGGGAGGTTTAGGTTGGACATTAGGAAAAAGTTCCTAATTGTCAGGGTGGTGAAACACTGGAATAAATTGCCTAGGATAGCTGTGGAATCTCCATCTCTGGAGATGTTTAAGAGTAGGTTAGATAAATGTCTATCAGGGATGGTCTAGACAGTATTTGGTCCTGCCATGAGGGCAGGGGACTGGACTCGATGACCTCTCGAGGTCCCTTCCAGTCCTAGTATTCTATGATTCTATGAATGTGACTTTCCTACTTTATCTCCTCCACCCTCGCTTGTGTCTTGGGATTGTACTTTTTTAAGGGGGGGAAGCTATTTAAGGGGCATTTAGCCCTCTAATGAATCCTCTTCTCCTTCCCACAGCACAGCAGCTGGCCTTAATGTCTCTAAAAGGACAGATTGCGCCCCAACCCTTTCTCTCACTGAATCAGTTGCTTATGGAGCATCTGGATGCTGTCACTTGGCTTTTATCTTGTAAATGGCTGGTGTCTTTGTATTCCATGCAGTGCCCTAAAATAAAACCCCACAAGAATTATATAGGCAAAGTCCTAGGAGATTTGTAATTCCACAAAGCTTATTTTTTGTGCTCAGGCTATTAAACTGTTTATTTTTACTGCAGCCAGACCAAGCAGTTGTTTTCATAATGAAATGGAATTTATGGTTATGTGCCATTTTTGTTGCACTTGCCATAGGACCCTAGTTCATTCTCGCATGTTATGCCTCTGGGATATATGGTCTAATTACACCACTTCAGAGGAGAAAGCTCACGCCACGCAAACTGGTGATGAGGAAGCACACAAGCAGTAGTACAATCATAGAACACTAGAACTGGAAGGGACCTTGAGAGGTCATCAAGTCCAGTCCCCTGTCCTCATGGCAGGACCAAGCACGGTCTATATTATCCCTGATAGATGTCTGTCTAACCTGCCCTTAAATATCTCCAGTGATGGAGATTCCACAACCTCCCTAGGCAATTTAATCCAGTGTGTAACCACCCTGAATGTTAGGACATTTTTCCTAATGTCCAACCTAAACCTCCCTTGCAGTGTAAGCCCATTGCTTCTTGTCCTATCCTCAGAGGCCAAGGAGAACAATTTTCCCCCCTCCTCCCTGTGACACCCTTTTAGATACCTGAAAACCGCTATCATGTCCCCTCTGTCTTCTCTTTTGTAAGCAGGGGCTGAACTGCTGCTTTCTATCAGCCAGCTAAAAGGAGAGAGCTGCCCTGGGGTGGGTGTGCCTGCTACAGTTGTTTAGCTCTGCAAGATAATTAACTGTTAACTGTTGATATGTAAATACAGCTCATGCCAGGATGGGGAGGGAATCCGAGGTGTGGCTTTGTAAATCCCATTCAGCCAGGGCTGATGGAGGATCAGTGTTGGAATGGAATGTGGTGTATTGTAAATAATTTGGGGCTGTTGTGGGGTCACAAATCATGCTACCCCTAAATGTGGGAGCTGTAAAACATGCCACCAGTGCTTGCAGGGGAGACACCACCATCACTGTAAGAAGTCTCCGAGGAACAAGCCTCCCCCCTTCCAGAGTTGAGTGAACTGAGCTGGGGTGAAGGGTTAAAGGGCTTGAGTCAGCCTGCTTCACACCTGCCAGGTGTGAGCTGTAAGACTGGCCCAACCTGCCCCTTTCCCCCTTTGTTTTAAGGACAGAGCTAAAGCAGACTCCATGAGGAGTCTTTTTGCTAGTCCAGTGGAAGCTGCAATCCTTTGCCAGTCCAGGTGGTGGCTAAAGAGTTGAAATCACTAAGAGCTGAAATCACTGGTTTGGCTGGGAGCCAGACCCATTGCAGCCAGCGAAGCGGCAGCGGCCAGCAGAGTGACTGGTAGGAATCACTGGCCGGTGGCGTGGCGTGGCGTGGCGTGGCGTGGCCGGTAGGAGCGGCGGCAGGTGAGGAGTGGCGACCAGCGGTGTGGAGTGGCGACCAGCGGTGTGGAGCGGCGACCAGCGGTGTGGAGTGGCGGCAGGTGAGGAGCAGCGGCAGGCGAGGAGCGGTGACCAGCGACGTGGCGCGGCGGCAGGCGAGGAGTGGCGACCAGCGGTGTGGCGCGGCGGCAGGCGAAGAGCGGCGGCAGGCGAGGAGCGGCGACCAGCGGCGTGGAGTGGCGACCAGCGGTGCGGCGCGGCTGGTAGGAGCAGCAGCAGGCGACCAGCGGAGCGTCCGGTGGCGTGGAACGAGACAGCTGGTGGAGTGTGGCAGAGTGGCTCGTAAGGTGCCCCCTATCTATCCCCCCACCCCCATTTCTACCCAGGTTGGGAGGTGAAACCCTGTGGTTGAACTTTTGGACTCTGGGTGGCACTGACCAGGGACAGAGACTTTGGGGGTGTTGGACTTTGGGACTTTGGGTGATTCTTGGCTGGGGGCTTAGCTCATGTTTGGGCTATGAACTCTGGTATTTTCCCAAGTTAATGCCGTATGACTTCTCTCTCTGTTTCATTAAATGTTTCTTTCCTACACTCAGACTCTGTGCTTGCGAGTGGGGAAACATTGCCTCTAAGAAGGGATCCAGGGGTGTGTGAATTTCCAAGGTTACTGGGTGGGGGCTCGAGCCGGTTCTGTGTGAGATGGACACCAAGATATTGAACCCGGCCCTGGTTGCTGCCAGGCCTACCTGGCAGAAGGGTTACACTAAACAAGCCCAATTATTTCAGCCTTCCCTCACAGGTCATGTTTTCTAGATCTTTAATCATTTTTGTTGGTCTTCTCTGGATCTTCTCCAATTTCTCCATATCTTTCTTGAAATGTGGTGCCGAGAACTGGACACAATACACCAACCGAGGCCTAATCAGCGCAGAGCAGAGTGGAAGAATGACTTCTCGTGTCTTGCTCACAACACACCTGTTAATGCAGCCCAGAATCATGTTTGCTTTTTTTGCAACAGTGTCACACTGTTGACTCATATTTAGCCTGTGGTCCACTCTGACCCCTAAATCCTTTTCTGCGGCGCTCCTTCCTAAACTGTCACTTCCCGTTCTGTATGTGTGAAACAGATTGTTCCTCCCTATGTGGAGCACTTTGCATTTGTCCTTAGTAAACTTCATCCTATTTACCTAAGACCATTTCTCCAGTTTGTCCAGATCATTTTGAATTATGGCCCTGTCCTCCAAAGCCCTTGCAACCCCTCCCAGCTTGGGATCATCTGCAAACGTAATGAGTACTCTCTATGCCAATATCTAAATCATTGGTGAAGATATTGAACAGAACCGGTCCCCAAACTGATCGCTTCTATAGAGCCAATCCCTGCCCTTGCCGGGAGGGAGATTTGTGTTTTTAACTAAGAGTTTTTGTACCTCAACAATGAGGTTTGCTTTCGCTCCATGTTGTGAGAGTCAGATTCGTGCTGCCAATCCAGTGCTTTGTCAGGGAAATCATAGAATACTAGGGCTGGAAGGGACCTCGAGAGGTCATCGAGTCCAGTCCCCTGCCCTCATGGCAGGACCAAATACTGTCTAGACCATCCCTGATAGACATTTATCTAACCTACTCTTAAATATCTCCAGAGCTGGGGATTCTACAACCTCCTTGGGCAATTTATTCCAGTGTCTGACTACCCTGACAGTTAGGAACTTTTTCCTAATGTCCAACCTAAACCTCCCTTGCTGCAGTTTAAGCCCATTGCTTCTTCTCCTATCATCAGAGGCCAAGATGAACAAGTTTTCTCCCTCCTCCTTATGACACCCTTTTAGATACCTGAAAACTGCTATCATGTCCCCCCTCAGTCTTCTCTTTTCTAAACTAAACAAACCCAATTCTTTCAGCCTTCCTTCATAGGTCATGTTCTCTAGACCTTTAATCATTCTTGTTGCTCTTCTCTGTACCCTCTCCAATTTCTCCACATCTTTCTTGAAATGTGGCGCCCAGAACTGGACACACTACTCCAGCTGAGGCCTAACCAGCGCAGAGTAGAGCGGAAGAATGACTTCTCGTGTCTTGCTCACAACACACCTGTTAATGCATCCCAGAATCATGTTATGATTCTTATGTTTCATACTTCTCTGAAATTCCTGCCATTTTTTTCTACCTCCCTCATGGCAGCTGGTTCTCCTTGCTGCAGAGCTTTTTGGAGGGAAACTTTTCAGCCTAATACAAAGACTGCTGTTTCTCAAGGTTGCATTTGACTGGGGAGGGCAGCTTGTCTTCCCCTTACTCTGTGCGTTTCCACTCCCCCCATCAGAAGTGGTTGCAATGGCTGGTGGGCTGCAGTTTTCCTGGCAAGCTAAGCTGAGGAAAACAGAAGGACACAGGGGCTGTGTCTGTCGACAGAGAGGTGTAGTCTAGAGCGATGTAGATTAGGCACGTCAAAATTGGTAATGAAGGGATTTAAATATCTTACGCTTCATTAGCATAAACATGGCCGCCGATTTTTTTCAAAACAGAGCTTTTTCGACCCTCCCCGGCAGTTTAGATGCGGATCTTTTGAAAATACAACCCTTTTTTGACAGATCCTTTAAACCTCATTTTTTGAGGAATACAGGATCTGTCGAAAAAGGGTTTATTTTCGACAGATCCGTGTCTAGACTTCTGGGTTTTTTTTCAAAAAAGCTCCATTTCAAAAAAAAGTGGTGGCCATGTTTATACTAATGAAGTGCGGGATATTTAAATCCCCGCTTCATTAGCAATTTTGAACGTGCCTAACCTACATCTCTCTGTCGACAGAGAGGTGTAGTCTAGAAACAGCCAGGAAGAGTCTGTCTCCATGCAATTAGCCCCTCATCCAGTCCAGTGAGCAACGGCGTGTGGCAGAACTGGAAAAGAACTAACTCCCGGGCAAGCAGCTCCCCATTTGTGTGGGGAGAGTGAGCCAGAAAGGCAGTGCGCCAAACTCCAAGTTGCTCAGATATGCTCTTAGGTTTGGGCCCCATTTCTGACACATCTCTTGGCCGTAGGGACCCTACTGTCTGTAATATGTATATGCAATTGGTCACAGTCAGAACCTGGGGCTGTGAGATGTGGGGGAATAGCATCTCACAAAACTGGGCCAGGTTTCTGAGATGTTTCCTGTCCTTTTTCACTGCTCCCCAGGACACGAAAGATAGGAACGAGAGAGGCAACAGGGATTCAGTTCATGCTTTTCTGCATGAAGGAGCAATGACTCTCAAGCTTGATTAACCTAGCAATGTATCTTCAGATGTCTCTGCTTCACAGAGAAGGTATGCTACTGCAACGTTAATTGTCCATTCTGGGGAGGTTTAAAAGGAAAACTTGGATGATCCCTGAGACTCTGAAAGTGAAGTCAACAAATCTTGCATCCTTCAGCACCAAATTAATCAGGTGATCAAAGACCATGGTGATGAGTATAGCTCCAGATACTTAGGTAGATAGAAACTAAGAAAACTGAAAGTGGTGCATAAAAGACAAACTTTTATCTTCTGGGATTGCTTGTCTGTATCTTGATCGTTGGATAAAACAGAATAAGGTCATTAAAACAATGGGCCTGGGTTTTTGGCCCCTTCCGCACTTACAAAAATGGTTGTAAGTGCAGGGGGGTCAGAACTCGGGTGGTGGTATGTTGGGGGTTTCCTGTACATACAAATTTATATTTCAATTTAAACATTTTATTTCCTAATCCAGTCATTTAAATAACGCCAAAGTAAGCAGGAACCCGGCTAGATGCTAATAAATTCAGTTGCTGCCATCAGCCAATAGAGTAATTCCGTTGATAAGGTCCATTTCTCCTCCCCAAATCAGTGGGCTATCCAAAATGCTGTCCAAAAGCAACTGAGTGCACCAAGGCATTAATGCTTATAGGATAATAGCAATCTCGTTTTATTGATACAACTTGACATTGTTTAGTTTTCTATAAATAATGCCCAGCAAAAGAAAAGACAAGAAAAGACCGAGAGGGGACAGGATAGCAGTTTTCTAGTACCTAAGAGGGTATTACAAGGGGCGGGAAGAAAAATTGTTCTCCTTGACTCTGAGGATAGGACAAGAAGCAATGGGCTTAAACTTCAGCAAGGGAGATTTAGGTTGGACATTAGGGAAAACTTCCTAACTGTCAGGGTGTAAATAAATTGCCTGGGGAGGTTATGGAATTTCCATCACTGGGGATATTTACGAGCAGGTTAGACAGACATCTATCAGGGATGATCTCTAGATGGTGCTTGGTCCTGCCTTGAGTACAGGGGACTGGACCTGATGACCTCTTGGACTCCCTTTTAGTTCTACACTTCTTTGATTCTGTGAAGGCAAGACAATCGAGGTTCTACTGCAAACTAGCCTACACAGCTCCCGGTACTGCCTTTGCTCCTGATTTTTCTTACTTATGCCAGTTCTACAGCTGCGTAGCCCCATTGAGTTCAGCTGAGAAGATCAGAATCTTGCCATAAGTCTGTTCACATGATGTCCAGTGTAACAAGGCAGGGAGGGATGAAGGGAGGGAAATATTTTTCCTTTCCTTTTGGAAAAAATATGGACCAAAATGTTTGCAGATGTAAGATGGGCAGAGTTCCAACAAGTTCCATTTTTTTCCTGGAAAGTTCTTCCCATGTTTTGTCTGGCCCCACCCCAGGACATGCTGTCTGGCATGCATGCCATTTAGAAACATAGGGTGAAATCCTAGCTCCACTGAGAAGTTAAAGGCAAAACTCCTACTTGTAGTGGGGCCAGAATTTCTCCCACATTGGAATTGGGTAGCCAAATGCAGCCTCCCTCATGTGTCTTGTGCACATGGGTGAATCCTCACATACAGGATCACCCTGGATATTTTTAATCCAGCAAATCCACTACAGTTTTTTACCGGGAAGTGACAGGATGATGTGGAAGCTTGTGGATATTTTTTTTTTTTTTTTTGCCTGTCATTCAGCACATACTTTATTGTAGCTGCACAGTCGGCATTGATTTAACCACAGGAAATTTTAATTGCGATGTTGATCTACTTTATTTAGTTTTATAACTGAGTTTTAAAGTCCTGGGGTAGCTCCTTGAAGGAACGTGTGTGGGTGTTTTAGTGCACGGGTGGCTTATAAACTCAGTTTGTAATTATTATAATTATCAGTCGTGGGTGGTGCCCACTATAAGTGGGGGACAGTTTTGAAAGACCATATCTCCCTCCACCTCCACTGTCTCCTCCCTTTTGCTAAGCATATGAAGTGCCCAGAGTAAACACACTAGCGAACAATAAACCCTTCCCCTTCAAACTCTTTCATTTCTAGGCATTTTCTTTAAAATGCTGACAGAAATGTGATTTTAAAGTTCATCATGTCGGAGCAGGCTAGTGGGCAGAGCACCGACCTGGGGGCGGAGAGATGAGCTTCTGCCATGAGTCTGCGGGGTGATCTTGGAAGCTGCATCTCCTGCCTGGCCTGTGCCTTTCTTTCCCTGTCTTTAAAATTGGGGTGAGGATTTCCTTTGAAAAGCTCTTTGAAATTTACCCAGACAAAATGCCAGATGTACTCTTTGTTGTGAGGAAATACTCACTCACCCAGCATTACCCAGGGCTGGCCCGGAAAGGAGGGGCCCAGCCCAGGGCCATGGGGGAGGCAGCCTGAGGTTTGGGGAAGGGGGCTGACTTGGGATTTGGGAAGGGAGGCCAGCCCCAGGTCAGGGTTTGAGGTTGGGGGGCTGGCCCGGCGCCGTGGGCTGAGGGAGGGATCCAGCCTGGGGAGCACAGGGGAAGCAAGGGGTCATGCAGGCCTCCCATCCGTGCTCCTCAGGCCTGGCCCTTGAGTTGGGGGGAAAGGGAGGAGCCATGTAGGCTGGCCACACTGGGCAGCCCAGCAAAGCAGGTGGTGGTGGTGGGGAGCCTCCAGTGGGTCCTCTAGGGGCAGCCCAGGCTGAGCTGGTGACCCTGGTGGTGCTCTTGGGGGCAGGAGCTGCAGCGGTGGGCCCAGCTATTAGGAGGAGAACTGGAGTTTGAAGCAGGGAAGCCACTTGCCAATGAAAGGTTAGATGGTGAGCCCCATCCCCAGCTGGCCACTCCGTTGGGGTGCGGCTTCCTCCAGTGGGGACTCTGCAGGATAGCTCTCCCTTGAGCTCACTGTCCCCAGCGGTGACTGAGGCTCATGTCCCTCCCCTCTCTGCCCCCTCCCTTTCCGTGGTATGGAAAACAATCAAATTCCAGGCACATCCCATTTTCCTGGAACAACCAAACCCTGATCTTACAGACACAGAAATCTCTAATTAATACACTCTCTCTCTCTCTCTCTCTCTCATATACTTGTAAGGAGAGATAGCAATTGGTTCTGTGTATTAGATTTTCCAAAAGTGTATGATCTAGAGACCTAGGTGAATGCAAACTTTATAACATGGGCTCCCTCACTCTCTGAACATTGCCATTAGAGAGCCTCTGCGTAAAATCCAATTCCACCTGAACTTTATGTGATGCTGGTAGACCAGGTGTTAACTTATGCCAAGGTATCAGGACTCACTGAGCACTTACAAATGAATAGCTAGAAGCCAGTCCTGCTTACCTATGTGTTAGCATGATCAAAATTTCTATTAGAGGTTAAGTTGATAAGAATGTGTTTAGTGTTTAGACTTTATAAAATACTTGTAGGATGCTGCATTCATTGATCTCACTTATCATCTCTATAGCCCACGGTATATAGTTTGTACAGTAAACCACACAGTTGTGTAACTCACCAAACAGGAAAAGAAGTATGAATTAAATGCTGGGGATGGTCCATTGAAACAAATAAGGTGTTATGAAGCATCAAAGGAGAGAAGCCCTCTTGTTTGCATTGCTAACCCCCTCTAGGAAGGGGAGACCTAGAAATAAACTCATCCCATCACTTTTAGACTCTGGAACGGAGGGAAGAAACATCCCTGACAAGGAGAAACTCCATTCCTTTCCTATTATCTAGACTTTGAAGGGTAATGTTTTCTAAACATAAGCAAAGATCCCTGAGATGCTTAGCGTGAGTTCGTCCTGAAAGACATTTTGAACTGATAGATTCCTACAACTGTGTCACCTTTGGAATCATGGACTGAGGCTTATTTGTGCTGATATACTTACTTGCTTTGACCTGTAAATAACTCTTAGTCCTTTTTCCTAGTTAATACACCTTTAGGGTGTGTCTAGACTACACCTGTCTGTCGACAGAGAGATGTAGATTAGGCATGTCGAAATTGCTAATGAAGCAGGCATTTAAATATCCCATGCTTCATTAGCATAAACATGGCTGCCACTTTTTTTCAAAAAACAGAGCTTTTTCGAAAAAAAACGGCAGTCTAGACGTGGATCTTTCAAAAATACAACCCTTTCTCGAAAGATCCTATAAACCTCATTTTATGAGGGATAAGGGATTTTTTGAAAAAGGGTTGTATTTTCGAAAGATCCGCGTCTAGACTGCCGGGGTTTTTTTTTCTAAAAAGCTCCGTTTCGAAAAAAAGCGGCGGCCATGTTTATGCTAATGAAGTGCGGGATATTTAAATCCCCGCTTCATTAGCAATTTCAACGTGCCTAATCTACATCTCTCTGTTGACAGAGAGGTGTAGTCTAGACACAGCCTTAGTTAGTTTATTACAGGACGGGCTGCCAGCATTGTCTTTGGTATGTGATCTTCATAGAAACTGATCCAGGGTGGTGACTGGTGACTGAGAGTAACCTCTGTGTGTGTGTGTGTGTGTGTGTGTGTGTGTGTGTGTGTGTGTGTATCACTAAGTGCAGCTTGCATGGGTGGCAAGAGGACTGGAATGCCTAGGGGTTGCCCGTATCTCCATGATAAGACTGTTACTTTACTTCTGGGTTGATGACATCTAACTGTAGAACACACCACCAGTTTGGAGTATCTGCCCTGCTTTTGACAGTCTGCCCGCAGATAGGCAGGGGCGGCACATGCCTATAGGCAAACTTGGCAGCCACCTAGGGCGCCAAGTTAAATGGGGTGTCAAATTCCCTGCCACTTCCCCTTCCCTTTCCTGTAACGCCTGGCATCGGCCCCGGACGAGGGGAGCGGCGGCTTCCCTGAGCCACAGGAGGGGTGAGTCGGCCCCGGAGGAGGAGCGCTGGGAGTTGGCCCCAGGGGAGGCGGCACGTGGAGGTTTCCCCGCGCCGCGGAGACGGGGTGTCTGCCCCGGGGGAGGTGGCACACGGGGATTCCTCACGCCGCGGGAGGGGGAGAGTCGGCCTCAGAGGAGGCATGCCCCAGCTTCCCCCTGCACCGTGGGAGAGGGGGGTCGGCCCCGAGAGAGGCGCGTGCCAGCTTCCTTCTGGAGCGGGGAATCCTGGGAGTAGGCGGGTGCAGGGGACTCTCTTCTCCCACTGGCACCCTGTTCCCTCTCCCCTCTCCCCAGCCCCCCTTTCCCCAGCCACAGAACTCCATCCCCAGCCCCCCTCTCCCCAGTGACGTGGTGGTAATGGCAGTTAAAGCAGGATAGCGTAATGGACTATTTTGGATTTGTAATAATAAAAATTATAATTAACATTTGTAATGCATTTTTATTTGAAATCGTACTGAAATATCGTTTAGCTGTCGTTACAAATCTATTCTGAAAATTTCGTGTCTCTCTTTTAATCTGATCTCAGAAACATTGGTTGGATGGACGGACAAACTGAATAATTATGCCTGTTTAAATAAATATGCTTAAAAAACATTAAATGGAAAATAGGGGCAAAATGTTTCCCAGTTTACCAAAAACCTCAGCCTATATCTGCCCTTGGGGTTGGGAGGGGCGCCGATTGCATGGTTTGCCTAGGGTGCCAGTTGCTGGCAGCTAGTCTAGGGCCGCCCCTGCAGATAGCCACTCAAGCTCGAGAACCACTCCAGACAGCTTATGAAGGCTAAACTCCAGACTGAAAACCCAATCTCTAATTAGAGTTTTGAAGCCTGGACCCATATAAACATCCTGTGTAGGAAAGAGACAGAGTTGGGCTGTAAAGAATACAGAGAGGATTATTTACTGAGGGTCCCTACAGACAGACCCTGCAGTTTTTTCTGCTCCCTGGCCACTCACAGATCCTAAATCCTGGTCTGGACTAAACAAGGATCCGTCATATTATGCATCCCTCTGTATGCCACAATCCCAAATGCTTTGGCTGTCAGTCTCTGGAGCCAACGACACCCTGATGCCACTGGCAGATGGCGCAGAGATGCACAAGGGTCACAGTCTCCTTCGCTGAGGTGTGTCTAAGTCTCTCTCTCATTGAGTATCAAATCCCTTGGAAGGGATCTGTGTGCACATGGGGCTGCACAGGCTGACTTCATGAAAAGGCTGGACATCAGACTGGAGGAACCCTCCCAGAGCCCTGCCTGCTCGCTCCCTGCTCGTGTCGGAACAGCTGAGGGACGTGCAAGGGGGTTAGATCTGAGCCCTAGACCTGCTGTTCTAGAAATAGCCTGTTGTATTATGTATGCTCCCGTCTGGCCCCGGGCTCCCAGGCAAGCCTGGCCTCAAGGCTGGATATCTCGAAAAAGGGCTAATCCCCAGAGTGTGGCACTAATGGATGGTCTCGTTTTAAAGTGGTTTGCAATTGGCCGGTGCATTATTAACCAAGTGCGTTAGCCTGAAAGCTCTTACCTTTCGAAAACTCGACATAGGGACGGACTCATTGCTGTGGTGGGGAACAGGCTGCTCCGTCTGGGCCAGGCACTTGTTTGTGTAGGACTTATCCTTGGGTTAGGATAAGGGATAGAGGTAGGAGTTAGGGTTTGGGTCAGGGGTTAGGGTTAAAGTTAGGGGTTAGGGTTGAGGTTAGGGTTCAGGATTAGGGGTTAGGGTTGGTTAGGGGCTAGGGTTAAAGTTAGAGGCTAGGGTTAGGGGTTAGGGTTAGGGGTTGGTTAGGGGTTAGGAGTTAGGCTTAGGTTGGTTAGGGGTTAGTGTTAGGGGTTGGGGTTAGAGGTTAGGGTTATGGTTGATTAGGGTTGGGGTTAGCGTTAGGGGTTAGGATTAGGGTTGCTTAGGGGTTAGGGTTATGGTTGGTTGGGGGTTAGGAGTTAGGGTTTGGGTTGGTTAGGCGTTAGTGTTGGGGTTAGGGGTTAGGGTTGGTTAGGGTTAGAGGTTAGGGTTAGGGTTAAGGATTAGGGTTGAGGGTTAGAGTTAGGGGCTGGAGTTAGGGTTAAGGTTGGTTAGGGGTTAGGAGTTTGGGTTAGGGTTGGTTAGGGGTTTGGGGTTAGGAATTAGGATTAGGGTTGGTTAGGGGTTATGAGTTTGGGTTAAGGTTGGTTAGGAGGTTGGGGTTAGGGTTAGGATTGATTAGGGGTTAGGGTTGGAGTTAGAGTTGGTTAGGGTTGGTTAGGGTTAGGAGTTAGAGATAGGGATTAGGGTTGGTGAGGGGTTAGGGTTGGGGGTTAGAGTTAGGGGTTGGGATTAGGGTTAGGATTAGGGATTAGTGTTGTCTAGGGGTTAGTGCTAGGGTTAGGGTTGATTAGGGGTCAGGGGTTGGGGTTAGGGGTTAGGGTTGTCAGGATGTATAGGAGGGGAGAGAGCATAGGTTGGTTATGTGTCACCTTCAGCATGTGGGAAGGGGAGAGCCAGTATTGCAGGATGAAATCTTGGCTCCCTTGAGGTCAATGCATGTTTTGCTGTGGGTATCAATGGCTCTGGGATCTCACCCATAGTGCATTACATTCCCTGGGGGAATTTCCTTGCAATCAGAGAGACAGCCCAAGCCCTGTGCATCGCTCACGTCCCACTAAAATCCCCCAGATGAGACAGTACGTGATGCATAGGTGGGGCACTGACCCGCTGCACAGAGGGGAATGTCACCCTCTGAGCTCCAGGCGGTCGGGAATCACAGCAGAGCCAGTAAACACCCCAGAGGTGGTAGGACTAGAGAGCAGAGTGGAGTCACTCTGGTTCCTCCTCCTTCGATGTAGATTGGCACTGTGGGGACGGGTCTTGTTGCGCTCCTTGCAAACATGACTCGATTCATTCTGCGATGCCACGTGGACCTAAGGGGTGGGCGATCAGGAAAGGTCAGAGCGTGCTACTGGAGAAACATTGGGGGATCATGTCCCTGAAGACCAAGGGTCTGATTCTCCACTCTCACTGGTAGAATGAGGCCTGGTCCAGCACCTCTTATGCCTAAGGGGCAGGAGGCCCAGTGAGTGAGCATGGCCCACATCCTCTCCCTCAGTGATGCTCGCCCCCAGAACAACTTCCATAGGGTGGCAAGAAATAGGGATGGTGCCACAGAGGAACCGGAACCTTCTTCCATGTAGGAGGGGGGTGATTTCCACCAGGAGGGTTCCCCCCTCGGTAGCTCTGGGACACGTGATCAGGGGGTCACTCCGGCTCCTAGTACCAATGGGTTTAGCGCAGGGGTTAGAGTGGGTTGAACCAGGGGGAGCCGCTCTCACCACCTCCATTGTAAAGGAGAGCTGAACAGGAGCATGTTAGCCCAAGCTGGGGAGGGCGGAGGGAGTCCCCCAACGCTTTGAGCAGAGGCGGGGAGCCGTGCTGCTTCTCATCCCCTGGCTTGACCCTTTGCTTTGGCAGTTCCAAGATGAGTTCCTCTTGGTGCACATGAAGCCCCGCACCGAGCAGAGCCCAGCAGGTGCCATGGCAGGTCTGAGTGCAGGCAGGATTCTGTCTCAGTCCAATCAATGCCACCCCTCGGTCCCTCCCAGTGGTGAGTGACTCCCCTTCAGGCACATAAGAACGGCCACACTGGGTCAGACCAACGGTCCATCTAGCCCAGTATCCTGTCTGCCGACAATAGCCAGATGCTGCAGAGGGAGGGAACACAACCTGTTTGGAACGGGTCCCATATGAAGAGAGGTTAAAGCGACTGGGACTTTTCAGTTTAGATGATAGAGGTATATAAAATCATGAGTGGTGTGGAGAGGGGCGAATAAAGAAAAGTTATTTATTAGTTCCCATAATAGAAGAACTAGAGGACACCAAATGAAATTAATGGGTAGCAGGTTTAAAACTAATAAAAGAAAGTTCTTCTTCACACAGCGTGTAGTCAACCTGTGGAACTCCTTGCCAGAGGAGGCTGTGAAGGCTAGGACTATAACAGAGTTTAAAGAGAAGCTAGATAATTTCATGGAGTTTAGGTCCATAAAAGGCTGTTAGCCAGGGGGATAGAAATGGTGTCCGTGGCCTCTGTTTGTCAGAGGCTGGAGAAGGATGGCAGGAGACAAATCGCTTGATCGTTGTCTTCGGTCCACCTTCTCTGGGGCACGTGGTGCTGGCCACTGTCGGCAGACAGGCTACTGGGCTAGATGGACCTTTGGTCTGACCCAGTACGGCCGTTCTTATGTTCTTATGTTCTTAACAGGTGTTCCCTCTCCTGTCATCCATTTCCAGACAAACAGAGGCTAGGGACACCATCCTGGCTAATAGCCATTGATGGACCTAACCTCCATGAATCTATCTAGCTCTTTTTTGAACCCTGTTAAAGTCCTGGTCTTCACCACATCCTCTGGCAAGGAGTTCCACAGGTTGACTGTGCGCTATGTGAAGAAAAACTTCCTTTTGTTTGTTTTAAACTTGCTACCTATTAATTTAATTTGGTGACCCCTAGTTCTTAGGTTATGGGAACAAGTAGGTAACTTTTCCTTATTTACTTTTTCCGCTCCAATCTTGATTTTATAGATCTCTATCATATCCTCCATTAGTTTCCTCTTTTCTAAGCTGAAAAGTCCAAGTCTTTTTAATCTCTCTTCATATGGGACCCGTTTCAAACCCCTAATTGTTTTTGCTGCCCTTTTCTGAACCTTTTCCAATGCCAATATATCTTTTTTGAGCTGAGGCAATCACATCTATATGCAGTATTCAAGATGCGGGCATATCATGGTTTTATATAGAGGCAATAAGATATTCTCTGTCTTATTCTCTATCCCTTTTTTAATGGTTCCTAACACTTTGTTTGCTTTTTTGACTGCCCTGCACACTAAGTGGATGTTTTCAGAAAACTATCCACAATGACTCCAAGATCTCTCTCTTGAATAGTTGTAGCCAAATTAGTCCCCATCATATTGTATGTGTAGTTGGGATTATTTTTTCCAATGTGCATTACTTTACATTTATCAACATTAAATTTCATTTACCATTTAGTTGCCCAATCACTTAGTTTGGTGAGTTCTTTTTGAAACTCTTCATAGTCTGCTTTGGTCTTAACTATCTTGAGCAGTTTGATATTATCAGCAAATTTTGCCACCTCACTGTTTACCCCTTTCTCTAGATAATTTATAAATAAATTGAATAGGATTGGTCCCAGGACAGACCCTTGGGGGACCCCACTAGTTACCTCTCTCCACTCAGAAAACTTACCATTTATTCCTACCCTTTGTTTCCTGTCTTTTAACCAATTATCAATCCACGAAAGGACCTTCCCTCTTATCCCAGGACAACTTCCTTTACTTAAGAGCCTTTGGTGAGGGATCTTTTTAAAGACTTTCTGGAAATCTAAGTATACTGTATCCACTGGATCCCTCTTGTCCACATGTTTGTTGACCCCCCTCAAAGAACTCTAGCAGATTAGTAAGGCATGATTTACCTTTACAGTAATCATGTTGACTTTACCCCAACAAATTATGTTCATGCATGTGTCTGACAATTTTATTCTTTACTATAGTTTCAACTATTTTGCCCAGTACTGACGTTAGACTTATCGGTCTGTAATTGCCAGGATCACCTCTAGAGCCCTTTTTAAATATTGGCGTCATGTTAGCTATCTTCCAGTCATTAGGTACGCAAGCTGATTTAAAGGATAGGTTACTAACCACAGTTAATAGTTCCACAATTTCACATTTGAGTTCTTTCAGAACTCTTGGGTGAATGCCATCTGGTCCCGGTGACTTGTTACTGTTATGTTTATCAATTTGTTCCAAAACCTCCTCTAATGACACCTCAGTCTGGGATAATTCCTAAGATTTGTCACCTAAAAAGAATGGCTCAGGTTTGGGAATCTCCCCAATATCCTCAGCCATGAAGACTGATGCAAAGAATTCATTTAGCTTCTGTGCAATGACTTTATCATCTCTGAGTGCTCCTTTAGCATCTTGATCATCAAAGGGCCCCACTGGTTGTTTAACTGTCTTTCTGCTTCTGATGTACTTAAAAACATTTTGGTATTACTTGTTGAGGTTTTGGCTAGCTGTTCTTCAAACTCCTTTTTGGCTTTTCTTATGATATTTTTACACTTAATTTGGCAAAGTTTATGCTCCTTTCTGTTTTCCTCACTAGGATTTGACTTCCACTTTTTAAAAGATATCTTTTTATCTGTCATTGCTTCTTTTACTTGGTTGTTAAGTCACTGTGGCATTTTTTTGGATTCTCTTACTGTGTTTTTTAATTTGGGGTATACATTTAAGTTGGGCCTCTATTATAGTGTCTTTGAAAAGTTTCCATGCACCTTGCAGAGATTTTACTTTTGTCACTGTACCTTTTAATTTCTGTTTAACTAACTTCCTCATTTTTGTGTAGTTCTCCTTTCTGAAATTAAATGCTACAGTATTGGGCTGCTGAGGTGTTTTTCCCACCACAGGATTGTTAAATTTTATTACATTATGGTAACTATTTCTAAACAGTCCAGTTATATTTACCTCTTGAACCAGATCCTGTGCTCCACTTAGGACTAAATCAAGAATAGCCTCTCCCCTTGTGGGTTCCAGAACCAGCTGCTCCAAGAAGCAGTCATTTAAGATATCAAGAAATGTTATCTCTGCATCCCATCCTGAGGTGATGTGTACCCAGTCAACATGGGGATAGTTGAAATCCCCCACTATCATCGAGTTTTTAATTTTGATAGCCTCTCTACTATCCCTTAGCATTTCATAGTCACTATCACTGTCCTGATCATGTGATCGATAATATAGCCCTACTGCTATATTCTTATTATTGGAGCATGGAATTACTACCCATAGAGATTCTATGGAACATTTTGGCTTATTTAAGATTTTTACTTCATTTGATTCTACATATTCTTTCACGTATAGTGCCACTCCTCCACCAGCACGACCTGCTCTGTTCTTCCAATATATTTTCTACCCTGGTATGACTGTATCCCATTGATTGTCCTCATTCCACCAGGTTTCCGTGATGCCTATTATATCAATATCCTCCTTTAAAACTAGGCACTCTAGTTCACCCATTTTACTATTTAGACTTCTAGCATTTGTGTATAAGCACTTCAATAATTTGTCACTATTTATCTGTCTGCCATTTCCTGATGTGTTAGACTCTTTTTCATTTGATTATGTCTCATCTGATCTGACCCATACTTCCATCCTTTCCTCCTGACTAGAACATAGGGCATCTCTATTAATAGACCCTCTCCTAAGAGATGTCTCTGTCCGATCCATGTGCTCCTCCACACCCGTCGGCTTTCCCCCAGCTCTTAGTTTAAAAAATGCTCTACAACCATTTTGGTTTCGGTAGAGCCCATCGTTCCTGTATAGGCTCCCCCTATCCCCAAAGTTTCCCCAGTTCCTAATAAATCTAAATCCCTCCTCTCTACACCATTGTCTCATCCACGCATTGAGACTCTGAAGCTCTGCCTGCCTACCCGGCCCTGCGTGTGGAACTGGAAGCATTTCAAAGAATGCTACCATAGAGGTCCTGGATTTCAATCTCTTTCCTAGCAGCCTAAACCTACAGTGAGTGTGGCCAACTGCTGAACTTTCCAGAGTTTCTTGAGTGGGAAAGTCACCTCCTAGGACTTCTGGAACTAGATCACTGTCATACATCTGTCTGACAGGCAGAGTAAATAACTCCTCACTGAACTCTCCAGGCGTAATTCCCCCGCCCGCTGCAGCCAGAGCACGTAAGAAAATGATGCTGCCGAAGGGTTTACAGAAATAAAATATTAAATCGGCTGAAACCTGTTTTCCATTAACATTGAGAGAGCAGCAGAAACTGGAGACCTAGCAGAGGTGGCTCTTGAACCAGAGGCCATACTGAAGTAGAGGGAACCTTATGGATACTTTAAAGACATTGCTTAAGATAGCGGTTTGCCTAATGTAATGACCCTTTTGATGTAATGCATCCCATACAGTGTTCTAAGCTTTGCTTATCGCTCTGTATTAGCCTGCAGCAACATTCCCCTGGCTCTCCCCCAACCTGTCCTTCCCCTCCCCTCACCCCCTCCAAGCCAGGCAGCTTCATGCCAGGATAAAACTTACTCAGAGATCTCCAAAAAAACAGAATTAATAAAATATGTCCTGCCCATGCATTATGAAACACATCTGCCTGCAGAGTGAAATGCCAACTTTAATTTTGACTAGGACTTGGGGGAACTGGTTGGGATGAAAATAAATGCCTTGGTGAGCAGCAGCCTCCAAATGTTCACAGAGATCCAGAGACAGCAAAGAAAAACGTT
Organism: Rafetus swinhoei; assembly: GCA_019425775.1. Taxonomy (NCBI): domain Eukaryota; kingdom Metazoa; phylum Chordata; order Testudines; family Trionychidae; genus Rafetus; species Rafetus swinhoei. The sequence goes on from CM033426.1 coordinate 33,163,020, forward strand.
GCTCTCTGGCTCGGATGGAAAATTTGCAGATGAGAACAAGCTTTGTGCAAGTGGCTGCTGGTTCTGAATAGTCCATGTTCCCCTAGCTTAAGGGACAGAGGAATTGCTATAGCAATTCATCTAGTCCTATATCCTGTCTCTACCGGGTGCATATAGGACACCACATAGAGGGCAATCATGCAATACCTTGCTTTGGAAGGAAGCTTTTTGCTTCACTCACAGTCGGTGGTCTCCAGTGGAAGGGTTTCTATCATTCATAAGAATATAAGATCAGCCATAGTGGGTCAGACCAAAGGTCCATCTAGCCCAGTATCCTATCTGCTGACAGTGGCCAATACAGGATGCCGCAGAGGGAGAGGACACAACAGGTAATCCTCACATGATCCCTCCTCTGTCACCCACCTCTGGAGAAACAGAAGCTAGGGACACCATTCCTACCCATCCTGGCACATAGCCATTGATGGACCTAACCTCCATGAATCTATCTAATTCTTTTTTGAACCCTGTTAAAATCCTAGCCTTCACCACATCCTCCGGCAAGGAGTTCCACAGGTTGACTGTACACTGAGTGAAGAAAAACTTCCTTTTGTTTGTTCTTAACCTGCTGTCTATTAATTTTATTTGGTGACCCCTAGTTCTTATATTGTGGGAATAAATAAATAACTTTTCTTTATTCACTTTTTCCACACCAGCCATGATTTTATAGACCTCTATCATATCCCCCCTTAGTCTCCACTTTTCTAAGTGGAAAAGTCCAAGTCTTTTTAATCTTTCTTCATATGGGACCTGTTCCAAACCCCTAATTTGGCATGCCTAATCATACATTTTGTACTTTGCAATTTAAATGTGGATATTCTTATTGTTCATATAGCAAAATTTTTTTCTCAAACTTTTTTCTTAACTTTAATACGACCCTGTGACAGAGAGTCCCCCCAGGTCAATCATCTATTCTGTAAATTAGATGTCCTTTTGCCAGTTTATATTTGCTGCCTTTCACTTTCAATGAGTGAAAATATATTTCATTTTCAAGAAAAAAAAATACCTATAGGACTGTGTTGGTTAGGAGGAGTGCTGTCCTTTTCTGAACATCCCAGCATTCGGCAACTAAAGGGTTAAACTCAAATAGCTAGGAGGTGTTGGCAGGGAGCCAGGAAAGCCAATGGGAGAAGATGTTGAGATTTCAATTGGAAGGAACCCTGCTTGCTGTTTTCCATTGTGTGAGTTCAAACCAGGAGCTGGGGGGGGGAGGGCAGGGCAATGAAGCATTGAACTGGGCAGGGATATCATGATAATAAGACACAGAATATCTTACTGCCCCTGTATAAAACTATGGTATGCCCAAATCTTGAGTACTGTGTACAGTTGTGGTCTCCTGACTTCAAAAAAGATATTTTGGCCTTGGAAAGGTTTCAGAAAAGGGCAACTAAAATGATCAAGGGTTTGGAACAGGTCCCATATGAGGAGAGGCTAAAGCGACTGGGACTTTTCAGTATGGAAAAGAGGAGACTGAGGGGGGATATGATAGAGGTATATAAAATCATGAGTGGTGTGGAGAGGGTGAATAAAGAAAAGTTATTCATTAGTTCCCATAATATAAGGACTAGAGGACACCAAATGAAATTAATGGGTAGCAGGTTTAAAACTAATAAGCGAAAGTTCTTCTTCACACAGCGCATAGTCAACCTGTGGAACTCCTTGCCAGAGGAGGCTGTGAAGGCTAGAACTATAACAGAGTTTAAAGAGAAGCTAGATAATTTCATGGAGGTTAGGTCCATAAAAGGCTATTAGCCAGGGGGTAGGAATGGTGTCCCTGGCCTCTGTTTGTCAGAGGCTGGAGACGGATGGCACGAGACAAATCGCTTGATCATTGTTTTCGGTCCACCCCCTCCGGGGCACCTGGTGCTGGCCACTGTCGGCAGACAGGCTACTGGGCTAGATGGACCTTTGGTCTGACCCAGTACGGCCATTCTTATGTTCTTATGTTCTTATCATACCTAAAAAAGAAATAACCAGGCATAGAAATGGACTGGACCCTGAAGTACGGGTATGTGAGTAGACAGGGAATGTTTATTTAGATGCAATCAGGTTATTTTCTTTGTTTTGCTGCTTGGTTAAAGCTCATCACCTAATAAACCATCTTGTTAGTCTTTAAAGTGCTGCATAGTCCTATCTTTTGTTTCAGCTAGACCAGACTAACATGGCTACATTTCTATTACCTCCCATACATTGTAACTTTAAAGCTGAATCCCAGGGGATACAATTCTCTGTGTTTAATCTCTTCTTTTCTCAGTTGCTTTATAACACCTAGTATACCTTTTTGTTTTGCTAATAAAATCACTTTTTTAAGGCTATGATCTGATTCTTTTGTCTTGGAGATTGCAGTTTGTTTTCTTTTCTTTTTTTCAAACTCTCTTGTGGTAAAAGAGCTTGGGGGGTACTCCTCTGGAAGAAGTTCCCAAGTGCTTTCTTCCTGGGTTCAAGAAGAAAGGTTTTTTCCCCTCACTTGGGTGGTGACAGCTACCTCCCAAGGCCAGGGAATATGTGACCATGGGGAGCTTTTAAGCAGACGCCTACAGAGGCAAGTTATTTTTAAGTTCTCTTGTGGACCCCCACCTTCTGCACTCGGAGTGCCAGAGTGGGGAACAGCCTTGACAAGCACCAAGCCGAGAAACTTAGTCTGGATATATTACACATTGTACCTTAGAGCAAGGCCAATTCAAACACTTCTGAAAGGATGTCCACATGAGAGCTGGAATGTGGAATGTGACTGCTGTGACTGAAACACACCTTGTATTCACACCCTACCCTGTGAGGTATCTTCTGAAAATGAATAATTTGCTAGTAAAAATATGGTAAAATGTATATGCAAAATTATATGTAAAGTTATGATTTCTCCTGAATGATGTTGGTGGCACATGTTCAAACCCATCTAGTAGCGATTAGGCAGAACTGGACAAGTAAGCCTCTTTTAAACAAAGGGATCTGTGCGTACCTTAATTTACAGAGAAGTAGTAAGCCGGTCATTGAGGCCACAGGAGGGATAGGAGGCAGATCTGCATTTTAGCTTGTCTCCTTGTCTCTGTCCTCACAACAGGAGTGAACTTTTACTAGGGTAGTGAATTTTCCCTGAGGAAAATGCGTTTCAGAGGATGACTGAACTATAAAAGTGAGGGACTAAACCATCCCAAATTCTCTCTCCCTATTCATCTCTCTCTTTACCCCATAAGAAGGTGAAAGAAACAGCCTAGGGACTTTGAGAGCGGATCCTGACCTCAAATGGGATCAGCAGTGTTACTGGGAACCATTTCAGATTTTAATGCTTTATACTTGGGCTCACTTACATCCCTCTCTTTGTAGTTAATTAAGGAGAGAGCTGGAGAGTGCCAAACACATTTGGGAGAGGGAGGAAATGCAGGACTACGAGTGTGTAGGGGTCACCCCGCAGGTGGTAACTAAGGCTGGAGAAGTCAGACTAGCTGGTGTTTGCCAACAGGCTGCTGGACTCAGAACTGCTGGACCAGGGCTGCGGCTATACACAGATCCTCCGGCAGTGACGTGCATGCTGTTTGAAAGGAGCCTAGGTTGAGAGCAACAGCAGCAAAGCGTTGTAAGGGGCTCCAGGTTGCGGGGCAGGAGTGACACAACCCCTCACCAGTTTGGATTACACGCTGGGACGTCATACCTGACTTAGCTATGACCGAGCTAAAAATTGTAGCCACAGCAGCGCAAGCTTGGGCACAAACTCTGGGCACAAACTCGGGTGTCTAGGCCCTACTACAGTTCATACCACCACACCTACACTTCTCTTCTCAGTGCATTAGTTCAGGGAGCTGGAATTTACACAGTCTAATACGGACTTACCCTCAAGGCCCCTACACACTGTGATGTTCCTCCGTGTAATCAATTGGGTGCCCTGTCGTTCACTTGTGAAAAGGTGGATTGTATTTTGCAAGTAGGCGGTGAAAAGAAATAGGAACAAATGAGAAATGGAAAGAACCCTACACAAACCGCCTATGGGAGTGGACAGTGACAGAAGCGGAAGTCATTTTGGATTTAGCCGAATAGAGGATAGTTCCAGGAAGAACGTTCCACCTGACAAAAAAATTCAAGGAACAAGCCTAGTGTTCCTGCTTATCCAAGCCAGTCACCGAAACCACAAGGAATGTTTCACGGAGCTTTCCTGCCACAAATATCTGAGGAAGAGTTTGTTAATTTTGTTAAAACAAGGAGTTTTGTGCCACCTTAAAGACTAACAGATTTATTTGGGCTTAAGCTTTACTGTGTCAAAACTATGCAGCGGTTTTGGCCCATGAATGCTTCTACCCAAATACATCTGTTACTCTTTAAGGTGCCACGGGGCTTGTTGTTTTTACAGATCTAGACGAGCATGGTTACCCCTCTGAGACTTGTTAATTGTGGCTACTTTCAGTGTGGATTAATTGCTATTTTACATCAGCCTCAGTTTCAGTTTAGTTTAAGATTCACATCTTAAATGATAATATGAGCATTTGTCTTGAATAAAACATTTGTTAACCTAGACAAGTTCATTACATTCTTGAAGGTGAACTGACAGTTTAAAGAAGTCTGGAAGCTCCTGACATGCTTTACAATAGGAAGGATATTAATATGGAGTTAAGAAAAAACAGAATCACACATTTAAGATATTTCAACTTCAAATGGATCGTTATCTTTCCTTGTTATTTCCTGTGAACTGTTCCACTTCTGTTCTAACTGCAAATTAGCATCTAACCTAACCCACTTCAAAACCTAATGAGATGCCATTTTACATTATTAATAGTGCAAACTACTGATGTTTCATGGAGGTCACGGAATAAACTAAGCTATGTTGATCTTTCACCTAATTAGCCTTGACTGTGTGGGACTGAACATGTGGTATTAGAGTGTGTGGTTAGAGTGACCGTAATAGCATGGAAATGATAATGATAGTGCTGCGGTGTTCGAGTTGCAAGGATCAGCTCTGGGCTGGGGAGAGGAGATATGTCCTGCATTCATTTGGTAGAAATCCCTCTTCTGCTGCTAACTCAGTGCCATTCAGTGGGAAGGATGATGTGAAATAAAATGGAGCATGGCTCTATTCTTCTGCCCGTTCTGGAGCAATTCCCTGGAGAGGGATGGAGGTGAAAGCAGAATCAGACCCAGAAAACAAGCATCATGTGCTAACACCAATGTGCAATGAATTATGAGACATCGTCACCCAGGATAATGAGTGGACAGCAGAGCTCCAAGCCTTTTCCACCTTGGGCCCCGCCTACAGATGGTCTCCTAAGGAATGTGCTTCTCGGGCTCTCTGAAATAAGGCATGTGGAGCAGTAAAGGCAGGCTCCCACCCAGCCCTCTGCTCTGAACTCTGTCCCTTGTGAAGATGGGGCAGTTCAGATCCAGATCCAAACACTGTGGCTCAGGCCCATTTCTAGCAATGGGCTCCAAAGACTCGCCTGTGCGGTATGTGATCCTGAAGTCTAATTCTGAGAACATGGTGCAATCTGTGGGCCAAATTCTCCTCTACCCCACTGGTGCAAACCTAGTAACGCCTACGGTCCAGAGGCGTAGAGAGGGTATTATGTGCCCGGGGGCAAAGGAAAAATGTGTGGCCCCCCGCTGTCGCCACTGCTGCTGCCGCCACGCAGCAGGACCCCGAACCTGGTGCACAGCTGAGTCCGACCCTGGGAGGAGGGGGGGAGCTTGTATCGTGTCTTCCCCTGCCTCCTCCAGTTTGGGGCCAGGCCCCACATGCACTAACCTGCCGGCGGAGATGGAGGGGGGTCAGGCTGGGGGCAGAGAGGTGGGGAGGAGGAGGAGCAGGCGGTGTGGGTGGAGGAGGAGCAGGCAAGCCGAAGGATGACACAGGGAGCGGAGGGGGACTAAATTGGTGCCCCCCTGGCATGGCGCCTGGGGGCAAATGCGCCCCCCCCGGGGCCCTCTTGCTATGCCCCTGCTACTAGCCAATCAAAAATACAGCACTTATTTAATGCATCAACCTTTTAGCCACTGCCTCCTGTTTCCTGGCCTAGTGACGAGCTATACTGGTCACTCCAAATGCTGCAGCTGTGGGACGCAAAGCCTCACGTGCCCTGGGAATTTACCTTTATTCCAGCGGTTGCTGTAGCCAGAGTGGTGGAGCTGCATGTATGCAAAATGCAAAGACAGAATCTGCTTCTTTACGCTGGCTTTACTGCCTTAGGGACTCTGCCATAGTGCAACCACACGGGTGGCTGTAATTGGGACCGATCCTCTATGCGGACAAGACCTGAGAGTTTCTGAATTGCCCCCGGACTGTCAGATGGGAAAGGCGCAGTGGCAATGCACATTGCTAAGTACAATTGTAAATAGGTTTTGGACACCTGGGGCCAGATTCCCAGATGAAGTCAGTGAAGTCACTGAAGTCAGGGGAGCTATACAGATTTACACCTGCTGTAGTGCTGGCCCGGCATGGGATTTTACAGCCGTCAGAGAATCTCAGAGTTTGCGGCTGTGTTGAAATGTATGTGCCGTTAGTCCAGGGTATAAAACCCGTCCCATTTTTCTTTCAAGTGGCACTGGCTGTAAAGGAGGGAATAACTTGCACATCCTAGGATGGACAGGAAAGGAAGACTTGCGAGTTCATCATAAGTCAAATTAAAAATGCAAGGCCACATGAATATGGGTCAGTTCCCCAATCTTTTTATCTCTGCCAGGGCCACATAATAGACTTCTCTATAGTGGGCTGTAATATTTCGGTCTCCCTTCAATTGTTGGATTTATGGCATGGGTGCTGGGTGGTGCTGCTGGCCTCTAATATCCAGGAGGTCAGACTAGATGGTCTGCTGCTCCCTCTGGCCTTGAACTCCGTGACTCTGGTCTGAACTCTTGGCCTTTGCCTGAGAAGATGGCATCTGTAGGAAGGAAGTTGTTAGCTGCTCTCTGTGCTCTGTGGGCTGCTTCAGCTGCACACATTACAGTGATGTCGGTGGTGATTAGTAGAAGAATGCAGGAAGGGGGGTGTTGCCAGGACCCACGTTGGGGGAATAATGAGAAGCCCTGGAAATGCCAGTCTGTGATTTACTGCCCAGTGAGGAGCTGGGTTCACTGTGTGTGCTCACCTGGCATATTGCCGGCTGTACCCACAACAGGCCATGGGAGCTGTGGGGCATTCAGGCTGTAGTTCTACCATGTGAAGCCAAGAGAAGCATCCCCTGGCTGAGCAGGGAGGTAATAACTAAAGCCAGTCTCAGCTGGGAGAGGTTCTCTGGAGATGCTAATTCCTGGTGCAAAATTCCAGCCAGGAACAGCATGCTGCCCTCTGCAGAGAGGACGTCGGATCTTCCCTCTACCCAGTTCCATGGGGGCATATGCCATACAGAATGCTGCTCCCCAGCCTTTTACCCCTCACAGCACTGACCGCTCACCGTGGGTGCATGGGGACTTGGAGGGAATTTGCCTAGAATCCCTCCACCTCCGCTGCAGTGTGCAGCGTGGAATGCGGCACCCGGCCCTGCATCAGATCCACGCTGGATTCACAGTAGAGTCTGTCGTGTGCACCACACAGAATCAAACTGTCCTAAAATACCTCTTGGCTCCAGCAATGCCATGGGGAGGGGAATGAAGGCAGATGCTCTCATTCAGCGCTCAGAGGCCTAAGCAAATAAACACACCAGGTGGGAAAATAGCACAGGGCTTAAAACAGAGACAGGGGCACTTAGAAGGATTATTCTAGCGTCTTGTTTAATCTCACAAGGATTCCGGGGTGGGGGGGTGGGGGGGCGGCGGCATCACAATCTGTTGGCCTCCTCACATTGGTCTGAGGGAGGTTGTGGAGGTTTGGGGTGATATGTTCATGTGCAGACAGGGGGGGTGAATGAATGCGCCAAACTCCATTGCAGGAGGAGTAACAGTTAATCTGAACTAAGGACTTAGTTTGGATTAACTTCTGACTGCTGCGTGTAGCCGCGGGCATTCAGTTCGAACTAAGGGGATTTAAAAATGGCGCCCGCCCGGGAACATGCAAATGAAGCCCGGGATATTTAAATCCCGGGCTTCATTTGCAAGTTCGAATGCCTACATTAGCCACCCTAGTTCAAACTAGGGGGCTAGTGTAGACATACCCTCAGAGACTAACATGAGCTTTCATGGGCAAAACCCGCTGTCTTTTCCAGCCCTGACTTCTCAATTCATGTAAGAATATCAGGTATCATTTTTTAAAGTTTCTAGACCTCATGATTGCAGGGAAGATCTAGAAAATTAGACTCCAGTGCACCTTAAAGGCTCAGCAATCAGAAGTCAGGTCAAGCGAAGCTGATTTAAAAACCAAAGTCTCAGGATTGTTAAGACAACCTCGTGATTTTTGCATGCTCGAGCAATAGTGAATGCTTTGTGCAAGACAACTCAGCTGTGTTCCCAATTGCAGGCTAACCCTGATACAGGATCAACTTGAGCTTTTACCAGCCCCTGCGTCCTGTGGACAGATGTCCTGCTCCCTAGTATCCCGCAAGGAGCCAGATGTCCCGAGGAAAGCCGAGAGGGACAGGTATTGTAGGGGGCAGGAGGTGAGATCAGAGTTAGAGCATGGGCGGTGGGTATCCTAGGCAGGGGAAGGCATTGCCTGGCCCTGCCACCCCTCAACCCCCAGAACACCAACTGTAGGCATACTGGCAGGTGGCATGTTGCTGCCCCCAAGCACCTGCCCTCCCCGTGCTCTGGGCCCAGGAAAGCTGGGGCCATGTGCAGTTTGGGGAGGCTAGAGCCTCACGCCACTCCACCTCCCCGTGGCACTGTATGGGGAGCCGCTTGGCTCCTGTGGGGGCAGGGCCTGGGAAGAAGGGGCAGGGCTGGGGGCCCCTTCACCCACCGCCCATGAGTTTGCACCAGTCAAGGGGGCAGAGCTAAGCTTAGCAACAGCCAAACAACGCAGCACAAGTGGTAGCCCCTGCCTGTGGGGTCACGTCAGTGATCAGCCAGCCGGGGCTGGGAGTTGGTGATCATTTTTCAAGGGCAGGTGGGGAGGGTGAGAGCAGAGAGAGCCTCACTGGGAGAGGCTGGGAGGAGCAGCCAGGGAGGTGGGAGCCCAGACGGAAGGTGAAGGAAACTTGCTTCCCATCCTCCAGGGCTGCCGGCGTCTCCTCTAGAATGTGTCCCATGCTGCGAAGAGGAGACGCAGGGCACATACGGTGGCATTTGACTTACGGATGAGCCAAGCCTTACAGAGAACAATGGCGCAAGGTCGGCTCAGCTGCTGTCACGGCGGGCTCCAAACCCAGAGGGAGCAGCCGTGCGCTTGTGTTTGGGCTCTGGAGTTGATACTTTAATTCGATTAATGAGGTGGGCATGCTTTACACTGGCATGTCACTTGCACCGCTATTTAAAGCCCGTTTCAATGTTTGCAGAGCTTTTATGGCTGTTAATTAACAACTGGATGGAAAATGGAGCACACACACGCGGAGCTTTCAGACAAGATGCCAGCCCAGGGACCCTGAGGGGCCAGATATCCCTGCTGGTAGGGGAGGGTGCCAACTATCAGCCCTCACAACAACTGTTTTACATCATTAGGGAGGGCGGGAGCCAGCCCCGGCGGCTCCTGCTTTAGGGGAACACAGTGGTGTTGATCCACTGAACAGCCTGATGAAGGGTGAACTAAAGTGAGAACTGGGGTCAGCCCAGAAATAAATGCTGAGTAATTTATCGGGCTGTTTGTGTGGGAGAGGGAGATTAAACAGAGAAATAAAATTTTAATTAGGGATGGGCTCGAGATTCCAAACTTATTTCTGGCTCAGGAGCCAAGTTAATCTAAAATTTAGGCTAACTAAGACCCAGGAATGAGGATCAACCAGTCCAACAACAGCACCATCACACTGGGAAGGGTTGATGACCTGGAAGATGTGGAGCAGTTCATCTACGTGGGGAGTATTATGGGCAGAGATGGAGGAACAGACAAGGATATCAATGCTAGATAGGGAAAGCAACAGCTGCATTCAAGACTCTTCATTCCATATGGAGTTCACAAATAATGTCTGTGAAGACGAAACTGAGAATCTTCAACACAAATGTGAAGAGTGTGCTCTTGTATGGATGCGAGACCTGGCATACTAAAAAAGTCTTCAAATCACAAGCCATAGACATTCATAAACAGATGCCTGAGGTACATCCTTCACATCAAATGGCAAGACTTTGTCACAAATGAGGAGCTTTGGAACAGGGCAGGACAAAAACCACTTGACATTCAAATCAAGAGAAGAAAATGGGGATAGCTAGGCCATACTCTCAGGGATAGCTCAGTGATTTGAGCATTGGCCTACTAAACCCCGGGTTATGAGTTTAATCCTTGAGGGGGTCACTTAGAGATCTGGGGAAAATCTGTCAGGGATGGTACTTGGTCTTGCTGTGAGGGCAGGGGACTGGACTCAATGACCTCTCAAGATCCCTTCTAATTCTATGAGATAGATATATCTCTGAATAACATATTCTGTCAAGCTCTCATGTGGAAAATGCAAAAAAGGAAGACCTTGGACAATGTGGAGAAGATCTACTGAGACTGAAGAACAACAACTGGGGTACTCTTGGAGTCAGCTAAGAGTTTTGTCTCAAGACAGAGTGAAGTGGAGGAGACTTGTAGATGACCTATGCTCCACTTGGAGTACAAGGGTTTAAGAAGAAGATGACCCAGGAGTGTGGCCCAGGCTCATAACTTGCTTTGACTTACTTTAAAAACTGTATCTCACAGGGATGAAATCCTCCAGTGCTTCCTCATATGCTACAGCCATCCCAGGATACATCATTCTGTGATATTCCAGGAGGCAAAATACATCTCTGATATCACAGAGACAGTGCATTGTGAGACAGTGTTAGTGAATAAGGAAGACCTTGACAATGTGAGAAGATCTACTGAGGTACTTTAAATAGCTAAGAGTTTTAGTTCAGACAGAGTGAAGTGGAGGAGACTTGTAGATGACTCATGCTCCACTCAAGTACAAGGCAGAATAAGATGACCCAGAGGTGGGCCCAGGCTCATAAATTTTGATGACCTTTCAGGAGGTGGCCCAGTCTCATAACTTGCTTTGACTTACTTTAAAAATGTATCTTCCTGGAAAAGTAATAGGTAGTAATCTGCATTGCGCGAAGAGGTTTTTCTCATATGCCAGCGCAAGTGTAGACGCCCTTCTTGCACAAGAGCCTCTTCTGAAAAAAATGGTGGCTCATTAGGTATGCAAATGAGGCTCGGCGATATTCCACGCTTAGCCTCATTTGCATATTACTCACGCAAGAAGCTGCGAGTGTAGACATAGCCCCAGAGTGGTGGTGTGAGAAGCAGCCAATAAGGGCCCAGCAAGCAAGCATAAGGACAGCTGCTGGGCCAACGCCAGGCAGTTCCTCTTTGGAGCTGGAGGAGTTCAGGCTGCATGACTGGCTGGCTGTAGTGGGGACAGACCTTACTGCAGATAGGACTGAGGCCCAAACACAGCTGCTGAAGGCCAGGTGCTTGGCTGGTGGGAAGAGCTGCAAAACCCTGGATAGAGTGGCACTGGGATTTTATTGAGACAAAGCCCTGAAGTAAGGGCAAGGATGGTACAGGGCCATGGGGAAGTGGCCTGGGCAGTTAGAATAGCAGCAGAACTTTAATGAACAGAACATAGCAGACAACTGCAATTTACAGGGCTGTTGGGCCATGACCCAGAGTAAGGGCTGGCCTGGGTCTCCTTCAGCTCCCCATGAGCTATTGGGGGAGGGGAAAGAGGTCTGGGCCTAAGGCAAACCAAAGGATGGAGCTCTGGGGCATCACCCCCTCTAAGAACTGGAAGAAATAGTACAAGAGGATGCAGGCACGTGCTGCTGGCCACAAGGGGGCACTCCTGAGAAGAGAGTGAACCCGTTACACTGTGCTGATTGCCCCACTAGGCAGTAGAAAAGTCCTCCCCACTCCCAGAGTGGCGTTGTGAGGAGCAGCCAATAAGGGCCCAGCGAGCAAGTATAAAGACAGCTGCTGGGCCCTTTGTCCATGATCTCCCCGGTATTCCTTCCCTATTCAATGTTGACCTTTCACAGAAAACTGGATGTAATATAAAGCATATTGCATTCATTGCAGCTAATTACAGGCCCAGTGATTAATTAAATCATTGGCAAATTTGATCTTCCACTAATTAATTTAATCAAAACCTCTGGAACATAATCATTTGTTGTAATGCAAGTAACATGACTTGGACTCTTTGTTTTGAGGACTTCTGATAGCTGTAGGCACATCTTTGGATAGCTGTTCACTCGCCGCCAAAATTGCCATTTAATTAATCAGGGAATGGCCCAGGTACTGAACTACATAGAGCTGGAAGGCCCAAACCGGCGGTCATGTGGCACCCTGCAGACATCCACTGGTGTGGCACTCACTGCAGGGTCACAGCCTCATTCTAGAAGCTCCCCCGTGCTGGAATATGAGCGATATAAGTTATCGTCCTGATGCTTGATAGGCTGGCTGAGTAGCCCTCTCTGACTGGGTCTTTTAAGACAGCAGCAAAGAATTTGAGACATCTGCTCTCGGCAAGGATTGCATGGCACAGATGAGCAAGTCAGCAGCTGCCTCTTTGGGGTGTGGAGTTTGTTTTTTGTGTACGTGCAAAGGTGAGCTATTGGTGAAGCCAGTAAAGCAGATACTCAGACTAACACGGGGATGCAGTGGGGCCTTGCCGCGGGGCCCATTACGGGTCCCAGTTCAGAAAACCCCAACCCTTAACCTCACTTATACCCCCTGATACTCAGTTAAAGTTTCCTAGATCTTTTTAAACCAATTCTATGCATGTATAAGGGTGTCTACATTTGGCTAACTACCCTCCCCGGAGCTGGGGACATATGTGAGAAGGTACCAACTAAAGAAGTTGTCTCCTTCCCTTCACTTATCCTCTTGTATCAATCTCCTCCTCGTGTGTGTTCAACTAATTTAGCTTTCTTTCGACATGGGATTGTAAAACAGTCTGGCTACGTCTACACTGGCATGATTTTCCGGAAATGCTTAAAACGGAACAGTTTTCCGTTATAAGTATTTCCGGAAAAAGAGCGTCTACATTGGCAGGATGCTTTTCCGAAAAGCCCTTTTTCCGAAAAGCGCCCGTGGCCAATGTAGACGCTTTCGAAAGCCCGATCACCATTTTCGCGATCGGGCTTTTTTGAAAAGACTACTGGGCTGTCTACACTGGCCCTTTTCGAACAGTTTTCGGAAAAGCAGCAGCTGATTTCTTACTGTAGATCGTCAGTGCTTTTCCGAAATTCAAGGCCAGTGTAGATAGCTTATTCCGGAAAAGCGGCTGATTTTCCGGAATAAGTGGCCCAGTGTAGACACAGCCTCTGAGTGCCAAGAGACATCCTTTCTAAATTTGGTCCACCATGTGTGTCCAGCTGCCCTAAGTCCTGGAGAAGGAGGTGGAATTGTCATCTCTGCTTTGGCAAAGGGAGATGAAGAGTGGTTGGAGGCCTCCGTGAGCTGTTTGCGACTCTTGGTACATATGTCTCCGGCAGTTGGACAGCCACTGGCGACCCTGTTGTGGATCAAAATTTTCCACTTATACAAATAATACGTTTGATCTTCCTTTTTAATCTTGATTTTGACTTTCAGTATAAATTACCTACTCTCAGGTGTCACTTTAAATTGATTTGTTATGCTAAATACTTGCCAAATAAATAATGAGCTACCAAATTGGTCTGTATGCAGTATGACAAGGAGTGAATTATTTCTAACAATTCCTTTTATCGGGCAAGGATTAAATTATTTCTGTGCTCTGACTCCCAGGGCCAGACCCTCTCTGAAAATGTGTTAGCAGCACTTAGCAATGCCGAGCCCCCCTGTATGCTCTTTTCGGATATTAAATGTCACCGCTTTCCACATTTTATCACATTATTACAGCCTGGAAGGGATCATATTAATGAAGGCTGGAAGAATCTAACATGTGCACATGGGATATTGCTTATGAAATCATCCTTCACGCTTTAGAGCAAGTTCCAAGGTGACAGTAATAATGCTGAAGACCAAACCCAATCTAAGGGTTTGTCCACACTATGGGTTGGACCTCCCTGGTCTGGCACTCTCAGGATCTGACCAGTCCTGGATGAGGGATTTTGCTGGACCAGGGGAGGTCATGTGTGCCCCCCCCTCCCGCCCCCCGCTGCAGGCTCCCCCCAGCCCTGGATTGGCCGCAAGCCCCACAGCCCTGCTGGTCTTCATGTCCCCTACTCCTGACCCTGCTGCCCTGCCGGTCCCTGCACCCCGTGGCCTGCCACGCTGGGCAGCCCAGCTCCAATCCAGCTCTCAGCATGCCCAGCTCCCAGCCCCACTGGGCAGCTCAGCTGGGACAAGCCGAGCTCTCTGTTCCTCCTGGCAGCTCAGCTGCAGTGCACTGGGCAGCCCGGATGTGGGGAGCTGGGCTCCCAGCCCCACTGGCAGCTCACTGCCGGCAGCCCACTGGGCACATAGCCCCCAGCCCTGCACCGGGACTGTCTGGTCCTGGAACATCTGTGGTCTACAGGGCTGTGAGTGGAGGTGCAGGGGGCACTGGGCCAGGCGGGGCAGGGCTGCAGCTGTGTGGCTGGAGCTGTGGGGTGCAGGGGCATGGGGTAGGCAGGGACAGGGGAAAGGGTGGGGCTGAGGGGGTAGCTGTGAGGGGAGAGGAGGGATTGTGAAGAGGGCTGTGAGGGGAGCAGGGGCTGTGAGGGGAGCAGAAGGGCTGTGAAATGGGCTGTGAGGGAAAATAGGGGCTGTGAAGGGGCTGTGAGAGGAACAGGGGCTGTGAAGGAGTCTGTGGACACTGTGAAATGGGCTGTGAGGGGAACAGGGGCTGTGAAGGGGACTGTGAGGAAAGTAGGGGTTGTGAAGGGGCTGTGAGGGGCACAGAGGGGCTGTGAGGGAAACAGGGGGCTGTGAAGGTGGCTGTGGAGGCTGTGAAAGGGGCTGTGAGGGGAACAGGAGGCTGTGAAGGGGCTGTGAGGAAGTGGGGTGGGGCTGTGCGGGAACAGGGGCTGTGAAGGGGCTGTGAGGGAAGTGGGGAGCTGTGAAGGGGCTGTGAGGGAAGTGGGTGGGGCTGTGAGGGGAACAGGGGGCTGTGAAGGGGCTGTGAGGGAAGTGGGGAGCTGTGAAGGGGGCTGTGAGGGAAGTGGGGTGGGGCTGTGAGGGGAACAGGGGCTGTGAAGGGGGCTGTGAGGGAAGTGGGGCTGTGAAGGAACAGGGGGCTGTGAAGGGGCTGTGAGGGAAGTGGGGAGCTGTGAAGGGGGCTGTGAGGAAGTGGGGCTGTGAGGGGAACGGGGACTGTGAGGGAAGTGGGGGCTGTGAGGGGAACAGGGGCTGTGAGGGAAGTGGGGTGGGGCTGTGAGGGGAACAGGGGCTGTGAAGGGGCTGTGAGGGAAGTGGGGTGGGGCTGTGAGGGGAACAGGGGGCTGTGAAGGGGCTGTGAGGGAAGTGGGAGCTGTGAAGGGGCTGTGAGGGAAGTGGGGTGGGGCTGTGAGGGGAACAGGGGCTGTGAAGGGGGCTGTGAGGGAAGTGGGGAGCTGTGAAGGGGCTGTGAGGAAGTGTGGGGCTGTGAGGGAACAGGGGCTGTGAAGGGGCTGTGAGGGAAGTGGGGGCTGTGAAGGAACAGGGGGCTGTGAAGGGCTGTGAGGGAAGTGGGGAGCTGTGAAGGGGCTGTGAGGGAAGTGGGGCTGTGAGGGAACGGGGACTGTGAGGGAAGTGGGGCTGTGAGGGGAACAGGGGGCTGTGAGAGAACAGGGGGCTGTGAGGGAAGTGGGGGCTGTGAGGGGAACGGGGCTGTGAAGGGGGCTGTGAGGGAAGTGGGGCTGTGAGGGGAACAGGGAGCTGTGAAGGGGGCTGTGAGGGAAGTGGGGCTGTGAGGAACGGGGCTGTGAAGGGGCTGTGAGGGAAGTGGGGCTGTGAGGGAACAGGGGAGCTGTGAAGGGGCTGTGAGGGAAGTGGGGGCTGTGAGGGGAACAGGGGCTGTGAAGGGGCTGTGAGGGAAGTGGGGGCTGTGAGGGGAACAGGGGCTGTGAAGGGGCTGTGAGGGAAGTGGGGCTGTGAGGGGAACGGGGGGCTGTGAGGGAAGTGGGGCTGTGAGGGGAACGGGGGCTGTGAGGGAAGTGGGGGCTGTGAGGGGAACAGGGGCTGTGAAGGTGGCTGTGAAAGGGGCTGGGAGGGGCATCACCCTGGGCTAAAGAGCGGCAGGGAGGGCAGGGGAGGTGCAAAGTGAGGGGAAGGAGGGAAAGCTGGAGCACCAAGAAGATGAGAGGGGAGGACAAAAGGGGAAAGCCCAGGCAAAACGGGGGCATCAAGGAAAAGAAAAGGAGGTGGAGTGGAAGAGTCAGAGCAGGAGCAGTGCATGGGGGGGAGTCACATCCATGCCCCCCAATACTGGAGGGGGTGGAACAAGGGGCCAGCAGACGATGGGGGCGGAGCCTCTCCTCTTCCAGCCACACTCTCCCAGGCAGCCTCTGGCAACGCAGAGGAGATGCTGGCTGGAGCGGTGGAGCAAGAAGGGACAGACCCCCCCCCCGCCCGCACTGGGTACTGGGATGGGGCGGGAGGGGGATGGGGCAGCACAGCAGCCCTCCCTGGACACGCTGCCTGGGTCGCTGCTGGCTGCCCGGTGCCTCGCCGCAGGACAGAGACACACCCCCACCCCGGTAACGTGCCATGGGGAGAGCATGTGGGTCGGGGGCTAGGGGCGACGTGGAGAGGAGAAACATGGGGGGAGGTCACATGGCCCCCTGTGGCTGGTGCCCCCTTTGTGTCCCTCCTCTCTAGTCACCCCTGAGTCAGAGCATAAGCAGGGCGGGGTGGGACGCGCGAAGACGGAAAATCCGGAGCAGCAAATGCGATGAAGCCTGGAGGGAGAGGATAGGACAGCAGGAAGAGGGGAGAGGGCAGATCCGGGCAGCAAGCGGAGAGTGAGAGGCAGGTGCCTTGCAGTGAAAAGGGTGAAATGCTATGAAGGCCGAAGAAATGAAACAGCTGGTCTGGAGCAGCACTGAAGGAGACAGTGCAGAGAGATTGGGGGTGTTCTGAGCTCTAGAAAGAGCCCCAAAGTATCCCAGGCCTCTTAGGAAATGGGGCCAGATTGCACTCCACTTGGCAATAGGCCAGTACAATGGGTATTTCTTTTTGCTGGTAATTTGGAGAAAGTGGGAAAGAAAAAGGATCAGTCTGGGGCAAACTGAAAATGGCATTTTCCCAAATTATGCAGCACCTCAGAAAGTCGAAACATTTTTCAAGTCAGAATGAAATGTTTTGCTTCCCTCTCACTCCAACAATTTGCTTTGATTTCAGATGCTTTGACAAAAGTACAGGCGGACTAGATGGGCACGAAACTGGAGGAGCGGGTTTTCCCCAAGTCTCCATCATTCACAGGATACCCTCACCACAGGGCTACAGGCAGCTGCTCGTGCCCCTTCCCAACCGCTCTCCCCGCCAAAGGTTTTGTGATTGAAGTTCTCCTAGGCGTTTGTTAAAATGTATGAGATTGAAAGGAACAGTTTTGCCAAAATGAACGGTTTTGTTTCAGCACATTTCATTCTTTTTCATTTAGTACTGGGGATGGGTTCCCTGTGGAGGGGGTGGAATCTCCATTCCCAGAGGTTCTTAAGTCCCAGCTGGACACAGCCCTGGCTGGGATGATTGTGTTGGGATTGGTCCTGCCTTGGGCAGAGGCTGGACTCGACCTCCTGAGGTCTCCTCCAGCGCTAGGATTCAGTTTGGTGAGAACTCTTTGGTGTACTCGACAAATTCACCAAGAGGGCCAGGGTGAGCCAACCTGCCCTTTTCAGCGGCAGAGAAGGATTTGCTCAGCTCAGCTCTCAGTTGCACAAACTTAGAGTAACCCCAACTGAGTCTATGCTAACAGGCCACGGCTTTGTGAGATTTCCCAGGTGGAAATGAGGAGCAGAGACAGTCGAGTAGAGACATGCTACAGGTGGCAGAGCCTGTCAGAGGCTACCTGCAACAAGACCTGTATCTGCGCCTTCACATATCACTATGTACCACTCTGCACACTTTGCTGAAGTGTGTGACTTGAGCTCTCTTAGCTTCCTTGCTATTTTGAAATCAGCCTGCTATCATACGGTCAGCCCAAGCATTCCAAAGACACTGGCTTAAACATCACAGGGGGTTACACAATAATCCTTCTGGGGTTCATTTAGTTTGCTTTTGGTTTTGGAGCCTTTTGGGTTCACATTTTCCATCTTTGCAATGACTAGGGCTTAAAACTTGGTTTTCTAAAATAAAATCTAAAATGGTCACATAATCCCATGACTCTGGGAGCTGGGTCTTTTGGACAAACACCCAATATCGTGGATAGTTCCCTGAAAACTTCCATACAGTGTGCAGCGGCAGTCAAAAAGGCAAATAGGATGCTAGGAATTATTAAGAAAGGCATAGAAAATAAGACACAGAATATCTTACTGCCCCTGTATAAAACTATGGTACGCCCACATCTTGAACACTGTGTACAGATGTGATCTCCTCACCTCAAAAAAGATATTTTGGCCTTGGAAAGGGTTCAGAAAAGGGCAACTAAAATGATTAGGGGTTTGGAACGGGTCCCATATGAAGAGAGGTTAAAACGACTGGGACTTTTCAGTTTAGAAAAGAGGACACCGAGGGGGGATATGATAGAGGTATATAACATCATGAGTGGTGTGGAGAGGGCGAATAAAGAAAAGTTATTTATTAGTTCCCATAATAGAAGAACTAGAGGACACCAAATGAAGTTAATGGGTAGCAGGTTTAAAACGAATAAAAGAAAGTTCTTCTTCGCACAGCGTGTAGTCAACCTGTGGAACTCCTTGCCAGAGGAGGCTGTGAAGGCTAGGACTATAACAGAGTTTAAAGAGAAGCTAGATAATTTCATGGAGGTTAGGTCCATAAAAGGCTATTAGCCAGGGGATAGAAATGGTGTCCCTGGCCTCTGTTTGTCAGAGGCTGGAGAAGGATGGCAGGAGACAAATCACTTGATCATTGTCTTCGGTCCACCCTCTCTGGGGCACCTGGTGCTGGCCACTGTCGGCAGACAGGCTACTGGGCTAGATGGACCTTGGTCTGACCCAGTACGGCCGTTCTCATGTTCTTATGTTTGATACAGAAAATCTTACGATGAAATCCCTGTCACTTGCAATTATGGGCCTTGCCCATCACTCCCTTGGGCTCAGATCGGGGTGCAGAGCCTTCTGCCTTTGTAATTGGTTGGCATGACGGTGTGTCGGGGGCCCCTGACCCTGCAGCCAGATGTGACTCTCTGCCAGGCAGTAGACTAGAAGGTTTTGTTGCTTCTCAGCGATACAGCGCAGCACAGGCTCAATGTAGACACAAGAGGATGGGCAAACAGCCTTAGTTCCCTTGGGGGCAAAGGGTTCACAGGCCCCTGAACCACCTATACTGTTCTAGGTCTGCTTTCTTCATGCTTCCCCATGCCAAGATGCCCCTTCTCTCTTGGCCACTGGTCCCTCACTCCCCCTGGTAGCCACACCCCTTCCTTTGTTCAAACTCCTTCCCCTGGCCAGGTGAGAAGTGGCTAGGCCATGGCAGTGTACACAGACACACACACACACACACACACAGAGACACACACACACACACACACACACACACAGTCTCTGCAGAGCAGCACAGGGCAGTAGGGGTCACCCGCAGCACAACACAGCAACCAGTGCCTGCCAAACCAGAGTGGGCCCAGGGCCACAAGACTGGACAGCCCCCCACTACATCACAGTTGGTATGGCAGAGAATCTAAGAGATACACCATGGGGTCTTGCATGCCAGATCGCTGTCATAATGGGAGTGGGAGACTACCAGGACCATCCAGCTCCAACAAGGGGGCTGACAGAATTGCCAGGCCTCTGGGCAAGGTTGGGGGGTAGCTCTGTGCACTGGGCCTTGGGTGGAAGGGACAGGGTTGGGGGCAGCCAGGCTTCAGCACTGCCCGGACTGCACCATGCCAGGCCCCCACCCTCAGCTAGCCCTCAGAGCTGCCCAGAGCGTGCTGTGCAAGGCTTGAGCAGCAATTGAAAGGGCCTATTGCTGCTGCCACAGTTCCTGCTTCGGAATAGTTCTACCCCTGGAGCAATGGCACAGAAAAACTCTGGTAGTTTGTTATCTGCGTTTGGGTCCTATGGATTAATATTTCATCTAATAATGTGCAAGTTAATTTGATTTCATATGTGGTAGGAACTGGGAACAGACAGAGAGAAAAGAAAAGAGACAGGTGTGTGTGTGGGGGGATGAAAACAGAGAGAAGGAAAATCCAGAGAGAGTCCCTTTTCCTGGCCAATTTAGAGGGCACCTCCCCCGTACCGGGTGACTGACCAAAAAGAAATTTCCCAACCTGAAAAAAAACATTTGTCCCTAAAGGACAGAAACTGAGCTGATAATAGACATGTGCTATGGGGAATACCTAGTGCTCATTAAAGGGGGAAAGTTGCAGGAGTGGTTGCACTTATTTTTAAAGTTGCTGCCACTGTGAAGAGTTTTCAGTGACGGTATAGCAGAATGTTGCAGGGTCAGACACTCTTCCTGGACCAAAGTCCTGCCTGCTAAATGCACAGTGAAGAGAATAGTTACAACAGGAATGTATTTGAACCATGAATGTATGTTGCTAAGATCTAATAGCCAGGAATTACTTATCCCTCAGTTTATACATGGGGAAATTGAGGCACAAAACAGCAGTTTGATTTGCCCAAGGTCATGTGGTGAGACAGTGGCAGAGCTGGGAAAGGAAAGGAAGAGCCATGGATTTCTGTCCTTGACTCATTCCACTAAGCATGGCTGCCTTTAAAAAAATAGTAGTTTTGGAATGTTAGTGAACCTGTTACAGTCTGAAAAGTGGAGAGCCGTGAGGAGAAAAGAAAAACTCCTTTGAAAAACTAAGTAGAATTTTTTTTACAGGCAAAATAAAACATCTCCCAGTTACCCCTTATCTTTTCAGTAACACTTGCCTGTTCTTTTGCGTTCCTGGAATTTCAACAAACAGCCAGCAGCAACTAAAAGTCCTTTGAAACATGCTTGTATTCCCTGAATGTCAAATTAATTCAAATTAGTGAAGTACAAACCAGGTTGCCTAAAGTAAGAACGAGCCTGAATTTTCACCTAAAAATGCAAACAAACTCAGAACTTTTCCTTACGTTTATTTAATTTTCCCCCGCCACATTGTTAATCAGGTGGCTGGCTGCTGTTTTTGCTTTTCTGGGTTGAGGCTGGGATGAAAATTTGAAATTTCTTTAAAAAAAAATGTAGTTTTGAGATAGGGCAAGGTAAACATGGAATTATGAACATTTTTAAAGTAACACGCCATAATTTTGTTTTATCCATTTTGGTGACTACTACATTTTTTTTGTGTGAATTGTGGACAAAAAAATGATTTGTTTGCTGCAAAACATATGCAAAGCCGTGAAAATGTGTATACTGTCACATTTTGCTTGAAGGTTCGATGCAGTTTTCTATGTAGTCTGCAAATAGTCAAGAAACCAATGAATCAATATATAATGTGCATTGAAATTAGAAAGTGATCAGGGTCTCAGTATGGCAAAATTCACTGAGTGGGCTCCAGCCCAGAACATAGGGCCCTTCACCAAGCCTTTCTGGAAGAATGAACGATTATTTTGGGTGTGGAAAGATGGAAATATTCCAGAACACATGGTACTGCCAACCCCAAACATTTCCAAAGCAAGGCCTTTCCCTCCACAACTTAAAAATCATGAGATTAATCATTAATAATAATTAATAATAAATGTTGGGTGCTTTTTATTTGCCTTCTGATTTTTTGAGCCTTTAGAGTTATACTCAGGTCCCAATGTCAAGCTTTTCTACCCAAGTAATGTGGGCTAGAAACCGGTCTGATTCTTTTTTTTTTAATGAAAGCTGAGATTCTCATGTACCCGCATCATTCCAGGAATTTTAAGAAAAACACCCAGGGTGAAATCCTGGCCCTGTGGAAATTGATAGCTATTTTGCTATTGATTTCAGTGAAGCCAAAATTCTACTTGAAATATCATGAGTTTTGACTCATGACAAATTATGAGAGTTGGCCAGGTTGTGTTTGGATAATGGGATATCTGATGACTGTACTGAGGAACTGGCGTGTGGGCGTGTGATAATGGTATGGTTAAATAAGTGCAGGGAGGGAGGAAACCAGCATTTTCAGTTGGGAGGTCTATAAAATCATGACTGGTGTAGAAAAAGCAAATAAGGAAAAGGTTCCCATAACATAAGAATTAGGGGTCACCAAATGAAATTAATAGATAGCAGGTTTAAAACAAACAAAGGGAAGTTTAACTTCACACAGTGCACAGTCAACCTGGGGAATTCCTTGCCAGAGGATGTTGTGAAGGCCAGGACTTTAACAGGGTTCCAAAAAGAACTAGATAAATTCATGGAGGTTAGGTCCATCAATGAAATTAATAGGCAGCAGGTTTAGGACAAACAAAAGGAAGTTTTTCTTCACTCAGTGCATAGTCAACCTGTGGAACTCCTTGCCGGAGGATGTGGTGAAGGCTAGGACTTTAACAGGGTTCAAAAAAGAGCTAGATGGATTCATGGAGGTTAGATCCATCAATGACTATTAGCCAGCATGGGTAGGAACGGTGTCCCTAGCCTCTGTTTGCCAGAGGCTGGGAATGGATCACAGAGGAGGGATCACATGATGATTTCCTGTTCTGTTCATTCCCTCTGGGGCACCTGGCATTGGCCACTGTCAGAAAACAGGACACTGGGCTAGATGGACCTTTGGTCTGACCCAGTCTGGCCGTTCTTATGTTCTTATGAGATCAAGTGAGCTGCCTTGCTAGTGCACATATCACATTTAGGGAGTGGAGTGTGTCTGTCCAGCAGTAAGATCCTCCATCTTGAAGCCCCTCCTGGGAGTGGGCAGCCTAGTGGATTTCTTGCACAGAACGGTTCAGTACACAGAAAGTGCTCTGAGGATGGGGGCCATGTAAGAGGCTGGATGGGAGCTAGCCCAGAACATTACTGCAAGCTGTATTTTTGGAAGGAGAAAGAGCTTTTTCTTCTTCTCTCCTGTCCTTCACTCATCAAATCTGCTGTCTTCCCCTTCTCCAGCTTGTCCCTGCCTTTGCTCCCCGTTCACTAGTATTAATTGCTTTACTTATGTCTTTACGGAGAAAGAATACACCGTGAATCATGACTTTGGCTCCATCTCCCATTGTCAGGCCAGTCTGGTGAAACATATTACAAATGAAAGGGAATGAAACTAAAAGCAGGAGTGAAGGGGAGTTGGCTGGATTTATTCTCCCCTCCCCCTTGCTTTTCTTGCGTTGCATCTCTTTTGTACAGAAACTTCTTGAGTCGACACCATTTTTTATTATAAAAAGAAGTGAGCCAGAGATAGCCACTGAATCAGAGGGAGCTAAAATTCTGCTAAAAGCTGGAAGCTTTTATTTGTCCCGATGTAAACAATCCTAATCATTCCAATAAAATCAAGCCCATTGTAAGCATCACTCTTGCCGATCAATTCCTTTTTCTAAATCATTGTAAAGCTTAGATTCAATTCTAGCCATGGGACCTGCTTGGGACAAACCACCAATCTTCTGTTACAAGGGTCCACCAAGTCCCAGCCCTGGGTGCCAGTCAACCCTGTGCTCAGTCAAGTTAAATCTTAACCACAACGTGGGAAAAATCTACTGTATATTTGAGAAAGTTTGTTTGTCTGTGGGTGTGTCTCTCTGTCTGTTCAAACAGGAAGTGCTAGGACCACCAAATTTGGTTGCAGCTTCCTTTTACTATAACTTAAAGCAAGGTCAGAGGCTGGTTGTGCCAGGACAATGGGATGTGCCTGGAATGCGAAGGGTCTGCTGGCAGGGACAGTTATACTGTGTAATGACCGTAGGGGGCAGCAAGGAGCCAGAAATGGGGACCAGGACAGCTATAACCCCATTGGGCCAGCAGAGGGCAGTGGTGGAAAAAGGGACAGCTATCTACTATATATCTGAGAGAGTTTGTCTGTGTGTCTGTCTGTCCCCCATCTGTGGGACATGAACCCCTTCCCCCAGCTCTCCCCACTGCAGCTGCAGAGGCCATGGACAGGCACTTCTCACCTGGCCCCAAGCTGCAGTGAGAGAGGGCTGGGGCTCTCCTCTCTCCTTAGGGCAGCCTGCATCCTGAACCTCTCATACCCATCCCCACCCCAGAGCAATGATTTAAATGAGGGGAAAACAAATAATAGAATCTCCATTCCTAGAGGTGTTTAAGTCCCGGCTTGACACAGCCCTGGCTGGGCTGATTGAGTTGGGGTTGGGCCTACTTTGGGCAGGGGGCTGGACTTGATGACTCCTGAGGTCTCCTCCAACCTTTGAATTCTCTGAGTCTATGATATTTGAGTTAAGGGCCCAGACAATGCCAGGGAAAACTTTTAGTCCAAAATAAAAAGTAATAACACTGATTTTTTTTTTTTTTTTTTTGAAAATACAATCATTTCAATGAAGCATGTACATTTTCCTTAAAAAAAACGTAACTCAGTTAAAGACCCGAGCAATGCCAGGTAAATCTGCTAGCAATAAATATAAATAGCAACTTATATTTGCATGCCAGACTCCTTCCCAGATGTGCCTTCCATACTAGTCTGGTAGGAATCACTTCACCCAGCACTAGAGTACCGCTTTGGGGTGGCATGACTTAACACTGCCCTGCACCACCAGACAGAGGTTCAGGACAGTGAGCGGAGAAGACCGCATCCAAGTGAAATGCTCAGGTGAATCCAGAGTCAGAGAGTAATCACCCACATTTGCAACTGACCAGGACTCAGGGGCTGTTACCCCAGCACCTTGGAAAAGGAAGTGTAATGACCCCGAGTGGTTGGGGGACTCAGTTTCACAGCTCAGGTGAAAAAATGGTACCCTGATACAAAATGAGACCAGTACTGATTCCAGGTTCAGAAAAGGGCAACAAAAATGATTAGAGGTTTGGAAGGGGTCCTATATGAAGAGAGATTAAAAAGACTTGGACTTTTCAGCTTCAAAAGAGGAGACTAAGGAGGGATATAACAGAGGTCTATAAAATCATGACTGCTGTGGAAAAAGTGAATAAGGAAAAGTTATTTACTTATTCCCACAATATACGAACTAGAGGTCACCAAATGAAATTAATAGGCAGCAGGTTTAAAACAAACAAAAGGACATTTTTCTTCACTCAGTGGACAGTCAACCTGTGGAACTCCTTGCTAGAGGATGTGGTGAAGACTAGGACCTTAACAGGGTTCAAAAAAGAGCTAGATAGATTCATGGAGGTTAGGTCCATCAATGGCTATTAGCCAAGATGGATGGGAATGGTGTCCCTAGCCTCTGTTTCTCTGGAGGTGGGTGACGGGAGAGGGATCATGTGAGGATTACGTGTTGTGATCCCTCCCTCTGGAGCATCTGGCATTGGTCACTATCAGAAGACAGGATACTGGGCTAGATGGACCTTTGGTCTGACCCAGTCTGGCCGTTCTTATGAGGATGTGGAGGAAGGAAAGTGTATAAGAATAATTCACCAGCATCACTACCTGGATTTTCATTGGCAGTCTCCCCCGCGAGCACTGACTAGGTTTGGAAACTGAAGATGGACAGAGCCTGCTTTGTGAAGCACTCATTAAATAACATATCACACCCACGCGCGCACACAGACACACACCCACACACCCCTGTTAGAGTCACTGGTGCGAAGCCTCAAAGCACCTGCCTCTGGGCAAAACTTTTAGGTCAGCTGCGAATGGAGTTCAGTAACTCCGCTCCTCATCACACATTCAGCGAAAGGTTTGAGCTGTTTTCATGTGGCAGCAAATGAGGGGCATTTACTGCCTGAGCTACAACAACTAGCTCCCATTACCCAATTTATGAGGCAAACTTCTGCACACTCATCTGCTTGGCAAATTGGGAGCAGTCACTGGCTCCTGAATGTCCACACGCACAGACACTGCCAGCTGGGAATGGCTGCGGGCTCCGGGTCTGTTTTGCTAGCTGCAGACTGCAAAAGCATGGGCAGAGCTACACTACTAGCCAGCAGTCCACAGTCAAATGTTTGTTTCTCCAAATGCTCCTGGAAAAAGGGCAAAGCAAATTGCTTCATAGTGTATTTGTGATAACAGTGCGGAAGGAAACACTATTTCAACATGACGCCCTGGTAAGGAGGGGAAGGGGAAAACAGGCTGAATAATTAGGGCCTGGGGGAGGAATGCAGTTCTGGAGTTGGAGGGACAGCAGGGAATAGGCACTGCAAGATAAAGGGCCAGGTTTCCTGGTAGTGGAAGGATGTCATTTGTTCTTTTGGGGACTGATCCAAAGCCTGGTGCAATGAGCAGAGTCCCTTGACTGTAATGGGCTTTGGATCAGGCTCTCGAAGTGTAGTGCTGGTGAAAGACACGGGATGGAGTCTATGGAGACGGATGCCTTCTATAGCGGCACAGGACCTGGCCAGAACACAGAAGGGAATTCTGAAATTAAAGAAAAAATCATTCCAAAGCAGAATCATAGAATCACTGGGTCAGAAGAGACCTCAGGAGTCATCGGGGCCATTTGTTGGGAAACCCCCCTTTTTTGCAAGATCCTGTAAACCTCAATTTTTCAGGAATAAGGAAGGGAACTTGCAAAAAAGGGTTTTTTCCCCACAACTGGCCCCGTCTACACAGGGCTTTTTAGCAGCAAAACCTCTTCTGCAAAAAGAATCAGAAAAAGATATGCAAATGAGCCTTGCATTTGCATATCCTCTTCCACACAAAAAAAACGCAGTGTAGACATAGCCTTACACTGATGCAGAGCG
This sequence comes from Rafetus swinhoei, assembly GCA_019425775.1. Lineage (NCBI taxonomy): Eukaryota > Metazoa > Chordata > Testudines > Trionychidae > Rafetus > Rafetus swinhoei. The sequence goes on from CM033426.1 coordinate 33,189,769, forward strand.
GCTGTGAAACATTGTCATTCTGCTCTGACAGCTTCTACCTTCGCTTTGCATGGCGGGAGGTTATGACACAAGGCTGAAGACAATGGTGTAGCCAGTGCAGAGATACCAATCTGTCAGTGGGGCCGGGAGGCAAACGCAGTCAATGCTTGCCAAGTGCATTATGGTCTTTCGGGGGAAGGCTGCAATGGCATTACACAAAGCTGCACTAAGATACAGAGAGCCACTTCAGGGCAAATAGCACTGTCAGAGAGGAACGAAGAACCCAATCCGCTACGATGACCTAGACACGGGAATACCGCAGTTGGCATGCCCTCGGGCACCAAGACAGCTGTGCAACAAAACAAAACAGTGCAAAAATAACCGGCCTCTTGTGTGTTGCCTCGGGCACATTTTGGGCTGAAGGCCTGTTCCCGCTCCCTTTTAGGCAGCTTTAAATAGAGCCATATTGCAAATTATCATGCTCCACTCTCCTCCCCAGCCACTTGCAGGTGCTGTTCCTATTCAGGAGCAAATGGCTAGTCTAGGATCCCTATGTAGAAAAATGGTCTCTCTCCCGAGTGTTAGTTATTGGGAGCTGCGTGAAGCTCTCAGCCTGCTCAGTCAAAGAGCCTGTTTCTCCGCTAACTGTCTCTCTCGACAAATGGGAAGTGTAGTTAATGTTCACTCCGGATGAAGCCAACATGTTTCTCCTGCTGTTTTACACTTTCTTCTTAGTAGGGATTTGTCGTCTCCGGCTGTTCGAATACCTGCGCGTTCCCAGGCTTTTAATGTCAAGAGACGGTACCGAACGCGATGACAAAGAGCGAGAGCTGGAGGAGCCTGAGAAAATAGATTGCTTTAATGGATGGAGTGCTGCTACTTTGCACCCCGCCTAATGCTAACCAATCCAGCCCAGCCACGGTGAGCTATCACGCAGACAGGACAAAAGCAAGCAGCCAATGCACTTCATTGACTCGGCATTGTTTTTATTGGAGCACCTTTAATATCCTCCTGCTCCAAGGGGCAGCCCTTCCTGCCACCATCAGCCGCCTGGCTCCAGCATCCTCGCAGCGCATGATTATAATAAACATTTCAACTGATGAAGTGCCCCCCGAGTCTTTATTTCCCTTGCGCTTTCTCGCTTCTGCAACGGGATTTTCCTATGAATCAGACAACTCGGAAATGGATGTAGATGCTTACCCGTGTGAAAATGCTCTGCCTGAAGCGCCAGCTTCACACTGGGCTGATGTATTAATCCTTCTCCCTTGGACAGCCATAATCACTCTCTGTCATTGCCCGAGCTGCAACTCAGCACTTCTGCACTCGCCGCTTGCTGCCTTTCAGCAAGTTTTGGGTTTAGCCCCCAACCCTGAGACAAAGCCTCTCGGGGCTTCATCCTGATCTCCCCCACTCTGGTGTAAATCAAAAGTGAGGCGACTCAAATGGGAGTAAGAGAGAGCAGAATCAAGCCTGCAAAATACCCCCATTTCCCTGTGGTTTTGGAGTGTTTACAGTTCTGAAATCAGACCCCTCGCATTTGTTTGACACTGGCCAGCCTCCAGGCAGCAGATTCTCTGCTCCAGCTGAGCTTTGCTTAGTGTGGTACCAGGGATGAAGCAAAAATGTTGTTAAATTACCAGGAAGCTGCCTGTCTTTATGTGCTGGGTTTGTACAGGGCCTAACACTATGGGGTTTTGCTCCACGATTGGACTCGTGGGTTGGACTCGTTTGTACAGGGCCTAACACTATGGGGTTTTGCTCCACGATTGGACTCGTGGGTTGGACTCGTTTGTACAGGGCCTAACACTATGGAGTTTTGCTCCACGATTGGACTCGTGGGTTGGACTCGTTTGTACAGGGCCTAACACTATGGGGTTTTGCTCCACGATTGGACTCGTTTGCTCCACGATTTTGGACTCGTAGGTGCACACTGAACAATGATAGTGCATTTGCTGCTACTCATAATTAATAATAATAATAAACAAACACCCCTGCTCCTGGGATCAGCAGCCAGCTGCTTAGAACAGCCTTCAGTCTGCCACAACTTATGCCAGGCTGCCTGTCACCACAAAGGGGGCATTCTGACAGTGTCCCAGGGTGACGGATCCTTTAAGAGGGAGCAGGTCCGGTGCACCTCTGACTGGTTACCCGATTACCCAAGTGGGCTTACGAGAAGGCACCTCGGCCTTGTGAAGGGCCCAAGCGCAGCAGGGGCAGATGGCTGCCCTTTGACCTTTCTCAGACTTGGGAGGGGAAGAGGCTGCTCCGGGAAGTTGTGGCAGACACTCAGGCCCGCCCCTGCCAAAATGCAAAGTGTGCCGCCACACGGGGCACCACAACATTTGTGGCACCTACTGGGTGTGCAGGACCTAGGACACCTCCCCCGCTCCACCCACCTCTCCTCCCCGAGCAGTGAGGCCCAGGGGCCCCTGCACTTACTGGCGGCAGCAGGAAGCAAAGCGACCCGGCCCCGGCCCGCACTGCCGGCTCCCAGCATCGCTCTGCTTCCTGCTGCTGGTGGGTCCAGGGGGCGCTTCCTTCCCCTTCCCCCCACCCCTCCTCCTCCGAGCACCATGGCTGGGAGCTGTGGGAGCGGAGCAGGCTGGGGCCGGGTCTCTCCGCTTCCCGCTGCCATGAGTGCAGGATGGGGCCGAACCCTGCTGCTTCCCCACCCTACTCCTGTCCCCCAGAGCCAGGACCCTGAGCGCAGCCCCCCCCCTGCAGAGGGGCTTCCCCTTCCCCCCATGGAGGTTATGTGCAGGGCCCCAAAACTTCTAGGGATGGTCCTGCAGCGACCACAGAGACCAGGAGGTTCCTTCGGGAGAGCCGGAGAAACCAGCACGAGCAGGAGCAGAGCAGGAGCAGAGCAGAGGAGGTTTTGCCTGCAGGGCTCAGACAGAGTTAAAGGCTGAACTCTTAGCAAAGAGGCTGAACTCTGAGGCTGACTGCTTGGAAAGAGCACACCGGGGCAAGAGAAGAGCTCCAGGCCTGGTGGGAGACGCCAGCGCTGGGGATGAGCTTTTGTCTGGCGGTGATGGACTTTCTCTTGGGACTTTGAGGATGGATTTGATCTGTTTGTTATTAAACCAGCCCAGGCAGGAGAGGTGTTAGCCTGGCTGGAGTTCATGAAGGGTTCCCGAGTGAAGTGGAAACTGAGACGGGCCTCTGCAGAGCCGGTCAGGGCCAGTAGGGGGTGCTACAAAACAAGCATGTCCTCTTCCAAGCAGCCAAAGACTGCAGGGCAGAGGGAAACCGTAGCCATATATATATCTATAGAACCGTGTGTGTGGGTGGGTGGTGTGTGGGTGTGTAAAGGACAGTGAAATCAAATGAAAGGCTTGGCAGGAAGGGGGGGCTTCTGTTGTGGAGTCATTTTCTTGGAAGCAGTCTGGTTTGACAGATTTGGATGTTACCAGCGGCTGAGGGGTAGTGCGGTACAGTTGCATGCGCTCTCTTTGGGGGAAGCACAGCGCTTGGTACACTAAAAGTTTCTAGTCCCCTGAACATAGAGCTACTTTAGTGTCAGGACATGGAGCAATTTGCTTCTCCGTTCAGCCGTGCAGTCCATTATTCCTGCTTTTCGCGAAGGGATTCCTCCGAGAAAGAAATGAGAGAACAAAGCACAATAATTACACTGGCAATTAGGGAAGGGTGGGCTGAATATTACATTTGCTAATAGCATGAACATTGGTACTTTTAGCCAGTGAAATATTGCCTGAGAGTCACCCTGGGCGAGTGAAGGGACTTCCCTACTCAGAGCAGGCTGCTGCATCTCAGGTCCCAGACCCAGGCAGGCAGGGGCAGAGAGGTAAGGAAGGGATGGGGACAGGTAACATATGACCCAGGAGAAATTCACCTGCCCTGCCTTCAGACACACAGCATCCTAAAACCTGTCTGGAAGGGAACTTGAGAGGTCATCTAATCCAGTCTCCTGTACTCATGGCTGGACTAAGTATTATCTAGACCAGGTGTCTGTCCAACCTGCTCTTAAAAATCTCCAGTGATGGAGATTCCACAACCTCCCTAGGCAACTTATTCGTGTTTCACCGCCCTGACAGGAAGGAAGTTTTTCCTAATGTCCAACCTAAACCTCCCTCGCTGCCATTTAAGCCCATTGCTCCTTGTCTTGTCCTCAGAGGCTGACGAGATCAGTTTTTCTTCTTCTGTCTTGTAACAACCTTTTATGTATTTGGAAACTGTCGTCATATCCCTTCTCTGTCTTCTCCAGATTGAATAAACCCAATTCTTTCAATCTCCCCGCAGAGCTGCCCTTTTGTGCTTTTACACAATACATCCTTCACTGATAGACTCCTCATCCCTCCCCTGCTCCAGAATTGAAGTATGCGTGGAATTCATGGACTTGCTTTGCTCCCCAGTGACTTTATTACTCATTGCTTTGTTCCTGCATCTGCTCCCTTGCTGCATGAACTAGCTGTGCCCAAGATCCCTATTTAATGTTAGTTTTCGGTGTTTCAAAACTTGTCTCCTAGCTCTTTTAACCCTTTTGTCAATGCAAATAAAAATAGCTCTGCCCAATTAAGTGGGTCCATTCAGATTTTAAAAGCATCCATTAGGGCTTTAATGTAAAGCTTTTATAGCATTCTTATGTTTTGCATCTTCCATCTCAAGATCTCAGAGGGGGTGTCCTCACTGCACCTGTAGCTCAAAATAAGCTACGCAATTTGAGCTATGCAAATTGCGCAGTTTATTATGAGTTCATTTCTAAATAGCTTATTTAAAAATTTGGCGCTGTCTACACAGCACCAAATTTCGAAATAGAACGCTATTCCGAAATGTCCCTTAAACCTCATGGAACGAAGTTTACAGGGACGTTGGAATAGCAAGCCCGTGTGATGGGGAAGGCGTTCCCCGCACTCGTGGCCGCGGCCCGACGGAGGTGCACGGCGGGGAAGCTGGGGAGGCGGGGCGCACGCCCGGGGGCAGAACCGCGGCAGGAGGCACGCCGCCCGGGGCAGGCACTAGGACCCCGGGGGGCCAGGCGGGGAGGACGCCACGGGGAAGGGCGGGCCCAGCCCGCCTGGTCAAAAGGGCGGTGGGAAGGGAGAGCCGGGGGAGAGCCTGGAGGGAGCAGGGACTGGCGGCATTCTCCCTTCCTCCACAGGCGGCCCCAGCGGAGCAGCCAGAGGGCTCAGGGGGGAGCGGCAGATCCCGCGGGACCCAGCCAGAAGTGGGAGGACCTGGCCCAACGACCAGGGAGCTTGGGCAGGGAGCAGGAAGTCGTGGCCACCGCACCCGGGGACCAGAGTGGGCCAAGCCCGAGCCGGGACACTCCGGCCCCAGCGACCCGTGAGTGCAGCCCGGGAGCAACCGCTGGGGAGGACGGCAAGCCGGCGGCCCGGGAGCCCGCCGGAGGGTGAGTAGGACAGAGAGCGAGAGGCGAGGGGGTGACGGTGAACCACCTCGCCACACCCGTTATTTTGAAAGCTATTTCGAAATAACGGGCGTGCTGTCAAGCCATGGAATAGCTATTTTGGGACACCAGAAGTATCCCAACATAGCACCGCAGTGTAGACATGCCCAGAATGTTCACTCTGGGAGGCAAATCTGGTCTCATATGATTTTCCCAATTTTATACAAGATGCCTTGGAACCTTGGAATGAAATTCTGGCCCCAATGAAGGATACAGCGCAATTCCCATTGACGTCAATGGAGCCAAGATTTCACACCCGATCTTCCGACTCCCAGCACTGAGCGCCAATGGTAAGTTAAGGACACCAGAGTTACAAACTGACTAGTCAACCACACATAATAGAACCAGACATACTCAAATAGGCAGCACCAGAGACAAAAAAGAAAACAAATACAGAACAACACTGAGTTAAACATAAACTCTAAAAATAAAGGGAAAAAAGCATTTTCCTTCTACATAGTAAAGTTTCAAAGCTGTATTAAGTCAATGTTCAGTTGTAAGAGGACCATAACATTTTATTCAGAATTACAAACAACTTCCATTCCCGAGATGTTTGTAACTCTGAGGTTCTACAGTAAAAATAAAGAAAATCAATAAAGGTTGAACCTCTCTAGTCTGGCTCCCCGGGGAGCTGACTGGTACTGAACCAGAGAATTTGCCGAACCACTGGAGGTCAATATTGTCTGGCGGCATTACCAACACTTCTGCTGCTTACTGGGCTCTTAGAAGGCAGTTTTGGAGCTAAATAACAGCACAGAACACTGAGCTATGTCTACAATGGCAGCTTCTTGGGCAAGAACTCTTTTGCGGAAGAGTTCTTGTGCAAAAACTCTTCCACAAGAGAGCGTCTACACTGGCATGTGCTTTTGCGCGCAAGAGCATCCATGGCAGTGAAGACGCTCTCTTGAGCAAGAAAGCTCTGATGGCCATTTTAACCATAGGGGGTTTCTTGCACAAGAAATTCATGTTGCCTGTCTACACTGGCCTCTTCTGGAAGAGCTCTTGCGCAAGAGGGCTTCTTCCTGAGTGGGAGCGTCAGAGTTCTCGCGCAAGAAGCCCTGATTTTCTACAGTACAACGTCAGTTTACTTGCACAAGAACGCGCAGCCAGTGTAGACAGGCGGCATGTTTTTGCGCAAGAGCAGCCGTTTTCGTGCAAGAACACACCAGGGTAGACACAGCCTGAGAGCCAGGGCTGGTGGCTGTAAACAAACTTTATGGGAAACCTGGTCACACCGATGATAAGTGGACATCCAACTAACTAAAATCATGCCAGGCCCTGGATGTTGCTGGACTAGAGGGTGACAGACTAGAGAGGTTCAACGTGTAGTAACTTAATTAACTACTTGTATTATTTTGTGAAAACTGAAAGCCTCTAGGAAAAATCTTTCCCACTGCTCGGTTTCTACACTGGGCTGAGTGGGCAGGTTTGGAGCACTCATGTACTCCATTTCAGAGCACCAGGGCCTGATCCTGTAAATCACAGAGCACCTGTTATTACTTACTGACCCCGATGCTCATTGACTTCGGTGGGAGCTGAAGGTACTCAGGAATGGGATCAAATCAAATGCATTTCCATTTGGAGAGGGTCTCTTCCTATGAGTCTGCCTTGGCCCCCTCCAAGTTCGCGGATGATACCAAACTGTTTAGGATAGTCAAGACAGAAGCAGACTGTGAGGGACTCCAAGAAGATCTCACCAAACTGAGTGATTGGGCAACAAAATGGTAAATGAAATTTAATGTGGATAAGTGTAAAGTAATGCACATCGGGAAAAATAACCCCAACTATAAGTACAGTATGATGGGGGGCTAACTTGGCTACGACAAATCAGGAAAGAGATCTTGGAGTTATCGTGGATAGTTCTCTGAAAACTTCCACACAGTGTGCAGCGGCGGTCAAAAAGGCAAATAGGATGCTAGGAATTATTAAGAAAGGGAAAGAAAATAAGACACAGAATATCTTACTGCCCCTGTATAAAACTATGGTACGCCTACATCTTGAATACTGTGTACAGATGTGGTCTCCTCACCTCAAAAAAGATATTTTGGCCTTGGAAAGGGTTCAGAAAAGGGCAACTAAAATGATTAGGGGTTTGGAACGGGTCCCATATGAAGAGAGGTTAAAACGACTGGGACTTTTCAGTTTAGAAAAGAGGAGACTGAGGGGGGGGATATGATAGAGGTATATAAAATCATGAGTGGTGTGGAGAGGGCGAATAAAGAAAAGTTATTTATTAGTTCCCATAATAGAAGAACTAGAGGACACCAAATGAAGTTAATGGGTAGCAGGTTTAAAACGAATAAAAGAAAGTTCTTCTTCGCACAGCATGTAGTCAACCTGTGGAATTCCTTGCCAGAGGAGGCTGTGAAGGCTAGGACTATAACAGAGTTTAAAGAGAAGCTAGATAATTTCATGGAGGTTAGGTCCATAAAAGGCTATTAGCCAGGTGATAGAAATGGTGTCCCTGGCCTCTGTTTGTCAGAGGCTGGAGAAGGATGGCAGGAGACAAATCGCTTGATCATTGTCTTCGGTCCACCCTCTCTGGGGCACCTGGTGTTGGCCACTGTCGGCAGACAGGCTATTGGGCTAGATGGACCTTGGTCTGACCCAGTATGGCCGTTCTTATGTTCTTATGTTCATTAGCCCTGCTAAGGGGTTTGTTGGAATTCAAAATCAGTCAGCTTCCCTACTCCATTCTCTTCCGATCTCCGTGAAGCCAAGCCACATTTCTCACCACGCCAATTAGCTTTGTTATTAGGAAATGGCTCCTAGGAAAAAGCTACGCTAATTTCCTACATACTCCATCCCAAATTCCCTGCTTGGGATGACATGCCGGTTATCCTTCCGATACATTATGACTTGAGGAAGAAAACAACCCACACTTCGAAAAGTCACTGTCAGATGCCTGCACTGTTACATCATTATTTTCCTCACACCAGACTAACTAGTCCTTGTCATGTCACGGAAGGATGTCCCCTGATTTGATCTAATAGGAGTGCAATTTGTCTCATAGGTCAGCAAAATAAGTTTAGAGGAATCTACAATCTCATGTTCACAAGGAGCGTCGCAATGTGCAATGTCACATTTGATAAAAAAGATAAATGCTCAGCCAAAGCCATTAGCAGAGGACCACTGTGATTCCTTTAAAGGGACGGTGCTGTGCTAAAAATACTGGGTCCTGCTGCTCCCTGCCGGGAGTTGTCATTTACACCTGTGCTAAGTGGGTGTGGCACCATTGCCCAGTCAGCATGCTGCACTCACTCACTCACACTGATGGTGAACGTTTCACTGGTGTCAGTGGTGTGTTCACACGGACCCCCTCCTGCACACACTAGTACCGTTTTCGTACACAGAGCGGTGATTCTTCAACCATGTGTGCAAATAAAAATCTGTCTATATGAGGCCTACTCTGCAATGAAGATTTACACCAGCATACTATGTCCATTAGGGTTGTGAGGAAAAAACTCACACCCCTGACGGACATAACTGTGCAAGTACTAACCCCTCAGTGTCAGTGCAGACTCAGCCATGAGGTCTTCCATCGACACAGTTACCTTGGTTTGGGGAGGTGGTGTTCCTATACCTGACAGAATGAGAGTTGGGTTATGTAGGTGAGTCCACCCCACAGGGGTGGACATCAGATGTGCATTAAGCTGATCTGGAGTCCCTGTCCTGAATCCTCTATGGACAGGGACTCCATACCAGCTTGATACCCTGCCCGATGTCCTCCCTGATAAACGATGTAGCAAGTGAGTAAAGTTCATGCTGTATCTATCTATAGTCTTGACTATAAAAATAACAGCGAAGGCCCTGATCCCATAATGATACTGTCACAGATCCACAGGGCATGCTAGGTACCTGACTCTTATACCGTCTCTCTGGGGCTGCGTCTAGACTTGCATGATTTTGCGCAAAAGCAGTCGCTTTTGCGCAAAATCTTGCTGCCTGTCTACACTGGCCGCTTGTATTTGCGCAAGAACACTGACGTTGTAATGTACAAGATCAGTGGTTCTTGCGCAAATACTCCGACGCTCCCGCTCAGGGATAAGCCCTCTTGCACAAGTATTCTTGCGCAAGAGGGCCAGTGTAGACAGCCACGCTTATTTCTTGTGCAAGAAAGCCCGATGGCTAAAATGGCCATCGGAGCTTTCTTGCGCAAGAGAGCGTCTATACTGGGCACGGATGCTTTTGCAAAAGCAAATCTTTTGCGCAAAGGCACATGCCAGTATAGACGCTCTCTTGCACAAATACTTTTAACGGAAAAACTTTTCCGTTAAAAGTATTTGCGCAAAATCTTGCCAATCTAGACGCAGCCTGGGAGTGTACCCAGTCATGGCTCCATTTTTTGCAGGAGGGAGCCTTGTGACTCCACAACCCCAAGACTAGGCCTTGGCTTCTTCACCTCTGTTGCTCACCGTGGCTCCTTCAGTGAGCCCAAAAGAGTTTGAATTCCTGTTGGAAACTTGGCCCCTATGGGTACAGGCACTGACTTTTATTTTTCCCGGTGATGCTCCACCCTCACTCTGACCTGAAGCCCTGCCCCCATTATGCTTCTTCCCCTGATGCCCTGCCTTCACTCTGCCTCCTCCTGCCCCTACTCCACCTCCTCCCCCGAGGCCCTCCACTTGCTGCTTCCCACCTTCTCCCGAGCAACTCCCACATCCCTTCCAAACCACTGTGGCTGGTGAGTGATGAGCACCCCTCTTTTTGTCTCATGGGTGTTTACACCCTGCAGCAATTTCAGAGTCGGTGCCAATGCCTGCGGAAGTTCTAGTGCCAGCTGATGTGTGCAGAGACACAGGGCAGCCTTTTCAAATGAGACAGCAGTTATTAGTGAAGTAGAATACATATTGGGGGGGGGTTATGTTAGAATGGAGCATCCGAGCTTTCATTTGCACCGTGCTAGCAGCCCAGCCTACTTCTGGTTCAAAGCATCCAGAAGGCCATCCCTCCCCTTGCACTAGGCAGCAGCTCTTGGCACAAGGTCCTGACGCCTCCTTCTTCATGTCAAATACTCTGCCCTTTGCTCGTTATTAAAAATTAGTGTCCAATACTGGATCTTCCATTTTATCCCCAAGGTAATACCCCATTCGTGTGTTGTATGCTGTGTCAGTAGTAGCAGCCGTGTGGGTCCCAGGATATTAGAGAGACAAGGCAGGGGAGGTAATATCTTTATTGGACCAACACCTGTGGGTGAGAGAGACAAGCTTTCAAGCTACACAGAGCTCTGCTTCAGGTCTGGGAAAGGAACTCCCAGGATCAGAGCAAACTGCAAGGGGGAGCAAATTGTTTAGCATGAGTAATTAGCTTATTTTGTAAGGGATGGTGGCGTGGTGAACTAGGTCCAGAGGCCCCCTGCTGGAAGCCTGGAGGCCTTGCTACACCCCACCAGTATTCCCTGTAAGCTGTGTGCTCGTGTGGCCACTCAGGAGAGATTCCAATGCCGCTCACGACTCGGTTTGTGTTTTTACTGGTGGTGCACATTCGCGCATGCCTTGGTGCACATAAAAAATAATTCCTCCCCTGGATGTTAAAAATCCACACGTGGATAGAAAACAGTGGAGGGAACATTGCACCCAACCCCAGAAAAGGACAGTAGAGAGGTCCTCCAGTCTTCCTAGAGTGGCTATATGTGAAGCAGCCAATCGGGGGCCAGAAGGGTAGTATAAGAAGAGCTACAGGGCCAGAGTGAGTTTGATTCCTTGCCATAGAGGTGTCTAGACCTCACTGAGCACAGTATTCCCATGGTTATCACAGGTTGTTGCACTTTACATCATTTGCCTGACTGGGAGGGGGACTTGTTTGCTCAGGGGGAGGGAGGGAGATGGAGCACTGAGCACAGTGCTTGGCTGCAGAGTTTGAGCAGCCAGACAATCGAGCTGACAAAGGGGCACAGTGACTGGTCTGTGACATTGTTAAACGGTGACTAAAAGCACAGAACCATTCTAAAAGTGTGCCTGTATCCACTGGAAAGCAGTGCAATAAAACATCCCTCGCCCAGGTGGTATGGGAGGGGCTGGCAAAGTGTTACAACTGACAGATGTGTGTAGGTGCAGGCATCATAATCAATGTGGGGAGACGGGGGAGAGTGCATGGGAAAATACGGACTCCAAGACAAGCAAAAGGAATGTGAGGGGGCAGGGAAGGGGCACTGCTGGACACAGAATTTGAATTAAACCAAAGAGAGAAAGCAATTCCTACAAAACCAAAGGAAGAGATCCAGAGATGGGAGTGCCCTTCCTCTCTTGTCTTTTCTCTTCCAGCATCTGAAGAAGTGAGTTGTATTTCACAAAAGCTTGTGCACCACCAGACTCCTTGGTGTTTTTGCTGAAACAGCCTAGCACAGCTCCCTCTCTGAAACAGCCGTTCATGAAATTCTGTCCCCGATGTCCAGTTCCAGTTCCTATTTGTGAAATCATCTCAGTCCTAAAGACTGCTCTGAACATAAGAGAGTCCCTGGTCATTTTACATGGTCCAGTGACAACTACACAAAATTGGCTAAATATAAAATTGGCAAAAAATAAGCCCCAGGGTCCACGAGCAGCCCTTTAGTAAACACACCAGCTTCACGACCAGCCCTTATACAAGATGTGTGCAACAGATGAAATAAATTAAGGAGACAGATAACAGTGGCAAACTTTATAGGTCCTTATTGTAAATAGCCAGTGAAAAATGTATTTAAAAAATTATGAAAAAATGCCTTGTCAGTATGCTGTTAAGTCAGCTAGAATATTTCCTCCCCAGATAGCACAGCTATCTATTTTGTTATGGCTCTGCCTAACCAAAATCCTATAAGAAATATCCCCAGTTGTTCAATAAATAATAACGTTATAGAATTTAAAATAAGAGACTGGATTATTAAAGTTACAAATCTTTGTGGTCTTTATATGTTTAATAAAACATTTATCTATTAATAATAGATGCTGTTTCTCCCCTACTTATGCTTTAAATGAAAAACAAAATGACCAGTGAAAAGTCACCAATATTTCTTTATCGTCCCAAGCCAAGCCTGACAAAACTGCTGTTGCATTGACAAATGGTGCATCATTTACAAAGGTTTAAAATTTTTAACAGCGCTACGTAAATTGAAGACTCAGTGTTTAGCCTTGAAGGCATGCAACAGGAAAAAGTAATCTGGAGCGTCCGTGGAGATAAATGTTATAACTCCATAGCCCTTTGCGCATAGTTAATGGAACAGTTTGGCTCACATGAAACACAATACACACATCAATACAGCATTAAACTTTAACGTACACCATACCAGGAGACCTCCAGGCAGTTGTACCTTTAATGTTTGTTAGCTGAAGTGATCCTAATGGAATAATAATGTATTATGAAGAGGGTGACAATTTTTAAATGGCAGAATAAAAAAAAAGTAGATGTAAAAAAAATTGCAGGAAAGTGATGGAAATCATGCTGGCAGAAAAAGTCACAGCATTATTCCTGTGAGACAGGGAAAGCTGACAGTGCTCTCCAAAGCTCCGGCAGCTGTTTGTTGAACTCGTTGGGCCAAATTTTCAGCAGGCCTCTGTTTTCACACAAACTAGGCAAGAGTGTTGTACTGAACACAGAAACTCCCCTACATATGGCCATAAGACCATAAGGACGGCCAGACTGGGTCAGACCAAAGGTCCATCTAGCCCAGTGTCCTGTCTGCCAACAGTGGTCAATGCCAGATGTCCCAGAGGGAGGGAACACAATAGGGAATCCTCACGTGATCACTCCCCTGTCACCCACCTCCAGACAAGCAGAGGCCAGGGACACCATTCCTACCCACCCTTGCTAACAGCCATTGATGGACCTTATGAATTTGACCTCCATGAATGGACCTCCATTGATCCATTGGAGCCATTGATGGACCTCCATGAATTTATCTAGCTGTTTTTTAACCCTGTAAGTAACAGCATGTGCCACTTGGGCTAAATCCTGACTGCTCCATTCTTAGTTTTTTTGCTTTCGTTAATTGGGCCTCGTTCCTTGTGACTTCAATAAGAATGTTGCCTAATTAAGGACCTCGGCATTTAGCCAGTGTAAATGGGGTATTTGGGGAGCCTGTGCTCACTTTGCATGTGCAAACATGAGGTTTTGCAGAGGCACACGGAGACATTGTCAAATATCGAGAGTGCCATTAATCCTAAATACTACCACAGCACCATGGCAAATCTGAATGGCCGGATGCTTTTGAAGGAACCCCCAAATCTTTGTATTTATCATCATTACTGTTATTATTTCACCTGGAGTGTTGACTTTGACTACATCTTGACCAAGAAATTTGGACCTTGTCAACAAAATAACGAGCTAGCATTTTTCATTCACAGAGCTCACAGTAAGCACCATTGTTCCCAATGGTGGGGTAATTTGGGGCACATAGATGTCAAGTGATATGCACAAGGCACTGGAATAAGTCAGTGGGGGAAGTCAAGCATTGTATGAAAATGTCTTGACTCCCAGTCCCATGCGTTGTCCATTGGACCATGTTTAAGGTCTAGGGAAAATGTATTGTGTAGATTAAACTGTAAAATAATTCTTACTTTCCATATCTCTAACTGCAGTGATTCTTTATTAATGTCTACTGTGCAGAGATGCAGCACTGAAGTGCAGTGGACTTACTGGAAAGATGCATTGTACAGGTTCAACCTCTCTAATCCGGCACTCTCTGGTCCGGCAACATCTGTGGTCCAGAATGATGGTAGTTATCTGTATGTCCACTTAGCATGGGTGTAGCCAAGATTCCCACTGAACCATAAAGCTTGTTTACAGCCACCAGTCCTGGCTCTCAGTGTTCAGTGCTGTTATTTAGCTCTGATTTACCCCTCAATGTCTTTTAAGAGCCCAGGAAGCAGTGGAAGTGTTGCGGATGCTGCTAGACAATACTGACTTCCTCTGGTCTGGCAAATTCTCTGGTTCGGAACCGGTCAGGTCCTGAGGGCACCGGATTAGAGAGTTTTGACCTGTACCTTCAAGTCATCCATCCATCATCCTGAAATCCCATTCTTTTTGGGCAAGTTGATGTGATGGTTAATGATCCATCTTCTGGGGTTCTCTGGTGACAAAAGTCATCACCTACACTAAGCCACTGAACAGGGACAGGAAGCTTCAGGGGGTAGCCGAGTTAGTCTGTACAGGACAAAGTTAAAAAACAACAAATGGTCTGGTAGCACTTTAAAGACTAACAAAACATGTAGATGGCATCATGAGCTTTCGTAGGCACAGCCCACTTCTTCAGATGGCTAGTCTCGGCATCAGCCTGGCTGGAGAGATCAACGACATGGAAGTCTTGTGCTTCTTTCCTTTCAATTAATATGTTACGTGAATGACCCTGGACTTTCAGTCCTGTAAGGGAGCAGTCAGCTGCCAGGAGGACACAAACAAAAACCAACATTTTCCTATAACATTTTTCATTAAAAAATCCAATTTGGAGTTTTATGAAAACTGAATTTTTTACTGAAAGTAGTTTTCAGAACCCGAATTTATTTTCAGTTTTCCCTTTTGGATTTTGGTAAAAAAAACAGAAAAGTATTTTGGGAATTTACACACGCACGCACACACATACACCTAGAAGTCTTGCCCAGCGTTGCCTGGGGTCTTTCAGGGCAGGGGACTGGCAATAAGCGGGGAGAGATTGCAGGAATCAGGGCAGGACTTTGGAGATGTGGGGGAGGAACGGGGCAGGAGTCTGAGGCATGGGCATGAGAGAATGAGGGCTGGGGGGTAAGAAGGGCCTCAGGGCAGGGGGTCCATCTGGAGGGGCTTTCTCCCTCCTCCCCCCAGCCAGTGGGGCCTTTTCTCCCTCCCCCCAACCTACCCAGCCGGCAGGGGCCTTTTCTCCCTGCCAGGCTGCATAGTCAGAATGGGGCTTTCTCTCCTTTCCCCCCCAGCTGACATGGGCCTTCTGTCTCCCCCCCCCCCCCGCCCCTCCAGCTGACAAGCCCTCCCCAGTGCTACGGCCACGAGCCAGAGATTAGGGCAGGGGGGCTATGTCTGGTGGCAGTCAAGATGGCAGAGCCCTCGGCCCAGCTGGCCACTCTCTTGGTGATGCGACTGCCCCCAGTGGCCTCTCTGCAGTACGGTTCTCCCCTGCGGGCTCACTGCCTCCCGTGGTCACTCTCGTATCGTGTCCCTCCTCTTTGTGCCCCTTCTTTTTCTCTTCCCATGTTCTTGGCACAACCAACCCCTGACCTTGTTTTCAGTTAGGAGAATAGGAAGCGGCCTGCCAAATTTGGGGATCCTAGCTCTTACGGCTTAGGAGGGGTTTTTGAACAGACAGACTCACAGACAGACACACACATATACAGACCCACATGTACCTCTGATAAATAACGTGGCACTCTCTAAACGGCTCTAGAGGGGAAGTTCACTGGCCCACAGGGTCCCTCCTGACGGTGTTAGAAGTGGGAAGCTCACGCGGATGGGTGGTAGGAAAGGCCGCGCTTGGCCATGTCAGGGATGCCGGCAGGGCACGTTCTTCCCATTTGTGCCGGTTGCCTCGCTATTCAGTGAGAGCAGAAAGCAGAAATCCACAGAGTGCTGGATAAAGGGGACCTGAGGCACCTTCCATCCCATGGACAGCTGCAGGCAGGTGGGTGCTTGCAATACCGCTGCACACAAGTGGTGTGCTAATAAGTAAGAGAGGGGAGAGGAGCTGACAAGGAGCATAGCTGAGGAAGGTCGGCAGCATGGCATATTCCCTTTGTGACAGTATACCCCCTCCCCCTCCACACAACCGCCCTCCCATCCCCCCCTCGTTATGAAAGTGTCTTATGGATACAAATATGCATAACTCGAGGATGCCTTGGTCAAAATGCCTCATGTAACCTACCAATGTTAATGTTACAGTCTGCTGCATCTGTACCTCTTATCTGTGTGCATGTATCATTCTTGTATGTGAAGTTAGAAATATGGGCTAGGACACTGTTCATGGTTTTACATATGCAATTGTGAGCCCTCAGTGGGGCAATGTCTACACTACGGGGGTTTTCCCGGAAAAACTGCACCGCGTCCAGGGAATGCGTCTGCTCTTCCGTTTTTTGGGTTTTTTTGTGGACAAGCAGACGTGCTCTTTCGGAAGCCCTGTCTTCCTCCTCCCATGAGGAAGAAGGGCTCTTCCAAAAGAGGAGGCTTTTCCAAAATTTGGCCCAGGGTAGACGGGCCAAATTTCGGAAAAGCCTCTTCCGAAAAACTATTGGAAAAAGGTATGCAAATGGCAGAGCGCATTTTGCGTGCCTTTTTCTGGTAGAGCATTGTAATGTAAAGTTAGCCTGGGCAATCAACTCAGTGATTTGAGAACAGCCTGATTCTGTCTCTTAAGTTTGAGCAGTGGTTGGTTCTGGAAAGACATGTGATCAAACCAATTTATCCTGCTGTACCAGTTTAACTAGGGAATTTTCCATGGAACGGGAGGGGTGTAGAAACAAAAGATTCCCACCTAAAAGGAAGTCTTTTAAGCTGGAAAGCTATCAGGGTATGTCTACACTAACCCCCTAGTTCGAACTAGGGAGGCTAATGTAGGCATTCGAAGTTGCAAATGAAGCCTGGGATTTAAATATCCCAGGCTTTATTTGCATCTTCCCGTTCGGTCGCCATTTTGAAATTTCACTTGTCTGGACTAACTGCCCGCAGCTACACGCGGCAGGGAGCCGGTAGTTCGAATTAAAGCCCCTAATTCGAACTACCTGTTATTCCTCCTGCAAGGTTGGAGGTTGGTTGATGTGACACATCCAACAGGGGAGCTAGGAGGTCAGAGTAAAATATCTTCTCTGACTTGAAGGCCTGCTTAAAATAGGAACAGTTTTAGGGTAAGTTTGCAGTACGTTTTAGTGGGTTAGAGCTAACTGTGCATTTTCCTTTATTTTAAATTTGTAATTAACTTTGCTCTGTTTATTTTCACTTGCAGCCACTGACATCCTACTGTTGCACTTAATAAAATGACTTTTATTTACTATCAAGCCCAGTGTAAATAATGGTTACCTGGGGTGGCAGCAATCAGTGTGCACATCCTCCGTTCATTGTTAAAGGGGCTTTGCCTGAATGAGCTTTCAACGTGTGTAACTCTCACACAGAGAAAGGCGGATTTATTTGGGGGGGGGTTAATCCTATCTGGGGGTTGGTTTCCTGGATGCTGTGCCCTAGAACTGCATTCTCCCAGGCTACGTCTAGACCACAGGCTTCTTTTGGAAGAAGCTTTTCCGGAAGAGATCTTTCAAAAAAACTTCTTCCGAAAGAGAGCATCCACATTGCCAAAGCACATCGAAAAAGCCATCTGCGATAGCATCCATTCAGCGTGGATGCTATCTCGCAGGTAAGCTGTGATTACTATGGACGGAGTGGCCACCAGGGCACCTGTGCTTTTTCCTCTTTCCTCTTCTTTCGAAAGAACTCCCCTCTTCCCCATCCTCACACGCGTTTTTCCGAAAGAGCTCTTTCAGAAAAAGGCTTCTTCTTCGTAGAAAGAGGTTTACCGATATTGGAAAAAACTCTCCGTTCTTTCAATTTTTTTCCGAAAGAATGCGATTGCAGTGTGGACATAAGTGAAGTTTTTCAGAAAAATAGCAGTTTTTTGGAAAAAACTCTGTAGCGTAGACATAGCCCCAGAGCTGACGTGAGTCAGGGTCTGCAATGCCCTTCAGGAGGTTGGGGGGGAGGGCAATATCTCAGCTCTGTACCTTGTCTGGGGGAAGCCAGGAGATCTGGCCCAGCAGGACAGAGTGGTGAGGAGTCAGAGAGCAAGAAGGCAAGTGTCAGTGGCTTTATCAGCACACCGGGAAACAGCCCCCAGGAGTCTCCTGCGACTGCCCCTCATCACACCACTAACTCCAGCTGACCCTGGAGACAACCACAGTAAAGCAGCCCACCCCGGGGCATCACGATCAGCTGAGACAATGGAACCCCAGAATGACTATATACGAGAAACCCCCAGATCGCCACAGACCCAGCCATCCACACAGACACACCAAATAATCTGTTATCTACAGCCGAGCACTGAGCTACCACAGACTTTGCTCTGAAGAGAAAGTCTGGGGAACCCACCTAAATGCACTTAAACCTGCCTTCACGAAACAAGGACACTCCACCGAAGAAGTTGATCACATCAAGGAAAGGGACACCCAAGTATCCCAGGAAAACCTGCTTCAGTACAGGTAAAGAAACCCCCTGACCACACATCTACCCCCCTGCGTTAGAACCCACTAAGGTAAATCACCTAAACTCTACACAGGACCATGTCCTGACAGTAATTGATCCTGACTTCCCCTGTCTAGCCTTTAAACAACCCACCAACCTCACCAAGCTGATCATCAGAAGCAAGCTGCCCAACTCAAAGTAGCACCACATTCTGCCAGAACAACAGATGGACACCTGCCCATCCATCTCCTCTGCTACCATAATCAATACCCCAACCACACAAGATCTGTGGGGCCTACACATCCCTATCACAGCCTGTAGTGTGCACATTACCCTGTGCACCAAATGCCCCAGTAACACCAGTATAGGTGAAACCAGACAGTCACTTTGCTCTGGAATGAACACTCCTAGAAAACTCACAAAAGTCAAAAACACCAGTTTCCCAGAGGCACACACTTTTCACAAAGCCACCTCACCCTACATCTGATCTTTCAATCTCCTCAAAGGACTGCTCTTAAATGTGTGCAGGGGGCACGCTTGCAAGTGCATTTTCTTGAGTGTTATGTCACTTAGGAAAGGAGGGGAAAGAGTTAAATGAGTGCATTTTAGGTCATAAATGTTGTCGTATTGATAGATTCAGCTGAGAATGCTGTGATGATTTAGTTTGACCAGCCGTGTAACGTCTCTGACACAAACTCCTGCCCAAAGTAAAGCAGTAACACAGCCAGTCTTCATTTAAAAACTGCCCGTGATGGAGAATCCTTCACGACCCTTGGTAAGGTGTCCAAATGGATAATTCCTCTCACTGTTGATTATTTACTTCTTATTTCCAGCCTGAGTTTGTTTAGCTTAAAGGATCCCATTTGTGCCTGAGCTTTATCGGAGATGGGAGAGAGAGCGGTGCAGTCAGAAAGATGATTCCTTGCTGGGTTTTTATTGTTTCTTTACTGGTACCTAATGCTTCAGCAGGTTCGGTTGCAGTTACTTAACGAAGGCCTCTATGTCTATCCAAAACACTAGATCTATTTCTTTTGTTTGAAGAATGGATAGAAAATAACCTTTTTTCCCCTCCTGATTGGTAGTGTAGGAGATTCAAGTGAATAGAACGTAAGGTGAAAGCCCTTGTTTGCCAATGCTATGGCAGCGTGGCCAAGATGTGGGATGGCAGGATAGACTATCCCTGAAGAAGCATTGCTGCTTATTGTTTAATTTCCACACATCCTGGATCTTGAAGGGGGAAAGGGTCTCCATAGGTAATGAATGCACTGAGACAATGTCCTATGAGGAGAGGCTGAGGGATCTGAGTTTGTTTAGTCCACAGAAGAGAAGAGTGAGGGGGGATTTGGTAGCAGCCTTCAACTTCCTGAAGGGAGGTTCCAAAGAGGATGGAGAGAGGCTGTTCACAGTAGTGACGGATGGCAGAATGAGGAGCAATAGTTTCAAGTTACAGTGGGAGAGGTCTAGGTGGGATATTAGGAAAAACTATTTCACTAGGAGGGTGGGGAAGCACTGGAATGGGTTACTTAGGGAGGTGGTGGAATCTCCATCCCTAGAGGTTTTTAAGTCTTGGCTTAACAAAGCCCTGGCTGGGTTGATTTAGTTGGGATTGGTCCTGCTTTGGGCAGGGGGCTGGACTTGATGACCTCCTGAGGTCTCTTCCAGCTCTATTATTCTGTGATTCTATTATTCTTGGCCTCTCCGGGTCTGTATGCCAGTATGGATGCTTGAGGGTGGAATTCAGGAAAGCAGATGGGAAGCCAGGGTATCTATTTTGAGCTTGAGGTGTGATCCCCAGCTTAAACAGACATATTGCACTTGCTGTCCTCCAGTTAGCATGCTAATAATAGAGTGTTGCTGTTGTGTATATGCATTGGGTCTGGGTTGGGCCCGTGCCCTTTTGAAGAGTTAATTACATTATATGTTTGGCACATTACCTCAGTGAAAGCAAGTGAAAACATTGCTGCTTGAGTGGGAATCACAGCCCAGCTCCAAGTTGAGATGGGCCCTCAGTTCTTTCTCCACCTGTAGGAGCCCTGTAGCTGTTCTGGGACCCCTCTTGCTTCCATGTGTGTGAACGTAAAATCGGAAAAATATACTGGAACATTACACTGCATCGTGCTGTTCAGCCATGAGGAGGCACCTTGTGAAACACACCTTATTGAAGCCAGTCTGAGTCATGCGTTTGAGAATCGAATGGCAAACACATCTGGAGGGCATAAGCAAGCTTGTGTCCTGTATGTCTGCCCTTAAGAGCAAGTGATGTGTGGAATGAGGGCAGAGAAGGTGAGTGATAGATGGATGTTGTAGAAGAACAGGGGACCCAGAGGTGAATGGGGTAAAAGGGCACCTTTATTTCCGATACTCATTCTGTCTCAGATCCTGCCTACCTGGAATGCAAGTGAGCAACAAATTAACCCCAAGTACACCTTTTTAGCTTAGTTAGTATGTAAATACACCTATCAGTTACAGCAGCCTTTAAGCCCTAAGGCTCTGTCTACACAGAAGGGTTATTTCGGAATAACATCTCGAAATAACAGAGTGCGCGTCTACACAGCAAGCCCATTATTTCGTAATAAATTTGAAATAATGGGCTTCTTACTCCGACTCCTGTAACCCTCACTGTATGAGTTGTAAGGGAAGTCGGGGGAAGAGTGCTCTGTAAATAGCGCCAAAAGTCGAAATAAGCAATTAGCGTAGCTCAAGTTTAGCCCCGCTGTGTAGACATGCCCTAATTTAGCAGTGTGAACATCCATCTAATGCATAATCATAACCATGTGATGAGTATAATTATACCTCCCCCTGTTTGCTGTCTACAGCTTTTTAGCTGATGTCGGTAGTTTTCACATCACAAAACTCCTTGAATCAGCAGTGTACAAGGGGTACAGGAGGTGTGACCCTGAATGTATAATTCAGAGTGGATAAGGGAGTAAGCAAGGTAGCATGGCTAACACACAAGCCATTCATTTCAAAGTTACATCTCGGGTACAGCTGCATGCTCATCTGTTCTGAGCAAGCAGGGAAGGAGGAATCAAAACAAGTCTGTAAACCAACAGAAGCAGAGTCTGCCTGTGCTGTAACCCATTCCCATGGCTGTAACTACCAAGACCCTTTATTTAACCCTTACACGCTCCAACAAGTGGGACTTTGAGGAAAGAGGAGAACCAGTGGTGGGGCCATGGGGAAAGAGGCTAAACAGGGACAAGGCCATCAGGCGTAGCAGGGGCAGGGACATGGCCCAGATGCCCCATCCCACTTTTTGGGAGCTTTTAGCAGCAGCGCTCAAAGGCTGGTGCACCTCCAAAGGGAAGGGGGCCAGCATTCCATGCCATTTGGGGAGGGTTCGTCTCCCCAGGCCTGGCCACCTACCCCTCCTCCAGATGAGCTCAAATCACCTCCCGCAGCCTTGGGATGCTCCTGTTCCAAGCTGGCTCCAGGTATCTGCAAGCGTCGGGCCCATGCCGTAATTAGTAGTAATGTGAAGAATCTGGCCGGGCAATTCCAGCTCCGCTGGGAGACCTTTAGCGTGAGAGCCTCGTTTTCCCGATCAAAAGCCAAAGCAGAGGCCACGAGCTTTAAATACCATTATCAGAGGCCACGAGCTTTAAATACCATCGTCCAAATGTTCAACATCATCAAGCTAACGCCGCTGCAGCTCTGCTGGCCTCCTGTTGAGCGGCATCTGAGAGGTGATTATGCTGCTGAGCCTCCTGCTGTGAGAGGATCACAATGACAGCTGGGAAATGGCTCATGAAAAATTATGTTTCTAATATGTTAAGGCTGAAATTACCCAAGCCCCAGAAGAAGACACGAGGCGTGGGAGGGGCGGGTTGGCTGGCGGAGGGGCTGTTGCAGTGCACGCAGGCATGGGAAGCTAATGGAAATGAATTCCAAGACGGCCCAGTTCACAAGTGAAATGAGTTCGGCTGCCTCCGCTCAGACCTCTGCGGCTCTAGTAACTTTGCTACTCTCTTGGCCCCCAGTTGCTGTGCAGGGGCTGCGTGGAGGAGCGGGGAGGGGAGCAGGCTGCCAAATGTGACTGAGGAGCATTAATGGAAATACAGAACCAGAAGGGACCTTTGCCCTTGTAGCCAAGAAGGCGAATGGCATATTAGGGTGCATTAGGAGGAGCATTGCCAGCAGATCCAGAGAAGTGATTATGCCCCTTTATTCGGCACTGGTGAGGCCACATCTGGAGTACTGCGTCCAGTTCTGGGCCCCTACTACAGAAAGGATTGGAGAAGGTCCAGCGGTGGGTGACCAAATTGATGAGCTCATGACCCATGGAGCGCATGACCTATGAGGAGAGCCTGAGGGACATGGGCTTGTGTAGTCTGCAGAAGAGAAGAGTGAGGGGGATTTGAGAGCAGCCTTCAACTTCCTGAAGGGGTGTTCCAAAGAGGCTGGAGAGAGGCTGTTCTCAGTAGTGACAGGTGGCAGAACAAGGAGCAATGGTCTCAAGTTGCAGCGGGAGAGGTCCAGGTTGGATGTTAGGAAAAACTATTTCTCTAGGAGGGTGGTGAAGCACTGGGATGGGTTACCTAGAGACGGGGTAGAAACTCCATTAAGTCTCAGCTTGACAAAGCCCTGGCTGGGCTGATTGAGTTGGGATTGACCCTGCTTTGGCCAGGGGGCTGGACTGGATGACTCCCGAGGTCTCTGCCAGC
This sequence comes from Rafetus swinhoei, assembly GCA_019425775.1. Classification (NCBI taxonomy): domain Eukaryota; kingdom Metazoa; phylum Chordata; order Testudines; family Trionychidae; genus Rafetus; species Rafetus swinhoei. The sequence goes on from CM033426.1 coordinate 33,212,962, forward strand.
CCTGGGATTCTAGGATTCTCTGATACCAGCCTAACTCACAGAACGCACGGCCTTCATGCCAGTGTACCACCCTCAAAACTTTTGGACAATCTGAGGCAGCATTAGAGCCAAAGGCGGTGCTTAGTGTCCCTTATGCCCACGGAGCATCACCTCCGCCATGACGGCCATGGAAATGCAAAGGGACCAATGGCTTTTGTTAGCAAACCCTCCTAAATGCCCTGAATTTGAGCATAGAATCATAGAATCATAGAGCTGGAAGAGACCTCAGAAGGTCATCAAGTCCAGCCCCCTGCTCTAGGCAGGACCAATCCCAACTAAATCAACCTGGCCAGGGCTTTGTCAAGCTGAGACTTAAACACCTCCAGGGATGGAGACTCCACTACTTCCCTAGGGAACCCATTCCAGTGCTTCACCACCCGCCTAGTGAAATAGTTTTTCCTAATATCCAACCTGGACCTCTCCCACTGCAACTTGAGACCATTGCTCCTTGTTCTGCCATCAGTCACCACTGAGAACAGCCTCTCTCCATCCTCTTTGGAAGCTCCCTTCAGGAAGTTGAAGGCTGCTATCAAATCCCCCCTCACTCTTCATTTCTGCAGACTAAACAGACCCAACTCCCTCAGCCTCTCCTCATAGGTCATATGCTCCAGCCCCCTAATCATTTTGGTTGCCCTCCGCTGGACCCTCTCCAATGCGTCCACATTCTTTTTGTAGTGGGGGGCCCAGAACTGGACACAATACTCCAGATGTGGCCTCACCAGAGCCGAATAAAGGAGAATAATGACATCTCTGGATCTGCTAGCAATGCTCCTCTTAATGCACCCTAATATGCCATTAGCCTTCTTGGCTACAAGGGCACACTGTTGACTCATATCCAGCTTCTCATCCACTGTAACCCCCAGGTCCTTTTCAGCAGAACTACTACTTAGCTGGTTAGTCCCCAGCCTGTAACAATGCTTGGGATTCTTCCGTCCCAAGTGCAGGACTCTGCACTTATCCTTGTTGAACCTCATCAGATTTCTTGTGGCCCAATCCTCCAATTTGTCTAAGTCACTCTGGACTCTATCTCTGCTCTCAGGCATATCTACCTCTCCCCCTAGCTTTGTGTCATCCCCAAACTTCCTGAGGGTGCAATCCGTCCCCTCATCCAGGTCATTAATAAAGATGTTGAACAAAACTGGCCCTAGAACCGAACCTTTGGGCACTCCGCTAGAAACCAACTGCCATCCTGACATCGAGCCATTGATCACTACCCGCTGGGCCTGGCCTTCTAGCCAGCTTTCTATCCATCTTACAGTCCATTTATCCAATCCATATTCCCTTAACTTGCTGGCAAGAATATTGTGGGAGACCATATCAAAAGCCTTGCTAAAGTCAAGGTATATCACATCCACTGACTTTCCCATGTCCACAGAGCCAGTTACCTCATCATAGAAGCTAATCAGATTGGTCAGGCACGACTTGCCCTTTGTGAATCCATGCTGACTATTCCTAATCACTTTCCTCTCTTCCAAGTGCTTCAAAATGGATTCCTTAAGGATCCCTTCCATGATTTTTCCAGGAATCGAGGTAAGACTGACTGGCCTATAGTTCCCTGGATCATCCTTCTTCCCTTTTTTGAAGATGGGCTCTACATTTGCCTTTTTCCAATCATCCGGGATCTCTCCCGATCTCCATGCAGTTCAAGTAAGCGCCTGTCACGAGGATTAGCTGCTTGTTCTCAGCCAGTCACGATACTCCTGGGTGACGTCTTCCGTGGTGTCTTCCGACAGAGCTGCTACTAGTGGTTAGCACACCAAGATGCATGTTCCGGTCTGATCAACCAGAAGATCGCTTCAGCCTGTCCGCCTCATTACATAGCAGCTGTGACCGTGCTTGAAAAGCAGACTGATAGGTCTCTAACTCAGATACACATTCATGTCAGGTCTTGTAAAGTTTGCACTGCGGGGGAACTTTGTTTTATGCACACGCTTCCTTATAGGCATGCATCCTCTTGCTTACAGACTCCTTTCAGTACAAGGAGAATGCACTTTATTCGCCAATTATGAATTCTTTCTTCTCCCTTCCATGTGCTTTATTGCCACTGAAAATGTCCAGAACATTCAATAGGCTCATTTAAAAAATATGCCATAGCTGCAAACTATGTACATGCATACATACAGTTAACTATACATCCTGCAGGAATAGAGGCATACATCCAAATGCTTGTGAATGTGGGTATGTCGTTTCCTGTTTGCGCATAGAAGTGAGCATATTTTACGGGTGCTATTTCGGGCCTGATCTATGAAAAGTCAGAACTCAGAACTAGATTTTCAAATAAGTTGTGTATGAAAATGCATGCACAATTGCCTAGCTTGCACACACAATTGCTCTGGTTATGCGCACAGATAAAGTAACTATTGCAGAGCAGACTATTGTTATTAATTGTGAGTAGATATAAAGTGTGGCCTACAATGAATCATAGAATCCTAGGTCTGGAAGAGACCTCAGGAAGAGATCTTCCTGCAGGACTCCTTCCTAGACAGTCACTTCCCATTCTGTATGTGTGAAACGGATTGTTCCTTCCTAAGTGGAGCACTTTGCACTTGTCCTTATTAAACTTCATCCTATTTACCTCAGACCATTTCTCTAGTTTGTCCAGATCATTTTGAATTTTGACTCCAAAGCAGTTGCAACCCCTCCCAGCTTCGTATCATCTGCAAACTTATAAGCATACTCTCCAAGCCATTATCTAAAGAACTGATGAAAATATTGAACAGAAGCGGTCCTAAAACTGACCCCTGTGGAAACCTGCTTGTTATGTCCTTCCAGCATGACTGTGAACCATTAATAACTACTCTCTGGGAATGGTTATTCAGCCAGTTAGGCACCCGCCTTATAGTAGCCTCATATAGGTTGTATTTCCCCAGCGTATTGATTTGAAGGTCATTTGAGACTGTATCAAATGCTTTATAAAGGTCTAAGTTTACCATGTCCACCGCTTCCCCCTTAACCACAAGGCTTGTGATCCTATCAAAGAAAGCTATCAGATTGGTTTGATAGCTTGTAGATAGATGATTTGATAGATGATTTGTTGCTTACAAATCCATGCAGGCTGTTACCTATCACCTTATTATCTTCCAGATGTTTCCAGATGAATTCCTTAATGACTTGCTCCATTATTTTCCCTGGCACAGAAGTTAAAATGACAGGTCTGCAGTTTCCTGGGTTGTTCTTATTTCCTTTTATAGATGGGCATGCGGGCTGCGTCTAGACTGGCATGATTTTCCGCAAATGCTTTTAACGGAAAAGTTTTTCCGTTAAAAGTATTTGCGGAAAAGAGCGTCTAGATTGGTATGGATGCTTTTGCGCAAAAGCATCCGTGCCAATCTAGATGCGATTTTAACATAAGAAAGCCCGATTGCCATTTTAGCCATCGGGGCTTTTTTGCGCAAAAAACGGTTCTGGGTTGTCTACACTGGCCCTCTTGCGCAAAAGCATTTGCGCAAGAGGGCTTTAGCCCGGGGGCGTCATTGTATTTCGCAAGAAGCACTGATTTTGTACATTACAAAGTCAGTGCTCTTGCGCAAATTCAAGCGGCCAGTGTAGACAGCTGGCAAGTTTTTGCGCAAAAGCGGCCGCTTTTGCGCAAAAACTTGCCAGTCTAGACGCAGCCGCGGTCTGTCTGTGTGATAGTGTGTAAATTTGCATGGTCTGGTTTGGGACCTTTGAGAAGCTGTTAAGTTCTGCAGGGGAATAATCTCCATTGACTGTCCTGTGTGACTTGGTAACGCAGCCAAACTCTCAGTCATTTCCCTTTTGATGTTTCTATTGTGCTTTAAGTTTCTTTTCCTGTGCACATTAATCAATCAAAGAAATAAACAGTGTTTATTCAAATCGATCAAATGTATACAGAAGGATTGTCTTACACCAAGCATGGCAAACATGCCGCCCGATCAAATTTTTTTGCAGCCCGCAACTACATGTTTATAAAATATCTAAGTGCAGCCCGCCCGGTTACATTGTTTATAATACGGGTGACTGACCCATGTCTCTTGAGCCTCATGCAGCTCTTTGCTTAAAGCAGCGTGGCTCTTGCTAGTTCTGAGCCATGTGCCTGGATGGCTCATGGCCGACCACTCTGCGCACACGCCCCAGTGCCTGGAGGGAGAAGCACCTGGCAGCGACAGCTCTGGGACCCAGGCATTGGGTTAGCGTGGGGAGGGGCTGGGGGTGCCTGGCTCTGTGAGAGGGGGAGGGAATTGGGATTAGAGCAGGGGGAGGCGTATCTCAAATTTTCATAGAAGCCTGTTCTATTTGATTAACCAAGTTATGTATCATATTAAAAATAATTAAAAAGTACCTTACATTTATATTTAAATTAAAAATGATTATATATGAGCAAATAACAATTTTGCACATCAAATTATTGTATTATATTCAAACAAGACCTGAAAAAATATTATAAAATATGCCTAAAACATAATCTCTACTAATAAATAATTACGACTTTCTGATAAAGTACTTTTCTTTGGTGTCCCTGAAAGCTATCAGTTTTCATTGGTGCGGCCCTCAGTAGGCTTCGAGTTTGACATGCCTGTCTTACGCCGACCTGCCCCAGAGACCCTCTCTCTCCAGGGAGTCACAGACCTTCGGAGCAGGCGGCTCCTGTCAGCCTGGAGGCATCATGCATAGAAGACACCATGTAAATGAGTGACTAGAGGGAAAGCATCCAGCCCCATGCACACATGCCTGCTTACTGGGCAGAGACTTGCAGCTGCTGCTGGTGGCCTGCCCTGTCTTTCTTCCCTTGTCCTGGGCCCCTGTGGCCACATTCAAGGGGTTGCCTGTTCTGTAAAAGCCACCCCTCAGGTCCTACACTCTGGTGGGATTTGAACCTACAACCTTTGAATAACAAGTTTGGCTCACACAAAGCACCACAGCCAACACACTTGCCATTGGGCCACAGAGGCTGCCTAGCCTATCATCTCCTCTCTCTACTTTGCAACACTGCAATTGCTGTGGCAGGGGACAGGAAAGCTGAGCCGAAGCTGGCATTGGCTGGGACTTGAGCCCAGACCGAGAGCTTGGAAGGCAGCCACGTTAACCACCATAATATCAACAGTCCCTGTGCAGGCCCAGAATATGGATCCCTGGAACCTGTCTGCCCCCACAGCGGCCACAGTGCCTCTGGCGCAGTTCAGTCGTTTCCTCTGCTGGATTTCCACTTGCCCTGGGAGGCCACACAGGCAGATCCCACCTGAGGGGCTCTGGCAGCTGGCTCCAAGCGTGGGCTGCCCCTGCTGCTGGGACAGTTTCAAGTGGGAACTTTGCACCACTCAAATCCTAACGCAGGTGTCTTAAGTCCAGCTCAGGGTGGGCAAAACCTCCTGTGGAGCAGAAGGGCTCTGGGTGGTTCTTTTCATGAGCCTTTTTTGTTCCAGAATCCGTAGGGGTGCAGGAGGTGCAGATCCACAAAAAACCAGAACACTGGAGTGTGTTTGTCCTGCAGCAACTTGCACCAGACAGGGCTGGTCTTTTTGAAGGCAATTCTGGCAGGAACCTTTGCCAGAGGCACGGTGATCAAGGATGCCCGTTTCTCTCCTTAGACCCGGCCCAACAGGAAAGAAGGAAACTTCCATTCTGCACACCACCAGAGATGGACCATTATTCCCACTGTTTGTATTGCTCCTGGAGACCCAGAACAAGGATCAGGGTCATGCTGCGCCAGGTGCTGTACAAATTTAAAAAGCTCATTCCTACCCCAGAGAGCAAGAACAAGGAATCCATTACAGAGACAGATGAGAGAAATATTTGGGAGTAAGAACTTTTGACATCAAAGTGCTGCAGCAATGAATTATTTTAGAACTCCTTACCTCAAAGGGTTTGGACTTTCTTGCCTTGCAGTCAGCTAAAGATGCCGATGCCAATTTAGTAAGAATTAAACATATCCTCTCAACTACTGACATTTCACTTGAGCTGCCTTAAGTAGAATTTCTTTCCTTCACTCCTTCAACTTCCTCAGGCTTCATGGTTTGTCACGGAACAGAAAAAAACCCAGAAAGTTCTAATCAAACTTGCTAACCTCGCTGTCAGTCAGCTGTCACCCGGGTGAAAGTTTTGTGGGTGTGTACTGAAATGTCTCAGTGAGAGATCAAAAGTTTTCCCACATTGCTATAGAAATAAAAAGGAAGCTGGATCTCAACAAGACAAAATCCTGCATCTCTTTCTCCAGTTGTGGTCACCATGACGACACAGTACCAGCATTCTCCAGGGAAAATGATTTACACCGTTCCAGAGCTATCCTGAGGTAAAAGGGCACAAACTGTTTCCTTAGCCCATGTACCTCTTTATCAGCATAAAGAGTAATGAGCTTGGATACACAGTGTGCCCAACTCTCAGATGTTTCCCCAGATATCTGGTAGCTTCCATGTGTCCCCATCTCTAGATTCATGTCATTTTGTGAGAATGTCTATTTGGATTTAAAAATAAAATAAATGTCGGGCCTTTTGTGGATGCAGAGGAAAGCCAATAAAATAAAATGTAGCATTTTTTTAAAATCTTACTCTTTTTGGAACCAGACGCATGTTGTTGATTTGGAGCGGATCTCATGATGTTGGAGGCTGGTATGACTACAAATACCAATCACCCCCTCCTTGCTCTCCAATTAAATTCACCTGGGTCAAGGGCCAACACAAAGTCTGTGCACTCAAGTCTGGGGGACTTAAGTGCTGTATCAGCTGCATGCTGACCCTCTGCACAGGGGTGAATTTCACCCTCTGTAGACATTTTATTTGCTGGACCATTCTTTCCCCACTTGACATGAACTTTCTACCTGCCCTCATTATATGACTTTCCCTACCTTCCTCTGCTGATTAAATATATTTAAGATCTTCTCTTTCTTAGCACTTCAGCCTTTGCGAGGGAGAAAAAAAAACCACAGTTCCAAAGCCTCCACTTGTCCTTGCTGACAAACATTGAGTGAAAGTCAGCAGTGGGAATTTCTTTTGGGAGAATCTATTAGAAGACAATATTTTCACTTGTATGGGTCCCCCCACCATGTGTCTCCCCAAGCAGACAATACAGGGATTGGTGCAGTAGCTACAGTCCCTGGTGTGTTGTGTATCCTGTATTCCTCTCAAAAATGGTGTCTGTAATATTGCCAGTGCTTCATCTTATCTGGAAAACAAACCCCAAAGCACAAAGAAAACAGAAATGCCCTCTCCAAAGCCATTCTGCCGTTGTTCGTGTTTTGAGAGCACATTGCCATGGATAGAGAAATAACCCGCCCAGAATGACAGTGCGGGAGCTAACAGAAATTCTGGTAAATAGTCACAGCACAATCAGCTGCCTCTCGGTAAGGCTGTTTGTGCTACTTTCTCCTGGGTATAGAGCTGCTTTGAAACCTGTCTCCTTTTGAAGTTCATGATTATCTACCGCCTACCCTCTCCTTCCCCTTTTTAGCTCACCCCTGGCTGTTTCATTCCAATTCTGTCTCCCCTTCGCATGCCTTTATGGGAATTGGTGTACTACCCTAGCACTAGGCCGGGGTATGTGTGTGAAGGAAAGCCAGCAGCCGGAAGATGATACGGAAAATGCTGCAGAGAATGGTGCTGCAAGCGTGTCACAATAGATGCTTGTGGTAATCCATTGTGCTACAGAGGCAGACGGAAGAGACAGAGGAGTTAAGATGGCGCTGAATGCCCAGGGAGCTGGAATATGGACTCCCAAGCTGCCTATCGTACTACCCATTCAACCAGGCTAGACTGTGACTGACCCTTGCATGAGGGAGGGTGCAAAGGACACTGGGATGGGATTTACCACACGCCGGCCTAGAAGGCTTTAATGAAGCAGAGAAAGGGGCAATTAACCAGCTAGGCCACAGCTGAGGGGGATTAGGTGGCCTCTGTTATCCCCTGAATGATGATGGAGCCCAGCTGAGAAGCAAGAGGCAGGGCTAGGATAAAGCTGGAAGCTGCCGGGCAGGACTCCCTGTGGGGGTAAGGGTGAGAGAGAGGCTGCAGGGTTCTAGCTGCTGCAGTGATGCCCTAGGAGAAGGCAGTCTGAGTTGGTACACTGGAGGGCAGGTGATGGAGGAAGAAGACCAGGGACAGAGCAACAGGGTCCAAGGGCAAGCACATGCAGAGCCCTTGGACTGAAATCTGGAGTTAGCGGGTCAGTCTGGGGTCCTACATCAACTACTGGTGTGTGGCACTGTCAGGGCAGCGCACCTGGAAACTTCCTGGAACTGTTGGTAAAGAAAGACCAGTCCCTAGCAGGGGGAGACTATAGTGACCTGGCCAGAGGGCCAAGCCACAGGCCAGAGCTCCTGAGTTCCCAGCAGTGAAAGAGAGAGAGAGGCCAAGGTGCACATCATGTAGGGGGAGGGAGAGTCAGGCCTGGGTGGAGCCAGATGTGAGCAAAAGGCCCCTCTCAGTAAGGCATCCCCTGAGAGGGCTGCATAAGCAGAGACACTGAGCCAGCTCCGTGTCTATTAACGGTCTTCTCTGTGCACAAGGCCATGCCCAGCCTCCCTCAGGCACTGCCCCCCAGAGCTCACCTGGGGAAACAGTCAGCAAGGCCTAAAGGATGGTCTGGTCTCTACCTGCTCCTGCCCCCAGGGTCTTAAGGAGAGAATGTGCCTCTCAAATGCAACCAGCACCAGAGCTACCCTGTGCCTTGCAGCTCCTTCCTGGCATAAGCATTTGGCACCATCTAGCCCAGTGCTGATGCAGCTGGGTGAAAGGCAGCTCTCCCTTACTGAATCTGGAGACGCGCCAGTGGAGAGATTCGAGGCTGACACTAGAGTGAGTTGGCGCAAAGCTGGTTTACCCATGGTTCTGGGGTCACTAGCGAGTTGGCAGGCTTTCACATGTCTGCAGGCTCCAGGCAAGAGGCTTCAGTCTAATTTCCTTTTTCATTGATCATTGGGAGAGAGTCAAAGAAATTAAGTGATTTGACCAAGGCCATGCAGTGAGTAAGCAACAGAACACAGGAGATCCTGCTTGTCTTCCTTGTAGTCCACACTCCCTGTGACTTCAGTCCTGCCTTCCTCCACCTGCTCCCTACCTTTTCCCTTTGTTTTCATAGCGTATAGTGTGAGGGAAGGACACAGTGATAGCCTGTCTTGGTGCAAACCTGTAGCTTGCCACAACCAGAGGGATCGCATGAGACCCTCTTAAGGAAAATCCATCAAAGTAGGGGTCTTAATCTAAAAGCCTCACTTCCTCATGTGAAAACGGCCTGCATGTGTGAGAACTGTCAGTATACTGGGTGGTGCTCATGAAATGCTGCCCATAAATGAATCTTTAATTTTTAATTGGAGGGGCTATGGAGGATTCTCCATGACTGTCATCTACACTTCTTTTCCTATTGTATTTTTTTGGAAGAGGCTTTTCAGAAATTTGGCCCGTCTAAAGTGGGCCAAATTTGAGAAGAACCTCCTCTTTCAGAAGAGTCCTTCCTTGTGAAATGCTCTGCACTAGGAATGATTTGGGGGGAGCTCTCTGGCCTGTGTTACACAGGAGGTCATATCACGGTGGTTCCCTTCTAGTCTTGAAATCTCTGACTCTCTGGTTTTCTTGTGTAGCAGTCTCAGGATTACGGGTTAGGTGCCAGTTCCTGAGCGAATGTTTAGTAGCAATGCTTCAGGAGGTGGAGGAGTTTGATTTTTGAGATCCTCATTCTCTGTCACTTCCAAGGGAGATTAAAGGCACAAACCATCAGAGAAGATAACAACAAAGACATATGTATGTTGACAGCCGCATCAGAACTGTTAGTGAAGTATTTCTAGACCTACCAGTTAAATAGTCTATGTCAACACAAGCCTTTAGGTGCCTTATTGATTAAAGCTCAGGAAAGCCAGATGTTGGACCTGCTGGCTAGTCAAGAATTGGACTTTAGTATATAAATAATGTGTAACTGCTTAGAATAAAGGGAATTACACTAGGGCTGTGTCTACATTGGCACCCTTTTCCGGAAAAGGGATGCTAATGAGACAAGTTGGAATTGCAAATGCCGCAGGGATTTAAATTTTCTCACGGCATTTGCATGAACATGCTGCCGCTTTTTTCCGGCACGAGGCTTTGACCGGAAAAAAGCGCCAGTCTAGACGCGGCTCTTGCGGAAAATAAAGCCTTTTCCGGAAGATCCCTTATTCCTGATTTTAAGAGGAATAAGGGATCTTCCGGAAAAGGCTTTATTTTCGCAAGAGCCGCTGTTTCAGACTGGCGCTTTTTCAGTCAAAGCCTGAGCCGGAAAAAGCAGCAGCATGTTCATGCAAATGCTGGGAAAATTTAAATCCTCGGGTATTTGGTAATTCCGACTTGTCTCATTAGCATCCCTTTTCCGGAAAAGGGTGCCAATGTAGACACAGCCTAGGACTTTACCTTATATCTACCTACTTAGTATAAATGTGGATTTAAATTAGTGGTGCATCGGGTGCCCTTTTAGTAGACAAGTATCTTCCAAGTGATGTAGTTCATGGTTTCATCCCCAGATTTGAAAGCTTGTCCACGTCCACCCACAAAACTGAGCAGCACACCCCTAACCTTTGCCTCTGGTCATATTTGCTTCCTGTGATCATAGAATCCTAGGGCTGGAAGAGACCTCAGGAGTCATTGAGTCCAGCCCCCTGCCCAAAGCAGGACCAATCCCAACTCAATTATCCCAGCCAGGGTGTTGTCAAGCTGGGACATAAAAACCTCTAGGGATGGAGATTCCACCCCCTCCCCAGGGAACCCATCCCAATGCTTCACCACCCTCCTAGGGAATAGTTTTTCCTAATATCCAACCTAGACCTCCCCCACTGTAACTTGAGACCATTGTGCCTTGTTCTGTCATCTGCCACCACTGAGAACAGCCTCGCTCCAGCCTCCCTTCAGGAAGTTGAAGGCTGCTATCAAATCCCCCCTCACTCTTCACTTCTGCAGACTAAACAAACCCAAATCCCTCAGCTTCTCCCTGTAGGCCATGTGCTCCTGCCCCCGAATCATTTTGGTTGCCCTCTGCTGGATCCCCTCCAATGCGTCCACATCCTTTCTGTAGAGGGGGGCCCAGAACTGGATGCAGTACTCCAGATGTGGCCTCACCAGTGCAGAATAATCACTTCTCTAGATCTGCTGGCAATGCTTCTCCTAATGCACCCTAATATGCCATTCACCTTCTTGGCTACATGGGCACAGTGTTGACTCATATCCAGCTTCTCACCCACTGGAATCCCCAGGTCCTTTTCTGCCCAACTGCTGCTTAGCCAGTCGGTCCCCAGCCTGTAACAATGCTTGGGATTCTTCCATCCCAAGTGGAGGACTCTACGCTTGTCCGTGTTGAACCTCATAAGATTTCTTTTGGCCCAATCCTCTAATCTGTCTAGGTCACTCTGAACCAATGTATCTACCTCTCCCCCTAGCTTAGTGTCATCTTCAAACTTGCGAGGGTGCAATCCATCCCCTCATCCAGGTCATTAATAAAGATGTTGAAGAAAACCGGCCCCAGAACTGACTCCCAGGGCACTCTGCTTGATACTGACCGCCAACCAGACATCGAGCCATTGATCACTACCTGTTAAGTCCAGTGATCTAGCCAGCTTTTTATCCATCTTACAGTCCATTTATCCAATCCATACTTCTTTAACTTGCTGGCAAGAATATTGTGGGAGACCGTATGAAAAGCTTTGCTAAAGTCAAGGTATAGCACATCCACTGACTTCCCCATGTCCACAGAGCCAGTTACCTCATCATAGAAGCTAATCAGATTGGTCAGATATGACTTGTCCTCGGTGATGTCCCAGAGCATTCGAGCTCAGCGAATCAGTCCTGTCTCCTTGGATCCCACCTGAGCGTTTCACCATCTACAGCGTCGCTGCTGATTTTTAACTCAAAGAGCCTCTTTCTTCAGCAAAGCAATTGCTGTGCATTAGCAGCCGCAGGCCACACAAACCTGCATTTGCTCCTCTGTGCCTGTTACCAGGTCAGAGTGATCAGAGTGACAGTGCAGTGGCCAGGTGCAATTTTTTTAAGTGAAAATATGTGCTGCAGTGCAAAATTCCCAGGCCTTCTCTGACAAAGAAAACAATATTAATCCAACCTCATTAAAGCCTCATAGAGCATTCCAGGCACCAACAGCCCTCCAGCCAGCTCCTAGCGGGCCGCAGGGGACGAGCTTATGGAAGACTATAAAAGCTTTATGAACGACAAACTCGCCACACTGCTGTTTAACCAAGGAAGCAAATGGCCAAGCCCGTCTACCTCAGAATGACATTCCTCATAGCCCTGTCCCTCAGGCCTGTGCAGTGTGTTTAAACTCTTCTGTTGGCGCATGCCCAAGAGAAATACACATTTGTTCTGAGCCAAAATAGCTGTCTCTCTGGTGTGTCTTAGGGAGCAAGTAACCTCCCTGCTCTTTACCAACAACCAAAGAAGAGGAGGGAGAACCTTCTCCCATATCTCTGGCCATGTCCATTACAAGAGAGCTTCAAGCAAGAGGCTGAGAAGATACCCTCACCCACCTGGGCTCGTCTGCCTGTGCTGTTTATATGGCCCCTATGGCCATGGAATCTTACCACCTCCCCATCTTGAATGTATTTGTGCTCCCAATGCTGGTGTGACAGTGCAATTATCCCCATTATGCAGATGGGGGAACTGAGGCACACAGGGGCTATATGACTTGCCCAAGGGCGCACAGGAAGTCGGTAACAGAGAAGGAAACTGAGTGACAGGGTCTCCCATCTCAGGTGAGCACCCAAATCCCCGCCAGACCTTCCCTCTCTCTCTTCCTTCCTTTCCTTTTCTCTTTGTTTCTTTTTTCTCCCAACCTTATCCCATTTTCACTTGTCCAAAGTTTGCTCAGCTCAAGTGACTGATTCTCATCTGATTCTTGTAGCATGTTTATCACGTTAGTCCTAAACTTAATTACTTTTTTATCATTTAGGCCTCTTTCCTTCAAAACTGAGTTGAGAAGGGCTTCTTGTCTAGATTCTCTCCTTTGCCCATTGTGGGCCCAGCACAGCAAAGCACTTAGCCTGGGTTGGAAGTTAAGCTCATGCACCTGTGCTTTGCTAGATCACAGCTCAGAGGCAAATTCCTCTTACAGCTGAGCTTCCCAATGAGCCTGGATCCCCGTTCATAATGAGGCCGTTCTGTTTCTCAAACAAGGCCCAGCTGAGCAAGAACGGGAGGCCCCCATCCTGCAAAGTAGCATCTAGAAACGTGCAGGGGACTCCTCAGAGCACAGATCCCAGCTTGTTGGGTCCTGAGCTAATCCAGACTGGCCCCCAGATCATCTGCAGCAAACTGAACGGAGGCAGAGGGGCAGCGCTCCAGCAGGGCTCCCTGGGCTCAGCCAGACATGGTCCTAAGGAGTTCTGGCTACCTCACTGCCCAGCAGCGGACCCAGCATGAGCCCTCCCCCTGGCACTTGGCTAGCTCCGCTGGCTGGTTTATGTGGGGCTGTAGAGCTGGGGCTGAGCTTGCCTCTGTTCACCTCTTCCCCAGGCAGCTTGAGCCCATGTGGGGCTAGGAGGGAGCACAGCCGCCTGTCCCCTGTCAAAATGTGGTGGTGGCTGCCCGGCTGCTCCTGGGGTGGGCGGTTTGCTCTGGGCTGCACCATGGCCCGGCTGGGCCACACGGCGCTGCGTGTTCCTACCACAGAGGGGTGACCACCAGGTGGCCTGTCCCATTCCAGCCCCGTCTTCGGATCTGATCCAAAGCTCCTGGCAGTCAATGGGAGCTGCAGCATTCTTTTCCGTGGCTCGTGGACCAGGCCCTAAGCGCCTGTATCGCCACTCATTTTCTCACAGTGGCTGCATAAAGCAGGGGTGGGGAATCTCTGGCAGGGGACCGGATGCGGCCCCTGGCTTGCCTGGATCCGGCTCATGAGGCTCAGCCACCCCCTGCCCCGCATATTGGGGAGCTGCGCTGATGCTCCAGCACTCCCACTGCCCACCCACAGGGCTGGAGCACACAGTCTCCCAGGCTGGGCCCCCTAGGCTCTGGTGTGTGAGGGGAATGTGGGGAGAGTCTGTCTCCTTCTCCACTGGGGGCCACCTCAGGGAGGGCTCGGGCGTTTTTCTTTTCACTTGTGTGCAGCCCCCAACTGATTTTCTGGGGCTCAGCGGCCCCCGACCCCTGGCATAAAGCGCTCCGCCTTCTGCTACTGGCAAATTCCACAATCTTGAGAGACAAAAATAAAGCCACCAGCCCAGCGCTCCGCAATGTAGATCTTTATCCGCGAGCTTTGCAATTAAATAAAACAAGTTGATAGATCAGCTCTAAAGACACAAGCGCTGGCTTTGCAATTTTGCAAAAAATGAAAAGTTGCGATAATTAGCTCTAAAGACACACCAACAATGGTGTGCTTAGTCAAAGCAAGCACTTTGATAATAGGTGCACTGATTATGAATTACTAATTAATTACTTTTACAGTGATATTTGCTGCACGGAAAGGGGTAACTGATTTATAAACACACCTCCCTAAATATTACTCATTCTACATCTGTCAGGAGACGCAGGGCTGATTGTGCTTCTGCAATTGTGAAATGATTTGTAAATACATACAAAAGCGACATTCTGCCCTGATCAGTGACGAAATACTAATTGTGAAGAAATCCCAAAGACATGCTTCAGGGAACTGGCCCCAAATCCAAAAAGATCTTTGAAACCGTCACGCCTGGCGAAAGGGGGAGGGAGGCAAAAGGAAACATCAGGACATTTTGCCCTCTACTATCTTCTGGGCCAAGTGCTCGTCTCAATGCCCAGGCCAAGCATGTTCAAGAGGCCTCAGGGGATGGAGAAGGGGAAGAGACTCCTCATTCCCAGACTGGGGAGCAGTACCAGAGATGTTCCTCTAGTTCATTTTTATTTATCTTTTATTTTTTCATAGACCCTCTGCAATACTCTCAGGGACCCCCAAGGGTCCATGAACCCCCGGCTGGGAACCACTGGTCTAGCCTATTCATGGACCCCTCCACAGACCCCCGGCTGGGAACCACTGGTCTAGCCTATTCATGGACCCCCTGCAATACTCTCACAGACCCCAAGGGTCCACGGACCCCCGGCTGGGAACCACTGGTCTAGCCTATTCATGGACCCCCTGCAATACTCTCACAGACCCCCGGCTGGGAACCACTGGTCTAGCCTAACCAAAAGAACATTAGAATATTCCCTTGAATCATCTGTTTACCCATAAACAAACCTAGTGTCACTCCCTCCCCTCAAACCGTTGTCGTTTCCCTACAAAACCCACTACCCAGGCTCAAGTAAAGTGCTCTTATGCCTGGATCTAAACTCTGCATCAGTTCCACTGGGACTTCATCTTCTGATGAAGATGGGACAGATGGGGTTCAGGGCTTGTCTCTGCTTGTCTCCAACACACTGGTCCTCCCCGCCACCATCACCATCGGGTCAAGTTCACGGAGTGGTGAGATCTCTCCTCCCCCTTAGGCATGGCCCCTGTATCTCCATGGGTCGTGGACTACACTACTCGATGGCTATGTCCTGCTGTGGATGAGTTTTGGGGTGTGATCGCCCCCTGCCGGCCAGCAAGGGGGTTCGGCGGACCCCGTCGTCCAACTCTGTGACGCCGGTCGCCGGGCCAAGCCTCAGGTTGGCGCCGTCGGGTGCGATCACCCCGCTCCAGTGAGTCCGGGATCCGCGAACCCTGCAACTGCCCCCCTCGACAGGGGGCCTTTATGTTCTGAACCGATAGATAGAGTCCCTCTTGTGGGGCTGGGGTGGCACCGGCTTCTGAGGCGGTGTGAGGGGAGGGGGACCCGGGCCCACCCTGTCCTCCGGGTCCCAGCCCGGGGCCCTAAGTGCAGGGGTCCGCTAGTCCCCTGCATGGCAGACGTGGGATGCACTCCCTAAACACGTCTGCCCACGGCTGCCAGAAGGACCCTGCCCCGGGCTGCTTCCTCCCCTCCGTGTGTTCCTGCACCCCGCCTGGGAGGTCCCCGGGGCATACCGTGGTTCTGGTGTCCAGCTCTGTGGGCATCTCCACTCGGAGTCTGATCCCGAATCCGGTGCCGGGAGGTGTCTGAGGGGATCCTAGGCCTCCGTGAGGCTGCGTCTGGCCACCGACCACCCTTAGGGGCGGTGCCGTCCCGAACACGGCCCAGGGCTTCCCTGTGGCCGGCCCTGGAGGCTGCCCCCCTCCTCGCTGCCGGCAGGCCCTTTTGAAAAGGCCCGCCGGTCGTGACGTGCCCTCGGGGCCCCGCCTCTCTGGACGTGGCGGGTTCGCCCGCCTCCCCCTCCTGTCAATCTCGCGGGCTCATGCAGGCAGTGGGGCCAGCCGCCACTCGGCTGCGCAGGTGCGGGGGAAGGCCCTGCCACCGCCGCCTGCTCCTGGCCCAACCGCGGCGTCCGGGAACCCCCGCCGGGGCTGCGGCTTCCTCCAGCCCCTCCCCATGGACTAGCGTGCGGGTCACTCGTGACCCGTCACACACACACCCCCTTAAAGTGGCATAGGGCGCCTCCTCACCCTGCTCGTACACCCTCGAAAAGAAATCCGCATTCTGGTGTTTAGTTCCCGCCCGGTTCGCCACTTCGAAGCGGTACGGTTGCAGCGTTATGTACCACCGCATAAGGCGTGGGTTGGTGTTTTTCATCGAGTTTAACCAGACTAGGGGAGCGTGATCGGTAATCAGTTTAAATTTATTGCCCCATAGGTAATACCTTAATAGCTCTACAGCCCATTTAACTGCCAGTGCTTCCTTTTCAATAGTTGCATAGTTCTTCTCTCGCGGCAGGAGTTTCCGACTCAGGTACAACACGGGATGTTCCTCTCCTCGCTGTTCCTGCACCAGCACCGCTCCTAGACCGCACTCAAAGGCATCTGTGTATAAAAGAAACGGTTTCTCAAAATCTGGTTGGGTCAGGACTGGGGCCTGGGTCAGTTTCTGTTTCAAGTCCTGGAAGGCCCGCTCTGTTTGGGAGGTCCATTGCACTTTAGTGGGCCGGGCATTCTTTGTTAACTCCGTCAATGGTTCTGCAATTGTTGCGAAGTTCGGGACGAACCTTCGGTAGTACCCAGCTAGTCCTAGGAACTGGCGTACCTGCCGTTTCGTTGTGGGTGTAGGGTAATCCCGTAGGGCTCCTACCTTGTCCAATAATGGCTTCAGTTGCCCCCCCCCCCCTCCACCGTGTAGCCCAGGTATGAGACTTCCTTCTGGGCGAGATGGCACTTCTTGTGGTTGGCTGTCAGGCCGGCTTCCTGTAGCGCCTGGAGCACCGCTCCTAGATGGTCCAGATGTTCTTGCCACGTTAGACTATAAACGATGATGTCGTCGATATACACAGTGGCGTATCTATTGTGGGGGGGCCAGTACCTTGTCCATGACTCGCTGAAAGGTGGCCGCTGCCCCGTGCAAGCCGAACAGCATCCTATGAAACTGGTAGAGCCCGAAGGGGGTTGAGAAGGCTGTTTTCTCCCGATCTCCCGGTTCCAAGGGAATCTGCCAGTACCCCTTCGACAGGTCTAGCGTGGATATATACCTGGCTCGCCCCAGGCGCTCCAGTAATTCGTCTACACGGGGCATGGGATAAGCATCGAATTGCGAGACGGTGTTAACCCGCCTGAAGTCGATGCAGAATCGAGTAGACCCGTCACTCTTGGGAACCAGTACAATGGGGCTCTGCCAGTCGCTCTGCGACTCCTCGATAACTCCCCACTGCAGCATGTGTTGGACCTCCTGTTGGATGGTCCCCCATAGCTTCCGGGGCAGTGGTCTATGGGGCTCCTGCACGACCCGCCCCGGTTCAGTAGTTTTGCGGTGTTTTCCCACCTCCGTCCACCCCGGCGTGGCTGTCAGGACGTGTTGGAACCTCTGCAGCAGCTTCTTCACTTGTTGCCGTTGTTCCCCCGACAAATCGGCTCCTACAGACACAGTGCCCTCTGCCGCACACTCTTCCCCGGAGGGTCTGAGGTCGTCTTCCAGCCCTATGGGTGCTAGGAGGAGTCCTTCTTGGGCCACCCACCTCTTGCGTGTCCCGTCGTCTTCCGGACAGCCGAACCTCGTAGTCGACGTCCCCCACCTTGTGAAGCACCTCGTAGGGCCCTTGCCATTTCGCCAGGAGTTTGGACTCTTTGGTGGGGTGGAGCAGCAGGACGCGATCTCCGGGTTTGAACTGGCAGGTCTTGGCCGTGCCGTTATGGTAGTGGGCCTGCCAGGTCTGGGCTTTTAGGAGGTTTAACTTCGCATAGCCTCCTAATCGTCGGAGCTTCTCTCGGAGCTGCAAAACATACTGGACGGTGCTCTGGCACCGCGTTGTTTGTGCCTCCCAGGCCTCCCTTAGGATGTCCAGTATCCCCCGGGGTTGCCGCCCGTACAATAGTTCAAAGGGGGAATATTCTGTGGAGGCTTGAGGCACCTCCCGAATTGCAAATAACAGGGCTGGCAGCATACGGTCCCATTCCCGGGGGTCGTCCTGCACCACCCGCTTTAGCATATCTTTTAGGGTGCGGTTAAATCTTTCTACCAACCCATCGGCCTGCGGGTGGTACACTGAGGTCCTCAGAGTCTTTATCCTGAGGAGGGTGCATAGCTCTTTCATCAGTCGGGAAGTGACGTTGGTACCCTGGTCCGTTAGAATCGCCTTTGGGAACCCGACTCGGGCAAACAGCTCTAATAACTCGGCCGTGAGCATCAGGGCCCTCGTGTTCTGCAAGGGTATGGCTTCGGGATACCGGGTGGCATAATCCCTTATTACCATTATGAACAGGTGCCCCTTCCGCGAGGGCTCGAGGGCCCCACCAGGTCTAATGCAATCCTTTCAAAGGGTACACCCACCACCGGAAAGGGTACTAGGGGCGCTCGGGGGACCCTGACAACGACACCTTTTGGCACTCGGGACAGGAAGCGCAAAAATCGCGCACTGCCCGGTAGATCCCTGGCCAGTAGAATCTCTGTATAACCTGGGCTAACGTCTTTTCCCGTCCTAGGTGGCCCGCCCAGGGGTTGGTGTGAGCTAAGTCCAACACCTCCTTCCTATGGCTTTGGGGAACCACTAACTGGTGTTTTTCCCCTTCGCCTTCCGGTGCGCCCACCACCCGGTACAGGCGCCCGTCCTGTACCTGGAAATAGGGTCCTTGTTCACTCCGGTTGGAGGCGTCCTCTCCCAGGTTCGGTGGTCTCCGCTCGCTCCCATGCATACTTCAAGGTCGGGTAGCCCCGCTGCTCCTTGAGGAAGTCCCTAGGGTCTCCGCGCCTGGTTGGTTCCTCTGGTTCCACCTCAGGGCCTCCCATAGGTCGGCGTCCCCCGGTGGCTCCAACCTGTGCCTCGGGGTGCACGTATCCCTCGACCTCCCAGGGTTTGTTGCTGCTGTCTGTCCGCCTCACCGGGGGGGTCTTCACCTGAAATAGCTGGTGGAACCCTGGCCAGTCTCTGCCCAGCACCACGGGGCAAGGCAACACCGGGGCCTTCCCAGCGCGCCACCTCCTGCTTTGCTGACCGTCAGAGAGGTGGGTCCAAACCGTGGGATAGGCCCTGACATCCCCGTGGACGCACTTCATCCACACCACCTCCCGTGGTCGGAGCATTCGGGACGAGGTCCTCTTTTACCAGCGTGAGGGCTGATCCTGAATCCACCAGTGCCTTCACCAGTGCCTGAATCCACCAGTGCCTGAATCCACCAGGCCCATCCCTCCAGCCACAGAGTTATGACCGGTCTCTGTTCCGGCTGTGGTCCCCTCGGGGCCTGCGCCGGTAAGGCCTGACTCAGGGTGGAGTCCATCATAGGACAGTCTCTCTTGAAGTGGCCTTCTTGGCCGCACTGAAAGCACGTCTTACGTGATGGCCCTCTCCTGCTCTCTCCTGTCTTTTCATCCGCCCCCTCTTTGGCCTCACGGGGGTCTTCCCCAGATCGCCTGGGCCACACGGGGGCCAACCGGCGTCCGACTGGGTATACCGTTCTTGGACCTCCCCTTTTTACCTGAGGCCCAGGCGTGCCTGGCAGCGTCTCCCTGTGGTCATTCCCTTGCCCCCTTCGGCCGTGAGGTGGGCCTTGGTAAGGGTGATGGCCTCCGCCAATGTAGTGGGCTGGTGTCTCCGTACCCAACTTTGCGCCTCTCGGGGGATCGCGTGGGTGAACTGCTCCATCACTATGGCCTCTGCCACCTGGGCGCCGGACCGCTGCTCCGGTTCTAACCACCTCCAGGCCCATTCTCGCAGCCGCTGGGCGAAGGCCCGGGGTCGTTCCCCGGCCTTGAACCGTTCTTGCCGGAAGCGGTGGCGGTAGGTTTCGGCGGTGATGCCCAGCTGGTCTAGGATAGCTTCTTTGACCTTGAAATAATGTAATGCGTCCTTGGCTGCCAGGCCCCAATATGCCATTTGGGCTGCCCCGGACAAATAGGGGCGAGCAGTGTTGCCCAGTGGTCTTCAGGCCAGCGGGCGGCTGTGGCCACCCTCTCGAAGGTCATGAGGTAAGCCTCTGGGTCGTCCTCTGGCCCCATCTTGGTTAATCTTAAGGGGAGGGAGCCTAGGCCTTTCCCTTCCTCGTCTCCCTCTGGAAATCCCATAGCCCCGCCGCTCCCGGGGACCGCGACCTGGAGCCATTTCTTGTGCTGTGCTGCCAGCTCCTGGATCAGCTGCCGCTGCTGGTCTTGAAACTGGGTGGCGAGCTGTTGTAACATCTGTGCCTGCTGCTGCTGCTGCTGCCTCTGGGTTTCGCCCACCCAGTCCAGTAGCTGTTTTGGATCCATTGTTCCTGCTTGGGGTGGGGCCCATTAACCTAAGTACGCGAGATCTTTGAGACTCTACCCCCACAATGTTCCGGGGTATCTACCCACATTCTCCACCAAGTGTGGACGAGTTTTGGGGTGCGATCACCCCCTGCCACCCGGCAAGGGGGTTCAGCGGACCCCGTCGTCCAACTCTGTGACGCCGGTCACCGGGCCAAGCCTCAGGCCGGCGCCATCGTGTGTGATCACCCCGCTCCAGTGAGTCCGGGGGATCCGCGAACCCTGCAACTGCCCCCCTCGACAGGGGGCCTTTATGTTCCAAACCGATAGATAGAGTCCCTCTCGCGGGGCCGGGGTGGCACCGGCTTCCGAGGCGGTGTGAGGGGAGGGGGACCCGGGCCCACCCTCTCCTCCGGGTCCCAGCCCGGGGCCCTAAGTGCAGGGGTCCACTAGTCCCCTGCACGGCAGACGTGGGATGCGCTCGCTAAACATGTCTGCCCACGGCTGCCAGAAGGAACCCGCCCCGGGCTGCTTCCTCCCCTCCGTGTGTTCCTGCACCCCGCCTGGGAGGTCCCCGGGGCCTACCGTGGTTCTGGTGTCCAGCTCTGTGGGCATCTCCACTCGGCGTCTGATCCCGAATCCAGTGGCGGGAGGCGTCTGAGGGGATCCTAGGCCTCCGTGAGGCTGCATCTGGCCGCCGACCACCCTTAGGGGCGGCGCCGTCCCAAACACGGCCCAGGGCTTCCCTGCAGCTGGCCCTGGAGGCTGCCCCCCTCCTCGCTGCCGGCGGGCCCTTTTGAAATGGCCCGCCGGTCGTGATGTGCCCTCGGGGCCCCGCCCCTCTCTGGACGTGGCGGGCTCTCACGCCTCCCCCCGCCCGTCAATCATCACGTCCGCCTCTCGCGGGCTCACGCAGGGGTGGGGCCAGCCACCGCTCGGCTGCGCAGGTGCGGGGGAAGGCCCTGCTGCCGCCGCCCGCTCCCAGCCTGACCGCGGCGTCCGGGAACCCCCGCCGGGGCTGCAGCTTCCTCCGGCCCCTCCCCGTGGACTAGCGTGCGGGTCGCTTGTGACCCGTCACAGCTGCCTTCCGTGATCAGTTCTGGTTTGCCAGCCCCAGTGTTTGTAGTTCGATTGTAACCGCTTTGTTTGTTTGGCTCTCCTGGCGTGGTGACTCCCTAGAAATAAATAGCTTTTATAGTTAAGCTGGTGGCTTTTCTCTCTTTTCCTCTCTCTCACCCCATGTCCCTTCCTTAGGGGGTGTTGTTTTGGCTTCCCCATTCACCCTACAACAACGCTCCTTGTCCCTAAGCTAAAGACCCCGCAGCGCCCAAAAATCTGGTGGGGTTTGCTCACCGAGTGGGCTCCTAGCAGAATGGCTGTGAAGTGAAAGTGGGGATAGGGAGGTGCTGAACCTTGCAGTATATGAGGATGGTAGCTTAAAGTGCTGTTACACCCAGGCCGCTGAGCCCAAGGGCACAGGAGGGTCCCAGCCTGGCAATGCTGTGCAACCAGGGACAGACAAGGGCTCAGCTTGGGGAGTGCTGATTAACCGGCCCTCTCACGGGTGCTCTGCTGAGGGGGGTGCGTGTATGTGTCTGTTTCTAGGGTGGGAAGGACCCTATCCTGGGGAACCTGCATCCTGCAGGGGAGCTCCATTGGGAGGGAAGTGGCAGAAGGGAGAAGCCGAGCACTACACAAGAACACAAGCCGCTCACTGCTGGAAATAGCAGGAGAGTAGCCCTAATACATGAGCAAACCCCAAAGCAATGAGCAAAGCTGGGAACATGCTACAGAGCCCACATGCGGGGCCAGGAAACTCCTCCCCCTC
Source organism: Rafetus swinhoei (assembly GCA_019425775.1). Lineage (NCBI taxonomy): Eukaryota > Metazoa > Chordata > Testudines > Trionychidae > Rafetus > Rafetus swinhoei. The sequence goes on from CM033426.1 coordinate 33,235,440, forward strand.
AGTTCTTGAAACAACAGCCTGCCATTCCAGCAAGACATGGCTTCATGGGCACTGCCACCCGCCTTACCCAGCGACCTGCTCCCTGACACCCTGGGAGCTGCGCTGTGGGCTCCATGCAGTCCACCTTCCTCCGGTACAGCACACCCGCCGGTTAAAATGACGAGGGGGCTGGAGCGCATGACCTATGAGGAGAGACTGAGGGATTTGGGTTTGTTTAGTCTGCAGAAGAGAAGAGTGAGGGGGGTTTTGAGAGCAGCTTTTAACTCCCTGAAGGATGGTTCCAAAGAGGAGAGAGGCTGTTCACAGCAGTGACGAATGGCAGAACAAGGAGCAATGGTCTCAAGTTGCGGTGGGAGAGGTCCAGGTTGGGTATTAGGAAAAACTATTTCCCTAGGCGGGTGAGTAAGCACTGGGATGGGTTCCCTAGGAAGGGGGTGGAATCTCCATCCCTAGAGGTTTTTACATCCCAGCTTGACAAAGCCCTGGCTGGGATGATTGAGTTGGGGTTGCTCCTGCTTTGGGCAGGGGCTGGACTCGATGGCTATGTCTACACTACCAGGTTATTTTGAAATAATAACTCCCGAAATAACTATTTCAAAATAGGGCGTTGACACTACGGGCAAGCCTCGAAATGAGTCCAAGGCAGGCTCCCTTAATGTAGATGCACAATCTCAACTTAGAGCCCCAGGAAGCACGGGGGAGTCATTATTTTGTGTTATTTCAAAATAACAGCAGCTGAGCATCCACACGAACCGTATTTTGAAATAGGTGTTATTCCTAGAATCATAGAACCCTAGGGCTGGAAGAGACCTCAAGAATCATCAAGTCCAGCCCCCTGCTCTAGGCAGGACCAACCCCAACTCAATCAACCCAGCCAGGGCTTTGTCAAGCCGAGACTTAAAAACCTCTAGGGATGGAGATTCCACCCCCTCCCTAGGGAACCCATCCCAGTGCTTCACCACCCGCCTAGGGAAATAGTTTTTCCTATTGTCCAACCTACACCTCCCCCACTGTAATTTGAGACCATTGCTCCTTGTTCTGCCATTCGTCACCACTGAGAACAGCCTCTCTCCATCCTCTTTGGAACCCCCTTCAGGAAGTTGAAGGCTGCTGTCAAATCCCCCCTCACTCTTCTCTTCTGCAGACTAAACAGACCCAAATCCCTCAGCCTCTCCTCATAGGTCATGCACTCCCAGGGCCGGATTAAAGCGGGGGCTAGCTGGCAGCTGCCCAGAGCACCAACCTATGGGGGGCTCCTGATTGAAGTGGCAAGGGGCGCAGCATCAGGAGCCCCCCATAGGTTGCTGCCCGGGGGCAGGGCCGCGCATGTGCCACGAGCCTGCTGCCCGGGGCGCAAGAATGGCTTGGGCCAGCCCTGTGCACTCCAGCCCCCTCATCATTTTGGTTGCCCTCTGCTGGACCCTCTCTAATGCGTCCACATCCTTTCTATAGTGGGGGGCCCAGAACTGGACACAGTACTCCAGGTGTAGCCTCCCCAGAGCTGAATAAAGAGGAATAATCCCTTCTCTAGATCTGCTGGCAATGCCCCTCCTAATGCACCCTAATATGCCATTCACCTTCTTGGCTACAAGGGCACACTGTTGACTCATATCCAAGCTTCTCATCCACGGGAATCCCCAGGTGCTTTTCTGCAGAACTGCTGCTTAGCCAGTCGGTCCCCAGCCTGTAACAATGCTTGGGATTCTTCTGTCCCAAGTGCAGGACTCTGCACTTGGCCTTGTTGAACCTCATCAGATTTCGTTTGGCCTAATCCTCTAATCTGTCCAGGTCACTCGGGATCCTATCCCTGCCCTCCAGCGTATCTACCTCTCCCACCAGCTTAGTGTCATCTGCAAACTTGCTGAGGGTGCAATCCATCCCCATATCCAGGTCATAGAATGAGGGATTATTATTTTGAAATAACCAGCCCATTATTTCAAAATAAGTTTGTAATAATGGGCTTGCTGTGTGGACGCTCACCTTGGTATTTTGGAAGAACAGAAGTTATTTAGCAACTAGCCAATTAGCCCGTCATAAGGTGGGATTTTCAGGTCTTCTCTCCTGAGCTCTCTCGCTCCGTCTCTCTCCTCCTACTGCCTCCCTCTCTCTCTCTCTCAGCTCTCCTCCGCCTCCTGCCTCTCTCGCCTTCTGCCTCTCTCTCCGTCTCTTTCTTTCTCTTCTCCCCATCCTGCCTCTCACTCTGCCTTTCTCTTCTCCTCCTCCTCCTGCCTCTCTCTCCCCTCCGTCTCTCCCTGCCCCCCTTCCCCTTCTTCTTCCCCTTCCCCTCCTGCCGTGGCGCTCGGCTGAGTGCTGCCTGCTCAGCCGGGCTGCCGCGAGGGAGGGGGGCAGGGTGGTGACGTACACGGCCAGGGGGCGGGGCCGTATATGTCACCGCCTTCCCTTCCCCTCCCGCCACGGGGGAGCCCAAATGGCCCCTTGCGCTGCTGGCTCCCCCGGCAGCCTGGCTGAGGGGCGCGGCACTCAGCTGAGCGCCACAGTGGGAGGAAGGGGGCGGTGATGTACACAGCCCCGCCCCCTGGCCATGTACGTCACCGCCCGGCCCCCTTCCCCTCCCTCCGTGGCAGCTTGGCTGAGTGTTGCGCGCTCAGCCGGGCCATCGCGGGGGAGGAGGGGCAGGGCGGTGACGTACACGGCCAGGGGGTGGGGCCGTGTATGTCACTGCCCCCTCTTTCTCTCCCCCGTGGCAGCCCGGCTGAGGGGCACAGCACTCACCGCCATGGTGGGAGGGAAAAGGGGGGTGGTGAGGTGCAGGGCCCCACCCCTGGCCGTATGCGTCAGTGCCCCGCCCCCCTTCCCCTCCCGACGGGGCCCAGCTGAGCGGCGCTTGCACTGCGCCGCTCAGCTGGGCCCGGCCGGGAGGGGAAGGGGGCCGGGGCGCTGACGTACACGGCCAGGGGGCGTGGCCATGTACCTCAGCATTACAGACTCACAGACACTGGGCTATTATATTTAGCAATAACTCTGTAGCGTAGACATGGCCAGTAACTCCTGAGGGATCTTCCAAATCTCTGATTCTGTGGATCTAAGGAGGTGCGGGTCATACAATGTCCTGGCTACATGAGTGGCTCTTTGATTTCAACAGGACGAGTCATATGAGGAAAGGTTTGCAGAGCTGGTGCCGCAGTTTGTCGGCATACACACTCCAGCTTTCTCCTGTCCTCTTGGCCCCCTTTCTCCCTGACAGATGGCCATGTACCATGCTACAGATGGGGATGATGCTATGAATAAAATTTTTTTCAGGGGGATCACTTTCCCTTCTGAGGCCGGCCGCTTGGTTTTAAGAAAGGGATTTTTGAAAAACACTGAAATCCCAATTCAGCCGCTCAGCCACCTTGGTAGATTAACGGAATTAATTTATGTCCCAGGGCATTAATTGTAAAATGTGCTGAGGTTAAGGACAAGGTCAGCACTTCGCCGTGGAACGTCTCCTCTATAATTCATGTGCCAAGCAGCAAGGCAGCGGGTGCCCTGTAAGAATGAAGGATGAACTCTTTCTGCGCCCAGGACTCGGGGGAACATAACCTTGCGTTACAGATAACTGTAAGCGAGCGGCGGAGAAAGGTTCACGGGAGGTGTTTTATTAGATGAAAGGTTTAGAGCTATTTTATGGTACTTTAGATCTGGAGTCGAAATTAGGTCTCGGATGTGTCCATCTTTAAAATGGATGAAGGGCTCTGTTCCTCTGCGCTGGCACAGGGCGTGCGGCCCCTCTGACTCTCAACACGCGCAGGGCTTAGCAAGAATCTGCCAGGCGGCTGGAAGCCTCATCAGTCAGCCCCATAAGGAGTCAGTCAATTGGCCAGCTGGTAGTGACTCTGCTGTACCGCCGTACGGAGTCAGGTGGGCGTTGTGCTCTGTGGGTGGCAGCCGGCAGGCGGGGAGATGCGCGGGAATGGATTGGGCGGGGGGTGTTTGTTGGCTACTCAGAGGAGAGGTAGCGCTGAGACACCAATGAATCCAGGGAGTCCTATGGCCTGCGTGAGGAGGGCAGGCTCCACGTCACAGTCTCTGGCCTTGGACTCTGTCGATAAAAGGGGCGGTGGTGATGCCACCATGGCACTGAGCAGCAGAACCCAGGGCCGCTCTGCACACCCAGCAGTCTGGCATGTACGGTACAACCTGCAGGCTACTTCTGTGCATGTGGCTACTGCACTCGGCAGTTCTGACCCCTATGCACCCCCCCAGCCCTGACTAGCAAAGGAAAACTGCAGCACTGGAGTTAGACGTATTTCCCATTGGCTTAGGTTGGGCTTGCAAAGCAATCGGAGGTGGGACTGGAGCACATGAAGACACGTCCTCGAGCTTTGATCTAGCTAGCTTCAGTCACAGCAGAGAAAACGCTGAAGCGGGGGCTAGTCAGCTCCATAGACACACTCCTGGCTGGGCTCGTATGGACCGTTTTGCTACCCATGTGCCAAGGTTTCATTGCTGTTGTTCTGAGCTCACTCACCGGGCACTTCTGCATGGGCTGTGGCACAGACATTGGGACGGGAGAGATGGGAGGAGAGAATCACAGAAATCTCCTCAGGATTTTCCCCCGGCCACAGATGCTGCCCCCACCTGCATTGAGAACACTCTAGTGCATTCTTATTAGTACTGGGAATACAAACAAGAAGCAGAAAACCACACAGATGTGCTGTGCGCTGTGCAAAACCTACCAGCTCTCATTTCCAAAGGCCCAGGCAATGGTGAACTGTGCAAAATGTGTCTGCCCCCATGCACTCACCTGTGTCCAGGTATGGAGATTTGTATACAACAGACAGATAGACCCATTCGGGGGTTGTTGACTTGATTACTGAGCCATTAAGTTTCCAGAGCATCAGTAACGGCCCTTTGTAGCACATTTAGAACTATAAACAGAGCCATACATCATATTTCTACCTTCACATCCACACAAATAGGATACGGACATTCAGCAGATTGTAACTTTAAAATTGACCCATTACATGTTGCCCATGAAAATAGGGTTGGCTGCATGGGTGGTTCCCATGCAATTGCTGAGCATGTGCGTACAAATGCCTGTGTGTGTGAACCAGTGGGGGATTTTGCACCCTCAGGGTGCGTCTACACAGCAAATGGCGTATCTCATTTCGATTCTATTCCGAAATAGCTTATTTTGAAATTTGGCGCATCTACACAGCACCAAATTTCAAATTAACACACTATTTCGAGATATCCCTTAACCCTCCTTCCGGTTACAGGGATGCCAAAATAGCACGCCTGTTACTTTGAAAAATATTTCAAAATAGCGGGTGGCTTGTTAAGACACCAGGTAGCTATTTTGGGATACCAGAGGTATCCCGAAATAGCCATGCAGTGTAGACGTACCTTCAGGGGACACATACTCTGCTCCCCCACTGCCTGATGTGTGGAAAATGGGTCCCTATTTGAGGGGGGCAAATTTTCAAAAGGCCCATTGCAAATGGTACTTGGAGGCACATTTATTTCTATGCTGAAGATTGGTGACTATACAGTCCTATTGCCACATGGAGACAATAGGCTAAAATTTAGCCTTGACAAGGCCATAACATAAGCAATGCCAGGTACACCTGCTAGTATATATTATACTTCTCTTTGTCCTGTCCCTTAACTCTGTGCAGAAGCATAGGCTGGTGTTCTGGCTTTTCAGGAGTTCCCAGAAAACATTAGCTTCAAAGGGGTAGCCGAGTTAGTCTGTCAGGCTACGTCTACACTGCTGGGTTTTTTGCGGCAGAAGATATGCAAATCGTGCTCTCATTTGCATATCTTCTGCTGATCCTTTTTGTGGAAGAGGTTTTGCTGCTAAAAAGCCCCGTGTAGACAGGGCCATTTGTCGGAAAAAACCCCTTTTGCACAAGATTCCGTAAACTTCATTTTTTGAGGAATAAGGGATTTTGCGCAAAAGGGGTTTTTCCCGACAAATGGCCCCGTCTACACAGGGCTTTTTAGCAGCAAAACCTCTTCAGCAAAAAGGATCGGCAGAAGAGATACAAACGAGAGCGCAATTTGCGTATCTTCTGCCGCAAAAAAACGGCAGTGTAGCCATAGCCTGACAGGAAAAACTTAAAAAACAACAAAAAGTCTAGTAGCACCCTAAAGACTAACAAAACATGTAGATGGGATCGTGAGCTTTCGTGGGCACAGCCCACTTCTTTGAAAGCTTGTGATACTAGATGTATTGTGATTAGTCTCTAAGGTGCCGCAGGACTACTCGTTGTTTTTAAAGTCACAGACTAGCACAGCTCCCCCTCTGAGAATCTTAAATGAAATCTACTAGGTCAGGGGTGGGGAACCTAAGGTCATAGGGGGCCAGATGCTGCCCCCAGCTTGCCTGGATCTGTCCCCTGAGGCTTAGGGATCTTCCCACATTGGGGACTCTGCACTGGCACGCCAGCCCCCCTGCCCTCACCCACGGGGATGGAGCACACAAAATCTACTCACCAGCCCCCCCGCCCCCAGGCTCTGGTGCGCAAGGGGAAGGTGGGAAGTATCTTTCTGCTTCTCAGATAGGGGCATCTCACTTGCATGCGGCCCCCGACTGATTTTCCTGTGGGCCAGTAGACTCCAACCCAAAAACAGTTCCCCGCCTCTGTACTAGGTAATAAATCTCCTGGTTACTCCTATGCTGTTGCTGTTTACGTCTATAGATCCGAGGTTCCAGTGTAACGTTTACATTTCTGCACTCCAGTGCGCACAGACGCAGGTTCTCCTGTGACCTGCTGCGGGGGTACTCACTCTCTGCAGCGTGGCCATAAGATGTGCGGGTCACCTGGGTTCTTCAGAGCTTGAGAGGAGTGCATGGGCAGTGGGCAAACCTAGGGCTGGGGAGGGGCCAGGCCCTGGCCCCACCCCTTCCATCTTGAGGCTCCGCCCCTGCTGCCCTAGGCCCCCTGTGGAAGCCAAGCCTTCCTACTTTAGGGGCAGGGGAGCCTCCCTCCCCACCCCTGGCACACAGGGAGGGCAGGTGGCCCCAGTCTTGGTGCAGCTGAAGCCTGGGGAGCCTGGAGGGGTCCACGCTGAAGTGGCGGGGGGCTGGGGGCAGAGTGAGGGTGGGGCCACGCCTGGCAGTTTGGAAAGGCAATGCCTTCCCCTGCCTCGGATACCCACCGCCCATGGAGGAGTGGCAGCATTGCGGTTCCTTTCCAAACACCACAGAGCCTTGCCAGCAGGTCCCTGCAGCTGGCCGCATCCAGCCCTTTGGTTACCAGCTGATGTAGATGCTGCTGAGAGAGGAAGCCTGCAGGCTGTATCCATAGTGGCGCAGGGATTGAAACCAGCCTATGAAACATCCATCCCCTGGATTTCTATGAGGCTTCCATGCTCTAGGGCCCTGCCTTTGCCCCATAGGCTCAGCAAAGTGAAGTAACCATTCGGAAACCCGCATCTCGCTCAGCTCTGCCCCATTCGCTCTTTAACCTGATCCCTGCTCAGAGCTGTTGGCTGATCGTTCAGTGTAAGTTCCACCTGTAGCCTCTTGGGGTGAGAGATGCTCCCTCCTCCCAGGGGCCTCCCACACTAAGTGAAGCAGGGACATCACTTTTGTCCAGCTTGGACCAGGGACTGGGGCCCAGCCCGGACAGCACACGAATCGCTCAGTCCTATGCTGATCTCCTGCTGAGTCGGCCGGACTGCCCTATATTTCTAACCTGCCTGCCCCCTCAAAAGCTCAGAGGGTAAAAGGAAGGGGCCTGCAAGCCCTCCATTAAAACTGCTTACCCAGCCTAAGAACCAGCTCTTGAGCATGTCTAATCATTGGATGGTTTGGGATCCTTTTCATGTGTGTGTGTAGACACACAGAGGATCCAGACCATAACCCCCCGTCTCCTCCCACTGATTCCATCTCTGTCTGTTGGTTTACCAATCAAATGCTGCGGCATGAAGCGGGCGGGTTACCGTCTCCCCTACGTACATGACGGATGTCCTGGCCAGACATCTGTGACATGCAACAGTGTTTTGCCCATGTCTTTCCGCACAGTAAAATAGGAGAGGAAGGGAGGCCCAAAGCGATAGTATCACTTGGGGATCTCTGCTCTCTTCAATAGCAGCAGTGTCAAGGGCAAAGTCCCCAGATTTGACCAGCTGGCTTCTAGTGCTTCCTGTTTAGTGAGGTCTCATGGGTCGCTCTGTTATGGTGGAGACTGGCAAATACACGTCCGCTCCGGTGGAGAGCTCATATCACAAAGTGCATCTGGTCTGTGATTCCCCATGCTGATCTTCCTCAAGCTGAGAATCTGGTTTGGGGCAAATTCCTCTGCCAAAGGACTGAGTTCGGACTGCAGAACTGAATCAAGTGACTCATCCCTTTCCTGTCTACACACCTGGATAGCCACTTTCTGTCCCATTCTGCCACCTACTGGAATGCCTTCCCAAACTGGTACCTCCACTAGCTCTGGGGCGAAAATGAATTAACGCGGGTAGAACCTGTCGCTGGGAAACATTCAGATGGGATCATCCTCTGTGTCTGTCTGAACCTTGTAGACACACAGGAATCACCACTAGGGGCATATGTCCTTCGCAGCTCCCCGCAATCTATCTGCGAGCTTTTGCTTTCCTCTGGGACTAAGACTGTGTATCAGAGCTCTGTCTTCTGGTTCCACAGTAGATGTGCGCACTTTAGCATCTCCTCACCACTTGGTTGCCAGTTGGTTTTCCTCACTTTCTTTAGCTGCTAAATCATAGGCACAGTGAAGTATGTGCTATAGGAAATCACGGCGTTTATCACAAATAAATACTTTAGTGCTAACAACCCCAATTTATGAACAAGGCAGTTGTGGTTGCTCTGGCTTAGTCCTCCACTACCACAAGTAATAACTTAGGGTGTATTGACACTGCATGCTTGTTTTAAAATAAGCTATTTTGGAATAGTCATTCCAAAATAGCTTATTTTGAAATAGCACGTCTACACTGCAGGGAAGCCTCAAAATTAGTCCAAGGCAGGCTTCCCTAACGTAAAGGTGCTATCTCGATTTAGAGCCCCAGGAGGCACTGGGGAGGAATAACTTTGAATGGGCCTGGTGAACAGCTATTTCAAAATAACAGAAGTGGAGCATCTACACACGCCTTATTTCGAAATAGCTATTTTGGAAGAGGCGTTATTCCTCGTAGAATGAGGTTTGCAGATTTCGGAATAAGCCGTCTGTTATTTCAAAATTATTTCAAAATAACGGAATGGCTGTGTAGACGCACACATTGTTATTTTGAAATAACACTAGTTATCTCGAAATAACAGTGTGGTGTAGACGCACCCTTAGAATAATAGAATCCTAGGGTAGGAAGAGACCTCAGGAGTCATCGAGTCCAGCCTCCGGCTCCCAGCAGGACCAACCCCAATTAAATCATCCCAGCCTTGTAGCTTTCCATCTCGTACCTGGCATAGCATCGCTCCTAGTGTGGTAGCATCATAATGAACCAGATATGGGGTTACAGTAAATTCCAGTTCCAAGCTTTTGGATGCTTGTTTGTGGGTGGAGTCCATATGCCAAGTTTCAAGTCCCTGCTCCAAAGTGCGGGGGATGCTCGTACTTCTCAGAAAACGTTGCTAGGATTTTGATACACACTTTGTAACAAATTGAGGGGCTACACAGAGCGGTAGCGGGGAGGCAATTCTCTGGCCAGTGTTACGAAGGAGATCAGACTAGCTGATCTAATGGTCCCTTCTGGCCTTACAAGCCTATGACTCTCTGAATCCATAAATCTAAAGCAGATCAATCTTTTCCGCAAAGGACTGAAAGACTGTCACAGAAACCAGCTGAGGGCATTCCTAATAAGAAGCCTGTGTAGATTAATCTAGCAGCACATCACCTGATAGATAGCCCCTCACAGCACCTATGATTGAGGACCATGAACATCTCCTGATCTCAGCCATCGCTCTTCCATATGCCAAGCTACGATTCTTGTGCAACAAACGACAGTGCGACTGGGTGAGAGCATGATTCCATCCACACGGGACATGCACCCACTCAGGGTTGTGCAGGACTTGCCCTAGAATAGCTACTCCGGTGTGACATGGGCCAGGCTGGGCCACACCACTGGCACTCACAGCGAGGAGCCGTTGTCCTGGTGCCCTGGCAGCATGGAGAAAGAAGCTGCCTGATTCATACGCAGAGGAGGTAAAAGTCAGACAGGAGGGGAGGCTGGGAGAGCAGGTATTGGCACAAGGGGCGAGGTGGGAGGGGACGGGGCCTGGAAGGAGGCTGTGGGGTAGAAGAAAGACATTTGAACCTGGGATGACATGGGTCTGGGATTGCCTGCACAAGGAGGCTGGAGCTGAGAGCCAAGGAAGGAAAAAGGAGGAGGCTGGGGGCCAGCTGAGGAGGAGCTGGGACATGCTGGGATGGCTTGGCCAGGAGACCGGAGCTAGGGACCCGTTTTGTGTGGGGAAAGGAGACCAACCTGAGGAGGAGTCGGGGTGTGGCGGGAGAACTGCGACTGGATGGCCGATGGGCCAGGAGCCGGAGAAGGGGGGACGACGACACTGCGCTTGGATAAAGAGTCCAGGGAGCGATGCTGGCACTGGGAGGCAGTAGGATGAAGAACATTGGTGGAGGGTGGTTGCGACGAGAGAAACTGGAACCTTGGGGGGGCGGGGAAGACTGATCAGAGGAAGAGCCCGGGCAGGGGAAGCCGGGGCTGGCTGGAAAGGAGACTGGGCCATGGATGAGAAGCCTGAGGCGCGGATGCTGGGACTGGATAGGTGAGGAGCATGGCCCAAGAAGCGACAGGGTGAAAATGGAGGGTCCGCAGGGGCAGAAGCCCAGTTCCGCTGGAAAGCTGGGGAATGGTGAGATTCCACCCTAGGGGAGGTGGAAGCAGTTCAGAGGGGAGCCCACAGACGACCCAGAAATGGAACAGAAGTGCCACTTGCCCTGTAGCCCATCCAGCATTTCCTACCTTCTGAGTCCTGGACGTCACAGGTTGAATAATGTTCTTTGAAGGCAATGCTGGCACTGCCGTGTATTTAAAACCAGGAGGGGAGTTGAATGGAGTTAAAATCTGCCATCCTTATACATCGATTATGATTTTAAAGTTTTAGAAAGTTTGTATTCCTTTATCAAGCACTCAGCCATGGCAGAAGAGTCCAATGAATACTATGTCACTGTATGTTTGCTGTTAACAATTTCACACAGCTTTTTGCTATTATCTGAGTGACTTGTATGAAGAGTCCCATTTTCAGACATCTAGCCTCCTGTCTGGAGATTTCACTTCATGCTTGTAAAACTCTTTCTACACTTTGTGTCCTCAGGCAGTTGTGTGTACAGCTCTTAGGAGACATGCACCTTGCTGGCTGTCAGTGATCGAGCTGTGAGGTGTAATTCCCAGAGCGCATACACGCACTCACTCTAGTTGTGTCCAAGCCGGTGCCTAAAACCAACAGGGTCTCCACCCATCCTGCTATGGACATTTTGCTAATTTTAGGTGCTAGCTGGAGCACAGCTAGTGCCGGTATGTCTGCGAGAGCTGGAAATCACACCTTGCAGCTCAGATGAGTGCAGAAGATACAATTAGATATGCACCTTCTCAGAGCTGGGCCAGCAATTCATGGTGGGGGGGAGAAAAATGAAGTGCTTTTTTTTTTTTTTGCATGAGCAAATTGCCCCCCAGAAAAGGGTACTAAATGCAAACTTTTGTGTCAAATGAAAATGGTGATTTTCACAAAAAAGGGGCTTAGGAATGTTGTAGTTGCCAGACTTATAGCAAGGATAGGGGTGATATTACAGAAACACTCATATCAAAGGGGTACTAGGCCCAGCCCATAAACACATACCAGAGGGATGGTTCCAGGCAGTGATTTTTTTAAAAAAAAAAAAAAAGGTGCCAATACTCCAGGAGAAAAGTTGTTGAGCAAAAAAAAAGCCAGGGTGGGGCCGGCATTGCCCTTTTAAGAGATGCGGCCCCAGCCCCTTTAAGACACATGGCCCAGCCAATGATCAGACATTTGCGTACAGAGGTGCCGGTACGCTCCGTTCTTTCCAGGTAAGCTCTGACTGGAGGTGCTAGTACTGCGTACCGAGCAGTACCGTCACAAAAAAAGCACTGGTTCCAGGGCACCTTCTTAGGAGACATCTTGGTACCAACACGCTCCCTACAGAGAAGAGGAACATACTGACCCACGTTCAGGACAAGGTCCAGCATGAGAGCATGATGGATAGTGATGTTCTGGCTGAATCACCATGAATGAGGTGGTATCTAGGTACGTCAGAGGGTGGCAAGCAGATACATCAGTAATGACGTGTCACTTGTTTGTATCTGTGTATAAAAATGTATCTTAGAGGGGCTGTCCTTGTCCAGTCAAGGGGCAGTGATCAACCCCATCACTGACTGAGCTGAGTCCATTGTCACAGGCCCACATTCTTAGTATCCTCATGGAGTCTACCTGTTTCTGTGCTTCATTTACAATAAACCTGGCCTGGCATCTTCTCACCTGTCCGTGCTGGCTACCTGCACAGAGCCAGCGCATCACACCAGGGGAGCACATACATGCAGCTGAACAGTTATCATCATATCCGTCAGGACACCCTGCTCAGATTTTTCAGGGATGGCCCAAGAAATAACTTGGTCAGAATGGGACATGCACTACCCAAAGAATCAGTAGCATTTACTGAAATCTGGTCATTGCTGGTTTTCTCCAAAGAGATATACCACTTCCTCTTTGCAATGTGACATGTGGGAGGTGTGAATAGCCACAAAAGTCTGATCAAGCTATTGTGTTGCATATGGCAAAAGTCTTCAAAGAGTTAAATAATTCATCACAATCTGAAGAAGAAGAAGAATTGAAAGGAACGCTGTGATCAATATGACATGAAAATAAATTTTGAAACTTTCTTTTATCTGCTAAATCAGAACAGGACTTCCTTGGAAATGGAACGTTACATGATATGAGAGCCCGGTTTGCTTCAAAGCCTGGTGGGTCCTTCTTAAGCAGAGCTCTGAAATTCCAACCCCAGGGTACTTCTGAAGTGCTAGCAGACTAAGATTAAACAAAGAGGAACGGACAGCTTAGCAGTCAGCAGTCTTCGAGAACACGAAGTAATGCAACATTTTCTATAAAGTGCAGCAATATAGCCACATAAGTAACAGGAAAATGGGGTCACGTGAAGTGGCAAAAGACCTGAAATAGCCCAAATCTTGTGTCCAAACGATGAGGCTCACTAAATCTTTACTGATTTCCTCTTTGAAATCTTTGTTGCACATCCACATTGGTTGGCTTCCCTAAGGACATCAACTGACACAGTGAAACATTAGGAAGATGGGCATTTGGGGGTGATATTTTAAAAATAAGTAAGTGTTCAGCTCTACATTTCAGAATCTGCATAAGGCTCTTGGGTTTATTTGCAGAAACTGACAAAAGCTCAGGAGTTATTTCACCTGGCAGCCATTTGTCATGAGGATCCCGCAAAGAGCTGCTAAATGCATTCATGTGTTTCCTTTTCCAGGGCCTCGTTCCCGGAAGACGACACCTGTGTAGTAAATATTGCCTGCCGAATTTCCAGCACCACTGTTTAAGGAATTGCAGGGAAATAGTATTTCCCCTTTCTTTACCCATCCCAGAGAAAAGCCCAGCTTGGAAGACTCTCTCTCTCTCTCTCTCTCTCTCTCAAACTCCCATGGTTGATAGAAAGAGAGGCTCGGGGAAGCTCTGGTTTCCAAAATGCAATTCTGGTTCTGGGGGCCCTGCTAAGACTCAGGATGCATTCTCCTGCAATTATGATCGCTTTGATCACTCACATATGTCAGCTTGAACTGCAAACATACCTCATGGCTGCAGTACAGATGTACCCTCAGTCCGGAACATGGATGTGACACTGAAGCCAAAGAGGTGTTCGCTCCTGGTGAAGAGCCTGGCCCAACACCCAGGGAAGTCAATGGGAGTCTTGACTGGCCCCTGATCAGACCCTAGGCCAGCAGGAGCTATGGTTAGGCTCTGAGGCCAGAAAGGACCATTGTGATCATCTAGTCTGACCTTCTGTATAGCACAGGCTCACAGCTGTGGTACCTCTCTCGCTCCATCCTGTATTGGTTGGCTAAACTCTGGGTAAGTTACTAAAGTCCTCAACTCAAGATTTAAAGATTCTGAGTGGCCTCTAAGGCAAGCCATCTATCAAGGTCCTTTTCTGGCCCTCATTGCCATGGTATCTGAGCACCTCACACTTGTCAGAGGATTTTATCTTCGGCCTTGCTAGGAGGCAGGCTCACTCTTATCCCCATTTCACGGGTGGGGAAGTCGGGCACAGAGTAGAGTGAATGACCTGCCTTAGGTCATACACTGAGTCTAGGGCTACACTGGGAAATGAAGCTAGGTCCTTTGTGTCTCCCTTATGTGCTAAAGCATGCCTCCACTCCACAGACCAAACAGAGCCTACTTGCTTACACCAGGTGCAGGAAAAATAAAGAGCTGGGTCAGAAACAAAGGGAGAGCAACTGGGAAGTTAAAAGCAGAACCTGGCATCCCTGAATGGTCATGGACGGCGAAGACGAAAGAACATAAGAACAGTCATACTGGGTCAGACCAAAGGTCGATCTAGCCCAGTATCCTGTCTGCCGACAGTGGCCTATACCAGATGCCCCAGAGGGAGGGATCACAACAGGGAGGGATCACAACATGATCCTTCCCCAGTCACCCACCTACAGAGAAAAGCTTTGTGGTTTGGATGTGGGTTGTGCTAGGACAATAGAATATGCCTGGAATTCAATTGTTTCTCATAAAATGAAAAGGGAGGGGTCTGATAGGAGGGACCTTTATACTGTAGAATGACCACAGGGGAACCAGGACATCTCACCTGGCCCCCTGCATGGATGGGGAAAAGATCACTGTTAGAGGACATAGTGCAAGTTTCATCTTTATCAACTCAGTAAATAACCCCCTTGTCAGTCATGTTCAAGCTAAGAGCGGGCTTTCTGTAGTTTGCCTGGCATTATTTTATATTTATGAAGCAGAGTAATGAAAGTAACGGCTCTTTGGATGCTAGCAAATAACAGAGGCGCATACACACAGAACCTAAATTAAAGGAAATGCATCCTTGGAGGCTTTTGATTGACTCCAGCTTATTACAAAGGTTTGCATGCATTTCTAGGACTCAACACTCTTTTCTTTCAGACAGAGATAGGTGCATGCACCCACTTATTCCAAAGAGCAAGCAAAAGAGAATTAATTAAGCATGAAGAGGCCGTTGCTTTAGCTGCCCCTTTAGGGCCTGAAGCCAAAGCCCCTGGGAAGTTTTCTATGGACTTCAAAGGGCTTTGGATCATTCACACACTTTGAGATCTCATGCCAGGGCAACTGATATAGGGATGTTTAGTATTGCAGTGGCCCTGACAATGTTGGCAACATGGTATCACTGTAGCCACTAGCATAGGTGCAGAGTACACCACCTGGAGTTCTTCTGTCACCTAAGGAACCCCACTGCCCTGAATGACATCCTGTGCTGCCAGAAACAGTCTCCTCTTTGCAATGCTGCGCCTACACCAAGAGTTTTCTTGTTGCCATAGTTATGTCACTAAAGGATGTGGGTTGTGCTAGGACAATGGGATATGCCTGGAATTCAATTGTTTCTCATAAAATGGAAAGGGAGGGGTCTGATAGGAGGGACTGTTATACTGTAGAATGACAACAGGGGTGCAGCAGAGGGCCAGAGATGGGGACTGGGACAGCTATAATCCCATTGGGCCAGCAGGGGCACAGAAAGGGACAGCTATCTACTATATATATAACAAAACAAAGTGTGTCTCTTTATATGTCTGTATCCCAGCCGATGGTTCATGTACCCCTCCCCAAGCTATGCCTGCTGCAGCTGCCATGAGGAGGCGTGTCTCACCTGGCCTCAAGCTGCTGCCATGAGACAGGGCTGAGGTTGTCCTCTTTCCCCAGGGCGGCCTGCGTACAGAACCCCCCAGCCCCAGCCCCAGCCCCAGCCCCAGCCCCAGCCCCACTTCAGAGCAATGATTGAAATGAAGAAAACCAAAACTTATTTGACCCTGTGCTGGGGCATCTGCCCTGCAGTGGCCCTTTAAGGGATAAAACCCAGCCCTGGGAGAGGGCTGGAGCCGTGGAGCCAGCAGCTGTGGCCTGTATGAGCCAGTTAGGGCCCAGCTGAGGGCTGTATAAATACGGGCTCCTGGAGGGGTGGAGACAGACACACTCTTGGTCTGGCTGGGGAGCAGGAGGGACCCGGCTGTCAGGGAAGCTGAAGGCTTCCTGAGACAGGGCAGGGCTGGGAAAAGGCAGGCAGACTTGGGAGCTCTGTCCTGACCTCACTCCCAGGCTGCAGGGCCTGAGACAGGCCTGAGGATACTAGGGCTGTAGACAGAGCAGGGCTGGGGAAAGGCCGGCAGAGCTGGGGAGCTCTGGCCAGGCAAGCTCCCAGGCTGCAGGGTTTGAGGCAAGGCCTGAGTGTACTAAGGCAGCAGGGAGACAGCCAGGGCAGGCAAAGGCAGCAGGTCCACACCCCCTTGCCAAAGATGAGTGGCCATTTCAGTCTGCAGTTTGCCCCTGAGGTAAGGGGCTGTCTGACGAATGGCAGTGGGTCACTGAGGCAAGGAGGGCGTAGGTGGTTGGGGGTTTCCAGAGGAAGAGGACCCCAGAGAGCAGAGACATGGGAAGACACCAGCCAGAAGGGGGCGCTCCAGCACCAAGAAGCTAATTCCCAGAGTGACCAGCAGGAGGCGCCCTGGTGATGAGTCACACCGTATTACAGACCCAAATAATGCCAGGTAAATCTTCTAGTAACGCATATGCACAAAGTGTACAGGCATCCGTAATCCTGGCATTGCCCAACTTTGGCGTGCTTGATGTTTCAGCTATAACGTACTTGTGATGCCGATATTTGTAACTAACATATGTACGTGTGCCTGTGCATACATGGACAGCTACATCCAGCTTTAGGCTATGCTACATCATCGTGTGTATGAGCGTGACCTTGTACAGCTGATTTCAACGTGCAAAAGGCATGGGGGTGATTATTGGAATACATTATTGGGGGGATTAGTGGGCAGAAGGCATGAGAACAAAGCTGCATGGTAAACACAACAAATACACAGCAGCCCCCTGTGATTATTTATTTATTTATTTGTTTATTTATTTAGTCTGATTGCACCATATAATTATAAAAAGAATGCAATGCAATCAGGGACAAAAATGACAGCAGCAAACCCCTGGCCTTTGGCAAACAAAACAAAGCCTGGATCCAAGATGATTTGCAGACCCACCAAACCTCATTCTCTTCATCATAGAATCCTAGGGCTGGTAGAGATCTCAGGAGTCATCAAGTCCAGTCACCTGCCCAAAGCAGGACCAGCCCCAACTCAATCATCCCAGCCAGGGCTTAAAAACCTCTAGGGATGGAGATTCCACCCCCTCGCTAGGAAACCCATCCCAGTGCTTCCCCACCTGCCTAGAGAAATAGATTTTCCCCCAATATCCAACCTAGACCTCCCCCACTGCAACTTGAGACCATTGCTCCTCGTTCCGCCATCTGTCACTACCCCCATGCAGACCCTCATTCTTCTGTACTGTAGATCCACTGTTTAGCACAGGGTTTGGATTTTTTACATGGACATCACCATTGTGTATATTCTGTACTGAGGATTATTCTAACCTGTAATAGAAATAGATCTGTACTGCTCAGTGAAGTGCTGTTGATCCCTTACAGGTGTTGTATTAGTATTCTAGCAACACATCATGCCTAGTTTTTCCCATTTATAATTTAGCCAGTGCCAAAGGGTTATTTTCATCAGATATAAAAAAAATGGACACTTATAAAAATGCATAGGTTTTAAATTGCTCAGCAGTTGGAGTAGTTATAAGAACTAGCCCAGGGAATAAATGCATGTTTCTCACATTAAGCACGTAAGCCATTTCCATACAGGTTGCAAAGCCTAATGGAATCCATTTCTGTTACTACAGCACAGGGCTGTTTTTCTTCTGTTACTTCAAACTTCAGTCTCCCTCTTAGGCCTTGTCTGCACCTGACCAGATAGAAGGTGCGCCATCCAGCGACACAAAATACATAGTTGGATTCAGCTTACCTTAAGCTGAATCGCCACAGTGTCTACACTGCTCCCGTCAGTCTCCCTTACTCCTCACAGAATGAGGAGTACCCAACACCGGTGAAGCCTGCCCTCAGCATTCGATCTGGGGGTATACACTAGATCTGCTAAATCGAACACTAGAAAATCAACCCCTGGAGAGTCAATCTTCTCCGCAGTGTATCCAAGCCCATAATGCTTTATTAATACTACTCAGTGGTTTAGGTGTAAGAAATCACATTTAGTCTGAATGAATACATTTGAAACACCACTTAGTTATATTCTACCGTTATTTTTTGCTATGTCTGAGCTGGAACAATGAATCGATATAGGTTCCTCCTTTCATTCAACAGTGCAAAGCCTGTAAAACAAAGATACATTTCCAGTTTGAACTTGTAAAAATTTGTTCTGCTCACTACCTGGAAATGTCAGCAAGGATAGCAGCTGCCTGACCCTTCTGTAGCTCTCCCAGTGGAGAGGAAAATGCAAAGAAGTCAGGGCCCTTTCAGATTACTTTTATTAGGAGATATGCATAGAGCTTGTCCCATGCTATCCCAATTAAATCTTTCTCCAGGAACTGTGTGTTTGTTCTTAGCCGCTCTAGTCCTGCTATGTTTGGAACTCTACTCACAGTTCACAAAGTTAAGCACATGCAGGTGTCTTTTGTGTGATTGGAACCTTAGTGTTACACACATGGTGAAACTCCTGACAAGTGACATTCATATTTTGTGGACATATGGCATGAAATCCAGGCTGCATTGAAGTTAGTGACAAATCTGCAGTTGATGTAAATAGGGTTAGGATTTTACCCCACGGACTTTTTCAGGTCTCCAACCTAGGAACCATCTCCTCTTATCTCTGATTGTATAGTACTCGTTATCTGGGGCCCAGATACCGAATGGGGCCAGTGGGCATTATTATAATATGAACCATTAATAACAATTACAATGGAATGTTCCATTGGAAGTTTGCGTTGAGAATATGGCTCCTGACTGTTGTCAGGATCTAGCCCTCCAGTTACAACCTAAGCAGCTTCAGGGATGGTGAAGATGTATGGAAAGGTAACATATGTCTAACCATGTCCAAGGTAACATATGTCTAACCATGTCTAACGCTACCAAGTTTAAGCGATGGTAGCAACATTAATTTTGTCATTTACACAGTAAAGTTACGTGGTCATGTTAGACTTCTTCTTTCCAAGAAAAAGGAGAAGGGCAGAAGAAGGGGGAAAGGGGAAGCAGAGGAGAAGGTGGAGAAGAAGGGAAGAAGAAAGAGAAGATTATTCTAATATAAAATGTAATGCCCCCAAAATACCAGCGATTATAAAAAATAAGATCTACACGACAGACTAGAATGGAAACACAGGCAATGTCTGTACAGTAAATCAAGTTTCCCACTTTTCTTTTTTAAACAAAAGTGACTCTGACTGGCTCTGTTACTGCAGGACCGCCTGGCCCGTAAGGAGCGGCAGCCATATCTATTTGGGTGGCACTTTACGGTGTACGCTGAGCACCCCCTGAGGTACCTGCACCAGGGGAAAGGGGCTAGTGCCAAATTCCTAAGCTGGAGTCTGATCTAATGGCCTGGAGATATGGGGGACCCTAGTGTCTGGGTGACCAGGTGACCAAGAGGCCCAGCCCAACTCGGCAGGCAACCAGTTCTGGCCAGTGGGAAGACAATGGGCTGAGGAGAAAGGACCCTGTTGACCTGACCAGCCAGTTCTAGCTAGAGGGGGACAAAGGCAGAGGAGAGAGGGCCCCAGGGACCTGTTTACCTGGGATGGAAGCCAAAGGACAAGGGAGGAGCTACTGGGGCTGGGATACCAGATGCCTTGAAGGAAGAAGGGGGAGATTTGGATGTGCTTTGCTGAGGGAGGCCAGGCCTACGGGCCTTAAGAGTTCTGATGCTGCGTTCAGATGCTCAATAAACCTGCCTGTTTGATGCTGACTGAGAGTCGCTCCGGTCGAGAGAACAGGCTTGCACTATTCCTCTGGGAGTGGAGGCCCCAGGGGTCCAAAGCCATTGGAGTCCTGGAGGGGGGCATGGCGAGAGACAGGCCTGCTGAAGTCTCAGGGAGGTGCAGTCCCAGGAGGCAGAGGGGCTTAACCCCCAAGAAACAGTAGACCCCCCCCCAAAGGGCAGTCACATGGAAGAGGGTTTCCCCCGGGGACCAAACAGGCCAAGTGTGGGCACAACCTGTGAATCCGTATTGTGGCCATGCTGAGAGCCATTGCATCTGACCGTGAACCCTTCATCTAGCAGAAACCACGTCACGCAGTTGAACAGCATGTGGGGACACTTCCAGGTCCTGATGCCCATCACTCAGAGCCATCTGGCAACTGGAGTCATTCATTTTTTAAGAAAAGATTAAACCTCTCATCAAGTACAAACTGTTTTAACTTGGGTCAAACGGAATGCTTGGTTCAACCAGAAACAAACACCGTTTTACTGTATCGGTTCACTGTAAAATGTAAAGAGAAATCATCGTGGGTTAAAAAAATGTTAGTTCATCCATTGAAACTCCCTTCCCTGCCCCTCCTCCCCCATTGCTTAGTCACACAAGTCTATTCCCACTTCCCAAGGAAACAGCCAGAGTCTCCTAGTCCAAAATCTAAAGGTGAGAATTAATGAGTTTCAGACCATTCCTAATTAACTGCTCCAGCAGCATCTGAACGAATAATTATAAAAATACATCCAAGCCATTCACAGTATTTGGAATATTTCTCTTCCTCTGTGATCGCATGGAAACTGAACGCAAAAGTCCAAAGCTGAGCTTGTGATATCAGCCAGGGCCCTGTCACTCCATTCATCTCCTTGAATAAGTCTGTCAGATCTCATTTCACAGGCTCCCCGACATCAGTGAGATTAGCACGGGGGGTGGCCTGTATTTTAACTTCCCTTTCTGCTAGTTCTCAAGGTCTACCCTTGAATTAACAGGTTTTAGTGACTAATTAGAGCAATGAAAAATTCTCTGGTTTCAGATCATAAGAATTAATTCAGCCTTTGGTTGGAGTATGATATGGGAATAAACACTGTCTAAGCACCAATAGAAATTTGGGGTGTTCAGAGTCCGGATCCTTATCTACTCCCAGCTCATCCTCTAGTTTCACTTTGTCTACAGTGACATACTCTTATATTCACTCTCAGTTTTGGTGATGAATGAGCCAAAAATCCACTTATGAAATGGTCATTTGTTTTGTCTACTTTCACATCCAAATGGTAACTCACAGTATTGCCAACTCTTGTGATTTTGGGGGAGAACTCTAACTCCTGCTGCAATAGAGAATCTCAGCTTTCATAAGTAATTTTTAGCCCTCATGGCTGCAGAGAAAAACTTGAGAAGAAAGAACCCAGTGTTTATTCACTTCATATCTTGTGATTTGTGTGCCAGTCGCATGATTTTTTTTGTTTTGGTGTGTTGGACTCACAACATTGGAACACTGGGAGTTGACAATACTGGAACTGGGTCAGGTTCATTCCAATTTGGACTTTGATGTACAGCTTTCTCACCCCAAAGTGAATGGTTAGACAAATCTGAGATGAGATTTGAATTTCTTCTGAAACCAAACTCAGGCAAGGTCAGGTGCCTGTAGTTATATTGCTTCACAAAGTAGTGGAAAATCTTAAGGCCTGAAATGTAAATATGTGAGGTGTCCAATTGCACACTTAGTTTGTGTGCTCATTAACTGCAAGTGCACACAGACACTGGTTTATTGCACATTCAAATGACCATAGTTACTCAGTCGTGCATGTGCTTTGTTGATTGACATGTACACCGATAAATTAGATGCAAATAGTTGTATTTGCAAACTACAGATTTATAAGAGAGGCCCATATCTTCATCACCAATCATCATCATTGCAGTGCCTTGGAGTTTTAGGAAGTCACCTTTTCAACCTTTTCTCTATAACCATAAAAATTAGAAAATTACCTTAAACAAACAAACAAACAAAAGCACATTCTTCCATAATCATCTGATTCAAGGAATAGGCCTTTAAGAAAACCCACACATAGCATGGAGACATACAATGGAATTGTTTGACTTAGCAACACTGTCTTTCTGTCAGGATCAGAGTCTCCTCAGTGGATTCATCTTCATTGACCAGTGTTGGAGCACACTATTTTCATCCCTTTTCTGTTGGGGTTTGGTAGGTCACATCCCCATTTTCAGCACCTCCATGTCTGCAAACTGCAAGTACAACATGCAAATCTTGCCAAGAATATGAAGTCTCAGAGAGGGAGCTGTGTTAGTCTGCAACTTTAAAAACAACGAGTAGTCCTGTGGCACTGTAGAGACTAACAAAAATATATCTAGTATCATGAGCTTTCATGGGCAAAACCCACTTCCTCAGATGATGAACTGAAGAAACAGGAACCCAGAATTTATAACAGAAAAAGCGGGCGGGGGAGGAAGTACCTGTCAATTTAAGGACCAGTGTTAATGAGGCTAATTAAGTGAGCAGGAAGTGTCTCATACTTAGCTTTTGATGGAAAAAGGTGATGCTAAATGCAGGGAAGGCTGGCTTTATAGTGTGACATCCAGTTAATGTCTTTGTTCAGGCCCAGGGAAACAGTGTCACATTTGCAGATGAATGTCAGTTCCACACACTGTCTGTAATTGGCAGGTGAAATTCCTTTGTAAAAGAATGGCTGCTTTTAAATCCGTTAATGATTGCTCAGGAAGCAATATGAAGCCAGTAACGGAACTTTGCTAAAATGATTTGCACATCAGTTTGAATTTCAGGCAAAGATGGTCTTTATTTGACACAAGCTCCAGCCCAAACTCCACATCTGAACCAGCCTCAATTTGGGAAAGGGGGGGAGGGCTGGAACCCTAAACCTAGATCTAATCTGAATACTGCAAAATGCAGCTTTGTAATAAACTGAACTAAATCCCAGGATCTAAAAACTGCACACCTGGGAGTGTAAAGCTGTGGATCCCATTCTCAATTTGCTCATCTTGTTTAAAGTGCATTAACTCACTCCTGTTGTCTACGGGGCCTGATCTGGAAGATTTTAATCTTGTGGTGAAACTAATGACAAGTGGGAGTCCTGGTTGAGTGAGGGCAAAATATGTCAGGATCAGGTCAAATGGGAATCTGTCATTTTACTCATTCACCCTCGCTTGCTCAGGAAGTGACATATCCTTCCTATAACTTAACAATGCAAGGGTTTTTTTCTGGGGAAAAAAATGAGAAAATGGTAAAATACCATTGAATGGCAAGTGATTCCTGTGCTTTAACACCTTCAGCCGATGCTGTTCTTACCCAAAACACTTACTTGAATTATTAATAGTTTCCAACTGCTCAGCTTGAAATAATATAGCATTGGAAAGAGAAAAGTCACTCGCATTATTCAAAGTGGTTATTAAAAATATGCTCCCTAAAAAAAATCTGTATAATTCGTATCTTTCTCCAGAGACCAGCCTGAGAATGAGATCCAGAGAAATCCCAATGCACTTGCTGAAGGTTAATTGATAAAATACAATGTAACGGAAAAGCTTGCAAATTCCCTTTAAAACTGAGACATACCCGTCTGCTCCTTTAGTTGTTTTAGCTTTACAGGATTTTTCATATTTGCAGTCAGAGATGGCTTGATTCGTCTGGAGACTTGATGCCAGAGCTGGTCAAATTATTCATTTCAAATACAGATACCTTTTAACTGAGCAGTGCTACAGTTCCCACCAAACAATCTATTTCATCTGTCAATATGACTTTTCTAGACGATTTACCCAGCGTTGCTCGGATCCTTAATCAAATAAGTTTTGTTTTTCTTCATTTAAACCATTGTTCTGGGGTGGGGGGTTCTGTACGCAGGCTGTCCCGGGGAGAGAGGACAACCCCAGCTCCCTCTCACTGCAGAAGCTTGGGACCAGGTGAGAAGAACCTCTCCATTGCCACCGCAGCGGGCACAGCTGTGGAAGAGGTGCATGTTCCCTAGCTGGGGGACAGACAGACACAGACACACAAACAGACAAACTCTGAAATATATAGTAGATAGATATCCCTTTCTCCACACCTGTCCCCTGCTGGCCTAATGGGGTTATATCTCTCCTAGTCCCCACCTCTGGCCCCTTGCTGCCCTCCTGTGGTCATCCTACAGTGTAACTCCCTCCTTCCAGACTCCTCCCTTTCATTTTATGAGAAATACTTAAATTCCAGGCACATCCCATTGTCCTGGCACAACCAAACCCTGACCTTCCTTTAAGTTATGCTGCAGTTTCTACTTATACCAAATTTGATGGTCCTAGCTCTTACCGTTTAGGAGGAGTTCCTGAACAAATGGACTCACAGAAAGATGGATGGACATATAGATAGACAGATGCAAAAATATATAGTAGATGATGCATATTTACAATCACTTCAATTAAATCTGGCACCTCATCAGATGGGCGTCTGAGATACTGCGCAGTAAATATTACAAAAGCCCCACATACCTTGGGTAATGATTTTGAAAGTTTTAATATATTAAAATATCACAACCTCTTTCATACAATAGATTAAGTCATGATGGTCAATTAAGGCTAGCTGAAACAAAAAACAGGACTATGTAGCACTTTAAAGACTAACAAGATGGTTTATTAGGTGATGAGCTTTCGTGGGCCAGACCCACTTCCTCAGATCAAATTGAGGCTAGCTTGGTGGAATGAAGGCCTAGTATCTAATAGTCTTTTACCTATTATCTAATTTCTATAAAACATGCAAGTGTAGAAACCCAACAGAGCAAGCTGAAGTAAATATGAACCAGGTTGGTTGTTTTTATGTCCACTGCAATATTAAAGAAATGACTAAAACTTGATGTCAAAGTTAGAGATGTTGGCAGAGGAAGGAAGGCATTGATCTCTGCACAGAGGGATGTCATTTCCCTCCTTCTGTTAGTTTGTTTAAATTGATCTTCTTCGGTTCGGGTGAGAAATCATATCGACCATGAATTTGTCTTATTTCCATCAGTCTTTCAGAATATATTCATCGTATAGGGAATATGTGGTTCTTTTTTTTTTTTTGATTAGGAAGCATCAGGTTAACTTTTTCTTAAACCCTACCTGCAAGTTTCACAAGCTGACAACCTACCAGAGAGCAGTCTATTTACACTTCCTGTAGAACGAGCAATAAAGGAGGACCCCTGACTTGAATGTAGAAGGTAGGGTGATCATCTGGGTATCTAAGGTGTTTGTACACAAATGCAAGAAGCCTGGGAAACAAACAGGAAGAATTAGAAGCCCTGGCCCAGTCAAAGAACTATGATTTGATTGGAATAACGGAGACTTGGTGGGATGACTCACATGACTGGAGCACTGTCATGGAAGGGTATAAACTGTTCAGGAAGAACAGGCGGGGAGAAAAGGAGGAGGAGTTCAATTGTATGTAAGAGAGCAGTATGTTTGCTCGGAGCTCCAGTATATAGAGGGTGAAAAGCCTGTTGAGAGTCTATGGGTAAAGTTTACAGGTGGAAGCAACAGGGGTGATGTTGTGGTTGGTGTCTGCTGTAGACCACTGGATCAGGTGGATGAGGTAGATGAGGCTTTCTTCAGACAACTGAGAGAAGCTTTCAGATCACAGGCCCTGGTTCTCATGGGGGATTTTAATCACCCTGACATCTGTTGGGAGACCAATACGGCAGTACACAGACAATCCAGGAAGTTTTTGGAGAATGTTGGGGATAACTTCTTGGTACAAGTGCTGAAGGAACCGACCAGGGGCCATGTGCAGCTTGACCTGCTGCTCACAAACAGGGAAGAACTAATAGGGGAAGTAGAGGTGGGTGACAACCTGGGAAGCAGTGATCGTGAGATGGTAGATTTCAGGATCCTGACCAAAGGAAGAAAGGAGAATAGCAAAATACACACCTTGGACATCAGAAAAGCAGACTTTGACTCCCTCAGAGAACTGATGGGCAGGATTCCCTGGGATGCTAACATGAAGGGAAAAGGAGTCCAGGAGAGCTGGCAGTATTTTAAAGAAGCCTTATTGAAGGCACAGGAAGAAACCATCCCGATGTGCATCAAGAAAAGCAAATACGGTAGGCAACCAGATTGGCTTATCGGGGACATCCTTGGTGAGCTTAAACACAAAAAGGAAGTTCACAAGAAGTGGAAACTTGGACAGATGACTAGGGAGGAGTATAAATATATTGCTCAAGAATGCAGGGGAGTTATCAGGAAGGCAAAAGCACAATTGGAATTGTAGCTAGCAAGGGATGTGAGGGGTAACAAGAAAGGTTTCTACAGGCATGTTAGCAATAAGAGTGTGATCACAGAGAGTGTGGGGCCCTTACTGGCTGAGGGAGGTAACCTAGTGACAGATGATGTGGGAAAAGCTGAAGTACTTCACCGACAAGGTCAGCTCCCAGACAAATGCACTAGACAGTGCAGTAAGGGAAGGAGGTGGACAGCCCTTGGTGGGGAAAGAACAAGTTAGGAACTATTTAGAAAAGCTAGACATACACAAATCCATGGGTCTGGATTTAATGCATCCGAGGGTACTGAGGGAGTTAGCAAACGTCATTGCAGAGCCTTTGGCCATTATCTGTGAAAACTCATGGAGAGATCCCAGATGATTGGAAAAAGGCAAATGTAGTGCCCATCTTTTAAAAAGGGAAGAAGGACGATCCAGGGAACTACAGACCAGTCAGCCTTACCTCAGTTCCTGGAAAAACCATGGAGGGGATCCTCAAGGAATCCATTTTGAGGCACTTGGAAGAGAGGAAAGTGATAAGGAATAGTCAACATGGATTCACAAAGGGTAAATCGTGCCTAACCAATCATGTTCAGGATTAGCTTCTATGATGAGGTAACTGGCTCTGTGGACGTGGGAAAGTCAGTGGATGTGATATATTTTGACTTCAGCAAAGCTTTTGATATGGTCTCCCACAATATTCTTGCCAGCAAGTTAAGGGAGTATGGATTGGATAAATGGACTGTAAGATGGATAGAAAGCTGGCTAGACTGTCAGGCCCAACGGGTAGTGATCAATGGCTCGATGTCAGGTTGGCACTCGGTTTCTAGCGGAGTGCCCCAAGGATCAGTTCTAGAGCTAGTTTTGTTCAACATTTTTATTAATGACCTAGATGAAGGGATGGATTGCACCCTCAGCAAGTTTGCGGATGACACTAAGCTAGGGGGAGAGGTAGATATGCCTGAGGGCAGGGATAGGGTCCAAAGTGACCTGGACAGATTAGAGGATCGGGCCAAAAGAAATCTGATGAGGTTGAACAAGGAAAAGTGTAGAGTCCTGCACTTGGGATGGAAGAATCCCAAGCATTGTTACAGGCTGGGGACTGACTGAAGTTCGGCAGAAAAGGACCTGGGGATTCCAGTGGATAAGAAGCTGGATATGAGTCAACAGGGCACCCTTGTAGCCAAGAAGGTGAATGGCATATTAGGTTGCATTAGGAAGAGCATTGCCAGCAGATCCAGAGAAGTGATTATTCCCCTTTATTCGGCTCTGGTGAGGCCACACCTGGAGTATTGTGTCCAGCTCTGGGTCCCCCACTATAGAAAGGATGTGGACGCATTGGAGAGGGTCCAGTGGAGGGCAACCAAAATGATGAGGGGGCTGGAGCGCATGACCTATGACCTATGAGGAGAGACTGAGGGATTTGGGTTTGTTTAGTCTGCAGAAGAGAAGAGTGAGGGGGGATTTGGTAGCAGCCTTCAATTTCCTGAAGGGAGGTTCCAAAGAGGATGGAGAATGGCTGTTCACAGTGGTGACAGATGGCAGAACAAGGAGCAATGGTCTCAAGTTACAGTGGGGGAGGTCTAGGTTGGATATTAGGAAAAACTATTTCACTAGGAGGGTACTGAAACACTGGAATGGGTTCCCTAGGGTGGTGGTGGAATCTCCATCCCTGGAGGTTTTTAAATCTCGGCTTGACAAAGCCCTGGCTGGGTTGATTTAGTTGGGATTGGTCCTGCCTTGGGCAGGGGGCTGGACTTGATGACCTCCTGAGGTCTCTGCCAGCTCTATGATTCTATGACTCTATGACTCTAAGGCTTTGCCTTTGAGCTAATTTGTGAAGCTTTGCTAAGTACTCAAAGTTCCTCTGAAATGCATCAATGGCCAATAATATTCTGCTAAACGGAGAGTCAGATTTTCAAACATGACTAATAGATAGAAAGGAAATAGGAGCTCTTGAATAAAGTAAAATGAATTGCTAGCTTTATTCTGTGACCATCCCCTTTGTGTCTTGGCATTTGTGAGAATGTTTGTAGGTTGCCCTACCTCCATCTCTGGTTACTCGTCAACAAACTGTATTATTTAGCTATTAAAAGTTAAGACCCTTTCGGGTACATCTAAACTGCTAGCTTCTTTCAAAAGAAGCTTTTTCAGAAGAGATCTTCCAAAAAAACTTCTTCCGAAAGAGAGTGTCCACACTGCCAAAGCGCATTGAAAAAGCCATCTGCTTTTTTGAAAGATAGCGTCAGCGCTAATTGGATGCTATCTTGCATTTAAGCTGTGATTACTATGGACAGAGTGGCCACCAGGGCACCTGTGCTTTTTCCTGGAGACCTCTTCTTTCGAAAGAACTCCCTCTTCCCCATCCACACATGCCGTTTTCCAAAAGAGCTCTTTCGGAAAAAGGCTTCTTCCTCATAGAAAAAGGTTTGCCAATGTCGAAAAAAAACCCCCTCTGTTCTTTCGATTTTCTTTCAAAAGAATGCAATAGCAGTTTGGACGTTAGTGACGGTTTTTCAGAAAAACGGTCGTTTTTCTGAAAAAACCCTGCAGTCTAGACGCACCCTTACTCTGTGTAAACATTAAAGATCCCCAAGAGCAGACCTGTAATTCAGTGGAGATCCTAAATCTTTGGTCGCTTTCCCCTCACCATTGCACAGAATATCGTATGCCTGCTGTTGTATATCAGGGACTCTGTGTGACGAGTGGTTCTCCTCTGCCCCTTCACAGTAGAATCTGAACACCTCACAGTCTTTAGTGTTATCCTTATAACACTTTGCAAAATTATCCCTATTTTACAGATGGAGAACTGAGGAACAGAGAGGCTAAGTGTCTTGCCTCTGGTCATACAGGATCTGTAACTGAACCCATTTCTGCCGAGACCAAGGGTTGTGCCCCGATAAAGTTGTTAGTCTGTATGGTGCCTCTGGACTCCTTGTTGTTTTTCTCTCAATGTAGCTGAAGTTTCATAAGTCTGCTCATAAGCTTGTAAGAAATTAATGCACTGTGTCCTTTGCATTAGTACATTTTCTACAGCAATTGGCTTTATAGACAAAAAAGTTTGTCATCTTACTGCAGAATTTACACCATGGAAAATTACAGGATTGTATGCAAAAGCAGCTGTAGCATAATGCTTTAAAACTAGAGGCAGTTCTGACAATGCTGTAAAAATGAACATCCCTTCAGGCTAATCCAGCTAATAACGTGTTTAGTGCTGAAGGGTTTTCATCAAAGCATCACCTGTGTTCAGGGGAAGAATGAGGAGAAATGCAAAGAAAACACACAGGCCTATTTACTTCAGGCACTTAACTGGCTCCCAATGGGACCCATTCTATTGTCTTCTTCCTCAGGACTTAGCCCCATTGCACCCGATTAGTAGTATCGGGAAATGTAGGTGGGAGGAAGGGGTTTGGAATTTAAGATGGCAGCAAAACATTGAACAAATTCTGGAACCTGCTGCCCCTAAACCGATAAAATGACTGAGCAGGGAATGAACGTTACAGTCCGCAAGGCCTTTTCCCCTTGATAAGTCCAAAAAAGCAAACTGAGGCTATGTCTAGATTGCAGGCTTCTTGCACGAGAAGCTTTTTTCGGAAGAGATTTTCCAAAAAAACTTCTTCCGAAAGAGAGCGTCCGCACTGCAAAAGCGCATTGAAAAAGTGATACACTTTTTTGAAAGAAAGCGTCCAGACTGCCTGGACGTGCTCTCACATGTAAGAAGTGATTGCTATGGACAGAATGGCCACCAGGGCACCTGTGCTGTTTCCTCTTTCCTCTTCTTCTGAAAAACTCCCTCTTCCCCATCCGCATACGCCTTTTTGCAAAAGAGCTCTTTTGCAAAAAGGCTTCTTCCTCATAGAATGAGGATTAGCAAATGGGCAAAAAGCCCTCTGTTCTTTCAATTTACTGTAGAAAGAATGCGCTTGCAGTGAGAACATAAGTTTTGTCAGAAAAACAGCCATTTTTCTAACAAAACTCTGTAGTCTAGACATAGGCTAGGTGAACATGTCTCAGAGGGGGAGCCGTGTTAGTCTGTAACTTTAAAAACAACAAGTCGTCCTGTAGCACCATACAGTACCCAGCAGCATTATTTTGGAATATGTGACTTTATCCCAAAATAACAAAGAGCTCATCTACTCTACGAGCCTTTACTTCAAAATAATGTCAAGCTGGAGGACTTCTTACTCAGACTCCTATAACCCTCATTTCACCAGGAGTAAGGGAAGTTGAAGGAAAAGTGTTCTTCCTTTGATTTCCTGTGGTATAGACAGCACCAAAAGCTGAATTAAGCTATTGACGCACATAAGAACATAAGAACATAAGAACCAAAGGTCCATCTAGCCTGCCTGCCGACAGTGGCCAGCACCAGGTGCCCCAGAGAGGGTGGACCGAAGACAATGATCAAGCAATTTGTCTCCTGCCATCCTTCTCCAGCCTCTGACAAACAGAGGCCAGGGACACCATTTCTATCCCCTGGCTAATAGCCTTTTATGGACCTAACCCCCATGAAATTATCTAGCTTCTCTTTAAACTCTGTTATAGTGCTAGCCTTCACAGCCTCCTCTGGCAAGGAGTTCCACAGGTTGACTACACGCTGTGTGAAGAAGAACTTTCTTTTATTAGTTTTAAACCTGCTACCCATTAACTTCATTTGGTGTCCTCTAGTTCTTCTATTATGGGAACTAATAAATAACTTTTCTTTATTCGCCCTCTCCACACCACTCATGATTTTATATACCTCTATCATATCCCCCCTCGGTCTCCTCTTTTCTAAACTGAAAAGTCCCAGTCGTTTTAACCTCTCTTCATATGGGACCCGTTCCAAACCCCTAATCATTTTAGTTGCCCTTTTCTGAACCCTTTCCAAGGCCAAAATCTCTTTTTTGAGATGAGGAGACCACATCTGTACACAGTATTCAAGATGTGGGCGTACCATAGTTTTATACAGGGGCAGTAAGATATTCTGGGTCTTATTTTCTATCCCTTTCTTAATAATTCCTAGCATCCTATTTGCCTTTTTGACCGCCGCTGCACACTGTGTGGAAGTTTTCAGAGAACTATCCACGATCACTCCAAGATCTCTTTCCTGATTTGTCATAGCCAAATTAGCCCCCATCATACTGTAGGTATAGTTGGGGTTATTTTTCCCGATGTGCATTACTTTACACTTATCCACATTAAATTTCATTTTCCATTTTGTTGCCCAATCACTCAGTTTGGTGAGATCTTTTTGGAGTCTGCTTCTGTCTTGACTATCCTAAACAGTTTGGTATCATCCGCAAACTTTACCACCTCACTGCTTACCCCTTTCTCCAGATCATTTATGAATAAGTTGAACAGGATTGGTCCCAGGACTGACCCTTGGGGGACACCACTAGTTACCCATCTCCATTCTGAAAATTTACCATTTATTCCTACCCTTTGTTTCCTGTCTTTTAACCAGTTCTCAATCCAAGAAAGGACCTTCCCTCTTATCCCATGGCCATGTAATTTACACAAGAGCCTTTGGTGAGGGACCTTGTCAAAGGCTTTCTGAAAATCTAAGTATATTATAGCTACTGGATCCCCCTTGTCTGCATGTTTGCTAACCCCTTCAAAGAACTCTAATAGATTAGTAAGACAGGATTTCCCTTTACCTAAACCATGTTGACTTTTGTCCAACAAATTATGTTGCTCAGTTTGACTCAATTCGACTTTAGCTTTGCTCTGTAGATGTGCCCTGAGAGAAACTACTCATCTGAGGAAGTGGGTCGTGCCCAGGAAAGCTCATGAGACTGTATCTATGTTTGTTCATCTCTAAGGTGCTACAGGACTATTTGTTGTTTTTTAAGTCAACATGATTAGAAAGTAAATAGGAAAACTGAGCTCCTCAGCCAGATGCAGCAAGCCCTGAGTCTGGCATGCAATATACACAAAGCTTTAGATCACACACTTCTTCTTTTTTAACCACTACACCAGCCATACACCCCAGAAGTAGAACTTCCCTTGAGCAAAGCGCGTTTATTAATTCGTTCACCACTTTGTCAAAAGAAAGTGGACAGGTACCGGTCTTTGTAAGCTGAGCAGATCCTCTGGCATGCTTAAACCTTATTGGACTAAGCAATATTTGGAACAAGCAGTTTTTCTCATCACACTGGATGGTGCAGCTAGGTTAGAGCCCTTAATACACACGCTTTCCCTTTAAGCCTCGTCTTCTCAGTTCAAGTTTTTGTCTCAGAGTTTGTGTGGCCGTCAGTGTGCATGGAGGAGGAAAAGGGTAAAAGCATGATTTCTCTGTCCCCAGTTTTATGCTCCCAGCCTATGTGCCCCGAAAACACAAGCCCAGTCACGTCCTGGTGGGTTTTGCCAAGCCCCAGAGTTCAGCAATCTCCATGGTGATTTCTTGCGCAACTAAATCACTGTGTGGTGCTTGCCCAACTGTCATGGAAACACAAATCCCTTATTTAATACTCCCCCGCTGTTTGGTGATGATTGTTCTATGCCCACTCAGGTATTGGTCACTTCCGTTGCTATAATCACTGGAGAACTAACATAGGGCGACTCCTACATTTACAAACTATTTCACTAGCAGCCATACACAATGCCATGCCCAGTAACGGTAGACACACTTTGGCAGAATAAAGGGTTTCAAGAGGTGTCTTTCATATGATAGCTGACCTGGCCTGCTTTGTGTGGTAACTAGTGGTGTCCCCCAAGGGTCAGTCCTAGGACCAATCCTGTTCAACTTATTCATAAATGATCTGGAGAAAGGGGTAAGCAGTGAGGTGGTAAAGTTTGCGGATGATACCAAACTGTTTAGGATAGTCAAGACAGAAGCAGACTGTAAGGGACTCCAAGAAGATCTCACCAAACTGAGTGATTGGGCAACAAAATGGCAAATGAAATTTAATGTGGATAAGTGTAAAGTAATGCACATCGGGAAAAATAACCCCAACTATACATACAGTATGATGGGGGCTAATTTGGCTACGACAAATCAGGAAAGAGATCTTGGAGTTATCGTGGACAGTTCTCTGAAAACTTCCACACATGCAGCGGCGGTCAAAAAGGCAAATAGGATGCTAGGTATTATTAAGAAAGGGATAGAAAATAAGACCCAGAATATCTTACTGCCCCTGTATAAAACTATGGTACGCCCACATCTTGAATACTGTGTACGGATGTGGTCTCCTCACCTCAAAAAAGAGATTTTGGCCTTGGAAAGGGTTCAGAAAAGGGCAACTAAAATGATTAGGGGTTTGGAACGGGTCCCATATGAGGAGAGGTTAAAGCGACTGGGACTTTTCAGTTTAGAAAAGAGGAGACTGAGGGGGGATATGATAGAGGTGTATAAAATCATGAGTGGTGTGGAGAGGGCCGATAAAGAAAAGTTATTTATTAGTTCCCTAAATAGAAGAACTAGAGGACATCAAATGAAATTAATGGGTAGCAGGTTTAAAACTAATAAAAGAAAGTTCTTCTTCACACAGCGTGTAGTCAGCCTGTGGAACTCCTTGCCAGAGGAAGCTGTGAAGGCTAGGAATATAACAGAGTTTAAAGAGAAGCTAGATAATTTCATGGAGGTTAGGTCCATAAAAGGCTATTAGCCAGGGGATAAAATGGTGTCCTTGGTCTCTGTTTGGCAGAGGCTGGAGGGATGGCAGGAGACAAATCGCTTGATCGTTGTCTTCGGTCCACCCCCTCTGGGGCACCTGGTGCTGGACACTGTCGGCGGACAGGATGCTGGGCTAGATGGACCTTTGGTCTGACCCGCTACGGCCGTTCTTATGTTCTTATGTTCTTATGTGTGACAATCAACCCGATACAAATAAGGAATATAGGGTTACAGAGCACTACTTTAATGTGTCACAGCTTGCCTGATGGCTGTGGCCTACAGGGGAACAGGCAGCTGCCCCCTCCCCACCTCGCTATTCCTTGCTAGATTGGGGGCGGGGAGAGGTTGTTGTCCTTGGGTGATTAAGGAAGGAGCAGGCTCAGAACTACCTTGAGAAAAGAAACTACAATTCTGTATAATCCTTCTGCCAGGTCCTACACTGTATTGATAAATAGTATTAGAAGGGTAGCCGTGTTAGTCTGAATCTGCAAAAGCAATGAAGAGTCCTGTGGCACATTATAGACTAACAGATTTATTGAAGCATAAGCTTTCATGGGCAAAGACCCACTTGACATGCATCTGATGAAGTGGGTCTTTGCCCACAAAAGTTTATGCTCCAATAAATCTGTTAGTCTATAAGGTGCCACAGGACTCCTCATTGCTTTTGTATTGATAAAGAGAGTCCTCCAGTAGTGACTAAACAGTAAGGCAGCTTATCAAAACAGATAAATCAATAGTTTCCCACAAATAGACACAATACAGAGCCGGTCACTTCCTCTGAATATCCATAAGCATTTGCCCAGATAGGATGGGATATTCAATTCCATCACATTCATGTCCCTTATTAGATCCTGCAAGGATAGATTGATTTAAAATCAAAGGGATTTTAAATCCTGGATTTTAATTAAGTTTTAAATCAGCAAGCAGGACAATTTGATTTAAATAATTGATTTTAATATTGTTTTGAATTTGAATTTTTAGGTATTTTCCTAAAAAAGGCTGATTCTAATTTGTTGGCAACTATGAAAACATGTTGACTGACATTTAAATGAAGCCTTTACACTAAATTTTGCTAATCAAAAAGATACACTATACCCATACATATTTATTTAAGAAAGTATATAGCTAAACATATATCAATTTAGTGTTAATTGTAATTGTTTTATGTTAGAAAATGGAGAATGAATTATGATTTCCCAGATAGTGATTAATTTTTATTGGCAATTTGTGTCAAGCTCCATTTGGCTGGAAATAGGAATTCACAAAAGTAGCATTTTTAACAATAAGTTAAATAAAACTACATTAATAGGCTGGATATATGAGAAAAATAAGCTTATCAAGTCATGTGTTGCTTTTAAAACTAAGGGTGAATCTACACAGTACGGCTTAACTCGAACTAAGCTACGCAAATTGAGCTACGTCAATTGTGTAGCTTAATTTGAAATAGGGAGCATCTACACAGTACTTATTTCAAAATAGAGCACTCTTCCTCCGACTGCCCTTACTCCTCGTACAATGAGGGGTTACAGGAGTCGGAGTAAGAAGTCCTCCAGATGGACAAATATTTTGACGTTATTTCGAAATAACTGCCTGCTGTGTAGACGCTAGTTATTTCAAAATAATGTTGCTGTGTAGACGTGCCCTAAGTGATTAAACAAAGGAAGTAGTTAGTGAATTGAACTGATTATTTGGGGCATCACATCCTTCAAGATTTTAGAACTCCTAGATCTCATCCTCTCACACCTCATTTTTATAGCTGGGCAGGTAAGAACAAGCTTTTCTGCTTTTTTAACCCTAAATTGGATTCTCAAGTGTGAATGAACTTAATTGGCTCAGTGCTTAGAACTCCTCATCAGTGTTCCCAGCAAGGTACCCACACTATGGTCCCAGGTCCTCTGTAATCACCTCTCCTGAGCTGGGACCTGCATCTCTCTCCCTCCTGAGCAGGGCTTTTTCTAGGCTAGGAAGTGCTACACTAAGCTACCTACAACAAGCCAGACTGCCTAACCAGGCCAGGACCTACACTTGGCTTTCTGATGGTGCTCTGAACAGGGGAATTGCTCACAGTTATAAGATACCTCCCAGTTCTTTATAAGCAATGTAGTGAGGTTTATTGGAAACACCTGGAAGGTGGGTGGGTACAAACCCACCCTCTCATAAAGACCCCTCCCCCAGCCTTGCAGGAAGGACCACTGGATGATTAGGGGGGCTGGTTAATGAAAAAAAGGTTCAGGGTTTTAGGTCAGAGGTTCAAAATGAGGGAAACAGAGGGGAACACCAAGCAGAGAACCCCAGACAGTGCCAACTGCTACTCAAAGCTGTCTAGGGAGCCAGTAAACGCCACCCAAAGGAACTCTGCCCGGCTGCATGAGATGAGGGAAGAGTGGATATAGGTCCCGCAGTCTCAAAGCACACCCTCCTCCAGCATCCTCCTCCTGGTGGTATAGATTGCGGCTTTGGCCAGGACCAGGAGGACGTTGCCAAGGAGGTCCCGCGACTTGGCGGGCCACGGATAGGTTGTGCAAAAAATACGGAGGTGTGGGGAAAAGTGCAGCCAGAACCTCAACAGGAGGTTCTGGAGGAGCTGGAAGAGGGGCTGCAAACCCTCAACTTGTATTCAATGGAGCCCAGAATGTGGGGCTGCCAGGGAGGAGGGGTGCTGCTTTCATTTACAGACACGCTTCACTGATGGCAGCCTCACTGCTGGGGCTGGCTGAAGAGGAGCTGGTGCCCCTTTTATAGGCACAGTGATGGCAGCTGGAGCTTCCCGAGAGAGTTGGACTCTCAGAGCCAACTCTCCCTCTGACTCCTCCCCACCTCTGCTGACTCTCCCCACTCCTATTCACACCGTCAGCTTATCTTCCTCTGCCTTCTCATTTGGGTGATCAAAATGATGAGGAGGCTGGAACACATGACCTATGAGGAGAGGCTGAGGGATTTGGGTTTGTTTAGTCTGCAGAAGAGAAGAGTGAGGGGGGATTTGACAGCAGCCTTCCTCCTTGGAACCTTCCTTCAGGAAGTTGATGGAGAAAGGCTGTTCTCAGTGGTGGCAGATGGCAGAACAAGGAGCAATGGTCTCAAGTTGCAGTGGAGGAGGTCTAGGTTGGATATTAGGAAAAACTATTTCCCTAGAAGGGTGGTGAAGCACTGGAAAGGTTACCTAGGAAGGAGGGGGTGGAATCGCCACCCCTAGAGGTTTTTAAGTCCTGGCTTGACAAAGCCCTGGCTGAGTTGATTTAATTGGGATTGGTCCTGCCTTGGCCAGGGGGCTGGACTTCATGGCTCCTGAGGTCTCTTCCAGCCTTGGGATTCTATGATTCTGTGATAGTATGATCTCTGGGGGCAGGACTCAGGAGGTGGTAGCTGATTAGTGCAGGCATGCTGCACCGCTCTGAAAATGTGGGGGGCGGGTCTTAATTGCTTCCTGCATGGCTGCTCATCCACACACTTTATGGGGAACTACGATGACAGTCTATAGATATCAATATGGAGGACAAATATTTAATAATGGGACAGGCAGAGAAAGGTCTAACCACAGTGCAGTGGCTGGAAGTCAC
This sequence comes from Rafetus swinhoei, assembly GCA_019425775.1. Taxonomy (NCBI): domain Eukaryota; kingdom Metazoa; phylum Chordata; order Testudines; family Trionychidae; genus Rafetus; species Rafetus swinhoei. The sequence continues at coordinate 33,272,786 of CM033426.1, forward strand.
AACTAGACTGGAAATAAGGCATCAGTCATGATTTTGTAGACCTCTATCCTATCCCCCCTTAGTCATCTCTTCTCCAAGCTGAAAGGTATCAGTCTGATTCATCTTGCCTCATCTGACACGTCCCAAACATTTTGTTGCCTTTTCATTTTTTTAGACGAAGCAACCACATATGCATTCAATATTCAAGACATGGGCAATATTCAAAATATAGAGGCAATACAATATTCTCTGCCTTATTATGTATTTCTTTCTTAATGATTCCCAACATTCTGTTTGCTTCTTTGACTGCCGCTGCATAATGAGTGGATGTTTTCAGAGAACTAGCCACAATGACTCCAAGATCTCTCTGGAGAGGTAACAGCTAATTTAGACCCCATCCTTTTACATACAGTTGGGATTATGTTTTCCAGTGTGCACTACTTTGCATTTATCAGTATTGAAATTCATCTGCTATTTCATTGCTCAGTCACCTAGTTTGGTGAGATCCTTTTGAAATGCGTCACAGTCGGCTGTGGACTTCACTATCTTGAGCACTTTTGTAACATCTGCACATTTTGCCACCCCTTTCTCCAGCTCATTTATGGATGTTAACTTGGAATGCTCCCAGTAGAGGTGCCTGGGGATACCTCTCTAGTCTGAGAACTGACCATTTATTCCTACCCTTTGTTTTCTCACTTTTAACCAGTTTTCAAGTCATGAGGGGTGTGGAAACACATCCCAATCTGCATAGGGTGTGGGAGCATCTGTCTGAATCAGACAGTGCAGGGATTTCCACTTGGGCCTCCCAAATCCTACCTGAGTTTCGTAAGCATGAAGTTATTGGCTACTCTGAGGCAAGGGGGGGTCCCTCTTTTCCACCCTGTGCCTGTGACTCCTGTCCAACAAAAGCTTTGTCAAATCTGGCACATTCTGGGGGGAAAAAATTGTTTCAGTTTTAAAATCTGAAAATTTCCCAACTAGCTGTACTAGGGAGATCTTTTCAAATGTTTTGCAAAATTACCAGCTTGAAGATTCCAGCGGGTGCTGTAATTTGAAGACAGGCAGCCCCACGTAAAGCCTTGCAAAGGAACATATTGCAAACAATATATTTTTGTACTTAAAAATATTCTAGTTTAATGATGGCTGACCAGTCAGCGTTTGGAAGTAAATCAGAGTGCAAATGGCAAAACAATAATGTTCTTTAAACAAAATTATCTGTAAACAAATCTATCTGGAAGGCAATGAATGCATGATGCATTATTCATTTCTATTATCAAAAAATACTTCCCTGGCTCCCACAGACTGGTAATAAAGTATTCAGAATACAGTAGCCGCCATCCCAGAAACCAGTCTCTAATGTGATATTAAAGTTAAAAGTGAAGTATATTACCCCAAAGCTAGATATTTGAATAATCCTGGAATGAATCCATCTCATGATCCTTTTGAAAGTTGGGTTTATTTTTTTCCTAACTACAGCACTTTGATTACATCCAAAATGAAAAATGTTCACTGCTCTGTTCTCTCTCCACTGCTTGAATGTCTCCCAAGACATCTTGGTTTATGTAACAGATGAAGAGCCGTCCCCTTCCCCCGTCAGGAGCCAGCCTGTCTGAGGACAGCCTATGCTACTGGGACAGAGTATGGACTCAAAGTCTGGAGGTAGAACATGGAGATTGGCCTTCTGGATCTGACCCAAGGTTAATGTCCTGTTTCTGACAGTGGCCAGTACCGGCTGCTTCCGAGAAGGTATCAGCACCATGCGGTAGTACATGTAGGCTAATCTGTTCCCTCACACCCTCCTTAGTCCTTGTCCCAGTTCCTAAGGCACTGTAGTTCCCAGCTCACTAGCTCGCTAACAATAGCAATAGAGATGCAGCTGTGTTAGTCTAGTCTAGCTGAAACAAAAAACAGGACTATGTAGCACTTTAAAGACTAACAAGATGGTTTATTAGGTGATGAGCTTTCGTGGGCCAGACCCACTTCCTCAGAAGTGGGTCTGGCCCACGAAAGCTCATCACCTAATAAACCATCTTGTTAGTCTTTAAAGTGCTACATAGTCCTGTTTTTTGTTTTAACAATAGCTGTGAGCCAGCTCAGTCTAGTTGCCCAAGTATATACTGAGGGGGCTGGGCACAGCAGTCATCAGGCAGCTAGTTCATGTGCTGAAGGAGAATTAACGTGCACATCTACCCAGTCCCAAGCTGGGAATTGCACCTCCACCTGGTGCAGATGTCACCTCACAGAGATCAGCTTAAGCCTGGAAACATGAGGCTTAGTATCCTAACAGTACCGCACAACACTCCAGGACCACACATCTGCAGCGTGAGGTGGTGGAGTGACCCTCAATGGAATAGAACGCACTTCTCGTCCATAAAAACCCCACTAAATCTGGAGCACTTGGAGAGGATTCCCATGGTGAGGTCAGTAACTACCATCAGCCTCTCTGAAGATTCAATTAGCTGCTCAGAAAATGTGGTGGCAAAAGATTTAGACCTTAAAGCAGCAGAGGCATGATAAATCCTGCTGCTTTGCTCTCCCTGCCCCTCCTAAGACCCCAGAGAATGCTGCCACGCCTTCCCTGGCCAGTTTTCATCACTGTCCCTGCGTCTGCCTTGTTTCAGAGTCTTCCCCAAGCCATGTGGGGAGGAGCTGCCAGCCATGTCACCAGTCCCAGAGGTTCATGACCCAGCTCCCAGATTCTGACATTTGCGGGGGTTCGTCCAGACCAGTATGGAGCTGTGTCATCACCTGCCTTGTAACCCCGGGACCTTCTGTGCTGTCCAGCTTTGGCACAGAGCCCTGCCACCAGCAGCCTGCCTACATCATGATGTCCTCACCCTGGCTTCTTCCACTCTGGTTATGCTTTCAAGGGTAACCCCCGACAACCGTGCCTGCTCCCAGTCACACCAAGCCCCATGTTCAGCCCCTCTCGTTACAGCTCTCCCTAAACCAAGTCACATTTACTGCCCCTTTCAAAAGAGAGTGTACAGCACCCGCCTGAGGATTTCATTCTGCAGTTTCAACACTACCCAGACATGGCTGTGGAAGAAAACAAGAGCAAGGTATGTAGGTAATTGGGATAGAACTGGTTGGAAACAAAGTGTTTGAACACTAAAACCTAAGGCCTGGTCTACACTAGAGCACACGCTCCATCGGCTTCCCTTGCACCTCACAGAATGAGGAGTGTAGGCAGGAGCGGCCAGAGGCGGGCTGTGGCAGCTGGAGCCCCAGGCGGAACGCGCTATCGGCGCCCCCGCCTGCACGGCCGTCAATGGAGTGATGTCATCATCGGGCACCCCATGACATCATCATCGGGCACCCCGGGCGCCCCGTTGAAGGCGGCACCCTAGGCGATGGCCGAGTCGGCCTGTAGTCACGTCCGCCCCTGAGTATAGGACCGCCCTCAGCATTCAATTTAGGGGTCTGCACTAGGCCCACTAAATCGAACACTAGAAGATCAACCTCTGGAGAGGGTCGATCTTCTCCAGAGTGTAGACGAGCCCTCGCTTACCAAAGGAGGACCTTTTATTCAGGGTGGTTTTCTCACCACACTTGTCCCAGAATAGCTGGCAGGTTCCTAGCAAGGAACCAAAAGAGAGCTCAAAGTGCTTGCGTTCCTCGACGACTCAGGTGAAGAGTGCCAAAATGGCTGTCACTCTATGCTTATGCCCTCAGCGTTTCCCTTTGTTTTCAAAGTCCCGCAGCCCTCCTGGGGGCTTAGCTTGCTGAGCTCATTAGGGAGCTGAAGCGAAGTGAGTTTTTGCAGTCTCCTCCACCTCCCACTGGGATAACTCCGGGCCATCTCCCTCACTTACTTGCTAGTCTGAGGGTTTTGTTTAACGTTTGGGAAGCATACTTCCACTGTCCTCACACTGGGGAGAGATTAGAGCAGGCAGAACCACCTGCCTTTGTCCTGGGCGGGGTGATTTCAGCCCTGCCGGACAAACACGTTTAAGACACTTTTCCAGCATGTGTTTATATGTAGTCACATTTCCCCCACAATAATATTCGTCACCAGTGTGCTACTAGTCTGCAGATGATGCCTTACATGACATGTGCTCAGTGCAGATGATGACAGAGAGTTGGGGCCCAGTGTTCTGCTTAGGCCAGCTGAGACATCCTGCCAGATACCAGAGAGCCTCTTGCCCTCTGGCATTGGGGTGCCCAGAGGGCCATCGTGGATAAACTCTGCAGAAGGGAGTAAGTGGCATGGAGCATGCAGATGACGTCGGAGACCAGGAATCATCTCCAGCTACAAGGGGTCTAATCGCACCAGAGAGCACAAGCCAAGGAATGGGGAGATTTCCCGGTGTGGAGGGATGATGTATATGGAGAGCGCATGTCACAGACTATGGGGGATTTGTAACCAGGCCCATAGGGAGCACGTCAGGGGCTGGGAAGGGTTTTGAGAAGTAGGGCTGGCATCGCTGCAGAATAAACTCTCCCTGCCTTTCCCCTGCTAGAAACCCTGCCCCACCGCAATTCTTGGGCTAGCGCTTAATTTGACCCTTCCAAAAGTGCCATTTTCAAATGCATGAATGACACCAGAGCTCTATAGTGACTAACCTTTCAGCCTGTTTCACAGCAGGTTGCTAAATGGGGGTAAACATCTCTTCTTCTGTGTGTGCACAAAGCAGCCCTGGCCCAGGACTGAGCCTCCAAGGCGTGAAAATGATACAAATGAAAAGATGAATAATCATATCTTAGCATGGAGCAGGGAGTCTGGGACCAACCCTGATTGTTAGAAACAGATCAGCTGCAAATGCAGCAGCTCAAACCCAGCGTGAGCTTCGGAAACATTGTGCTGCGTAAAACAGATGACTCCTTCTTGCACGGCTCAATCATAGATGCAGAACTGGTGTAGACAATAGGCTGGGATGGCAAAGATACCATTGGCCAGATTCTGATCTCCATTACTATGGTGATTCCATTTAAAAGAGCAGACTATCTCTGGACTGATGCATGGGGATGTAAGGGAATGCTAAATAGTGTTACACTATTCAGTGACTGTGTAGCACCTTGTGCCATGTACCTGTAGCTCATTGTGGTCATTCCTGGCAGTGTGCTACAGCAGCTTACAATAAACACAGCTGGTGTTAACTCTCTAGGAAGGAATCGCTGAGCCAGTCCATAACTGTTTATAGTACAGAAGCCTGACTTGCTAGCAGTCCTGCAATGCACAGGAAGTCCATGCCTGGCAAAGCCCTGGCTGGGATGATTTAGTTGGGGTTGGTCCTGCTTTGGGCAGGGGACTGGACTTGATGAGGTTTCTTCCAGCCCTAGGATTCTAGGATTCTATGGCTTGGTGTGAGAAGTGAACTAGTGCCAGAGAAAAACAGAAACAGAAGGAAAAGTAGCAACACAGGTTTCAGCTAGAAGGTGGGAGAAAAACAGAAAGTTGCAGGATCTCATAAAAATGCAACCATCAGTGCCCCAGAGAACTTCAGCTTGGTTATCCTTTTAGACTGCACAGACTGGAAGCAGTATGTTAGAAGATTTCACATTGCTACCAGTCTCTGTGAGGAAGCTAGAAATATTCAAGTATTGTATTTAATTTATGCGCAGGGAAGCAGGCAGAGCATGTTTTTAAATCATTTACCTTGACTGTCAAAGATGGTCACACCGATGCTATAAAAGAGTTTTGGCTCTTTGATGCATACTTTACACCTTGGGGAAATTACGAAAGAGCATGTTTCCATGGGAAAATTCAAAACCCATTGGAAAATACTGAATCTTTTACACAAACTGCATGCATTGGCTGAAAGCCGTGGTTTGGGGATTGCAAAAAACATGAAAGTATCAGAGAGAGGGTCGTGATTGGGTTCACAGACAAGAACCCATCACAGCAGCTGCAATTAGAGAGACTTAAATCTACCCTCAGTTATACAGACAGCAAAGTAGTTGGAACTAGTCAGAGAGCGGAACAAAGCGCAGCGCTATCATGGGGCGCACCACCTACCGCAGGTTTGCTGCCTCCTGCTGGTCACTCAAGGTTGATGCCCCCTTCCGCAGTACGCTTGCTGGCACCCTGCCTCTCCTGTGCTGCAACCCTTCTCTCAGCCCGTCTCATGACTCAGCCCCCTGGCTAGGTCACTCAGTGTTCCCCTCTTCTGGGGGAGCAAAGTCTCTTCAATCTAGCAGTTCTAGGCAGCCTTCCTGTTCACTGCCTCTGTGCCATTCCCTCAGTGGGTGGCAGGGGAATCCAACCCCCCTCCCCCTTATTCCGGGTTACAGGACAGGGACCCTCAGCTCAGCAGTTCTGGGCTTTCCTCTCTCCTTCCCTGGACTGCTTCCTAGCACTCCTGATGCCCCTTGTCGCTCCTTCTGGATGTGCCACCTTCTCAATTCTCCTTCATCCTCCCAGGAAGTAACGTTGGCCTGTCTTTCTACAGTCTTGCCCAGCTGCTTCCATCAGTTCCAACTCCCTGGCTCTGTACAGACTCTGCCTCTTCCTCACAGCTGAACCCGCTTCCAGTGAGTTCCGCGGTTTAGAGCAGGTTGGATAGATGTCTATCAGGGACGGTCTAGACTAGCTTCCCGTGGCTCCCCTTGGCTGCAAAGGACGAAACGGAGCCAATGGGAGCCGTGAGGCTCCGTAGCTGTGGTGCCAGTAAATAAACAACCCGGGCGGCCAGTTAATGTGTTTCTGAAAGTGATTTCGTGGGACGCTTTCAGAAACACTGGTCCAGAGGGTGCTGGGTCCTGCCATGTGGGCAGGGGACTGGACTTGATGACCCTCAAGGTCCCGTCCTGTTCTAGGATTCTGTGATTCTATCCTCTTCCAGTTTTGGCCTGTGGCATTAATTGGCCTGTTTGGCCATCTAAGCCCTTCCAATCCTGTGTGAGATGGGCATCCCATTACAAGCAGCATCTTGAAAAACCAGGAACTAGCTTGGATGCTGTAAACAGGCGCACAGTGAGTGGGAAAAGTGATCATCCTAAAACCCCTGTGGCTAAGAAGGACCAATTTAAGGCCTTCAAGTGAAACAAAGAAGCCCTTGAGAAATTCATAACCCAAAAATGTAAGTTTAGTCAAAGATGCAAGATGTAATAAATGCACAAAATATGGACGTTTTGGAGCTGTTGGCTTACCAATGCAGCCAGGGAGCTGACAATCAAAAACATTGTTTCTGGACTCTATCGCACATGATAAAAGAGAGTGAACTAGAGTATTCATGGCAGGACAATTGACTATAAAATTGACCCAGGAGCAGAGACGCTGGCCATCTCAGAAGGTAATTACAATCATCTTCAGATAAATCATCACACACCTCTGGTGTGTCTCTAAGAAGGAAGCCTGGGTAGCCAGTCCATATCTGTACAGAAGCCTGACCTACAAACAGCAGCCCTGCAGGCCTAGCAATTCCGGGCCCCACTGCAGAACAGTCCATGGGCCTCCGGCGCATACAAGCCAGGCCTGCACAGGCCTCTTGACATTTGGGTAGTGCAGCCCCTGTGCTCTTGGTGCCCACCAAGCTGCTGGCTTCGCCAGGCTTCCACATTCCTGCCTGATAGGGTCGTTTCTTTGTACAAATCCAAAGATCCTTGCCTTGCCCCTTGCCTGAGGCCCTGTCCCGTCTCTCCCCTACACTGCCACCCTTCCCTGCTCCCTCCATCCCCCTTCCCTCTGGGGCTCACAGCCTAGTGTCTGGATGACTGCAAATTACCTGACTTGATGGTCGTTGTTAGCAGAGAGGACACTCCCTGCCAGCCAACTGATTCTGTTTAGCAAGGGAAATCAGAATTTCATCCTACCAGACAAGGAGGACGGAAAGAGCTTCATTTTGCAAAGTGAAGCCATGGGCTAACCCTAAAATACCATTGGTATTGGGCCAAAAGTGGGCGTGGCAAAAATGACTGTAAATGAATACTTGCAGTGGAGGTGCTAAGGTTGACTCTGTTGCTAATATAAAAAACTGTAAAAATGTACAACATGCATGAGCGTTTGGAAAAACCCTTGACCATCGTAAGAGTGCTCCATAAGCACACACTGTATGTTGAAAGACCTTGTGGTGGAGGTGATATTTCACAGTTGGTTCCTGAGAATAGTCTTGAAAGTTTCCAAGGAGAAAAGACATTCCAGATCTAATGTGCTGTATGAAAAGGGAAACTGAGTCACACTACGGTATTGCTTATGTGGCAAACATAAATATCTACATTGACTTGATGTTAATTGAATTAGAAGAATTTGCCAGAGCCTGTATGGCTAAATTAACTGCTTTCCTTAGCTCTTATCAAGATCACATAACATATAGGAACCATTCTACAAGAGCAGATCCAATCCGCTACTGGTCTAACCAGGTTTTACCTTGAGTTTGTAAAAGGATGCAGTAATATTGTTGCTTCCATAATGAACTTTACAGTGAGGAAGCCTGTTCAAACAAACATGGTTTTCCTAGACAATTCCTGTTATACACTGAGATTTCTAACATTGGGTTGAGACCCGGAGTAATACAGAACCAAGAATGGGAAGCCCCTGGGAGGCAGACGTGTGTCATCTGTTCCTGCATCAATTTTGCATTGGGGGTGGCGCGTTATTTGATTGAAATATGAACACACAAATCCTTGTTGCAACCACTGTTATAGGTTTGCAGCAAATATTGTACAAAGTGCGCCAAATGAGGTGTCTATGAAAAGCCTATAATTCATGGGTTATTATTATGCCATTCATATGATGTATCATTTTTTAATTTGAGGTTATGAGTATTGGCTATGTTCTTGTATTTGAAATATTTGCTTCTGGGAGACTAACGGAGGTTTGGCCAACGCACTGTGTAGGAACTAGTCATGTTGAGTAGAAGTACTTGACTGACAATGGGCCTTTAGAGTGCCAGTCCACATCTGATGAGCTTTCTGTGAACATTCAGACTAGCACGGAAGCAATGGCTTCTACCTGTAAAGAACCGAGTCAAGTATGGACAGGTGATTTGCTCACGTGACAAACTCCATCTTGTAGCTGTACTTTTCCACAGCAAGAACAATGGGATTCTCTTCAAGTAGCAGGAGGTATAAAGGACACTGGAAATCCCTCCATTTTGTCTTCAGCCCTACTTCTTACCTCTGGAGGCTCTTTGCTACAAACTTAAGATCTAAGGACTGGATGACCCTTCCAAGATGGATGTACTCTGGAGACTGGAGTTGTGATTGAGATAGGAGGCTATCTGAAGTTTACTGTGGGAAGTGTCTCAGAGTTGTGATGGAGACGAGTTGGTTAGTTGGTATATCTTTAGTGGATTTGCTATGAGCTGAACATGCTAGCAACATATTGCTCTTCATGTCCTAGAGCAGGGCTACTCAACTTTGGAAGCCCCGGGGGCCACAATGATACTCACAGCACATGCCTGAGGGCTGCAACTTAAGTGTGGTTGCATATACATGCAAATGTATATGCAAATATATGCAAATAGCTTCTTTCTCACTGACAGACATGAATACAAAGCACTTCCCACAATGCCCAGGTGCTTCCAGAACCCCCTCCCTGGGGTCTAGAAACGCCAACACCCTGTACCCATCTGTTCCAACCAGCCTGTCCGCTTGTGTCTTTCAATGCTCACCCCGCCTGGGAGACACCTCACCGCCGTGAATCGTGTTCCCAGTGGAGGCCACGTTCAAAGGATCCCAGCCGTGAGCTGTCAAGGTTGTTCCCCACTCTTGCACGATGAATGCAGGAGTTGGGGGCCCGCAAGAGCACCCCAAAACCTTGCCTCTGTAGGCTCCGGTACAAAAAAACCTTCCCCCAAAAATCTTAATACCCAGATTTTGGGGAATCTGCTGCCACCATCAAATACTTTTGAACCCACAAACAGGGGTGGTCACTTGAAACCAACCCCAGGGGTACCCCAAGCTCTTTTCACCAAAAGAGCTTGAAAAAGAAAAGAGAAAAACAAGCTGCAGTCTCTGCAATATTTCTGTTCCATGACTGGTTGAGGGTAACTCTTTAATAATCAGTTCCCATGAGTATTACCTAATATTCACTTACAATTGCTGTTTACCACTATTCCCAGAATTTGCTCGACTATTCTGGGAAAGCAAACACAAGAAAGGATAGGCATAAACAAAAGCAAACGAACGTGAATAAATATTCAGAGAAGTACTTTTGAGCTATTTGCTCAGCTATTGTTTCAGGAATAACAATTCCACTTGTCATGCCTACGTCATTTGCATCCTAATTTTATTTATAGACTGCGTGAAAGCTTCCTTACAAACAACTACCACTGAAACCCAGACACTGCTGCTGTAAAAATATATAAGTTGGATGGAGGATTTGGTTTGCAAACGCCTTGAATGTTTGGGGGAGTTCCGGGTTTTGGGTTTAGACCCGGCTCTGATAAGTAACTGAATTGGAATGAGCAGACACTCACCTTTCAATAAGGAATGCACACAGAGCACACTAGTGAGTTTTTATTATGACAGTTATGACCACAGCTCTTTAACTGGTAACTTCCATTCTTATACAAGTATATAAAAAGATTAAGGACACTGAAACAGCAAGTAGCTGGGAGAAGGTCTCCTGGGGTCTCTTCCAACCTTGTGATGCTATGATTCTAAGGTCAGGGCAACCATGTCTCCAATCAATAATCCTTCTGCCGCCTTAGAGCTTTAAAATCTGACAACTCACTTGGGACCAGCCAGAAGACCAACACGAGTGAGTTAGCAGGGCCCTGGGGAATACAAATGTGAAAGGACCACAGCACACTTGCAAAGGCAAACAAAACAGCAGCGCAGCTTGCTGTCCTTTTCCCCCAAGGCTTGCTGTAAGATCTGATTTGATTTACCTTTTATGAGTTTGTCCCAGCCTATAGACTATAAGTCTGCGGTAAATGAAACTGATTGTGCTCAGAAGGCTTAGGATGAAATACTTTCTGTCCTTGCTCAATTTACAGGATTACGGGTCTAGTATATTAGACCCACAACCCCATTTCTTCCCCCCCCATTATAGATTTTAATTGGGCTTCTAAAAAAAAGAAGAAATTGCTAATTTTATAGAACTTGTAGTCTATGAAAATGTATTATAATATTCAATTCAGGAGCAAGGGCATATTAATGGTGGGGCATTAGGATAAAAGCTCGATGCAAAGACTATTAAAGTAAACAGGAGTCTTTCCACAGACTTCAGCAGGCTTTGGGTCAGGCCCAAATATAGTCTTTAAAGTCTTGGGAGCACTCAGTGGCTGCTGCTCTCTGTTTTAATAGTTGCAACCTGGCATCACTTCAGACATCCGGAATGTTGTTTGGAATTCTACTTACCTGACCTGAGTGGGAGGGGGGGTTTCAGCTGTCAGGAGCTGCCCCTGAATTCTCATGACCCAACAACACACCAGAAGGGCAAGTAAACAAGACAGGTGCCCAATCCTGAGGAGCCTCCAAATTCAGGAGGGACAAGGAAGGCAGGGCAATGCAGAATGGGGAGGCCAGAGGAATGGGCGGGAGGCCAGGCAGTAGATTAGCGAGACGGCACAAATCTTTCTGATTTGTTTGCTGCTTTATGCTATTTCTTTTGCACTATGTGTGTAAATTGTTTGCCATCTAGAGGTGGCTGGGAGGGTTGGGTGGGCATGGATCTGTGGATAGAAACCAGGCAGCAGTGCGGGAGGAGGTGTTGAAGGGGCTGGTGCGGAGAGAAGGTGGGGTTCATTGACGGGCTGGGCAGAAGCTCAGGAAGATGTTCTCAGGCTGAGATCCATGGTTAACTGGAGTCTGTGCTAATGCAGGGCCAGCGATGGGCTGTCCACGCACACCGACTTGCAGCCAGGAGACCGGTGGTGGAGACTGGCTTGAGGCCAAGTCAGAAACCAGAGTCGCGAGTCCACAGCAAAGCAAGGCCTGGTGCTCAAGCCCCCAGCCTGTACCACCTCTCAGACAGCTGCTCCTCATGGCTTCCTAGTCTCTATACCAGCACGGGCCAATCAGTGAGCTGAGGGAGCTGCCACTTGGGCCTTGCAGTGCAGGACTTCCTGCTGTGTCTAGCTTCACTGGGTCCCTCAGAAGAGTCCTGGTCTGAGCTTTCAATGGTAGCAGCAGTCTAGACCGCCCGTAATTGCTGCCCTGATGAGCCACATGAAAACACAACTAAAATACTTCCAGTATTTTGCTAGTTACTTTCTGCTGATGGTACAAGCCGCTGCATTGTGTCCCTTAATGCAGGGAGCTGGATGCACATTCTCCAACAGAACGTTTTTCCAACAGGAAATGCCATTTTGTTGTAAATGAAACATTTTGTGATTGACCCAAAACACTTTCCTTGGGGTGGGGCGGAGGGAATGGTCATTTAACAGGAAATGTGGAAAATTTTATTTTTGTTCTGACATGAAAAGTCAAACATGCTGAAGTTATGCATTTTCCCACAATGAACTCAGCCCGTTCCCTCCCCATCTTTCTAATGGGAGCAGAGGTGGCCAGGGGTGAGGGGTGCTGGGCAAGAATTGGAGGGATTCTTTGCAATCCCATGTTGCAAGATAGTCCCTCTCTAAAAGTAAAGTGGAAGGGAAGATTTTCCATGATAGCAGTTTTCAGGTGTCTAAAAGGGTGTCACAGGGAGGACGGGGGAGGACGGAGGGGAATTTTTCTCCTTGGCCTCTGAGGTTAGGACAAGAAGCAATGGGCTTAAATTGCAGCAAGGGAGGTTTAGGTTGGACATTAGGAAAAACTGCCTGTCAGGGTGGTCAAACACTAGAATAAGTTGCCTAGGGATGTTGTGGAATCTCCATCACTGGAGATATTTAAGAGCAGGTTGGATAGATATCTATCAGGGATGGTTTAGATGATGCTCGGTCCTGCCATGAGGGCAGGGGACTGGACTCGATGACCTCTCAACTTGTAAATTAAATCAAGTTCTGCAGCCTCTCTTTCAAGCTGGTTTTTTTTAACTGGCTTGTGGGGTGGAAGTTGTTGAAATCCCTGTGGAATTCTTCAAGGGTCTTCTTCCCATGGGTCCATATGATGAAAATGTCATCAATGTAGCGTAAGTAGAGTAAGGATGCTAGGGGGCGGGAGCTGAGAAAACGTTGTTCAAGGTCAGCCATGAAGATGTTAGCATACTGGGGGGCCATGCTTGAAGATATACACTCTAGCTATGTTAATTGTGTAGCTGGAGTTGATATATCTTAAATTGCCATCCACAAAGTGGGAGGTCAACAGAAGGAAACGCTCCCGACAGCTTCCCTTACTCCTTGTGAGGAACAGGAGTACCGGTGCTGATGGGGGTGCCTTCTGAGTTTGATTTAGCATGTCTTCACTAGACCCACTAAATCGAACCCTGGAAGACAGGGGTGGCCTGTGCCTATAGGCAAACTCGGCAGCCACCTAGGGTGCCAAGTTAAATGGGGCGCCAAATTCCCTGCCACTTCCCCTTTCCCTTCCCCTTTCTGTAACTCCTGGCAGCTTCCCTGTGCCACAGGAGGGGTGAGTCGGCCCCGGAGGAGAAGTGCAGGGAGTTGGCCCCAGGGGAGGCGGTGCGCGGGGGTTCTCTGCGCCGCAGGAGGGGAGGTCGGCCCCAGGGGAGGCGGCATGTGGAGGCAGCGGGTCGGCCCCGGGGGAGGTGCACACGCCGGCTTCCCCTGTGCCGCAGGGGGGAGGATCAGCCCTGGGGGAGGCGCGCGCTGGCTTCCCCTGTGCCACGGGAAGGGGGGTTGCCCCAGGAGAGGCGCGCGCCGGCTTCCCTCTGGGGGGTGGAATCCTGGGAGGAGGCGGGTGCAGGGGACTCTCTCTCCCCACTCCCCCCTGTTCTCTGTCCCCTTTCCCCAGCTCCCTCCCCAGCCCCCAAACTCCATCCCCAGCCCCCCTCTCCGCAGCCACAGAACTCTATCCCCAGCCCCCTCTCCCCAGTGATGTGGTGGTAATGGCAGTTAAAGCAGGATAGCGTAATGGACTATTTTGGATTTGTAATAATAAAAATTATAATTAACATTTGTAATGCATTTTTATTTGAAATCATACTGAAATATCGTCTAGCTGTCGCGTACAAATCTATTCTGAAAAATTCCTGTCTGTATTTTAATCTGATCTCAGAAACATTGGTTGGACGGACAGACAAACCGAATAAATATGCCTGTTTAAATAAATATGCTTAAAAAACATTTAATGGAAAATAGGGGCAAAATGTTTCCCAGTTTACCAAAAACCTCCGCCTATATCTGCCCTTGGGGTTGGGGAAGGGGGGGCCCCAATTGCATGGTTCGCCTAGGGCGCCAGTTGCTGGCAGCTAGTCTAGGGCTGCCCCTGCTGGAAGATCAACTGCAGCAGCGTCTATCTTCTCCATAGTGTGGACATGCCCGTAGTCTCTCAGTAGCCCAATTACATCTCACAGTGGTGTGGTGAGGCTACATACATTAAAGATTGTGAGGTGATCAGAAATGAAAGTGCGGGAGTCCTTAAGAGGTTCTTAGATTGACAGAAGGTGCATTTTCAAACTTTCTGCTACAATTATGAGGCTACAATCTTACTTCCAAAAATGCTGAGAAGCTCCTAAAATCCCATGACTCCAGGTGCTGAGACTTTAAAAACACAGAGAATGGTGCAGACCACATGGGTTTTTTAAATGCATTACGTGAGCATTTCACCAGCATCTATTTTCTTGGGAAGCTGGAAGTAAACACCATTGCCACTCTCCGGGGAACACAGCACGGTGAGGCGTCAGGACCCACTTGTACGAAGTTATGTCCACTGTGACACGGCCATGTTTTTATAAATCCAAGCTGATGTTGCAGCACCAAAGTTCAGAGACACAGGGCCCTCAAAGCAGGGCTCATTAAAGCACACTGCATGCAGCCATGCCAGGTGTCTACAGGAGTCTGTATAAATTTGAGCCATTAATCAGATGGGACTCAATTAGAAAGCTTACAGTAATTTCCAGTTGTGTTTACTCCAAGTTACACAGTAAATCATTTCCTTTTAATAGACCTGCTCGGGAAATGGAGATGGAAACAAACAAATATAAAAATCCATGAATCCCATTTTACTGTAATAAAAGACTGTTAATTGCTTGTGTCCAAAGGGGCATTGCATTTATGCTAGCATTGTGTTACTCACTTCTAAATTAAGTTGACATTGCAACAAACAGTCCTCCTGCAACATTCACTAACTACCTTGGCAGCTTCATCTTCGTTACAACTCGAGCAAGCAGGCGTGTTCTTTGTTGCCTGCATGTGCTGGCACTATGAATTAGTGTTTCATTAAAACAATGTTGTTTGTTTTGAGGAATCAGCAGAGAGAAACCCTGATTTGGGAGGTTTTTGAAGATCCCAGTAAACGCGATGCCCAATTTCCATTAATAGGAATCCCTTCAAAACTCAACTGAACTATGAACCTTTCAAACTAGTTTTTTGTGGCTCATAAATTATCCCAGTGGGGTGGTAGGAGTCCTTCTAACCAGCCACTCCTGAAATTATTTTGCAGAATATTCCCAATTCCAGGTTTGTCACCGGCAACATGCATCTTATACTGCCCAGCACCCTCCTGTACTATATAGACGTATTTTAAAAAGCCCTCTCATTTTGTTAATAGAAAATGACTAGCTGGACTTACCCGGCGTTGCCCGGGAAACTGGAGGAACAAAATTTAGAAAAACAGAAGCGGGTCCTGACAGCCTCCAGCCACACCTCAGTGGCCAGTGCCTGACATCTGGCCATTATGGCAGACCCCCATGCTTTTCTACTGCTGCATAAAGCAAACTCTCTGACTCAAAAAAGAGGCATTGCAATGTTGAGAATCAGAGCTATTTGACTTGGCAAACTGAGATACAAAAGTCACAATAGAAACTAGGTCACTGTTTTCTTCCCATGTCATGAGTCTCGGAGCCATTAAAAGCACAGTGGAAGGGAGAGCCCCCAAATCACCATGGCTTGTTTCCCCACCTGTGCTGCAAGCATATGGAGGCCCCTCTTCAATAGTGCAATGTTTTGCTTCCTATCAAATGGTATTTTTGCTAATTATCCTTGTAGAAGCTAATGTTTTTTTGGTAGGGAAGTAGGGGATAGGCATGCTGGGTCTGCAAATTCTCATCCAAGAGCTGAGTATAGGGATGACTCAATCAATGGGGCTGGCCCTACTGAATCTGAGAGATTTCAAGGTGACACCTCAAACTCTTCTCCCATCCTTTTGATGAAACTATGAGTCAACTACCTGAGCCTGCTGGCACCTCTATAGTCCCTCCTCCAGCACCACCCCCTTGACCAGCTGCCCCTCCCATGGACTGCATCTCCTCCTCCTCCAGGATCATCCAGTATCAAACCCAGGACCAAAGCCCAGATTTGAGGGATTCCCCTTCCCCCTACCTTGGATTAATTTCTCACCCACCCAGCATCATCCAGTGCTGTCCCTTGGGCCAGTGCCCCTCAAAAGAGAACACCACTCCCATGGGCTTCATTTCTCACTCACTCCCTGCAGGATTGTCCAGCCCCCTCCTTCATCCCCTACAATCCTCCTCCCACTCCCCCAATGGTCCAGCCCCGACCAGCCCCCATTCATTCCTTCCTCTGCCCCGCTCTCACCTTCCGGACATCTTTTCAAAGTGGCAGCTGAGCAGTAACAGCAGCCCGGCCCCTTCCACCTAGAGCGAGCCCCGGCAGTAACCCACCTGCCCATTGGTCGGCCACCGGGCCCCGAGCCAATCGCAGCATTGAAAAGGGGCCTACATATGCTTCCAGCCGTTTCTCCCCGCACTGCCAAGCTCCATGCAGCCCCAGGGAGAGGTGTCGGTCTCTCATCTCTTCCCTCCCACAGTACCTTAAAACCTTCTCCTGGAGGAAAGATTATCCCATGCAAAGTTTGGCTGCAGTAGGTCTTATAGTGTCCAAGTTATTAGAGCACAAACATACAAACATTCTCCTTTATATATTTGATATGCATAGAGCCTGTTATCTCAGACGGAGGTTCCCAAACACTTCAAACACATACATTGATTTACATCAAAAAATAAAACACATTTACTAACTACAGAAAAATAGATGTCACGTGATTACAAGTAATGAGACATAAAAGCCAGAACTGTTTACACAGAAACAAAAGGTAAAACACAGACTAATACCTAACTTAATGAGCTAAATGAATTTACAGTCAAAAAGGTTGTTCCCACCACATTTTTATAGCAGTCTGGGAGGTGAGGACCCTTCCCCCAGTTCAATGATGTGTCTTTATCTTTCAAATACTGTTGATGCCATGATAGAAATAAGGCGGGGGGAGGAGGGGACAACCGCTGTTCTTCGTTTTTATATCTTTTCTTCCTCCCCAGAATCATCTCTAGCTGGGGTTCAGGCAGGAAGTGTTGCAGAGATGTGGCTGAGATATGAGGAGATTTGTTGCTGAGTGTGTGAAGTGTCTCAAAGTTGAGATTGGTATAGAAGGATATCTAAAGGTTAGTGTAAGAAGTGTCTCAGAGCTATGACAGAGGCATGGCAAAAATAATTGTAAATGTACATTTGCAATGGATTTTTCTGTATTGCTTAACAACAGTCCCCGTCTGATCCACTGCCAATATGTAAATTCCTCAGACACATCCTCTCCCTGCCAACGAATGGCTGCTTAGTCAGGTGGTAGTACACTTGATTTTGTTGGCACCCAGCTGAGATGTTGGCTAGCTTTTTGTTTCCGGGGAACTGCTTTGAAGTTGTTGCCCCAGACTTGGAACATGCAGTAGCATTTTATAACTTTACATGCACTGTTACTACACATTTTACCAAGACAATAATGTTCAGCAAATTATGAGTTTTCAAATAATACCTCACAAGGTATACTTTGTACAACATTTATCATAATTTTGTAAAAGGGGTGAACATTATAGTACAGGACCTCTCCAGTGTGCATGCTAAATGAAGAGAGTTTGTGTTCTATAGGGAAAAATATACTGCTAAACCTAGTTAGTAAGGCAGGAAAGTTCTTGAGGCTCTCAGAAGTTGGCAGTTCTAATCTCTTCAGATAATAGTAAATTGAACTGACTCCTCTGATGAGGGTTTTCTGTAACTGCATCTCATAAAATAAGAGAAATGGGCACTGTCTCTCCTGCTTACTATGTCTTCATTTATGTAAGTTTTTAAACAGCGTTTCTTCCTTGAGACACATCTGATTTACCACATTCTAAATGTAAACTTCTCCTATAACAATGCCTTTTTTCTATCAAGATTTGTAATCAGGCTATTTTCATTGAACTGTTGTTACTCATGTTATTAATTTGTCATTTCTATGAGAATATGATCACAGAAAGCGACAAGCAAAGGCATTTAACCACCTAGAGGCAGATCAGTATATATGTAATTACAACAAAGAAAGCTGAAGATTTTATTTTTATATCTGCCCGGCAGTTTATAAGCTTGCACAGCAATTTACGTGCATTGATATGCATATTAGTATTTAAAATCGCACATCTCGTTTGATTAATGATAATGACTTTGTCAGGATCATAGCAAATGTCATGTTAAGAGAATGATTTTTTCACTATGGTGATACTCTTTCCTGGGCCGGGGCAAGAAGCCATTGGAAACTGGCATTTAATAAAGATTTTCTTCCCCCTGGGAGGAGAGCAGAAGGAAAGTGCCATTGTTCCTGGAAGCCAAGAGGCTAAGAAGTGTTGTTTGCACCTAGAGTGGCACTTATTTTCTACAGATAACTGAGCAAAGGCATTTCAGCTATTCTGTACTGCTGCTATCAAAATAAACCCGAATGAGAGACCCTTTGGGACATGCTTGGTACCCTTTGTGTAGTGTACATTGAGGCCCAGTGCAAGGAGAGGGGCAGGAGTTCACACGCTGTACAAGGATTTGGGCTCATGCCCCCTAGTCGGGCTGGGTGCTCAGACGTTTAATGAACTACTTTTGTCCCTGCTGCTGTTAATTATGCATGCTTTGGAGGAGGGTTGGCCACAAATGATAGCAGACACAGAATTTTAAATGTGCACATGGAAGTCGTTGTGCGATGCACAAAGTCACAGTCCATTTTAATCAGTTTCATGGCCAGAGGGTTTTCACATTGGTCAATTTCATGTTTCAGCGGTTACATCTGAAATGTCATGGTAGTGTAACCATGGGGGTCCCAACCCACAAGGTATCTGCAGGTGCATCTGATCTACAACCCTCATCCTCCCTGCCTGAGCAATCGTGCAGGGGAAGGACAAGTCGTGTCCAGCCTCAGCCTGGCATGGGGGATATTGGAGATCTTCCAGCCGGAGAGGTCTCCTGGGCTGTTACCCAACTTGAGAGCTTTCTGCATCAGGGGAAGGCACTCAGAGACAGGTCTGAGCTCTCTCTAAGGCTACGTCTACACTGCAGAGTTTTTGTGCAAAAACTCGTGGAGCATCCACACTACAAGCGCATTTTTGCGCAAGAAAAAGTACAGTAGATCATCAGAAGACAGGGCTTTTTGCACAAGAGTTATTCCTCTTTCTACGAGGAATAAGCCTTTTTTCCCAGGAGCTCTTGCGCAAAAAGGCATGTGTGGATGGACAACAGGAAAAAGCACAGGTGCTCTGATGGCCATTCACAGAATTCTGTGAATGGCCATCAGAGCTTTCTTGCACAAGAGCATCCATGGCAGTGTTACCCCAGAATCTCAGTAACAAGCAGAATCTTTTGAATTAATTTAGAATTTAGGATAAGGGATCTGATTGATGATGATAAATGCTCTGGTTACCAGAAGGGGAGGCCCCTGACACCGTATCTGATCACCCGGTGATTTCTCCCCAAAAGAAACATGCTTGGAGTCCAGATTAAAGTTCACTAATATATTGTAAGAATTTAAATTGACAAGTGCATGAACAAGAACAAGAACAATCAACAAATCCAACCCCTACCCCAAAACAGAAGAGAAGAAAGACAGAAAGATCCCCAATACAGGGAAGGTATTTATACGTTACAAAAGTCTCTGTGTCGCCGATGGTGGCACTGGTGCTTGCGACCTTCTACCTTTGGGCTCAGGTTAGCCCTCAGGGAGGAACCACAAGTGATCCCTCGCAGATGGATCAATTGCCCTCGGTGGAATCCTAGGCTGTTGCCACAGGAGCCAAGGCTGATGATGAATGGTGGTATAGTTCTGCTACGATTCTCGTTGGGCCTTCACCACAACGGAGTGTTTCAGGGATGATGACAATGTTATGGTCCGAGGTGGGTAGAGATCAAACACCTCTGCTTGGTGTATCCCAGATCACCAGTGCTGAGCCTTCGCCACAGCGTGGTGTGGGAACCCACCGCAGTTGTGAATGATCCCTATGCCTTTTCCATCTGTGGCGCTGTCAGGCTGGAATGCTACTCTTCAAGGGTAACCGTCATTGGATCCTGATCCTTCGATACAGGGAAGTGGGCCCTCAATGGCGTAGACGCTCCCTCTCTGACACACGCTGTCCTCACAGACACAGACGGAACACTGACCACCCCCTCCCTTGGGTGCAGTGCTTTTGTAGAACCTTTGGCGGGAAAACTTGTGTAGGGTGATGTGCATAATTTCGGGCTGGGTGCAAAGGATCTGCGTGCCTGGTGCAAGCCTCTTCATGCCTTGTACACAGCTTTTGCGTGCCATGTGCATAAGTTGGTAATGAGCGCAAAGACTTCTGGCGGGAAACAAGTCCAGATCTTTCCACAGAGTTCTGATGGTAATCTCCATTTTGTTTTCCAGTCACTGATGACAATCACCATTTTAAGTGTGCACCTGACCCAAATTCTGTACACAACAATTGCACTATAACCGTTATGAACAGATCAACATTATAACGTTAGAGTCCCTCTAACAGCAGTGAGGACGTGCTCTTGTGAAATAACTTTTTGCGGAAGATCTCTTCTGCAAACAGTTCTTGCACAAGAAGCCTGCAGTGTAGACATAGCCTAAGTGTGGCCATAATGGGAAAAAACAAGTCCTGTTCGTCCCCAACCACGCAGCTAGGAGCCCTATTGGCTGTGGCTTTCCCAGCAGCACAGAGCAGGGCCACAAACGAGCAAGGGAGGTGAAGAGGGGGCATTTTCCTGGGAGCTCTGGGGACGTGAATGGGCACGGAATTGCTGGCTGCTGCTGCAGCAGTGATAGCGGCGGTTGGAAGCCCCCGCCCCTTTTAAATCGTGGTCATGGCGACAGCTTGAGCTTGCCCCACGCACCGTCCAGCCGCTGTCTGTCGTCCACCTCCATGCCCAGCAGCGTTGGGCAGCCAGGGCCACTGAACAAGGACAAAAGGGGCAGCTGCCCCGGGCCCTTTCACTCACTGCCAGAGCCCTGGGCGGTGTTGGCTGGGCAGCACTGAAGGGCTGGCTGGAGGAGGCCAAGAGTCTGCCCATGAGCCCAGTATTTGTGTCGGCAGCCCTGGCCCGGGAGATCAGATTTCACAGGGAAGGGCTCATTTCGCCATCCGACACACACAGTTCATGGCCAGGACGTTGGTCGGGCCTATTTTTTCCCCCAATGCGCCTTTCATTCAGGGGTTTGCGGCAGACGTGCACACATACATATATAGCAGCAGCCATGGCCGGCTGACGTGCTATCTGCTGACACGGGAGAGAACCAGGCTAGCTGAGTATGATCCCACTGTCTCCATGTGAATAATAAAAAAAAATTGCAATAAACAAATCATTTTTACTGATGCCTCAGCAAGTCAAGTGATCTTGCATCTAGTTTTTAGGAGCACCATATAACTGCCTTCGACAGCCAGGTCTAATAACAATAAAATGGCTGAGTGCCTCAGTAGTGCATTCTGACATCAAAAGCAGCGAGTGGATTTATCCCACAAAAATTTGTCTACCGTGGCTAAAACCTTGCCCATTGAGTTCTGTATTTTGGCTGTTAAATAAATTTAAAAAAATAGAGTGACGATCGAAATGTTGCTACCGCTCACCTCTGGCAATGAGATCTTGTTAAAACATCACTTAGAGTAATTCACAGAGTTTTATTAAAACCCATTTTTAAATAAACTACCCTTCTCCTTCTCGCTCATTTGTCTTTTATACAAGGGATAAGGCGTTACGTTTGAACTGGGTTGGTTCGAAGAGAAATTATGTGCTTATTATCCGCCCCATAAAACCTTTGCTACAGTTTGCTATTAACTACGCTGTATTGAAGCTTGCCGAGAGATTGAGTTAAAACTCAGAGAGGAACGGGATACCTGAGGTGTTACTGCCTGCCACCACAGCCAGGGACCCTGGGGGGGCATAAAATAGCAACACCGGGGGAAGGAGCCTTAAATTTGCTGCACCTGAAAATGTGTGTGTGAGAGTGCACACAGGAAGAGTGTGCATGTGTGCAGAGGAGGTGTCTGTGTGTAAGCAGGTCTGTGTGGATGGGGCTAGTTTTGTATGAAGAGAGGACTTTGTGCCTACCTGTCTACGTAGGGTGTGTACAGCTATGTCTACACTACAAGGTTTTTGCGCAAAACCGGCCATTTTTGCACAAAAACTAGCGGAGCGTCCACACTTCAAGCACATTTTTGTACAAAAAAAAAATACAGTAAATCGACAGGACAGAGGGCTTTTGCCGGTAGAGTTATTCCTATCCCCATGAGGCATAACTCTTTTTTGCTCTACAGCTTTTGTGCAAAAAGGCATGTATGGACACTCCACAGGGGTTTCTTGTGCAAAAAGAGCCTATCGGAAAAAGCACAGGTGCTCTAATGGCCATTCTGTTAGTGGCCATCAGAGCTTTCTTGAGCAAGAGTATCCATGCAGTGTGGATGCTCTCTGGCGCAAAAGCACATCACTTTTGCAACGAGCTTTTGAGGTGTGGATGCGCTTTTGTACAAGAAGATTTTGCGGAAGAACTCTTCCGCAAAAAGCTTCTTGCGCAAAACCCCTGCAGTGTAGGCAAAGCCTATGTATATGAATATGGTTCTCACTTCAGCCTCTATTCTCTGTAGGGAATGGAAGCAAGGCCCTGTCTATGCCCAGGTCACGTCAGCATCAAACCCCAACTCAGTCCGAGTGATGGCTGCTCAGAGGATAACAGTGCGGCAGGGCTGACTAGCAAAGTGTTTCCACGTCAGCGCAAGAATTGTTGCATCTTTTTAAAACTGAAGAAATGAGGTTTACTCCCCCAGGTGGTGTTTCTGGAACACGTCTGTAAAACCATTGCTGCTTTGCTGTCTGTACGGTTTGTAGGGCAATTAGCTGCCAGCATCGTCGGCTTCAGGAGAGGTCTGTCTCCATGGGGACTTAGAGCTGCTTTCTAGCACGCAGGGTTGGGGACTAAAACAGCAACTAAAGCTGGAGATGTGCAAACCCGCTGATTCATAGATGCCGAGGCCAGAGGGGACGGCCAGCAGTCCAGGCCAGCAGCCCTCCAACTGTGAGCTGGGTCGTGGGACCCCATTTGAATGGGTCACTGGGGCTGGCTTAGACTTGCTGGAGCCCCACGCCTCCAGGCCAAAACCAAAGCCTGAGCCCAGCTGCCCAGGGTCCAAGCTGAAGCCCAACAGCCTGGGACTCAGGTGACGGCTTTGCCACCCCTCCCCTGCTCACCTCAGGTGGTGGAGCTCAGGGTTCGGCCCCCAAAGTGGGGCAGCAGAGCTTGGACAAGCTCATTCCCCCCTGCTGGGCTTGTGCCGTAATTTTTGCTGTCAGAATAGAGTTGTGGAGCCATGAAGAACCCCGGGTTTAGATTGCGCTGAGGTATAACACGGGCTATGGGACATCTCCATTCAGGATGGGTGTCGCACAGAGAAAATACACCGTGCTCCCCCTCTCTCTGGCCCTATCCACCTTCAGCGTTGCATTGGCTTAACTTTAAACTAGATCATAAACCAATCTGATTAAACTGTTTCTGTGTAGACATTTGCAAACTGATTTATAGCTGGCGTCTGTCCAAAACTGAGCTAGAGCAATGTAAACCAGGCTTCCGGAAGAAGGCATTCACAGAGTGTTAGCGCCAGTGTAAGACTACGTCTAGACTGCAAGCCTCTTTCGAAAAAGAGCGTCTGGACTACAACCAGTACTTTCGAAAAAGCAAGCCGCTTTTTCGAAAGAGAGCACCCAGGCAGTCTGGACACTGTCTTTTGAAAAAGCACAGTTTGCATTACATAGCGCCTTTTTTCAAAAGAGCACTTTCGAAAAATGACGTTCTTCCTTGTAAAACGAATTTTTCCACGGTCGAAAAAACTGCCGTGTTCTTTCGATTTACTTTTGAAAGAACGCAGCAGCAGTCTAGACACAGGGGAAGTTTTTTTTTAAAAAGGGCTACTTTTTTCAAAAAAACCCTGTAGTCTAGACACACCCCAACTGAACTGGTTTAAAAGTACAACTTGAGATGCACCGTTGCTAGTTTGTTTGCAAACCAGGCTTTGCTCTCTTTTGGGGAGATTGTGGATCTGTTTCTCCGGTGCTCTGCACCTAGTGTCGTCGTGTGTCCCTCTGCAAAAGTAATGCCACCATTCTGAGTGGCCGGGGCTTTCTACCCGCTTTGCACTGGGGCCAGGAAGGGGAGAATCAGTCTCTCTACTCTAGTCTAGTGGTTTTCAAATGATGGGTCACGACCCTGCACTGGGCCGTGGAATGTCGGGCCCAGGGTCTCGTTGCTGCTGGGAGTCAGGTGAGCAGTGAGGGGGCTAAGGCAGCTCCCTGCCTTGTCCTGGCACCTCAGTCTGCGCTGCGCCCCAGAAACAGCTGGCAGCAGGCCCAGTTCCTGGTGGGGGCAGGGTGGAAGAGAGTACACACTGCCCCTGCCTCGAGCACTAGCTCCGCACTCCCACTGGCTGGGAACCTGCTACTGGCTGCTTCTGGCGTGCAGCCTGTTCTGCGAGGCCAGGAGTGGCAGGAAGCTACCTGAGCCCCCCCACTGCACCACTGACCAGGAGCTGCTGGAGGTAAGCCCCACTTGCCCCAGCCCTGACTACCCCCCCAAAGACGGAGCCCCCTCCTGCACCCAAAGCTCATCCCCAGCCCTGCCCCGGAACCTGCACTCCAGTCACATGATGTCGGGTCACGGCATCAATGATTTTCTTCAACTGGGTGAGGAGAAAAACATTTGAAAATCCCTGGACTAGTCTCGTCTCTTCTATTTGCGGAGACCCAGCGTGCTCTGCTCTTTGTGTAAGGCAAATGTAACACAAATCACACTACAAACGACCTTGTGAACCACCATTCCCTGACAGTTGGAAAAGCAACAAGTAAACGGGGGGGCGTTTCCCCCCACAACCCTTCCCCTGTTGCAGGACATCCCTCAAGCAAGCAGAGCACGGTTGCAGTTGCAGTTTTGGCAATGCCTAGTCCGTCTTGTGCAGCACATCTCCCTCGCACTGCACTCGGTGGGGGTGGGGGGTGGGGAGGGGAGTGGAGGCTATAGTTCCACTAAAGTGCGTGCCTGCGCGGCCATGCACAAAAAATTCTTCCCCCGCCCACCTCTTCTGGAGAGCTGCTCAGCAGTACTTGCGTGGCAGGCGGCTGCTCCGGTGGGCGGGGCCGGCTGAGACGGCGTGGGGCGGTGGGCCGGGACCTGCCACGGCCACCTGGTGGGGGGAGGCCTTCTCTGGTGACTGGCGCTTCCACGTGGGTGGGGGGGCGGGTCTGTTCTGGCCACTTGGGCTCCAACAGTTGCCGCATGGCAGGGGGGCGGCGGGGTCTCCTCCAGCGGCCAGGAGTGTGTGTGTGTTAATAAATTGGGTGCCACGGCGGCGCACATCCAAACCAGCGCACACGACCTCAATACTGGTGCGCAAGCCAAAACTCCGCTCGTGGTTGGAAAATCTCAGTGGGAACCCATTGTTTAGCAGTGCTTTGAGGAAGAGCCAGGCTTTATAATCCCCTTGCTGTGTGCTCTGCCTTTCTGAGCGTGCTAGCGGGGACCTGGCAGGGCTCTGAAGAGGGATGCTAATCATTGGCCTGATTGAAGTGATTGCGCCTTTGGCGTTGATTTGTCTTGTCATTAGCCCACTGACCTACAGGACGGAGTTTTTAATCTTTGAATGCCAGACGAGTCTCATGTTTGCGCTCCGGCTGTGAGGATGAGATGCTGGGTCTGCTGCTCATCACGTCTGATTCATTTCGTGGTGCCAGTAAATAGGGGTCAGGCTGATACCTCGTGACTCAGTAGGGCTGACAGAGCCTGGAGACTCAAGCCCGCAAGATAAAGTCAGTGGGTTAGATTCTCTTCACTCCGGGATCACTTATACATCATTTGAACTCCATTGATTTAATTGCTTGACTCCCGATTTACCAAAGTGCCAGCAAGAGAAGAATCAGCCCCTTGATGTTAGCGAGAGATCCTCAATACCCTGGCATATTCTGAACAAACCTTACGGAATTCAGATCATCTATGTTGATTTCAGACCAACCTTACTGAAGTAGGGTATGTCTACACTAGCTCGTTAATTCGAGCTAGGTAGGCAAATGAGGTGACCGGAGTTGCAAATGAAGCCCGGGATTTAAATATCCCGGGCTTTATTTGCATGTTCTTGTCCGGTCGCCATTTTGAAATTTCACTAGCCCGAACTCACTGCCGCGCGGCTACACGCGGCAGTGAAACGTTAATTCGAATTAACGTTACTTAACGTTAAGTCCTTAGTTCGAATTAACTGTTACTCCTCGTGAAGTAATTCCTTGGTATCAGTCCCGTGAAGCTACTATCTGGAGACAGTCACATCTCCTCATTGGGATTGGATTCTCTAGGGGCCGGCAGACAAAGAGAGGGTTTTGGGTAGATAGGCTGGTTTTAAGCAGGCTCGGGCCTTCTTCCTGTTCCAACTGTCAGACAGGCTCCTGCCCCGCGGGGGGCCCAGGCCTTAGGGTGGGTTGGAAGGACCGGGCCGACGGAGGCCGTTGGTTGCTAGCTCTGCTCTGAGGCGGCGATGGACTTGTCACCTCAAGGAAACCCTTTGGGTGGGGATTTGAAGGACAGCTCCTGTCAGAGCCCACGTTAGAGCTGGGGTGATGTCTGGTAAGTTTATTCACCCGCGCATTGGTTCTTTTATTGTCTCTGGGATGTTTCTCGGTACGCTTTTACCACACAAATAAAACAGGCTTGCCCGGAAAGGGCTGGGTGGCCTTACAACTGCTGTTACTGGTCTCTGAAAGGGAAAGCCAGCGGGTGAGAATAACACAGGGACCCATGCAGGCTGGAAATACTCTGCTGGGATGGGAGTGAGCCATGGCTCTTTACCCAGAAAGGCAGCTGCTGGGGAACTGGAAGAAGCTAAAACCATTGTTCAGTCCCTCAGGGGAAACACAGGTGCCCCCGGGGTGCAGTGCTGTGGTGCATACTCCCACTGCCCATGCGTCGGGGCAGTGCAGACGTGCCTTGGGCTACATCTGCATTGCAGCCAGGAGGGTGTGAATGGCAGCTCATGGAAATGTCACAAAGCTAGTTGCACTCTAGCTGATTCATGGAACATTTTCAAGAGCTGCCCTGCACCCTCCTCTCCCCCCCCGCCGCCGCAATGTAGGCCTGTCGTCAGTGCCACGGCTGCATGAGTGGAACAGAGAAGCCAACAGACCCGTGAGATGTAACAGCTGCAATAATTGTGTGACTGAAATGACACAGGCCGACGAGACCCGCCAGGCCAGTGGGACACTCGTCTGGGCAGCCTCGCTGTTGGCGCGCAAGCCCGACCCCCGGGCACTGCCGCTGCCACTTGACTGCTTACTGAACCGGGGGCTCTGTGACCAAAATCAGCCCCCTCCATTATTGAGTAGACGCTCAGTTACTCTCTAGTGCACCAGGGTAATGCTGAGTGATTTATCTGGGCATGTCTCTCAGGTTTTGCGCCATTAACCCCCAAACAGGATGTCTCCTCAGCTCCTGCAAGGGGATTCCACAGCCGTCCAGAGCAGCTGCGAGAGCCTGGCTAAATGCTCGGAAACAGAGCTATCCGTCTGGCCTGATTTAAAGTCTCCAGATTCCACCCAGATATGAATTTTCTGAACATTTGTTCCTCTCCGCAGGAGCTATTGTTCCTGACATATTTATTTAGCTCACCACTAACTCGAGAGAGCGTTTTTGACAGAAAACCTTCTTACATTAAACATCCAAATGTACTGCACGGAGGGAGGAGATGCGAGGATTAATGGCTCAGGGGATGACGAAAAACCCCTCCCATTAGCTCTTCTTGTCCTCAGTTGGAACGTGTGTTTCTGTCAGGAGAGGAAACAGGGGTAAGAGGCGACCAAACTGATCAAAGCAATAATGAAGGAGGGAGACCACAGGTTTGAGATTTAAAGCAAACTGCTTTTAAAGAAAGATCCTGGAAGGAGAGACCAAGACCATCAGATAGAGCAAGAGCAGGTGTGCAATATGAAAGCAATCCTGATGCATGAAAAGCCCATTGCTGGCATGTGAATAAAGTAGATGAGATGCCGTCCAACGAATAAGCTAGCCTCGGGAGGTTCAGAGCTTCTACCTGGATAAGCAGGACCGCAGATCTTTTTTTGTCCATCCTACACTTTTCTTCTTCAGGCCTTTCTCGGCCCCTTCTCTACTTGGTCACTCACCAAACCAATCTGCTCCTTCAAGGACAGAGGCCCAGACTACGCAGAGGACTGGGAACAGGAGGAGATGCTGGACCCCATGTGTGCAGCATCCCAGCTCGATCGCTGATAGCCCTGGCCAGATTTTTTCGACACTGGCCACTTATTTTAAGGGCCTGTTTCAAGGCACCCAACATGAGAGAGGCAGCCTGATATCAAAGGGTGCTGCCAACCCCCAGCACCACCTGAAGCCACCCACCAATGGAGACAGCCCAAATCAGTGGGTGCTTTCGAAAAGTTTAGCCTTCACTTTTTATGACTCAGTTTCCCCATACATCAAATGGAAGTAATGTGATGCCTCTAAATCCCTCACCCCAGCACTGCAAGTCTACCTGTGTAGGTAAGACCTCTACTTGTCTGCTAAACTGCACCTTCATCCTTCCCGACCCTCTTTGCTTGTTTTGTCTACTTGTTACATCTTGACTGACATGGAGTTGTAATTTCTTTAGGGCAGGGGCAGTTTTCTTTGTTACTCCTCTGCATAGCACCTAGCAGAGAGAGGCCCTGATCCTTGATTGGGTAGCATAGGCTATTTAACAATGCAAATAATAAATGAACACTGGAGAAGTGCTTTGAAGAGCATTGGGTGTTTTCATTCAGTTCAGAACCAAAAAAGGTGACCGGTGGAAATTAACTTCCCTGGCCCATAGTGAACTGCAAGATGTGCTGATTCTATGAACTGGAGACATATATTTGCTGCTTCTTTGTTTGCCAGAGGCTGGGAATGGGCGACAGGAGAGGAATCACTTGACGATTTCCTGTTCTGTTCACTCCCTCTGGGGCATCTGGCATTGGCCACTGTGGGCCGACAGGACCCTGGGCTGGATGGGCCTTTGGTCTATAATCTGCTGAAGTAGGATCATAGGGTCCCCAAAGCGTCGTTGTGTTTCAGAACCATAGCACTAGGGTGTCTCATAAACGCTGAGGGTGGCAGGTCTGAGTGGCAATAGGGGAAGAAAGGAGACAGGCATCCTGGGATTTTCACAAATGATAAATGATCCCTTGTCAAGGCTGCTCGAAGCATTTCCTTCTTTTCAATTATTCCACTGATTATGAAATTCACTTGATTATTCTAACACCCCACTTAAAAATGAGTCAGATCATACAATTTGCTCCAAATTGCTGCCATCCATCATCTGCCCCAGCTCACTGGAAAGAGGATCTCAACGTGATACTTTTCTCCTTGCTGTCATTTCCCTACAACTACCTACAATTTTTCTTTTCTCAGTGCCATTGTTTTTTTTCTTAGTGATGAAAATACTCCCGCCTCCCCACCCGCGACCTTCCCTTCCCAGAATGAAAAGGTTGGTTATTTGCCACATCAACGTTGTGAATAGTCTCTGCTGCTTCTTTGTAAAAGTGGTTTATTTTTGAAGAATTATTTAGACCTGCTCTCCATCAGCTCGTACCCTACTGTATGAGCAGACACATCCAACATGGAGTCTATGCAACAGCAACATCATCTGTATGATATCATGCTGCCATGCATCTATAATTAAGCTGGAACTTTATGATTCAGTAGCTCTGCTTTGTTTTCTCTCGGTGAACTGCGAGAAACTCTCTGGAGAAAGCTGCTTTTTTTTTTCTGCTTGCTTGATTAAAGTTATATTTATTCCTTCAGAATCCTCTCCCCACATAAGTCAAGAGCGCTCTTTTGAGAAATGGCTAATCTATACAGTGAATTTTATAGCCAGGTTCCTTTTTTAAAAGTCTAAGATAAAACCAAGGCACCAAAAAGAAAAAAAAAGAGAGAGCAGAAAAAGAAATAAAAAAGAAGATAAAGAAGTCCAAATCAGAAAATAAAGCAAATATATTGTAACACGACATGAAAGCAGCCAAAGCTCTATTGTTTATTACAATATGTTGGAGGAGAGCAGAGGAAATTCACATGAGAGCTTATGAATATTGCTGGATTCTAACAACAGAATCTTCCAACATTTACACATGAGGAATTTTACACATTCAAGCTATTTCCATGCAACTCAACAGGCTCGACTGGTGCAAACATGTCAATGTTAAACATGTATTTCTCCAGTTTTGCTCCTGCTCAGCACTGGCAACCTCTGTCCTCTCATACAATACAGCTAGTGCCTGGGCCTTCTCCTCTGAAGTTCCTTTCATCTGCAGCTTGTCTCCTAGGCCCCTCAACTCTTATCAACTCGCCATCTCATCAGTGAAATAATGTGCTACCGTTTCATTCTGCGGGCTTTGTGTTTTATTCCGTGCGCTGGTTTTGAATTCAGTTTGTATGAAAAAGGCTGAAATGAATATTTGGGTTGGGGGCAGAGTTAAGTAGGTGTTTAGGAATGAAAGAGAGCAAAAGGCTTGTTACAGTGCAATAACTCGGTGTGTGTCTTTGTCCCCCTCTAGTGGACAGATTAGGTACAGAGATGTCTGAGTCCGCTACTGTCTCTGTGGTAACACAATTGGTCCGTTCGCTCTAGTAGTGATGACTCCCACTTTCAGATCCAGAAGTCGTGGGTTCGCTCCCCACAGGCAACCTCTTGTGGGGAAGAATTACAGGCTAAAAATAGCCCCTATTTTGTGTGGAACATGTTAAGAAAGGAGGAAACTGGTGAGGGAAGAGTATTAATGCCAGGGGCATCACTGCAGAAATAGTTCTGCAAATCCACTTCCCTCTTTTCACAGATGCTTGGGGTGGCAGGTGTGGTTGTTGTTGCACCAGAGAGCTGTGGTGCGGCTGGGAGTACAGTGGCGGAGGCCCAGAGTCTGGCGTGCATCCGGAAATGGAGCAGGAGCCCTGCCAGAGGCTGGCAGCAGAGACAGGCCCGCAGCCTGGAGAAGTACTGTGGCCAGGCAGCTGGTAGCCTGGAGTCCGGGTGAGGAGTCTGTGACCGGCAGTGGAGCCGGAGCCTGGCTGGGGGCTGGGAGTGGAGCCAGTCCCATGACAGCGCCTGGAGTCTGGGAGGAGGCCGGCAGTGGATCCAGTCCCATGACCAGGGAGCCATCAGCAGAGCAGGTCCCATGGCCAGGGAGCTGGTGGCCTCGAGCCTGACTGGGGGGCTGGGAGTGGAGCCAGTCCCTTGGCTGGGGTGCTGGCAGCATGGAGCCCGGCCAGGGGGCTGCGAGGGGAGCCTGACCCGCAGCTGCGGAGCCGACAGTCTGGCGCTTGGCCCGTGGTGGGGTGCAGAGGGACACGCTCCCTGTACACTAAGCCATCAGGCTTTATTATTCAGGGAAGCCCTGTTCACTAAATACCTGATACATGAATCAAGGGCTAAATAAAACCCAACTCAGCGACGACCAGCCCTCCTCACTGAGTAACCATTATCAAGTGAATACATCAGCAGGGTGTCAGTTTATGGGACTGTTATACGTGAGCGAATCTATTGGAACAAATAGCCAGTGACGTGAACTATTAGAACAGCAAAGCCGTGCATTTCATCGGGCTCCATCTCTCCTGCAGCCATCCCACAGAAATCAAGAGGACCTCTGCTGCGAGGGGACCAGCCCCTGCTGACCAAATCCTCAGTGGCACTTGGAGCCTCTTGCAAGTGCTGGACACTGTTCGGTGTGGGTCCTGCATAGGAATTTTTTGACCAAATATTTGTTGTAAAAAAAAATGCCAGTTTGTCCAAATGAAAACGTTTCTCATAGAATTCCAGGCCAATAGGGACCATCGGGATGAGCTTTTTTCTCGAAACAGAAACTTTTTGCAGGAAAGGGTTGGTGTCAATGAACTTCCTGACTTGAGAAAATGGTGGGGAAAAGTTCTGGCATTGTTGAAATGCCCTGTATTGACATAGTCAAATTACAGTCTTTTTGAAATGACTAATTTTTTATAATTTAAGCTAATTCTATTACAAACGTTAAAAAAAATCAACATAGTTTGAAATGGAATGTTTGTCGAAATGAAGAAAACAAAACGTTAATAGGCAACCGATTTTTTTAAAAATACAAGAAAATATTTCTTCTTGCCAGGGGGCGTTGTGAAGGCCAAAGCTATAACAAAGTTCCAATGAGAACTAGGCAAGTTCATGGAGAATAAGTCCCTGAATGGCTATTGGCCAGAGTGAGGAGGGATTCGGGATTCTTCATGTGCCTCACCTCCATTTGCCAGACACTGGGGATCGGTGACAGGTGATGAATCACTTCATGCTCTTTTCATTCCCTCTGGAGCACCTGGCATTGGCTTCTGTGAGAAGATAGGATAGTGGACTAGATGGTCGTTTTGATGTTCTTATCTAGAACCCAGATGTATCTTCCCCCCGCCTGTTACCCCCTAGACCCTATTCCCCTCCCAGAGCTTAGAGAGAGTCCAGGAGCCCTGGCAGGGCAGCCAAGGTGGTAACAAAGTAAAACTAGACATTAACATGTCAAACCTAACCAGTGGCCCTTGAATGAGTTGCCACAAGGCATCAGAACACGTTGGTTTTGGAAGTGAATGAGTCTAATGTTTATTTATTTATTTCATGAAGACTTAGATACAAGGCTTCTGTCAGCTCATTGTTATCTGCCAAACAGAGAGTTTCAGGGTTAAAGTTGTGAGCAAGACACGAGAAGTCATTCTTCCGCTCTACTCTGTGCTGATCAGGCCTCAGTTGCAGTATTGTGTCCAGTTCTGGGCACCACATTTCAGGAAAGATGTGGAGAAATTGGAGAGGGTCCCGAGAAGAGCAACAAACATGATTAAAGGTCTAAAAACCATGGCCTACCAGGGAAGACTGAAAGAATTGGGTTTGGTTAGTCTGGAAAAGAGAAGACTGAGAGGGGGGACATGGTAGCAGCTTTCAAGTACCTGAAAGGGTATTACAAGGAGAAAGGGAAAGATTGTTCTCCTTGGCCTCTGAGGATAGGACAAGAATCAATGGGATTAAACTGCAGCAAGGGAGGTTGAGGTTGGACATTAGGAAAAAATTCCTACCTGTCAGGGTGATTAAACACTGGAATAAATTCTAGGGAAGTTGTGGAATCTCCATCACTGGAGATATTTAAGAGCAGGTTGGACAGACACCTGTCAGGGATGGTCTAGACGGTGCTGGGTCCTGCCATGAGGGCAGAGGACTGGACTTGATGACCTCTCGAGGACCCTTCCAGTTCTAGGTTTCTATGAAAGTTGCCTCCACCCATCTGAAATGGTGCTCCTGCCGTTCAGTTATGTCTATTTCACAGTGCTCTGAACCACCTGCTAGAGACTCAGACCCTTTAAAGCACCATCTGACCAGTGATTGGACATTCACCGTAACATACGGCCCCAATTCCAGCCTCCCTCCTACTCAGGAAAGGACATTGTGTAGGTGATATTCCTCTCACACACTGTCCTCACTTCCCGTGTACACCGACAGATGGGCCGGCATGGGAGTGAGGCCTGCTGAATCCAAAGACACTTCCATGCCCCATTTCAATTTAGCAATGCGCAGAAGCATATTTTACATGCAAACTGGCCAATTAAGATGGCAAATGTTTTAAAATACAAGGATTTATTGGCATAAAATGTGCCATCTATCAATGCTGTACAAACAGTTTAATATAAAAAGCCATCTGGAAACAGGTTGTTTATCATACTGATTCCATTACAACTTGCTGCTTTAAGTGTCTGCCTAGCTCATTAGCTGTCAAAACGGCTTGATGTCAGGGCCAAGAGGTGGGCGTATTTGAAATTCCACACAGGGCATGCGCGTCAGCTTAGGATTTTAGGCGGTTACTTCATTGTGGATGAGCATCTTGGACAGGGCTGAAATCATTTTGCTAGAGAGGAAAACAAGCCAGGGGAGCTACACAGAACCGGTTTCCTTTCGCTTCACCTTCCTGGACTTGAATGGAAAAGGGGACTGGCAGTTTTGGAGCTGCAAGGCCAGTCATCTGCCTGGCCTCATGAGGGGGCACAAGGGAGGCACAAGATTTCATGCCTCTAGCCAGGGGTGGTGGGTGAAGGTAAGGCTGGGGGAGGCAAGCCCTCCAGCCCCGCCCCCTCTGCCCATGCCCTGCTCCCAGGAGCCAAACCACCCCTCCCCAGCACCACCGGGAGGTGGCCAGTGCATGGACCCAGCCCCCCCGCACTTGCTCCCAGCACAACAGGGAGGGAGGAGGGCACGCGGCCCCAGCCTCCCCGGCCCTGAAGCACAGGGAGGGCAGGTGCTCGGGGGCACAGCAACACTCTGTCCCCAGAATGCCTACAGCAGGCGTTTTGGGGGCAGAGCGTGGGCAGGACCATGCCTAGCGGTTTGGGAAGGCGGAGCCTTCCCTTGCCTCTGATACCCACCACCCCTGCCTCTAGCCCCAAAAAAGAGCACAGCAACTGTGTGACTCTCATGCTGTAGCTAAACTCCCCAAAAGAGGCCGGACAAGGACAGGGTTTTTTTATTCTGGCCAATGTTGCTGGGCTCAGATTGGGGAAAGGAAGTGCAGGCCTCACCCTATAAAAAGGGGACATAGATTGATCTTTTGGGGCATGCGCCCCCAAAGTTATTCTGTGTGAGCCACCCACTGCTACGCAGTCCTTCCTCTCTACAGATTGACGGGAAGCTTTGAGGTCACAGTACGTGGCCCCTGGATGAAAGGCGTTCTCCGGTCCCTCTGGGGTTTAGTAATTACATTACATTTAGGTTGGACGTTAGGGGGGTGAAACGCTGGAATAAATGGCCCAGGGAGGTTGTGGAGTCTCCATCCCTGGAGCTATTGAAGAGCAGGTTGGATACACGTCTATCTGGGATGATCTAGATCAGGCGTGGCCAACTCGCAAGCCTCATGCAGCTCTTCCCTCCCATTAGTGCAGCTCGCAAAGCCGCCCCCGCACTCCCTGAACATGGCCCATGCCTCCCAGTTCCCCTGTGCTCACCGGGGCAGGGGAGCCATCCGGATCAAAATAGCGGCTCCAATATGGTGCCGACGGGAGCCTGCTGTGGCCAAAAAGCCTCAAAAAACCTTCTTAAAGGGCCAGCCCTTTTTAATTTTTTTATGTATGTATGTATTTATTTTGCTCCCCAACTTTTTGCCCTGGCTCTTCGTGCTAGAGCCAGCTGGATCTTGGCTCTTCGTCTGGAACGGGTTGGCCACCCCTGAACTAGATGGTGCTTGGTCCTGCCGTGAGGGCAGGGTACTCGACTGGAGGACCTCTCGAGCTCCCTTCCAGTTCTAGGATTCTAGGATTCCTCTGGTTTTAAATGCCACCTCTCACAACACGACGCTATTTGATGTAGCACTGCACATTTCTTACAAACGACTCCCAACAACACTTTGCAGTTACTATAAATAAGAAACCAGAGCAGAGCAAAGGAGCCAGGCACAGCAGAAAGGAAGAGAATCTCGACATGGCCAAGGCGCTGCACTACGAGGCAGAAGTCTGGGGTTGAGTCTCATTTCCACTGCGTCTGTCTTGTGTGCAAGATGCGGCAACTCCCCTTCCCTGCGGTGCTCAGCACCTCTGAGCGTTGGCAGCTCGCCCTCTGTCTTCCCCATTGATCTTGGGGACAAAGGGGCTTACCTTGGTCGAGTGGTTTAAGGTACGTAGCTAAAAACTGCCAAGGGCTGCAGCCCACTAATTGCGCCAGTGTCTTCATCAGGGGCCCTGTGAAGGCTAGTGAACTGATTTTTCTAATCACAGTTCTTTGTGCAAACAGAATAACTTCTGCCTGCATATTGCCCTCCGCAGCTAACCCTCGACACTACTCACTGCCGGCTCAGGGTTTATTGGAAAACGACAATCGGAACATTTAATTAAAATCACAGCCCCGAGTTGTTGAGCTTCCTTGGAGGGGAGGAGAGGTTTGAGATTAAAATATGGGCTAGTGGATATTTCAAGCGACGGGTGCGTTATTTATGTGCATCATGGATATGAAAGGGGAACAGTTTATCTTTTTCACATGGACAAATTAAACTACGGTGTCTGACACATGCTCATAAATCCAGAACCTTTACCGTCGGGAAGAGTAATTGATGGGAATAGCTTCATCGCCACCATCTTGTAAAGGTGATCAAGAAAACACATGACTCAAGGGAGAGTACACACTCTCCCAGGCTCTCCCAGGGCAGGATTTTGACAAGCGCGTGGATTCCAATAACAAGCAAAGAACACACAATCAGGGAGAAAGAGTCAGTTTAGTAACCATCTCCAGGATGAGGCTGTGGTTGTGCATGCAAATTAGCAATAACATCCCAGTTCTCTTCATTCACACTCGACAGCAGTGAGTCCCGGCATAGATCATAAGTAAAGGAAATGGCTTTATCTGTTAACCTGCTTCTGTTATTAATCTTGTAACAACTCCACAGCCATTAGGCACTTTATAGCTGTCACTACATCACTCAGAGCCTCCCGACAGCAGGGTTAGAATGCAAATCCCCCTGCTTCAAATACACAACTCCTACCACCTGAACAAGGGAAAAATCATCAATAGCTCTTAGCTGTGTAGCAGGCTCTGGCACACAACTGAGAGGTTCTGAGTCTATCCAGCAGAAGGGAAGGGCAACAGACCTGTTCCTAAGGTCAACTAGCATCTCATTAATCAGAGAGAGGTAGTACATGCTGAGGAGTGATGGGAGATTTGGTTCTGTTAAAATACTCTTGATAATTTGGATCCACACTTTCTGAACTAGCCCAGTCTTTCGAGTCTGCCTAACTGGGCTGGAATGCTCATGAAAAGAAGAAGGCGAAACTTGTCTGCCAAAACCTTTTTGGTGGAAAATGCAGTTTCAGGAACGCTAATTTTTTTGTACGTGAATTCATGTTAGTTTTGTTACATTGTTTCATTCTCAAAATGGTTCGTGTCAATTTTTCAGTTCAAAATAGCTTTCTATTTCAAATGTCCTTGAATTTTACAAAAACAGAAGAAACACGTTTAAACTTGGTTGAAACTGAGAACATTTCAATGTTGTCAAAATAAAATACTTCAGTCTCGTTTCTTTTTAACTTGCCAAAATGTTCAGTACCATTTATTGCCAGTTCAATTCCAAAATTCTTTTCCCTTGTGATTTTAAAATTGCCCATTAACTGAAAAATCCATGACTTGCCTGGATCTACTGAGGAGAACAGGCCTGTTGCGAGAAATGTCATACAGCATCCTGCTCCCCTGGACAATGACATGGTGTCACATGAAAGTCACATGTGAGTCCTGCAGCTTAGCAGGCCTGGGATGAAAGTTTCCATCCCTGCTGTACCCAGCATAGCATAGTGTGGGACCCTGCAAGCCCAAACAGCAGCTGGGCTTTATCAGCTCTAACCGGTGCCTTGAGCTGGGAAACTACTGAGCAGTAAACATGTTTGACCTCGGTCACAGCCCATAAGAGAGATAAGAATGGCATTGAGCCAGGTACGTGCATACCCGGTAAACAACTGTAGTATAAGATCACTGGGAGTCCCACCTCTCTGGGAGTCTCAGCAGGAGCCTAGATCTCGAAGGGTGTCCTGAATCCCCCTAGCTGGAGCTACGTCCACTGCGGCTGGGTGCGAGGTCACCGGAATGGGACTCCCCGCAGACCTAAACGGGCATAAGCGTTTCCAAGCGCCTGTTACTTTTATATGCATTGCTTTGCCTATGCTTATTTGTATTACTTTGCAGTAGCTGTGTAACCATCTGGCAGTATTAAGCCTGTAATAGTAGTGACATAGGGTACGTCTAGACTACAGGCTTTTGTCGACAGATACTGTCGACAAAGCTTCTGTCGACAAAGAGCGTCTAGACTACATCCAGTTCTGTCGACAAAGCAAGCCGCTTTGTCGACATGACAGTGTAGACGCAAAGGACAGTGTAGATGCAATAAAGCCTTCTGTCGACCGAACTCTGTCGACAAAAGGCGTTATTCTCGTAGAATGAGGTTTACAGCCATCGACAAAACTGCTGAATTCTGTCGACGTTATGTCGACAGAACTCAGCAGCAGTGTAGACGCAGGTATAGTTTTGTCGACAAAAGTCCACTTTTGTCAACAAAACCCTGCAGTCTAGACTACAAAACCCTGTAGTCTAGACATACTCCTAGCTGTCACAGGGGAGTAGCCCATGGACTTCAATGAATGTTGGGGCCAGGAGAAAGGGATGAGACATTTGCAAAGAGCCTTTTTCAACAGTGCGGCATTCACCCATTTCTGAGACCTGTTCAAAATCCCCACATTATGCCTACCCTGAAAGGATTACTGTTAGTGGCACTGAGGCAAGTTGGAGTTTGGTGAGTTGATTAGGGAGATATATTCATTAAATAATTGTCATTGTATTATGTGGAAAATTATGGGCCTTAGCTTTGCTCTCTGTGTTGTTCAAATGCGCACCTGAACAAATGTATTTCAACAAAGATTTGTGGGGGGGGGTATTCCCTACGTTTTTAAAAGTATAGATTTACAAATTTTAAATGAGAAAAAAAACAAAGAGAGAGAGAGAGAGAGAATAGTTATTTCACATTTTCTGTTCTAATACTTGCATAAAAATATCCTGAGAGGAAAATCCAGTACATTCAGGTTTGGGGGGGAGGGGGGAGGTTTGGTTTTTTGGGTTTTTTTTTTTAATGAATCCATATTTATTTAAAAACAATGAGTAGTCCTGTGGCACCCTAGAGACTAACAGGGGAGGGAAAGATGCATTGAAAAGTTCTCTCGGCTTTAAAAAATAAACTGAAGAAGCCTTAGGAAAAAAAAAATGGTAATAAACTAGGCTCTTAACAGAACACACTGTTTTACATACAAATGTTCCCATTTCCCTTGCATGAAATTATATGAGTGCAGTAAAGCCATGATGCCCTGGTCATACTTGGGACAGAAATGTAGCTTGGAATATTTTTTACACACTCAGGAAATGATGTAGTAAAAGGTAAAAAGAAATGATATGCCACCTTCTGCAATGAAAACAAAGCCTATGGTATGCATTCTGGCTATGCACCCGCTCTAACTGACTCCTCGAGACAAAACCCTGCTGTGGGTCAGAAGTTGGATGTGATGTGCTGACAAGTGTCTTGCTCTGTCCTAGGATGATAATCGTTCAGCCACGTGTGTGCTCCCTCCATGTGTTGCACTGGCTCTATGCAGGAAGCCAACACAGCAGAGTCTAGGGTACCTCAAAGATAAGGTGAGAAGGTGTTTCCCACACACCTAGTGTGGGTCACTGACCCATGCAGGGGCATCTAGACCACAGCAACAGATAAGACCTCTACAGCATGGGCTGGGAGCCAGCTGGCTTTTAGCTCAGAGAGTAGAGGCTCCTATACTAAGCTCCAGAAGTCCCAGCTTCAAATCCACCTGCTGGTGGTTACAAAGGCACCCTGCCAGGTTTATTGTAAATGAAGCACAGGACTAGTACCTGGTAGATGCTATGAGGATATTAAGAACGTGGGCCTGTGACAATGGATTCAGTTCAGTCAACAGCAGGATTCTCCATTGCCCCCTTGGCTGGACAAGGACATCCCCTCTAAGATACATTTTTCTACACAGGTGCAAACAAGTTACACATCACGCCTGACGTATGAGGGTGACACCCGCTGACATATCAGGGTTCCAGCCATTACCTTGTGCATGGTGGTTCAATCAAAACATCTCCATCTATTATGCTGTCCATTTAGATAGACCCTGTCCTGAACCTGTGTTGGCATGTCCCTGTTATCTGTGGGGAGTGTTGGTACCAAGATGTTTCTTAATGAGGTGTCCTGGTACCATCCCTCTGAAGTGTGTTCACGGCCTGTGCCTAGTACCTCTGGGGTAGGAGTGTTTCTATAATACAGCCCTATTCTTGCCAAGTTCTGTGAGCAGGGGCCTGCCTCTTGCTCACCTCCTCATTTTGCTTTACATTAGCAAAGTCTTTGACCATTGTGGCCTAGCCCTCAGGCCTCACATCAGGCCTGTGGTACGTGGACTTATGTTTTAGGCCCTCATCTTACTGCTTTAACAATGTAAACATTTATTTTAAAAGTTGCGAAGGAGAAGTCCACCCTCTATGTGGTTCTAAAATGTATCTTTTTATCCAAATCTGGTTTATGGATGTGTGCGGGTATGAATGTGACCTGAGATATAACCCAATCTCTCCTGCAGTGTGTTACTTGAATGGTGCATTTCTATTAGTTAAAAGGCTGATGTCATTCCACAAAGTCATATCAGGGCGATGAGGGGACAGCCCGAACTGTCACTCTCTGATGACATCATGTTTTTGAAATAGGGTTATTTTTTCACTCACTGTCAGTGCAGTTTCTCCGCTCCAGGCATGAAATGTCAATAAATGGATATTAAACCAATTTATCTGAGCCACAGCATTAGCCCTCAGAAATCAGGAGCTTTTATAGATTGGGGTGTATTTCACTGTAAGGTCATGAGTTATAAAGAGCCAACCTGTCATTAGAACGGATCTGTTTTATTCCCTTCACAGATATATCGGTGGAAAAGGTGGTGTCATTCGAGCTATACACGTTGTAAAAGAATTTCAGCAAAAATCCTTCAAAGGCTCCAGATATATGTTTTTTTCAGAACACAAGAGACATGTGTAAAGGATCCAAGTAACACATTAGAAGAGACAGCTGATAATGGAAAAGTTAGACTCAGTGTGTTGCAGACAATGGAACATCTCATTACCTGGGCTCATGCCAGAGGAAGCCATGAGATCCCAGCACAGCATCGCCCTGGCGGGATGAAGTGTGAAGGGCCACCTCCACAGACCCCTTTCCATCAGCAGTTCCATCAGCTACTCCGGTAGGGTCCAAGAGATAAACATGAGACAGGGACAGAGCATGTTCAGCATAACTTCATGCTGCCCACAATTCTTCGTACAAACTCTTCAGCCCATTCAGTGTAGCTGGGGTAACTAAGTGTCTCTGTGACACGTTGCATTGGGTATCCATGGAATTGCACAAGGCAGGAGCAGTGTGTACAGCTGTTCATCAGGAAAACATGCCCCTGTGCAGCAAGAGAATCCATCATGAATAAGCAGGGCCTACACCAATGCCAACATCTGCTGGGGTCCATTGGGCAGGTTTGATATTTGAAGTGGTTGGATTTGTCAATAGATATTTATCTTTGCTTAGGACGGGGCAGTCTGTATTTCAGGTGTTCCTGAGCTATTCTTGGGTAGCTTGACCCAAGAAAGACGATGTCTAGTCTTGGTACGACCTCGATGTCCTTCCTGAGCAAGGACAAGTGCACTTGGTTGAAATAAGATGAGAACAATGGGCCTGGTAACTTGTAGAAGATGGAAGGAATGGCCCTCAGCTCTTGGTGAATATTATGGAAGGACTTTCAGGGTTGAATATTTGCTCATGTCTTTCACGGTAAGTCAGTGGAAGAGTTTTGGGAGGATTATACAACGCCGACGCTTCAGGGTGTAAGCCAACATCTAATCAATCAGACTTAGAAATCCACCTCGTGTGTGAGTAAATCATTCCTGAGTCTCACACCATCTGGCTATGTCTACATTCGCGGCTTCTTGCGCAAGTACAGCCGTTCTTGCGCAAGAATCTGCAGAGCGTCCACACTGCCCGCCCGCTCTTGCGCAAGGAAATTTACAGTATGGTGTGGTAAGAGAGGGCTTCTTGCGCACGAGCTACGCTCTTTTTTAACAGGTGTAAGCCCTCTTGCGCAGGAGCTCTTGCGCAAGAGGGCAGTGTGGACACTCTGCAGGGATTTCTTGCGCAAGAAAGCCCTATGGCTAAAATGGCCATTAGAGCTTTCTTGCGCAAGAGAGCGTCCACACTGCCATGGGCGCTCTTGCGCAAAAGCACAGCGCGCACATGGCAGTGTGGACGTTTTCTTGCGCAAGATTTCTTGCACAAGAACCCTTGCGCAAGATGTTCTTGCGCAAGAAGCCGTGAATGTAGACATAGCGTCTATGTCTTAGGTAGCACTTTTTGCCCATAGCCCTCCAAGTGCTTTGCAAGTGAGGTCCCTATTGTACAGAGAGGTGGACTTGTCCATGGTCACCTAGTAGACGTAGTAGAAACGGCTGGCGCTGGTCACGCTCAGAGATGGGACATTGGACTAGATGGACCAGGCGCTCATCCCACCTGGGTAGTCCTATACCCCTTATGCAGTGTCTCTGACGTGCTTTGAGACCCTTAAAAGAAAGATGCTCTTTAACCCAAAGTATCATCATGCTATTGACGCTTTGATCCTGCACTGTGAACCTGGCACTTTGTCTTTGCTGGTGCGCTAAATCTCAGCTTCCCCAGGCTGGATTTGTAGCTTCACCTAGATGGATTCTAAAGATTGAACACGGCACGGTAGCGGCCCATGGAACAGGCATGGTGAGAAAATAAAGAGATAAACATCATAGCTCCGTTCTAGTCACATATCTCCTTTGCCTCGGACTCAGGCAGACGTCAACAAGATGTAGTCTCCCCCCGGGGTTCAAGTGCAGGAGAGCCCTTCCCCGGGACTGCTGTAATGTAACACAAAGCCATTGAGCCTGCATTCTGAGACTCCAATTGCAGCTCAGCTTACTAACAAGGGGTATGGAGGAAAATGCATGTTGTAATACACCCGGGCCAGACAACCCTTGTATTGACAGGAACAGAATAGAGGGAATCCTCAAGGGGACAGAGTAATAACCCAGCGAGGCGGTAATCTTAAGAGCCTGAGTGCACTTGCACAGAGCTGTGTAATGTAAATGTCACTGGGCTCGTTCCTCCCCAGGATCTGGAGACAGGGAACTGAAGCCTAGAAACCACGCGGGCTGTGCTAACGACCAACGCCTGCTCACTGATTGGACAGCGCGTCTTCAAGTAGCCCTCCTGTCAAGGCGAGCTGGTGACGTCTCCCACACAATCAGAGACAGGCGGCCTTTGTCGGGCCCAGACGAACCCCAACCCGAACCTTCACCCAAGACTCAGCACAAACCTTCCCAGTGTATGAGAGAGTCTCGTTTAGCCCTGGTCTACAGTAGGACCTTATTTCAAAATAACCCCCCTTAAGTCGAATTTCTAAGAGGAGCGGCCACACAACCAAGCCTGTTATTTCAAAATAACAGTCTGTGGAATTTGAAATCGGTACTCCTGCTTTTCGTCGGGAATAACGCTAATTCCGAAATAGTTATTTTGAAATAGCGGTCGTGTGGACGCACAGGTGCTGCTATTTTGAAATAACAACTCCCCGGAGTCATTCGAACTAATTACTCCCCAGTGCTTCCTGGGGCTCTGTGTCAAAGGAGCGTGTCCACATTAGCAGAGCCTGCCTCGGACTCATTTTGAGGCTCCCCCGTAGTGGGGACACACTAGTTAAATCAGGAATTATTAAGCTGAATTTACTAATTTTGAAATAGTTTCCTAGTGCAGACATGGCCCTGGTGGTTAGCCTATGCACATCTGGATTCCCTCAGGAATGGGATAGTAGGGCTGAAACCACAGCAATCTCATAGGAGAGTCGGGTCTTTCCCATCCCAGGAGATGTAGATACCTCAGGTACAGAGAAACACCTGACCAGTCAGATCTTTATCTGAACTGATCCTCAGTCCAGGCCAGCTTGAGGTTCTTCTGTAGGTGGTGGTTAGAGCAGCGGCCTGAAAGCTATTGTCAAGGACTCTGTCGTTACTCTAGATACAGACCAGACAGTCAGAGAGACCAGAGAACGTTAATCAACCAGTACATATTAATTATTCAAAACTGGGATTAAACATTCATGTCACATTTAAAATCCTCAATGTGTGTGGCGAGGCTTATTAGCAGGCAAACAGGAAATGTGCACGGTAGCACCAAGGAGGAATTAGTCAAAGGGAGCTGCTCCCTTTCAGTCAAGAAGCAGAGTGCCGTGCTCAAATTGGTTAAGGGTAAGAATCAAATGAAATACCAGGAATTTTGCACCCTCCATGCCTCTGTCACAAAACAACTGAGTCACAGAGTCAGAACAAGAACCCTAAGCATGCAGAGTCAATAGTGCTTTGTAGTTTTCAAGCACGATACATAATTAACAAATCCGGCCAACACCTCTGTGCTGCTAGCGGGTATTATTTATCCCAGAAACTAAGGGACATAAGAGGTGGTTCAGGCCAGTCAGCAGCATAATCAGGATCGGGACTTGGCGGTTCTTGGCTTTCAACCTAGGATCCAGCCGCTTGACCACACCACCCACTGGCTCTGCTGAACCTACCGCAACCTTGATTGTGTCTGTCTTTGGTTCCTCATAAAAATCTCCCTTCTTCTCCTGCAGGCTGGCTCCCCTCTCATGCAGCCACCATTTTCAAGCCATGCCCACATGGGCCCTGTGTTGGCCTGCGGCTCCCTAATGCATCTCAGTAAGTCTGGGATCGGGGGAGCAGAGACCGACGTGCTTGTCCATGCATTGAGAGGTTTCCACATCCATTCCAAATTGCACATCTATTGCACTGGTGATTTTAGAACACGTTCCAAAACATCAGACACAAATACAAGCCAGGCACATGACATGACTGAGCAGGCTAGCCCCTGTCCCCTGCAGCTCAGCCCCCAGCCATCGCCTCTGCCCAGATTTCTGCGGAAAGAAATGAGCTCTGCAGTTAATAGGCAGCAGGTTTAAAACAAACAAAAGGAAGTTTTTCTTCACACAGCGCACAGTCAACCTGTGGAACTCCTTGCCAGAGGATGTTGTGAAGACTAGGCCATTAACAGGGTTCAAAAAAGAGCTAGATAAATTCATGGAGGCTAAG
Organism: Rafetus swinhoei; assembly: GCA_019425775.1. Taxonomy (NCBI): domain Eukaryota; kingdom Metazoa; phylum Chordata; order Testudines; family Trionychidae; genus Rafetus; species Rafetus swinhoei. Next base: position 33,317,709 of record CM033426.1, read on the forward strand.
TCCATCAATGGCTATTAGCCAGGATGAGTAGGAATGGTGTCCCTAGCCTCTGTTTGTTTGGAAATGGATGATAAGAGAGGGATCCCGTGAGGATTACCTGTTGTGTTCCCTCACTCTGGGGCATCTGGCATTGGCTGCTGTCGGCAGACAGGACCCTGGGCTAGGCGGACCTTTGGTCTGACTCACTATAGCCCTTCTTATGATCTCATGTTCTTACGTTTGCATGCAGGAGTAATAAATCCGTGCAAGGAAAGGAAGTGGGGGGGGGCATAAATTATAAAGTTGAATGGACTCTAGCACCTCTTCTCACTGCAGCAGCCTCCATATTACACAGAGAGAGGGGAGCACTCATGTAAGCAGGTCCCAAGACGTGTAGAGCGTTCTCTCTCAAACTGCCCCTCCCCCCATGACAGGCTCTAACTGTTGCACCGTACAGATGCTGGAGCACAAGTGTCATTTGCTGTGTGCATAGGTTAGTGCTTAATAAGGACACAGCTGCCTGTTGTCCTAGCGACAGGTTCTGAATGGCCTCCTCGCGTACCTTGGGTTTCAAGGAGGGTGAGGGGTGACCACGGCAAACCTGGGGGCAACTATGTAGTTTGTTGGCAAACGCAGCAGATTCTATCACTGTGTCACATGTAAGAAGCAAGGCCATGACCCCCGAGCCACTACTGCCTGAGCTCAGTAACCAGAGCTAATAGTTCAGAGGTAGACACGTAAATCTCATTTTGTGCTTCAGCCACCAGGGAGGCTAAAATACACATTTGGCCAGTGTGTTACGCAAACACAGACTTTGAAACAGCAACTGGGGTATCTCAGCAACGCGACAGTGAGGACAAGAACACCATCCTCCACTGACACATCCTACCCATCCTGAGGGGTAACAAAGCACCTCATAACCTGTAGGTGTACAACAGCATCTAAAATGCAGCCACCTCTGAGGTGGTACCAGCAGCTGCTTAACAGCTCACAGCAACAGTAAACCTCACTACCTGGCTAAGGCCAGAAATGAAGATGTACAGAGATAAAATGGCTATATCCTAACTGAAAGCCCAGGGTAGATTGAAACTACAGAGTAGCTGATTGGTAGATAGACAGATCTGGGGCATGTAGTTCATTCACACTCTTCCAAGCACTTTAGTACAACATGTAAAGGTTGTAATACACTCCTACAAAATCCTGTACCCAATATACCCAATCCTACACTGGTTATAATGCCCCATTCCTCCTCCCAAAAAAACTCCCTTATAAAGCATCACAAGCTGCAGAAAGCTTGAAGACCAGAGATTCAGTAAAGAGAATGACAACTTGTCGGGGGAAAAGATGACTTCAGAATGGAGGCAGGTAAGGAAGGGCCCAGTTGATCAGAAAAGCCCATGGAGTTGCCCTATCGAACACAATCAATGCCCGGAGTCACCCAATCCAGAGTCACCCAGTCCCCCTTCAAGGGCGTTCACCAGGAACCCTCTCACTGCCCCTGCCTCTGCACAGGCGTACACAGTCAGAGACAGCAGGGAGCCTTCCCCCTTTGCTTTCACACCTGTATCGGGGCCCATCTAGCCCTAAGGGTAGGCAGGGCTGTGTTCTTGGCTGCTGAGGAGCAGCACAGGTGTCATCCTAAAGGTTGTGGCCACGCGGCACGGCTCTCATCCAAGGGCCCAGTCTGGCCTGCCATGCGTGGTGGTAGAGAGCTTCCGACAGGGCAGGAGCGGGAGCGGGTGATATGCATGCAGAACACCACTCCTGTCAGGTCAGCTGAGCATCGGCTCTCCTCGGCCAGGGAGGAGACAGAACTGGGCATCTCGGAGCAGGTAAACGTAGAGCGCCTGCCACACGGCACCTCGGGGAGTGTTACTGATCCGGGGTGACAGACTGAAATGAGCCCACGCTCATTACAAGCTACTTCTCGTGTTTGCTTCTCTCTCTCTTGGGAAATTCATCACCTCGTGCTCTTGACAAACTGGTCCTGAGGGGGTCTGTGCTATTGAGTAAGACACCAGGCCCTACGCATCTCAAGTCTGTGGGGGGGGAAATCAATAAACTAAGTTAAGAAACCAAGGACTCCATTTTAACATAAAATAAACTATCTTGGTTGAATGTATACATGAAAAGCGAGCCCCGGGGTCAGGTTCTGGCCTGCCTTGCTCTTCTGCCATCCCCTGTGCCCTCTCTGCACCAGTGTGGAGCCCATGGGACTTAATACAAATATTTCCTTCCAAAGTCTCACTGTCCTTTCTGGCCAGCCCTGCTCTCCTGTTACCCCCTACTGAAGAGAGCCCTTAAAGGCACAACATGAATTTTCTCCACACTAGGTAGACAAATGAGTCCCTTTTACTTCTGACTACTTGTTGAACTAGGTTTAAGAGAACCCTCCACTAAAATTAGCACCTTACTAAGATATCAAATCCTTTAATATGACTCAAATTTTTGGACCCATATTTTAACAGAAATATATAGTGACATTTCATAAACATGTCTTGTTATGAATTTGATCAAAACTCGGCAGGATCCCTAGAAACTTCCCTTCTTTCAGCATCCAAAAACTTGCAGTTCTTTGCTGTTGCAGATTGTACTCTAGTTTTTTACGTGTCTCTGTGCACCCTTGTTTTCATTGGAATGAGAAGTATCCAAAATATTGTTATTATTCAATGTACAAATTGTGGTAAAGCCTTGAGGCTTCAATCAGGCAAAGAAATTGTGAAGCAGCCCAGAGCATTTGTACCTAACGCTAGCAGTTAACGTAAAAAATCAGATCGGAGCTGAAGTTGCTGGAAAGAGGCAGGCTTGCAGTAAAAGTGCTGTGCCTTCAGGGTTTGGTTACATTGCACATCATCCTTTTGCATGATTCCACCAGACAACCCAGGTTTCAAATCGCTCATCACAAAGGCTGGTGCTCTGGGATCAAAAGGCCCCTTTCAGCCTTTGCGCGGATAGAACGAAACTTTGAGACGGATCTGTAAACTGCCAGCTAGATAGGGCACAAGGTGCTGGTTGCACTTATTGCAACCCACTCACCTGCTGGGTGTGGTGTCCTGTCCCACCTAGGGATATGTCTACACTATAGAGCTTTTTCGGAAAAACAGCTGTTTTTCTGAAAAAACTTCACTTACGTCCATCTGCAATAGCGTTCTTTCGAAAGAAAATTGAAAGAACAGAGGGGGTTTTCTGGCATTGGTAACCCTTTTTCTACAAGGAAGAAGCCTTTTTGTGAAAGAGCTCTTTCGGAAAAAGGCGTGTGTGGACGGGGAAGAGGGAGTTCTTTCAGAAGAAGAGGAAAGAGAAAAAGCACAGGTGCCCTGGTGGCCACTCCATCCATAGTAATCACAGTTTAAATGCGAGATAGTGTCCAGTCAGCATGGATGCTCTCTTTCGAAAAAGCAGATCACTTTTTCGATGTGCTTGGGCAGTGCGGACGCTCTTTCGGAAGAAGTTTTTTTGGAAGATCTCTTTTGGAAAAGCTTCTTCTGAAAGAAGCCTGCAGGCTAGACATAGCCCTAGTGACACTAGGGTCACTTACAGAACAAATAACAAGTTTGCTCTGTAGCCTTAGCTGAGTGCTCACTGGCTTTTAACTCACACTGTAGGCACTCATGCACTGAGCTCCAAAGGTCCCAGGTTTGATTCTACCTGTCAATGTTACTTTAGCACATTACTGTCCCAGTGGTTACAGTACTCACATGGGGGATCCAGGTGCAATTCTCAGGCATTTACTAGTCATTTTCTCCTCATTGAGCAATCACTGCATTGATCAGGATCAGTCACAAGGCTGTTTTAACCAGATCAATGGCGTGACGCTCCTTCTCGTCACTTATTAACCATTTCCGTAGGAAGGTATCCTTAGCAAGGCATGGCCTGGGCATATGGTGTTAAAGGTATTGTTAGAACACTGTGAACATTCTTATCCTGCAGGAAATGAGGTTTTTTTATTAGCTACAATGGGGACAAGGGCGACTTAGCCGGTGAAATAGAAATATATATATAAAAAGAAATTCGCTGCTGAGTTGTGGATTGAATCCTACTTACCTGCGTTGACCTGCATGTAAAGATATTGACAAAGACTAGCAGGGACAGGCAGCAGTCAGTTCAGATTTCGTTCTAATAGTTGGAATTAGATAGACCAAACGAGCTGGAATTATTCATTAAATCAGCAAAATCTGCTTGTTGCTTGCCTTTGTGCTTGATGAATGCAGACAAGCGAAGGCCTTACAGCTCTCCCGTGCCTGGGGCTCACTGCAGAATGGGAATGTGTGTGTGGCATCCCGGAGCCCTTGCACCAGTGTCTCAGCCTCTCTGGGCATGTGTCAAGGCTGATGCCCACTCTGGCACTCCAAGTGCAGAAGGAGGGGCCCACAAGAAACCTGAAAAATACTTTTCCTCTAGAGGCTTCTGCTTAAAAGCCCGGCTCCCAGATTCCCAGGCCTTCTGAAGTAGCTGCCACCACCCAAGTGAAAAAAAAAACCAATTTGCTTTTTGAACCCAAGAAGAAATCATTTGGGAACTTCTTCCAGGGCATAGATCTACACTAGGAAACTATTTCGAAATAACGAAAAATCGATTTACTAACTCCAGAAACAACAAAATCGAACTAGCGTGTTCTCGCTATGGGGAAGCCTTGAAATTAGTCCAAGTCAGGCTCCGTTAATGTGGATGCGCTACCTCGTCTTAGAGCCCCAGGAAGCACTGGGGAGGAATTAGTTTGAATGACTCTGGGGAGTTGTTATTTCGAAATAGCGGCACCGGAGGGTCCACACCGCTGCTATTCAGAAATAAGTAGTTCGCAATTAGCGTAATTCCTCAAGGACAGCAGGAGTACAGATTTCGAAATAAGCAACCTGTTGTTTCAAAATAATGGTCTTGGTAGTGTGGACACTCCGCTTATTAATTTGATCAAAGGGGGGTTATTTTGAAATAAAGCCCTAGCATAGACCAGGGCCCAGAGGGGCACCTCAAGCTCTTTTACCACAAGAGAGCTTGAAAGCTCTGGTAGCTGACCTCTCAGTCTCAGGCAGGCGAACACAGACCTCCTATTGCCTTGCAGGACACAGGAATCAGATGTCTTTAAAAGGTGATTTTATTTACAAAATCAAAAATATACATGGTAAAGCATAGTTGGTTACTAGGTGTTATAGAGCAACGGAGAAAAGAACAGATTGAAGCACAAAGAATTGCTTCTCTGGGATTCAGCTTTAGTTACAGTGTAAGTGGCAGGGGGGCACATGGACACAGCCCAGAGGAGTTTAACCAAACAAATTACCTGATTGTGTCTAAATAAACATTCCCTATCTACTCTCATACCTGTACGTCAAGGGCCAGTCCATTTCTAGGCACGGGCATTCCTTTTCTGGGCATTAATATCCCTGCGGTTCCATTCATCTCCCCACTCCAGCCACCCTCTGCTCCCCCCCCCCACCTCCTGGTTTTAAAAAACTCCCACAAAGAAAAACAGCAGGCAGATGCCCTTTCCATTCAAATCTCAACACTTTCTTCCCATTGGTTCTCCTGGCTCCCTACCAATGCTTCCTGGATTTTTTTCGGGGATTCTCTGATTCTCTGCGTTTAACCCTTTATAGGCAGCACTCCCCCCCCATCCATCACAGCATGTCTATACAGCAAAGAAAAACCCACACTGGCTCATGCCAGACAACTCAGGCACACAGGTCTCTGGCTGCAGGTCTCTTTTATTGCTATATAAACTTCCAGGCTTCAGGGCCTGATGGGGTGGGAGGGTCTCAGACCTCAGGCTCCATCCTGAGCCCCACAACTCACGCCCCATGTGCCTGAATTGGCATCACAGGCTAGCTGCACATAGGTGTGGACGCTGTGGGTGCTCTTAGGCCTGGGGCGAAGCATGGGATTCAGCACCGCTGGGGCCCAGAGGAAGTCAGCACCTCTGTGGAGGCCAAAGCGTTTCTATGTGTGGAAGACATAGCCACTGTGACTAGGCCGTCTGACAGGAAATCATGAGAAGATTTCAGCAGCAACGCACAGTGCTTTGGCTTTGCCTGCAGGGCAAAGGATCCATGGGATGCGGAGCAATCTGGCACATGAGGAAAGGCTGAAAGGGCATTTTCCAAGCTGGCTCACTTCTGAATGACTAGGAACAGTACTTTGCAGTGCCACAGGCCACTGCATCAGAGGCTCCGAGAGGCTTGTGTGTTTATGCTCATGAATTGAATGGTTAGAAGGACGTATTCGGCCCCAGCCATTTTTTTAGGCTCTACCTACGGATCCTATATGGGACCCGGGACCCAAGTGGTCCATAAAATCCAGGGCAGAATCCCAAAACTCAGATCCAGATTTCAAACACTGCAAAGGTTGGTGGCAGTGTTCCCTCTAAGATTTTCCAACCACGAGCGAAGTGAGTTTTGGCTTGTGCACCAGTATTGCGGTCGTGTGCGCTGGTTTGGATGTGCACCACCATGGCACCCAATTTATTAACACACACACATTTCCGGCCGCCGGAGCAGAAACCCTGCCTCCCCTGCCATGCAGCCTGTTCTGTTCCCAGCCGCCGGAACAGACCCCACCACCATGGCCATGCAGCATGTCCCATTCCCAGCCGCCGGAACAGACCTTCTTCCCCCCCAGCCATATGGCAGGTCCCGTTCCCAGCCCAAGTGGCCAGAACAGACCCTGCCCTCTCCTCCCCCCACCCACGTGGAAGCCCCAGTCACTGGAGCAGGCCTCCCCCTCAGCACACGGCTACGGCAGGTCCCAGCCCCCCGCCTCAGTGGCTCCCTCACCACTCTGTCTCAGCCGGCCCCGCCCGATGGAGCACCCGCCTGCCACGCGAGTGCTGCTGCATGGGTCTCCAGAGGAGGTGGTTGGGGAAGATTATTTTTGTGTGTGGCCACACAGGCGCGCACCTTAGCGGGAACTATGGTTGGCGGTGTCTTGACACAGGGGGCTTGGGTTAGCCCTCTGAAGCGTGTCTACACTGCAACTGGAAGCAAGAGCAGGTCAACAGACAGGTGCTAGTGGGGCTTGTCCTAGGATGCTAAAAACAACTGTGTGGATGGTGCAATCAACCTGGAGCTCAGCAGCTCAGTATCTCAAACCTGGGATGGGGGGGGGGGGGCTGTGTGCTTGAGAGTCTTTACATGACTTCTCAGAAGGTAGAGAGAATTAGATTTTTAGAAGGTTGCAGGGCAAGTGCCGAGAAAGTAGGTTTCGAGCCTCATTGTCCGGGTTCGTATCTCCCATACAAATCCTTCAGTCCCCCCTGACTTCGTCTTCTTTACAGACACAACCCGTGTCTTTTCCAAGGACCCACAGAGCTGCTTGCATCTGAAATCAAACACTGAGTCTGGAAGGGAATTTAGTTAAACAAAGCTCAGGCCCAGCAGGGATGGGATGGAAAGGAAACTTTTCCAAAAATGGCCCATCATGCCAGCTTTCAATGACTTGAGGTCAGAGGTTTCGAATCTTTGCATTTTTCAAAACCTGCTTTTTGTGGCAAGGGCCCTCGCTCTCTGTTCAGGCTGTTTCTGCATGTCTGCCAGCATAAACGACACAGAAAATGAGGATAAATGATTTTCGCTTGGGTGACCAACCCAGCTCACTGCTGTTTGCTTTCATCACACAGCGTCTAATTCACCCCTTTGCTGGTGATATGGCAAGAAGATTCAAGGGGAGGGAAAACCTCTCTTGTTGATTTGGTACGTTCTGCGTGCTGCTCACTACTCACTGCCATGCACGCTGCTTTTACTACGACTGCCACTACAAAGACCCAGATTCTAAGCCCACAACTCTCACTGGCCCACTGGGGACCTTTGGGCAAGTTTGTGTTGCCTCTCCGTGCCTCAGTTTCCCCATTTGTAATAATGCTACTTACCTCTTTTATAAAATGTTTTGAGTTCTACTGATGAAAAATACTATATGAGATATAGGTATCAGTAATAATACATGGACATGTAAAACTCTCTTTTCCATCCTCATATCAATGAAAAGTAGTTTGAATGTTCCCCACCAATTGTAGGTCAAATTATATACCTGCTCCTTAGATGGTAAAACTTAGCGAAACTCAGTGAAGAAAGCAGAGACTCCGGCCCTGTGTCCCAGACACATTGGTGAACAATCTTGTACTAGTAGGAAGACGGACAAGCTAACTGAATAGGTGTTTCCCAGACCTAAATTCTAAGATTATTTTGTAGCTTCAAAGGAAGAAAAGGAACTAGCTGCTTCAGACCCCAGACTGTGAGACCCTCCCCTCTCACTGTGTTTCTGACCCAGGGCTCCAACCCTGAAACATGAAACCCACAAACCCAAGTCAACAGACAGGAATGGCCAACATGGATTCACCAAGGGAAAGCCATGCCTGACCAACCTGATTTACTATTTCCCTAGGAGGGTGGGGAAGCACTGGAATGGATTCCCTAGGGAGGGGGTGGAATCTCCATCCCTAGAGGTTTTTAAGTCCCATCTTGACAAAGCCCTGGCTGGGATGATTGAGTTGGGTTGCTCCTGCTTTAGGCAGAGGGTTGGACCCAATGACTCCTGAGGTCTCTTCCAGCCCTAGGATTTTATGACCCAGGCTCTGGGACTTAGGGTATGTCTACACTAGCCACCCTAGTTCAAACTAGGGTGGCTAATGTATTTGAACTTGTAATGAAGCCGATTAAAATATCTCGGCTTTATTTGCAGTGGCGCCGCCATTTTTAAATGTTCAGTCCGTTCGCTGACTACACGCACGGGCCAGGTAGTTCGACTAAAGCCTAATTCAGACTACCGTTACTCCTCCCAGCAGGAGGAGTAACGGTAGTCTGAATTAGGCTTTAGTTCGAACTACCAGCCCGTGCCGCTGTAACAGCGGGCACGGAGTTCGAACTGTGGGCATTTAAAAATGGCGGCGCTGAACATGCAAATAAAGCCCAAGATATTTTAATCCCGGGCTTCATTTGCAAGTTCGAATGACTACATTAGCCACCCTAGTTCGAACTAGGGTGGCTAGTGTAGACGCACTCTTAGTGACTTAGGATAATGCTCTGTAGGAAGTGTGTGTGTGTGGGGGGGGAAGAGATGGGGTCCCCCTTACCCAGAAAGGAGAAGAGCATCTTCACCCACTGAGTCCCCAATCTAGTGAGGAAAGCTTTAACCTAGGTTCAAAGCTGCCAGTGACAGAAGCCCACAGGCAAACATAAAAGAACAGAAGGCTAGAGGTAGGGAAGTGGGAAAGTACATCAAGGTCATAGTAACAACAAGAGGGAAATCAATGGGGGAGAAATCTCCATAATGCAAAGAAAAAACCCGAGTCACTATGTCCCAGAGCCTGGGTCCCTTGGCTTGGGCTCATGGGGTTCACATGGGGTAAACCAGCAGTGTAGAATATTCCCACTTGGGCTGGAGGCCTGGCTTAGAAACCCAGTGAGAGGGGCAGGTCTCAGAGTCCAGGCTCCAGCCTGAGAGGGAATATCACTCCCGTCGGCTTCCCTTACTCCTTGTGAGGAGCAGGAGTACCGGCGCTGCTGGGGGCACCCTCTGAGTTTGATTTAGAGGGTCTTTACTAGATCTGCTAAATCAAATCCCGGAAGAGCGACCGCAGCAGCGTCGATCTTCTGCGTAGTGAAGATGTGGTTTTAGAGCCTATTCAAAACTCTTTCCACCCCTGCTGCTCCTCCACCCAGTTCTGCCCCCTTCCCCGACTGTGCCATGTCCTCTCTCCACCGCCCTCTGCCCGGATCCTCCCGCCTGCATAGCGCAAAACAGCTGATTGCAGCAGGCGGAAGGCTCTGGGGAAAGGGAGAAGTGCTGATCCACAGAGCCCACCATTGGGCACGAGATGCCCTGGGAAGGGACTGATGAGGGGCTGCTGGTGGCTGCTGGTGGCTGCACCAGAGCATCCTCTGAGTTGGTGCTGATGCCATCGTTAGAGGTTTTTAATAGCAGGTTGGACAAACACCTCGTGGGGATGATCTCGGTTTATTCGCTCCTGCCTCTGTGCAGTTGACTAGACTTCAAGACTTCTCTAGGTCACTGCCAACCCTACAGCTCTATGTCCTAGGACCGGGACCCTAGACATTAGGAATAGCTATTTCCTGTTCAGGCGTCTCACCCACTCTCTTACCCATTCCAAATGCTTCCCTGCAGTGTGCTGTCGAGGGCTTTGACCAGCCTCGGTTTTAATGATTCATGTACATGACAAATTACTTGAGGTCTTTGTGAATGTGACTGTGGCTGCCTGGAGGCAGACCTGCCTGTTAGGGCTGGCTTTCTGAGCCTGATCACTCTGAAGAAACCCTTAGTGCACAGCTTCCAGAGGGTCTTTCCGCAGCCATTAAGCAATTTGCCTTCTGTCGCTGTATATTAGCCCGGCGTGCAACTGACAAACCGATTACATTAGAGCGGCACAATGGCAGTATCAGGCCTTGATGAACAACGCTTAACCCCAGAGGAGTCAAGGTATCCGCTTAGCCTTGACAACTACCATTAGTTTATGAGGGGCCAAGTTCTGTCCGTATTGCTTCTGTTTCTCGGTCTTGCTGCAGACAGCCCCCATGCTCTGTCAGTGCCTCTCCGGAGCCAATTCAATGGACCGAAAGAGGAGGACTTTGTAGCTAACAGTAAGACACTCTACTCTCCCAGCTACCATCTCCCTCAATTCTTCTGCCTCCTCACTGCACTGACCAGCAGAAGGAAAGGTGGGGCAGGTAGCCTTGGAGAAGAGAGGACCAACAGAGAGGGGGAATGAGGAGGAATGAGGAGATATTAAGGCAGACACTCCATCCGTTTTGGACCCAACGTCACCCCCATTTTCTGTCTGTTATTTGGTTTGCTCTGGCCGGCCATTATGCGGATGCCTCAGCAACCTTTACAAACCATCTAATCCAGCTCACTGGTAAAAACTAATCAGCTTTCCCTAAGATGTAGGTTAAATAGTCTGATTCTAGTGTGATACACCCTCTATCTACCGCAAATCAGTGTGACTCCCCTCCCAGCCCCTAGCACCTACCCACACATTCTTACCTCTGAAGGAGGAATAACGGTAGTTCGAATTAGGAGCTTTAATTCGAATTACCTAGTCCGTGCCGCGTGTAGCCGCGGGCAGGTAGTTCGAACTACCCGGCATTTAAAAATGGCGGCACCCGGGAACATGCAAATGAAGCCCGGGATATTTAAATCCCGGGCTTCATTTGCAAGTTCGAATGCCTACATTAGCCACCCTAGTTCGAACTAGGGTGGCAGTGTAGACATACCCTTGGTTAGGAGCACTAGCGTAGTTACAATAGTGCTGGTGCTCAGAAAAAAAAAATAACCTCAGTCATAGAATACTAGAACTGGAAGGGACCTTGAGAGGTCATTGAGTCCAGTCCCCTGCCCTCACGGCAGGACCAAGCACCATCTAGATCATCCATGACAGGTGTCTGTCTAACCTGCTCTTAAATATCTCCAGTGATGGAGATTCCACAACCCTCCTAGTCAATTTATTCCAGTGTTTAACCACCCTGACAGGCAGGAGGTTTTTTCTGATACCCAACCTAAACCTCCCCTTACTGCAGTTTAAGCCCATTGCTTCTTGTCCTATCCTCAGAGGCCAAAGAGAACAATTTTTCTCCCTCCTCCTAGTAACACTCTTTTAGATACTTGAAAACTGCTCTCATGTCCCTTCTCAGTCTTCTCTTTTCTAAAACAGTTCTTTCAGTCTTCCCTCATAGGTCACGTTTTCTAGACCTTTAATCATTTTTGTTGCTCTTCTCTGGGACCTTCTCCAATTTCTCCACATCTTTCTTGAAGTGTGGTACCCAGAACTGGTTACAATCTTCCAAATGAGGCCTAATCAGCACAGAGTAGAGCAGAAGAATGACTTCTCATGTCTTGCTCACAACACTCCTGTTAATGCAGCCCAGAATCACGTTTGCTTTTTTTTGCAACAGCGTCACACTGTTGACTCTTATTTAACTTGTGGTCCACTATGACCCCTAGATCCCTTTCTGCAGGACTCCTTCCTAGACAGTCACTTCCCATTCTGTATGAGTGAAACTGATTGTTCCTTCCTAAGTGGAATACTTTGCATTTGTCCTTACTAAACTTCATCCTGTATGCCTCAGATCATTTCTCTAATTTGTCCAGATCATTTTTCATTTTGACCCCATCCTCCAAAACACTTGCAACCCCTCCCAGCTTGGTATCATCTGCAAACTTAATAAGAGTACTTTCTATGCCATCATCTAAATCATTGATGAAGATATTGAACAGAATCAGCCCCAAAACAGACCCCCATTTGTGATGCCCTTCCAGCCTGATTAAGAACGATTAATAACTACTCTCTGAGACCCGTCATCCAGCCAGTTATGCACCCACCTTATAGTAGCCCCATCTAGGTTGTATTTGCCTAGCTTATTGATAAGAAGGTCATGTGAGACCGTGTCAAATGCCTCACTAAGGTCTAGGTATACCACATCCACTGCTTCTCCCTTATCCACAAGACTTGTTATCCTATCAAAGAAAGCTATCAGATTGGTTTGACATGATTTTTTGTTTACAAATCCATGCTGGCTGTTACCTATCACCTTATTATCTTCCAGATGTTTGCAGATGAATTCCTTAATTACTTGCTCCATTATCTTCCCTGGGACAGAAGTTAAACCGACTGGTCTGTAGTTTCCTGGGTTGTTCTTATTTCCCCTTTTATAGATGGGCACTCTATTTGCCCTTTTCCAGTCTTCTGGAATCTCTCCCGACTTTTCAAAGATGATAGCTAAAGGCTAAGATACCTCCTCTATCAGCTCCTTGAGTGTTCTAGGAGTATTCTGGTGACTTATAGACATCTAACTTTTCTAAATAATTTTTAATTTGTTCTTTTATTTTAACTTCTAAACCTACCTCATTCCCACTAGCATTCACTATGTTAGGCATCCAGTCATCATCCATCTTCTTGATGAAAACCGAAACAATGAAGTCATTAAGCGCCTCTGCCATTTCCATGTTTCCTGTTATTGTTTCTCCCTCCTGTCTAAGCATGTCGTTAGGCTGCTGGCAACATCAGCTGATAAGAAATGTTCTATGGTCTCTGCCACGCTTGCAGCCTAGAAATGTAGGTTAAACATGATAATGGAATGACTGTAATTACATGGGCTCCACAATGCTAGTATTTTGTGGTTATGCTTTTAGATACCCATAATTACCACTAATTCATGTAATTGGGGGGTTAAATTGTTCATTATCGCTCCGGCAATTTCCTCATTTTTATCCTCTGATTACTTTGAAGTTAGACTTTTGTACATTCACCTTGTGCAAAATCCTATTATGCTACAATTGCAGCCACTAAGTACAAATGAACTTTCACTGTTACATGTTGGGAGGACTGAATTCTTCTCCCAGGAATGTAAACCAAGAGTGTGGATCCAAAGATAGCCGCTCTATCACATAAGCCAATAAAAGCAGGGGCAATGTAAGGCCCAAAGAGCAGGTAGGAACCCAATCCCCCTTGATTTTCATTGAGATTAATCATAGAATCATAGAATCCCAGGGCTGGAAGAGACATCAGGAGTCATTGAGTCCCCCTGACCAAAGCAGGACCAACTCCAACTAAATCATCCCAAACAGGGATTTGTCAAGCTGGGTCTTAAAAACCTCTAGGGATGGAGATTCTACCCTTGGCTCCCTAGGGCGCCCAACCCAGTGCTTTACCACCCTCTTCATGAAATAGTTTTTCCTAATATCCAACCTAGATCTCCCCCACTGCAGCGTGAGACCATTGCTCCTCGTTCTGCCATCTGCCACCACTGAGAACAGCCTCTCTCCATCCTCTCTGGAAACCGCCTTCAGGTAGTTGAAGGCTGCTATCAACCCCCTCCCCCCCTTACTCTTCTCTGCTACAGACTAAACAAGCCCAAATTCTTCAGCCGCTCCTCGTAGGTCATGTACTCCACCCCCTTATCATTTTGGTTGCCCTTACATCATAAGGGGCAGAGTAAGACCAATGGGATTTTGAAAGGAGCTCAAGGGAGTCATGCTCAGTGTAAGTTGAGTGCCTAATTCTTTTAGGCTCCTTTGGAAAATGGCGCGCGCTGCCATGCTGTTGGGTGGACTCATTGGGGAAACCCAAACCAGCGCACAGTCCGAAACGTCATTAGCTGCACTAGTCTGAAGTGTGGGTTTGCAAATGAATCAAAGCGATCCAATATTCTTACTGCATGGAGTTCAAATGCTTGGAAATGTTCCTTGGAGTAGGATGGTGACAAAGAAAACATGCAACACAAAGCCAAGCAGAAAGGAGCCATCATGAAATATTTTGATCTACCACATCATCATTACCGGGGACTAGGAAGTAACTGAAATGACATGGGAAAAACTAGCTGATCGGATGGATTCTATACTGATTATCATAATGTACATGCCAACAGCAATTTGCTCAAATCAGAGAGGTTTACGTCTAGTGTGGAAACTAAGTTTGTGCCCAATCAAAATAAAATCTATGTATATTCCAAAACAGATTAGTGTAGTATAACAAAGCCATAATTGTTGTTCATTATCTTGTTCAGCACCAAGAGGGTTACTTTGCTTAATTACATGGACGTTCAAAATTAATTAAGTCAATGTAGTATTAGCCAGTGATTTGGGAATATTAGAATGAACTGCCCTTGATTTAGTGTGTCTTTATTTTCTCTGCCCCCACTTATCACAAACCGAATTTGTGTACTCTCTTACGTGGTGATAGTTCCTAAAAGTGACAGAGACTCAGACAGTGTCAGAGTCTCTAAAGTTTTAATCATCCTTCATTATCTTTTCCCATTTAATCACACCTCAGGTCTAGAACATTACTTGCTTTTGTCTTTTGCTTTGAGTTCTCTCAAGACAGACACATGACTAGAAGCAAAGGGTGTCATGTGACCCTTCTAAGAACTCCTCCCACTGCTCTTTACCAATCAGGATGAGTTTTGGCTATAGAGGAGGAATCTGACCAATCTGAGGGAATTCCAGGGTCGGGTGATCAGTCAGGAAGTGAGTCATGTGACCTGTCTAAAAACTCCTCCCACTGCCTCTACCAAGTCCGTATGATCAGTTGTTGAATTGCTTCTGCTTTAACCATCACTTGTCCTCTTTCTAAGAACTTCTCACAGGTCCTAGATTGAAAAGCTATTTCCTGTCATCAGAGTGAAGAGGAGACAGCAAGGATATTCTAATGCCAGAATGCCATTGCTCATTTCTCTCTCTCTTTGAAGGAGAAACCATTTATGTTTGCATCTAAATGTCACAGAGTTGAGAAGCTTTCACCCAGCTGTGAAACTTATTGAGCTACCTCAACCATTTCACCAGTAGCTGCTTTTTTCTCCCTTTCCTTTGTCCGCTAGAACCTTCTCAGTTCTTATCATAACCATGAGGGCTGGCCAGCAGCCTGGGGACTAAAGGGTTAACTATGTCTCCTGGCTCTAGCCAGGTATCTGGTCAGCCAATAACAATGCAGGTGGGAATTTCAAACTGGGACAAAGGAATTTTTAACTTTCCCTCCTTTGCCTGAGTCAGAGCGGTTTTCTTCCAGGTAACATGGAGATGGGAGGCTGTCTCTTTCTCCAAGAAAAGTCTTTTCACAATATGTAAGTAGAGTAAAGTTAGTTAACCCATCAGGCTTTATTGTTTTCCTGGTCTGGGAATGTGGAAATGATTAAATGTGCTGTTAAAAGTGGGGTTTCCCTCTCTTTTTTAACTAAGTCCTGAGCCCAGGGGATTCCCCTGAGTATCTAGATTAATTGGTGGCTCTTTTCCATCTAGTCACTATGCTGGCAACTAGGGTATTGTTTTGATAATAAAAGTTTGTTTCTTTTTTTTTAATTAACCTGGTATTGGTTCATTTCTGTGTCCTGGAAAATCTGTCTGTGTTTATCTGTATGCCTCTGACTAGAGGACAGCTACCACAGACTGCAGCTTGTATTTTCTCTTTTCTTTTTCAAGCTCTTTGGGGAAAAGTGCTCGAGGTACCCCTGAGGTTTTTAAGGGAAGAGATTTCCCAAGTGATCTCTTCCCTGGTTTCTTTGGAATACTTGGGTGGTGGCAGAGGTTTTTTGTTCTCCAAAGTCCGGGTATTAGGATTTTGAGGGAGTTTTTGTACCAAAGCCTGTAGAGATCAAGTTTTGGGGTGCTTTTGTGGGCCCCCACTTCTGCATTTATTATGCCAGAGTGAAGAACAGCCTTGACAGTCCTGTAGATCCTGTCTCATTTGTAATTTACTTTTTGTAATCTTTTAATCAGCATACAGATCTCTGGCCCGTGTTTAAGGCTTCATCTACTATGAATATCCCATTGGTAGACATCCATTCTTAAAATTTTTCAAAAGATCATGTGGTTTTAGATAATCTCATGGAAGGGGCAACAACTGGCTTTATTTTAAAACAGTCTCTGTAAACCATTTTTCATACCTTCAGAGATTTTAAAGGGTTAACACCATCCAGTCCAGTACTTACAGTTCTATGAAAACTCTCATTGTAAAACTTTATAAACTGAGATAACACATTGATGTATTTATACCTGCCTCTGGAAATTTCCACTACATGCATCTGACGAAGTGGGTCTTTGCCCACGAAAGTTTATGCTCCAATACATCTGTTAGTCTATAAGGTGCTACAGGACTCCTTGTCGCTTTTGCAGATTCAGACTAACACGGCTACCCCTCTGATACATTGATGTAGTGAAAGGTATTATGGGCAATAAAATCTCTCCACATCTTAGATTTAAAGTTTTGTTAAATTGCTTCACAACCCTCGTTTTGAGTTCATAGAACCATAGAAGAGACCTCAGGAGTCATCAAGTCCAGCCCCCTGCCCAAAGCAGGACCAACCCCAACTCAATCATCCCAGCCAGGGCTTTGTCAAGCCAGGACTTAAAAACCTCTAGGGATGGAGATTCCACCCCCTCCCTAGGGAACCCATCCCAGCGCTTCACCACCCTCCGAGGGAAATAGTTTTTCCTAATATCCAACCCAGACCTCCCCCACTGCAACTTGAGACCATTGCTCCTTGTTCTGCCATCTGTCACCACTGAAAACAGCCTCTCTCCCTCCTCTTTGGAACCTCCCTTCAGGAAGTTGAAGGCTGCTATCAAATCCCCCCTCACTCTTCTCTTCTGCAGACTAAACAAGCCCAAATCCCTCATCTTCTCTTCATAGGTCATGTGCTCCAACCTCCTAATCATTTTTGTTGCCCTCCGCTGGACCCTCTCAATGCGTCCACATCTTTTCTGTAGTGGGGGGGCCCAAAACTGGACGCAAAACTACAGATATGGCCTCACCAGTGCCGAATAAAGGGGAATAATCACCTCCCTAGATCTGCTGGCAATGCTCCTCCTAATGCACCCTAATATGCCATTAGTCTTCTTGGCTACAAGGGCCCCCTGCTGACTCATATCCAGCTTAGTATCTACTGGAATCCCCAGGTCCTTTTCTGCCGAACTCCTGCTTAGCCAGTCAGTCCCCAGCCTGTAACATTATTAGTAATAAAACGGGTAATATCATGCCTGCTTAAACTTGCTTAAAGGTTTAGTTAAAAATTCTTTTCCCCGATTGGTTTGTTTTTGAGGCACTCGACCTTCACTGAAAACAGCTTTAAAGGCCTTGGCTACCTCACTGCACATCTTGTCTTTTAGGCCGAAAGCCCAGGCGTATTTGAATTAGAATGTCTACTGCTGCTGTGTTTGGAGAACTGATGCATATCCACCAAATCTGCCTGCCATTCCGCATCCACATCTGAAACAATGGTTTTGTTTCTTTGCAAACAGATTCAAGCTGGCTTGTGGAAAGCGGAAAGCACCTTGGTCTGAAAGCCAAGTTGTTATGAACGGGCCTGTTATATTCAAAGTTCTACTATGCTTTTTGGCCGCTTGAAACAGAGACTCTGCCCCGCTGAAGCTCCCAACTTCCCTGCAGATGTAATATCTGTTCTGTAACAGAGTTGTCTGCGTGGCCATGACTGTTAATTGTGTTAGTAAAAAATGCTGTAAGTATAAAGGGGACCCTTTCACTCTGACAAATTTCATCAAGGTTTATTAACTGCCTGGTTAACACCCTATTATGGATGCCTGCAAAAATGGCTGCCATTAGAGAGTCTAAACTGGTTCATTCTACCATTTTGTCCTGTTCCAGATTTTCCTTTCAAGCAGACACAAGCAAAAACCGTTGATGCGTGATAGATTCACTGCCACCCATGTGTAGGTTTTCAAAAGCCTTTAGAAAGGCATCGTAAAGCTGTCAAGAGATTTTCAGAGAGGAAACAGCATGAGCTCCCCACTGCTCGTTTTTAAATGTATGCCGTCCTGGGTCGGTTTCTAAACCCACTACACCCAATCCTTGGCGATTGCGTCTTAATCCTCCATTTACCAGTGCAACTTCTTTTCTGTTCACTCTGACCGCCAGCGAGCTGCGGCCTCCTTCCTCCATAGGGGTGGACAACAAGAGTCTGTTCGCTGCCTTGCGAGCAGTTGGGTTTGGGGTTCCGGTATATCCATCAGCAACTAGGCCAAAGGGAACCGCTCGGCCTCCTCAGAACTGTCACTGATCTAGCACTTTATCTGCAGGCAGTTTAGGGTCCAAGACTTCTCAGGCTGGCCTAACCCACCATAGACAGAAGGAGTTTTATCAGTGACTTCAATGGGAGCTCACTCGTCTAAAATCCATCCCTTCACGTAATGTATTTAATATTAAAGGTGGCTTGCAAAGTGCTTTCAGAGCCTTATGGCTACTGTAACCTCCAGTAAGTGGGTATTACAGGCCGTGTCCAATCCCCAGGAGATATGATCCTCTTACAACAGCTGCCCCTAAGGATCCTGCCTCTTTAGTTCAAGCTGCAGCCTTATCAGCTATAGACATCCCCAATTCAGTCCCCAGGGTGTTAGCCAAGATGGCATGTTTAGCACTACATCAGAATCAACTGAAGTGCCCCGACTATCCAGTAAGAACCAAAGTTTTGACTGTGGGCAGGAGGGAGCTCAGAGTCTTCCTGCTCATCCCTGCTTTGGGTGCTCAAATACCCTGAACCATGAAGGAAGAAAGGAGAGCAGCAGGATATGGACCGTGGACTTCAGACAAGCAGACTTTGACTCCCTCAGGAAACTGATGGGCAGGATCCACTGGGAGGCTAAAATGAGGGGGAAAGGAGTCCAGGAGACCTGGCTGAATTTTAAAGAAACCTTATGGAGGGCCTAAGAACAAACCATCTTGATGTACAGAAGGAATAGTCAATATAGCAGGGGACCTGCTTGGCTAACAGAGAAATCTTTGGTGAGCTTAAACACAGAAAGGAAGCTCACAAGAAGTGGAAACTTGGACAGATGACTGGGGAGGAGTATAAATACATTGCTTAAGCATGCAGGGGTGTATTTGGGAAGGGCAAAGCACAATTGGAGCTGCAGCTAGCATGTGAAGGATAACAAGAAAGGTTGCTACAGGCATGTTAGCAATACGACGGTGTTCAGGGAAGGTGGGGGACCCTTATTGGATGAGGGAGGTAACCTAGTGACAGATGATGTGGGAAATGCTGAGGTACTCAATGTTTTCTTTGCCTTGGTCTTCACAGACGAGGTCCACTCCCAGACAAGGTCCACTGCCCAGATGAGCAGCCCTCAGTGGTGAAAGAACAGGTTAAGGACTATTTAGAAAAGCTGGACAGGCACAAAACCATGGGGCCAGATTTAATGCATCCGAGGGTGCTGAGGGAGTAGGCTGATGTGATCGCAGAACCTTTGGCCATTATCTTTGAAAACTCGTGGCGATCAGGAGAGATCCCGGATGATTGGAAAAAGGCAAATGTAGTGCCCATCTTTAAAAAAGGGACGAAGGACAATCCAGGGAACTACAGACCATTCAACCTCACCTGAGTCCCTGGAAAAATCATGGAGCAGGTCCTCAAGAAATCCATTTTGAAACACTTGGGGGAGAAGATAGTGATCATGACCAATCAACATGGATTCACCAAGGGCAGGTCCTGCCTGACCAACCTGATGGCCATGTATGATGAGATAACTGGCTCTGTGGATATGGGGAAAGTGGTGGACTTGATATACTTTGACTTTAGCAAAGTTTTTTATATGGTCTGCCACAGTCTTCTTGCTGCCAAGTTAAGGAGGGATGGCTTGGATGAATGGACTGTAAGGTGGCTAGAAAGCTGGCCCAGATCGTTGGGCTCAATGGGTAGTGATCAATGGCTTGATGTCTAGCTGGCAGCTGGTATCAAGTGGAGTGCCCCAGAGGTCAGTCCAGGGGCCAGTTTTGTTCATTAATGATCTAGATGAGGGGATGGATTGCACCCTCAGCATGGTTGTGGGTGACGATAAGTTGGGAAGAAAGGTAGATATGCTGGAGGGTGGGGCTGGGGTCCAGAGTGGCCTAGACAAATTGGAGGATTGGGTCAAAAGAAATCTGGTGAGGTTCTCTTAGGATGCAAGAATCCCGTGCACTGCTATAGGCTGGGGACAGTTCTGTAGGAAAGGACCTGGGGATTGCAGTAGACAAGAAGCTGGATATGAGTCAAGATTGGGCCCTTGTTGCCAACAAGGCCAATGGTATATTGGGCTGCATTAGTTGGACCATGGCCAGCAGATCCAGAGAAGTGATTATTCCCCTTTATTCAGCTCTGGTGAGGCCACACCTGGACATTGCATCCAGTTTTGGGCCCTGCACTACAGAAAAGACGTGGACAAATTGGAGAGGGTCCAGCAGAGGGCAAACGAAAAGATGAGGGGCTGGGACGCTTATAAGAAGAGGCTGAGGGATTTGGGCTTGTTTAGTCTGCAGCAAAGAAGAGTGTGTGTGTGTGTGGGGGGGGGGGGTTGGTAGCAGCCTTCAACTTCCTGCAGGGAGGTTCCAGAGAGGATGCGAGAGAGGCTGTTCTCAGTGGTGACAGATGGCAGAACAAGGAGCAATGGTCTCAAGTTGCAGTGGGGGAGATCTGGGTTGGATATTAGGAAAAACTATTTCCCTGGGAGGGGGGTGAAGCACTGGGATGGGTTCCCTAGGGAGGGGGTGGAATCTCCATCCCTAGAGGTGTTTAAGTTCCGGCTTGACAAAGCCCTGGCTGGGATGGTTTAGTTGGGGCTGGTCCTGCTCTGTGTGGGGCAGGGGTGGACTGGATCTCCCAAGGTCTTGTCCAACCCTAATCTGCACTGATTCTATCCTGAGCTCTTGCACAGACACTAGGATATTTGTGCAGATCAATTGAGTGTGCATAAAAGTGTGAGTGTATATCTGGGTGCACACCTTTCACAATAGCAGTGAGGTGCCGTGCTGATGGGTGCTCTCTATATTAGACATGCAGATAGAGGGATAGCTGCAGGTGCTGATTTTAAATGCACAATACCTGCTCGCTTGTATCTCTGGAGGTTAAGTTGGTAGATTGCCGCTGCTGAAAGCAGAATCAGAGCTGAAACAATGGTGCAAATGCTTGGATTCTTCCTGTTTTTCCTTCTGAAATCTCTGCCCATCTGCTTTGCCAGGTGCTTATTATCCACCCCACTTTTCTAATTCCTGTTTAATCTGCACTACAAGGTGAAATCGGTCTGGGTTAGCGTTTCTGCAAGCCTGCTGTGATGTCAAATGTGTGCAGCCTATGCCCTGTAATTAATGACTTTAATCACCTTGAGCCAGCACGTTAGCTAGTTGTGAGTTTGGCCTGGAATCCCAGTGGCTAACAGCTCTCCTGCTCCACTCGTCTGTATAATCTTCCAGTTTCTATACTGGCCTTTCAGGAGCTGATAAATCATATCAAGGTCCCATTAGCTGTCAGTCGGTGTCAATGTCCCCCCCGCAATCAGCGCTGGAGGCGGAGGCATGAAAGGAAGCATCAAGCTGAAAGGGGGAATGTGATTGCATCCAGGAGCGTTCCGACCTGGGCTGCTTAACAAGCACAGCTCAGGCTTCACCGATCATGTATCCATCCCCCTTGCTTCCTGGCTACCGCTGCCTGTGAGGTCTTTGAATGCAGGCCCTGACACTCACAGTCATTAACACGAAGCTTCTCTGTTTGCAACAGCCACACGGACAGGGCCCTTTCTTCCGGCTGCACCAGCCGTTTGACCGGCCTCTCTTCACTCTCCCATGCATGCGGCCCCCAACCCCAAAGCAGTTCTGTGGACAGTGCAGTATGGGAAGAGCAGGCAGGGCCGTAGCTGCCATCTCACACTGGTGACCCACATTTCCGGCAGCCGTGGGGGGCACGGCAGATTACTCGCCTTGTCGCCTTTATTCTCTCAGAGCCATTTTCGAGCTGATGGCATCAGTCAGTTTCAAAATGCATCTGGGGTGTGACAAAGTCAGGGCAGGGGGCTGCCACAGAGTGGGGAAAAGGCAGCCGTAGGAGAGAAAGAAAGAGCCAACTCCCTTGTTAATGCAGAGCGGGCCAGTTAGGAGCAGCTGGCAGGGAGCTGTCTAGGCAGATTAGGGATCAGCTGAGACAGGGCTAACTTGGATCAGTTAGAGCCAGCTGACTCCACTTCAGGCCCACTGGAGACCTTTTAAAAGCCTCCCTGGTTAGGTGGAGGAAGGGAGAGACAGAGGAGAATGAAAGAGTACATGAGAGAGGGGTACAGTCCCACTCATACTTACAGAGTGAGAAACAGGAGGGGAGTAAGGTGCTCCAGGAGCAGAGGGTGGGCTCCTTCCCCTCCCCTTCCCTCCCTAGGGACAGACTGCCAAGCTAGCCCACTTCTGAGGAAACGGCTGACTGCCCTGACACGACAGATGGGGGTGTTCAGTCTGAGGCCCTTCTCACCAAGAGGAGAAGAGCAGAGTCTGGCAAGGTTAAGAGGGGCCCTTGCCATAGGGGCCAAAGTCAAGAGCTTGGACCAGAGCAAAGAGGGATAAGAGAGAGAATCCAAATGAGAGCCAGAGTCACACATCAAAGCCAGGAGAAACTTTGCCTTCACCACTCTCCATGGTGCACCCACATTTTGAACACTGCATGCAGATGTGGTCGCCTCAGCTCAAAAAAAGGTCTCCTGGCATTGGGAAAAGTTCAGAAAAGGGCAACAAAAATGATGAGGGGTTGGGAATGGATGCCACATGAAGCGAGATTAAAATGCTTTTCAGCTGAGAAAAGAGGAGACTAAATGGGGGGGGGGGGATATGCTAGAGGTCTATACAATCATGACAGGTGTGGAGAAAGTGAATAAGGGGAAGTTATTTACTTGTTCCCATAACTTCATAACTAGGGATCACCAAATGAAATTAATAGGTAGCAGGTTTAAAACAAACCAAAGGAAGTACTACTTCACACAGTGCACAGCCAACCTGTGGAACTCCTTGCCAGAAGATGTTGTGAAGGCCAGGAATTAACAGGGTTCAGAAAAGAGCTAGATAGATTCATGGAGGTTCGGTCCATCAATGGCTATTAGCCAGGATGGGTAGGGATGGTGTCCCTAGTCTCTCTTTGTCAGAGGCTGGGAATGGGTGACAGGGGAGGGATCACGTGAGGATTCCCTGTTCTGTTCACTCCTTCTGGGGCACCTGGCATTGGCCACTGTTGGAAAACAGAATATTGGGCTAGATGGACCTTTGTTCTAACCGAGTGTGGCCGCTCTTATGTTCCAGAAGTCAGAACACACAAGTTTCCCACTAGGTTCCCCCTACATCCCAGGGCTGCCAAGTCCCTCAGGGTTTCAGAGTTCAGCTTATCAAGGTACTTTCCTTCTGCCTGAGCCGGGAGTAGGACAGTGCATCCTTCGGTCAGAGACAGGCAAGCCCCACCCCGCTGCGGAAATGGCCGAACACGAGCTACTTGTGAGCGCTGGCTTTATGCTGATTTTCGCGTGGCTGGGTAGTTCGGGCTGCCCTGGAGCAGGGCGTGGAATTGATGCTCCTGAGGAAGGCAGAGAAGGAAGAGCAGGGGGTGGAACTGGAGCACGGCTGGGATGTTCTCTGGCTGCATTTCTAGCTCCCCAGCCTCACCAGGTATCCAGGGTGGAAAGGGACTGAGGAGGGATCCAGCTGGGGGGGAACCGGACCTCACCCCTTCTGTACATTGGGTGTCTTCAGCACAGGCCCCAGCCTCTCACAGCTTACTACAGCTTTTGCCCTTTGAGGGCCTTATGAAGCCTCCACCTTATTCTGGGAGTTTGCTGCACTCTCCGCGGGCCTGGGCCACCTCCTGGGTGGACCCCGAAGCCACTCTTGCTGATCAGTTGCCTCCATGAAAGCCTCCTCCCTGACACACGTGGCAGATTGGGGTGGGGGTTGTATATTTCAGTCCATGCCTGGCATTCTCCAAGCAGTGGTCCCCAACCTTTTGGGGCTGCCGGGCGCCCGGGGGTGGGGCCGCGCATGCGCTACACGCCCAGGACTTGCACCACGCATGTGCCGTGCGCCGGGTGTAGGGCCGGCCCAGATCATGCGGCGGGCGCACATAAATGCCCCAGTGGGCACCATGGCGCCCGCAGGCACCGCGTTGGGAACCACTGCTCCAGAGCATGTGGACTCCGAGTCGTGCAGGAGATGAGAGACACCCCTTCCTCTCCCGACCCTCCTTCCCGAGATGAGGAATCAGAAAACAGCCCCCTGGGATAGCATGAGGCCAATATCAAGGCCAGTCCAGCCACAGACACAAAGCCAACATGAAACTTACTTCGGCCAAGAGGCACTTCCCCTACATAAAGACCTAGACAGATTAGAGGATTGGGCTGAAAGAAATCTGATGAGGTTCAACAAGGACAAGTGCAGAGTCCTGCCCTTAGGAGGGAAGAATCCCAAGCATTGTTACAGGCTGGGGACCGACTGGCTAAGTAGCAGTTCGGCGGAAAAGGACCTGGGGGTTACAGTGGATGAGAAGCTGGATAAACTTAAAAAACAACAAATGGTCTGGTAGCAATTTATAGAGTCAACAGGGCGCCCTGGTAGCCAAGAAGACTAATGGCATATTAGGGTGCATTAGGAGGAGCATTGCCAGCAGATTGAGGGAAGGGATTATTCCCCTTTATTAGGCAGTGGTGAGGCCACATCTGAAATATTGTGTCCAGTTCTGGGCCCCCCACTACAGAAAGGATGTGGACAAATTGGAGAGGGTCCAGCAGAGGGCAACCAAAGTGATGAGGAGGCTGGAGCACTTGACCTACGAGGAAAGGCTGAGGGATTTGGGCTCATTAGTCTGCAGAAGAGAAGAGTGAGGGGGGATTTGATAGCAGCCTACAATTTCCTGGAGGGAGGTTCCAAAGAGGCTGGAGAAAGGCTGTTCTCAGTGGTGACGGATGGCAGAACAAGGAGCAATGGTCTCAAGTTACAGTGGGAGAGGTCTGTGTTGGACATTAGGAAAAACTATTTCCCTAGGCGGGTGGGGAAGCACTGGGACGGGTTCCCTAGGGAGGGGATGGAATCTCCAGCCCTAGAGGTTTTTAAGTCTCAGCTTGACAAAGCCCTGGCTGGGATGATTGAGTTGGGGTTGGTCCTGCTTTGGGGCAGGGGGCTGGACTCGATGACTCCTGAGGTCTCTTCTAGCCCTAGGATTCTATGATTCTATGAAAGAGCAAATCCAATGGGACTGGCTTCTTCAATCTGGAGATCTTCAGTCCTTATAACCAGAAGGATGCTGAACTTTACATGGGAGGGAATAGAAATGCTACCTCACACTTGTATAGCCTTCATCTTCCTGAAGAAAATCCAGAGTACTGTATTAAACATGTGTATGGGCCACATTGGCAGGAAGCTAGGAACTGACAGACCAGATCCGGTCCATCTAATCCAGCTTCCTGTCTCAGGCGATGGCAAAGGGAATGGGAAGCCTGCAGGCCAATTTGCCGGAGGAGTAGAGCTGGTAGCTCTGCTAGTGAGGTTGTTTCTCCCTCTGGTGAGCTTCCTGTGAGCCACCATAATGGAATGAAAACAACAACAACAAAGGAGCTTCCTATGAAATGCATATCCGATATGAAACAGTTTGCATTGATCAAGAAGATCCCATTACAATATATTTTGCTTCAAATATAAAATACTAAGAAATTGCCACAAAAAGTCCTTTTGAACGATGACATTGAAACATTCCGTTCCAAAAATCCCTCTGTTCTGATTGTTACAAACCAAATGTCATGGAAAGCGACACTTTTCGGTGAAGCATTTCACTTTTGACGAATTGGCATTTTCCCATGGGAAAGGGATTCCGCTGGAAAATTTTCTAATCAGCTACCCCATTTCGTGGCAAATCTCACTGCAGTTGGACTCTGGAGTTGCAGTCAAAGTGCCCATAATATACAACGAATAAACTCAGCACAGAAGCAGAGGATGGTTCTCCTGTTTGACAGGACAGAGACTTACTGAGGTTGGAGCCACTGAAAGAGAAAACGAGCAAACAGAGAGTAATGGGGAGATTTCACACAGCTCCAGACTCGACGGGGTGTCCATGCTGAGAGACAAAAGTTCCAATGTACTGTTAAAGTGGCGAGGAGTCCTGTGGCACCTTATAGACTAACCGAAGTGTTGGAGCATAAGCTTTCGCGGGCAAAGACCCACTTCGTCACATGCATCTGACGAAGTGGGTCTTTGCCCATGAGAGCTTATGCTCCAACACTTCGGTTAGTCTATAAGGTGCCACAGGACTCCTCGCCGCTTTTGCAGATTCAGACTAACACGGCTACCCCTCTGATAATGTACTGTTAGTGCCTCAAAAATGCTCCCCGCTCAGTACTCAGCACCCCTCCCCCCAAGCTCCTGTGAAGAGAATGACTGGAGATGTTTGGCAATACCAGAATAAAACCAGTGAGGGACTGGCTTTCAAGGTGGAGGTAGCAAGTGTGCAGGAGACAAGAGAGTAATAAGCGCTCATAAAGGAAACGGAGCCATTCTTCCGCTGGCAATGTTTCCAATGGCTCTAGACTGAGAGAGTCAAATTCCAAAAAGTTCAGAGCTGCTGCCCAAGTAATAATGTTGAGATAAAGGATCAAACTAGACTTCAGAAGCACAGCCGGTGAATATCACTGTATGAATTTATCAGCCACTACAAAATGGTAATAGACCATGTGCTTCATCCTTTTAAAGTCATCTGAAAACAGGACACAAAAATGTTACTGCCACAGATTTGAGCCGCACATTACTAATGGGGTTTTCTTCCCACTTTCCCCTCTCTCGTCCCCACGCAGGTTTATAATTACTGATGGGAATTTGACAAGTCAGGTTCTGAATTATGGCAAAACTAAACTCCCTGATGTGAATCAGGAGAAGGTGAAATGGTTTTGCAATGCATATTTATTAAGGCTATTGGTGACTGAAGTCGCTTTCAATCACCAAAGTTATATTCTGGAGTTTATCTGCCCCAAAACTTTATCTCTAATGAAAAAAAGATTTTTTTTAAAAAAGAAACCAGAACAAACCCTGTCTCCAGCAATGGAGAAATGCTCGTCTGCTTCTCATGCAGAAAAGATATTCTGCAGACTGGGAAAAATTTACATTAATATATTATCAAGTGCAAAAATCTGAGTAACAGAAGTGGAGAGGCACAGCAGTCTGATTCCACTTAATTGAGGCAAGAGAAGCAGTTTTAGGATGAACTAGCAAATATGTGTTTTATTGACAGGGCACAGGAGACAAACACCGCTTAGTTACCTACCTCATCTCACTGCCTTCTCGCTACCAAACAGCGACATGGATCCCTGCGCATAGAACTAGCTCAAGACATATGCAACACCTACAGCCCATTTAAGCTCTGAGGGAACTTTGGCCCAGATTTTCAGAAGAGCCTCTGGAGCCTTAGGTTTTGATTGTCCAACCTGGAAACCCCTATCAGAAGCACCGAGTCACCCCCACAGCCCTGGAAACCGCGGGAGCTCCAGGTGCTCAGAAGCTGCGGACTTGGACGTGTTTGCTAGGCCTCTCCGTGTTGTTCTTCCACTCTGTGAACTACAATAATGATTGTGACTCGAGTCTCCTGCATCAAGCCAATCTGAGGCTTGAATGGAGTGTTGAGAGGCAATTTGAGCCCTTGGACGGCTAACAGATGGGCCCAGCCAGGAGTAGAACCTAGGGCCGCCGGTCCCTTATCAATGCAACTATTATTCTTTGCCCTCTTATTAATACAGTCCCACCTGTCCTGGAGAAGATGCCGAGTGGAGATCGATGAGCAGATCTGGGCAGACTCCTGCTCCACACTGAGCTTGGGGGGGAACCCTCTAGACCAGGTATCTTCTACTCTCCATTGCAGCTGCTCAGATTATTTCCAGCTTCTCCTGCACATGGCAAATCCCTTGTCCATAAGGTTCCAGCTCAATCATGGCTCACTCCCAGGTAGACTCTCCAATATCAGCTGGATCACCAAGAGCTCTTTCCAGCTCAGTTCTCCATTGGCTCAACCAAACCTCAGCACTCTGTTGGCCCCTCCTACTTTCAGGTCAACGGGTTGGCCCAGCTGCCTGCCAAGATCTGGGACTCTCCCCTTTAAGCCTCCTATAGTCTAATTCACATAATATAGCCTGGGACATATTGAACCCCTGCTACAAACCTTCAGGAACTCGGGGGGAGGCTGTTACACCACATCCAGCCCTGAAGAACCTGGAGCCCTGGGACCTACCTACCGCCCAGTCCCTGGGTGCACAGTCAGCAGGGAGAATTTGGTTTGGGCAGCAGAGTTCATAGCCATCTTAGAAATAACCCCACCTGCCCTGGATTCAGCCACCCGCAGCAGAAATGGGGCCAGGCAAGGATGCCCTATGAAACTGGTTCCTGATGCAAGTCATAGGGACACAAATCCTTTCCCTTCTGTTATGCTCCCAAGCCTCAGCAGAGTGCAGACAGATTGTGGGAAGGTGCTAAGATTCATGCACCTTCTTCTGTTTCCTCCTAATGCAATTTTTATCTCCGCTTTTTAGACTAGCTAATAGAAATGGAGATTCATACGAGGCATAACCCAGGAATGTCTCCGCCTTGCCACAGAGGTAGGGGGAAGAATGCTGCTCTTCAGAACTTTGATTAAGGGAAACGACCTCCATATGTAATATTTACACTTAGTACAGTTCATATACAAATTAGTCTTTCAGCCAACCCTCCCTGTTCCGCATCCCCAGCGCTCTCAGAGATAAACCTCCAAATCAGGCCCTTTCAGGTGCTCGATGTAACACTTAACATCACCAGCTCTTTTCAAAATCTTGGGCTGGAATTTTTTAATCAGGGGCCAACAGAATGTTCTGAAGGAGGCCACAGGGCCCGGTGCCTGGGAGTGTGACCTTGTTCTTTACCTGCCTCTGTAAGTCAGTCCTGAACTCACTTCCCTTGTCAGTTTCGCCATCTCCCTTTCAGAAGCCAGGAGCAAGCTCGTCCTGCTGAGCCTCTGTAGCTAGGAAGAGCCTGGCTGGGCTCCTGTTTGGGATTGATCATTTCCATCCCATCCAACCAGCAAAGCTTTGCCAAGTCCACTTTTTGTTTCAGCTCGTCCCAGCGTGCAAATCTGTCAGAGGCTTTTTCTGCTTTCTCACAGGAATCCAATGTCCATTTCAGGATACAAAAATGTAAATATCCTTCTGGGCTTAGAAAGTAGTCCGATCTTCCAGTTAAATCCAACGATTAAAACTATCCGCGTCTCGGTCAAAAAGCTCATGGAAGGATTTTCTGGCAGTTGTGGGTTTTGGAGGGGTGGGGATGGGAGATCAGATGAAGGATGTATAATTCAACTTCAGGGAATGCAGATAGCCCTGTTCAATGTACAGCCTGCAGACTAACCACAGAAGACGGAGTCATGAAGTAAACTTTGTTCCTTTCTTCAGACGAATCACTGCCTTTTATTTGTAGTCCCTGTATACAAAAATAACAACAATGAAATAGAAAGCTTTCCATCACTCCCAGGCTCTATTTTACTCTGCATCTCAGCTCCTCCTCACTCTTTGGCTTTCAATTGGTAGGCAGCCAGCTGTGCTGGACTGTTAATTTGTTGCCTCTTGGTGCAGTCACATCAACACCCGCATCCCTAGTGAGTTGAGCCCCCGCACTATTTATGGCACGTTTCCTGTTTTAACAGCAGGAACGGGCGCTGTGCTAGATGTTACAAAATAGCTCGCCAGACACATGGGGAAGCTGTGTTAAATTCTGGGGGGTCAAAAGTAACTTCATTACGACAATCGCTCAGCGCCGAGCAATAATGCCCAAAGTTGTAGGGTATTCAGGGGTGCACCTGAGGCCTCACTGAACAGAACTGTGGAATACGCTACTTACCAGCCCTCCCGTCTACCTTGGAAAACCATCACTCTAGCTGGTGTCACCTGGGCAGCCGCAGCAGGAGCAAGGCGCAATTGTGACAGGTACAAATCTGCCTGAAGCTGGTTGGTAGCTACTTGGCCAGTCTGAGCCGGGCCTCCGCTACACTGCTAGTTATACTTGCATTACCTTCATGAGAGCCAGAGTGAACACCCTAGCTCGTGTAGTGCAGACATGATCACAGATACAGACCTGGACACATCCACACAGCACTCTGATCCTGATCTGAGTTGCTCTTTATTTTGACATTACGGCAGGCAGAAATATGAGGCATGGCCTACACCCTTAAGTTGGTGCTCATCACTGATTCATAGAATCCTAGAATACTAGAACTGGAAGGGGCCTCGAGAGGTCATCATGTCCTGTCCCCTGCCCTCACGGCAGGACCAAGCACCATCTAGATCATCCCTGAGGGTACGTCTAGACTACAGGCTTTTGTCGACAGAGGCTTTGTCGACAGATACTGTCAACAAAGCTTCTGTCGACAATGAGCATCTAGACTACATCCAGTTCTGTCGACAAAGCAAGCTGCTTTGTTGACATGAGAGTGTAGACGCAAAGGACAGTGTGGATGCAATAATGCCTTCTGTCGACAGAACTCTGTCGACAAAAGGCGTTATTCCTCGTAGAATGAGGTTTACCGCCATCGACAAAACTGCCGTAATGTCAAAATAAAGAGCAACTCAGATCAGACAGATTTGTACTTGTCACAATTGCGCCGTGCTTCTGCTGCGGCTGCCCAGGTGACACCAGCTAGAGTGATGGTTTTCCAAGGTAAACAGGAGGGCTGGTAAGCAGTGTACCCCAAAAGAAGAAGACGGGTGGTGGTGGTCGGGGACTCCCTCCTAAGAGGGACTGAGTCATCCATCTGCCATCCACACCTGCAATCTCGAGAAGTGTGCTGCTTACCGGGAGCTCGCATACAGGATGTGACCGAGAGTCTTCCAAAAGTGATTAAACCTTTGGATCCTTCCTGCTTCTCCATGTAAGAACTAACAATACGGCCAAGAATGACCTTGAGCGGGTCACAGCAGATTATGTAGCGCTGGGGGAAAGGATAAAGGAATTTGAAGCGTAAGTGGTATTCTCGTCCATCCTTCCGGTTGAAGGAAAAGGTCCAGGTAGGGATCGTCGAATTGAGGAGGTAAATGCGTGGTTGTGCAGGTGGTGTCAGAGAGAGGGCTTTGGTTTCTTCGACCATGGGACTCTGTTCCGGGCACAAGGATTGTTAGGAAGAGATGGGATCCACCTAACCAAGAAAGGAAGGAGCATCTTTGCGGGCAGGCTTGCAAATCTAGTGAGGAGGGCTTTAAATTAGGTTCGTTGGGGGACGGTGACCAAAGCCCTGAGGTAAATGAGGAAGTCGGATATGGGGAAGAAACACAAGGAGAAACGAGCAACAAAGGAGGACCCTTGACTCGAATGGAGAAGGTAGGGTGATCAACTGGCTATCTAAAGTGTTTGCACACAAATGCGAGAAGCCTGGGAAACAAACAGGAAGAATTAAAAGCCCTGGCCCAGTCAAAGAACTATGATTTGATTGGAATAACAGAGACTTGGTGGGATGACTCAAATGACTGGAGCAATGTCATGGAATGGTATAAACTGTTCAGGAAGAACAGGCGGGGGAGAAAAGGAGGAGGAGTTCAATTGTATGTAAG
Source organism: Rafetus swinhoei (assembly GCA_019425775.1). NCBI lineage: Eukaryota > Metazoa > Chordata > Testudines > Trionychidae > Rafetus > Rafetus swinhoei. The sequence continues at coordinate 33,349,503 of CM033426.1, forward strand.
AGAGCAGTATGTTTGCTCAGAGCTCCAGTATATAGAGGGTGACAAGCCTGTTGAGAGTCTATGGGTAAAGTTTACAGATGGAAGCAACCGGGGTGATGTTGTGGTTGGTGTCTGCTATAGACCACTGGATCAGGTGGATGAGGTAGATGAGGCTTTCTTCAGACAACTGAGAGAAGCTTCCAGATCGCAGGCGCTGGTTCTCATGGGGGACTTTAATCACCCTGACATCTTTTGGGAGACCAATACAGCAGTACACAGACAATCCAGGAAGTTTTTGGAGAATGTTGGGGATAACTTCCTGGTACAAGTGCTGAATGAACCGACCAGGGGCCATGCGCAGCTTGACCTGCTGCTCACAAACAGGGAAGAGCTAATAGGGGAAGTAGAGGTGGGTGACAACCTGGGACGCAGTGATCGTGACATACACAAATCCATGGGTCTGGATTTAATGCATCCGAGGTTACTGAGGGAGTTGGCAAATGTCATTGCAGAGCCTTTGGCCATTATCTTTGAAAACTCGTGGAGATCAGGAGAGATCCCAGATGATTGAAAAAAGGCAAATGTCGTGCCCATTTTTAAAAAAGGGAAGAAGGACAATCCAGGGAACTACAGACCAGTCAGCCTTACCTTAGTCCCGGGAAAATCATGGAGGAGATCCTCAAGGAATCCGTTTTGAGGCACTCGGAAGAGGGGAAAGTGATCAGGAATAGTCAACATGGATTCACAAAGGGCAAGTCGTGCCCACTTAGTGCAGATGAAATCCCTTCTTTCTTCCAGGAGGAAGACAAACATGGCACATGCTGTGCAGGTAACAACAGCAGAGCTATCACCATCCATACCTGCCTTCCTTCTGAGAGATTTCTCAGTTGTTATTAAATGCCTCCTTGAAGGGCAGGAGTGTAGTGAAAAGTTTTTAAAGAATGGCAAGTGTATCGCACCCCCTTCCCACTCCCCTTCCTAACTCCCTCTCCAAACTCCCTGTTAACAGCCCCTGTTCACAAGCTCCCTGGTCACTGACTCACTCCTTTATAAAGCCCTGCCTGATAGCCCCTCCCCCTGATTAAGGCGCAACCAATGAGCAGAGGCTTCTAGATTTCAAACCCTACCTGCCCCGCCCCTTGGCCTCTGTGGAGTTAAAGGGGCAGGACCCGGCTCAGCCCACCCGGGCTCAGGAAGGGGTTCTTCCCCCTCGGGGTCAGTGAGAGGCCACCCCTGCTCACTACACTGCTCCTTTGACTTGCATGGGAAGCAAAGGAAACTAATACCAAGTGATTGTGGAAATCCCACCATGCCAATTGGAGTCATCTATTGAAAAATCCAATACTGAAATCACCCCACTTCTTGCACGTGGCCCTCAGCTCCTGTCGTCCGATGTATCTGACCATTTTAGACACCAGCACGCGGAGCACTTCGACCATCTGGCCCCGCATGACTTGTGAGAAGACCAGGAAATCTGTGGAAGACAATCCGGGCTCCTTGAGCAGGAGCTTTGCTGTGTCACCCACAGCAATGAGCTGCCGTGAGTTTCGGCGACTGCCCCCCACAAAGCACAGTCCAGTAATCAAAGGGGTCAGGGCCTCACTGCTTCCTAATGAGACGATACAACTGAATTGGTGTTGAATTGCCCACCAGGGACGACAGCACTTTGCCCTGAATCTCAATTGCATTCTTATGGGAACAGAGACAATCAACGAGTGCCCAGTGACTGTAACCGTGACCCAAAGGAAACCCTCACGCTGATCAGCAAATCCACGTTCTTAACAGCAGCGTGGAAGCAGGACTGGGCTTCCTACAACACCATGCAAAGCAGAGCAGTGATGGCGAGCAAAACAGCATTCACCAGTGGTTATTGCCAACTAGCACCCAGCTGTGAACACTTCCTGATCACCAGAAAACAAGGGATTAATTCCACACCAATTCCCACCTCCGTTTGTATGGGCACTTGGACGAGTCATGTGAATGGCTGCTTGGAAGCAGGGTGAAAGGCCTGGTCTACACTAAAGGGGAAAGTCAACTCAAGTTACTAAACTCCAGCCATGTTAATTAAGTAGCTGGAGTCGATGTATCTTAAATTGTGGTTTTGCGCCGTCTGCACAGCTCCCCCGGGCTTCGCTTACTCCTCGTGAGGAGCAGGACTACCGGCATTGATGGGGGCACCCTCTCAGTTTGAATTAGTGGGTCTTCACTATACTTCACAGATACCACTAACTATTAATTGTTAGAAAATACTGAATAATGGCCACTCCCAAGATGGCAGCTGGTCCCAATTAACTGGGGCGGGGGGGGTTGATATCCTGTTCCATTAATTAGAAAGCTAAATAAAGAGATTTGTAAGATGAATAATAATGGGCAAATTGACTCGGAGAAGATAAGGGCAGGACTGAAAATGGGTAGAATCTTCAACTCACTGTCAGTTCCGACAATAATAAAATGACACTTGTTCAGACTCATCTCTTCTGGGAGTTTTGTCCTTATTTTAAAGAGGGAAATGAAACATCAGATTTTCTGTCTCAAGGGAAATTCTGATATTTCACCTTTTTTTCGTTGCACATTGAGAAGAGAAGCTGAAATATTAAAATGCTTCACAGAAAGAAAAGTTCAGGGGAAAAATAATTTAGAAATGGTGAAACATTTTATTTTGACATTTTTGTTCCAAATGAGAACTTTCAATATGCCTCAATTGTTCAATTTGTTGAACAGACTCAAAAAGTTTCATTTTGAATCCATTTGCTATTAAGTTGCATTTCTCTAGGGGTCGCATTGATTCATGGGAGCTGTCACTCAAGTTCCTCATGGCCCCATGTTCTCCAATGGGCCAGGCTAGAGCACATCTCCCTTGATGCACCAGGCAATTCTGTCAGAGGGGAAACTGCAGCACATCTTGGGAAAAGTAGTTCAGCCAAGCCACACCCATAGAAGAGAATGGGAGCAACAGGACAGGAGAACTACAGTTCCCATGAAACAATGGGGCACCATAGGGAAATACAATGGACTGTTCAACTGTCTTGGAATGAAACATTTCAGTTGGTTCAATAAACGGATATTTGTGTCAAACCAACCTGAAACAAAACATTTCAATCTTCCCAACAGAAAACTGGAAAATTCCCACATAAGCAAAATTTGCCTTGCACATTTGTGATTACCTGGAAATCACAATTTCCTTCCCAAAAAAATCTTGATGGAAAAGTCCCAGCCAGCTGTAATTTTAAATTAAGTGCCAGTGCCCTGAGGCATGACTATACTCACCAGCACAAGCCTGAGCACCATCAGCTAGCTGACCCTAGGATTGCTCCAGGCAGGATGCTCTTTCCCACTCCCTGCTCTGTCTAGCTCAGCGAGGCTTTCACCTTTTGTGCTCTGAAGTGGAGCTAATGGGATGCAACAGGCCCTGCTGCCGAGGGGTGTCAGAGGCCTAGCTCTGCATCTCCATACAGTGCCCTCTGAAGCGTGACAGCCAGTTACTCGGCCCAACCCACATCGAAACCTTCTCGTTTTAAAGCTAAGCACCTGGTCAAAGCAGAGCCCTGCCTCTCCTCCATCACCTTTGAGACTCAGAGGCGGGTTCAACAGGCCTGGCACCCACTTGACAGGGCACACTGATGTTTGGCTCATATTTCCTCCCTTCTTAGTCACACCCCAGCATGCTAATCAGAAACCCCCAGAAGGTTCAGTCCTTTTGTGAGCCAGGTGTGCAATGCATTATGGGCATCAAGTGCCAAGGGAAGTAGATTTGAATGCAGCAAATGCCCCACACCCTCTGAAGAGTTGGCCTGGGCTCCTGGCCCCCATCCCCTTGCCTGCTTCTACTGATGGGGAGATGACTGTGTGTCCTCCCCAGCTCTTTCCCTGCGGTGCAGGGAGTGCTTCTGTGATACATCATGGCCAGTAGGCAAGTCCTGGGTATGTTATGGAAAGAAAGAAGCAGAAATGGGACGTGTTAGGAGGGTAACTGGTGGTGTTGCGTAGCTGGCCAGTCAGGTTTCTAAGCTGGTCGGTGCCCAGACTCCACCAGCACCCCTGGAAGCTTGTGAGGGAACAAGAACCACTGCGTTTAGGCATTGTGTGCCGGTGCAGGGAGAGAGCAGAAGCTGAGCATGCTGGGAATGCAGTGAGGACGAGGCTGTTGAGGCAGTGTTCCGTGGGCTCTCTTGGGGTGCATCTACACATCAGGGCTTAACTCGAAATAAGCTACACAAGTTGAGCTATGCTAATTGCATAGCTTATTTCAAAATTGGGAGTGTCTACACAGCACTTATTTCAAAACAGAGCCCTCTTCCTCCGACTGCCCTTACTCCTCGTACAATGAGGGTTACAGGAGTCAGAGGGAGAAGTCTTCCAGCTTGACAGTATTTCAACATGATTTCAAAATAACTGCCTGCTGTGTAGACGCGGACTACGTTATTTCGAAATAACTCCAGCTATTTCGAAGTCATGTTGCTGTGTAGATGTACCCTTGCTGACGTCCATTTAAAAATCTTAGACTGTGCCTCTCTTGTGCCTACCCGGGGAACACGCTCAAGCAGAGAGAGATAGAGAGGTCAGTGGCATGGGAACACTTCTTTATGGTGAGAGAATAAATCCATGCAGGGGTGCTACAAAGTGGAGGTGGCTAAGAAGGGACATGATAAAGGCATGCAAAATATTGAATGACTCAGGGAAGGGAGAAGGCCATTTCTATTCGCACTCACTCATCGTGCCAGGGCAAGGAACCCGTCTATGAACCGGAAGGATATTCAGACATTCAGTCTGGGAGAAGGTTACACTTTTTCACACACTGTGTCACAAGCCTGTGGGACACCTTGCCACCAGGAATCAGAGGCCAAAGATCTTTGCAGAATTCTGAAAGGGATTAGAAATATACACCGGTAAAAGGACTGTCAAGCATTATAATGCTAAGGATTATAAAGGCTAAACCCTCCAGGAAAGAAGCCAACTTCTAATTCATGGTGGTTGAGAAGAAATTTCCTTGGGGCAGTTACCTCATAAGGGTCTTCTGCAGGGTCTCTGGCAACTTCACCTTAGCAGCTGGTACAAGCCATTATCGGAGCAAGACAGAGCTGCAGGGATCTCTGCTGTGACCCAGGGTACGTCTACACTAGCCCCCTAGTTCAAACTAGGGAGGCTAATGAGGGTGACCGGAATTGCAAATCAAGCCCGGAATTTAAATATCTCGCGCTTGATTTGCATGTTCCCGACCGGTAGCCATTTTAGAAATTGACTAGCCCAAAGTAACTGCCCGCGTCTACGCGGCAGTGAAAGCAGATTCGGAATAAAGCCTAAATCGAATTAGGTGGTATTCCTCGTGGAATGAGGTTTACCAGCTAATTCGATTTAGGGCTTTATTCGAATCATTCACTGCCACGCGAGACGTGCAGTTACTCGGGCTAGTCAATTTCTAAAGCGGCGACCGACATGCAAATCAAGCACAGGATATTTAAATCCCTGGCTTGATTTGCAATTCCGGTCGTCCTCATTAGCCTCCGTAGATCGATCTAGGGGGCTAGTGTAGACGTACCCCCAGTGTGGCAAATCCAGTCAGTGATTTGAACTTCAACCCCAAATTTAAACTGGACAGGACCCTTTTCAGACTAGTAACAAAGATGGTTAACGTTGATGTTGCTGTCCATTGTCTCTGCACCGGTGCTTCCTGCTTTGGAAGGAAATGAACACTATCACAAGGGGAAGTCCTTCTACTGGGGAAAAAGAGAAGCCATAGGACATTCCTCCAGCCTCACAAGGCAGCTCCCTCAGCTCCCAGGCTAGAGGCAGTGAGATCTGTCCACTGCTCAGACGTGTGCTTCCACCATGTGCACTCCTGGACTAGATTACTGTCTGCACAATCCAGTGTTCCTGGTGTTCTAGGCCCTGAGACATGTTCGTACTGGTGGCTGCTGCTTGCAGAGCTTCTTGCAGACAAAGCATTGCTGCCATTATAGCTCATAAAGTAACAAGAGATGCAGTGAGCAGGCAGAGCAGCGAGAAACAGAACTTGCTAAGAGGCCAGCGGTATATGCTGAGTCTCCAGTTTTCATCTTGCTATAGTCTCTACCGGCCTCTCCAACTCCATGCTTCTGCCCCCGTGTTGGTCCCTCTTGAGATCTGACTCTCATTCTCCAGGTTCATGTATCATATCACAGAGCGTTTCAAAGCACTCCAACTTCTGCCTGCAATCCAAAGCAAACCCCCAACACTGGTCCAACTCAGCTTCCGCTGAAGTAGATGGGAGTTTTACCCTGGATCTTCAGGCAGGAGGAGGGAGAGCAACAGTGTTAGGCTAGTCCTGAGAGCCTTTGAAAACCCCATCTCGTGATCATCACCCACCACTACAATTGTCCCCTCCTAGGCTGGAGGAGAAAACCCACTCCAGCCTCTCCAGTACTGCCAGAAAAGTGTCTTCTCCCTTCTGCCAGAACTAGCATTTTGTTCTTTGCCCTTTGTAGTGTATTTATTTTAGAAGCCCCAGATGATAAATGACTAGACGTCCTCATTAACTGCAATGCTTTGTCAGTTTTCCCAAAGCAGTCAGAGTGTTAGTGAGATCCAGGGAGCAAATGGGAAGCTAAAAAGCAAGCCAAGTGCAGCCCTATTAATCCTGTGGTATGGATCGACATTTGTCAACTCTATTGAAGTTTGTTCTACTGAATAGAGCCCAAGAGACCACTCAATTACTTTATCTCATAGCAATTAGGAACCTGCGCCTTCAGGTCAATCAATTAGCACCAAGGGGGGAAAATGGAGACAAGATTAACCTAGAAATCTGTGGCCTTTTGCTCTGAGGTTTTTAAAGGAAAGGAACAGAGCGTTTTCTTTAAAATGCCCTTTATTTGGATTCATTTAAATCAAGGGCCTGGTGGGATTCTCTGACATATTTAATCTTTTGTGCTACACTTGATCCCACAAAGCAGTGGTCACCAACCAGTCGATCAGGATCTACTGGTAGATCTTGGAGCCTCTGACAGGTGATCCTGACTGGTTTGGCCAGGAATCTATCAAGCGCTGGCACTTCACTTGCCCCCTCCACCCGCTGTCATGCTGCTCCTGCCCTCGGCCTTGGAGCTGCCCCCCGGGTGCCTCCTGCTTGCTGGGCAGGGTGTGGGAGGGAGAGGAGGGGTTGCTGATGTCAGGGTGCCCCCCCCCCCCACACTCCTGTACCCTCTCTGCACACAGAGAGAAGGGGATGGAAGGAGTTTGGCAATGCAAATCTCTGTCACTCTCACACTGTGTGTGTCTGTCATTCTCACAAACACCACCTGTCCTTCACTCTCATCCCAACCCAACACATACATGGGGGGGTTGTTGTTGTTCCTTCTTTTACTGCTTGCAAAGTGGGTTATTTCTCATCTGTGCATTTCATAATTTTCATTTCTCTCTTACTTTTTAATGTAATTCTAAAATGCCAAACCTGTTGTGGCTGAAGTCATTATCCCTGTGGGAATTGCTGCTCCTGGATGTGGCTGCCATGGCCCTGCAGCCCCCAAGAGAGGCAGAGCATGGGGGTCTCCACATGCTGTCCTTGCCTGCAGACACCACTCCTGCACCTCCCAGTGATCAATAACGGGGAACCGTGGTCAGTAGAAGCTGTGGGCTCAGTGTCTGTAGCTGAGGGGCAGCACATGGCACCATGGAGCAGCTGCTATTAGGAGTGGTGCAGGGCCAGGGCCGGAGTAAGCCTGCCTTAATGCCACTGCTCCACCACCCGGTGCCCAGCCAGAGCCTGCTTCCTGAACCCATCCCAGCCCTGAACCTCCTCCTGCACCCAACCTCCTGCCCCAGACGTGAGTTCCCCTGCACCAAACTCCTTCCCAGAGTTTGCACCCTGAAACTCCTCCTGGACCCTAATCCCCTGCCCTGGGCTAAGCCCAGAGCCCCTCCCACACTTTGAACCCCTTGGCCCAAGACCAGGGCCTGCCCCCCAACCGCCTACCCCAGCCTGGTGAAAGTGAGTGAAAATGAGAGAGGAAGGGGAATGGAGTGAGCAGAGGCGAGGTCTCGGAGAAGGGGCAGGAAGGAAGCAGGGCAAGTGTATTTGGGTTTGAGGTAGATCTTACATTGCACTGAAAATGAAAAAGTGATCTTATGGTTAAAAAGGTTGGCGACCCCTGCCATAAAGGAAGACTTTCAACGTTGCCATCTGTCAAGAAGAGGGGTTGGCATGTTCTGATCACCCTGTCTCAAACGAAAGGCAGAGTGGATGTCCGGACAAAACATATTACAGGTGTAGAGAAACTGCCCTATGAGGAATAAAGGGGGGAACAGGGTAAGGTATACAGAATAATGAAGGGTTTAAAGAAGGTAGGTAAGGTGCTTCTATTTTATTCTGTTGGGCAGTTTCTACCCCATAGAGGATCTGCTAGAATAGCCCCCTAGTGTGGATGCAGTGTACCCTGAGAGAAGGCGTTTTTCTGCCAGATAGGAACGTTACATCCCCACATTACATTGGCTTTGCTGACAGAAGAGCTGTTACTCTTCTAAACTCTGCTCATCAGAATCACCAAAATGGGGAGTGACTCAGTATCAGCGTAAGCCTGCAGAGGGCTAGAATCTAAGTCAGTGGGTGGAGAGCTGGGACTACTCACATCACCACCAGGAGCTAAGCTGGATTTTTGCTGAGGGACCATGTGAAGCTAGACATTGCAGGATGTACAGTCCCGCACAACCTGAGTGGTGGCCCCCCGCAAGCCACTGACTGGCCCATGCTGGTAGGGAGCAGTTTGAGAAACTGTCGACTGCCTGTGTGCCTCGGTGCCAGACTTTGCCTTGCTGTGAACCTCAGACTCTGGCTTCTGATGCCAGAGCCATTTGTGACTTTGCTACGTGCCTCCCACCTGCAATTTGGTGCCTGACCTGGCTCTACCCAGACACTTTCCCAGGTCTCCTGGCGGCAGCTGGGTGACAGAGCAGTGCCCATCGGCTGCCCACGGCAGTAGTTTTTGCAGATGTTCCAGATCTGATTGTTTGCTGATCTCTTCTGAAAACTTGACTTAAAGAAAGTTCATCATTTGGCAGCTCTGGAATACAACTATCAGGCCTGACTCCCTGGGTGTGTCTAGACTACAGGGTTTTTTCGAAAAAAGTCACCTTTTTACGAAAAAACTTCACCTGCGTCTAGACTGCAGCCATGTTCTTTCAAAAGTAAATCGAAAGAAAGCGGCAGTTTTTTTGATCACGGTAAACCTCATTTTACGAGGAATAATGCATTTTTTCGAAAGTACTCTTTCGAAAAAAGGTGCTATTGAATGCAAATTGTGCTTTTTCGAAAGAGAGCATCTAGACTCTCTTTCGAAAAAGCGGCTCGCTTTTCCGAAAAATCTGCTTGTAGTCTAGATGCTCTCTTTCGAAAGAGGCTTGTAGTCTAGACGTAGCCCCTGATTGGGGCTATGTATTAATGTTGGTATCTCCTGGACGCACACCCGACCTTTGTGACACGTAACTCAGATGTCAGCCACAGTAAATGATGCAGATGTGACACTCCCTTTCCTTTCTACATGAGGAATGACATGGAGACATGTAGCAAAAGCTTCAGAGGGGGAGCTGAGTTAGTCTGTAACTGGAAAAACTTAAAAAACAGCAAATAATCTTGCAGCACCTTAAAGACTAACAAAACATGTAGATGGTATCATGAGCTTTCATGAGCACAACCCACTTCTTCAGATGAATGGAGTTATAAAGGGTCCAGTTTTGAAATAAATAGGGGATGGGTGCGGAGAGGAGAGGAAAAAAAAGAAAAAAGAAAAAAGGGGAAAGAAATAGAGTGTCCATGCTACATGAAGCTGATAGAGAAGGTGCTAATTGTTCTTAAGTACTCATTCTTTGTTTTTTTCTGTCATTGGGATGTGGAATATAGTGGAACTTCCAGCTAATGTCTTTATTCATACCTCTGTTATAGGAATCAAACTTGTAAATGAAGTTAAGTTCTAAGGTATCCCTGTGGAGTTGGCTTTTGAAATTGGCCTGAAACAATACAGTGACTTTGAGATCCACTAACAGTGTTTCCCAACTGGTGCTCCATGGAGCATAAGCAAGGGTTCCGCAAAGACCCAGCACTCCCCGCCCTCTCTTAAAGAGACATTGCTGCAGGAATCGTGGCAGGGGTTTTTTGTTTTGGGGAGGTTTTTTGCTCATCGAAATGCGGCAGCAGGGGCCTAGGAGTTCCATGGCCAAATAAAATTGGGAAACACTGCACTAACAAGTGCCTGGGCAGGTTAAAATGTTCTCCAACAGGCTGCCCTTTTGGATATCAGATTTGTGTCCATTAATTCTTTCTCACAGGGACTGTCCAGTTTGGCCAATGCACATGTGTGATGTAGTGGGCAGGCCTTACACTGTGTTTGGGCTGTGGGTGACCCCTACCGGCCTGTATCTGTAAGCACTGCACAGCACGGGGGGCCGCCTGAGGAGCCTAAGGTCACATAAACAATGACCCAACTGGTTCTTACCTGTTGAGGGCAGGGACTGAACAAAGGCAGTGAGTGTTGGGGGAAGAGTCAGTTTTGGACAAGGGGAAACCATGAAGGGGACAGACAAAGCAGGGGGTTGGGAGTCTAGGGGCCTAGGCACCCCATCTCAAGGGGTCTGAGGCATCCTGGCCCTGACTCCTGTAGCCACATCACGTCTATGCTGTGTTGTACCCTGGAGAAACAATAAACCCTCTCGATTCTACTGGCTTGTGGAATCTGTTCTCGCTGCTACAGGGGTGCAGGATCGGGGGGGACCCCAACGCGCCATCACAACATGGCAGAGGGGGCGTTGCTGGCACTTGATGGCATAGAGCACGTTAGTGGATGTGTAGTTATATGAGCCCCTGATGGCCCCTGGTTTATGTGGTGAGGTCCTGTGATGATGTTGCCTGTGTAGATGTGTGGACAGAGCTGGCATCAGGGTTGATTGCAGGGGTGGGTTCCTGGATGAGGATGATGGACGTGTAGACGTGTAAATGATCATCCCTGGGCACAAGGGCAGGGGACTGGACTCAATGACCTCTCGAGGTCCCTTCCAGTTCTAGTGTTCCATGATTCTGTGATTCCTTCCCTGAGATGAATGGGACAGTTAACGCCTCTCCAAGCTAATGTTCCAGGCACTCTGCAGATTTAGGCAGACATCTGTGGTCACAGCAGAGTTACCACAGCCAGAACAGCTACTAAGACTCTGAAAAAGGTTTGGAGGTTCCTCATGGTGGATAACCAGCCGAGACCTCAGTGGAATGCTGTGGCCAAAAGGGCTAATGCAATCCTTGGATGCACAAACAGAGGGGTCCCTAGAAGGAGCAGCGAGGTTATCTTACCTCACTATTTGGTGCTGCTGCCATCTCCAGTGGAAGGTGGGGTTCCGTTCAGGATGGCTGTTGGTAAATTGGAGGGGGTTCAGAGAAGAGCTGCGAGAATGATTAACGGGTTAGAAACCTGCCTTACGGCGACAGATTCAAGGGCATCAATCGATTTAACTTTATAGAGAGAAGGCTGCAGAGTTACTTGAACATAGCTCGGACATATGTATATGGGGCACAAATATGTAATACGGGCTCTTCAGCTGAGCAGAAAAATGTATAATATGGAAAGGTTAGACACTGAAGCTATGTACATTCACACAAGGATATAAGAGCAATGAGCAATCCTGGGGCACCTTAGAAATTAACAAAAATAAATATGTAGTATTGGGAGCTTTTGGGGGCAAAACCCACTTCTTCAGATGAGATAATCTTGAGGATATAAGGTATTTTTAACAGGGCCGTATTTAAGCATTGGAGCAACTTCCCAGGGGTCATGGTGGAGTCTCCCTTGTTGACCATTTGAAACAGGGATTGGATGTTTTTCTAAAAGATCTGCACTAGAAATTGTTTCAGGGAAGTTCCAGGACTTGTGTGATGCAGGAGATCTGACTAGGTCAGTGGTCCCCAAACTTCGTATGCTGCTCCCCATCCGACCTGTATTGTAATCGGTCCCTGCCTCCTCCCCTATGAGCTAGGCTGACAGAGGGGCCGAGGGTCAAGCTGGCCGGGGGCAAGGGTTAAGGCTGTGGCTATGTTAGCAGCCAAGAGTGAGGCCAGGACCTGGACAGGGAGTGGGATGGAAGCTGAGCCATGGTCGGGGCTGGGAGCTAAAGCCATGGCCTCGGCTGGGGTGGGGCTGGAGCTCGAGTAAGAGTGGAGTCGGGGCAAAGAGGAGTTTCATGGTGTTCCCACCCTGCCTCCCATGGTGGCTGGCCCAGGCCCTGCTGCGCCCTCAAACATGGTGAGGACAAAGTCACCAGTCAGATGAAAAACGTGGCTCATGCTGCTACCCTGGTAGCAACAAACACTTTACAAATGCGAAGTCAGTGCCACTTACCCAGCCCTGGTTCTCCCCCTGGCCTGCCATGTTATGAAGGCAGGGGAGGGAGTTCATTTGTTTTTGAGAGGGAAAACCAAGGCATAAATGACTCTCTCAAAGGAGTGTTGTGAACCATGCATTATTGATGCCGGTAAAGTGCTTTGAGATCTCCTGTTGCTAGGAGCGAAAGAAATGCAAAGCAGTGCAGAGCTCCTTATGTAACACCACGCTGGATTTGCCATTTCTTTGGGGGAGAAAAGAAATCTGCCTTATTTACACTGCGTGTTTTGCCTGCACAATGAAAAGGCCAGGAAGGAAAATGCTTTCTGATTAGAGTGAAGCAGGGTGGCTAAGGTCTCAGCTGCAGTGGGCAGTATCTGTAGCCTATCAGAGCAGTAAGAATAGCTGGTGTGAACGTAAACTTCCTTTAAAGTCAAGGTAAGCCTGGACAAAGGAATTCTATGTCCCTGCAAAAAGAAGGCAATCCAGCCTCATAAAATCCTTCGCCTTATGCAATGCCTGTGTGTGTATATTGGTTTCTTATTGTATTGATTATATTGCACAGATAAAATATAAATTTGGTATATTCAGCAAAGACAGCTTTACTGCTTTATTGTGCTGATTATTACAGAATGCGTAAATTGGATCATAATTCTGAAGAGTCATCAGAAATCCATACCCCACTCAAAGGTATTCATCTGAAATAGTGTTTATGAGGCATTCGAGAGAAGATCAATATATTAGTGTGTACATGTCGCTCTCTCTTGTGGGTGTGTTTAAACATACAGCTAGATAATCCGCATTTCTGTTTCCCGCTGCTTCCCCGGAGGGTTTGTCTTCGCCTTCCCCCAAATCCCCAGACATTGCAGGGGAAGCATGTGGGAGGCAGTTTTCTCTCTTCCCTTCCAGTCTTTATCAGTGACAATGGTAGGCAAACCCCTGCTCCTTTCCTGAGAGGAAGGTGGAAGTGGAAGGAGAGATCCCTGGTTTTACATCGTCCCCAGCCCACTCCTGGCAACTGAACTTCTAACTTCCCCCTCAGACATACAGGGAAAATGAAATGGAACAATCCAGTCAAAGAAAGCCAAACACGTACATTCAGTTCAGTGCGTGGCCCATAACACTATGCCCCTTTCTTGCTTATTCCCACCTTCCAGTTCTTTAAACCTACTTCTCTCCCTCAACAGGGGCCCATTAATTCCATCTCCAAATGGTTTGGCTTCCCCTGCATTTTCACACACTGGTTTCTCGTTGACATTCTTTAACAAGCAGTATCTCTCTCTGTCATTCTCTCTTTCCCAGTCCCCACACGCTCTCTCCCATGTTACATTGCTTCCCCAACCCCCCATTGCTCCCCTTCTCCTGTTTTCTCCCATGGCTGTGGCCCCTGTAGTCCCAGCTCCATTCCCACACTGGAGGTCAATAAACTTGGAAGGAAACCTACAGTAGTTCACACTGCGTAGTTGTTGACAATAAAGGGAGAGGGAGAGACAAAAGTCCCTCATCGAGGTGGACTTTTTTGTCACCAAACTGGGCATTTGTCGCCACTTTGAGGAGATTTTGGGGACAAAATTTGCCAGTGTAGACAAGGCCTCAGAGGCAGGAACTTTGACCTTGTAAAGGCGGATGCTGAGTGAGTTTAGGCTTCCACGGGGTTCAGGAGGGCTACGTCTAGACTGGCATGATTTTCCACAAATGCTTTTAACGGAAAAGTTTTTCCGTTAAAAGCATTTGCGGAAAAGAGAGTCTAGATTGGCACGGACGCTTTGCAAAAGCACTTTTTGCGGAAAAGCGTCCATGCCAATCTAGACACGCTTTAAGAAAGCCCGATCGCCATTTTAGCCATCGGGCTTTTGCGCAAAACAATTCTGGGTTGTCTACACTGGCCCTCTTGCGCAAAAGCATTTGCGCAAGAGGGCTTTAAACGGGAGCGTCATTGTATGTGCGCAAGAAGCACTGATTTTGTACATTACAAAGTCAGTGCTCTTGCAAGAAATTCAAGCGCCAGTGTAGACAGCTGGCAAGTTTTTCCGCAAAAGCGACTGCTTTTGCGGAAAAACTTGCTAGTCTGGACACAGCCGAGGTGTTTTGTGGATAGCAGTGGAGCCAAAACTGGGAGTCAGGTGCCTAAAGCTGGGGTTTAGGCACCTGCGTACCTCTGTGGATCTCACACTGTTTCGGTTTGTCCTGAGTCCCATTTTCAAAAGCAACAGAGTCACTAAAGCGCATTTAAAATGAGACTTAGGCCACATCTAGACAGCAGCACCATTTCGGGATACCAGAAGTATCCCAAAATAGCTATTCTGCGTCTTTAAACCCTTCCATTATTTGGAAATATATTTCATAATAATGGGTGTGCTATTCCAGCGTCCCTGTAACCCTCCTTCCATGAGGATTAACGGACTTGTCAGAATAGCCCTGTGTAGATTGCGTCAAATTTAGAAATAAGCTATTTTGAAATTATCTTGAAATAAGCTATGCAATTTGCATAGCACAAATTGCGTAGCTTATTTTGAGGTAAGGGTGCACCCTTAATGCAGTGTAGATGCACCCTTTAATGTCCTAAGTCACTTGGATAAAATCTTGTTCTACTTCTGTCCTCCTCTAACTCATTATTGAACATAGGTGTCCCTAGATTCTGACCGCCAGAAGCTGGGACTAGAGGACGGATGAATCCCTCAGTGACTGCCCTGTTCTGCTCATGCCCTCTGAAGCACCTGGTGTTGGCCTCTGTCACAAATCAGACCTCTGGGCTAAATGCACATGGGCTGACCCCTGGTGGCTGTTCTCAGGTGCTGATTTTCTTGCTACCAAAAATCTCTCTAGTTAATGCATATCCTATAAGGGAGCACTTCCATCAGTCCGACATTGAGCTATCTTCCCTCCAGGCTGGGAAGAAAAGCAGCCAAAGAGACGGCTACGGTGATGCCTCTCGAGTGGCGCTCAGACACGGCACTGCCGGAGGTCAGGTGGGATCCCAGAACTTCAGGAATGGCAGGACGAATGCTCCAAATGACCGCAGAGAGGCAGCAAGCTGGGACCGTTTCAAACGCTGGTTATAGATGTTCTGCGGTGGGACTCACTGGACCGTTTGCTCATTCAGCTCTGAGGCCCTGGGTTTTCTGTCGTGCAGACTCCGTGTTGGCAGCGAGAGGCGATGGAGAAAACAGCCTTAGAGACTCTCCAGCAGGCGGTTTGCAGCTCGCTCGGGGCTGCTTTTCTTCCTTTCAAATCTCACCCTCTCCCGAGAGCTTGAGCAGGTGTGAAAGGGGAAGCGCCCCTTTGTCTTGTATGTGAGACGCTAAAGGGTTAAATCTCAGGTGGTTTCCTGCCTGCCATATCATGACCAAAAAGTCCCATTTTACTTGACTCTCCCGTCTGAGTGCACCCTTAAAGTCCAAAGGTGACGCGAAGCCTTTGGGATCTACTCAAAACAAAGCAAAGCAGGCTTCGGAGACATCTTGTTTAAGGCCGTTCCTGGCCTCCCTTCTCCCCTCGGAGGAGCTGCAGGAGTGGAGCAAATTCTCCCATTGCTTGGCATCCTGGACCGTGAGGCATGCCAATGGGTGTCAAATGGGACCAAACGTAGACTCCCTTGGCATGGTGCAAATGGTGACAGGAGGTGCGTGGCGACAGTGCACGGGTCCACGAGGAGTTTGGGGTTGTGATCTTGTTTTGTTGGCAATTGCTGGCTTTCCCTGTCTGAAGAGGGATTTACAGGCAAAGCTCCATTGCTGTTCAGTCACAATTGTGTGTAGGCAGCTTGGCCCTGAGACAGAGGGCAAGGGCAATACACTACCACCACCGAGGTGATCTGTGGGATCACCTTTAGAGCCAAACTCGGCCAGACTCCCTGTTGCTGGGCACAACGCCGAGGTAGATGGAGCTATGCCCGTTTACACCAGCAGGTAATTTGGCCCCTAGTTTCCTTGGTCCATTCAGTCCATGGCCTTTGCTGAACTTGCCAAGGAGGCAAAGAGCTAGTGCCAAGCACACTGATATGGGTACACTCCCGCTGGGATCTGCTGGGACTTGTCAACCCTGCACCAGCAGACACCCCGCAGAAGGTGACAGCTCTGGCTACGGAGAATAGAAGCTAGTGAGCTAGAGACTGAATACTCCTCCCGAGCCCCTGAGCTACTCCCTCTCCTGGTCCTAGGGGAAGTCCAGGAGCTGCCAAGGGGGTAGGCTGTTTGTCCAGCCTCACTTCCCCTCCCCACTAAGGAGTGGGCTTCCTCGCTCTGGTAGGCGGACACATGAGCTCTGCTCAGATTAGCACGCAAAAAATAGCAGTGTAGCCAGGGTAGCACTGGTGGCAGCTGGCTTGGGCTAGCTCCTTGGCTACAAAGCCATCTGGGCCCCCAGGTATGCACTTGGACTGTCGGTCTGAGCCCCTCCCCTGCGATGCCAGCCCCATTGCTTGCTTTCCCATGCTAGCTAGAGCACAGCTAGCCATGCCCGTCTCCCAGAGGTGAGGAGCACCCTCCCAGCTGCAGTATAGACACACCCTCAAAGATGCTCCTGCTAGTTCCACCCCACCGTGCTGTGCTCCTCCGCGCATCATCCCCAGCAACTTCCATCTTCCGAGCCAAGAGGGAAGGATTTCCACACCCAGCTGCAGAGGAACGCCACGTGAGGCAGTGGTTTGTGCATCTCCAGCGTCGGCTCCAGCTATATAGACTTCCCCCATCTCCCCTTTGTGGGATTCCATTCGGGGCAGGGGAGCCAGCTCAGATAAAATAAGAAGCAAGCTGAACTTTCATCCGGGGCATTTACTGAGGTTGCAAACATTCAGGTAGAGTTCCGTCCTTATCCATTGTCATTGTCACACACACGATAGTTTTGGCCACTAGGTTAGAAAAAACCCACCACATCCCAGCCCTCCTGTGAATCAGAAAGTGCCTGGAAACCTCACATGGAACCAATTCTTATAACATTTCCAGCCTCACTTTGCAGCCCGATAGCGCCGATCAGCTTCAGATCAGCACCTCGTCTTCTGGTTGCTCCTCCAAACCTCAGGAGCTTGACTCAGAATAGATTTTTCTCTCCTTTTCATACTGGGGCATTCTCCATTTGTTAGGTTTACTGAGCCATTCATCACTTCTAAATTACAGTCAGAGGAAGTGACACTAAAATAACAGAGGTCAATAGCTCAGCTCTCCAGGATTCACAGCAATCACCTTCTATGCTGGGCTGTAGAAGTGAAACATTCCCATTAACTTATTTGACCACTTAATAAAGATATTTAACAGCTTTAAGACTAAATTCAGATGTGAGTGGGTGCAGATCATGACTCTGTACGTTCCCCATGTGCTATAAATGTTTTATAGCTCTCCCCTTTATACTGAGTGGCTAAATCGAAGAGACTTAAAAAGGCAATATAAATATTATGTTGCATCCCACCTTTCAGGACTGTTCCCCACTCTAGCGCTTTGACTGCAGAAGGTGGGGGCCTGCAAGAAACCTTAAAAATACCCTACAAGTAAAGGCTTCTGCTAAAAAACTCCCCAAGGGCACAGACTCCCTGACCTTGAGTGGGATGCTGCCACCACCCAAATGCAAAACCGCTTTTTGAACCCAGGAAGACACACTTGGGAATTTCTTCTTGTGGGGTAACCTCGAGCTCTTTAACCCTCTCTCAGCAGAGAGCTTGAAAACAAACTGAAATCTGTTAATAACTGATTTTCAGTCTTAGGCACATAGACTCCTGCCTTCTGAGACACAGGAATCAAATCATAGTTTTCAAAAGGTGATTTTATTAACAAAACAAAGAAGATACATTTGGTAAAGCATACCTGGTTGCTAGGTGTTATAGAGCAATTGAAATAAAAAGCAGATTAAAGCACAGAGAATTGCTTCTCTGGGATGCAGCTTAAAACTTACAGTGTACAAGGTAGGAGGGGTCAGCACAGAGGAGTTTAACCAAACCAAACCAAAAAAATCCAAACAAACAAACCCCTGGTTGCATCTAACTAAACATTCTCTGTTCATAGCAGCATTATTTCCTTATTCTGAAATAACAAAGATCATGTCTACACTGAAAGCCATTATTTCGAAATAATGTTGAGCTGGAGGACTTCTTACTCCGACTCCTGTAATCCTCATTTCACAAGGAGTAAGGGAAGTCGGAGGAAGAGTGCTCTTCCTGCGACTTCTTGCTGTGTAGACAGCGCCAAAAGCCAAATTAACCATTGGCATAGCTCAAGTTGCATAGCTTAATTTGACTTTAGCCCTGCTGTGTAGACGTACCCTTATACATCCTTTGTTCCAAGGTTCAGTCTTTCCTTGGGCATGGATATTGCTGAAAAATCTATGCCTTAATAACTGGCTTAGTCCATCTCTCTCCCCAGCTCCTGCTCTGAAATCACACACAAAAGAGACTGAAGCAGGCAAAACTGTTTCATTTCAAATCTCTCACCCTCTTCCCATTGGCCCTCTGCCAACACTTCCTTGGATATCCACTGCTCTGGGTTTAACCCTTTAGTTTCAGAATGCGGGGATGTCTAGAAAAAGGAAGTACCCATCCCATCCATCACAAGCTCGTGACTCTGTACTTAGCCCCGGGCGCTATAAAGGTTTTATATTTACTCTTCCTTTTATGCTGAGTGGCTAAATCGAAGAGGCAGATTAGCAGTATTCAAGCACTCCGCCATGAATTAAAGGCAATTTAAGCTTTACATGGTATCATGTTAATAAAAAATGGAGGGAGAAATCTTTGACAGATATTCTGAAACAAATAATGAAAACAGAAACCACATCCTCCTCCCCTTCTTTATGTCAGTCCCCAAAGCCTAGCATGGCTATTCATTGCCTGGATAAGATATACAAGCGCCCAATGTACCTTCATCAGAGTGAAAGGAACTGACAATAGGGAGAGGATCTGAATCGGAGTGTGGGCTTCCTGACTCTCTTTTCCACTCGGGAACCCAGGCTACCAGGGAACATAAGAACTAATATGATACTGCAAATATGGCAACCTCCGAGTCAAGTTCAGGACCCTGACTGAAGGAGGAAAGGAGCACAGCGAAATACAGACCCTGAACTTCAGAAAAACAGATTTTGACTCCCTCCAGGAACTGATGGGCAGGATCCCCTGGGACTCTAACATGAGGGAGAAAGGAGTCCAGGAGAACTGGCTGGATTTTAAAGAAGCCTTGTTGAAGGTACAAGAGCAAACCATACTGATGCGCAGGAAGAAAAGCAAATCTGGTAGGTGACCAGCATGGCTTGATAGTGAAATCCTTGGCAAACTTACACACAAAAAGGAAGCTCACAAGAAGTGGAAACTTGGACAGATGACCAGGGAGGAATATAAATATTGTGACAGGGCGTTGCCCTGCACTGGCCCTTTAAGGGGCTGGGCGCTGGAGTGAAGGCGGGAAGTCCAGCTGAGGCAGCTAATGAGGGCCCAGCTGGAGGCCATATAAAGCAACTCCTGGAAGGAGGAGGGAGACTTGCCTGCCTGCCTGCCTGCAATGAGAGAGGCTTCGGCCTAGCAAACCCAGGCTACCCGGCCTGAGGCCCAGGGCTGCAAGAAGGCAGTCATGGAGGGCGGGGCTCGCATGGAGGCAGCTCTGAAAGGCCGGGCTGCAAGCAGGCAGCCGCGGTTCGCAAGGAGGCAGCTGCGGTAGGCTGCGGGAGTTTGAGCCAGGGAAGCCCCAGGCAATAAGTCCGCAAGGCAGGGTTGCAGGAGGCAACCGGGCAGGCAGAGTGGGAGAAGAACTGGGGGTTGTAGGGAGGACCCTGGAGGAGGAGCGGAGGAAGAACAGTGACTCCTTCCCCCCGGAAGGGGGCACGGACCAAGACCGGAGTGGACACTGCCGGAGGGCAGTGCCCTGAAGAGAACACCGCACCCAAAGGGGGCGCTTCGGAGCAGCCAGCTACTTCCCCAAAACCATCCTGAGGGAAGAGCCATGCGCGAAAAGTGAGTCGAACCCGCTACAATATACTGCTCAGGAATGCAGGGGTGTAATCAGGAAGGCCAAATCATAATTGGAATTGCAGCTAGCAAGGGATATGAAGGGGAACAAGAAAAGTTTTTACAGGCATGTTAGCAATAAGACGGGTCAGGGAGGCTGTGGGGCCCTTACTGGACGAGGAGGCAACCTAGTGACAGAGGATGTAGGAAAAGCTGATTTTTTTTGCCAGTCTTCACAGGCAAGGTCAGCTCCCAGACTACTGCACTAGACAGAGTCTGTTGAGCACTTACTTTAACTAAAGGGGAGCCTTTGACACAATGCAAAACAACTGCCTGGGAGCCACCTCCCTAGTTCCAGCAACATCCTGAAACCCCTGATAAAAGAAAAAAAAACAGTCAGAAGGGGAAGAGCTTTAAACGCTGCTCTATAAAGTCTTCCAGGCAGGGGCAGGAGCATCGTGAAATGCCAATAACTTTCTTACACAGATAGTCGTTGCTTCATAGAAACACAGGGCTGGAAGGGGCCTTGAGAGGACAAGTGGTCCAGGCCCCTGACTACGTGGAGTTCCCTGATGTAATTTATCTATGAGATCAAGAGTTTAGGAGGACTTTTATTTTAAAGTTAGCCCGTTAGCTACGCCATTACGTTAGATAAGATTCAAATCTTACAGGGGACATCAATGCAAATGTTTTAGGGCACATGCCTGGGGTCAGCACGAAACTTCCCCTGTGGGTAGATTAATCACAGAATCATAGATCTGGAAGAGACCTCAGGATGCCATCAAGTCCAGCCCCCTGCCCAAGGCAGAACCAATCCCAACTAAATCAACCCAGCCAGGGCTTTGTCAAGCCGAGACTTAAACACCTCTAGGGATGGAGATTCCACCCCCTCCCTAGGTAACCCATTCCAGTGCTTCACCACCCTCCTAGAGAAATAGTTTTTTGTAATATCCAACCTAGACCTCCCCCACTGTAACTTGAGACCATTGCTTCTCGTTCTGTCATCCGTCACTATTGTGAACAGCCTCTCTCCATCCTCTTTGGAACCTCCCTTCAGGAAGTTGAAGGCTGCTATCAAATCCCCCCTCACTCTTCTCTTCTGCACACTAAACAAACCCAAATCCCTTAGTCTCTCCTCATAGGTCATGCACTCCAGCCCCCTAATCATTTTGGTCGCCCTCTTCTGGACCCTATCCAATGTGTCCACATCCTTTCTATACTGGGGGGCCCAGAACTGGACACAATATTCCAGATGTGGGCTCACCAGAGCCAAATAAAGGGGAATAATCTCTTCTCTGGATCTGCTGGCAATGCTCCTCCTAATGCACCCTAATATGCCATTAGCCCTCTTGGCTACAAGGGCACACTGTTGACTCATATCCAGCTTTTCATCCACTGTAACCCCCAGGTCCTTTTCTGCTGAACTGCTACTTAGCCATTTGGTCCCCAGCCTGTAACAATGCTTGGGATTCTTCCGTGCCAAGTGCAGGACTCTACACTTGTCCTTGTTGAACCTCATCAGATTTCTTTTGGCCCAATCCTCTAATCTGTCTAGGTCACTCTGGACCCTATCCCTGCCCTTAATTATCTTTGAGTTAAAAATCATGGAAGTCGGGAAAGATTCCAGAAGACTGGAAAAGGGCAAACAGAGAGTCGATCTATAAAAAGGGAAATAAGAACAACCCAGGAAACTACAGACCAGTCAGTTTAACTTCAGTTCCAGGGAAGATAATGGAGCAATAATTAAAGAATTCATCTGCAAACATCTGGAAGAAAATAAGGTGATGGGTAACAGCCAGCATGGTTTTGTAAACAAATCATGTCAAACTAATCTGATAGCTTTCTTTGATAGGATAACAAGTCTTGTGGATAAGGGAGAAGCGGTGGACGTGGAATACCTAGACTTAAGTAAGGAATTTGATACAGTCTCACATTATCTTCTTATCAATAAACTAGGTAAATACAACTTAGATAGGGCTACTATAAGGTGGGTGCATAACTGGCTGGATAACCGTTCTCAGAGAGTAGTTAATAGTTCACACTCATGCTGGAAAGTCATAACAAGTGGGGTTCTACTGGGGTCTGTTTTGGAGCTGGTTCTGTTCAATATCTTCATCAACGATTTAGATATTGGCATAGACAGTACGCTTATTAAGTCTGTAGATCATCCCATGCTGGGAGGGGTTGCAAATGCTTTGGAGGATAGGGTCATAATTCAAAATGCTCTGGACAAACTGGAGAAATGATCTGAGGTAAACAGGACAAATGCAAAGTACTCCACTTAGGAAGGAACAATCCATTTCACACATACAGAATGGGAAGTGACTGTCTAGGAAGGAGTATGGCTGAAAAGGATCTAGGGGTCATAGTGGACCACAAGCTAAACATGAGTGAAAAATGTGACATTGTTGTAAAAAAAGCAAACATGATTCTGGGATGCATTAGCCGGAGTGTTGTGAGCAAGACACGAGAAGTCATTCTTCCGCTCTACTCTGTGCTGATTAGGCCTCATTTGGAGTGTTGTGTGCAGTTCTGGGCACCATATTTCAAGAAAGATATGGAGAAATTGGAGAGGGTCCACAGAAGAGCAACAAACATGGTGAAAGGTCTAGAAAACATGAGCTATGAGGGAAGACTGAAAGAACTGGGCTTGTTTAGTTTAGAAAAGAGAAGACGGAGAGGGGACATGATAGCGGTTTTCAGGTATCTAAAAGGGTGTCACAAGGAGGAGGGAGAAAAATTGTTCTCCTTGGCCTCTGTGGATAGACAAGAAGCAATGGGCTTAAACTGCAGCAAGAGAGATTTAGGTTGGACATTTGGAACAACTTTCTGCCTGTCAGGGGGGTTACACACTGGAATAAATTGCCTAGGGAGGTTGTAGAAACTCCATCGCTGGAGATATTTAAGAGCAGATTAGACAGACATCTGCCAGGGATGGTCTAGATGGTTCTTGGTTCTGCCGGGAGGGCAGGGGACTGGACTCAATCACCTCTTGAGGTCCCTTCCAGTTCTGGTGTTCTAGGATTCTATGATCCTTACCGGGGAAAGTGAAGCATCTCCTGCGCATCAGATACCGGCCATTGCTGGAGACAGGACTTACTGTCTTGATTCTCAAACAGGGTTTGATTCTTTTATGTGACCCCTTGTAGAGGGGGGACATTCCGCACAGTCTGTGAGCTCCATACACTCCTCAAATTTATTGGTGAAAATATTCACGTTGTGGCATTCAATCAGCTCTAGAGTAAGCAGTAGCTGCACTTCCATTATTCTATCAGTTTAAGAGTCGTTTTCTAGACCTACACACAGGAGCACCACAAAACCAGGAAAAGCTTTTTCAGTGCAGCCACTGTGCCATATATGTGTGTGTCTACCCCAGCGAGTTCCATTAGGCTTACACTTAGTGAGTCTGCAGACTGAGACAGCGGATGAGATGTTTAACTAGCCATTTTTGATCTGCCTTAGGAGGATTTCTAAGGGGAATTGAAATTGTCCTGTGATGAGTGGCGGTCACCCAGCAAGCAATGTTTGCCGAAAAAGGAACTGAAAAAGAAGCAAAGGCAGAGGATGAAATCCCTGTCGGGCAGCTAACCTGCTAGCAAGCTACAGAAAATAGAAGCCTGAAATGAGCCCAAGCTCCCAAAAATTGCTGAATAATTTCTTCTGGTTTCTAGAGGGCAAATAAAAATCCAATTGCTCAGACTATGTACTAACAGCATCTTTAATTCATTACCTTGTATAATCACTAAGGGCTTGTCTACACGACAGGGAAGATCGACCCTCCGGAGGCCGATCTTCTAGTGTTCGATTTAGCGGGACTAGTGTAGAGCCCCAAATCGAATGCTGAGGGCAGCCCCTGCCAGCGTCCTGTACTCCTCATTCTGGGAGGTGTAAGGGAAGCCGACGGAGTGTGTTCTCCCGTCAGCCTCCCACAGTGTGGACACTGGCGGCTTGGCTGAA
Organism: Rafetus swinhoei; assembly: GCA_019425775.1. Classification (NCBI taxonomy): domain Eukaryota; kingdom Metazoa; phylum Chordata; order Testudines; family Trionychidae; genus Rafetus; species Rafetus swinhoei. Next base: position 33,373,683 of record CM033426.1, read on the forward strand.
GGTAAGCCGTATCAGCTACGCAAAATGCATAGCTGGATGGTGCACCTTATTCTGATGTGCCTGGGCTAGTGTAGACCAGACCTAGGACAGTAACAAACCCACATCCATATGGAAGTAAACAGGGCAAGCCTCAGTAAAACATTTTCCTTGGTATGTTCTAGAAAAGCATTGATTGCCAGCAGTGTGTAAGAGGTGCTTTTGTGTAGCAATGCTGTCTGTACCTTTGTTTTTCTGAGAACCTTGCTCCTTTGTGTTAATCATGCTGGTTTCCATTTGAATTATATTCATTTACATTGAATATAGATTGTTTGGTGCCTGAAGCCCTGGTTTAAATGCAGCCACGATTTATTAGTTTGGAGGTCGTATGCGTTGCTCTTGGTGGAATGCCAGTTTGGCTGCATGACATATCAGCTCTAAGGCGGTGATGGATTGTTTCAAGTGAGGTTTTGCATTCGTGACCAGAAAGTGCTAAATGGAACTTTATATGAATATTGCCACTAAACCAAACTGCTACATACCCATAAAGATATGGGCGGGTTGTGTTCAGGGGCCCACCAGAATTACATACATACCAGGCTCAGTGGCATTCCCGATGTAGTTTACTGGCTATTCAAAACAGAATCACACAATCATCGAATCCCAGGGCTGGAAGAGACCTCAACAGTCATCGAGTCCAGCCCCCTGCCCAAAGCAGGACCAGCCCCAACTCAATCACCCCAGCCAGGGCTTTGTCAAGCCAGGACTTAAAAACCTCTAGGGATGGAGATTCCACCCCTCCCTAGGGAACCCATCCCAGCGCTTCCCCACCCTGCTAGGGGAATAGTTTTTCCTAATATTCAACTTAGACCTGTCCTACTGCATTTTGAGACCATTGCTCCTCATTTTGCCCTCTGCCACCACTGAGAACAGCCTCTCTCCAGTCTCTTTGGAACGCCCCCTCAGGGAGTTGAAGGCTGCTATCACATCCCCCCTCACTCTTCTCTTCTGCAGACTAAATAAGCCCAAATCCCTCAGCCTTTCCTCATAGGTCATGTGCTCCAGCCCCCTCATCATTTTGGTCACCCTCCGCTGGACCCTCTCCAATGCGTCCACATCCTTTCTGTAGTGGGGGGCCCAGAACAGGACACAATACTCCAGGTGTGGCCTCACCAGTGCTGAATAAAGGGGAATAATCACTTTTCTAGACCTGCTGACAATGCTCCTCCTAATGCACCCTAATATGCCATTAGCCTTCTTGGCTACAAGGGCCCCCTGTTGACTCAGATCCAGCTTCTCATATCCCAGGTCCTTTTCTGCAGAGCTGCCACTTAGCCAGTCCGTCCCCAACCCGTAGCCATGCATGGGAAGAGACCTGCCCTATTTCAGCAGTAAGACTGTAAGAGGGCGTGGTCCTGCCCCCATTGGATCAACGTGAGTTTTGCCATTGAGTTCAGTGGAGACAAGCTCAGGCGCTGCATACCCCAAGGGGAAGGTACAAGCCTAGAACATTCCTGGCTTTCCAAGCAGCACCCTCACAGTGTGGGCGCCAGAGGCTGCAAGCGGGAAAGGGGACTGGCTGTTGAGACATTTCTGAGGATGGCTCAGATCCTGGCTCCTGTGATGAGGATCACAAACTTTTGGCATCTGCGGCTTTGTTTAGTTCATGCCGGGAGGCGGGACACGAGCTGTGCAGCAGCACTTGTGCTGGCCACTTGCAGGGAGGAAGGAGGCTTCCAGCATCACTTAATTGGAGGAGTGAGGCCGGGGCTGACACAAGAGGCTGATTCCATCTTGGAATCTTGAGTTCACCTGGCCAGCAGGGGGCAGAAGCACAGCAGAGAAGGCAAGCTCCAGGCCTGGACCTCCCTGGTCTGGCACCCTCAGGACCTGACCGATCCCGAACGAGAGAGTTTGCTGGACCAGGGGAGCTCAGTTCTGCCCACCCTGCCCGGCTCCTCTTCTGGATCCAGCTGCTGCTGCCCTCCTGGCCCCGGCTGTCACTGCCGCCTCCAACCTTGGCCACCCTTCCCCCACTCCTGCCCCGCCCCAGACCATCTCCCCTTCCAGTCCCAGCTGCGCTGCCATCCTCTCTGCCACTGGCCCCAGCTGGGCTGCTGGCCACCAGCTCTGCTAGGGCTGCCCCCTCCAGCCAGGCTCCCAGACATTGGCCCCCTTCGGGCTGCCAGACCCGCTAGCACTGTTGGCCCTGCTGCCACTGGCCTCGCTTGGGCTGCCTGCCTCAGCTGGGCTCCCAGACACTGGCCCTGCTTGGGTTGCCAGCTACCACCCCTGCAGAGCTCCCGGCTTCAGGCCCGCCTGCCACCCACCTGCCACCCGCTTCTGTAAACCTCATTGCACAAGGCATAAGGGATCGGTCGGAAAAGGTTTTCCTTGTCGACCGATCCCCATCTCGACTGCCACTTTTTGCCGGCAAAGTGCCGCGTCAGCAAAAAGCGGCAGCCATTTCTATTCAAATGAAGCGTGGGATATTTAAATCCCTGCTTCATTTGCAATAGCGATGTGCCTAATCTACACACCCTTAGAGGCTGCTCTGGAGCTCGGGCCTGAGCTCCTTCCCCTCTAGAGGTCAGCCCCAACAGAGTGTCTCCCGAGGCTTTTATACCCAGCCACTCTTGTGAGCATGCCCAGCAGGGCTGTGGGGGTGGGGCCTTTGCGGCCAGCTGAGCCAGGGCAACTCCCTCCTTCGTGCCCTTAACTCTACAGTTTGAGTCTTCTTCCGCAGTTTTGCTTAGTGAGTCAGGGTGTCCCCTCCACAGAGACCCAATTGACACAGCCATCCACGGTGGTGTGGAGAGGGGGGTCTGGGCCCGCCCTCACTCACGGACCCCAGCCCAGGGCTATAAGGACACAGACCTGTCTCGTTCTGGTCCAGCTGGAGGGGCTTCCCGCCGAAACGCGCCAGCCCGCGGGCTTTACGTATGCCCTGCCCTGGGCTGCTTCCTCTCCCCTTTACCTACGTTCCGTGCCTCTCAGACCGTGCCTTTCCCCGCTCCGGGCCTCAATTTGCCCGTTTCTTTCTTTAAAGTTCCCGCCCTCCAGTCGAGTGGCTTTCCTCCCTCTTATCTACCGCGTCGGGCGGAGATTATGTCACTCTCGACGTCCTACCTTCCTCCCTCCCCCCCTACCCTCGCTGATTTGGCTGCCCCCGGAGCACGCCGCGCCTTCGCCTACTCACACCCACTTCCTCCAGAGCTGGCGTCCCGCTTCACCTCCCCGCTTCCCAGCTGTTTGGTGGTGTCTGCGCACGCCGTGCATGCTCTCAACCCCGCTTGCCATCCCCCATACAGGGCCGGCGTGGGGGCTTTTAAAGTGCGGGGACGGGGCGCCCCATCACAGAGAGTAACGAAGTGGGGGGTGGGGACTGTGTTTCCTTGCTGGCAGTTTGTGGTGGTAACTGAGCTAACATGAAGTTCCTGTGTTACATTGTTTAAGAGACATTGTCAACTAATTGTGGGTCTGTAATGGGGTCGGCTCTCACCTCACGCAAGCGCCCCCCATCTGGCCAAGTGCGGGTTTCTGCCCTGCCTCAGCTTGGTACCAAAAGCCTCCTCGGCAACTCAGCCCTCCGGACAAGTTACTCCCTGCATATCCCAAACCCCTTCCAGGGTACACCGCTAACGGGCCCATCCTGGAGCCCACTGTAGAGTGTCTCAGTTCGGTGCCTCCAGGGCTTCTCCTCCCGGAGAGGATTCCTTTGCCCTTACCTCAGGGCTTTATCTCAGTCTCAACATATAGTCCACACTAGCTCCCCACAGGTAGCTCCCTCTGGTGCCGCTGCTCCCATAGCCAGCCAGCCAGCCACTCCACACTGGTTCAGGGGTCCAGAGACACTCATTGACCCATTGCTGAGCTTTGCAGCTCCTTTTGTAGGCCTCCCTGGCCCCTGATTGGCCGGTTTCTTCTGTCCCCACTCTAACCTCTTGGAGGACTTCCTTATGGCCCTTTCTGGGCTCAGGGATTGGTCTGCCCCAGGGTCCAACATAGGTTAAGTTAGTTCTTCTTATCTATCCACACAGCTAAAACTCTCATGTGAGCTGTCATCTTCTCATGTCACAATTATCGCAACCTCCATCTCTCTGGTCTGACAAATGCAGTTGGTCGGTCGGTCCGTCGGTCGGTGGGTGGGTGAGAGGGGATGTTTTTGTCTGGAAATGGGACACTGTGTGGTGATGGCAGGGTTCTGAGAGGGTCCCTCAGCATTCTCCCCCTCAGGTGCATGGCTGGCAGGTTCTTGCTCACACGCGCAGGGGTAACTCATCGCCATGTGTGGATTGGGAAGGAATTCTCTTTCAGGTCAGATTAGCAAAATCCACACCCTTAGGAGGGACAGAGAAATGCCCTGAGCTTTGGGACTCAGCCTTAGGAACACTAGTTTTTGTTAGGAAACTTCACCCAATCAAGGCTGTCAGCAGGGAGCCAACTAGCCAAAAGGGCAGAACAAGGCACAAAGTGAAGAATAGCTTCCTGATTTCAGAGTGTTGGAGAAACATAATGTGGGTAGAACTTGGCCAAAGCACCAGGACTAACATATGGGTCCTTGTGAAAAGAGTAAAAAAATGCAGAGTCAGTAACACCAAAACATTTTGTAAAGGAGCCAATGTGGCCAATTTGCTTTTTAAACCAAATTCTGAATAACTCCAACCAACCCTTTTCAAAACAGTTTGGATTTGGATTTTTTAAAAGAAAAGTAAGGACATTTTCATAAATGTTGAATTGAAAAATGCTTGAAATCAAAATCAAAATTTAATTCAATCCCAAATGAAAAATACGTAACTGCTTTAAATTGCTGAAAATAAATTTTAAAAACTTTAGTTAGATCCAATTATGTTTTTAATTGCAAGTGAACATAAAACCTCTGTCCTTTTTAACTTCTGAGAACCGACACGGTCAGTGCCTGTCTGAAGCACGGGGCTTTCCTCCACTAGAAAGCAGAGAACACCGTTTGGCTCTTGTCTCTGGCTGCATACGACCCCTCCCAACGATCACCAGCATTGGTTGGGAACATAACTAGTTATGAACAAAGCATATAGACCAGAGGAGGAGAACAAACAGAGATAAAATATTTGCAGGAAAAGGAAATGATTTTCCACAAAACAAAGCTGCCCTGTTAGTTACTTAGCGCCCCTGTGCGGTGCAGGGACTTTTTGTTCTGGCTTTGTACAGCATCTAGAACAATGGAGCCATGTCTGGAGCTCCTAAAGTGATACCACAATGCAAATTATAAAATTAGGAGGGAAGTAAACGAAGGCCAGAGCTACATAACAAGGGCCAGATTGGGTCAGACCAAGGGTCCATCCAGCCCAGTGTCCTGTCTGCCCACAGGGGCCAATGCCAGATGCCCCAGAGGGGGTGAACAGAACAGGGAATCATCAAGTGATCCCTCTGCCGTCACCCATTCCCAGCCCCTGACAGATGCTAGGGACACCATTCCTACCCATCCTGGCTAATAGCCATTGATGGACCTAACCTCCAGGAATGTATCTAGCTCTTTTGTGAACCGTTAACGTCCTGCTCTTCACAGCCTCCTCTGGCATAAACTGTCGTCCATCCGTTTGAGGCAGCAGAACAAAATAAGAGTAGCTGATGTTACTGACTGGCCTGGGGAAGTCATCATTCCATTGACTTCAGTCCCCAGCTCATCTACTCGACAAGCCAACAGCACTGGAGCAGAAAAGCACAATGGGAAGCCCCATCTTTAGTTAACCTATGTGCTCCCTAGGGGTCCATTGAGCTGTTTTCTCAGCCCCTTCACACATCTCTTAATTGCAGCAGGAGCATCATTACAAACAAAAACCAGCTCTGCAAGGGGAAACAAAAGACAGGACTATGCAGCACTTCAAAGACTAACAAGATGGTTAATTAGGTGATGAGCTTTCGTGGGCCAGACCCACTTCCTCAGATCATATTCTGGAAGAAAATTAGCACGACCATATATACCAAAGGGTTACAATCAAAAAAAGTGAACACATATAAAATAGACAAATCAGATTTTAGAACAGGGGGGGTGAGGAAGGAAGGTTAGTGTCTGTGAGGTAATGATATTAGGGGTGATAATTGGGGAAGCTATCTTTGTAATGGGTGAGATAATTAGCATCTTTGTTAAGACCCCTACGTAAAGTGTCAAATTTAAGCATGAATGACAGTTCTGAGGATTCTCTTTGAAGTCTGGAGTTAAAATCTCTTTGAAGCAATATGCAAGGTTTAAGGTCATTGAGAGAATGGTCAGTCTGGTTAAAATGGCAAGCAACAGTTTTCTCTCTGAGAGCCTGATGTCTGTTTTATGTGCATTGATTCTTTGGCGAAGTGTCTGAGACGTTTGTCCAATGTACGTAGAAGACTGACACTTTAGGCGCATGATGGCATAAATTATATTTCTGGATGAACAAGGGGAGCGCAGCATGGGAAGCCCAGGAGATGGCTATAGATCGCAGTGGCCACTGGGGAAAGCAAGTACAGGAGAGAGCAATGCTGGAGACCCTTGTGATTCACAGAATCGGTGTTTGCGGTTTTGTATGTTCGTGGGGGTCTCCTGTCATGGCTGCGGTAGGGTGGGCGGGGTCCAGGAGCAGTGGGGAACTCACTGCAGCTGCCGGGAACCACAATTCATTCCCAGTGGCTCCTGGCCCCTGTGGTGAGTTCCCCACGGCTCCCAGTCCTGGAGCGAGTTTGGGAGCCATGGGCAGCTCACAGAGTGGGCTAGGATCTGGGGCGCCCAGTATTCGTGAATTCCACACTCCCGGTGGTGCCAGGAACACATCCACCAGGAATGGCCAGGGTTTTCTGTACGGCAGAGTGACCACTGGGGGCAGTCATACCACCAAGGGAATGGTCAACTGAAGAAAGGGTGCACTATCTTGCCTGCCACCTGCCCAGGTAAGTGGCATCCCTGCCCCAGAGTAAGCAACCTGTGACCCTCCCACCCCAGGAGGGGCAAGGAGGAAGGACGAGAAAGCCCCCAACCCCTTCCACCTTGGGAGGGGCTAGGGGGGATGGAGAGAACCACCCATGGCCCCAGCTTCCTGTCCTGACTTCTGCACCCTCCGCACCACCAGCTTGCCTTCCCCAAAGGACCTGGACACGCCGGGTAAGGCTTCTAGTAATCAATATGTTGAGCAGCAGATTACATGGTGGGACTTGTGTGCCTCAGTCTCCCCCTGCAGCACTGGCGACATCCCCAAGTGTTCTGTAGGGCACTTCAGCGTGAGGCTGAGTCTGCTCGGTTCTCCTACAGGTTAAGCCTGATCTCCTGGGCTTTAATTGGAGAGGCTAAATGAACATTGCTGCTCAGAGTCAAAGAGCTGGAGAGAGGTCACCGGCAATTCTCAACAACTGGGCTCTCCGTAGCTGTGGCCAACACACGTCTTTTGTGCATCTTCCCTGGAAAGATTTGTTTTAATTCCCAAAGCTGGTGAGGCCCAAACCTCATCAGGGCAGAGTTCTACAACCAGGGAGGAGTAAAAGCCTGTGCAGACAGTCAATGGGTGAATCAGGGGGACAACTTGTGCAAGAGTTATGGGACGGGGGTTAAAGCGAACGCAAGAAATATATACCGGCCATAATATACAAATATTAAAGCAAGCTGCCTTTGCGAGGACAAGGAACTTGACGCTGGTCTCACACTAGTGCAAACCAGCGGTAACTCCACTCAACGGAGCTTCTCTGGTATAAAATAGGTGTGAGTGAGATGGGAATTAGGTTTGTGGGTGCAAAACACGGAGAACATTTCTGTGCTCCAACATAATCAAAGGGCAAGAGGAAGGGGTGAAAAAAATCAGTTGATAAACTGGCTACTAAATCCCATTATGGAGCCCCTGCCACATTCAGTCAAGGAAACAGCAGAAAGTCAACACTAAAGTAACAAATTCTTGAATCCTTCATCGTAATGCTCTGAGATCATCCAAGAAGCCTCGTCCTCATACATCTCTGTAGAGGAGTGACAGATTTGTTCAGAAGCAAGGGATCTGTTCCACTTTATGTATGATTTTTGCAGGGCAAATCCATGAAGAAATGCATCATAAATATGGCCAGAAAGAAAGGAAAAACGAAAAAGAAAACCCCATCCAACCCTGGAACCTGCTTTGTCTGTGTGCTCTTCTGCATTTGCTTCCCACAGACATTCAGCAAGATTCCTGGCAGGAATATCGCCCGGCACAGTAAACTGAAATAGTGGAGAGAATAGAGAATTGTACCATACTTCTCTGACCCTGGGTTTCTTTTCCCCCACCCTTTTCTGCTCATTTTCATTGAGCCTGATTAGCAATACAGCTATGAACCAACCCCAGGGTTAAAAAAACGTTAGTCAGAACCTCCCACAAAACCCACGAGATTTTTAATATATAAACAGACATTAGGATTGTATTAATTTAGTATTATTGGCCAGTTGGGTTTTGCAGCATTCGTCGTGGAGAGTTATACATGAATGCATTTTTCTGTTGTTAAATGCAGCTGAGAACCTCAGGACACCCGCAGCCAGGTCCTTTAAGAAAGCCCCCAAACCCGGACTTCCCAATAAAATCGCATGGCTCAGTGCTGCTTTGTGCTCAGACCCATACACCTACCCAGAGCAAGAGCAGAGCGGGGTGTCACAGGCTCCCACCCCAGAATCCTCCACTCTCGCACGTCGGTGAGAGCACATGGCACGTCACACCCGCTTTGCACGGGCATCAGTGAGGTGGGACTGAAACTGGTTTTACTGCAGTAAAGAATGAAAAACAGGGAGGTCTCTAAATCCAGGTCAGAGGGTTTAAATGACTCGGGCTATGGTTACACTGCAGCTTAGGCTGAAGATAACTGCTAGCATGCAGGGGTGTGTACAGCCCATCCTCCCAGGGCGATGTAAGTTACACTGACCTAAGCATTGATGTGGACAGCGCTGTGTTGGCAGGAGAGCGCCTGCTGACATCGCTGCCACTGCTCGTTAAGGATGGATGAAGTAAGTCGCTGCAAGCTCTCTCTCCTGTTGGCAGAGCGGCCGTGGTGCAGCCATGCTGGTGTCAGCTCGTGTAGTCCCAGCCTCCCTCGGCCAGAGTCTGGGCAGTGGCAGCAGGGGATGAGGGAGGGTTTGATCCAAGTGCCCTGATCCAAGTGTCGTCACTCCCGGCTTGTCCGTTGTCCGGTGCCAAGAGTATTTGGGAGCTGGAGCATCCTTCTGTCTAGGAGCATTTGTCTAACTTGCCTGCTCCTGCACACGGATAACAAGTAGCTCGGGCATTTGGAAAATAGAGATAAAATAAAAACTCCCGCGATTTCACAGCATCTGAAATGTCCATTCTCTTCCCTTGATTCTTAGGGGTTTACTATCAATTATTATTATACAGGTGGGACTTCCCTGGTCTGGCACCCTCGGAACCTGACCAGTCCCAACCAGGGAATTTGCCGGACCCTGGGAAGTCCCCTACCCCGGCCCCTCGGCCTACCCACTCTTAGCGCTGCCAGCTCTGGGGGGCCCCCCCTATCCTCAGCACTAGCTGGGCTGCCTACTGGGTTGCTGGCCCTGCTGCCACGGCCCTGGCTAGCCTGTTTGCTGGGTTGTTGCCGCAGGCGTCAGCTCTGGCCCCATGCTGCCATGGGCTGCCAGTGGCTGCCAAGAATTCAGGCTCTGGCTCCAAGCCTGGCCCTGCTTCCGTGAGCTTCCCAGGGCCCCAGCCCTGCACTGCTGCAGGCTGCCTGGGTCTGTGGGGCTGGCCCCACAGTGCCACAGGCTGCCTGGGGCTCTGGTCCCAGCCCTGTGCTGTGGTGGGCTACCAGAGGCTGACGTGGGCTTCGGCTCCAGCCTGCAGCAGCCCACGGGCTTTGGCCCTGCTTCCACGGGCTGTCCAAGACTCCAACCCTGGCTCCACATTGCCACGGGCTGTTGCCAGCCCGGTTCTGTGCTGCCGGGAACTGCGCTGGCCCCGATCCCAGTGCTGTGGGCTGCCAGGGGAAGCTGCCAGCAATGTCCCCACTGCTGGGTGCTGCCACCAACCCCAGCCCCTGCCCCGTCCCACTGCTGTGGGCTACCAGGGTCTGCCATGGGCTTCGGCCCACCCTGCTCCAGAATGGCCCTCCTGCCACTAGGCTAACAGCTTCTCCCCTGGTTCAGGTTCTTTCTTGTCAGGTCTCTTCATGTGTATCCTCTTAGGGTGGGGAGGCAGTTTCAAAAGCCAACTAATGCCAATCCTTGTTCGCTCCCCCTCCCTTAAATAGAATTTCCCCAGGGCAGGAATCCTTTGTTCAGTTCCTCCCATCCCCATGGAAAAATACCAAATTCAGGGTGGATTCCACGTGGCTGTGTAGGCTTACAGGAAAAACTAAACCACATTCAGATCATTGTCTTGAGCACCGGGCCATTACATTTCACAAGTACCACTAGGGTATGTCTACACTAGCTCGTTAATTCGAGCTAGGTAGGCAAATCAGGCAACCGGAGTTGCAAATGAAGCCCAGGATTTAAATATCCTGGGCTTTATTTGCATCTTCTCGTCCGGGTGCCATTTTTAAATCCTAGTCGAACTAACTGCCCGCTACACGCTGCAGTCAAGCGTTAACCTGAACTAAGTCCTTAGTTCGATTAACTGTTACACCTCATTCCGTGAGTGTAACAGTTAATCCGAACTAAGGACTTAGTTCGATTAACTTTAAACTGCCGCGTGTAGCCGCGGGCAGTTCGTTCGAACTAAGGGGGATTTAAAAATGGCGGCCGGACGGGAACGTGCAAATAAAGCCCAGGATATTTAAATCCCGGGCTTCATTTGCAACTCCGGTTGCCTGATTTGCCTACCTAGCTCGAATTAACGAGCTAGTGTAGACATACCCCTAATGACTTACAAGACCTAGAGTTAATGAAACAGGCTCACACTTCATATTTCTCACTTCACATACAAGAATGATACACGTGCACAAAGAGAATATACACTTTCAGGGGATTATAGGCTCTTGAATGACAGGTAACTTGCCCTGTTTTGCATAAAGCATATTCGAGCTATAAATAGTCATATTCAAAAACATATTTCCATAAAAATATGGGGGAGAAGCATCACAGACACCAGGGGTAAGAAATGGGTTCAGGGATACAACAGCTATTGGTGACCCACTATCTATAATCTATGAACCCAGCTATTCCCATATATCCAGCCCCAAACACACCCCATTATCTGTATTCCCATCCATCTCCATGCCCACCCTGATATCCATCCATCACTGTAAACATTCTCTATCGCTCCGCACACACTGACACCCATCACTATAATGTAATTAAGTGACTATAATAATTTAATAATTCAACCTAAAAATGTGACAGTAAAAAGAATGGCAGAAAATATAACAGCATCAGCCCAGGCTCATAAATTAGCCTCAGGCTCCTCCAGCATGGTCCTCAGTTTCCTCCAGCACGGCTGTCTCCTGACCTCACAACTCCAGAATCCAGAATCCACCCCCTTCACCTTTGCCAGGGGCTCAGCTGGCTGTGAGCCCCCCTGAACAAAAACACTGGGAAGACAAAGACTTGAACTGAGAAGACTGATCCCAGGCTGAAAGGGGAAGCCTGTGCATTCAAGACTGTGATCTACCTGCACTATCCCGTCAGGTGAGAAAAACCGCTTGTTGCCAATATTGCTTCATCCTACACGGTGCAGGGTTTAGACGGCAGGCTTGCTGGTTTATTGCTTTGGTAGTGATCTCTGATCTTTTGTGCCTACCTCTTATAATCCCTTCAAATCCATCTTTCCAGCAGTTAATATATACGTTTTATCTTTTACCTAAAGCAGCATGTTTGGGTTGAAGTGCTTGGGGACATCGCAGCTTGGCTGACCAAGGCAGCTATCTGTCCTTTCCACATGGAGACGGGGAGGGGACTGAGTAATAAACTAACACTGGTCGGGCATCTGACCGGGGCCAGATGTTACATTCTGGGATCGTATGGCTTGGGAGATTGGCTGGTGCCTTTCTCTGCGATTCGTGAGCAGCTCAGGGAGCGTGCATGCACCTTAGCCGGGAGTTGGGCTCCAGAGGCTGTTGTACTGAGTGATAACACTGCCTGAAGGGGTTTGTCGCTTGTCATTAGCAAAGCATCGGGAGACGGCCCAGGCTGGAGAGATAAGGGACACGGTGGTATCCCAGTTCCAGGTTGTACCGCAGGGAGCCCATGACACATACCCAGAGGTGCCTTTGACGCAAGACTTCACTGAAGTCAAATCCCCTGCTCTAAAAGCCAGGCATGTCGCTCAGGAACTGTAGGAAGCCGTAAAGGCACACATGGAGGGAAAATGAAGTGGGCACATGTGGAGAATTAAATAATTAAAGCCATAGGACACTTGGCAAAGAACGAAAGAAAGAAGATGAGGTAGTGTCTAGCGGGAAGTGAGGGACGAGTACCCCCATGATTGCATTTAAAATTCAGATCAGCTTCAGCCTGTGCTAGCCCATGTGTCCGTTGCGCAAGTGGAGAGGAGCGGCTGTAGGGGGCAATAAGGTGTAATTACTTACATTATAATTATCAGAAACAAGGAGGCACTCCATCATTTCCAAGGGTTGCTGAGAGCCGGAGAAGAGATCTGAAAACATATTATCCTCTTTTCAGAGGGCTCTGGTGGTGTTCGTTAGTGATTTGGCTGTGAAGAATGAACGTGGCTGTTATCATGGCTAAATAACATAATTACAGAGGAGCAAATGGGTTTGGAAAAAATCAGAAAGAACCCAAACTTTGTTCCTCCTTCATACCAAGCCCACTTTAAAGCTTCAAATGGGTTCAGAGGGGTTCAGATTAATTTACTCTCCTTCCTGTCATTTTCCTTGCAATGTCATAGACAAGATCAGAAAGGGAAATGCCAAAATGCCACAGAGAGAACAGTGACTGTTCTACCTTCAAGCTAATCAGGAGTGGGAAGCAGGAGATACCTCATGCTACAGCTAGTATTAATGAGTTTGAAGAGCCAAGGGCTTCTCTGAACCTTTTGAAGTTCAACATGACTTTAAATGATGCTATGGAAACTCACATGCCCACCAGCTGCTTTGGCACTAGAGCTGAGAAAATAATTAATGTTTCAGTTCCGTGGCAGAGTCAAAAACATGGTTTGTTTTAAACCAAAACTACTTTTTTTGTTGTTGTTTTCCCCCGAAATAAAAAATCCCATTTTTTGTTTGCATTGAATGACACATTTGAGTTTTGGTGCCCTGAAAAATGTATTTTTCAGGTAATTTAATATTTGCTGGGGTTTTTTACCCAGCTTGAATTGTCACTTCACCTCCAGCCACCCAGCCTCCTTCATCCAGGAACAGCTTCAAGAGCTTCCAGTAGATACACTGGTGGAGGGATCCTCTGACAAGGAGTTCCACAGGTTGACTGTGTGTTGTGTGAGAACCACTGCTCTAAATTTAGTCCAGGGACCACGCTGGACCCCAGAGCAACCTGGATTAGGGGAGGCACAAAAGTGCGTTTTGTGCCCAATACCCTGGGCTTTGCCTCCCAATCTCAGCCTGAGTTCCTGTTTCAATGGACTGGTCTCATTTAAAACAAATATTCTTAAATGCTAAAAAAAAGTGACCTTCCAAAGGGTAGGAGTCATGGTGTGACGGCTATCATTGTAGATAAGAGCCCGTGTCCTAGGTTAATTCATCAATCAAGTTTGTTTAAACTTGGGCCCTCTACAGTCTGACCTGTGGCTCCTGTAATCACCAGATCGTAGGTTGGAAAAGTCACTTAGCTTTTATACTTGAGATGGATACAGATGTGAGGCTGACTTCTTTGGAGCATTCCATGAGATTCCATAAGTAAGAAACTTTAATTCCATCAATGGAATTAAAGTTTCTTACTTATGGAATCTCGTCCTCTCCACTGAATGAGTTTGACACCCTGACCTTCTCCTGCTATACTATGGGCAGGGTGAACTGCAGGACTTTCCCCACTGAAGGCTCAGATCTCCAGCACGCTCTACCTCTCCAGTATATCCCAAGGGGGAGACATGTTACTTAGAGTTGATGAGGCAATTACCCGACAAGAGGTTTCGTTACACTGGCTCAGACGCTCCGCTTGGGGCAGTGGTTTAGGACCTTTGACATTTTCTAGTTTCATGATATGAATGGCAACCCCTCATGCTTCCAGACTCAAGCACTTAAAACCTAGAGATGAAAATATTCCATTGAGGGTGTTGGGTGGAGCCACCTAAGGGGATTATGAGAGGCTCTTACTGGGGAAAGAGATGAAGAAAAGGGACAACAAGTAATGGAATTACGTTAATTAACTAAAACATGAGGGATTCAGTTCTGTTTAGATAAACCTACTAAACCCTCACCACAGCTTATCAAGGTCTTGGTCTGGAAATGGTTATTTCTCAGTGAATAAAGTCAGGAATACAGTACAAAGAACATAAGAACGGCCACACTGGTCAGACCAAAGGTCCATCTAACCCTGTGTCCTGTCTGCTGACAGTGGCCAATGCCAGATGCCCCAGAGGGAGTGAACAGAACAGGGAATCATCAAGCGATCCCTCCCCTGACGCCCATTCCCACCACTGACAAATAGAGGCTAGGGACAGCATTCCTGCCCATGCTGGCTAACAGAGATGGACCTAATCTCCATTAATTTATCTAGTTCTTTTTTGAACCCTGTTAAAGTCCTGGTCTTCACAACATCCTCTGGCAAGGAGTTCCACAGGTTGACTGTGTGTTGTGTGAAGAAATACTTCCTTGTGTTTGTTTTAAACCTGCTACCTATTAATTTCATTTGTCGACCCCTATTACTTGTGTTGTGAGAACAAGCAAATAACTTTTCCTTATTTACTTTCTCCCTACCAGTCATGATTTTGTAGACCTCTATCCTATCCCCCCTTTAGTTTCCTCTTTTCTAAGCTGAAAAGTCCCAATCTCATAGACTCATAGACTTTAAGGTCAGAAGGGACCACTATGATCATCTAGTCTGACTCCCTGCACAATGCAGGCCACAGAATCTCACCCACCCACTCCTGGAATAATCCTCTCACCTATAGCTCAGATATTGAAGTCCTCATACGATGGTTTAAAGACCCCAAGATGCAGAGAATCCTCCAGCAAGTGATCCGCAAGTCCCAATCTTATTAATCTCTCCTCATATAGTAGCCGTTCCAAACCCCTAAACATTTTTGTTGCCCTTTTCTGAACTTTTTCCAATGCCAAGAAATCTTTTTGAGATGAGGCGACCACATCTGTACACAGTATTCAAGATGTGGGTGTTCCATCCCTTTCTTAATGATTCCTGTCATTCTGCTTGCTTTTGTCACTGCTGCTGCACATTGGAGGCTTTCATTGCCATATTTTTATTTCAGATCTGGATTTTTGTGACCATTTTAAAAAATTATTAACCTAGAGTTTTACTTTTTCCACTAAACAATACTTGCTAATTACTGAAATGATAATGGGATTAATTAGATCCGTTTCATGCTTGCCACAGCATAGGAAAGCTCTCTTGGAGATATGGGAACTTTATTGGAGAGAAAAAAAATCCATTCAGGTCAAAACTCAGTAGGCTGCAGTTTGCATTACAAGCTGAATCTTAGGCGGGGCTTTCATCCTAGCAGCACTAAACAGTAAGTTGGTGCTGACAGCTGAGTTTTACTTTGAATGAAATTCAAAGAGTGAAGAGATTTGTCCAGCAAACCTAGGAAGGGGGTGCATGGGTCCCTGAGATGCCAACCTTTTCACTGCCAGACAGTTCTAGTTTCCAGCTAGTTTTTCATGCTCATTGGCCTCCGTTTCTTGGTACCTCAGTTTACCTCCCTTCTTCAAGTCTTCTTAAGGGAAATAGCAGAAAATGGAGGTAAAAATGGACTTGCCCAGTGATAGATCCTCAAAATTCCACCAAATGGTGGTGGAAGAGGTTTGGGTTCTGCCTGCCACAATAGCCACTGTGGATATCTGAGAGCTGGCACCTCCTCTTCCCACTCCCCCTCCTCCGCATCTTCAGCCCACCAAATTGCTGAGATGGAAGACACCCGCCCCCATGGTGTGGGAAGCTAGAGGACTCCAGGCAAACACCCTGCATTGGCACCCAATATCCCTCTCTGGGGTAGCCCTGTGACCATGCAGAAGATTGATGAGCCCAAGATTAAGCCTGAAGGCCAGCATGGGTCTAGCCTCAAGCCCCAAGACCATGCAGAAGACACCCCCTTCCCCCGCATTTGTCCCTCTGGAACATTCTCCACAGCCACTGCTTGCTTGTCTGAGGGAAGGATTCTCCCTTCCTGCTGGGGGACAGGAGAGCAAGGCCAAGGAGATGGATACTAGGCAGTGAAGTCGAAGTATTCTGCAGGCATCTGGCTGGTTCTGTTTTAATTCTCAGTTCCTTTTTAAAATGTTCATAGTGATGCTGCGTGCACTAGTTCCTCCCCACACACAAGCACAGCTGCCAGAAGCCCACTGTAAACGCGCCTCACACACCCCTTCACTAATTCTTCTCAAGACACCCTAGGCATGGAGCAGTGCCCCTTCACTGTGGGATGGCTCACAGTTGTGAACAGTAACACAGAAGGAAAGTGCAATTTCAAGGAGCAGACAAGCATAAGCCAGAAGGTGTCATACCCGTACAGGTGCATTGCTCCAGTAACACGTCCTTACCTAAATGACTGGCCAATGTCTATCAGCAGGAGGGTGGGTGGGAGTGTTGCCTGCATGGTGGTGTTCCTGGGATTGTTTTTAACGGCATTTGCCGGGGTTGTGGAGCTTCATTTCAGACCTGAGGTTTCCCGTTTTACCCATTGTTTCAAGGCGTAGGCACAAATTGCATCCCAGATTTCCCTACGCTGTGGTGACCCAGCAATCAGAATGGACATTTGCTGGCTCAGGCTGTCTATAAATGCTATGGAAGCCAATCCTCTCCTATGTCCCTCCATACTCACCTTTGGTCTCACAAATATTATGAAGCGCATGGCACACCACAATAAAACAGACAGCCTCAGCCATGTGTATAGGCTTTGCCAGCTAGCCTTCAGCCACCCAAAGGCACACGCCACTACCTTTCATTTGTAGAGTGATGCCATCTTGATGACCTTCTGAGGTCTCTTTCAGCTCTATGGTTCTATGATTCTAGAGAAACTCTCATTTTGCTGAATCAGTGATGTCAGGTCTGGGATTCATTAGCCAGGGTAGGAGCAGGTATTCTGGGGGACCCCACATAGCTGTCGGCTTGGAGACACCATGCAGAACCACATCATTTCTTGGGGAGCATTTTGGGGGGTGTCTACACAGCACAGTTATTTCGATATAACTGATGTTATTTCGAACTAACAATGTGAGCATCTACACAGCAATTCTGTTATTTCAAAATAAATTTGAAGTAACAGACGTCTTATTCCGACGTCTGCAAACCGTATTCCACGAGGAATAACGCCTCTTCTGAAACAGCTATTTCAAAATAGCGGTAACGTGGAGGCTCTACTGCTGCTATTTCAAAATAGCTCCTCCCCAGGGTCATTGCAAGTAATCACTCCCCTGTGCCTCCTGGGCCTCGAAACCGAGGTAGCGCGTCCACATTGGGGGAGCCTGCCTTGCACTAATTTTGAGGCTTCCCTGTAATGTGGATGCGCTATTTTGAAATAGTTATTTTGGGAGTTATGACTTCAAAATAAGTTATTTTGAAATCATTTCCTAGTGTAGACATGCCCTGAGTGTCATGAACCCTTTCTTTGTGTCTGATGGCAGTGATTACACACCTGCCTTTGCCCCCCACTAGGAGTGAGTAAGCCAGTCAGAAAGTGTGCCATTCACTCCGCCTTCAAATCCTAGTGGAGCACAAAGTGTGGGGATATGGGTGCTACTAATGGCCCCACACCATTTGGAAATCCCATTCTCTGGGACCCTCTATCATTTCCAGACCTTTGGTGGTGGTGGCCACCCATGGGAGTGCCGTTAGCTTTATAAGCCTGCACCTCAGAGGGCCTGACCATGGATTTCCCTCCCCAATAGTGGCTTGTGAGTGACCCCCAGCATTGCCAGGGCCAACAGGGCAATGGCCACCCACTTCTGCACCAATATGGGGCTTTAGAACCAAGTGTTTGCCACTGTAGGGTGGAAGCCAACTTCTCACGCAGCGCCAGGAACATCCGCTTCCTCATTCTGAAGCTCTTCAGTCACAGCGTGTCATCCCAGGTTTCCAAGACAACGTGATCCCACAACACCATGCTGATCCTCCTGGCCAAGAAGCGGTGGCCCGGCCATGGAAATAGTCACAACACCAGCAACCTCCTGCATGTCTCTGGCATAGAGCATCAGTGGATCGGCCACTGTCCCAGGCTCCCTCCTTTGCGTTGTGACAAAGGTTCAAGGCCATTCAACCGAGATTCTTGCAGGTCACGAACTGCAACTCGGAGGCATCTATTCTGCAAGAAACAGCAGAAGCAAAACTACATCCTCGGTCACTCACTCCATGTCTTCTACCAACATGGACAGGGGAGAGCAGTGAAAGGGAGCTGTCAGCACTGAATGTATGAAGGCAACTGCAGTACCAGCAGCACACCGCAAGGAGGATCCTACACAGCCTCCTGGGACACAAAGAACCCTGGGATACCACCCTGGAAATGCTAGTGCTCACTGGGTGTACCAGAAAACACAGTATGGCTATGGGTATTCCTGGGGTACAGAGCGTAGAGACGTGCCCACCACAGTGTGTTCAGACAGTCAGTGCTAGGACAGAGTACATGGGTGAGCAGTCCCACAGCCCAGTGTCCACGTCCAGATGCCAGTGTAGATGTAGCTTCACTGCCTTCCATGGGCGCTCTCAGGAATTCTTACACGCATTAATGAAGTCAACCTCCCAGCCCTGTCTTTGAGTAGTATCTCCACTTTAGAGATGGGGGAGAGCAAAACACAGAAGGCCAGATCCTCAAAGAGAGCTAGGCTTCAACTTTCATGGAAACCAATGAAGATCTGGGCCAGAGAACCTGAGGAACTGGGCCAAGACCACATGGTAAGTCAGTGGCAGAGGCAGAAATAGAATCCAGACCTCCTGACTCGTTTCTGGGCTTTAATCACTGGGCTGTTCTAATTTCAAGCAAAGAACCATTTATTTCCCCTATACCTGCCTCTTACCCAACCAATACTGTAGCCCCCATTGGCTAGAATATACCATGTTTTATTTGCCGTGTTTCCTCAAGCGGTCAGTCTAGTGCAGCCCATCACATGGCTTTATAAAAGGATACAAAAAAACAAAAAGCCAGGGGGTAGGGAGAGGAGCTGCCTCTTTCCCCAAGTCCAGTCCCTCCTGTGCATCAAATAAGGCCGGAGGCCCGTTGAAATAAGTGCAATATAATCTGGAGACGGCATCACAGTTACAGCTGAGCTAATAAGTGAGATGTTTTCAGTTTAGTGGCTGTCACTGAGGGTTGGGGAGCCACTGGGCCCTGCACCCCAGTCCACAGCCAGAAGTGACTCTCAGCCGGCAGGGAGAACAGAAGGTTTATTAGGTCACAGGGATACTGTGTAGAACAGACTTGTTAGCACAGGAACAAGGAGCAGTCGGTACCATCCATCTTGGGGAGAAGGGGCCCAGAGCCCTCTCCCTCCCGCATCTCTTCCCCAAGCCAGCTAGACTCACTCACATACCCAGCAGCCTGGTTCTGTTCCTCCAGCCCTGCCTCCTCCTTTGTCCAGTTTCCCAGGCTGAAGGTGTGACCTGGTCACACCTCCCTCCCAGGCTCAGGTTACAGCAAACCTGACTATTGTATCCATGATGGGCTGCGCATATTCCCTCAGTGAGTCACACCCGAAATCCCCATCCCCCTCTAGATAGTAATGCAGTGTCCAGGGAAACTGAGGCACGCACACAGGATTACTACAGGTCAGTCGAAGTCACATGCAACATAACAAAGCAAACAGAGTGCATGCAATCCCCTCTTCGTCACAGTGGCTAAACCAAAACAATCTGAACAAAAATTCACATAATTTCAAACCAAAAGAAATTATTTGGAGCAAAGTGAAATGGCAAAATGGTTCATTCTGACATTCTTGGAAACAAACTGCTTCAACGTTTTTGGGGACGGGGAGGATGAAATCATGTTATTTTTTTCTTCTGCTGAAATAATTCACCCATCACCACCCCAATTCCTAAGTAGTTTTCTCCAAGATAGGTTGTTTTATACATCCTTCAGCTAACATTTTCTAACTTGAGAGCTTGACTTTAATGGTAACATTCTTCTGTTATTACAGGGATTATGCAAAATAGCATATAAAATAATGAAATTACTCCCTGCAGTGAGCATAGGGAAATGGCATATCTAGGGAGGTAACTAGATAAGCATCAAATTTTTTTGGTCACAACAGTAGTTTTTTTTCTTATGAAAATCAGCCATGCCATCAAGGCTATTTGTTTTGCACAGAAATTTCCCCATTCTCTCAGCTGTCCCAGGGAAGAGGCTAATGATTTATAGCAGCTCCTTTGTTGGGCCATTATTCATATTGATAGCTGCATCCTGTCTTGCAACTATTTTCCCTGAGCAAGCTTCTGAAGTAGCAGGTCTCATCAGCTTCGTAAAGGTTTTTCTTTGACTTTCACATTACTCCTTGCCCCTCATTCTCTCTTGCTCTTCTAGGTATAGTTTGATGTGGAAAAGACTTTTTCCATCCTCTAGTTCCTCTCTCTAAGGCTGTACAATATAGCTTCCGGTTTTCTCCACTCCACATTTAGGGTATGTCTACACTACAGAGTGTTGTTGGAAAAACAGCCATTTTTCCGACAAAACCTGAGTTACGTCCACACTGCAATTGTGTTCTTCCAAAAGTAAATCGAAAGAACAGAGGGGTTTTTCCAGCGTTGGTAATCCTCTTTCTACGAGGAAGAATCCTTTTTTTGCAAAAGAGCTCTTTCGGAAAAAGGCGTGTGTGGACGGGGAAGAGGGAATTCTTTTGAAAGAAGAGGAAAGAGGAAAAAGCACAGGTGCTCCAGTGGCCACTCCATTCATAGTAATCACAGCTTAAATGTGAAATAGCGTCCATTTAGTGTGGACGCTATCTGTCGAAAAAGCAGATGGCTTTTTTGATGCGCTTTTGTGTGTGGACGCTCTCTTTCGGAAGAAATTGTTTCGGACGATCTCTTCTGAAAAAAAGTTCTTCCGAAAGAAGCCTGTAGTCTAGACATAGCCTTAAAACCTTCATTCACTTGTTCGACACTTGCTGTTTGCAGAGCTAAACTAAGAGCTCTGCTTAAGACTAACCTCAAGGCACGGATAGCCCATGT
The DNA here is from genome assembly GCA_019425775.1 of Rafetus swinhoei. Taxonomy (NCBI): domain Eukaryota; kingdom Metazoa; phylum Chordata; order Testudines; family Trionychidae; genus Rafetus; species Rafetus swinhoei. The sequence goes on from CM033426.1 coordinate 33,394,858, forward strand.
CCACTGACGTGAAACCACCACTGAGTAAAGCTACTAAGGTGCTACTAAGTACATTCCAGATGTTCCATCTTCCTTGTGATTTTCAATGGACTTCCTAATGCTAAGCTTTTCCCATTCTCTTTCAGTGGATGCACTGATGTCTTGCAGTATTACTCCAACCATGCATATGACTTTCAGAGAACTGGAGCTCCTCATCCAACAAAGCCCCCACAGTAACACATTAAAGCACTTAAATGGTAGGTCAAGCCCTGAAGTTGGGAAATGCCGGACTGAAGGATGCTTCGCGCTCCTGCAATGGCAGACTTTGCTGTCTTACTTGCACTCCACTGAGTTACTTCTCTGAGATGCACTGAGCTACCTTTTCTTCCCCCCCCTACTGCCCCCCCACATAAAGTTGACACAGTTTAAGGTTCTCTTATCTGCCACAGTAGTGATACCTCCCCCCCACACTCACATACCCTATAGCTTAGTCCTACTTGTTACTTTCGCTCTCTGCATCAGATGGAGTTGCTTAGGAAGCAGGGCCTTGCTCGGTCACTCGCCCAGGAGATTCTGCTCCATCCATGGATAACAGCAAGGGGTAGAAGTGATACATATGGATTCAGCTCCAAGTCTGCCAACCAGGACCCTCTAATATGTTCTTAATGCACACATGGTTCAGGAGACCCAGTGCCCTTTCCTGGGGAAAAAGAGCCTGTGTATTTGTTCCCTTGACACACCTGAGCAGCACAGGACAGAGGTGGGAACCTTTTCTGGGGCTACTGACCCACAGAAAAATCAGTCTGGTGCCAAGAGCTGTGGGGAGGCAGCGGGGGGGAGAGAGGCCTCAGGGGCCAGATCCAGGCAACCCAGGGGTTACATCCGTCCCCCAGGCCTTAGGTTCCCAACCCCTGGCATAGGAGGATACAACTTGCACTTTTGCTACTCCATGTGCACATTGTAGAGGTGGGAATAAGAGCCCGGCGGTCCCAGTGCTCACCCTTGAGCACAGGTTAGTTCCTCCTAACTCAGGATGGACAAAAGCCATTCTACTCCCCTGAGCTCCAGTGACAAGTATTACAGGTAGGTGCCACCTCTGCAGAGGGTCACACTTTAGACTTCTTTGCAGAAATACTTTTTTTTTTCTCCACGCAGCGCATGGTCGGCCTGTGGAACTCCTTGCCAGAGGATGTGGTGAAGACCAGGACTTTAACAGCAAGTTAAGAAAGTCTGGGTTGGATAAATGGTCTGTAAGGTGGATAGAAAGCTGGCTAGACTGTCGGGCCCAGTGGGTAGTGATCAACAGCTCGATGTCAGGTTAGCTGTCAGTTTCTAGCGGAATGCCCCAAGGATTGGTTCTAGGGCCGGTTTTGATCAACATCTTTATTAATAACCTGGATGAGGGGATGGATTGCACCCTCAGTAAGTCTGCGGATGACACTATGCTGGGAGAGAGGTAGATATGTTGGAGGGCAAGGATAGGGCTCAGAGTGACCTAGACAGATTAGAGGATTGGGCCAAAAGAAATCTGACGAGGTTCAACAAGGACAAGTGTAGAGTCCTGCACTTGGCATGGAAGAATCCCAAGCATTGCTACAGGCTGGGGACCGACTGGCTAAATAGCAGTTCTGCAGAAAAGGACCTGGGGATGACAGTGGATGAGAAGCTGGATATGAGTCAACAGTGTGCCCTTGTAGCCAAGAAGGTGAATGGAATATTAGGGTGCATTAGGAGGAACATTGCCAGCAGATCTAGAGAAGTGATTGTTCCCCTTTACTCAGCTCTGGTGAGGCCACATCTGGAGTATTGCATCCAGTTCTGGGCCCCCCACTATAGAAAGGAAGTGAACGCATTGGAGAGGGTCCAGCAAGATTACACTGCATGAGGATTCCGCAGCAGGGTTTGCTAGGTGGATTTTCAGCATCTTCTCTGAAGAGGACTGCAATTTGATGTGATGCCAGGTTCCTTCCCCATCAGCTGCCTCATGAACAGATGTTTGTGTCTGGCAAAGATTCTAGCCGTGTCCTCTAATCCGTCTCTGCTTTAGGATCTTCCTGGCTCTGCAGTTCTGCTGAGGTTCTACTAGGGCGGGAAAGGGTCCCACTAACCAGGAAAGGGGAGCACTGTGAACCACATATTCAAACAGTTCATCCACATATTCCTGGGCCTGGAGCAGTTTCTGCTGGCTGCAGGTCAGGATACTGCTGGACAGGTCCTGGAAGGAGCTGGCATTGGAGAGCACAGCATGGACCTCTTGTAGCTTGAAATGAGCCTGCTGCATCTCATCCTGATTGCTGGTGGGGAAGGCCTCAGACTACAGTCAGTAGGTTCAAGCACATGGTCCGCAGCTGCTGGGTGACTCCCCAAGACATGGCTAGCACCAGGGTATCCACCTGCAGGGGTGAAGCAGAGCAGAGTGTTTAAAGAGAAGATACTAACGCACGTGGTGGGGCATCACTGCCAACATGAGTTAGTGTCCAAGTACCTCTGGCTGTGAAGAGCCCTTATCAATTGCTGCAAGCTCCCGCTTCGTCCACTCCAGCCACAGCTGGGGCCGCTTCTCCTGACCATCGTGTGGTCTCTTACCCACACTCTGCTTGAGACTCCCAATCTGAAATGGGACAAAGTTGTTTTCCAACTGGACTGGGGAAGGACCAGCCTATGAAGCCAGGGTACAGCACAGTCCAGTCAGACCAGTCTCCGGTGGATACCAGGGAGGATTGCTGTCACGCAGGTGAAGACAGAACAGAATGCTGTAGAGGAAAGCATCATGTGGTCTGCCCTTTGTGGGAGGGTTGTTCCACACTAAGGGCTCCCGACCAGGTCGATGGTGTACTGGGCCTGCGAGAGGCTCTCCTGCATGTTCTCAAGGAGCCGCCTCACTTTACCCACTGACTGCAGGTAGTTGCGCTGACGGAGCTCAGTGGACAGAGCCCCCAGATGCACAAAGGGCTTCTGCTGCTCTTCCACCAAAGCCACGTCAAGCCCCTCCCTAGAGGCAGCTCATTTGACTAAGGAAAGAAGGGTACAACTTAGGCAGCCTGGGCAGTGCTGAGGCTTCAGTCAGCAAGGCCTTGGCTATTTCAGAGCCCTCATTAATATCTGAGTCAACTGCTAAAAGGCCTTTTCCTGTCAGTACAGTGTCAGTTCCTGTCCATCAGTTCCCTGGAAAGTGGGTCTCCCCCCACACTCCTGAGTGATGTTTTCCACTTGCCTAAGAGCGTCTCCCGTCTTGCCCTACATTCCATTTCCAAAGTCACATTTGCGGCCCAAGATGTTCATGCAGATTACACAGAAGAGGGACTTGCTGATGATTCAGGGACTTACAAGATGATCTACATTTGTTCCCACAGAGGAGTCTATGGGAACCATTCCTATGGGTGCACGTAAGCAGCATTTCACAGCCCATTAGCCAGAGTAACGGGCCCGAGACTGCCATTGTTCATACGGGAGAGAAGTCTAGCCGATGGGGAGTCCCAGACGTTGGCCTAAGAAGTCAGCGATTGTGTCACCCAGGTATTTTTCCCAACCTAGTTCATCATCCATGACTGGGAGGGAGGGAGCCACCAGGTCTCCCTTGCCTGGCTTCTGTCCCATTCCTAGCCACAGGACCTGCTCTGGATCCCATCCCTGTGTTCATGCCACTGGTCACTGCTGGTTTTGCTGCCTGTGTGGTCTTGTCCAGCACCTCAGTCGCCCTGTAGTTCATGGCATCCCCGGCACCAACTCTTGGATGTCCAAAAGAACCTAGAAAAAAATCAAAGTGAATCACTTCATGCTACTTTGCATCCATGATTGTCTCCAGGAGGCAGCTAAAATTGCAGGATAGAAGCCAACATGCTCCTCTAGGGATGCTTGCAGAGAAGACACCATGTCAGTGGAGCAGTCACCACTAGACTGGACAGAAGGCCACAGCAAGGGTCAGAAGTCATCCAAACTCGGTAGCTTTGGCATAAGGTATAGCTAGCTGCCGCCATGAGGAAGTGGTCAGCTCCACTCTCCCGAGCCTTGAAACTCAAGGGGTTGGCCGCATTCAACTGCCTCCACAAGTCTTTGGCTTCAGCTATACAGACATATTTAACCGACCAACGCCCTCTCTTCCATCGAGGGTCTCAAAGATCTAGTTACCTTATCAGGTGGGGGTTAAAGGATTGGCAGCTTCTCCTCCAGCTTCTCCAGTGCTAAGCAGGCAATTTCATTTGCTGCTGCAATTGTAAAAGTTCACACCATGAATTTCTTTTCCCAAGTCTTTAAAGAAAGAGCTGTAATAGCTGACAGTCCTTCCTGCTCTGAGAGTCTCTGGTTCCGCAATATCCTTGCCATGGGCCAAGGCACAAAGGCTCTTTCTAGAGTGTTTGCTTCCAGCATACGGTGGGAAGGGTCTCTGTTAGTCTTTAAAGTGCTACATAGTCCTGTTTTTTGTTTCACTGTCATGATTATGAGGGTTAGCCAGCAACCTGGGGATTAAGGGGTTAACTACACCTAGCCAGGTGGAGTGACCAGTAGGAATGTAGGTGGGACTTTCAAACTGGGACAAAGGAATTTGGGGTTTTTCCTTGCTCCTTTGTCTCTCTGGGTGAGTCCTCTGCAGCTACAGGGAGGGACAAGAATGTCTCTCTCTCTCCAAGAAACAATTCTTCACTTTCTCTAAGTAGGGTAAAGTTTAGGTAGTTTCGTTAGGCTTTATTGTTTTAAGTGTTGGGTATGGGATCTGATATCTGGCACTGCTTAAGAGATGTTTGGCTTTTCTTTTTAACTAAATTCTAGCCCATGGTGTAATTCCTCCATGAGTATATTTTGTTACCTTTCCATCTGATCCTTATGCTTGCAACAGGAATATTGCTGTAATAATAAAAGTTTTCTCTTTTCTTTTTATTAACCTGGCATTGGTTAATTGTGTGCCTGATTTTTATAATAGGGCTGAGATTTCCCAAATGATCTTTCCCCTAATCTCGTTATTAATATTTGGGTGGTGGCAGCAGAAGTTTTATTCCCAAAATCTAGGTTTTTAAGATTTTGGGGGAAGTTTTATACCAAAGCCTGGTAGATAAGGCTGTGGGGTACACTTGCTGGCCCCCACTTCTGCATTTATCATGCCAGAGTGGGGAAGGAGCCATGACAAACACTGCCTCTTTCTCAATGATATTCCATGGACAAGCTTCATTTATCTGGCCAACCGACCCCAGGAAAAACCTTAACTTGGCATCTCCTTGCATGTTATGGGAACCTTTTGCCATAACCCAGTGCCAATACCGCATGTAATTACTCAGGCCTTGTCTTCACTAGACAGAAGACCACATTTGCCATGCTCGATCTTCCGGAATTCAATTTAGCAAGTCTAGTACAGACTCGCTAAATCGAACTCAGAGGGCGCCCCAACCGGTGTCTGGTACTCATGCTCTTGCCAGGAGTAAGGGAAACTGACAGCAGGAGCATTTGCTCCCATCAGCCTCCTGCTGTGGCACCGCCGCCAAGCTTGGCTTAAGGTAAGCTGACTCCAGCTACGTATTCTGTGTAGCTGGAGTTGTGCACGTTAAGCCAAGCCGCCAGCCCTAGTGTAGACCGTGGCTCAGTGGAATCATCTCCAGACAAGTAACTGGGAGCATAACACAAGACCTCCATTGTGAGCTCATTCTTTCCCAGACATGGCACTTGTTAACGCTGACGATTAGCAAGTGTTACGCAGGTTGTAACTGAGGTTTTGCATTGTACCAGGAGGGAGATTAGTGGGTTGTACATTTCCTTATCAGTCAAAGGCAGAAGGAAGCTGTGATCCTGCCAAGGGAATTCACCCAACCTTAATCCCATTTGCTCCGTTGGTTTAATATAAAAAGTGAGGAGGGTTCCAGAGGCATGGATACCTCCCACCTTTCTCTGGCATATGGGGATCTGCAGGGAGCAGAGGGCTCAGCTGTAGCATCACTTTAGTGCCAGTGGACACCAAAAGCTGGGGAAACAGAGCAGATATTGCATCTGGTCTGCCAGGGCAGCCACAGCTCCTCAGAGTCAGTGTGCAACCTGCAAAGGCTGGAGAGCTGCCAGCGCTGGGGACCAAAGCTTCTTGCCCAGTAACCCCAGATTTTACTCCTGGGCCAAGTTGTGGTTCCCAGGGTAGTTTCTCAACTCACCGTCCTAATGAGATGAACACATGGGGTGGACACCTCCCAGATGGAAGCTGCCAACAAACATCCCGTTGGAGAGACCCAGGGAAGCTGACAGATAGGGAAATTTCCCATAATATTTTGAAAGACCTTATTGGATCAAGTGAATCTATTATTGTGGGCTGGGAGCATATGCAGCCTCCCTCAGGTGGAAGATGCAGAACCCGGGGGAGTTCAAAAGTCTGTACTGAGAGTATGCAACGTCCAGACCAAGTGTGAAGTGGATTTCCTGGGGAAGCTCTAGGTGAGGTTAACCACAGCTAGGGAATTTGCATTTTGCAGATAGCCCCTGCTAACTCCCCCCTTCCCTCCCCCCCCGCCCCCCACACACACACTCCCACCTGCAGCCCTAGGGACACTGTCGCCCTACATGGATTATCTGAAGACTTGCCTAGGATTGAATTCCTTAGCTTTTTAAAAAATGGCTTGGGGCCTGTAGTGAGAAGTCTCCTTAGCAAGGTTCCCTCTAATCTTTTCCATCCACATGAGGATTTTTTCCCATCCATGTGCAGAATAAATGTTATGTGCAATGAGGCGCGTGCAAATGTGCACCACCAGGAGGTACAAAACACCTAGCTGTGGGCACTCTGCTAATCAGCTGGGTGACATTTGAATCTTTCCTGAGTGGCACAAACACCCCACTTACAGGGAACACTGCTCCTTTGACAGTTTATACCAAAACCCAAGCTCAGGCATGTTTCAAGCAGCGTTGCACTTAAGTCAATGGTCACACCAGCAAGCGCTACCTTGCCACGTTAACCTATTAACCAAAGAGAGTTAACCTCCAGGTTGGCTTCCCAGATTTGAGGACATTTTCTCCGCCCAAGATGATGAACCTGGTTTTAGCCCACTGAACCCAATCCTGGCAGTGCCTGTAATGCATGTTTATTAACTAGTCCGGCTATTTTCCTCCCAGTATTGTAATTTTTTTATCTGAAACATTGTCCCACAAAGGCGAATGCTTTTCCCACCCAACCTCTTAAGGATCAGACCAGACCCACCATCCCTATCACTGTCACTTGTTGCATAGCTTTTTGGCAGTTGCTTTTCAGCTGTGGTTTGGGTTGAGGTCAGAGTTTTTCAGTGAGATTTTAGTTCTCGGAACGTGGTGGGGCCAATTTTGTTCTTGTCTAGAAGGATCAAGCACGTACAGTGGAGACAGGTCAGCCTGTGGCAAGAGGTTAGTCGTGCACATGGCACCTGCCAATCACCAGTAAAGGCAAGTCTGTTTGAGCTGCATTTGTTCAGATGCTGAGTGACTCCGGGTAGGTCAGAGCTCTAGAATGAGAGAAGGGAACGTCTTTCCCCGAGGAGAGGATATTACAGGAGGATATTACACAAAATAAGCTTGTGTGATCACTTGACACACACACACACACACACACACACACACACACACACATATCCTCTGTACATCTTTATGCCATGGATAACTCATTCTGAGGTTCACGTTTGGCCGGAATTGGCTGTGCACAGTTGACTGGAGCTGCAGTCATGGTCTTCACTCCTTTAGCTGCCACCTCACACAAAGACCTGATGCCAGGGTGGGCACTTCTTGGTGGAGATGGAAGCCATGGCAACCAGGTCCCAGGCCTAGACAGCAGGCCTTTTCCTGCAAGGGCACGGATGTCCACGGGAGCCTCCCTACCCCCGCATCCCAGGGACAAGCAGCATGGGAAGGTGCCAGCCAGGCCAGGAGCCTGTGGACAGGACGGGGAATGGGGCGACTTGGCTTCGCTCTGGGCCGTGCACACAGTGGGTCTGATAGTGGCGGCATCCCACAGGGAGAGGACTTCTATCCATGCCCTCTTGAAGGGAGGAGGAAGGATGTTGGGGGAGATGTATGTGAGCAGCAGACACTGTTTGCTGAAGAACATGCTACTGGGATCCCCTCCACTTTCTCCCTCCTGGCAGGTTCTCCTGGCTTGGGCTTGGTGTCCTCCACCTCGCCACGCTTGCATGAGATCAGCTGCTGCTCCAGGAGTGTGGGCATGAGCCTATGCCATGTGTGGCACTGCTGTGTGTGTCCCTGACCCCAGCCTCCTTAGTGGTGGCTTGTGATGGGAAGGTGTCCCACCACGGGGTCAGGAGTAAGGCAGGCCTCTCATAAGAACGGCCATGCTGGGTCAGACCAACAGTCCATCTAGCCTAGTATCCTGTCTATCGACAGTGGCCAATACCAGATGCCCCAGAGGGAGGGAACACAACAGGCAATCCTCACGATTCCGCCCCTGTCACCGACTTCCAGAGAAACAGAGGCTAGGGACACCATTCCTACCCATCCTGGCTAATAGCCATGATGGATCTACCCTCCATGAATCTATGTAGCTCTTTTTTGAACCCTATTAAAGTCCTAGTCATCACCACATCCTTTGGCAAGGAGTTCCGCAGGTTGATTATGGGCTGAGTGAAGAAAAACTTCCTTTTGTTTGCTGTAAACCTGCTACTTATTAATTTCATTTTATGACCCCTAGTTCTTATATTGTGGGAATAAATAAATAACTTTTCCTTATTCACTTTTTCCACACCAGTCATGATTTTATAGACCTCTATCATATCCCCCCATAGTCTCCTCTTTTCTAAGCTGAAAAGTCCAAGTCTTTTTAATTTCTCTTCATATGGGACCCGTTCCAAACCCCTCATCATTTTTATTCTTTTCTGAACCTTTTCCAATGCCAAGAGATCTTTTTTGAGATGAGGTGGCCACATCTGTATGCAGTATTTCAAGATGTGGCCGTACAGAGCCAAACCCAGAACCCCTGAATCCCTGTGAGCAGGAGCGTAAGGTTCCTTTGTGGCAGCCTCATGCGTCATGTACTCTGGACTGGTGCTTCATATGCACCCACATGCACAGGCTGCTGTGTGCTCCCCATGCCAAGAAGGCCGCCTCACCCCGTGTGTGTCTATGGAAAGTAATGGAATTCACCTGATGGGCCTTCCCTCACCTTGTACGACCCCTGAGTGACATCCTGGGAGGGCGGTACCAGGTCCAGGGACAGGCATACCTCCTGGCTGGCAGGCATCATCTCCTGGATGGCCCCATCTTCCTTCTCCTTGTCCACGGGCCCACCCTCTGGGAGGCTGAGGATGGGTGTCTCCAGTCCAGCATCCACAACAAGCCGGGGGAAGGGACTGACGTCCCTGCCAGGATGTGGTGGAGCTGTTCATAATAGGGGTATGACTGGGGTGCCACTCTGGAGCGGGGGCTCTGCTCCCTGGCCTTCATGTAGGCCTGCCTTAGTTCTTTAACTTTCATGCACACCTGCTCCTATGTACGCATGTGGCCCATCTGGCCCAGGCTGTCATCCATCCAGCCATAGACATCTGCATTCCTGCGTCTGGGGCAGAGATCCTGGAGGTTAGCCTTCTTCTCAGACCTCAAAGAGATCCAGGATCTCCACACCAGACCAGGTCTCTCCTCCATGTCGGTCTTCTCTCCTGAGCCTCCGGTCTCTTGCTCCATCTCTATCTCTCTCTCTCTCTCTCCTCCTACTGCCTGCCCCTCTCTCTCTAAGCTCTCCTCCACCTCCTGCCTCTCTCTCCGTCTCTTTCTTTCTCTTCTCCCCCTCCTGCCTCTCACTCTCTCTCCACTCTCCTCTGTCTCCATCGGGGATGCATCACCGGGGCGGGCAGCACCCTGGGATCTGCACGCGCCCGGGTGAGTCCGGCTCCCCGCCGGCTGATTCCCTCTCCCGGCCCCCCGCCAGCTAGTTCCTCCTCCTGATTTCCCATGGCCAGCCCCGCGGCCTCCGACCCCCACCCCCGACCAGCTTTGCTGCCCGCCGCCCCTCCCCGTTCTCCCTGGCCAGCTACGCTGCCTCTGCCCCTCCCAGTTCTGCTTCCCCAGCCAGCCCCGCTCCTCTCCCAGCTGGTCCCTCCCCCTTCCCGCCCCCGATCAAGAGTGTCAATTTTTTTTTACACCCTACCCCAGTGACATACACGGACAGGGGGCAGGGCCGTGTATGTCACCGCCCCACCCCCCTTCCCCTCCCACCGTGGCGGGGAGAGGGAATCAACCGGCGGGGATCCGGACCCACCCGGGTGCGTGCAGATCCCAGGGTGCTGCCCGCCCCGGTGATGCATCCCTGACGGAGACAGAGGAGAGCGGAGAGAGAGTGAGAGGCAGGAGGGGGAGAAGAGAAAGAAAGAGATGGAGAGAGAGGCAGAAGGCGGAGGAGAGCTGAGAGAGAGAGCGGGAGGTAGTAGGAGGAGGAGAGAGAGACGGAGCAAGAGACCGGAGGCTCAGGAGAGAAGACCGACGTGGAGGAGAGACCTGTAAATCCCGTCTTATGACGGGCTAATTGGCTAGTAAAGAGTAATGGGGTTTCTTAGCTGACTATCTCAGGGTTCTTATCTGTTGTGAAACTTGTCGTGAGGTGGTAAAATGAGCCTGTTGCAATGAGCATGGCCTTATGGGAAAGCATCAGAGTGAAGGGCACACAACCTCCATTGTGGGAGAATCAGAGCAGCCTCACACTAAAACTTTCTTGTTTCTCCTTTGGAGCTTTTCTGGAATGCACAATGGTATTCCTTGGAGGATGGAATTTCCCACAGTCAGGCCCCAGTCCTGCAATGAGCACCATGCCCTCTTCCTGGAGAGCTCCCTGATTCTAACCTGAGGGGTCATTGCCATTTTCAATCACGGAGGGCATGTTTTTCTTTCTCATTAAATGTCTTCAGCTACGTCCAACTTCGTCACTTAAGCTTTCTTACAATATTTGGTGCTGGGACTTGTATTGCCAAGTCATGCATTAATGAAAAAAGCTGTTCCTAACTAGCAATTGGTGTGATGTAGGGTGTGTCTTCCGAGACAGACCAGCTGCCTGTACCTGTCAATTAAAGAGCTGGGGTCTCAACTGGTGTCATGTGTGGTGAAAAAGACACTCTCCTAGGATCTGCTCCTCCTGCCTAGATCTGCAACTATGTTCCATCACCCACTGGTCAGGACAAACAATGCACCTGGCTTGTGTGAGCTCTTATGCCTGTGCCCCTCATTAGCTCTAGATTGGTGTCAGTAGCTGTATATTAAGTGCAGAGTGAGGGGGTGTATTGTATGGTGCTTGATTCAGTGAGTGGAGATTGAGAAAGGAACATAGGTGAGTGGAGTGGTTTCCAAGTGTTAGACTTGTTTAAATCCTGATCATTTTGTTATTTAATGCAATGTAGTGAAATTGTTTCTCCTTGCTGTACCAAGGGTGGGAGTGGTGTAACTATTTTTAAGTAGTGGAGTGATTTCCTCCCCATGGCTTATCTCTAATAGGTTTCTTACTGTTAGAATACCTTTCAGTTTAGGGTTAAAAGTGCTTTTTCTCTCTGTAGGAGGTAGAATGCTGGGAAAGGAGCTGGGGGGTGTTTGTCTAACAGCAGGATTGGCTGACTGGTTTTGGGGTGGGAGCAGTAAATGTACGGAGGGCTCTTCTTTGACTCTCTGCTCTCCACCTCTGAGTAAGAAAGGAGGTGGGTTTGTACTAGGATCATAGCCTTTGATTAAGAAGGAGCTGCCAAAAATGCTAATAGTTTTCATTGTGTTCAACTCTCACCTATATGTAGAATCTCCTTCATTAAGCAAATGTCTAGGTATCCTAATTTGAGATGCTAATAAGGTCCACTCCAGGTGCACCTTTAATATTTTATATCTGGGTTTTTGGAATCATCAGGGTTCAGGCATTACAGCTTTCCCTTCACAGCTAGAGATGTTCTTAACACATGCTTGGATTCAATCAATTGCATATGTTGCTGGAGCTCAGGGTGAGTGGGAAGAAACACTGGAATACAGGGGTCAAGTGCTAAGAGTATGATATTCCCTTCACACAAATACAGGTAACTTAAAGTACCTGATACTACTCTGATCTGGTGTAGAAAGCAGGCCAAAGCACTCTAGAAAAACCTATAGGTCCCTGATAGGTACACCTATAATCTGTGTCTGAGAGATCCTGTCCTCAGCCTCTGTATCATGTTTCAAAATATTCTTACAAATTAAGTAAAAGGAATCTTGTTTCCCTTACTGCTTGTTTTGGCTGGCACAGTCAATGTTTTGACTGCTATTTCTTGCACAGTGGAGGAAAAATGATTATACATTAATAAGCTTTTATCTTTTAAATTATAAGGCATAGAGAGGATAGAGGAAACAAAAGACAACATCCTGATAAGCTGTGCTCAAAACTTGCCTAGCTATGTGGCGCAGTGCACCCCTCTTGCTGTATTGGGGAAGATGAAAGTTCTCTGTATGCTGTTCATGGGCAATCTCAAACTGAGTAAAGTTTAAAGTGCTTGACCTTTCAGTCTTTCAATTTGATGTGAAGTCTGTAACACTTTCCAACAGAGAAATGAAACTCATGAGTAGAGAGGTGAGCTTAATTCCTGAGACCTGACTGAACATATGTGTGGGTGTTTGCCAAAACAACAACTCCACCAAAGCCCCCCCCCCTTGCTCTCAGATGGCTGCTGCTGGTATGGTGTAGGCAGGGCCCGCTGTTACCATGGGAGCTACCAGCACACATTCTGTGGTCCAGAATTGAGACTTTATTATTAAAATTGACATGTCTGATTCTCATACCTGTGAAGAAAACCTCCATGCAAACTAGTGATGACTTCTGACAGCCAGAAACAATGACCCTTAGGAGCACGTCTTATTACATCCACCGACAGGGAAACAGATCTCTGAAATTCACTGATAACTAGACGCCCACTATGCATATCCCTGAAATGATTTTTCCCATATCCCCAGCGCCTTGTTCCTACTTCTCTAGTTACCAAAGCATCAGGCTTTGTCAGTTATGCCCCCATTTTGTGTGGAGTATGTGGTTGGGGAGGGGTTGTTTGATTTTAAAGGAAGCATTGTATTTAAAGTCAAAGTTGAGGAGGTAGGAGGAAACCTGCCGTTGTCAACTTGCGCTCAGTGATGACACAAGGGGACTGACTTGTATTAAACTTTTTTTTAGGTTTCTTAAGCAGCCCAAACTGTGGGATCCTTGCAGAAATGGGCAGTGGGAGTAAGCTTGCCACAGGCTGGCTATGGGTTAGCCATGGTTGTCATGGTACAAACGGGGGAGGGAAGCCTGCCCCAGAGTTGCCTGAGGGATACGTGGGTTCTCCAGTCAGTGACCCCCAGGGGAAGCAGGTGCTGCGGTCTGCATCCCGGGGAACACGCTGGAACTGGCTGGGCGGGGTGGCCTGGTGCAGCAGGGGGTGTCTGTTGGGGGCGGCGTGCTGGGCTGGCTGCTTCGCACTAGGCCTCAACTCCAGCCCAGGAGCCTGGAGTGGCCCGTCCGCTCGGCCCAGGTAGCTGGTGTCAGGGCGGGCGGGGCCGGGAGAGGCAGGGGGAGGTTTAAAATGGCCGTGGAGGGAGACTGACCCCCAAGGGCAGCAGACCCTGGGGCGGGGACACAGTGGCGCATGGGGCCCTGTGGAGCCTGGTGCTCGCCATGAGGCCTTGAGCCGCTGCAGCGAGTGACTCAGCTGATCCTGCCCGCGAGGAGGCGTGAGCAGGCCTGGCCGGGGGCGGCTGTGCCCTGAGCCGGGCTGGGAAATCCACAAGGCTTCAGGCTGCCCAGGCACGGGACAAAGCTGGATCGTGGCCCCTCTGGAACTTTCCGGGGGACTCGGACGTGCCGCTCCGCTGTGCGGGCACGCGGCAGCCGTGGCGTCTAGCGCGTGAGAGCCAGTCCAGACCAGGAAACAGTCGGGGGGAAAGCTCCTTGGCCCCACGCTCCAGAGCAGGCCGCCGGCTCCGGCACGACTTGGCTGCTGTTCCTCTGAGTGCGGCGCTCATCCACCGCTCTCCCGGGGGGCTGCCCGCAGCCGGGCTTCTGGTGACAGCCACCCCGCAGAAAGGGGAGTGGGTGCGTTGCAGTTCTTGGGCCAGCGTTAGTCTGTTTTGGAGGCTGTAACTTAATTGCTGGATTGCCCTTGCCTTTCAGTCCCATCTCGCCGGAAGATGTCTGAGGGCCAAACCCCTGCAGCTGCCCCAGAGAGCCAGGAGCAGCAGGTAACTGCCCCCACAGCACATGGGAGATCCTGAGCTGCGCTCCTACCGATTGAGGGAGGCCGCTTAGTCCTTCACCAGTGCCCCAGCATGCAGTCCTTACCCTAGTGTAGCAATGCAGGGAATGTTTTCTTAGGCCTGAACCAGCACCAAGCTATCAGAGCTAGTTCTTACCACTTGTTGTCTTGCCACCACTGCTTGGGCATGAGTCTTGTGGCCGTTCTCTGCTTGGGGAAAGGCTCCTAGAGCATGCTGTGGGGTAATCGTGGAATGACCTCAGGCAGCTCTAGGTGAACATCTAGGCAACTTGTACTATAACCTGCCACCTGGTCTGGCAGCAGCATGCCATGCAAGCTTATGGCTGGGGGTGTGTGAAGCACAGTTACTAGTTCTTTGTGCTACCCTAGAATTCCCTGCTGAAGAGAGAGATGCAGGACTGACCTGCTGAAGGGCAGCTGACTGAGTGTGGTGAGGGGTATCCTGTTTGTGGGAGAGGGAAGCACCCCACCATTCCAATTCTGGAGAGTTCAGGACTTCAGTGCTGCTTTGGAGGAGTTCCTAGCAGTATGGCTTACAATATCTGGGGAAGGTGTTTGTCAAGCTCATTTTTGTGCCTAAAGCTTGGTGACGGGTAGGTACCTGGAAGGCTGCCTAACCGTTACTGGGAAAAGGCTTTCAAGGGAATGGATCTATGGCGATGAAATGTGTTCCCTATAGTGAGAGGCCTAAAAAAGGACTGACTCTGGTTTGGACTGTCCCTTCACTTACATGGCTGCTCCTCTGCCTTGTTAGAACACAGCAAGTCAAGTGGCTGGTCTGCCCTTGTTCAAATCTACTTATGACATGGTCTCCTCTGCCCTGGCCTCTGCCAAAGAAACTCACCCGTCAATCAAATATGTGTGTGAGGCAGCAGAGAAAGGAGTGACTGCCATTGCTGGTGCTGCTGTCACTGGAGCATCTCTGGCTGTGACTGTGATGGAGCCTCTGTGTGAGTAAGCCATGGGCTGGCACTGCCCTTCCCTCTTGTAAGGCAGAGGGACACCAAGGGTGTGGTGATGGGCGGCTTTTTTTTGGGGGGGGGGGGGCAGCGAAGGGAGGGGCGGGGAAGCACCTCACAGCTAGAGTTCTGGACTTCAGTGCTGCTTTGGGGGCATTACTCTAGAAATAAGCCATAACACAGTAATAAGTGAAGTGCATACACCAGCAGCTTCTGGAAGGCTTGCTGGACAAATAATACTCTAGACTCTGCCAGTGTAACCCACACACCTAGGCTATGTCTACACTCGCAGCTTCTTGCGCGACTAATATGCAAATGAGGCTAAGCGTGGAATATCGCCAAGCCTCATTTGCATACCTAATGAGCCACCATTTTTTTTTCAGAAGAGGCTCTTGCGCAAGAAGGAGCGTCTACACTGCCCCTTCTTGCGCAAGAAAAACCCTCTTGCGCAATGCCGTTCTTCCTGAAAAGTAATAGGTGTAACAGCATTGCGCAAGAGGGTTTTTCTTGCGCAAGAAGGGGCAGTGTAGATGCTCCTTCTTGCGCAAGAGCCTCTTCTGAAAAAAATGGTGGCTCATTAGGTATGCAAATGAGGCTTGGCGATATTCCACGCTTAGCCTCATTTGCATATTAGTCGCACAAGAAGCCGCGAGTGTAGACATAGCCCTAATGTGGTTCACTGTCCCATGCAGTGGCACTTAGACCACTTACAGCGAGAGATAAGAACAAGGGAGTGCTACTGCCCAAGCTGAGAGCATACCAAGCCTAGAGAGTAATACTACCCTCCCACCAAGAGATCATTCGCACAACTCAAACTAGCAAAGGAGAATATTGCTCTTCTCTCTGCCTCCGGCACAGAGGTTGTCTAGAGCACTGAATACCATGACCAGGAGACCAAATCTGGTGTGGCCAGGGAGCCCCTGTTAGCTTTTGCAGCAGTGGACTGGGGAGAGAGAATTGGGAAGAGTTGAAGGTGGCTGCTGAGTGGTGTGGGGTGCACTAAGGTCCTGCATATCTGGGGTGTGAGTGTGTTTTGGAGAAGAGCAGGCAGTATGGAGTGGGCTACCTATTGGGGAAGGGGTGGAGGGGAGGTTAAAGGCCAGACTTTAAAACTGCCGAACACCCACATCTGGGCCTTTCAAAAGTGCTGAACACCCAGCCGCTCCCACTGAGAACCATCAGAGCTGTTGAGCACTTGTAAACATCCTATCCTGGCTGCATGTCTCCAGCAAGGCTCACTCTGGTCCTTGCTGCACTGGTATCGACACCTCTGGCTTCCAGCATCACCCCCCTGTTAAAGTGCTAATTCCTCAGCCTGCCATCGGAGCCATCCCTCCTTGCAAACTGGGTTCTCTGAATAGCAAACGAAGGCATGCTGCCAAGATTGCTTGACACCTGAGCTGCTGAAGGAGACCGCCCCCCTTCCTCTGAAGACTGCTCCTCACACCGCTCCTGGCTTTCCAGCTGCTCCAGGCATAAACAGGGGAACCCAAGCAGTGGGGCTCTCTTGATCTGCTCTACACACCACTTCCATTGACTTCAGTGGGAGCTCTTCCTGCAGAAAGCATTTGGAGCATTGACCTATTAAATATTTGGAGGAGAGGGTTACCACTCTTTGCAAAGATGATGATGGGGCAGCATTGTTCTTACCCAGCTTAATAGCACCCAGACTGGGAAGGAATACTGCCTGAAATAAGGCTGCTTGCGGAGGATCTTGATCTAACTGTCTGTATCCATTGTCTTGGACTTGCCGTTTGAGCCGATGGCTTCAGAACTTCTGTTCTGTGGGAAACTGCTTCCTTTCCTTCCAATGAAGATGCATCATTGTAGGAAAAGTCCATTTCCCACAAAACAATTCTCAGAAACATTGAAATTATTAGACTAAACGAAGTGTGGTGATGTTTTGACTAGAACAGCAAATTTTAAAATCTAAAATACAACCAGTGCATCTCCCTATGTTTCTTAACTTGACAATCCATGTCCTGCAAAATACTCTGATTTGTCAGCTGGGTAAAACTCTGCTTTTTCAGTGTCTGAAATGACTAATTCTCTAGCACATGTTGGTCTGTAACCCTGGAGAGTCTGTACTTAATATCTTGTAGCACCAGTTGCAAATGAGGGTAGTTGCCAGAGCCTGGAGGAGAAGCTGCCAATCCAAGAGCCAGCTGACAAGGTAACCACCTCTCTTGGGTGGGAACATTTTGTCAATGTTCTAGAGTTAGCTCAGAGCTGCCCCTCTTCTGCAGCCCCCCCCCCCCCCCCCCAAATCTTCTTCAGGCTAGTTAGAAGTTGATAATTTGCAGAGAATTACTTCTGCCTAGAAAAAAAGTAATAGGCTCTTCTCACCCCTGCCCTTTCAGGTGCTAGTTAGAGCTAGACATATAATTCACAATTAGCTTAGCAAACTCTAGCTCTTACTGTTGGCATTTGCTATAAATAATGTTCTTTGACCATTTATTTGAAATTTCATGAAGATTGTTACCTATGGAGTAAAAGTTAAAGTTGGCCAGCAAAGACCATCTAAAGCCAAAGTGATAGGACTCCTGCAGGTTTATGATGGATGAAGGGTTGAAGCTTTTCTCAATCTTTTTTTTTTAAACCTTTTGTATCAAAACAAGTCTGTTCTTAGCTGGGAGATCTAACATTTGAGGGGGAAGGGGAAATAAATCCTGAAGAGTTTTGCTGTTCATGCAAAACATTAAACAGACTTTTTAAAGAAACAAACAACTCTCCCCACTCAACTGCACAACTTCTGTTCTCTTGCCCCTTGCAGAGATTCACTAGCTTATCAAGCCAGATGAGACTTGAATTTCTCCATCAGGTCTCTCTCTTTATTTTTTTATTTTTATTTTTATTTTTTTTTTTAAATCTGAAACTCCTCAGTCCTCTTGGGTAAAAGCTGTCAAAGGGCACAAGCCCAGATTAGCCTCTGTTGAACACTTCTTACATGTAGCCTATATGAGGGATTCAATATGTAAGCTGTCCTAGCTATGTGTCTAGGTCAGATGGTGTATTTATCATCCCTGAGCAATTGAGTGTCTGACTAGCTTCAAGCTCTCTGAAGATACTGAAGCTTAATGTGAAACTTGCTCTGAACCAATATTCTCTAGCTGCTGTTTCCTGCTGCTAAAATCCTCCGAGAATATGACTGGAGGGGGCGGGGGCAAAGAGTTAAACCACTAACACACTCATAAAAGATGCTCCCTGTTTGAGCAGTCAGAAGTAAAAGTCCCACTGAGTTAGTCATTCAAGTGACTTGTCAAACCCCATTTGCAATCTCTAGAAACATATAGCCCACTCATTCTGGGGCCCAAACTATCTCCCAGCTGGCTATAAATCCAGCATCTCCACAGATGGTAGTCTCCTCCAGGTTAGGCCTCTGTAGTACACCACCAGCATAGGTGGAAACATCAAGTTGGTATTAAACTCCTTTCTTCCCCCTAGGATCTCTTAGACACCAAGGAGGTGGATGCCAAGGATGCTGTGAACAACAGAATGACTGAGGTGGTAGATGTAACCAAGGAGACTCTCCAGGGCAGTGTGGAGACTATGAAATCAGCTATGACCAGCATGGAAGCCATGGGTTCCACAGTGTGTCAAATGGCTAGAAGAGGAGTGGAAGCTGTGCTGGAAAAATCAGAGGGTCTGATGGATCACTGTCTCCCCATCACAGATGAGGAACTAGGTCAGAACACATGCGTGACAAACAGTCCGTTTCGTTTTGTCTCTTCCCTTCACTAAATGGCTTTCCTACGAGGAGTGGAAATATGGAGCAAGGAAGATGTGATGCTTCAGCATCACTGTAGTAGCCTTGCTGAAGGCCCAGCCATTCTGTTACCTGCATCAGCAGTCAGACTGGATCAGGTTGGGCTTCTGGCAACAGCTGTCTCATGTGAGGCTAATGAGGGATGTAACCTGGGCTCTGGATAGAAACAATTTTGCCCGATACCTTCCATCCTATTGAGAGTCCCTAACCTTCAGAGGCTGGGAAGAGTGCACCATACAGGGCCTCTGTTTCAAGGTACTGTTGGAGAGATGAGGCCAAACTCTGAGGTGGGCACAACTTTTAATTCCCCTCCCTGAGGTAGGCCTGCAAAGCCAAGGATCGGTACTAGTGACTCCATTCTGGCTCTGCCATTGAAGAAAAGGGCATGGTTTTTGGAAGCTGCAGGTGAACTAGGCTAAACTGCCATATTCTGAGGGGCTCTGAGCATCCCAGGTCACTCCAGAAAGCAGGTTAAATAGCTCTGAGAGGGGGCACTGTCTCCATTCTTCAGCATGGCTTCCTGCTACAGATTGAGAGTCTTCTGGACTGAAGCAAGAAGAAACGTTCAGGACAGCATGGCTTTCTTGACCCTAAAAGGTTTCCTTTTAGTGCTTAAAAGTAAGGGGCTGGCTCTCCACCATGGTTACTAATGGTCATGGGACAACCTTACCTGCTAAAGCAACCATTGTTTTGTTCCCACTACGTGAACCTGAAAGCTACAGAACATTCAAGATGTCACTGCCATTTTCCTTCCTCTAGCTGCATGTACAAATAGCAAACTGGGCACCACTAGAATAACTGTCTAGGTCAGCTTGTACTTCTGGGTGGGACAGACTTTCAACAAGTTAAAAACAATTACCTTCCCTTCCCTTCCCTTCCCCTCCCCCTTCCCCCCCCTTTACCTGCTTCTTCCCCAGCTGAGGTAACTGGGGCTCTGGTGCCCCATTGTGCAAGACATGTGTGAGCGAGCCAGATGGCAGGGGAGGGGGAAGTCCACAGGTTGCCCACCACAGTCCTAAAGGGTCTTAGAGTCTGGGGGGAGGGGCAGTTATCTAAACCTAAACCCTGCGTTATTTTATGGATCTTCAACTCAGCAATTCCATGCCCTTCATCCAATGGGGTGACTAATCATCTCATTCCTTTCAGCTACACTTCCTGTATCGCTGGAGGGAGCTGAAGGGCCTGCTGTCCAGCATCAGGGCTACTTTGTGCAGCTGGGCTCCTTGTCAGCTCAGCTCCGCCAACGTGCCTACCACCATTCCTTGGGCAAAGTGAGGCGGGCCAAGCAGCGCATGCAGGAGAGCTTCCTGCAGTTCCATGAAGTCCTGGATCTGGTAGGAACCCAGTTTCCCCCTCTTCTTGTTAAGCATTTTGTCCAATCACTACTCTTTGTGCAAAGTGCTCTCTGGCCTCACGAGGCACAATCTGGACAGGGTAGAGGGGAATACTACTAGTGCTTCTGTGTGTAGGAGCCTCTATGCTGGTGTTGCCATCTTTTTATATAAACTAAATATTCAAGGTGTTCTCCCAGCAGAGATTCATCCTGTGCTCTGTACTAATGTCCCCTTCCAGATTAACTCCATCCGGCAGAATGTTGATCAGAAGCTTCAGGACAGCCAGCAGAAGCTTCACCACATGTGGCTTGAGTGGAGCAGCAAGCCGTTGGAAGGAAGTGATGGTGCACCTTCTCCAGAGCCAGAGGTACTGGGCTAACTGGAGAGCAGTTCTGGAGTGGGATGTAGCTGCAGATAGCACACAGGCATAGCTCACGTGTCCTCTAAACCTTCCTTATAGCAGGTGGAATCGCATGCTCTGGCCATGTCTCAGAGCATCACTCAGCAGCTGCAGGACATCTGTCAGAGCCTGAAGGCCAGCATCCAGGGTGTCCCCTCCAGCATTCAGGACAAGGTGCAGCAAGTTCTCCAGAACTTAGAAGAGCTCCACGGTTCCTTCTTTGCTGCCAAGTCCTTCCAGGACCTACCCACTGCCTCCCAGAGCAAGGAGAAGATAAGCAAAACTGAAGAAATCATAGATGAGCTGCTTGAGTATGTAGAGCACAACACGCCTTTCTCCTGGCTGGTAGGACCCTTCACCCCATCTGGCAGAGCCTATGTAATGCTAAAGGAGGAGGTGACCCAGAAGAAGACAGACTAGGAACCATGTTATATTGGTACCTAGCAAGGCCTTTATCCATTAGGTGCTTTCCTGGGGAGGAGTGGGGACAAACTTTATCTGGCTAGCACCAGTATGTTTACAGGTGGATGCCTTGAAAAAGCAAGAAAGTCCTTAAATGTATTAGACTATGGCTTCACTTCCAGGCATCCCTGATAATCAAGAACAGTTGCATTGTAATAGACTGTCAAGCTTGTTTAAAGTAGGTTGCACCATATATTGTCTCTAGGAGGATTAGAGGGAAGTCTTTAACAGAAATAAAGCATTGTTCTGTCACAATCTTTTGACTAGTGTCTGGAGTTTTCACTGTCTTTTCTTGGGACAAATACTGCCAGATGGTGGCAGCAGCACTTAACGGGAACTATACCCCATGTCCTCTGATACAGGGCTCTTACCCCCCCCAAAAAAAATATTCTGGTTTAGGACTACTCCTATGTTCCTGGTCCCAACAGCTTCAGAAATGGGGAAACAACCAGAGTGTATATTTAGCTTTTGAACTAAGTGTCCCCAGTGTTGTGTTCTTCTCTCCCTCGCTGCACACTACACAATCACTGAACTATGATTCAGGCAATAGTGAGCTTTGTCCTAGTGCTAGGTTTAAAAGTCTATCTCTGGCCTGGAGAAACCTCCAGCGCTCCTCTAGAACTGAAGAGGATGCTTTTATCTAACAGCAGGTCCTAGGAGACTAGTTAGTTTTAGTCACAGAAAAGCCATTTGAGGTACCTGCAGGAACTGATGTGACTATTCTGTCTGAATCCTATAAAGTTAGTCTTGGCTTGAACCCCATTCTGTCACTAAAACTTGCACTACATGGAATGCAGACCACCACTCTACCCATCCTTGGGAAAGAGCCAGCTTTAATGGCTTCTCCGCAAAGAGCTATCTCAGTAGCTGACTTGTCTAATCCATGGTTCAATGCTTGTGGCATTTTAGAAACTGAAAGAGGCAGGAAATAAAGGTCTTCCCACTCCCCCATTACAGCTCCTGGCCTTCAGAAGCTTCTCAACTGAGCTGAGAACACAACATATGATGGCTGTTTTTGTGACCTTAATTTAGTCTTTACCCTTTCCCTACAGAACTTCTCTTTTCAAGTCATAGAAACACTGTTCCATAGGAGGGGTGAGCCAGATGCCTCATGTTCATTTTTGTCTATGGTGACTCTTGCAATTGGGGCTTGTGTAATCTCTTGGGGGGGGGGAGGCACTCCAACACAGCAAAATAGTCCAGGCTTAAGCTGCTACAGCTAGCTTTCAAAAGCCAGAAGAATCCTGGCTGTCCTCCAATGTACAGGCAGCACATTACGCCTTGCAAGGCCCTCTTCTCTCCCACCCCACCCTGCCTCCTGTGCTGTGCACTGGTCTCTCGATTATTTGTTGGTAACAGTTGAATACTTCAAAAACTATGGTTTGAGTGAGTCTATGCAGAAGCTTAGGGAGTGTATTAGATGTGCAACACTTTGTGCTTATGGGCCTCAAATCTCATAGGCTCCTTCTGTTCAAATCTTTGTGGTAGCCTATTCTGTTTAGGGTCTAACACTAGGCTGAATATCATAGTACTTGAGCTGAACTCTTAACACAGCTGAGTCTGACTTGGTTTCAGATTGCCTGAGCAAAGGATTTGAACTGACTCTCAGGTGTAGTAATAAATACTTCCATTCCTCAGGAAGCTGGCCACTTATCAGTGATTTTGAACAGCCTAGTTGAGGAGCAGAGTTACACAGTGCCTAGACAAGCTACACAGCAGAATTCTTTCAACCCAGCATGACCTAGATTCCTAAATGGTACAGGGATGTTAGTTTTCTGATGTGGGGCCCAGCTGTGTTTGACCTGTGTTCAAAGTGCTAGATTAGAACTTGGTGCCTAACACCGGCAAATCAGGGTCTGGTCCCATCCATGGCAGTTTTAGTCTAAATGTCTTCAGGCAAAGTTAACCAGCTCAGTTTAAGGCCATGTCTTCACTACCTGGAAGATCAACACTGTGGGGGGTTGGTCTTTCAGAGTTTGATTTAGCGGGCCTAGTAAAGACCCGCTAAATCAAATGCTGAGACCGCCCCCATTGTCACTGGTACTCCTTGATTCACCAGGAAGATGGGAAGTTGACAGAAGTGTTTGTCCCCATCAACCTCCCACTGTAGAGATGGCACCACAGGTTGAATGAAGGTGTGTCAACTTCAGATAAGCAATTAATGTAGCTGGAGTTGTATATCTTTACTTGTTTAAATTCAACATTCTAGGTAATGCCTTTGTGACCAATTCCCTGGATGAAAGGCTTTTGTGAGGTGCTTCATAGGAGGCCCAGAATAACTGTTCCAACTGTGGTGCTTGTGCATGAGATAAACACCAACTGTACCAAGCCCCAGGTGTGCTGTCAAAATGGGTTTGGTATTGGCTCTGCAGCCCCGGTGGGCTCGCCTGCTGGAAAGGAAGGTATGTCAGAATTGATCTGTCTGTAAGCGGCGAGATGCAGCAAGCTCCAGGAGAGGAGGCCTACAGCTTCCTTGCTGACACCGTGTTGGCATGATTTAAAGTGCTGCAGCAGTGTTCTGCATGCCCCCTGCCTCCCATTCAGAGAGGCGGGAGGAACAGAATGTCAGGACAGGTTCATTAAGTCGGTTGCTACGTTCTCAAAGTTCTAGACAAACAACTGCCCTTCTATTTTCCCAGCTAAAACTCTCCTGTTTTTTCTGGACATATTTTCACTTTATTCCTCTTTTATGCAATCTGCTGGGAGTGTGTGTCACCTCTGGAAGCAGACATCTGGCTACAGAGACCAGCACTCAAATCAGGGCAGTGTGAAGGATAAAGGTTACAGCTGAGTCCTTAATTCAGTTTTACCTTTCCAGGCTATGTCTAGACTGCAGGCTTTTTTCAGAAGAGATCTTCGGAAAAAACTTCTTCTGAAAGAGCGTCCACACACAAAAGCGCATCGAAAAAGCGAATTGCTTTTTCAAAAGATTGCATCCACACTGAATGGACGCGCTCTCACATTTCAGCTGTGATTATTATGGGTGGAGTGGCCACCAGGGCACCTGTGCTTTTTCCTCTTCTTTCAAAAGAACTCCCTCTTCCCTGTCCGCACACGCCTTTTTCTGAAAGAGCTTTTTTTGGAAAAAGGCTTCTTCCTCTTAGAGGATTACCAATGCCAGGAAAAACCCCTCTGTTCTTTCAATTTACTTTTGGAAGAATGTGACTGGATATGAGTCAACAGTGTGCCCTTGTAGCCAAGAAGGCTAATGGCATATTAGGTTGCATTAAGAGGAGCATTGCCAGCAGATCCAGAGATGTGATTATTCATCTCTGGTGAGGCCATATCTGGAGTATTGTGTCCAGTTCTGGGCCCCCCACTACAAAAAGGATGGGGACACATTGGAGAGGGTCCAGCGGAGGGCAACCAAAATGATTAGGGGGCTGGAGCATATGACCTATGAGGAGAGGCTGAGGGAGTTGGGTCTGTTTAGTCTGCAGAAGCGAAGAGTGAGGGGGGATTTGATAGCAGCCTTCAACTTCCTGAAGGGGGTTCCAAAGAGGATGAAGAAAGGCTGTTCTCAGTAGTGACAGATGGCAGAACAAGGAGCAATGGTCTCAAGTTGTGGTGGGAGAGGTCCAGGTTGGATATTAGGGGAAACTATTTCACTAGGAGAGTGGTGAAGCACTGGGATGGGTTCTCTAGGGAAGTAGTGGAGTCTCCATCCCTAGAGGTGTTTAAGTCTCGGCTTGACCAAGCCCTGGCCAGGTTGATTTAGTTGGGATTGGTCCTGCCTAGAGCAGGGGGTTGGACTTGATGACCTCCTGAGGTCTCTTCCAGCTCTACGATTCTATGACTGCAGTGTGAACACAACTCAGGTTTTGTCAGAAAAATGGCCATTTTTCCGACAACTCCGTAGTGTAGACATGCCCCCAGTGATATAAAACCTCATCCCAAAGCCCTGCCGCAGCTTCTGTTGGACTCGATAGATTGTATCAGGCCCAAGTAATCTAGGAAAGGCTGCCACCAGCCGTTTACTCAGACATATTGCCCGCAGGGACCCCCATGTTATAGTCTAAATAGCAAGGGGGGGGGGGGCCATGATGACTCACTGTACTGACCTTTAAAGCCCTTAGGAGCCCAAGGGGTTAGGTTCATGACTATTTTAAAGGAACATGACTCCAGCAAAGTTACCTCAGGCCAGTTGTAACTTTAGCTCTTGGTGCACTGACCAAATTTTCAGGGTTGATTGAGCAGGAGTTAAAAAATTGTTTCTCGTTTAATGTTTTTCATGGCTTGTAAAGACAATGACCTAACCGATAGTACCCAGGATGCACAATTTACAGCGCAGTGCTCTATTCCCAATTTTGTCACTTTCCTGCTGGGTGACCTTGGGAAAGTCCTGTTGTCTCCTTATGCCTGTTTTTCCTGCCCATAGAATAGGGCTAATGACTCTGACCTCCTTTAGAAAGCACTTTGAGATCTATTGGTGAAATGCAGCCTTTGCAAGCTAGGTATTATTAATAGAAAACTACCCCGCTGCTACTGGAAAGATACTGTTATGAGCAGCTTTAGCACAGCTCATGCAAATCTGTAATCCTGCAACTTGTGAGCAGATGGTGAATAGACTCAGAGGCAATCAGAACTTCATCCCCAACCTTGCTTCTCTCCAGGACAAGAGAGCTCATTTCGGCTCTGATTTAGCAATCTGCTTCAGCCCATGCCAGATTTTAAGTAGACCCGTTGACGAACAGAATGTTAGGAATCATTTTAAAAGGGATCGAGAATAAGACCGAGAATATCTTATTGCCTCTATATAAAAGCATGGTATGCCCACATCTTGAATACTGGGTACGGATGTGGTTGCCTCCTCTCAAAGAAGATATATTGGCACTGGAAAAGGTTCAGAAAAGGGCAACAAAATGATTAGGAGTTTGGAACAGGTCCCATATGAAGAGAGATTAAAAAGACTGGGACTTTTCAGCTTAGATAAGAGGAGACTAAGTGGGGAGAGGATAGAGGTCTATAAAATCAAGACTGGTGTGGAGAAAGTGAATAAGGAAAAGTTATTTACTTGTTCCCATAACATAAGAACGAGGGGTCACCAAATGAAATGAATAGGTAACAGGTTTAAAGCAAACAAAAGGAAGTTTTTCTTCACAGAACACGGTCAGCCTGTGGAACTCCTTGCCAGAGGATGTTGTGAAGACCAGGACTTTAATGGGGTTCAAGGAAGAACTAGATGCATTCATGGAGGTTAGGTCCATCAATGGCTATTAGCCAGGATGGGTAGGAATGGTGTCCCTAGCCTCTGTCAGAGTCTGGGAATGGGTGACAGGGGAGGGATCACGTGATGATTCCCTGTTCCATTCACTCCCTCTGGAGCATCTGGCATTGGCCACTGTTGGAAAACAGGACACTGGGCTAGATGGACTTTAGGTCTGACCCAGTCTGGCCACTCTTATGTTCTTATGTTCCTACTGGGACTGTGCATATGCTGAAGTATATCAATGAGCTGAGACCTGAGAATCTACATTCATAGGAAGTGTGGGAGTAGTCACAGGAAACACTGATAAACCCCAGAAGTTGGTAGAGCTGGCTGCTTTAGATCTGCAGTAGCAAGAAGGGGATGCAGCAATTTGAAAATGTCCTTCACTGGCAGAGATGCAGCAAGGATCTTGACTAAAAGAGCAAAAACTTTTCCCCATCAGGACTGAATATTGACTCATGCCTACCAGCATCATTCATGGTTCCAGCCAGCCCCATCACTTGCCTTGCACCTCAGTGAGCTGCTAAAAATGTAAATGTTAATGTTACATCCCAAAAACATGCAACATAAAACTCACAACCACCCTAAATCTTCCCTGAGAAACCGTAAAAGGGTCCAGTTGGCAATTTCGATTTGTCTTGCTTAACTCCTGTGATCAACTTTGAGGTCAGCACTAGGAATCCATCCCCAGGACCATGCTAACTCTTGCACCTTCTGTGCCTAAATAGGCAGATGAATTCTCCAAGCCCCAGAGGTGGCAAAGGGTTCAGTAGAATAATTTTGCTACCAGTGACCAAAGAAGAAGAATTGGCTGATGCTCAAAATAAGAAAAGAGATGGGCTTTCTCCTTCCTTCCAGCCCTGGGGGCATCTAGCTCAAATAAAGGTTCTGAGAAGGGTGTTTATACCAGGCTGGGCTTTGTAGCTGGAACACATGTACACTGACGTCTATTCAGCCATCCCTCTATCTGTGATACGTGTCTATCATCATAATATCAAGTCTTCGTTGCTACAATATTCAAACCATCCCAACTATTTTAAAGCAGAACAATAACAATCTCTCTGGGTGAACTCAGTGAGGCTGTTATCTTGGGTGGGGAAAATTAGTTTTGTAGACTGGGCCAACCTCTTGTGAAGATTCTGGCTCTTCCATTCACAAGCCTCACCTGCTGGTTGTCTGTTTCATGATTCCAGTGAACAGAAGCTGCTGCAGAAGCATCTGTCTGGTAGCTAGTGCCAGCCCAGACCTTTGAATATTAGGTAAGAGGCTCTGTATGCCACGGGGAGCCATAAGAACACCAGCCTGATGTGATCAAAATGACCTATGCTACTCAGCATATGGGCTGATGCACTTTTGTCCCAGCTGGAGCTTTTTCAGAATTTTTGGCCTCTTTTCTAGAAATACTTAAAGAACTGAAATAATCAAGCTCATGGGTACATGGATTGGTTTGCATGAGGGTTTCATAATTTCCTTGCCACATTGGCTGATAGTCAAAGATGTTTGTGATTTAACAAGGACTTTTCTGATTTCCAGCCTAGATTCTGCTCATGCTTGTGATTTGACTTTCTGGCTCATGGTACCTTCGTAATTGGGGCTCATCAGCTTCCTGGACATATATGGATTCAATTGCAGAACTGACCTATTTCCATTCCACTTGGGACACAGCTGGAATCCAGCAAGAACAGCACCCTGAAAGCTTCACTCTGCTTGGAACGCAAAGCTGAAAACCTACTCCAGATCCAACCACTGCCTCCTCAGCTCATCTCTAGCTTTACTTCCTGATCTGGAGCAATCATCTCCAAGAATGAGAGAACCGTTTGATTTCTGTGGCCCATCAAGAGAGACGCTGTCAGTGTAAAGAATCTCGGATGGACAAGCCTTTCCCTTCCAGACTCAAGTGATTTGAATTGAGGGGGAGAGCAGAGCTCTGAACCAGCAGGCTACATGCCCTCCAGGCATGAGCTGTAAGACTGGTTCGACCTGTTACTCTCCCCCTCCCGCTCCCCCATCCTAGTAATATAACTAAAACAGAATCCATAAGGAATCTCTTTATTTTCTGCTGGCCTGCGCTATGGGTCAAGAGCTGAAATCACTAGGTTTGGCTCAGTTCCAAACCCATCACCAGCAGGTGGGCGGCTGGCAGGAGCGAGCAGCCAGCAGGCAGCCGGTGGGAGCGGCAGCAGGTGGCCAGCAGGGCAGCTGGTGGGAGTAGCTGACAGGCAGCCAGCAGGCAGGAGCAAGTGGCCACCGGCCAGCCGGGGGTGCGGCTGGCAGGAGCAGCGGCGAGTGGCCAATGGAGTGGGTGAGACGCCTCCAACCCCCACTCCCCAGAAGTGCCCAGGGGTGTGCGTGAATTTCCCAGGTTACTGGGTGGAGGCTTGAGCCAGTTCTGTGTTGGATGAATGAAAAGAAACCCCTAGATATTGAACCCGGCCCTGGCTGCTGCCGGCACTACCTGGCAGAAGGGTTACACATGAAATAAGTGCAAAGCATCAAGGAAGTGGCTGCACTAAGAGGTTCTGAAATCCGTCTCCTTACCTCCTTGTTGGGTAGCTTGTAAGTGTCTTGTCTGGATACAGAATAAATAACAACAATGATGATAGTGTGAGCTGTAAAATAATCTCACAGCTTTTTTCTCTGCAAGGCTTTCCAGTTTCTGTGAATCACATGATCTTCTGGGCAACCAAGGGGAACCAAAACCATCTGTACAGATAGCTCAGCAAAAGAGATGCAAACGCCTTTTTTTTCTGAATTAGTTCCACCCAATATCTTGTTTGCTTTAGCAAGTTATGCATTTGCTGAGCTGTGATGCCTTTTCAGCAGCAGGGCTAATTGCTTATGGAATGCACAGGAGGCATGTGCTGGAATTAAGCATGGAGAGTTGTCTAGGAAGCAAAGTTTTCTACTATTCCTCAGCACAGCAAAGAAAAGGAGAGCCAATTTCTTTGGGAGACCTCCTCTCCCCCCACCAATATTAAGAAGGATGACCTTTCAGTAGAAGTAATGGTGGGGGAAAGGCCTGGAGAAAGCAAAGGAAATGTTTCTTTTTCTTTGAGAGATGGTGATTGCATCCAACTATTTCATTTTAAGCCCCATGAAAATGCCTGCACATGCAGGGCTGATGCTATTGTAGCCTGTATGGGCATGGCCCTAGTTTACTCCAGGTTCTTAGACTGCATCAGTCACCCCAGTAACACCTTACCCATTCTGAGCAGTGATAGCGAGAGAGCCCCTGGTGGGCACGTAGCAGGGAGCCGTAAGCCTGTGCAGGCAGAAAATGAAATCAGTTTGTTATTCACTTCCACCCTGGTGCCCTGGGTGTCTGTAAACCCTACAAGCTGTTAGAATAGGATCGAATAGAGACCCACACTACAAGCTGTTAGAACAGGATTGAATGGAAAGATCATAGCAGACCCCTGCAAGAGAGAAAGAGGGAGGAAGCAAAACAGAGACTTGATCCTCCAGCTCAGCCAGGCCAGCAAGAAAGCTGCACAGAGCTAACAATCCTGTTTGGTGCCCTGGGTTGAGCAAACAACCACAACAGAGAGTGGAGAAGTGTGATATCTGTGTTCATGTAGAACCACCTTTGTCATTTTGCTAAGCTGCCCCAGGAACCTCCCATCCACCTGGGTCCTGAGGTGGAGCTTATGAACAACTCTGGCAGCTCACGTAGAATCCTAGAGTTGGAAGAGACCTCAGGAGCCACTGAGTCCAATCCCCTGCCCAAAGCAGGACCAACCCTGACTAGTTCATGTGCAACTGACAGAAAGTTCTGCATATCCTCTCCCAGCTAGGAGGGCCCCAGCTAAGGAAAGATGGTCTCCTGCATCCCCGGGGTTACCTGAGAACTTGAGAATCCAAGAAAGTCAGAGGTCTAATAACCGAAAGTCGTGAAAAGGCAGAAGACTTCCCATCCCTGAGAGAAGGCTGAGAGTTTGGCCGGTCTACCCTGTCCTTCCTAGGGCCGTTTATTGCTTTTTGCGTGGACGTTGTATTGAGTTACAGGTTGCTGCTGTTCCATGAAAAATGTGGATGAAGGTTAGCACCCTTCCTCTTTTGCCGGGGACTATGGTGGTCATTGTGAAAAGATGAAGCACACAGTCTCTGTAAATGCCACATGTTGGCTCCCCCCCTCCCCCGATCCTGGCCATATTTGCACTTGTGAGAGGACAGTGACTTTTTCATTCCGATGTGCAGCTGGTGAGGTGCACGGTCACTCCGACCTCCCAGGGAAATGAGCTCCACAGCCCACTGCCGAGAAGATGTCACTGACCCTCGCTGGTCTCCCCCTAGAAGTTGACGGTGTCATTCCTCCGGAGGCATGCATGGTATGGCATGGTCGTGGAAAGGGAAGCTGTCCCATGGGTAGCCCAGGGCCAATCCAGGGAGAGCTTTAAAGGTTAAGACCGGACTCTTGAACTGGATATTTATTCCATGGGGAGTCAATGAAGTCAGTAGCCCAGGATGATGGGCGTTGGGTCATCCATGTTGTCAGTAGGCAGGCTGCTGAATTCTTAATCCACTGGAGCATTTCACAGTCAGCAGATCCGATTGTCTTCAAAGTTTACCCCAGTGCAAAGTGTGTATGGAGGGGGTGTAACCGTAGCGGCTCACACCACTTTGCACAGATGGAAGTGTACAAGGCAGGGGAGGTCCAGACCCTTTTCTTTCATTTATAGGCACTGTGCATTGTAGCAGATCATGATGGACAGAAAATCTACAGATGCAGCTGGAAGAAGGTTGGTCTTTCCACTGGCACGGAGCATGTGTGCAGGAGAAGTGGAGAGTCCTGCCGGACCCAAGTGCTTCCTTTGATCACTTGCAGCTGAATCCTGTGGAGTGATCCTGAGGGTAGAATGCTGGGTCCTTATCCAGCAAACCAGTTTTGGGCATCTTTAAAAAAGCTATGTCCATCCAGGCCTTGGTATGGTCTTCAGAGCATTTTGCTCCACCACCGCTTCTGTCTTTCCTGCGCTGAGTCATCATGAATAGGTCAGAGTACGAACAAGAGGCCCCCCCCCAGGCAACTCTCCAACAGCACCTTCTACGGGCCACTATCCTTTGATCCCATGGAGGAATACCAAAATAAACTACACCATCTCCTCAAGAACTTCCCTGCAATTGCACAGGACCAAATCTACACAGACACACTTCTAGAGTCCCGACCAAGAGTCTGCTACCCAAATTCCATATACCTGGAAATCCTGGATGTCCCATCATCTCAAGCATTGGCCCCCTTACAGCAGGGTTGTCCAGATAGGTGGGCTCCCTCTTCAGACTCTATGCTACCAGCACTCCTAACTATCTTTGAGAGACCACTGACTTCCTGAGGAAACTACAGAGCATCAGTGATCTTCTTAAAACACATCCCGGCCACCGTGGATGTAGACGCTCTTTACACCAACATTCCACATGAGGATGGACGACAAGCTGCCAGGAACAGCATCCCTGACGATGCCAAAGCACACCTGGTGGCTGAGCTATGTGACATTGTCCTCACCCTCAGCAATTTCTGATTTGGGGACAATTTATCCCTTCAAGTCAGCGGCACTGCTATGGGCACCTGCATGGCCCCACAACATTACAGAGGAGTTTGCTCCAGTTAAATTAAATCAGTTTAAATTCACCCTTTGAGTTAAGCCTGTGCAATTCTTCTTGTAGAAAAACTTGTAGACCTTGTATAACTATCTCCACGTAGCTCTGAGAGATGGCAGACTGGGTTGGTGGGGAGAGAGGGATGTAAATATGTGTCACTTGCATAGCAAGAGAGCTCACAGAATAGCTAGAATGATAGGTATTATGAGAGATAAGTAGCGTACATTTTGTAGTAGTTTTTTGAAAGCTTTTCTAACAAAATGATGCAAGTAAGATTATGATTATTATTATTCCCCAAAAGAGTGAGAACCACAGAAAGGGTTAATAAATCATATATGCACATTATTTCTGAAAATTTGTTCCTGGCATCAGCGTGGATACTGGAAAAAAATCCCGGGAGTTCTGGTAAGAAAACATTGTCCTGAAATACGGAGCAAAGAGAGAGTTGTCAGTGCACAACGCTGCTGGAAAGCAGAGCAGCATATTCCAAATAAATCACATCCGTTATTCGATAAATTGGTGGCTGTCGGTTGAATTCAGCGGCTCTTTTCTCTGACGGGCAGAAACGCGCATTCCTAGTTCTTACCGAGGTAGAATGTAGGCCAGTCGCTCCCCAGGATCAGCGCGCATCAGGCTAGAACTCACTCCGTCTTGTTCTCAGCAGGTATGTCTCATCAATAAATGCAACCGAGACCACGTGCCAGACTTGCCTGGTGGTGCCTTCCCATCAATGCTACTGCTGCTGTCGCCACGGGAGGGTTGTATGCTCATGAATGGGGAGGAAGAGAGCCACCTGGGCCTGGGATGAAAGCTGTTCCCCAGACGAGTGCTCCCCAGCCCCAGAGTACTGAGGAGCAGCGGCCCCAACCCCGGTGCAGTGGGCAGCTGGCTAGCACTGCGGCATCGCCCCCAGCCCTGGAGTGCGTGTGGCCTGGATGCAGACCCTGCAGAGCGGCCCCCACCCCAGCCACCTGGAGTCCCTGTGGGAGGTAAGCCGGCCAGCCTCGGGCAGGCATGAAGGCAGAGCACTGGGAACGGCAGGAGGGGTCTGTGGGCCGAGTGTGGGCGGGGCCATGGCAGTCTGTTTGGAGTGGCGCAGCCTCCTCCAGCTGACACGCCCCTGCACAATGGGCATCGTGGGCAGAGCGTGGGAGGGGCTAGGCCACGCAGATTCTTGCAAGGTTTATACTGGGGGAGTGGCAGATTAGCCACAGGGCCTATGGGGCCCACGCCCTGGGGCCCCACCCAGCCAGCTGGGAGATCCCAGAGCCCTGGCTGCTGGGCTGGCAGTATGGGGAAAGCCCCTGTACCCCAACCCCACCACCTGGTAGCAGTGGTGGGTGGGGCAGGAGAAGGGGCCCCCCGCTGTGGCCTGGGAATGCAGGAGCTCTCACTATCTGTCCCAGCCCCATGGCTGGGGGACTCTCACTCCCCGCTGCAGCCTTGGAGCTCTGAGGGGGGACAAAGCTTCTCCAGCCTTGGGCAGCAGTGGGGGAGACCAGAAAGTAACAAATGGGTTGTGGGGCCAAAGAGGGGGGTGGAGTGGAGGGGCCTTTGGTGGAACAGGGTTGGGACCCTCTGGAAGGGGCAGAAAGCGGTGGGGCTGTGGGTAGGGCCATGGGTAGAGGGGAGCTCCCCACTTTCTCTGGCCCAGGGCCCCAGGAAACCTTAATCTGCCTCTTCCAGGCTGGGGGTGGTGGGCTGAAAATATCTATTGCACCATAAGCTCTGGCTGACTTTAAGCCCTTCAAATACAACTGCAAACCAGATCCCTAGAGGGAGGGAGGTCTGGGCCCTCTTGGTTGCTTGCATGCGGGGTAGAATCACCACATAAGTGTGTCACTTCTGCTAACGATGATGTGGACGCTTTCTTACACCTTTGGGATCGCACTTGAAAGGGAAAGCTAGAGGCGATGCTGACGCTGCCAGAGCCTCGCGGGCACCAGGGCTGCTCCCTTGTGCGAAATGAATAACCCTAAATTAGCTGAAGGGCGAAATCCCAGCGAGCCCAAGAGCAGAATGCAGCAGTCGTCTGACCTTTAAGCGCATCCTCTGTCTGTGCAGCAGAGCCAAGCTAGCCAGAGAGAAACGGTTCCCCAAAGAACAGGAAAGGCAGGAGGCATTTTCTCTGTTTCAGAGAACTCGTTACCACGTAGCACTTAGTATTGATCTGCTGCAGCCTAGATTCATTTCTTGATGTTTCATTTATGAGCCTGTTTTTATGAGCTTATAAATCGGCTGTTTTAAAAAATAAAGAAAGGGGGGAAATTACAGAAATGCATAAAACTGCTGGGAGTTATGCTGTGAGGTGCTATATGCAAACCATCTCTGGGACCTCTCAGATTGTCACTGTCTATGTGCTGATGACCCCCAAACTTACCACTCCCCAGGAACAAACTTAAGGGGTACAGTAGCAGTGGTCTCACAACCTCTGTCAACATGACCGGTTTCTACCATATGAACACCAAACAGGAAGCTACTTAATAGGCGGTTGTACAGCTCTTCGTAATACAGCGCTCCCTTCCCTGTCTTGAGTATTTGTGATATAATTTAAATGTCAACTTTGTTTACTATCTCAGAGGGGTTGCTGTGTTAGTCTGTCTGTATAGTGTATATCTACCCTACATGGCTATTTCGGGATACCAGAAAACTTGTAGGTGTAGGTCTCTGTCTGAGGGGTTGGAGCATATGCGGTTGTACCTCAGTGCTTGGCTGTAAACAATGGATCGTGTGGTGTGTCTGGGATGGAAGCTGGAGGCGTGCAGGTAAGCATAGCGGTCGGTAGGCTTTCGGTATAGGGTGGTATTGATGTGACCGTCGCTTATTTGCACCGTGGTGTCCAGGAAATGGACCTCCCGTGTAGACTGGTCCATGCTGAGGTTGATGGTGGGGTGGAAGCTGTTGAAATCGTGGTGAAATTCTTCCAGAGTCTCCTTCCCATGGGTCCAGATGATGAAGATGTCATCGATGTAACGTAGGTACAGAAGGGGCGTAAGTGGACGAGAGCTGAGGAAGCGTTGTTCCAGGTCAGCCATAAAAATGTTGGCGTATTGTGGGGCCATGCGGGTGCCCATAGCAGTGCCACTGGTCTGGAGGTATATATTGTCACCAAATCTGAAATAGTTGTGTGTGAGGATAAATTCACAGAGTTCAGCCACCAGTTGTGCGGTGGCATCATCAGAGATACTGTTCCTGACAGCTTTTACTCCATCTGCATGTGGGATGTTAGTGTAGAGAGCCTCTACATCCATGGTGGCTAGGATGGTGTTTTCTGGAAGATCACCAATGCATTGTAGTTTTCTCAGGAAATCCGTAGTGTCACGGAGGTAACTGGGAGTGCTGGTGGCGTAGGGTCTGAGTAGAGAGTCCACATAGCCAGACAGTCCTTCAGTGAGAGTGTCAATGCCCAAGATGATGGGGCGTCCGGGATTTCCAGGTTTGTGGATCTTGGGTAATAGATAGAACAACCCTGGTCGGGGCTCTAAGGGTGTGTCGATTTGTTCCTGTGCTTGTGTAGAGTGTCCTGAGCAGATGGTGCAGTTTCTTAGTGTATTCCTTAGTGGGATCTGAGGAAAGAGGCCTGTAGAATTTGGTATTGGAGAGTTGTCTGGCAGCCTCCTTTAGGTAGTCAGGCCTGTTCATGATGACAACAGCACCTCCTTTGTCAGCCTCTTTGATTATAATGTCAGAGTTGTTCCTGAGGCTGTGGATGGCATTGCGTTCTGCACGACTGAGGTTACCAGGCAAGCGATGCTGTTTTTCCACAATTTCTGCCTGTGCACGTTGGCGGAAGCATTCTATGTAGAGGTCCAGACTGTCATTTTGGCCCTCAGGAGGAGTCCATGTGGAGTTCTGGAAAATTTCCACTACATGCATCTGACGAAGTGGGTCTTTGCCCACGAAAGCTTATGCTCCAACACTTCAGTTAGTCTATAAGGTGCCACAGGACTCCTCGCCGCTTTTGCAGATTCAGACTAACACGGCTACCCCTCTGATACTCTACACTCAGAGAGAGAAAGAAGGACAACTATTGTGGGTAGACAAGTCTTTGTCATCCAGGGCCACTTGAGCATTTATTAATGATTCATTACTCTTATTGCCAATGAGAGTGTCGATTCTGATGCACAGGATGTCAGCCTCCAGAAAATGTGCCGACTCTCCAGCTCAGCCCTCCCCTTTCTGCCTCCCTGCTTCAGCCTGGCTATACTCACCCCATTTCTCCTCCCAACACTGGCTGACAACTTACCACGCGGTGTAAGTTACACCGATGTTTGTCACCTGACTTGACTCCTCACCTGCTGTGCTCTTACGCATGCTACACACGGCGGAAGGGGTTGGATGCAATCAAGCTAGAGTCACCTGAGCATTTCTTCCTTATCCCTCTCAATTGTAACGGGCAGTCTCTGGGCAGGCCGGCACTAGGAAATGATTTCAAAATAACTTATTTTGAAATAATAACTCCCGAAATAACTATTCCAAAATAGCATGTCCACACTACGGGGAAGCCTCAAAATTAGTCCGAGGCAGGCTCCCTTAATGTACAGAGTCTCATCCCAGTGCACAGAGCAGCGAAAGACAAACCCCTCACACACAGAGCAAGCGGGAAGGCAGGAAGTGGGGACAGCAAGTCTCTTCTGGTTTGCTGGAGGTTGGTGACTGTTCTGCCATGAAGCAACCACCCAATTACGCAGCTGCAGGGAGAATGAGGAGGACAGCCACGGCGGGCAATTGGGGAGAGGGGCCCAGAGGTGTAGCCACAAAAGGATTTTTTAAAATCATAATGAGATGCAACTTGTTTGCCTAGTAGATGTTTTTTATGTTTGTTTTGTTCCTTTTCCCTCCTTATGGCTCATTTGAATTATCATAAGTAACAACATGCTTTTTTATGAGGACTGATGGTCCCCCACAGGCCTCTGCCGTGTGGAACGTCTGCTTGGATTGATTTCCCTGGGTGCTTCACAGCCCAAACTAATGACCAATGTAATGTGCACTAAACCCTGCAGCCAGGCCGGCGTTTCGTCTTTTCGACTAGAGAAATTCAATAGAAATTTGGTTTAAACATTTCTGAGAGACTCCCTGAGCGCTGGAGCCTGTAGATGAGACTTTGCCCAGTTGTTTTTCCCGGCTGGATGTTACACCTTGTTTATTTGTATTACGTATTGAAATGCCAAGAGCGGACCCTCAGGTACACCAGTGCAATGCAGAATATTCCATGAATGGAGGAAGAACCAGGCAACAGGTTATTGTGTCTTTAGTACCCTTGTTGGGTTCACTGAGAGGAGCCAAGCCACCGGAACAGTCCGTGAGGGAGGCCTAATGCCACATGCCGGAAGAGAGGACAGGGACATAGATGGTTGTGTGCAGTGAGCCTTGGGCTCTGTAGGTTTAACTCCAGGGTCTGCCATGAAGTCTCTGTGTGATCTTGGGCAAGTTATTTCTGTTTTCTGTGCCCAAATACCCACCAGTAAATCAGGATGGGGAACCTTTTGTGGGGCGGGGGCTGCTGACCCACAGAAAAATCAGTCGAGGGCTGCACACAAGTGAGAAGGGAAAAAAAGTCACTGATGAGGCCCCTGAGAAGCAGAAAGACACTCCCCACATTCCCCTCGCACACCAGAGCCTGGGGGGCCCACACTTGTAGATTTCGTGAACCCCCTTAGGCTCTGGGGTGGGGTCAAAAATGAGGGGGTCAGTGTGTGGGAGGGGACTGCCAGGAAGCAGGCTTGGGACGTGGCATCTGGAGAGGAGGGAGGGAGGGTACACGAGCCTCGGGGGCCAGATCCAGACAAGACAGGGGCCAGATTTGGCCCCCGGGCTGCATGTTCTTCACCCCTGAGTTAAATGGAGAGTCTGATACCCCTTTGTCTGTCTTGCCTATTTATTCTGTAAGTTCCGAGTGGCAGAAACCATCTCCTGCTCTCCGTACAGAGGAAGGTCTTGGCTGGAGCCTGTAGGTGCAACCTTAATGCTAATCATTATAATTAATAACTTTGCCCAAGTTTCAAATCCCAATGAGAGTAAATTGTCCCAAAATGATCCACACGTTGTCTGACCCTAGGCCAGGGAGGTGTGATAAGAAGCAAGCCATTATGTCAGTTGGAAGCCCCCCGCACTCCTCTGCCCCTTGTAGCTGTTCTTCCCTCATTCCCCGTGGTCGGAGGAGGCTAGGGCTGGCTTGCTATGTACATCAAACCAAACCTGATCCAGCTTAAAAAGCAGGGATGCTGCTGCTTCCAACAGGCGCATGCACCTTTCCTGGCTTCGGCAAGGAGTGTCTCTCTCACACACAGGGGAGGCTGCAAGCACTGGCCGAGAAGGAGCCGTTCGTACTAAGAGCAGGAGCCCTAGAGAAAGTCGAGATGCCGAGTGGGTTGCAAGCCAGGAAGGGGAAGAACTGAGCCCCCTCAGTGGTGGGGAGCTGCCCTGGCATGTGAAGGCTCCTTTCTAGGGAGCCAAGAGAGTGCTTCAGTGTGATGCTTCCTGTGTAGGGGGAGGCCCAGAGAGCAGAGGCTGGGATCCTGAACCCACCTTTTTGAAGGCCACGGCCACTTTCCCTACCGAGCACATGCAAAGCATGGGGCTGGCTTTCTTTGGTGAGGGGGAGGTTCTGGGTGGGAGAAAGGGGAGGTTTGTTTTATTGGCAGTTTGGAGTTATACTAGATCAGAAACTGAATACGAGTCAACAGTGAGATTCTGGGGTGTCTTTGCAGAAGTGTAGCACATAGAAGGAGGTAGTTATCCTGCTCCCCTTGGCACCAGTGAGTTTTCAGCTGGATACTGTGTCTAGTTCTGGGTACAATCGTAGAACTAGAACTGGAAGGGACCTCGAGAGGTCATCAAGTCAGTCCCCTGCTCTCACGGCAGGACCAAGCACCATCTAGATCATCCCTGACAGGTGTCTATCCAAACTGCTCTTAAATATCTCCAGTGATGGAGATTTCACAACCTCCCTAGGCAATTTATTCCAGCGTTTAACCACCCCAACAGTTAAGAAGTTTTTCCTAATGGCCGACCTCAACCTCCCTTGCTGCAGTTTAAGCCCATTGCTTCTTGTCCTATCATTAGAAGTTAAGGAAAATATTTTTTTCCCTCCTCTTTGCGACACCCTTTTAGGTACTTAAAAGCTGCTATGACGTCCCCTCTCAGCCTTCTTTTTTCCAGACTGAAGAAGCCCAGTTCTTTCAATGTTCCCTCATAGCTCATGTTTTCTAGACCTTTAGTCATGATTGTTGCTCCTCTCTGGACCCTCTCCAATTTCTTGAAATGTGGTGCCCAGCATTGGACAAAATGCTCCAACCGAGGCCTAATCAGCGCAGAGTAGAGCGGAAGAATGACTTCTCGTGTCTCTCTCACAACACTCCTGGGAATGCAGCCCAGAATCATGTTTGCTTTTTTTTTGCAACAGTGTTGCACTGTTGACTCATATTTAGCTTGTGGGCCGTGATGATGCCGAGATCCCTTTCTGCCGTACTCCTTCCTAGAACGTCACTTCAAGAAAAATCGGGACTCTTTCCAGTTTGTCCAGAGGAGAGCAACACACGTGTAAAAGATTCGGAAAACCTGGCCTGTGAGGAAAGGTTAAAAACACTGTCTGGGTTTAGTCGTGCGACAGTATGTTAAGGGCTGTTATAAAGAGGACAGGGATCAATTGTTCTCCGTGTTCACTGACAGTAGCAGGGCCTCGCAGCCCTCCATGGTGCGGGGCAGAGGCATTCAGGGCTGTGGGGGCAGGAGCTGTGTGGGGGCAGGGAGACAGCAGGGCCCCTGCACTCACAATCGGTGGCAGTAAGCAGAGCAACCTGGCCCCAGCCTGCCCTGCTCCCCTGGCTCCTGGGCACGCTGCTAGGGGGAGGGGGCTCGGGGGAAGGGATGGAACTGGCCTTCGGACTCTCCTGCAGCGGCAGGAAGCCTAGGGATGCAACTGCGAACTGGCAGAGTGGGCTGGCACCGGGTCGCTCCACATCCTGCCGCTGGTGATGAGTGCAACCACTGCTGCCGGGCCTTGTCGCTCGGGGCAGGGGGCAGAATGGGCAGGGCAGAGGAAGAGCAGGGGGTGTCCCGGGCCCCGCACGCTCCGAGGGACAGCCCGGTTGGTGCAGCTCGAGGGGGGGGAAGCAGGTGGGGAGACGTGGCTGGCTTCCAGAGCTGGCGCTGCCCCATACGTAGCACACAGCTGCCTAGGGCA
Source organism: Rafetus swinhoei (assembly GCA_019425775.1). NCBI lineage: Eukaryota > Metazoa > Chordata > Testudines > Trionychidae > Rafetus > Rafetus swinhoei. Next base: position 33,434,930 of record CM033426.1, read on the forward strand.
CCATAACATTTGGGGCAACTTGGTGGTGCCCTATGGGGCTGTGAACTTTGCATATGGGTAGGGACAGCATTGGACAGCAGGGCAAGAAGTGATGGGCTACATCTGCAGCAAAAAAGATCCAGGCTGGTTAACAGGGAAATGGTAGTGACACTCTTGAATACTGCGTACAGATGTGGTCACCCCATCTCTAAAAAGATCTCTTGGCATTGGAAAAGGTTCAGAAAGGGGCAACAGAAATGATGAGGGGTTTGGAACAGGTCCCATATGAAGAGAGATTAAAAAGACTGGGACTTTTAGCTTAGAAAAGAAGAGACTGGGGGGGGATAGGATAGAGGTCTATAAAATCATGACTGGTGTGGAAAAAGTGAATAAGGAAAAGTTATTTACTTGTTCCCATAACATAAGAACTAGGGGTCACCAAATGAAATGAATAGGCAGCAGGTTTAAAACAAACAAAAGGAAGTTTTTCTTCACAGAACACGGTCAGCCTGTGGAACTCCTTGCCAGGGGATGTGGTGAAGATTACGACTTTAACAGGATTCAAAGAAGAGCTAGATAGATTCATGGAGGTTAGGTCCATCAATGGCTATTAGCCAGGATGGGTAGGAATGATGTCTCTGGCCTCTGTTTCTCTGGAAGTCGGTGACAGGGGAGGGATCATGTGAGGATTACCTGTTGTGATCCCTCCCTCTGGGGCATCTGGCAGTGGCCACTGTCGACAGACAGGATAGTGGGCTAGATGGACCTTTGGTCTGACCCAGCATGGCCGTTCTTATGGTCTGCAACAGGCTTCCTAAGGGGGTCGTGGAAGCTCCATCCCTGGTGGTCTTTCCGGACAGGTGGGACAAATGGTTGTCTAGGGTGGTCTGAGTGTACTTGTTACTGCCACAGCACCGGGGGCTGGAATAGATGATTTCTATGACCCCTTCCAGCCCTACATCTCTACGATATGTTTGTACAGCACCTAGCGCACTGGGGCCCTAACTGGCACAGGCCAGCTGCCGGTGTCTAACTGCAGTGTAGACATGCCCCGAGTGTTACCACAGTAATAAATAGCCCTTTCAGCTTAGGATATTTGTATGAAGTGATCCCTCCCACTGAGAATGTGCAACAGAACAGATAATTTTCCAGCATGGCAAGCACAATATGCCCATTATTTAAAAACAACCGTAATGTTGTAGGTGGTCTGGATCTGGAATATTTATTCAGAGAGCCAGCCCTTCCTGCAGATGTGTCATTTCATTTCCAGGAGCGTTCTCCTGGCAGAGAGCAGATGAAACAATAGTGCCATGGATTGAACACAAAGCCTCATTAATGGAAACGTACTTAGCAATTACAAACACAAGCCAATTAGCCATAAATCCAGCTAAGAGCCACAGCGGACACTTGTCTTTTCCCCTCTAATTAAGGTGAGTCGGCATCAAGCAAAGATCATCCTGTGATCCTTGCCTCTGCCTTTGTCTCTTTTATGCATCCATTTTCCTTTCCTGTCCTAGCTCTCCCATGCTGACCCCGTGCATGGGAACAATTTGTAAGGCTGCCTGTGTACCCTCTCTTCGATTCTTTCTTAAAACCTACCTCTAAAAATCACCCTCCTCTGATGTCAGCCAGGCAAGCAGGTGGCTGTGACTTCAACTTTCCCGCTAAGTGAATAAGGAAAAGTTATTTACTTGTTCCCACAATATAAGAATGAGGGGTGACCAAATGAAATTCATAGGCAACAGGTTTAAAACAAACAAAAGGAAGTTTTTCTTCACACAGTGTACAGTCAACCTGTGGAACTCCTTGCCAGAGGATGTGGTGAAGACCAGGACTTCAACGGGGTTAAAAAAGAACTAGATAGATTCATGGAGGTTAGGTCTATCAATGGCTATTCGCCAGGATGGGTAGGAATGGTGGCCCTAGCCTGTTTGTCAGAGGCTGGAAGTGGATGACAGGAGAGGGATCACTTGATGATTCCCTGTTCTGCTCTCTCCCTCTGGGGCACCTGGCATTGGCCACTGTCAGCAGACAGGACACTGGGCTAGATGGACCTTTGGTCTGACCCAGTCTGGCCATTCTTATGTCAGCTGCATGTGACCTGATGATCTCCTAACCATCCCATTTGTCTGTACCATCCATATGTTGCATCTGGTCTTACATGCAGATTGGGAGCTTTCTGGAACAGGGACCATCTTCTTTGGGGCATCCAGTGTTGTTGCAACTGTGCTGGTCCCAGGATATGAGAGAAACAAGGTGGGGGAGATAAGGGGTCACCCAAGGCGAAGTGCCCAGTGATGGAGGGTTCGTGGCCGTGTCGGGGGGGCCATGGAGGGTCTAGTGTTCCCTCATAGATTGGGATGGAGGAAGAGGGACAGAGTCCTTGTCTCCCTGCCCCTATCCTCTTCCCCACCCTGCACATTCCTGGCTTTCCCTGGCAGAGAGGCAGGGAGCCGGACAGAGCCACTTCTGTTGGAGGGGCTGCCAGTTTGCTCCCTGCCCGGGCTCAGGAGACAGAGACAAGGTCCAAGCACACCAGGAGTTCCACTTGCTCAGTCCCTGTCCCTGGCAGTCAGGCCCAGGCTGGGGGTGGCCTGCTGCCAACCCAGCGGGCGGGGACAGGGCCCAAGTGAGAGAGGCGGCTGGAATTTCTGCTGAAAAGTTTAATGGGGGGAGGGAAAAATCTCCAAACCAATTGTGTTAGTTGTCTCTCTCTCGCTCGCTGAGCATGCCTGTTAGAAACTGAACACTGAGTTGGCAGCTCATGAATCTCGCAGTATTTGGTGGGTTTTTTCTTAAAGTCCCAGCTCCCAGAATCCTGTGAATTAGAATCTCAGCATTTTAAAAAGTACGTTTCAAGCCCTCATGAGTGCAGGGAAAAGCTTGAGAACATGATACTTGTGCATCCCCAAGGCACGAAACCCCAACAATGAATGAACCCCACACGTTATTATTTTCTTTAAATCTCATGATTTGGCGGAGCATGGGGCCTGGTTTTTTGAAGGCCTGCGGTTGGCAGTACTGCTAACATGCTGCAAGACGGGATCCTCGCTTAGTTCCAGTGATACCTGCCTCTCAGAGCAGCTGCCCCATACAAGGCAGAACAGGCAGGAGCGTAGAGCAACACATCCAGTGACTCTTTGTGAGGGTGGCTGCAGAACGAGCAGACCCAGACAGAGAGCAGAAGATGGCAGCAGAAACTCCGGAGCTGGCTCCACTGTTGAGAGCCCTTCACTGGGTAGCCCGGACGGTGTCATGTAAAGTCCTCACAGATCCACTGCCCCGAATGCCCTGTTCAGTTCCTGGCTGTCGGGAACAGCAGAAACTTAAAAAGCAACGAATAGTCCCGATGCACCTTAGAGACGAACAAAACATGTAGATGGGGTCATGAGCTTTCGTGGGCACAGCCCCCTTCTTCAGATGTGTGGAGTTATTAAAGGTCCAGTTTCTAAATAAATAGTGGATGTTGGGAGAGAAGGAAAAGAAAGGGGAAAAAAGGGAAAAGAATAGTCAGAGTGTCCATGCCACATGAATCTGATAGAGAAGGTACTGAGTGTTCTTAAGTACCCATTGTTTGGTTTTTTATGTCATTAGGATGTGGAATGTAGCAGGCCATCCCTCCAATGTCTTTGTTCATACCTCTGTTGAAGGAATCAAACCTGTAAATGAAGAATAGTAATAGAGAGGTAGCCATGTTAGTCTGATCTTGCTAAAACAAAAGACCCACTTCCTCAGAAAGCTCATCACCTAATAAACCATCTTGTTAGTCTTTAAAGTGCTGCATAGTCCTGTCTTTTGTTTCAGCTACACCAGACTAACACGGCTGCATCTCTATCACTGATGAAAAGTGTGTTCCTTTGGTATATATGGTCATGCCAATTCTCTTCCAGAATATGATCTGAGGAAGTGGGTCTGGCCCACAAAAGCTCATCACCTATTAAACCATCTTGTTAGTCTTTAAAGTGCTACATAGTTTTTCCTTTTGTTTTTGTAAATGAAGTTGAGCTCTGAGGCCTCCCTGTGGAGTTGGCTTGTGAAATTGGCCTAACAGCAGAGTGCATCCTCTGATCAGAACAGTCACACTATTACAGAGACTAGCTCTGTATGCGCGAGATGCTAACGGAGCACTCAGAAATGATAACGTCATGGCGGAGAAACTAAATGAATTCTTTGCTTCGGTCTTCACAGCTGAGGATATTGGGGAGATTCCCAAACCTGAGCCATTCTTTTTAGGTGACAAATCTGAGGAATTGTCCCACATTGAGGTGTCATTAGAGGAGGTTTTGGAACAAATTGATAAACTTAACAGTAGCGAAAGCTTCAGAGGGGAGCCGAGTTAGTCTATAACAGGAAAAACTGAAAAAACACCAAATAGTCTTGCAGCACCTTAAAGACTAACAAAACAGAAAGCTCATGATACAACCTACATATTTTGTTAGTCTTTAAGGTGCTACTAGACTATTTGGTGTTTTTTAAGTTTTAACAGCAACTGGAACCAGATAGCATTCACCAAGAGTTCTGAAAGAACTCAGATGTGAAATTGCGGAACTATTAACTGTGGTTTGTAACCTATCCTTTAAATCAGCTTCCCTACCTAATGACTGGAAGATAGTTATTTACTTATTCCCACAATATAAGAACTAGGGGTCACCAAATGAAATTAATAGGCAGCAGGTTTAAAACAAACAAAAGGAAGTTTTTCTTCACACAGCACACAGTCAACCTGTGGAACTCCTTGCCAGAGGATGTGGTAAAGGCTAGGACTTTAACAGGATTCAAAAAAGAGCTAGATAGCCATTGATGGACCTAACCTCCATGAATCTATTAGCCAGGATGGGTAGGGATGGTGTCCCTAGCCTCCGTTTCTCTGGAAGTTGGTGACAGGGGAGGAATCACCTAAGGATTACTTGTTGGCTATGTCTACACTGGCGGCTTCTTGCGCAAGAACATCTTGCACAAGGATTCTTGTGCAAGAAGTCTTGTGCAAGAACACGTCCACACTGCCATGTGTGAGATGTGCTTTTGTGCCACAGTGCCCATGGCAGTTTGGACGCTCTCTTGTGCAAGAAAGCACTGATGGCCATTTTAGCCATAGGGCTTTCTTGCACAAGAAACCCGAGCTGAGCGTCCACACTGCCCTCTTGCGCAAGAGCTCCTGCGCAAGAGGGCTTACACCTGTTAAAAAAAGAGTGTAGCTCTTGCGCAAGAAGCCCTCTCTTACCACGCCATACTGTAAATCTTCTTGCGCAAGAGCGGGTGGGCAGTGCGGACGCTTTCCGGAAGAACCGCCATTCTTGCGCAATAACCCACCAGTGTAGACATAGCCATTGTGTTTCCTCCCTCTGGGGCATCTGGTATTGGCTACTGTCGGCAGACAGGACACTGGGCTGGATGAACTGCTGGTCTGACCGAGTGTGGCCGTTCTTATGTTCTTAACTCAGTCCATTAGCCCCAAATGGGCACACTAGGTACTTGTGGCTAAGGCACCATTTGGCACAAAGCCACAGGTTGGCGATAGCTACGGGGTGGGTTATGTTCTATTTAACTAAACAGGGAACACAAGTGCACAGCCATTTACATTATGTTGTCATGATCTGAAGCTTATTTATGGCCCTGACAGACAGAGGCAGAATTACAGAGCCGGGGCCTGGCCCCTTTGTACAGCTCCAGCAGTGTAAAGAGGACCGAGAGGTGCCATTAAAGAGCAGCCAGGGATTCCTTGGATAATGCCCAGCTGGTGTAAATATGGCCTAGCCTAGGGGGCATTCCTGGAAAGCCTGCCGGTGGGAGGGAGTGGAACACCATGCCCTCGTCAGCCTGGCCCGCGAATTAGGTCCTAGCTTGCTCTACTACTGAGCAGCACTTAGACTTCTCAAAGTGACGTGACAGCCAGTTTCCCCGAACTCTGGATCCTGCCCAGCTCAGCCACACCGGAGGCTCTGGCCCCTGGTAAATCCAAGCTGGGAAAGGCCTTATGGGGTTATCGCCACCCTGCACCACAGCAGGATGGCTCCTTAGAGCAGATTTTCCAGTGCTTGTCCAGCCGCACGTTAAATATCCCAAACGATGGGGCGGTGGCTAGGCCAAGGAGAGAACCCGTCCCTTGATCGGCGCTGGCTCTGTGGGGACTTCACACCCCTGAGCACTGAGATTACGCTGATCTAATTTTCTAGTGCAGACCAGGACTCCTGTTTCAGCATGAAAACGATCCCGTTGGAGAATTCTCGGTACCTGCCAGTGCCGCATCCACTGTCCTTTGATCTCCCCGACAAGCCAACCACCGGCTTATGGAAGTGCTAAATCAGGCCCCTGTTAGTGTCATTTCTAGCTCATCTTGCTTTTGCCTCTGCTCCTGCACATAGGGATTTTAGTTCATAAACTCACATTCTGTGCAATCCGCTTAGCCACTTTTGGGTGTAGAACCTCTGTCTCTTCTCTCAGATTGGAAGCCTCGGCCGGCAGAAGATCCATCAGTCCCAAAAGCATGGAGCTCACTATCTGGGCAATGTTCTCATCCCTGCGCCCCTCACAGCAGCTAGATTCTAGACTAGCTTCTGCAAACCCTCTAGCATAGTTCCCTCGCTCTCCAGCTCTCTGTTGAGCATTACAGTACTCTTCCTTGTCACCTCTCAGCTACTCTTAGTGTCTCCCACTTGTCATCAATTGTGGACTCAGCCCCTTTTCTATTAGCACTGGCTTGGATTATTCTCGCCCTGCTGCTGCCTCACTTCAGCTGTCTTCTCAAAGCGTAACATCCACTTCACTCTTATCAGCATTTAACAGCACGTCGCCACTCGCAAGCCAGCCGGTGGCGAGGTGTTATACAGCCCGGTTCCTCACAGGCTTGGTGGAGTGGAACAGACCTGTCACCCACCTTAGGTTGACTGTTCCCTGGATCTGACACCACTGGGGAGCCATTCGGAAGCCGGGACAGCTGCAAGGCCTTGGAAGGCCGGAAGCCTCAGTCTAAACGGGTGTATGCAGAGCAGTTATTGCCCTACTTGCTGGCTTGTTTAGCCCTGAGGGGTGAACGAGATGCTAAGCTATTTCCCCACATCTCGACTTAGGCGGGAAAGTGGCAACTCTGGTAAAGGCTGGTGTTACCACCTCCATTTCATGTTCAGTTATGTTGGGGGGAGTGAAAAGAGGAGATTGGCTAAAGGGGGGTGCACCTCATGTTCCCATTTCTCATCTATGGAAAAAGAGGGGCGGGGGCTTTATTTTTGGCAGCTGATTTCATCTTTTCAGCATTAAAGATGAACGTTGGTGCAGAAACCCAGCATGTGGCTGCAGGGCTGAATGCCTGGGGCCGGCGTAGGGGGGGTGACGTTATCTTGACTGAGGCAAGTGAGCATTGGGAGATCTAGCTGTGACGGCTGGGCACGGTGGCTGAACTCTGCAACCGTGAACACTCTGCCACGCGCCGAGCTGCAGTTCACTGATTCGGTGGTGCCGCCCACGCTGGCAGGGTAAGTGCAGACCTGGCGCTATTTCCTGAGAGCCCCAGCACCTGGGGCCCCCTGAGAACCACAGCTTGCTGTTAAAAAGTGAATTTCTCATCTCTGTGGTTATGGAGAGATGCCTGGAAACTGGGCCCCTCTTTGCCCTAAAAGAGGCACCACAAGGCACCTTGTATTACCTGTAAGCGGTGTCACTGCCACACTTTGGGCAACCGCACTCATGCCCTTCAGCAGCCCAGCCAGGGCCCTCTCGCTCAGCTTTCAGCCCTGGCCCTTTGAGGATGGATCCCCAACGCGCACTCACATCGGACCGGGGTTTTTACAGGCTGCAGAGGTCAATGCATTCACTGCACTATTCCCAGCACAGGCAGGCGGCCCAGGCTCACCCGCTGGCTTTCCCTTTCAGAGACCAGTAACAGCAGTTGTAAGACCACCCAGTTCTTTCCGGGCAAGCCTGTTTTATTTGTGTGGTAAAAGCGTACCGAGAAAACATCCCAGAGACAATAAAAGAACCGATGCGCGGGCGAATAAACTTACCAGACACCACCCCAGCTCTAACGTGGGCTCTGACAGGAGCTGTCCTTCAAATCCCCACCCAAAGGGTTTCCTTGAGGTGACAAGTCCATCGCCGCCTCAGCGCAGAGCTAGCAACCAATGGGGCCTCCGTCGGCCCGATCCTTCCAACCCACCCTAAGGCCTGGGCCCCCCGCGGGGCAGGAGCCTGTCCGATAGTTGGAACAGGAAGAAGGCCCGAGCCTGCTTAAAACCAGCCTATCTACCCAAAACCCCTCTCTTTGTCTGCCGGCCCCTAGAGAATCCAGTCCCAATGAGGAGATGTGACTGTCTCCAGATGGTGGCTTCACGGGGCTGATACCGAGGAAGGACATTAGCATCCCTCCCTGACGCAAGGAGTTACGTGCAACAGCACATGCACAGTTGCATGTAATGACCTGGAGCCCAGAGGTGAAATCTCTACTTCAGTAAGGTTGGTTTGAATTCCATAAGGTTTGTTCAGGATAGTCCGGGGAATGGTCTGTTGCCGACACACTCTCTGGGCAGTAACTAGCCAGCTCTCCCTGCCCCTGGTGCAATGTATGAGATCCAACATCGGTGGGGCAAGGCGAGGGAGGAGGAGTGCAGCCTCAGTCTCATCATGGCACTTTTCCCTTGAGCCGCTGCATGGGTGGGTGGTCTGCAGGGCAAGCCAGGATCTGGAAAGGAATGGCTGGAGCGGTAGCTGCCCTTTGAGGCATCACCAAACCCTGCACAGAGCCTCCCTCCAGATGCAATGCTGACTGTAGCAGGATTTGTTTGGGTGGTTTCTCCCTCCGAGCTCTGAAATCTTCCCCGAGGGAAGTTCTGGAGACAGCAGCTGATCTACGGAAGCTCTGCTCCATCAGTCACGCTGCTGTGGGGAGAGGACAGGGTGGCCCAGAGATTAGGTCACATGGGTAGGACTTGTAGAGTGGGGTTCACAGCCCAGCTCTGCCACAGACTTCTTCTGTGGCCTTAGGCAAGTCACTTACCCTTTCTGTACCTTACTTCCTATTTGTATAGCCGGGATGATAACTTTGCCCTGCCCTGCCTCATGGGTTGTGTGAGGCTAAATAGGCTAAGGTGCTGATGTAATATGAAGGCCGCCCTAATACCTTAGTTGGAGGCACAGGACTATATGGCCCAGTTTCTCAGGGCCAACAGAATAGGGCCAAGTTTTTCAAGAGAGGTCAGTACTCAGTGTGTCTAAATGGGAGCTGGGCTCTGGGGAAAATCTGGCCCAGTTGATGAGCTCTATGGAAACGCTGGCTCGTGACACCTGAGAGCACTGCTATCATCTTTGGATTGTTATTAAAGAAGAGCTCAGGGAGAGTGAGTCAGGTGCTGCTAACAGTGATTTGACACCCGCACCATCTGGCCACTGCCCTTGCTTTTGGTAGATTAAGGACTAGAAAGCTTTTATGAAGTCAAAAAAAGAAAAGAGCGATGCGGCATCTGGGTTTCCCACTGTTTGCTGGTAATTAAGTTTGTCACAAACTTGACAGAGCTGGGAACAATTGAGAGGGGCAGAAAGAGAAGACAAGGGAGGGAAAATATAATGAATCTCTCTCGAGAGTGCTTTTACTCTGACTCTGTTACAGAAAAATGATTAAAAGAAATAATGGTATTTCCAGGGTGGTTTCCCCCAGTTCCACGACAGATATAAATCAAGCCTAATAAAGTGGGGTTTTGTTTGTTTAAAGCTCAGGTAATGTCATTCCGATATCAGCTGGCTACATTCCAGTTTGGGTCTTTTGTATCAGTTCAAATGTAGTTTCGCTCTTTGCTTTTTGCTTACTCTAACTTAGGGACTAATATTGTACCTCAGTGGTAAAGTTTCCCAGGTGTGGACTGGGCCACTTCTCAGCATAAGGAGCTGCCCAGGTCATTTTTCTGTCATGAGGTTTGTCGAGCTAGCTTTAGGGGAACGTTCCTTATGTTTAGCTGCAGGAGGTGGCTTAAGCTTTAACAGGGCTCTATTCACTCTCTCTTTCTCACCTGCAGCTTCCATGTTCCAGGCTGTGGTCCTGTCTGAGCGCCTATGCCAAACCTCATCAGGGCTGCCTTAAGCTGGATGGGAGGCCCCAAAAGGAAAGCAGAGGGTAGTGTGAGTTTACAGGAGCAAGTCAGCGGCCCAATACCCCAACCTTGTCAGTCAGAGGCATTGTGTTGCTGGAAGTGACAACTTCGGGATCAACTACAAGCCAAAGTCAGCTCACAAACTCTTGCGGATATGAAAGGCTCCATGCGCCCTGGGATCTGGCCAAATTCCAGCGTCACTAATTATGATCTAACTACCTAAAGTTTTCCCTGCAATTTCGGCTGGACATGATAGTCTCAACCTGTTCCAGAGCTGCTGTGCTCTATTAGGGTAGGTCTACACAGCAGCATTATAGTGTGCGTCTACCCAGCAATCCGTTACTTTGAAATAATGTCGAGCTGGAGGTCGTCTTACTCCGACTCCTAGTAACCTTCATTTCACCGGGAGTAAGGGAAGTCAGAGAAAGAGTGCTCTTCCTTTGACTTCCTGCTATGTAGACAGCGCCAAAAGCCCAATTAAGCCATTTCGACTTCAGCGACACAACTGACATAGCTGAAGTTACATATCTTAATCCGACTTTTGCCCTGCAGTGTAGACGTGCCCTTATTACATTGCTGCTGGATTCCACCCTTACAAGAGGGCACTTAACAGTAAACTGAAAAGAAAATTGTAAAAGTGGTTGATTTTTACCTTTTTTTGTTCCTGAGTCATGAGGAGATTATGGTCTCGCACTTTTTAAAACTTTCCTGAATGACCTTGGCAAGAACATTGGTGGGCCTGAGCAGGAATGTTACATCCTTGTGTCCTAAGCTAGTAGGCCACATCCCTGCAACTGATTCTGAAGGCTTGTCTGCATGAGAAAGTTCCACCAGTTTAACTTTGATGTGTTTAAAAAGAGATTATGTTAAAGTGGTGTTAAACCCTGTGGAGACACTGAGTTTGGTTTGGGTTAAGTCAGTAAGGAATTAACAGCTGGTAAATTGGTAAAAACTATCCTTAAACCAAAATAAGAGCATGTCTGCACTCAAAGGCTGCGTCTATACTGCAACTCTATTTTGGGATACCAGAGTATCCCTAAATAACTATCCAATGTCTTCACAGCAAGCCCATTTTTTTGAACTATAATGGGCTCACTATTCCGACATCCCTGTAAACCTGATTCCATGAGGAGTAAGGAACGTTTCAGAATAGCGGGTTATTTTTAAATTTGGTGCTGTGTAGACAGCGCCAAATTATGAAATAAGCTATTTCAAAATAAGATCGAAATAAGATATGCAATTTGCATAGCTCAAATTGAGTATCTTATTTCGACCTACGGTGCAATGTAGACACACCCAAACTTGCACTGGTTTGGTTTTAGGTGTAGTTTGTGTACAGACAGGGCTCCTACCTCAGTACCCCATCTGCCCACCAGTTCTGGTGAGAGAACTGCAGGTTACATCGTCATGGCACACCTCTCATCAGATCCGCCAGAGAACCTACTTACTTATTCTGTTTGTTTATTTAGGTCTTTGGCATGTGCCAGTTCTGTGCTCTGTTCTCCCATCCCATCTATTACACCATATTGCACATTTCTTCTCCGTTGGCACATCAATAAAGGATAATAGAGTTGACTTCCAACCCTCCCATCCTCCGCCTGCTCCTTGCCAAAGGCCGGTGGGGAAAGGTGAGGTTTGCATCTACTTACACTGTCAGCTCTTCGCAGCAGGGACTGTGTTTTGTTCAATAGTAATAGAGATGTAGCCGTGTTAGTCTGGTCTTGCTGAAACAAAAGACAGGACTATGCAGCACTTTTACGGCTACATCTCTAATCTTGTTAGTCTTTAAAGTGCTGCATAGTCCTGTCTTGTGTTTTGTTCAGTGTTTGTTCAGCACGTAGCACCAGGGGTCCCTCCCTTGGACTTAGGGGCTATGGTAACACCATCTATTATTATTGTTTATTTTGTTCCTAACTTGCCAAGACCAGCCAGCCTGATGTTGCTACTGATTCCAGTGTGAAAAGCAATGGACAGAAACTTTGTTTTTTTGGGGTTTTTAAATATCTGGACCTGTCTTTATATAAGAAAGAGCACCCAGGTTTTTCTCATGTTAAAACACGCGGAGAGAAAGCATAACTTTGTAAAAAGCTTGGAAGAGCACAATGACACAGTAGGAAAAAGGGAGGAGGAGTTGCTCTGGTCATTCTTTTTGTGTTGCATTTTGCCTTTCGGTCATGCATGAATGGATGCTTCTTTCTGTTATTTATACTCCTGAAAAAATGAGGTATACGGGTTCTTTCGAAAAAGGGGTTTTTTTTTCCTAAAGAACCCCGTCTAGACTGCGGTTTCTTTTTCGAAAAACCCTTTTGCAAAAAAGCGCTCTCACATGATTATGCAAATAAAGCGCAAGATTTGTAAATCCGCGCTTCATTTGAATTTTCGATCAGCCTCATTTACATTCCTCTTTCGAAAGAGGAATGTAGTTTAGACATAGCTGGAATCGGGTCCCCTATAAAGCTCACTAGCTACCATTATTACAGTGAAATGCATCTCTGGCTTTGAGCTGTTGCTTCATTAAATTCCCTGTTAAGGTTGGTTAGATGTCACCTCTGTCTTTCCCCCGGCGTCCTCTTGAACATTTTCCAGCTTAGACAAATGAGATTTGTGCCCACCACATCCCCCACCCTCACCCTTTGCTCTGTGCCAGTTGTTTTTCAAGGGTGGAAAGTGCTTGATTTGTCTGAACTTGCAGCTGCAGCTAAGAGCACCAAAACAGAGCCTGCCAACTTGCTAAATCGAAGCCCCATACTTTGAAGCAGTCTCATTCCTAAGGCTGCAGTCCTGAATGCTTACTGAGTTGTCATGCTGGGAATTTATGGGAGTTATTTAACAGTGCCTAAGAAATATTGCTGTCTATTTTTTGGCTGACACATTGTGATTCAAGAAGCCTCCATGACAGCTGGTGTGTCGGAGAAGTCTCCTAGCATGATTCCACTTGGCCACCTTTGTAGTCCCCTATCAATTAAGACACATTGGGGTGATAAAGATGAATGTGTCAGCAGGACTAAAAGAAGAAAGAGGCAGAAGCTGCTTCCAACTCGAGGTATAATCCGCTCAGTCCCCTTTCATGTTATCCGTCTCAGTCCTCCTGACGAGGAGAATGAAGGAAGGCAGCCACGGTTTCAAGGGAGAGAGAAACTTTTCAACTTTCTGGCAACTTGCTTCAAATTTTCATTTATGTTTCAGTTAATGTATTTCAAGTTTTCCGCTCTGGTGCACTATATACGGGGTAACACCTGCTGAATACAAAACTTTGATTCACTCTTTCCACAACCCCTGGTCCCTCTGCCTCTTGGTGACAGCTGTGCCTGGATAAGCCAATATGATCTCAGAATATTTTAGCTATCTTTTGCCAGACTCTGATTACCATTTCGTAAGTCCCAGCCCAGCTCACCAGCAGTCTTCCTGGAAGGCCTTTCACATGTTCATTACGCAGACTCAGGATCAGAAGTGGGCAAGCGTCACACTATTGGCTTGGAGGGAATGACACCAGTTACAACGTGGACGGCTGAGCAGGCAGCTTGCAAGTTATCCCATTTGTCAGAGCTCTGTATGCTGCCGAGCGTGTGGGACTCACACTCCCCATTGAATGAAACATCAAGGGAGTGAAAATGAGAACAAAAATGCAGGCAGTTGACGAAATTCTTCATTGGGAGATTTTCCTTTGTGCTTTGAGTATTGTCAGAGGCAGAGAAAAGTATTGGAGATGCCTGGGACCCGAGGAAAATCCAAGCATATGTGCTTCCCATGGTAGGTTCCTCAATCCACACTGAGTCCTGCAGTCTCACATCGGGTCCTACTCTGGTGGGAGGGTCTGCCATGATCATCTGGAAGGATCAAGAGCAGAGATAACTGTGAAAGGAGGAGATGGATCTTGCTGGGGGCGTTAGAAAATGGGTGGGAGAGTGTAAATGGAACTGAAGGAGCACACACCTCATGCTGGATGTGGTAGGAAAGTGAAAAATAAAACATTAATTGAAATTTACTTCTCTCCTGGAGTTTGTGAACAGCACAACTGCCAAGCTGCCTGTGGCTGATGATGCCAATTTTACATTTCCGAATGCTCATCCTCTGCTGCATGTGCTGCCAGAAGCTGTGGAAAGGCAGAACAGTTGCAGAAGCAGGGAAATTTCCCTTCTGGAGTTCAGTGATTGAGCTGCCCTCATTGCTTATTCTCCAGAAAATAAGAAGTCTAAGCATTTGTGGACCCTCTAGCCCAGGCCCCTGCCATATTTCAGCGAACAATGGGTAAGCTCTTCCCAACTCCTCACCTCTCCTGCCACCAGTGCCGGGCAGGGGCCACGTTAGACCTCACCACAGAGCTGTGAACAGAGGCAGCTCGCAGGAGAGTTTCAGAGGGTGTGGAGAGAGCTTCACGCCAGTGGTGGGACAGTGTCGGTGACCTCCAAGAGATGTGACGGGTTCTCTTTCCTGCCAGAAGCCAGCTAGGATAACCTGTGCATGAAGTGCAAGAGGAGGTACGGATCCACGCATCCCAGATGTCCAGTGTTCCAGGGCTGGGATGGCTGGGCTGAGGAGCACGAGCCTACAGCAGAAGGGGCAGATCTGAGGGCTAGCCTCCCCCAGCCAGCTGTTCATGGTTTCTCTGAATGCTCGAAGGAGAGTGAGTTAAACTCACTGGCTTTGTCCACACTAGTGGGTTATCCATGTGAGCACCGACATATTTTCACTAATGGACGTATTTTGCCTTGTCCACGAAGGGATGGTAACCCGGGTCAGTTACTGTCTTAAACATCCACCTTTTCTCCTAGTGTAGACATGGTCCCTCAGTTACCTTAACAACCCTTCTGCATCTGGTGACGGCATCAACTACAGGCCCAAAGACAACATAAGTACTGGCAATGGTCCAACCAGTCCACAGCTGCGGGGACTGCTCCTGCGCCAATGCATGACAAACCGCCAGTGGGTCTCTGTCCGGTATGTCCAGGCAAAGGGACAGCCCCAACTGGCATTGAAAAACCATGGCAAGAGATCCCAGTGAACATGTCTGGCCTTCCTGTCGGCCTGCAATTAGACTGAATTAAAAGCACAATCCATTCCATGCTCATTGCTGACCGGTTGTGGAGCTGCTGCTAACCCGCTGTCTGGCAAATATGCATGTGTCTTTTCTTTACGGCTTCCTGGGTCAAGTGAGGATTATTTGCACCTGGGGACAATATAATCCCTAGCCACGTGGCACCACAGGACAATTTCCAACATAAATCTGTGCAGCCATGGCGAATTCTAAGGGCGGAGCCTTCTGAGATGAATGAGCACAGGTGTACTGAGGAATATTTACCGGTGCCGAGATAATTAGTCACGAGGGCCCAAGAGAAGAGAAGACAGCATGAAAATATCAAAAGTGGGCTTGACACTTGTCTCAACCCCTCCCGGCAGCCACCTCATAGCAGCCGCTGTTCTCCAAGAGCAGACAGAGCAGCAGCTGCTGGCCAGATGCCCAGCTCCAGCAGCAACCCAGGAGTAAGCCTGGGCCGAGAGCAGGAGTGCCTGAAAGCAGCCCCTGGCCCATATCCTGGCCTTCCAGGGTGCGCCATCCAGAGCAGGGGGAGAGTCCGGGGGTCCCCACAGCAGCCTGGACTGACCACTCTGGCTTGGGCTCCTGGGTCCCACAGCCTACAGTCACTGCTCTCCACTCCCCGAGGGCAGCGTTATGCACTGCCCAGCTCTGGCTGCTGGCCTCTGAGCGGGTCAGGCAGTGGGGTGTCAGGGGAAGAGGAGGATCGGGGGCAGGGCCTCACGGCGAGGATGGTTCAGGAACAGGTCGTATTCATGCCAAAACTAGTAAGAAGAAGAGGCGCGTATCCTGCAGTGAAAGGATACGCCCCTCTCTAGTGCACGGGGACCATCTTTGGTTTCTGTTCACAGACTGGGGGATCCCCATCTTCTTTGCCTTCTTGTTGACCTGTTTTGGCCCGCCAGGGGTTCATTGTTTGCTGGTGTCTCCGATGGTTTCCCATTGACAGTTTGGGGATTGCGCAAGGCAGGCAGCAAGTTATCTGGGCCCGTGGTGCCCAGGCACCACCAATATTCAGGAATATGAGCCCAGCTCCATGAGTGGTTGGACTTATAGTCAGAGGCGACCCATCCACAGGGGGAACCACCGGGCCATGCGCTTTGGGGGGCCTTGAGCTTCAAGGGGAGGTTAATGGGGGGCTTAGCACCAGTAGCAGCAAGTGACCTGGCCCCAGCCCGTCCCAACGCCGCTCTCTTTTGCCCTGGGGCTCCTAGTGTCACTCGGGGGAAGGGGCAGAAGCTGGAAAGAGTCAGGAGAGGAGTTTTGGGGAAAGGGTGGGGTAGAGTAGGGTGGGCTGGGGCTGGGTGGCTCACACCTGCCAGCGTCAGGCCCCCCAGTAGCCCTTCTAGGCCACCCTGGACTCCTTGTGCCCCTGAAGTGTGGGGCTCCCCAAAACATGGAGCGCAGGTGATTGCTTATGGCTCTGTGGATCTGTTCTGGTCACCACCAAGAATTCTACAAACCTGGAGTGCACGTCGAGCCAGGCTAAACAACTGAGCCGCGCATTGTATCACTGCCTAATTGGGGTGGCGTGACGACTTCCTCCAGCCCGAATGGACTGTCCCCAACATCTTGGCCCCAGTGCCTGCCTGGCCCGGAGGCAGACTATCAATGCATTGTTGTGACTAGGAAGCCTTTTGCTAATACGTCACAAACAGAAAAAGTGCCCTTGTCCCAGATCTTCACTGCGGATCATTTCTCTGTGTACCCAGCTCAACGTTCTCTGAAGATGTGCCCAGAAGTATCCCCCCCGTGCGCAAGTCGGGGTGGCCCCATTATCTCATTCTGAGGGACATTTCGGCAGCCTTCTCTGGGGGAGAATGCCCCCCGCTGGCATCCGGGGAGCGGAGCGTTCGCTCTGCTCCAGAAGCAGCAATTGTATTGATGGTTAATAATTAAAAATCAAAATAACCGCTTGCCTGCGGGCGCTGAAGCATTAAATTGCCGGGCCGGGGGGGGTCCAGGCCTTTCACATTCGCTCAGGTGGCAATTTCCCAGAGCTTCCTTCACTGGACACATTTGGGAGGTAGGAAAGGGGATCAGGTTCATGGCAGCATTAACAGTGTTTCCCTTCTCCGGCAGAGTGCAAAAGCATTTTCGTTTGTTTATTTTTTCCTTTGCTGCTCAGCGTGAATAAATTCAGCATCACAGCTAAGAACCTAAGAACGGCCAGACCGGGTCAGCCCAAAGGCCCATCCAGCCCAGTGTCCTGTCTGCCAACAGAGGCCAATGCCAGGTGCCCAGAGGGAGTGAACAGAAACAGGGAATCCTCAAGTGATCCCTCCCCTGTCGCCCATTCCCAGTTTCTGACAAACAGAGGCTAGTGACACCATCCCTGCCCATCCTGGCTAACAGCCATTGATGGACCCAACCTCCATGAATCCATCTAGCTCTTTTTTGAACCTTGTTAAAGGTCCTGGTATTCACCACATCCTGTGGCAATAGTTAGTAGCACCCCAATGGCCCTGCCTCGTCGCTCATTAGCAGTGTGGTAACAGGGGAGTAAGTCCACTGAAGTTATCTGCAGGTGGGCTGTACGGGGCCAGCAATAGGATTTAACCAGGCTACTGAAGTCCCGCCTGGGCCAGTCGGGGTAACAGGAAGGTGGCTTGATCAGCACACTGGGTGACAACGCCAAGGCGACCTCTGTGATCCAGCCTGTCACAATGGGGCTTTCAGAAACATGCCACAAATGGCACGAGCCATGAAACCCTTGCAAGAGCTGCTTATGAGGTGCACCACGCTGGAGAACTGCACTCAGCATGTCTGCCTGTAGGCAGATCAGCCCGCCCGAGCGCAGGTGAACTTCTGGCACCAAGACACAAGATGTGAGGCCACAGGCATTTCCTAAGGAAAACAGCAATACGCTCCAAGCAAGACACCCAGGCGGCCATGTTCTTCTTCCCCCGGGGACGTCATCCTTTGGTCAAACCCCCGCTAGGGCACAGAGACCTCACCTGGCTGCACAGCATAACTGCGCCTGCATGTCATACCTGTGCAAGGGAGGATGGGTCCCAGGGGCCCAGACAGCTGCATTTCTACATGGAAGGGGGGGATTTATACCCACAGGGCTGACCCTGGGAGCCCTGGATTTGGTACCGATGGGGTGTCAGTGGCACACCTAAGGACTTAGCAAGGTGCAGTCCCCAGATCTGGGGAGCCTAAAACTGGGCATTTCCATTTGAAAAGAATTAACAGCCACTTACCTGAAGACCAGAAGGGACCATTGAGACAATCTAGTCTGACTTTGTGAACGCCCCAGGCCATGGAATTTCACCCCGAGATTCCTCCATCACACCCATCCCTTGCTCCCTCGTAAGCCGCAGCCTCTCCTCCCGCAAGGTACACTCCTGTTCCCAGTCCTCTTGCTCGCATTGCATGTTGGGACTGGGACGCATGTTGCTCAGGGACTGCCGCTGGGCTGCCATGGAGGATGTGCCCACGGACAAGGCTCCAGCTGCAAGAACCGAAGGAACAAGGGCAGCCTTCCCGATCATACCAGGCTCCAAGCACCAGGTTAACGCTGGCACTGCATGGAGCACACCACCGCAGCGAATACAACACCAGAGGTGCAAGGTCCCATTATGTCTTTTAAAAGAAGTGCCTGCCTGCGAGGGCTAACACAAGGCAGTGCGCCGGGCAGCCCATGATTTGGTTTGCACGAGAAGCCCCCAAAAAGGGAAGGGAAGCCTCTGGCGGCCACTTCTCAAACATCTGGGACGAATGGCTTCAGCCTGTAGCCATCCCCCTTCCCATAGCAAGCAGGATGGGGCTTGAGGGCAGGTACCAGTGCCCAGACACAGAAGCAATTGGAGTGTTGGTCAGTTTGCTTGTGTAAAGAGACAGCACTGGGTTGGGGTGGGGAGGACCAGGATTTGCACAGACAGTGTCACACGCCTTCCCTTCCTTAACATGCGGCCTATGGTCTGAGACGATCCCTTCGGCCCTGGTCTACACTAGGGAGTTATTTCGAAACTAGCCAATAGCCCGTCATAAAACAGGATTTTCGGGTCCCTCCTCCATGTCCGTCTCTCTCTCTCTCTCCTCCTCCTCCTGCCTCCCCTCTCTCTCTCTCTCTCTCTCTCTCTCTTCCTCCTACTGCCTCCCCTCTCTCTCTCTCTCTCCTCCTACTGCCTCCTCTCTCTCTCTCTCTCTTCCACCTCCTGCCTCCCCTCTCTCTCTCTCTCTCTCTCTCCTCCTCCTGCCTCCCCTCTCTCTCTCTCTCTCTCTCCTCTCCTCCTCCTCCTGCCTCTCCTCCTCCTCCTGCCTCCCCTCTCTCTCTCTCAGCTCTCCTCCGCCTCCTGCCTCTCTCTCCGTCTCTCTTTCTCTTCTCCCCCTCCTGCCTCTCACTCAGGAGACCGTGGATCCCAAATGGCCATTTGGGCTCGCGCTCCATGTGCTGCATGGAGAGCGTGGAGCCCAAATGAGCAGCTGCCACTTGCTCCCACGCGGCCTGGCTGAGCGGCGCAGAAGTCAGCCGAGTGCCACGGCGGGAGGCGAAGGGGGGCGGGGTGGTGACATTCACGGCCAGGGGGCAGGGCCTGGAGCTGCTGTCATGCCGCTTGTCACCGCCCCACCCCCCTTTGCCTCCCGCCGTGGCACTCGGCTGACTTCTGCGCCGCTCAGCCAGGCCATCGCGTGGGAGCAAGTGGCGCAAGCGACCATTTGGGCTCCACGCTCTCCATGCAGCACATGGAGCGCGGAGCCCAAATGGCCATTTGGGATCCACGGTCTCCTGAGTGAGAGGCAGGAGGGGGAGGAGAAGAGAAAGAGAGAGACAGAGAGAGAGACAGGAGGCGGAGGAGAGATGAGAGAGAGAGACAGGGGGAGGCAGGAGGAGGAGGAGAGAGAGAGAGACGGAGCGAAAGACCGGAGGCTCAGGAGAGAAGACCGACGTGGAGGAGAGACCTGAAAATCCCGTCTTATGATGGGCTAATAAGAAGCGAAAGATGTGACTCAGGCAACAGCGCCACCCAGAGGGAACAGCCAGGGAGGCAACAGCGCCGCCCAGAGGGAACAGCCAGCATTTCAGCAATAGCGCCGCCCAGTGGGAACAGCCAGCATTTCAGCGTTACAGACTCTCAGACATTGGGCTACTATATATATGATAATGCCCATATTTCAAAATAACTAGCAGAGCATCCACACTACAAGCCCGTTATTTTGAAATAACAACACCTGCTTTCCACAAGGAATAACGCTTATTCTGAAATAGTTATTTCAAAATAGCAGAAGTGTGGACTGTTTGGTGCCGCTATTTTGAAATAACGACTCCCCAGAGTCATTCAAAGTAATTACTCCCCAGTGCTTCCTGGGGCTCTAAGTCGAGGCAGCGCATCCACATTAACGGAGCATGCCTCAGACTCATTTCGAGGCTTCCCTATAGTGTGGCCACGCTATTTTGAAACAGTTATTTTGGGAGTTATTATTGCAAAATAAGTTATTTTGGAATAATTTCCTGGTGTAGACATGCCCTTCCAAGCGCAAGCAGGGGGCATGCCCTGGAACATTTTGGTTTTCGGTTTTTGTTGGGGATCATCAAACGGTGGTGGATGACTTCAGCACGAGCATTTATGAATTTCCCCCATGTCCCCTAGGTCACTGGATGCAATATCCCTCTCCTGGGTGTAATGGGTGGAAAGGGAACAGAGATGCAGGCGTATGGGCATAGACCTGAACCGTGCCCTGTGATGCTGTGTGCCACAGTGATGCCAGAACACTTAATACCACGTGGGGTGGGAAAGTGTCCAACCGTGGGGGGCTGGAATAAGGCAGCCTCCCCAGCAACGTTCTGCAGAGGATGGCAGAGTGCCTCCGGAGAGCTTCCTAGCAATGGCCATGGGGGCTTCCCAGTCCATCCCCAGACACATAAACAGCCTCCTCCAAGGAGCACCCTCTGGGTAGCCGGACCGGCCACCACAGCATCCCAATTGTTCAGCTCCCGTTAAACATTCCACACAGCTGCATTTAACCCCTGCAGTGCGATGGCCAATGTGCACTTGCTAGAAGTGCCCAACCCGCCGTCACGGTTGGGCAACAATAAGTCCTGGGAGGGGATTGGTTCTAGAGCCAGGGGAAAGGACCTGGCTGTGGGAGAGATGGGGTATAATTACCTCCGCTTGCCTGCCGTGCATTCGCCTCCTCCTCTTCCTCATCAACAACGACCTCCAAGTTGTTGCCTGAGGCCCCAGGGCAGTGTCAAGGTACTGGTGGGGTCCCCGCCTACAATGGCACGCGCCATGTCTGTGGCTCAGAACCAGAGCCTTGTCTGAGCTCCTTTATTGAGTACGTTCCATCCTGGAGCACGTTTGTGGCCCCGGGCATGGTCAGCTGTGCTGAGCTCTTCACACTGGTCAAACAGGAAATGAAATTCACCCTGCGGTTCCTGTGTACCTGGCTGAAGTGCAGTTGAGTTGAGAGTGCTCTCCAGAGCAGTCATAGCAAAGCACTGTGGGATGTCTCCTGGAGGCCAATCCCTTCAAATTACACAGCGCTGTATCTACACTACCCCAAAGTCAACTCTAATGCTATGCCTCTCGCAGAGGTGGAGTATTTATAACAGTGGCAGGGAACCTTTTTTGGGTCGGGGGCCACCAACCCACCTTAAAATCAGTCAGGGCTGCACACAAGTGAGAAGCAAAAAAAAACCCAAACCCCTTCACTGATGTGGCCCCCCGACTGAGCAGCAAAAAGACTCTCCCCACCTTCCCCTTGCACACCAGAGTCTAAGGGGGCCCAAGCTAGTAGATTTTGTGTGCTCCAGCCCTGTGGGGGCAAGGCAGGGGGGCTAGAGTGCCAGCATGGGCTCCCCAATACTGGGAGTGGGAACCCTGAGCCTCTTGGGCAAGATCCAGGCAAGCCAGGAGCTACATCTGGGCCCCGGGCCTTAGGTTCCCCACCCCTGATTTAAAAGCTCTTTACGTCTGTGGCAAGGGCTCAGTAGTTTGGAGACATTCATTATTAAATCGACCTAACGCAGCTTATTTTGACCAACACCATAGTGTAGACCAGGCCACAGAAATACATTCTACCGCAATGGTTACACTTCTGTTTAGGCTGACACAGTGATCTCAGCAAGTAAAATGAACAGATTGTTCAACTGGATTCTTTTGATTCAAATACTGCTTGCCTTTGGCTCATATAGCTGTTCAGGGATCTTAATCTCAACGCACTCGCCCCAGGTTGCAGGCTATATTGTTCTTTGTTAAATTATAAATCACTTAAAAATATCACGCAAAGAGAACTTTGCTAGCTCCCCACATGCCCAAACCTAAATCTCTTTAGCTTGGAAAAATGCATTTGGATGAATGAAAATGGAATGTAAATATTAATTCATGTACATGTTTTCCAGTCAATTTTGCATAGCTACATATAAAAGGTCAAATAAATAATGAATGCTGTGGAATAATTGACATGGACCGTGTTTCTTCCTTTGGATGTTATAATTACTGTTACGGATATATTCCAATGAATTACTGAAATTCACAGAATAAATAATATTAACATTAATTTGTCCCCAATAAGTATGTGAATAGCTGAGTTCAAATACCTGCTTAATTCTGCTCACCAGTTGTGTTCTGGTGACACTAGCTCCCTCGCTGCTAGTGGGAGGGGTAATGCTTCCCGTGGGCTCCCGGTTGAGTTTCTCCATTGTTAAATTCAGCTACTGGGGCAGTAGAAGCAATTCTCATGTATTATGCCTTCTCAGCATCATAGAGATCAAAACTCCTTTATGAAGCACAGGGCACAGGGGTTTGGTATAATGACAACACTAGCCTTGTATAAGACTGTGATGACTGCTTTGTGCTTCTATACCGCCTCACAGCTGAGAATGTCACAGTCGCTTACAAAAAGCAATTAGTTAAGACCTACAATCGCCCCATGACGTCTGTGTTATTATCCCAGTTTCAGAGCAAAATTAAGTATAGAGAGGTTAAGGGCCTGCCGGTGCAGTTGCATGCCTGCTTTGTGTGAATAACTCCAGCTGTGTGCACAGGTTGGGCAGTTGCGCAGGCAACTAGTCAGATATTAACGTAACTAGGCATTTGCAAGTTTGAGTCCCTATTTTATGCATGCAGCCCAAGTAACAACAGCCTGCGTAAGTTTGATGGTTTATGCCGTACAGGCCAGATATGCAAAATAACTCAGCACGTTGGTGACACAGGGCCATCCACGGTTTACTCACTTACACACTGTTGTTACCATCTAAGCATCATGTAAGCCATCACTGGAAAAATAGTCACTCACTGATCATGAACATTCTTGCATGACATGAGCACAGAGTGTGTGCAAAGAGTTGGGAATAGGCGCTAGAATTATGTTCTTTAAAAGTGTTTGGCAGGCAATGTGTACCCTCGTTTGCCAGTGACAAAAGGATGCAAATTTGCTAGTTTCTCCAGGTAGAGACAACGAAGGCCCATTTACACATAAGGTGAACAAAGACGGCAGGGCATCCACACCCCAAGAAGAGAGAGTCTTCATCTGTGCTATAAAGAGAGGGGGTCTGAACCTCAAATGATAAGTAATTGAATCAACTGGTTGTATGCAATATTATTATACAAAAAAGTGTATCAGATAAAGTCTTTCCTGAATGCTAATGGCACGCGGGTGATTAATAGCATTGTGAAGTGTATGTATTAATAATGAGGTATTAAGATGGATCCATAATGCTAACATTCTTTAAAGTCTGTGGCCAAGCATGGGGAGAAACAGGGTCCCTCCCAGACAGTAGCAAAGGTGGCTATCTACTTCTCTCCTATGACGTTCAGCAAAGTTTGTAACCAAAGCAACGGAAGCCCTGTTTACATACAAATCAGCAAGTGGATGTGGAGTCTGCAGTAAAGGAAGACCAGGATGAGGTCATCCTGAGACTGGCAGCAAAACAGTAAGTTTGGGAAGCTGTAAACAGAAAGGACAAGCCATCCTAGCATCCATCACTAAGACACCAGGAGACAGAGCTCTTGCAAGCTGAGCTAGATGGGCCTCCCACAAAGGCAGTTGAAGTCTGATTGGAAGATTGGTAAGGACTGAACAAAGACTATCACTGCGAAGGCTGCGGACTCCACATCCACTTGCTGATTTGTATGTAAACAGGGCTTCTGTTGCTTTGGTTACAAACTTTGCTGAACGTCATAGGCAAACGTCACTGGGAAGGCTGGTCTTAGCCATGAGAAAGCCCATCTTTACTCTTGTCTCTTTGTGACTCTCTGTTCTTCCCACTTGGTATAATTTCACCTATCTGTCAGGGATGACTAGATGGTGCTTGGTCCTGCTGTGCGGGCGGGGGACTGGACTCAATGACCTCTCGAGGTCCCTTCCAGTTCTAGTGTTCTAGGATTCTTTGTCCTTTTTGTCAATAAATTTGTGCTGTGCTTGAAGGGAAGGGCGTGTTTACCCCGTGAAGTTAATAAGCACTGATGTGTCTTAGTCTCTCTGAAGACGTGGTTTGGGGAAAATTCAGAGTGGGGCGTGTGTTGGTGTCACCTCTGTGCAAGGTAATTGGGTGACAGACAGCAGAGTGGGGCTGTTGTGTTGTAGACAGGCTGCTGGTCAGAGCCCCACACCAGGGCTGCGTAGCACACGCAGGCCCCCGCATGCTTGTCTGCTAGCTGCCAGCGTCTGGGCTGTGAGCCCTGGCCACAAGGCAACCGCAGTGCCCAGGATTGCTGGGTAGGGGATGGCACCACCCTTCCCCGGTCTGCATTGCACCCCACCGCGTGACAACTTGGTGCTGAGCTCTCTTAAAAATCTGGTCCCACATGACTAGCCCAAGGTCAATGGCACTGCTAGGAACAAATGGTTTATGTGAGCAACCGTTAGCCTATGGGCTATCTGCAACCTGTCGAGTTTAATTATTGGTTATTAAAGGTGTGGACACATTGGAGAAAGTCCAGGGAAGGGCAACAAAAATTATTAGGAGGCTGGAGCACATGACTTATGAGGAGAGGCTGAAGGATTTGGGCTTATTTAGTCTGCAGAAGAGAAGAGTGAGGGGGGATTTGGTAGCAGCCTTCAACTTCCTGAAGGGAGGTTCCAAAGAGGATGGAGAGAGGCTGTTCTCAGTTTTTCCTAATATCCAACCTAGACCTCCCCCACTGTAACTTGAGACCATTGCTCCTTGTTCTGCCAGCCGTCACTACTATTTCCCTAAGAGGATGGTGAAGCACTGGAATGGGTTGCCTAGGGAATGGTGGAATCTCCATTTCCAGAAGTTTTTAAGTCCTGGCTTGACAAAGCCCTGGCTGGGATGATTGAGTTGGGGTTGGTCCTGCTTTGGGCAGGGGGCTGGACCTGATGACTCCTGAGGTCTCTTCCAGCCCTAGGATTCTCTATGGCTGTCTAGACTACCTCCCTCTTTCGACTGAGGGACATAAATTAGACACTTCGAAATTGCAAATGAAGCAGAGATTTAAATATCCCACGCTTCATTTGCATAATCGCGTAATGGCGCTCTTTCGAAAAAGCGCCATTTCGAAAGTAAAACTGCAGTCTAGATGCGGTTCTTTTGAAAACAGCAGGCTTTTTCGAAAGATCCTGTACTCCTCAAAAAATGAGGTTTACAGGATCTTTCAAAAAAGCCTGCCATTTTCAAAAGAACCGCGTCTAGACCGCGCTTTTACTTTCAAAATGGTGCTTTTCCGAAAGAGCGCCATTACGTGATTATGCAAATGAAGCGTGGGATATTTAAATCCCCGCTTCATTTGCAATTTCGAAGTGTCTAATTTACATCCCTCTGTTGAAAGAGGAATGTAGTCTAGACACAGCCTATGCGTGATTGGCCACTGCCATCCCATGGTGCTGTATATGTTTCATGATTGAATGCATCCAATCATATGGCATTGGAAAAAGTTCAGAAAAGGGTAATAAAAATGATGAGGGGTTTGGAAAGGATGCCATATGTGGAGAGATGAATAAAACTGGGACTTTTCAGCTTAGAAAAGAGGAGACTAAGGGGGGATATGACAGAGGACTCTAAAATCATCACTGGGGTGGAGAAAGTGAATATGGAAAGGTTATTTGCTTGTTCCCATAACACAAGACCTAGGGGTCACCAAATGAAATTGATAGGTAGCAGGAGTTCACTATCCAGTTGCATCAGAAGCCCCCAGCTTGTCCTCACCACGAGGGTAGCCCGGCTCCACTTCGAATGTCTGAGCCCAGCTAGGTCCTGGCAGCTGAGAGAGACAACGTCCTGATAGACTATGGAAGCCCTACTGGGAATTCACTCAAAACTCCCCAAGCTGCTAATCAGACTCATGGGGAGCATATCGGGGCAGAGTGCCATCGGGCTGTGGGGTCCCCGCCACCGGGCATTGAGGTGTCACTACATCCCGTCACAGCTCGAGGCGAAGAAAACTCATTTCAATTATTACTTCACCAAACGGTGTTTCAGGAAATGGTGCTGACGATGGTTTAGGTGATGCTGTACCCACTGGGTCAGCACAGGCCTAAGTCCTTATGGAAAAGACTGCCGGAATCCAATAGGGAAGAAGAAGAATGGCATTCATTCTGTGGGGCAATAAGTCTTCTTTTAGGATTTAAAGTGCAAACTCCAAGGGTAGCTGATCCACTGCAAATCACAGCTTTACGTGTCGGCTGCTGAGGTTTGGTACAACAACACTGATTGTTGTATGGGAGAGATTGGGTCTACTCACATGCTTGAAGATGGACACATGCTTAAGTACCTTTCTGAATCAAGGCACAGCACAAAATTTTTTCTCTATAGAAAATTTTCAGTAAGAAGCCCACTGTTTATTAAAGTCATCCCCTCAGGGAAGAGAAAGAGAGAGACAGAGCGGAGAGAGAGTAAGAGGCAGGAGGAGGAGGAGAAGAGAAAGAAAGAGGCGGGGAGAGAGGCAGAAGGCGGAGGAGAGCTGAGAGAGAGAGCGGGAGGCAGAAC
This sequence comes from Rafetus swinhoei, assembly GCA_019425775.1. Taxonomy (NCBI): domain Eukaryota; kingdom Metazoa; phylum Chordata; order Testudines; family Trionychidae; genus Rafetus; species Rafetus swinhoei. The sequence goes on from CM033426.1 coordinate 33,461,916, forward strand.
TCAGCCGAGCGCCACGGCGCGAGGCAACAGCTCCCCCCAGAGATGACTCGTAACGCTACAGCATTACAGAGTCACAGACATTGGGCTACTATATATATGATTTCATGATTTTTTCCAGATTTTTTTTATAGAAAGATTGTTCCCGTCATATTTTGTTTTTACTTTCTTTCTTTCTTTCTTTCTTTCTTTCTTTCTTTCATTTTTACCCTGTGGTTATTTTCAAATAATGGACATTTTTTTGGAAAAAGCAATCTGATGTAAATGTTTAAAAGCTGTTTAAAAGATTAACTCTGATTAAAAAACTTTTTGTGCAAAAATGTTTTGACCAGCTTTACAAGTGGCAGTACTTGACTGGACAAGAGCAAGCAGCGAGTGAACAATCCCTCTTTGAGATGACCATACAGAAGATTATTTGAAAGGTTTCAGTGAGCAAACAAAACTGCTGAAATTAAATATAGTTTGCCCACAATTTGCAAACAGGAATGATCGCTAAGGTCACGAAACCCCCTGTTAGTAACACACCTACTAAATGAGACTGGATAGCAGAGGGGTAGGCTCAGTCAACACAAACCACAATTTTTCTTGTTTGCTGTTGGCCTTTGGCACAATTACACCAGTTGTTGACCATTGCTTAAGTAAGCAAAAAAGGATGTGTCAGGCAGGCAGTATGTGGGAAGGAAATCTTTATTAAGAATGCTGAGAGGTCACTATTACACACTGAGGTTGTAGAGTTTGTGTGTTAAGCACCTGACCCCAGCTTGCATTATAGTGGATCACAAGCTAAATATAGTGTAAAACTTTTTGTAGCTACAAAAAAAAAAGCATCATTCTGGCAGGTGTTAGCAGGAGTGTGGTAAACAAGAGATGAGAGGTAATTCTTCTGCTCTACTCCTTTGTCCATGTTGAAGATGCCTCCTCATAGACTCATAGACTCATAGACTTTAAGGTCAGAAGGGACCATTATGATCATCTAGTCTGACCCCCTGCACAATGCAGGCCACAGAATCTCACCCACCCTCTCCTAGAATAATCCTCTCACCTATATCTCAGATATTGAAGCCTTCAAATAGTTGAAGACCCCAAGATGCAGAGAATCCTCCAGCTGTGATCTGTACCCCATGCTACAGAGAAGGCGAAAAACCTCCAGGGCCTCTGCCAATCTACCCTGGAGGAAAATTCCTTCCCGACCCCAAATATGGCGATCAGCTAAACCCTGAGCATGTGGGCAAGACTCACCAGCCAGACACCCAGAAAGTTCTCTATAGTAACTCCTATCATCCCTCCATTGACCTATTTACCACTGATAATGAATGGTCAATTAGTTACCAAGATCATGTTATCTCATCAAACCATCCCCTTCATAAACCCATCTAGTTTAATCTTGAAGCCAGATAGATCTTTTGCCCCCACTACTTCCCTTGGAAGGCCGCTCCAGAACCTCACTCCTCTAATGGTTAGAAACCTTCGTCTAATCTCAAGTCTAAACTTCCTACTAGCCAGCTTATATCCATTTGTTCTTGTGTCCACATTGGTATTAAGCTTAAATAATTCCTCTCCCTCCCTGGTATTTATCCCTCTAATATATTTAAAGAGTGCAACGTCCTGATAGACTATGGAAGCCCTACTGCCCTACTCCTCTTGCCACCGTCCAGGAAAGATGAGGACAAATTGGAGAAGGTCCAGGGAAGAGCAACAAAAAATTGATAAAAGGTCTGGAAAACATGACCTGTGAGGGAAGATTGGAAAAACTGGGCTTGTTTAGTATAGAGAAGAGAAGACAGAGGGAGGGACTTGATAACAGTTTTCAAGTAATAAAAGGCCATTCAGAAGAGAAGGGCTAAAATTGTTCTTCTTGGCCTCTGAGGATAGGACAAGAAGCAAAGGGCTTAAATTGCAGCAAGGGAGGTTTAGGTTGGACATTAGGGAAAACTTCCTAACTGTCAGGGTGGTTAAACACTGGATTAAATTGCCTACAGAGGTTGTGGAATCTCCATCATAGAAGATGAAAGAGCAAGCAGGTTAGACACACACATGTCAGGAACAGTCTAGTTATGCTGAGTTCTGCCTTGAGTGCAGGGGTCTGGACTAGATGATCTATTGAGGACCCTTCCAGTCCTACACATTGGGGATTCTGTGATGTTTCACCTGAACTAATTGAGGAAAGAGCATCCTCATTTTTAGGGACATGTGGGTCATATACACCAACATTCCTTGTTTTACTATATTAAAATGTTGGATCACAAAGAGAGCCAGGTATTCCATTGCCCCACATCTCATGCTGACTCTCAAATCAATGCAAAGTGGCTACAAAAGATGTAAGCAGGGTCTGAAGGAACACTTCCATTGCAGCTAGCTGGAATGGGAGAGAAACCCAGGGGGGTGTCTATGTAAATACAGTTTGCTGCTGCTTTGCCTTAAATTTGTTAGATATTGAGCAGATGGAGTGGTATTTTGCTCATTGTAATCAACTTAATCTGTAAGCCAGCACCAGCTATGTTTGTGTTAAATGCAGGGACAGCTAACATATGGTTACCAATGTCTGTAATTTTGTGGGAATACAGAAATGGAGGATTGTGCTAGATTGTTCCAAAGGAGAGGGCTCACAGTGAGCAGAAAGCATCTTGCTAATGCAGGAGCTTGACTTTCAGAGTTCTATGAGAGAGAAAGTTATTGTGGTCAGGAGTTATTCTGTCCTTGCCTGGACTGCTAGTTTGACCTCTTTGTTTATTTAGTTACTTACATGCATCTATCTATCTACCTATCTATAATTGCATTGGAGCTGTGTTTCTTCTACCCCACTTGTTAAGGCTTGAAATCACTGGGGCTACATCTAGACTGCAGGCTTCTTTTGGAAGAAACTTTTCTGGAAGAGATATTCTGGAAAACTTCTTCTGAAACAGAGTGTCTATACAGCAAAAGCACAATGAAAAACCAATGTGTTTTTTTGAAAGATAGCGTCCACATTGATTGGATGCTATCTCACATTTCATCTGTGATTACTGTGGACAGAGTAGACACCAGGGCACCTGTGCTTTTTCCTGAAGGCCTCTTCTTTTGAAAAAAACACTCTCTTCCGTGTCCACACGTGCCTTTTTCCAAAAAAGCTTTTTCAGAAAAAGGCTTCTTCCTCGTAGAATGAAGTTTCCTGCCATTGGAAAAACCCCTGTGTTCTTTCCACTTTCTGTTGAAAGAACACAATAGCAGTATGGACGTAAGTATTGTTTTTCTGGAAAAACAGCCATATTTCTGGAAGAACTCTGCAGTGTAGACACACCCTGAGAGCTGAAATCATGTGAGACTGATGGGCAGAAGTGACAGCCAAGAGGTGGACGCCAGAAGAGCAGAGGTGAGATGCATGGCCAGCAGAGCAAGTAAGATGCCCCTTTACCTCCCCTCACTCAGTGAACTCCACGGATGCACCTCTGAACTCTGCGTCTGCTCTGAGCAAGGGCAGCGACTGGGAGTGGGGTGCAGAGCAGGGCTGGGCATGTGAAGGGGACAATTACATGACTGGACTTGAGAACCTGAAAGGAAAAGGACACTGCCCAACCTAGTCGTGATGGGACTGTGACTCATGGTTTTGTTTGTGCTGTTTTCCCAAATTAATGCCAAATGACTTCCCTCCCTTTTATTAACTTTCTTTTCCACACTCTAACTCTGTGCATGCGAGTGGGGAAGCATTGCCTCCCAGAGGCACCCGGGGTGGTGAATTGCCCAGGGTTGCTGGGTGAGGGCTTGAGCAGTTTGGTATTGGATGGATGCAGAGGAACCCCTAGATAGTGAACCCGGCCCTGGTTGCTGCTGGCTCCACCTGGCAGAACGGCTACAAATGCTTCTGTTGTATTTGGTAGTATCCCCACACACACACACACACACACACAATGTATAGGAGTAAATGACAGCACAGGATGCAGGACAATGGGGAATCCAGGCCCCTTTTGTGATCCAAACTTTAATCTCATAAAATATTGGCCCTTCAACACCAGCAGCACTATCCACAGTTCTCTAACTCCCTGGAAACCTCAACTTCAGGTGTTGTCTCACTAGGACTGAAGATGGAGCAGGTGTGTGGTGGCATCTCTCCCATCATGCTCAACAGCACGGCTGACAGGGGGGAGGTTCCAAGGAGGAAGCTACCAGGGCCTGGTGAATTAAAAGGACCCGGGGCTCCCAGCCTCTGTCACTGCTCCTGTGGAAGTGGGAGCAGCTGGAGCCCTGGGCCCTGAAAATTGCAGCCAGAGCTCCGGGTAGCATGAGCCAGGCCACACTGAACAACTGGCTGGAGCAGGCTAGCCCCAAACCCTCCCCTTCTGCCTGAGGCCCCAGGCTGCTGGTAAGCTGAGCACTCCTACTAGGACTGGTTTTGCACTCAGCACCGGGAGCAGGACGCACCTCGCTGGGGGGATATGAGGACAAATAGGGCTGGGAGTAAAGCGGCAAAGCAGGGAGAGGACAGTGGGGAGCATGTACAGAGCTGATGGGTGGACAACAGAGGTGACATGGACCGGCATGGGAAGCAGCCGGCCCCACGGGCTGTATCTTCACGTCACCACCAGCCTAGCACATCCACCTCCATCATCAGCTACTGAACTCCCCGCTGACCACTGTGGGCAGGTATAGGCCAAGCCAGGCTCTAGCCAGCAAAGGGACCTGCCAGTACTGATGGGGGGGGAGGACAGAAAATATGGGACAATTTGCCCATTTTTAAGAAAAAGTTGGGATACCTGCAGGAGAACTTACATAACGGGACTGTCCCTTTGAAAACGGCATGTCTGGTCACCCTAACTAGTCATTGAATATTTAACTAGCACATCTTCTATGAACTTCATCTTATCAGTGATAGCTCAAACAGCTTTTGAAAAACCATACCTTTCCATAGTCCTTGAGCTCTTTCCTAAGGAGAGATAATTATTGGGCGCACATTGCATGCATAATGAATTTTCAGGCATGTTTGTTTGATCTATAGCCTCGGAAATAATTGGTGAGCTTGTTAAACTAATGGGATTTTTTTTTCCAGAGATCATTGAGCCCTCTTCAGTGAAGGAAGTTACATAAAATTGAAAGTGAATGGGGGGGGAAAGGTGGTAATTTGTTGTTTGACAAAGCAGAAATAATTTTAAAACATTTTATTAGATACCATGGGTTTGAGTGTCGTGAACAGTCGGGAGCTGAAGCCTATTTTCATTACAAAACGTAGGTGTGAAAGGGATTTGATACCCGGGGTCATTTTGAAGGACTGATCCAAAGCTCACTGAAGTCAACTGAAAGACTCCTTCACACTGGTTCCAGTGGGCTCTGGATCAGGTCCTATGTTAGGTTGGTGTGAACCTCAAGCTGTTACTATCTGCTGTCATATGTGTTGGTGGCAACAGTCCAGCTTCTAGCGTCTGTATGTTGACAGGCACTGTCTGCTGGGAGCACAACGGGCGGAGCCATGGAGACCAAATCACCATCACTGCCCCTAAATGTGGTCCTCCAAGTTCAGGGCTAAAACCCTTTGATAGGACACTAGATATGTAGCCTGCTTTGCCCCTCGTCTGTGCTTATGGAGAAGCTTAATCTCTGGGAAGGAACATGTCTGGCTGCTCTGGATGGGTGAAGTGTATGTAGTTCGGTCAGAATGTTCAAGCTGTGGGGGGACGGAGCATGCTCGGTTCCGCCAGAGCTGTGGGGGGACGGAGCATTGCTATTCCACTACCTGAATTACTTAATATCAATTCTACCGACACCTAGCCCAAGGGTGGGCAATAAAATGGGGGAGGTTCACCAGGGTTAGCCCCTGGTGGGCCACCGCCACTATATTTACCAGCACCTCTGCAGATACTAGTGACTGCCGCTCCCGTTGGCCACGGATCGCCATTCCCAGCCAAGGGAAGTGGCAGGAAGTGGTGTGGACCAGCACAGCACTTCCCACAGATTCCATTGGCCAGGAACAGCGATCTGTGGCCAACAGGAGCTGCGATCACCTGTACCTGCAGAGGCACAGGTAAATATAGCAGCAGCAGCAGCAGCAGCAGCAGCCTGGGGCTAAACTTGGGGAACCCGCTCTAGCCCACAAGCTGGTATTTACCCGCCCCAATCTAGCCATTCCCTGGAGGTCTCCCATTGACATGGGAAAACACAGTGCACCTGCTTAGCTTAGAGGATGTGCTAAACCCCCAGCCGGCTATGTGTACCGCATTAGCCAAGGGAGAAGGTAGGCTGCTATGACACACATTCTGTCAGGGAACGGCAAGGTTTATTTTTCTGCCTAATTTCAAAGAATTTCTCCCTGCCCAATTCTTCAGGCTGAAGGCCTCTCGCCGGCGCATGGCCTATCTGGTAACATCTCGTCTCCTCCCATCTCAGACACCCTGGGGATGGCCTAATGTGATGTGACATGGCACAGAATGAAATATCCCCTGATCTCAGCCTGACAGCTTATACGGGGGATACTTTAAAACCCACATTCTTCAGAGGAGAGGAAAGGAGCAGATCACAGCAGCTGCAGAGAAGATCACAGAGCGAGCCGGGCCCAGGGCACTGTGTAGAGATATTAGAAAGCAAGCAGGTAGGGTTGCCAGGTGTCTGGTATTCAACCAGACAGTCCGTTTTTTGCGCCCTCTGTCCAGTAAAAAAATTCAGAAAATTCTGCTTTTCCAACAGAATCCTGGCAGGGGCGGAGGAAGTGGCCGGGGAGGCGGGGCCGCGATCGGCGCTGGGAGGTTCATGTAGTCAAAATATATTATGTAGATTGTTGATTGTTTATAATAAAGTTCCCGTTCAGTGTTAAACATAGTCGTGGTGGGTTGTTTTTTTGTTTTGTTTTTTGCTTGACAAATTTTTAGCACATGTGTTCAGCATTTTTTGGGAAACCATCTGGCAACCCTACAAGCAGGTCACAGGAGCTAACATGGGAAGTCACCCTCACTGGGCCTGCTGGGAGTGGTGCTTTTATTCCCCCTTGCTGGTGAATTCAGTGCCAATGAAAGGTGCTGCCTCTGGTAGCCCTGCAGTGGGCTGTGCATCTGTCTGAAGGCCTCGCTGGCCAGCAGAGGGGACTATCTGCCTGTCCTGCAGGGACTCTGTCTGGCTCAGGCTGCCTGGCTGGCTGAGGGACTGATAGGCCAAGCCAGAGTAGGTCGCTATTTCACATCTTGCCGTTGTCAATAATGCCCCAAAGCTGTTGCTACCGCCAGGCGTTTCCGTGGCCCACGGGGGTGGAGGCCGCTCGGTCTCCAAGGAGGGAGGGCCTGGTATCGCATAGCCCAACTGCTTTGCTCTTGGACCAATGGGCAGCCTTGGCTGAGAGGCTGCTCCCTCCCACACTGGCACCGGGAAGCCTGTGTTACAGCTGCTGCTGTTTTACCATCTCTGCAGATAAAACAGGCCACTGGCCCCAGAGCCGCCGGTCCAGCCCCAATCACCGGCGCCAGAGATGAATGGGTACAGCAATACCAGCTGCTCCCCAGGGCACTGTACCCAAAGCGGAGGCCCCCTCCCTTCCTCGCACCCCCAGTGGGCTGCAGTGGAAGCCAGTCACCAGCTGCCCTGGGCTTGCAGGACATTATCACTCTGAACCTGAGCACTGAGGCCCCATTGTGGGGGGGGCAGACACGGTGCTATGGCCAGAAGCCGAAGCCGAGCAACGTCATACTAGAAATCAGTCGGACGTGTTTCACAGTGAGGGTCCTTAACCATTGGAGCGATTGACCTGGGGGGGTGGAGGGTTCTTGAAGCTTTTAAATCAAGGCTGCTCATCTCTTTAAAAAAGCTTCTCTACACCATCAGACGCCTGGCTTTGAGGTAGGAACCATGGGTTGGAGCGTCTGGACTGGCTTATGCTGCAGGTTAAATAGATGATTGTTCTGGCCTTATACATGGGCCTATCTGTGGAAGAGGCCTTGGGAATGATGGGTTTGGAGAAAGGCTGCCATTGCCCCCCGGAGCTGGGGAAATTGACATGGCGAGAGGAGAACAGCTGGAGCCCTGTTCTAGGACAGAGGGAAGACAGAAGTTCAAGACTTGAAAACTAACAGTGCATGTGTAACCCATACACCTAGCGTGGCTCACTGTGCCATGAAGTGGCACTTTGACCACTTACAGCAAGAGCTAAGAACAAGGGATCTCTACAGCCTAAACTGAGTGCAAGCTGTAGTGAGTCCAGAGGTCCCAGGTTCTAATCCACCTGCTGGCAGTTACACATGTAAGGGACAAGTAAGATGCTGCCAAGGCAATTCAGCCAGGGACTGGGGGGAGAGCTGCCAGTGGCAGGAATGGTGCTGTAGGATAAGCCTGCCCTACAATTTCACTAGGAGCCATAGGGTAAGGATGGTCAATTTAGAGGATTGGCAGGAAACAGCTTGGGTCTGATTCCCTTTACTGAGCCCGCTACCTATACTGAGAGTACAGCTGTGCACTCTCCAGCAAACTTGACCCAAATTCTTTGACAAGGCTCCTGAATTCTGAGTCACTCGGTGCTGCTGGAAGAGGGGTGCTGCTGCCATGTCAGATACATTTTAGAAGTGGAAGGTTTTATTGAATAAAATATGAAAATGCATAATGCAGTGGGTGAAGGATACATTGAATTCAATAGCAATTTAAATAACCCAACATATTTCATCCTCTCCTCCTGCCCCCCCCCCCCCCATTTTCAATTTTCAGAGAGCTGCAGACTGTTTTACTGAAACCACCTAACTGGGCTGTAAAAACTGCCACTAGAGAGCTGCCAGGGCAGGAGACAGGTGGGACTTTTTGCACATAAGGTGTAGGAAGCAGTTTGGAAAACATTTTTGGGAAATTGACTGGCAGTACAATAGTATTGCTGGAGACCCTTGAAGAATTCCACAGGGATTTCAGCAACTTCCACCCCACCATCAACCTCAGCCTGGACCAGTGCACACAAGAGATCCACTTCCTTGACACTACAGTACAATTAAACAACAGCCATATTTCTATCACCTTATTCCAGAAACCTACAAACCACTACACTTACCTACATGCCGCTAGCTTCCATCCAGGATACATTTCATAGTCAATTGTTTACAGCCAGGTCCTAAGATACAACCAGATTTGCTCCAGTCCCACAGCCAGAGACAAACACCTACAAAATCTCCATCAGGCATTCTTAAAACTAGAATACCCACTCAAAGAAGTGAAAAAACAGATTGACAGCCAGACGAATACCCAGATATCAACTTCTTCAAGACAGGCCCAACAAAGGAAACAACAGGACACCACTCGTCATCACCTACAGCCCCCAACCTTAACTCCTCCAACGCTTTATCAACAATCTATAACCTGTCCTGGAAAATGACCCCTCACTCTCACAGGCCTCACCTACAGACAGCCCCCTAACCTCAAACAAATTCTTTCCAGCAACCACGCCTCACACCTCCATCATACTCACCCCTGAACCCACCCCTGCAATCAACTCCAATGCCAACTCTGTCCACACATCTACACAAGTGACACCATCACAGGACCTAACCACATAAACCACCACATCAGAGGCTCATATAACTGCACATCCACTAATATGCTCTATGCCATCAAGTGCCAGCACCGCCCCTCTGCCATGTGCATTGGCCAAACGGGACAGTCTCTGCGAGAAAGGATTAATGGACACACATCAGATATTCGAAAAGGCAACACAGAGAAACCTGGTGGGGAACATTGTAACTTGCCCAGGCACTCACTGATGGATCTCAAAGTCACCGTACTATTGCAAGCCAATCTCAAAAGCCAGCTCGACAGGGAGGCTGTAAAACATCATTTCATTTACAAGTTTGATACTTGCAGCAGAGTCTATACAAAGACCGTACATAGATGGCCAGCTACATTCCACATCCCAATGACATAAAAAAACAAGCATGGGGTACATAAGAGCACTCAGTACCCACTCTATCCGCTTCATTTAGCATGGGCACTCTGACAATTTTTCCCCCTTTTTTCCTTCTTTTTCCTTCTCTTCTTTCCTCCCCTCCCCCTATTCCCTCTCTTTCTCTGCTATTTATTTGGAAACTAGACCCCTTAACTCCATTCACCTGAAGAAGGGGGCTGCGCCCACGAACGCTCATGATACCATCTACATGTTTTGCTAGTCTCTAAGGTGCTGCAAGTCCTTTTATTTTGAAGCTTAGAAAAGAGGAGACTAAGGGGGGGATATGACAGAGGTCTATAAAATCATGGCTGGTGTGGAGAAAGTGAATAAGGAAAAGTTATTTATTTATTCCCACAATATAAGAACTAGGGATGTTAAGGACTAGTTGACTAGTCGACTATCCAATAAGCAAAGATTTGTCAATTCCCTCCTCCTTCCCCCCCCCCCCCACTGTCTCTATCAGATAGAGGCAGCAAAGGGGGGTGGAAGAGGGGGTACTTCAAAGCGGCAGCACCACATAGCTGAGCCTGGGATCAGCCATGTGGCACTGCCCCTTTGAAACACTGCCACGGCATTTCAAAGCGGCAGCGCCGCATGGAGCCCGGGGTCAGCTGGGGACTCCCCAGCTGGTCCCGGGCTCTCCGGCACAGCATTTCAAAGCGCTCAGAGCCCAGGGTCAGCTGGGGAGTCCCCAGGTGACCCTGGGTTCTGGGGAAATGCCGTGGGGAGCATGGGATCAGCTGGGCACTCCACTGCTGATCCCAGGTTCCAGCGTGGCATTTCAAAGTGATTCTGAGTCCTCTGCTGACCCCAGGCTCCATGAGGGCACTTCCACTTTGAAATGCACAAGAGCCTCCAGCGGGGGCTCTTGTATATTTCAAAGGAGGAATGCAGAAGTGCTTATTGACTAGTCAAATAGTCGATGGAATTTCCATCTAGTAAATTACTCATTACTTAACATCCCTAATAAGAACTAGGGGTCACCAAATAAAATTAATAGGCAGCAGGTTTAAAACAAACAAACGGAAGTTTTTCTTCACTCAGCACAGAGTCAACCTGTGGAACTCCTTGCCAGAGGATGCGGTGAAGGCTCAGACTTTAACAGGGTTCAAAAAAGAGCTAGATAGATTCATGGAGGTTAGGTCCATCAATGGCTATTAGCCAGGATGTGTAGGAATGGTGTCCCTAGCTTCTGTTTGTTAGAGGCTGGAAAAGGACGACAGGCAAGGGATCATGTGAGGATTACCTGTTGTGTTCCCTCCCTCTGGGGCATCTGGCATTGGCCACTGTCAGCAGACAGTACACTGGAATAGATGGACCGTTGGTCTGACCCAGTATGGCCGGTCTCATGTTCTTAAGTTATTTCATTTGTCATTGTGTTTCAGAGCTCATAGCCTCAAACAAAAACTCTGAGGGGTGTCTGCAGACTCAGGCTAAGAGTTTCTTTGCTGCCCCTGAGGCTAGACACTTGATAATGTTCCAATGCAGCACACCCAGCCCCTTAACTGCAGTACAATGTTCAGTATATGCAGCTGGAATGGCGGGGAGCTGAAGAGCTTTCGGTCCAATCCCAAAGCAGAATGTTTGCTCCTCAGAAATCTATAGGGGTACCCAGCAGGCTAAAACATCCCCTCCAGAGATAACGGAGCAGTCTCTGGCGAGGAATTGAGTGCTACTTTTCTTTCAATTTGCTGTCAAATTGTAATAAGCTGCTGCCAGTGAGAATCAATTCCCTCCAGGCCCTGCACCGGCTCTATAATTAAAATGTGTTCTGACATGCTTGTGCTATCCTGAATCAGAATAAGAGAAACGTAGGGCTGGCAGGACCTTGAGAGGTCAATGAGACCAGCTCTCTGCGCGGAGGAAGGACCAAGTAAACCTAGACCTTCATGGCAGGCGTAACTTGTTCTTAAAATCCTCCAGTGGCAAAATTTTACACCCTCTGCTGGAAGCCTAGTCCAGTGCATAACTATCTTTAAAGTTCAAAAGATTTTCTTAATATCTCACCCAAATCTCCTTTCATGCAGATAAAGCCTATTGCTTCTTGTCCTGCCTTCAGTGGACATGGAGAACAATTGACCATCATCCTAGTTATAACAGCCCTTCACAGATGTATCCGGTCCTTCTTTTCTCCAGGCTAATCATGCCCAGTTCTTCCCACCTTCCCTCAGAGATTTCTAAACCTTTTGTCACTTTTGTTGCTCTCCTCAGGACTCTCTCCAGTTTGTCCACATCTTCCCTCATGGAGGGCACCCCACGCTGGACAGAGTCCTCCAGCAGAGGCCACCCCTGCACCCTTCATTGAATCTCCTCTTGTTGAATTCAGACCAACTGTCCAATTTGTCGAGGCACTTACCATGAATTCTAACCCTGTTCGCCAAGCGCCCTTTCCACTCCCTGGTTATTTATACGCCCACAATCCCCTGGCGATGTTACGAAGCTGAGTGCCTGTCACAGGGAAGGCCTTCACAGGGGGGCGTGTTGCCCCACCTGCCTGTGACAGAGAATGAGCCAATCCAGGCCCACCTGAGGCTAAGTAGCTGGCAGGAAGTTCATTAAGCAACAAGCACCTGGGCCTAATGAAAGGCTGAGGCGCACTGGCTTAAAAACCTGAGGGTACATCTACACTAGCTCGTTAGTTCGAGCTAGGTAGGGTAATTAGGGCAAGCGGAGTTGCAAATGAAGCCCAGGATTTAAATATCCCGGGCTTCATTTGCATGTTCCCGGGCGCCGCCATTTTTAAATCCCCCTTAGTCCGACCTCTGTGCTCGCGGCTACACGCAGCACGGAGTAGGTAGTTCGAATTAAAGATCCTAATTCGAACTACCGTTACTCCTCATTCCACGATATTTAAATCCCGGGCTTCATTTGCAACTCCGCTTGCCCTAATTACCCTACCTAGCTCGAACTAACGAGCTAGTGTAGACGTGCTCTGGTAGGGTGCTAAGGAGAAAGGAAGCTCTGGGGTGGGGGAGAGGGAAAAAACACTGTGCTCCTCAGGCAGGGAGGCTGAGCAGACTCCAAAGCTCCCAGGAGAGGAATGGGAGAGACCCTGAACAAGCAGAGGGGAAATTACAGAGCTCTCTGTGCAGCAGGGATGCCCGAGGCATTCAACAAACGGAGCTGCGCTCTGAGGGAAGAGCCTTTAACCATTTGACAAGTGCTCTGGGAAGGCTTTATAAAAGGGAGATAAACTGCAGCAAGGCAGAGTGTTTGGCTTCTCCTTGACCGGGCCAGTGCGGTTTAGCATAATCCTGAACGATCTGGAAAAAGAGGCAAACGGTGAGGGGGGCAAAGGGGGCAGATGAAACAAAATTACTCACGATAACTAAGTCTGGAGCTTGCTGCGAAGAGGTACAAAGGGAATTCCCAAAATGAGGTGAATGGGCAACAAAATGGCCGATGAAATGCCTTGTGGATGAAAGCAGCAAAGTCATGCACGTTACAAAGCATAATCCCAACTCTGCATCTGCAATGACGGGCTCTAAATTAGCTGCTACCACTTGAGAAAGATCTTAGCGTCATTGTGGCGAGTTCTCTGCTGCTATAATTTGAGCAGATGTTGTCAGTCAAAAAAACAGCAGAAAGTTTGAGCCCCTTAGGAAAGTCCTGGGTAAGAGGGTAGCAGATATCATAATGCCACTATCGAAATCTATGGGCCGTGCACACTTTGAACGCTGCATACCGTTCTGGTCACCCCCTTTCTAAAAAGATGTGTTGGAATTGAAAAAACAAGTCTAGAGAAGGGGGGGGGAGATTAGGGGCATGGAACCGCTTCTATCTGAGGGGAGATTAAAGACTCGGACTGTTCAGCTTGGAAAAGAGCTGCCTAAGGAAGGATCTCAGAGGCCTATACAATCAGGAGTGGGGTGGAGGAAGTGGATTATTCACTCCTTTACATGACACACGAACCCGGAGTCACACAATGCAATTGATGGGCAGCAGGGTAAAACAAACAAAAGGAAGCAATTCTTCACCCCACGCCCAGCCCGCGGGAGGAACTTGTTGCAAGGGGAGGCTGTGAAAACCAAGACTGCCGCCCCAAAAAGGAATGAGAGAAGTTACTGGAAGCTGGGTCCATCCATGACTATTAGTCCTGATGGTCAGGGACTCAGTCCCAAGCGCTGGGTGTCCCTGAACTTCTGACCGCCAGAAGCCGGGAGAGGCGGACAGGGGGTGAATCACTCAGGAACAGCCCTGTTCAGTTCATTCCCTCTGGCGCATCTGGCACCAGCCATGGTCAGAAGACAGGAGAGCGGGCTAATGAACCATTGTTCTGGCACAGAATGGCCCTCCGTATTGTCCTTATGGGTGTTCAGTGAGGTAACAACAACGTCACTTTAGGTGGGAAACTGAGGCAGGCCACAGCAGAGCCAGACGCAGCCATAAGGGTTTGCTCAGGAGATGCTGGTGCCCCTTGTACAGCACCCCAGATGAAATAGGCTGTGGAAGAGGAAAGAACTGCTATTACTGGCCACATCAATTGCTTTCTCATAGTTCCTGTCCTTTTTAATGTCTACTCTGATGTGAAAGCCCCCACGGCGTCTCTTTTCTAGGCATGTTTCTAGACATGGCTCTGTCATCCTCAGCTTGCTGTCAGTAGCTGTGGCAGGCAGGGTCTGGGTATCTTCATCATGAGGGACATGCACATTGGTCCACCCAGCAGCTTTCATCTTCCTCGGCTGTCCACCTGCCAATCTGCGTTTGCAGTGCTCATTTCCTACACTTGCCAAAGACACGGCAGCTAATAATAGAGCACTGAGACTGTCTGCCAGCTAATGCAGAGCGACTGGCGGGTTCTTCATCAAAACGTACCACCGCAAGTTTCAGTGAAGGTGCTGATATTGGAGGGGACTTGATTTTCCCATCTTACTTACCGAGGCTCCGACACAGAAACTTTTCAATGTCACCTGCATGCCTTGGGAGGCTGCCCGCTTGCTAACGGGGGCGGGATAATGACCTCTGCAGAGCTGCCCTTCTTAAGCGAGGCACTGACAAAATTTCAGAATAAACCAAGTTGGACAGTTCATAACTGGGCCTTGCAGGGCACAAGAGAGGGGCCTGAGGCACAGCCTATGCTTCTGCCAAGCACCAAGGACTGGATGCAGGCTTCCTCCGGGTCAAATGACACTAGGGAGCGGCGGCATCGTGTGCTGGATGGATTGTCACCAGGCTGGGGGATAAGCTGCAAGCTCAATCCAGAGACTCAGAGAAGATTAGGGCTGGAAGAGACCTCAGGGTCCCCTGCCCAAAGCAGGACCAACCCCAACTAAATCAGCCCAGCCAGGGCTTTGTCAAGCCGGGCCTTGAAAGAATTCAAATCCCTCCGGGTCCAGTGTTCCCTCTAAGCTGCGCAGCAGCACAGTCCCACCGCTGCTTCATGAGCCCCACCCATCCGGGGACCCAGGACTCCTACCTGGCAAGGGGAGGGGCACTTCTCCCTCCGCGACAGCAGCAGCTCGCTCTGAGGTCAGAGCAGTGACTCTCTCGCCGGTAGGGAAAGGGAGGGGACGTGTCTGGCTGGATAGTTTCTGGCATGTAGCTGGTCCTTTAGGGTTGGACATGGCTGTGACTATTCCCAGGACATCCACGCTCCGTTAGAACTGGCTAGGCACGCAGCTGGAAGCACCTACAGCACTTGGCTGCAGACATGCTGCCAAAGTTAACAGCCCAGTTCCCCCACAGGGCTCAGGGGCTGCTGGCGCGGATACTTCCCACTGCACCCCACACCCGAGAGTCCGTGGCACAGCACAGTCCTGGCTGATTTCCATGTGAGATTGCTGCCCTGCAAGTGAAAAGCTGGGACCCTCCGCTGAATTCAAGCCCCACTCCCTGCCCTCAGCTAGCCAGCCTGGCCTCTACATTGACTGAAGACTCCAGCAGGCATGTCCTTAATCCCTGCAGCAGCACTGGGTCCCTGGGTGCCCAATAGTGTCCCGTTCCTGCTCTAGTCCTCAGCTCCCTCCTGGCTCGCGTTCCTTCTGCTGGTCTCCTACTCCTTGCTCCCAGTTCTTGGGCCTGCAGCTGCTCTGGTTGGTACTTTGGTTCTGATCCTTGGCTCTAAAGTATCTAAAAGGGTGTTATAAGGAGAAGGGAGAAAAAAATTGTTCTCCTTGGCCTCTGAGGATAGGACAAGGAACAATGGGCTTAAACTGCAGCAAGGGAGGTTTTGGTTGGACATTAGGAAAAACTTCCTACCTGTCAGGGTGGTTAAATACTGGAATAAGTTGCCCAGGGAGGTTGTGGAATCTCCATCACTGGAGATATTTAAGAGCAGGTTAGACAGACAACTATCAGGGATGGTCTAGACAGTACTGGGTCCTGCCGGGAGGGCAGGGGACTGGACTCAATGATCTCTCGAGGTCCCTTCCAGTTCTGGTGTTCTAGGATTCTAGGATTCTGTTTCTTCCTCTGGCTCACCCCTTGGAGTTGGTATTTGGCTTCTGACTCCAGCTCAGAACCCTTAACTTTTCGTTCCTGGCCCCCGATTCCAGCTTGCTCCTGGGACTTGGTAACTTGGCTCCTGATTCAGGGTCTGAGCACTCGGCCTGGTGGCCCCTATTCCAACCATTAGCCTGGCTTCCCATTCTGACTGTTAGGCAAAGCCACCCAAGGCCCGCTCCATGCAGCTGGAATCCAGTGGGAGACGTGACATGCATCCTTTGTGCGGTCAGGCTGGGACATGGCTGTTGGTGCCAGCTGACTTCCCTCTGTCTGCAGAGCATGGATTTCCTTTCATCAGTCCCACGTTTTTCTCACTTGCCATTTTTTCTTCCCAGCTGTATTTTGACACTCAGGTCTGTCTTTGATCATTCTGCTCAGCTGGGCCTGTTGCAGACCAGGGGTGAAGCTGTGTTCTAAGGCTGTTTGCAATCGAGTCATGTAGATGATCCTATTATTACAAGCAACTGCCTACGACAGACCGTTCGAGTTAAAGTCACCAAAAAATTGTCTTTATTAGTTCCCCCCGCTCCCGCCCCTGCCTGCCTGTCACTTTCTGAGTCTTTCGCTTTTTAGAGTGAAAGTTTCCACGACTGGTCTTTGCCTGAAGCCTTTTTTGGGGATTTGATTTCTTGAGGGTTTGTTTGATCAAAATGCCTTTGGTCCTGTTTGACGTGCCGGGAAGTAATAACAAATATGGAAGTTTTCCCAACCTTTAAAAAACAGCTCACTGGACCTTTTCAAACAGGCACAGAATAAAAATACCTAAGGGTTGAGACCAGGGTTCCCTCTAAGGTGCACCAAAAATTTGCCTCCCCCCTACCTGCTCAGAAGAGCCGCACAATGGCTGCTCAGCTGCTCAGGGCCAGGGCCGGTGGCAGGCGGCTGTCCCGCCCCAGGAGCAGCAGGGCAGTCCCACGCGGCCCTGGCCCTAGCTTCAGTCGTTCCCAGGGCTGGAGCTGCGGGCCTCATGGTGGGCTGCAGCTGCTCTGCCGGCCCTGGCCGGGGCCAGAGCTGTGTGTCAGGACCTGCATGTCGGGCGGCGGCGGCCCCGGCCAGGGCCAGCACCGGGGCTGCATGTCGGGCGGCGGCGGCCCCGGCCAGGGCCAGCACCGGGGCTGCATGTTGGGCGGCGGCGGCCCCGGCCCGGGCCAGCACCAGGACTGCATGTCGGGCGGCGGCGGCGGCTCCGGCCAGGGCCAGCACCGGGGCTGCATGTTGGGCGGCAGCCCCGGCCGGGGCCAGAACCAGAGCCGTGTGTTGGGCAGCAGCAGCTGTTCCAGCGTCCCCAGCCGAGGCCAGAGCCGGAGCCATGTCGTGGGTTGGCAGCGGCTGCTCCAGCTGTCGTAAGTCTGTTTCCATGCTTTGGATTTGTAGGAAGGCGTATAATCATCCAGGACTAGGACTCATTCATATACTTTGGCCTTCTCTCCGAGGTGGGGGATTGTCAATAGGACTTGGTGTGTAATCTGGAGATTTCACTGTGTATCTATAAATGGAATATTTGTGTATCAAAGGAAGGAAGGGGGTATATGAATGGTAGGAGGGAGTCTTCTAGAAAGCAATCATTTTGTGCACAGAAGGGCCAGTGTGTTCATCTAATTCAGGCCCTTTGGAATTGCACAGGTGACCGTGTAACTACTCTGAAGTCTGTCCTGGCCCTGTTTGAAAGTATCATCTGCAGAGTCATGAAAACATTTTTAATGGGTATTTCCGTAGTCTGGTTGTTCATAGGTATCGGTGGCATTAGCGGTTGGTCTTCAAACTCCTCCAGATTCTTTTCCTTTAGGATTTTTGTTTTCATTTCTGTTTGGTATTGAGTCAGAGTTTCATTATTTTCTATCATGTGCTTGTCATTTTACTGGGTTATTACTTGTGTTATTTATGTTGAACATTCTCTTTATACCCGACTCTGGCTCGACTGGTCTTTTACTTCAAAACTCCATAAAATTGAATTAGAAATAAGAGGGAAAGCCATTAACAATGGGAAAGTAGTACTATGGTAAAATGAGTTGTTTAGACCGACACTGACATGGTATCACTTTTATAGTTCATTGATTTGACCCCTCTCTGTGAAACTTACCTGGCTCACTCCAGATTTCACACATGGAAGGAACATTTCAGGGGAAATTTTTTAAAAGCACATAAACCAGTGGGGGGGACAAACCACATGGAGTTGCCATGGAATTAATTTTTCTAAATCTCTTGAGTGCTTTTCAAACTATTCCGATGAATGCACCAGTTCACCTGCTGACAGGGGCGGGGTCAAAGGAGACCAATGCCCGGGGGCCTGGCCATTCAAGAGGGGCGGGGTTCCCAGCCACTGCTGCTATAACTGTGGCAGTACTGGCCGTGGGCACCCCCGGCTCTGGAGTTCTGCTGGAGTGTGGAGTGGTGCAATCCAGGCAGCATTGCAGGCTGGCTGCCCCATCCCTTCTGCTCACAGCCCCACCCCTCCACCTTGCCTAGGGGCCTGGTGAGTAGGTTCCCATGAGTTCAGTTAACCCATTGCCACATTCTTCATTGAAATTACGGATAAGGTGGGTCAAGGAGCAATGATCTCAAGTTGCAGTGGGGGAGGTCTAGGTTGGATATTAGGAAAAATGATTTCCGTAGGAGAGTGGTGAAGCACTGGGATGGGTTACCTAGGGAGGGGGTGGAATCTCCATCCCTAGAGGTGTTTATGTCCTAGCTTGCCAAAGCCCTGGCTGGGGTGATTTAGTTGGAATTGGTCCTGCTTTGGGCAGGGGGCTGGACTTGATGACTCCTAAGGTCTTTTCCAGCCCTGGGATTCTATGATTCTATGAAATAATTTATTGGTGCTCAGGTAACTTTTAATGATGCTAGACAGACAGAACGTGGCATCTCTCGCAAGACAACTCTGGGGAATGTTACCCAGTAACAGATTCAAAACATCTTTCAATCTTAGATTCTGGGGACTGATTTTGCTCCATCACCATTTATAGTCCCTTTAAAAATAAATAAATAAATAAATAAATAACCGCTGAGCTCCATTAAATGTCAACATGAGCAAAACGTAAAAGCCCAGGAAAGCTTACAGTGCTCTTTAATGAAGGGGCAGCAGAGAAATAAATGTCAAAATTAGCTCATTTAGGTAAATGACAAGCGTTAGCATATTTTGGGGGATGGACTCGTTATTTATCCCTCATTTTAGTGTTCTTTCTTCCATAACATTTAAAATATATATATATATATATACAATATGTGTTAATAACTTAGTGCCATGGTAGGACACATCTGAATGAGCGCACATGACCTCATTCTTGGTGCACAAGAGAAAACTTGCTCTGGCTCTGAGGGTGAAACTCACTCCGTGCAAAGAGCAAGCGTAAGTCCTGTGCCCACTTCAGCCCATATGGGCCTGGTTGCCCTCTCCATCACACCAGTGTGGCCTCCGGGTGAGTCCACTGGCATGGGAGGTGAGTGGGGACATAAGAGATGTGTGTCTCTGGCTCCAATCCCCCGATGGGTGCATTTTCAATAATGGGACTATAATCCTGATCCAGAGGTATAGGAGACTCAGTCTTTGTTCCTGTGGAGTCTGTTTCCAGAAGCCATTGATGGGTTATACTCCCCCAACCCACAACTGAGTGCGTGTTCCAGATGACCCTTATTTACCTTGACTGGCTAATTGCTGTCTACAGGCTCTCCAACAAACTGGGGTCTGACCTCACTAATGCTTATTCCTTGGAAAACTTGCCTTTGAATTCAGTGGGAGAAGGATTAGCCCTTAACCCTTTACTGATACAGCGGCTCCTGGTAGCCTGTAGAATAAATGTCAATTGCAAAGAATTTATCTGATGACTGAGATGGGGGAAGATGACTAATGGATCTGAGTGATTATTATTCATCCATCAGCAAAGGTGGCCAAGTAATGAACAGAGGTATTCACACCCTCATTTATCCTACAGTGGGGAAGTTGGGGGAATTAACTGTTCATAAACATTATTTGAACTCCACTTGAAAAGAAGAAATAGATGAAGGTTAATGGTTAAAAGAGCAGGAATTGCTCCCAGGGCATGTGCATGTCACCATCTGGATACCTTTGGGCCATGTGGTGGACTCTTATTCCCAGGACTTTAGCCACATGGAAACCATTATATAAGTCATGATACAGTACTGCCAAAAAGCCACAGCTGCACTTCGCGTCCTGTCTCTCTCGGTGCTGTATAAACCGTGGGAGAGCCCCTGCCCTGTCTTACAGTTCTACCACTACAGTTAAGCCAGCAACACCTGGAAGAGGACATAGTCAAACTGATAACAATGTATCTATAGTGCGGTAGCTGATATTGCTTTCCTGATTGGCATAAGCCGCACAGTGATAGAGGAATAACTGTGTCTACACAGGGCTTTTACTGGCATGGCTGTGTTGGTGGAAACTAAGACTCCTAATCCACATAGCTATGCCAATAAAACTTGTAGGTGTAGCCCTCCACCCAATGGTGGGAGAAAGGACAGAGGGGAAAATGAGGCACAGAGTTTGATGGCCAGATTTCCAGAAAATGAGTCCGACTGTGATGAGTGTTGAGTTCTTTTGAAAGCATGGCCCAGCGAGGCTTGCAGAGAGACTGTGGCCAGCTGAGAATTAGACTAAGCTTTGCTGAGGCCCTGTCCTGCACCTTCACTGACTAATCCTCCCTCCTTTGTAACAGGAGCTGGGTGAGTTAGATTGCCACAGTCGGTCCTTCACTAGTGTGGTGCATCTCGTTTTTCTGGATTTGGTCTTTGTAGATTGTACGCTCTTGGACAAGGAGACCATATGTTCCCATCTATTTGTGCAGCCCCAATCACATCGGGACCAAGGTCCTGACTGGAGCCATTGAGCATCTCTTAGATTGGGAGCGTCACTCTGTAACCCCCACCTTCATGTACTGTCGTTATTTGTAAGTGATCTGGATCAACGATACTGACTTCCTGTGACTTGACTGCTCTGTTTTGGCATTGTTTATATGGAATGCTTGATGTCCCACACAGTTACAGTCACTCTTGTTCCCTTTAGAAAGTAATAAGAAATAATTAAGCTGTAACTCCACCAAGGTAAAGATGCGGATAGGAATTTGAATGCACGTACCATCTTTACAGCATGGACCAAGTTCTAGAAAAATAACATGGGAGGACTCCACATTTCTAAAACTAAACTGGCTCTTTATTTTTTTAAAAAAATTATACACAGAGATGCTGCAACTGAAGCTAGCATTCTAGCCATGTGCGCACAGACTAACTTCCGGATGTTTCTTCAAAGTCTTCACTTGTGCAACGTGTGCTCCTCTGTCCAAGTTGCTATATGAATGACTTTGTCTCTTAGATTGCAAAGGAATGCATCTGTATGCTGGGCTTTTCCCTTGGATTAACATCTCTGACAACTTCAAGTCCCTGTTTTGGTTACTTGAGGGTTCTCACTACTTGAAGTGAATGCAGATTCATAAAGATTAGACTGTGGAGACTGGCATTCACTGTGTCTTATATTTCCACATTTAGGACGAGCTATATTTTCAGTCCAAACTGTATGACAATTTGGTTTTATTTTATTTCTTTGTATCTGTGGAGGGAGTATTTGTGGATACTGGTCAGAATATGCTCATCCCAGATGATGTAAGTCCATCAGAGACCTCAGCAGCAGAGCCAGCATCCTCCATGGAAGAAGTTCACCCAGAGTCTGTGAGGTCCCAGCCGTTCAAATCTCGGACAAGCCCACACTTACTTACATGACAAGAATTGAGCTGGGGACTCCAGAACTAAAAGTCTGAGTCTCTGTAGGTTAAGCTAAAGAGCCAGCCTCATAACTAGGCTGTAACTGACTCACGTCTTCCATGGATCGGGTACAGAGAGGACACCTCACCTACAATGATCAAGGGGTTACACTAGCACAAACGCTGAGCACCGCTTCAGTGCTATTTAGAGAACTTACCTGGGGCCTAGGTTGAGTGCACAGGGGTGGGTCTCCCCAGTGTGGTTCCGTGGAAGGACAGCTGGCTGTGCAATTCCAAATTTTCATCCGTTGTTGAAAAAATGTGCCTGGAAACCTGAGCTTTTGTTTAATAAAAAATAAGGACCAAATCCTGCTCTTCTTTCCATCAGCGTAACACTAGAGTATCTCCATGGGCTTCAGCGCAGGCGTCCGCTTTACCCCAACATGAAGGGGGACGGCAGCTGTCTGCCTTGTGCCGACAATTCTACCTGTTCAGCCGAGCTCAGTTCCAGAGAGAAGAGGCGCTTCCCTCCCTCGATAAGTAAATTGCCGGGGGCTTGAAATAGTGCTTTAGTGTCAGATGGCAGGCAGCTGCCTCTTTGAATCCAGTGCACCGCTTATGTCATGCACAGAACTGCTTCTTGCAGTGTGTCTTTGGGACTTTCAGATGGATGGGATGAGCCAAATGGGCCCGTATTCCCCCTAAATGACAGGAGAAATATCAGAGCACGGTTACATCTGTCAGGGACGAAAAGACGATATTTATGCCTCACTGTGATCTGCTCACTGGTTCCGGGGCCTGGTGTCCTCCAAGACGGGTCGCAGATCTACATGAAGTCAGTGGGCTCTGGGTTTTGCATGTGGCTCCCTGGCTGAGTTGAAAGGTGTTTTAAGTCAGCTGCAGAGGGACTACTCCCAGTTGCCCGCCCATCTGCTCTGTGTAGGCGCACGTGTCGCTCTGGCGCAGCTATGGAATACCTCGCTCTCAGACGGTGGAAGTGGATCAATTGTGGAGCCAAAACGACCTGAGGCCAGTTCAATGGGGCACTTCTGAAGGTTTGTTTAACTTGGATACAGACCCCACAAGTCCGAATGCTTCTCTGCATACTCCTCCACCAGTGTTTTGCACATGTGTTCGACTGTGTCTCCCTCTCCCCACCTTCTGTGTTTCTGGAGCAGTTTAAATTGGAGCCAACGTATCGTACATCATGTTTCCGTGCCGTCCATATGCTCCCGCCGGCTTCCCTCACTCTGCGTGAGGAGCAGGAGTACGGGCGCCGATGGGGGAGCCATTTGAATTCAATCTAGCGGGTCGACGCTACACCTGCTAAATCGAACCCCAGCAGATCTCCTGTGTGGTGTAGATGTGCCCAGCGCTGAAGGCAGAGCCACGAACAGAGCCTGCCAGCCAGGCGCCCAGCTCTGTAGGAAGCACCCCCACAGAAGCACCTGATCTGCACCTGCAGTCCCTCAGTGGCGATAAACTGCACCTCCAAACAGCGAGGCTCCCTCTCTCTCTGAAACCTGACACACATGGGCCCTTGCATCCTGGATAATGCACCTGGGACATTGTTGCATGTGCAATTACTGGTTTGTACTCAAAGTCCATGTGGGCGGGTTATCCTCCAATCAGTCTGGGAGCCCCACCTTATTCCCTTGGAAGCTCATGCACAAATTCCTGCTCCAGTTTCTGTGAAGGTGGATGGGGAACTTAGGACTTCACTTGGCTTCCCACGTGCACCTGCCTTCCTCTAGTTCAGGGGAACCTAAGGTTCAGGGGCCGGATGCGGCCCCCTGGCTTGCCTGGATCCAGCCCCCTGGTCTCGGGGCTCCCCCCCAGCATTGGGGAGCCTGCGCTGATGCTCCAGTCCCCCCCCATCTTCCCATGGGGCTCACAAAATCTAATAGTCCGGGGCCCTCAGGCTCTGGTGTACAAGGGGAATGTGGGAAGTGTCTGTCTCCTTCTCAGTCAAGGGCCACGTCAGTGAGGGCTTGGTTTTGTTTGGCTTCTCACTTGTGTGCAGCCCCCTCCTGACTGATTTTTCTGTGGGTCAGAGGCCCCTGGTCCAAAAAAGGTTCCCCGCCCCCACTCTAGTTAATTAGACAGCCAAAGACATTTACAGTACAAGCTTTGTTATCCGGCACTCATGGGGAAGGGGGTTGCCGGTTACTCAAGCTTTACACCCACGATTCATTAATATTTCATCATACGCTAGCTACAGTTGCTGGAGGGGTGAGATAACAGCCGATGATGGGAGTATTCACAGAAGCATGACAAGAACAAACTACTGTCACTAGTTAACCAACTTGACTTCCGCAAGTGCTGAAAATGTAGAAAACTGATTCCGGATGGCTACTGGAATTTTTCCAGTTAACTGCAGGAGGAATTGTATTGCCTTTATGACAGATGCCCCATTAACCAAGTTTTCCGGATATTAAAGTGCCGGATGGCACAGCTTGTACTGTATAATGATCTTCCAGGCCTCATGTTATCCTCTAGCTCTGCCAAGCACATCCCACTGCTCCTACTGCCTGTCTGGTCAACTCCTATTACAATCGGCCACCCGTAGCTACCGTCAAAAGGGTGCGAGCAACTACGCCAGTGTCAGCAGGTTGGCAAAGCTCTGAGCTCCCTCCCTTTTTTTGGTTTAACTGCTGCTAATGTACAAAGAAACCCAAATGGCGAGGCAAGAGGGGTGGTTCTCATGGGTGGGGGGGGAGTGCTGCCCCCAGGTTCTACATGGGGCTCTGCTCCCAGCCCAGCACGCTGAGTCCTGGCCCCCTGCCCCATGCCCAGAGCTCGGGGCCTGGCCCCACAGCCAGGGTTCCAGTTGCCCGTCCTGCCTCTGGGGCTCCATTCCTGGCATTCCACATCCCCCCCTTCCCGGAGCCACGGCCCTGCTCCTGGACTCAGCTCTGGAGGGACACGGACGGAGGTAAGGGAGGCGCTGCACCTCCACTCCGGAAAGTGCTCCAGCCCCACGAATGGTTCGTCTGGAAGGCGCTAACGAAAAAGCCTAGTGAGAGCTTCCTGTCCCGTCGTGCCCCAGACTAACTTCTCATGTGACACCATGACCCCAAATTCCATCCCACACGGTGGCGCACAGACACCATCTCAAGGGACCGTTTCCTTTTCTAGCCTAGCACTCTGTAGCCACCTAGAGCAGGAAGCCTCTGGGCTAACTCGTAATGCAGCTCCAGGGGGTAACATCACAAAAATGTTTCCCCCGCAATGCAGGATGATACATTTTTAACCCCAAAGGAATTTCCAGAGCCAAAACACCTTCCTCTGAGCCACGTTCCTCCAGTGAAATCAGCAAGGATCTAATTTCTCAGTTGAGCTAAGGAAAGACTTGTGTATTTATTAACTGCATTAATGACAGCTTCCGGGAAGGAGCTGGCTTCCGAAAGTTCTTTGGTGCAGATGGGTTTGCACGCTTATTCACATTGTGATGGAACCACTTTAAACAAAGGGAACGTCTATAAATATTTGAATAATGGCATGAATGATTAACAGAAACAATTGTTTCAGTTTTTAATGACCAGTTACAAGGTTTACATTGTAGCAGGTTACAAACAGTTCCCAACTATTTCACAGATGATGTTTTGGCACTAACTGGAGGTCACAAAACGATTACCGTATTTTAGCGAATATAACCTGTGGGTTATATTCGTTTTTACAAACCCCGCACCCACCCTGCAGGTTATACTCGTGTGCGGGGTATACAAGATTTTTTTTACTCAAACTGCAAAAACTGCGGGGTATATTCGGGTGCGGGGTATATTCGCTAAAAGATGGTAATACAATGTGTCACACCATGTTTACTCAATCTTATCTCCCATACAATGATTATGCTAAATGATGCTTAGAAATTGTTATACAGGTTGAACCTCTCTAATCAACCGGTGTCGAACCAGAGAATTTGCTGAGCCATGGGAGGTCAATAGTCTAGCAGCATTACCAACACTTCCGCTGCTTCCTGGGAATTTATGGGTAAATTAGAGCTAAATAACAGCACAGAACACAGAGAGCCGGGACTGGTGGCTATAAACAAACTTTCTGGGACCACGGGAACCTGGCCACACCCATGCTAAGCGGACATCCAGCTAACAGACATCATGCCGGACCACGGATGTTGCCGGACCAGAGAGTGCCGGACTAAAGAGGTTCAACCTGTACTCTTTATGAATTCATGGTCTAGTTTCTCAGCTGCACCCAATATGCACGGGACACCCAGAGGAGGAAAGGGCTGCAAAGGAATGAGTTGTGGCTTCTTTCTCCTGGGAACAGGTCTGTGCTGCTGTAACTCGGAGCAACTTTGAGGATGCTCTAAATTACACTGGCTGCATATGGCCCAGGGAGCACTAATCACTGGAGCACATGGGCCCAGAATACTCTCTCTACCAGGAGCCAGAAGCGGGTATTGTCGGAGTCAGCTAGGCTGACTTTACAGTGCCCAGGGATTCCCCCACACCTGCGATGTTAGCTGGCCAGAGCCATTGGCTTTATAACTCCTTAGTACCACCAAACTGGCATCAAGAGGGAGTGTAGTCAGACAGAACTTAGCCCTGCATAGTTACATGTGTATCTATCCTAGCATCTCATTAGTATGCTTCAGTCTGCAGAGACTTGCATTGATTTACTGTACCTGTGGCTCTCTGCACCCTGAGAGCAGCTTTGGCTAAAATTTGAGACTGGAGACCCAGAAATAAACCAGCTTTAAACCCAGGGCTGGATTTATCCTGCCCCTTCCTAGCTCCGTGACGGAGAAAGGCACCCCACGCAGGGGAGGGGGTAGGAAAGGGTGAGGTGAATGAAGACCATATATCTCCTATCCCCCTTTGGATGGCCTAGCACAGCTGGTCAGGCAGTTAAGGGAGACTGCATGATGCACCCTGCAAAAGGGTAACACAGCTCCTGCAGCTGCACACACACAGTCAGCCGGTGTATCTCCTGGGATTGTGGTTTTAATGCAGCTTCCCCTTGCAGGGCTGACTTTTCTGGGCTCTGCAGCTCTTAACATGTAGGAGATTTTCCACCCGAGACCTTCTGTAGTTTAATTGCAAGTAAATATTGCAGAAGACAAAACTGCAGTCAAGTACACTTCATTCCCTGACTAACGGGCGTCCGAAGGGAATTGGGAAGGAATTAAACCGCCTTTTATGTGCAGGTCCTCTGTACTGAATCCTAATTCAAGCTGGAGTTGCTGTGAATAAAACTTAACCGATAGGGAAGGCCCACACTGCAATCACTTCCGCGTGAAAACTCAGGGGCTTTTCCAGAGAAGAGTGTAAGCGGTGAAGATGCGTAATGTCCCTGTCCTGTGTGTGCCTTGTGTTTCTTGGGAATGTTTCCTCACTGCACAGAAGATGGTTAAGGAGGGCTGGCTATGTGTGATTTAGGGGGATTGCTGCCGGCAATTACAAATGTAAAATGCAGAATCTCCAGCTCCAGAGTTCAAAACCCATGAGCCAGGCCTGAAACAATCAAGCTTCCAAATTATGACAGTAGCACATTCTGAATTCGTTTCCTTTACCTCCTAGGCTCTGAGCATGTTGGGGACACTCAAGTCATATTTTCCAGCTTTTCTCCAGAACTTCAAGGGTTAGAAACTGACTCCTTCCCCCCCCCCCCACACAAAAAAAAAATGGAAGCTGAGGGTACGTCTACACTGCAAGGCGATTTTGGGATTCCAGAGGTATCCCGAAATAGCTACCCCACGTTTTTGAACGCGTCCGCTATTGCAAAATACAGCAGACCCGCTATTTCGGTATCCCTGTAATCCTCATTCCACGAGGGATAAGGGCTGTCTCGAAATGGTGTGCTATTTCAAGGTTTGGCGCTATGTAGACATGCCAAATTTCAAAATAGCCCATTTCGAAAAATAATCGAAATAAGATACGAACTCTTATTTCGAGCAATGGGTGCAGTGTAGACACACGCTGAGATTCCCCCTAAATCACCTGGCTCCAAGAGACAAGGCCTTAAAATACTTCCAAACATCACCATAAAATCATGAGAGTTGGCAGACACTGACAGGGCCGGGGGTCGCACAGGAGCTGGCACAGAATCACCCTAGAGGGGTAGGGACATTTCCATTTGTGCTCATCTGCCAGGTCCCAAGGTTTTCTGGCAAGAGTTGCGAGCAGCTCCAAGCTCCTGCCCTACCTGCCTGGCCTGGGAGATGTGAGCACTCCTAGTTCCCCCTGAATTCAGTGGGCTTTCATGGTGCTCAGCTGCTCTCAGGAGGAGGTGAACTGGTGTCCTTGAGCACCCCTGCAGTAGTGAGGTGCAGTGAGCAGTGGTTATTGCACCATATCTATCAATCTCCCTGTCCCCCCTACACCCTCTGTATCTATCCCCACACGCCCCCTCTGTCTATCGATCGATCTATCAGTCACTGCTGTGCTGCTCTAGCTACCTAGCTAGCTGCTCTTCAATGTTGCCCTCAGCTCAGAAGCATCAGAACGGCCAGACTGGGTCAGACCAAAGGTCCATCCAGCCCAGTGTCCTGTCTGCCCACAGTAGCCAATATCAGATGCCCTAGAGGGAGGGAACACATCAGGTAATCCTCATGTGATCCCTCCCTTGTCACCCACCTCCAGTGAAACAGAGGCTAGGGACACCATTCCTATGCATCCTGGCCAATAGCCATTGATGGACCTAATCTCCATGAATCTATCTAGCTCTTTTTTGAACCCTGTTAAAAGTCCTAGTCTTCACAACATCCTCTGGCAATGAGTTCCACAGGTTGACTGTGCGCTGTGTGAAGAAAAACTTCCTTTTGTTTGTTTTAAACCTGCTGCCTCTTCATTTCATTTGCTGACCTCTATTTCTTATATTATGGGAATAAGTAAATAACTTTTCCTTATTCACTTTTTCCATACTAATCAGGATTTTATAGACCTCTATCTATCCCCCTTTAGTCTCCTCTTTTCTAAGCTGAAAAGTCCAAGTCTTTTTAATCTCTCTTCATATGGGACCCATTCCAAACCCCTCATCATTTTGGTTGCCCTTTTCTGAACCTTTTCCAATGCCAGTATATCTTTTTTGAGATGAGGTGATCACATCTGTACGCGGTATTCAAGCTGTGGGTGTCCGATGGTTTTATATAGAGGCAATAAGCTATTCTCTGCTTTATTCTCTGTCCCTTTTTTAATGGTTCCTAACATTCTGTTTGCTTTTTTGACTGCCGCTGCACACTGAGTGGATGTTTTCAGATAAACATGTCCGTGTCTCTCAGCCTCCTGCTCCCAACCATTGCCTTCTACTCCGTTGCCCCTCCTGAGTCACCATAGTGCTCTGATCCCACCCCCTCTCGGACTCCATGTCCATCATAGGGCCTGGCTCTGACTCCTGGTTTCTTTGTGGCTTTGTTTCTGGAAGCAGACTCCTAGCAGCCAGCTGCCATCCCCTGAGAACCGGGCTGTCTGGACTCAGCGTGCGTCGCTGCACTGTCATGCTCATTGGCCAGCTAATTCCTCCTCGGCCCAGTCCCCCCAAGCGCACCTTTGGGTCCTAGGCTGGGGAGGGTGTCTCTCGGAGCCTGCTCATGGGCTCCCTGCTCCAGAGTGTCAGGCAAACACTTGACTTAGTCTCTTTTCCCCACTGCTGAGCCGGGTGCAGGAAGCTGCAGAGTCTTCTGTCAGCCATTTTAGTGTTCCTTCGACGGTCGTTACACATTCCTCCATATTGCTTCCACTGGGGAAGTGAAAGGGTTTCTTCATCTTCTCCCCTTACGAGCCAGCTGCGCGGTGTTTGGCAGAGGCAGCAGAATTGAGTGGGGCCTGTCCTCATCTATTTAGAGATCGCTTTTGGAAGGGTTTGCTTGAGGGACAGTCCCCACCACTCCCCAACATGAAAGCTGTTCTGCTTCCGGTGCGATCAATGAGCAGTTGCTCTTGTATGGAGAAGAGCCCGCGCCGTACTTCTCAAAGTCTGCCTCATTGACCCAGGGTGAGAAGGGGGTAAAACATTTCCAGTGTAAGATCAAGCCATTCTTTTTCACCAAACAGATTCATTAGGCTTGTTCAATTTGGGTGCTTTTACTCCAGTGAAAAAGAGCCCACCTCAGAGCCGAACCAGGCCCATTTCAAGCCAGATCTCCAGTCTCTGGATTTGTAGGCACAAATACTTGTGTGCACACTTTTCTGCTGGCAAGGATTTGCCTCACAAAAAACATAGAACACAAACACTTTGTAGTGGAAATGCGGAAGACGATTGTGAGGTCGAGGAAATTAGGTGGTGTACCACAATCGTTCCTTTTGTGCCTGCATTTTCTTACAGGCTTGGATGCTCTAGGCAGCCATTTGTGCTTTTTGCTTCTTATTATTCTTTTGTGATTCTCAAAGAGTTAGCTGTTTGCTCAAGATGGTGCAGTGCAGGAATGCACTGTTGACTTTCAACAAGTTCTGGGACAGGTCCCCAGGCCAGCCACCTGGCATTGGAGTGCAGGATGGCTTGGGAAGATCACATAGCTATCTTTGCTGAATGTTTCCCACCTGGTAATGCTAATTATTTGGCCGGGAAAATATGCAAAGTATCAACAAGCTAATTATTGGATGTGGAAAATATGCAATGTAGCAACGATCTTGTTAGGTTCTCAAAACAACAGGGGTGATTACTGTAGATCCAACAGTATATAAGTGCCGGGGATATTCCTAACATTGGAACCTCGGCATAGACCAAAGCCACAGAAGGTGCTATGCACTGGCCACTGGGGTCCATCTGCTGCCCTCCTTCAGGGGGTCACCCGCCAGCAGAAGGGACATAGGCATTGCATTTTATTCTGAGATCTGCTTAGGCTTAATAAGCATTGTATTGTTTTAGTAAGCATTGCATTTTATTTTGAGGTTTGCTTAGGCTTAATAAGTATTGTATTTTATTCTAAGATTTGCTTCATTGTATTTTACTCTAATATTAAGTTTTGTATTTTATCCTAATATTTGCTTAGTAAAATCTTTAAGCCTTTACCCAATTTGTGTGCTTATTGCCTCCGAATCCCTTAAGGGAAGAACCATTGTCCCTTGGCAATACACACTTTTCTGCTGGCAATTATTTGCCTCACCCGCCAAGGCCATGGTGAAAACGTGAGAGCTAAGGATAGACGTTTTTGGTGCCTTGAAACAAATAATTTCAGCAATGAATGTATTCCAAATAAATTCTGATTTTGGACTTGCAGGAATTTATACATTTCCCTGGTGTAAATAACCTTTTAATGACACTGAATGTGCAGCCAAAATAAAGCTGAATTGTTTTTACCTATCACAATCAAGTTGTTTGAAATAAAATGTGGCTTAAAAGTGAATCTGTGATGTTACTGACATTGCAAGGAAACCACAGAAGGAAAATGCAGGTAGCAGCTTTGTGGGGTTTATTCCTCATTGAAACTGCAATTAATGTGCATCCTGTGTACTAAAGTGCAGGGGAAAATACAGTCCTCCCAGCAGTTAAAATGCATCTCATTAGCACTGAAACTACTGTATCGTCAAAATGTATTATCTTCAGCTAAAAAAAAGTGTAATTGAATTCCCATCAAAGCATAGTTCATCTAAATCAAATCAGACACGGCTCATACTGCAGTTCATTTGAGCTGTGGATGAAAATTAGGATTAATTAAAATCCCTGCTAGTAATTTTGAGTGAGTGCACAGATAGTTCTGGAGTTGGGAGTAGGGGTTGACTCAAAACCAAGGCACATGGTCACATGCACTTCTCCAATATAGTAATTACTAATTTCTATGGGACAGTAAGATAGATATGCTACAGGAACATGGTGTTCTGTGACAGAGCCTGTCTGTGGAAGCCTGTCCACATGTGACCACAGAGCATCTGGGGGAGAAGGGTTAGCTTGGGAGCAGTGGGAGCAAGTTGTGGTCATGCGCTTGTCTCCCATTTGTCATGGATCTACCTACCACCCGGAAGCGTCCCTCCAACCTATTGTGATGTGACTCCAGCAGCACCTTCTCTGGCAGAGTCACCTGCAAAGCCCTGTCCCGCTTGGAGTTGTCCCAGCCTTCTGGGGGAGCCAAGCCAGAGTCATGGGGGCGCCTGGTATGTCTGACCCAGCATCTCCTTCTCACCGCTGGCCATGTGGGTTTGCCACAAAGGAACCTGAACCTCCAGCACAGACCAGGCATAGAGGGGGAGCAAGGGAGCTGGCTACCCCCAGGACGTAGAAGGGACAGCAGGGGGCCAGCATGGCTCACTGAGTTTTGCCATCCCCATTGGCTTTCAGGCAACACATCCCTTAAGTTCGTTCTTGTGCCCAGAGACTCATTTCAGGGTCCCGCTGCCAAAGGGGTCTCTGGGGCCCTGGAGATGCAGGGTTGGGAGTGGAGAGCTGCGAGGTGCTGGGGCTTGGCGCTCCAGGCATTGTGCTGGCTTGCCAGGCACTGGCGGTGACGAGCTTCACCAGCTGTCTCCTCAGCCTGACCCGGAGCAGGGTTTCTTGTGGGAGAGCAAGCCCAGCGTGCGGTGGGCACAGGGCCAGCTCTGCTGGACCGAGCAGAACGTCCTCAACAAAGGAGGAGGCAGCTGCCTGCATCTCCTCCTGTTGCTGAATGCAGCAAACTCCTGTCCACA
The DNA here is from genome assembly GCA_019425775.1 of Rafetus swinhoei. Classification (NCBI taxonomy): domain Eukaryota; kingdom Metazoa; phylum Chordata; order Testudines; family Trionychidae; genus Rafetus; species Rafetus swinhoei. The sequence goes on from CM033426.1 coordinate 33,494,513, forward strand.
AACATGGAGAATGTTCTCCTGGCCCTGGCTGCTATCAGGAAACTCCCAAAGTCAGGTGTGCCAGGCCCGTATTCTCCCTGAGCTGTCTCCTAAGGGCTTGTCTTTGCCGCAGAGCTAATTCAGGCTCTTCCTTGGATTCTGCCCCCCTCCCCAGTCCCACACAAAACCTGCTCCGGCAGGGTGTTAGTCTCCCAGGCTAACTGCAGGGAAGACACTGGGTCCACTAAAGGTGGGGACCAGCACTCAGAGCCCCCAACCCCTTTGGTGAGAGAGGCAGGGCAGCAACTGAGGCTCAGGCTTTGGCAAACCCTGAAGCCGTGGGACCATGTGCACTCTGGGGCCACGTCAGCTGTGTCTGCAGAGCAGCCATGCCAGTCGGGAGGGCTCTGGGGCCGTGCCAGTCAGGAGGGCTCTAGGGCCCGTGCCAGTCGGGAGGGCTCTGGGGCCGTGCCAGTCAGGAGGGCTCTAGGGCCCGTGCCAGTCGGGAGGGCTCTGGGGCCGTGCCAGTCGGGAGGGCTCTGGGACTGTGAGCCATGGGGGCAATGGGGCCATGGGGGCCCGGGAGTTGTGCATGCTCTAGAGCCATGGGGCTGTGCAGGCTGAGGAGCTGTGGGGCAGCGAGGCCATGCACGCAGTGGGGCTGCATCCGCAGGATAGGAAAGAGAAGACAGAGGAGAGAGAGTCCCAACTCTCCTCCATGGGTGAAGAGCTCAGGTTAGATCCTGCGTGAGGGCGTAATTAACAAAGGTTACTCCACCCAAGCGGCGTCCAATGTCCAGCAGCTGAGGGGAGAGCTGGCCGGTAATTAGGCATCTGCAGCAGGCCCACGCTCAGATGAAGGGGCTGTTTAATTTCTATGCAGCCATTCAGGCTCAGGCTGCAGCCCAGTCTCTGGGCCTCTCCTCCCCTCACAGCATCCTACAGGGCAGGCTCCAGCCAGAGCCCAAATATCTACCGCACAGATAAACTGTCCCTTAGCCCGAGCCCTGCAAAGCCGAGTCAGCTGGCAAGGGGTAGCTGGCGGTTCCACTGCAGTGTAGACGTACCCTGGATGATTCCTGTGAACAGTCTGACAGGTCCAAACATTGCTCACAGTTCCCACTACCACTCCGTCGCTAGGATCCTTGGGCTGTTTGCATGCTGCTCACACACAGTGGTGAGGGCTGTGAATAGAATCACAGAACCCCAGGGCTGGCAGAGACCTCAGGAGTCATCAAGTCCAGCCCCCTGCCCAAAGCAGGACCAGCCCCAACTCAATCATCCCAGCCAGGGCTTTGTCAAGCCGAGACTTAAACACCTCCAGGGATGGAGATTCCACCCCCTCCCTAGGGAACCCATCCCAGTGCTTCCCACCCTCCTAGGGAATAGTTTTTCCTAATATCCAACCTAAACCTCCCTCACTGCAACTTGAGACCATTGCGCCTCGTTCTGCCATCCGTCACTACTGTGAACAGCCTCTCTCCAGCCTCTTTGGAATCCCACTGCAGGGAGCTGAGGCTGCTCTCAAATCCCCCCTCACTCTTCTGTAGAGTAAATAAGCCCAAATCCCTCAGCCTCTCCTTGTAGGTCATGAGCTCCAGTCCCCTCATCGTTTTGGTCGCCCTCCGCTGGACCCTCTCCAATGCATCCTTTCTGAAATGGGGGGCTCTGAACTGGATGCAGTACTCCAGGTGTGGCCTCACCAACTCTGTGACCTGGCAGCAGAAGACAGAGGACCTGGGCAGGAAGGAACCCTGGGACAATGGGAAGGGGGAGGCCAGTGCACCCATCGGGTTTGGAAGGGACTTTGTCGGGTGACTGGCAAAGATTCTGCCAACAGTAATAAACCTCCAAGTCCACACAGTGACTTCATCCCTTACACAGAGCCTGCAACATTAGGCAGGAGCTGGGTACAGCAGATAAGCCTGCTACAAGCTTCCAAAGAACAGGGGCTTAGTGAAGAGGAGTGAAAAATTGCAGAACTGGGCTTCAGGTGGTCCTGCTGCCCGTGGAGCATCTGGCAGACTGGCAAAGCTTTGCTAAGGGGCACAGGGAGCAGAATGCCAGGGCCTCTGCAAAGGCAGGCCTGGACCATGCGAGCTGAAGGAAGGCCTGTTTTGATAAGTAGTCGTATTGACATATTAGCCCACCGACTCCAATGGCCTCACTCCTGCTTCACCCGGGAGTGAGTGGAAATCAAATCAAGCCCAGTGCCTTTACCCACTAACTGGAGACACAACCACAGCTAGAATAGTAATAGAGATGTAGCCGTGTTAGTCTGGTCTTGCTGAGGAAGTGGGTCTGGCCCACGAAAGCTCATCACCTAATAAACCATCTTGTTAGTCTTTAAAGTGCTGCATAGTCCTGTCTTTTGTTTCAGCACAACCACAGCTAGGCAGGGCAGGGCCTATCTAGCGGAGGGCCGTGGTACATGCCCAACAGAACACTGCAAAGTCTTGCACAAGTCTTGTCAGACAATCTAATGCTCAGTGGGCCAAGCGGCCTGGGGGTTGCTGGGGCAGGCTCACGCTATGGAGGGGGGAGGAGGATTACAGAGGAGACGGGGAGGACTGGCGATGGGGGGAGGGAACCAGGGTCAGAGAGCAGGTGGGAAGGGGAGGGGGAAACCTTTAGGGACAGAAAGTAGTTTTCTCTTTGCTTGCGTTCCCGTCACACCATGGGCCCTGTTGGCTCTCACCAGCAGCTATTTAGTTGGTCTCCAGTCTGGCCTACGGGGAAGCCCCTGAGTTTCCAGGCCCAGACAATTGGCACCTCTGAGCCTTTTCACCTCTGGAATCCTATTGACATTTAATAATGGGTTGAATTGAACTCCCCGTCGTGGGGAAAGTGCTGTTGGCTCTGCTCACAGGCAAGGAGAGACACACCCCCAACGACCCCGAGGGGTCCGTGCACAGACCAGCCCTCTCCGTGCTTCTCCTCTTTTCATTGCTTTCTAGAGACCCACATTCCCGCCTGGAATCAAAACAGGGATTCTGCATGTGAGGAATTCCTCACGCCTTTGTATTGGGCCTGCTCTTTCTTGCGCAGGAAACGCCCCGGCTAGCAGTGACATAGAACAGCCTGAACTGGTGACTGGTTGCTCAGTCACTTACAGGGCAGGGGCCGCATCTTCAAAGTGCCTAAGTGACTGAGACGCCTGAGTCCCATTTCCAAAAAAGGAATTAGGCACTTGAGAGCTGGAGTCCCACTGACACACGGCCAGAAAGGGTTAAGCATCTGCAGGATAAATGACCCAAATTCAGCCGTGAGGGACACAGTGGTAGATAATGTTTGTGGGTTTGCGTGTTCACATACATATTGCTAGGTTAACAAGGCAACCACATGGGTCCTGTCTGTACTGTACTTGTCTCCCTTTGAAGTGTATAGCAAACCATCAGTGACTGATGGAAAACATACCAATTGCCTTATGTTAGTCCATATCGCTAATCGCCAGAGAAACAAGTCTCGTTGGAAGTGTCCGTGATTGCCTATTGTTCACCTAAGGACTCCCACCGATCAAGAGAAGGCCTGGAACTGTATAAAAATCCCTTAGGTCCTGATCCCTTTTTATCTCCAATCTGCTTCAGCTTCATCAGAGGAAGTTTGAGTCGCAGGACTGAGCTCTCCAGTCCTAAACTGGATTCACCCTGAATATGGACAGAGGTGCCAATCCACTGGACTATATGAGCCACAAAGCTCCCTGGCTCTGCTCTTAATCTGACCTCTGAAGTGTACTCATGTCAGCGTGTGAACTGATCTTTTCGCCAGTTCTCTCTCTCTCTTTTCTTTTTGAATAATTGTTGAGTTTAGTTAATAAGAATTGGCTAGAAGTGTGAATTTGGATAAGAGCTGAAATAGGAATCAACCTGGGAGGTAACATGCCTAACTGGCCAGGATTGATAGAACTTTCTTATAGGATTTTCAGTGACCCTCATCATATTTGACTTGGGTGTCCAAGTGGGAGCCTAATAATATAATATAATAATAATATATGGAGATATACCTACCTATCTCATAGATCTGGAAGGGACCTTGAGAGGTTATTGAGTCAGGCCCCTGCCCTCATGGCAGGACCAAGCACCATCCCTTGGTAAGGCTGGGTTGCTTTCAGGGGACTGTATTGCTGGCTTCTGGGGAACCAGTAAGGTATCACAGAGGCTGTTCCATGCTGGCTTGGTAAATATAAGTATTGGAATAGCCACCAGCTTTGGGAATTGGCTGCTCCATTCTTTGTAGTGACCTCAGGTGGCTCCCTGGGACCCCAGTCACACACACTGAAGTACCCTGAGGGCTTAAGCCTGGCCCCCAAAGATCTCTCCAAAGTGCTCCGCTCGTGGTAGCCTGGGGGCAGAGTTTCATCAGATCCCAGCACCCCACATGCACTCTGTGTATTCAGCATTTTCCAAAGTCTGGCCCTCTCCATTCCTGGCACTCTTGCTCAAACCCAATTAGTACATTAAACACTTCTCACTTACTCATTAATCTTTACAGACAACCACCAAACATGAGTTTGCAACACATACACTCCACCCAGCGATGGGCAAAGTACATATAGCGCTTAATGAGCGCTCCCATTAAACTCTCCATTTAGTACCTGCCTGTGTCAAGTCTGGCAATAACAGCCCAGGCAGCAGCTGTGTCTGGAACATAAGAACGGACGGGTTGTGAGGCAGTTCGGATGCAGTGCGCAGCTCCCCTTCCGCACCTCAGGGAAGGGCAGGGGAAGCTCATGCTATGAATGTAAAGCCCAGATCCTGCAAATGGGCTGTGTGCAGGGGGGACCAGCATGGGGGACACTGTTAGAATTATAAACTACCCCTTTACATCTCCAGGGCATTGTTTGGTCCCGCATGCAGGCTAGCGTCCTAGCTGGAAGCATGCCATGTAGGGAGAGACTGTGGATGCACTGGAGAGAGTCCAGCAAAGAGCAACAAAAATGAAGATGGGGCTGGAGCACTTGATTTATGAGGAGAGGCTGAGGGATTTGGGTTCGTTTAGTCTGCAGAAGAGAAGAGCGAGGGGGAATTTGTAGCAGCCTTCAACTTCCTGCAGGGGGTTCCATAGAGGATGGAGAGAGGCTGTTCTCAGTGGTGGCAGATGGCAGAACAAGGAGCAATGGTCTCAAGTTGTGGTGGGAGAAGTCTAGGTTGGATATTAGGAAAAACTATTTCCCTAGGCGGGTGGTGAAGCACTGGGACGTGTTCCCTAGGGCGGGGCAAAATCTCCATCCCTAAAGATTTTGAAGTCCTGGCTTGACACCAGACGAGCCATGTCCAGGTTTATATCAGTACTGGACAGGGAACAAACAGTCGAAAAACAAAACTATCTGGCTTCAAACTGAACAAATGGCCTACCTACCAGCAAGAGTCCATTTGAAGCCAGCCAGCCTCAAAGTAAGGAGGGGTGAATAGTCCCTCTGTTTGAGGTAGCAGCCTGTTTTATCTCCTGTTGTTTAGGGGGTCCTATCGGAGCAGGGTAGATTTAAATTAAAAGTAAAGGAAGTTATTACAGAAGGGTATCAGATTGAAAGTGAGTTCAAGTATGAAGCACAGAGGGCGAAATGGTTATAAGCACATTAAACGGAAAACAGGCTACAGGCTTTGCTACCAATCTACCTCCCAGCAAGATGGCTGCCCAGACTGCTGCTCAGATTTGCCCTCACCGTCCGAAGAGCTTGGTTCCTTTTTCTTCTGAAGTGAAAGAGAACTTGGGGCTCTCTGCCCTTTTCTTTACAGGCTAGTGACCCTTTGAAATGCATATTGCTCAAGGGCACGCTCCCCTTCCCCACGGTCAAGTTCATTCGAGCTGTGAGGAACGTGACACGCCATCTGCTGGTGGCAGAACTTCCCCGCTGGTCTCCTTCCCCGCTGATGTTTTGCAGAAGTGCAGATTGATCTACTGCCTGTATCCTCCGCCCCCGGCTGGCTTCAGGGTGCTGTTTACTTTCTACCGAACTTGCATTCCCATCGTCTCGTAATGCACTTTGGAAACTCCTTCCAGGTGGCAGAACCAGGCTGTGTTTTAAGCGGCCCTGGCCCTGCCTGGCCAACACACTTCCCATGTTTTCCAATAATGTTCACTTCCAGTTTACATCATTTCCCGGCTATAGGGTTGTAATTTGGAATTTGTCCTCTGCCCAAAAATATTAATGAGCAGTGTGTTGTTAGCTTTCTCCTGGGGTCCTGCATGTCACCTGTTGGAGGCAGGTGAGGACATTTATCAACTGGGAAATTGTCAGGCCAGCTGGAACTCACTACCGGATACCAATAAGCAGCGGAGCCAACAGCCTCCATGGGCTTCTGGGCAAGGTAGGCAGGTGACTCAGTGCCATGCTTCCAGAAGGGGTGGGGCCAAGGACAGAAGGGGTGGGGCTAGTGGGCCCTTTAAGTTGCTGCCAGAGAACCATGCCACTCAAGGGCTGGGGGGCAGGGCACCATGCTCTGGGCAGTGCTGCTACAGGCCCCACCCCCCCAGCCCTTGAGTGGCATGGTGCTCCAGCAGCTATTTATAGGGCCCAGGGCTCCGGCCACCACTGCTGCTAGTGAAGCAGTAACAGCAGCCAGAGCCCCGGGCCCCTTTGAATCACCGGGCCCCAGGGCAACTGCCCCATTTGCCCCCCCATCAGCGGGCCTGCCAATGAGTCCCCTTGCCCTCTTGCACTGAGGCTCTGCGGGTCTCAAAGGAAGACGGATTTCGCTGGCTTGGAAGATGGGAGGGAGGAGAAATGGGAGGCAGAAAAGAACTCTCCAAGCATTTGATCCGATCCCTAGCTCCTTCGATCTCATCCAAAGGGGCCTTCTGACTTTTGCCCACCTGGTATTGTGATGTGATGAACCCCCATGTTATCTGGAACTAGCAGTGGGACAGTCCAAGCCAGAGCGCCCGAGAGAGCGAGCTGCCTGCAGCAACAGTGCGAACAGGAGCTGTGTGCAGGATCCAGGCAAGGAACAGGGGCCCAAATAAAGAGCCAAGCGCAAAGGTCTTACGGTGGAATTTCCTTACAAAGAGCATTTTCTAGAGCTGGAATGAGCTCACGGGGGCCGTTTGTGGCAGGGGTTCCCCTTTCTCCCCTTTCTTTCCACTCAAGCCAACACCCTGAGCTGCGCTGTCACAGGTCTCTGGTTATTTTGCACCAACAACATGCTTCGAACTAGGGGTCCCCGAATGAAATTAGGAGGTGGCAGGTTTAAAACAAACAACAGGGAGTTTTTCTTCACACAGCACATGGCCAGCACTCCTGTCCAGATGTGTCGACAGGGGCACCTAGACGGCACCGCTCCAATCCACGCGAGGAACCACTCACATCCACCGTGTGCCTGGCATTCACTCTGGGCTGCAGCAGGCTTTCTAAAAGGGCAAAGAATGTGCTAGTGCAGGGGTGGGCAAAGGCCCCTCAGCGGGCCAGCTCCAGCCTGGCTCGGGCTTTGGTCCGGCCCACGAGGCTGTTCCAGGCTCCGCCCCCTAGCTCATTGCCTGGGAGCCGGAGACACGCGAGCCCTTTTCACTGCTTCTGTGTAAAGGGCTTGCGCCTTCCCCGCGCCTGTCGGGCATCACGTCGCTGGCAGTCGCAGGGAAGCGCGAGCCCTTTAAATAGAAGCATTTGAAAGCGCTCGCGTGTTGTGGCTCCCTGGCACGTGCTAGCGGCAAGGCCGGGAGCAGCAAAAGCAGCAGGAATTGAAAGGGCCCGCAGCTCCCGTCCTCTGCTGACGTGATTTCTGGGAGCCGCAGGGGAGGCGCGAGCCCTTTCAACTCCTGCTATGTAAAGGTCCGCCCCTTCCGCATGAGGCTCCGCCCCTTCTATCTGAGGCCCCGCCCCTTCCGGGATGGCTCCTGACCACTTCAAAAATGGGCGCTGCTGCCTCTTGAAGGCCGCTTCCCCAGTGCGAGGGCAGAGCCTCCCTCAAACACTGGCAGTTTGAGGTTCTCAGAAGGAAGACTCAGCTCCACAGACGTTGCCGGCCCATGCAGGTGCAAGACGGCCCATGCAACTGAAGAGGAAGGAAACGCCCGGGGACTGCGGCCTCTCGGGGCGGCTCTGTGAAATCCCCCCCCAAAGCTGGAGAAGGGAATGCCGAGCGAGCTCCGCCGAACAGCGGTTTCCACCATCCAAGCGAGCTCTGTGCCAGGGATGGACTCCGCTGTGAAAGCACCGAGGCTCGTTAGCAAGGGGACAGCCCACGGGATTTTGTATCACTCGCTGTGGCCGTCTCGGGCAGATTGAAGAGCGGAGAGCCTCTCCCTGCCTGAGAATGTCCAAGGGAGAAGAGGCTGGGTTGCAGCAGAACTTCTCAGCTGAAATCCTGACCCTGACCTGTGCTGGGCGTGAAGAACCGCTGAGCAATAGAACTGGGGGCACGTGGAATCTCTGCCTCAGGAAACATCCCGAGCCGAGCAAGACAGTGTGCTCTGGGATGATTCTGGGTTCTTCACGGCCCTGGGGCACTGGAGACTGGACTTGGTGGCTGATTCAAGGGCCTGCCTGGGCGGAAGGTATCCAGGGGTCTCACAGGAGGCAGGCTAGAGGGCACTGGGGGGACTCACATGGGATGGGGGGAGTCAGGGAAGCAGCATTACAGGAGTCCCCCTGCTTTCCTGTGCTCCCGGCCTGGGAGAGGCTCCAGGGCCTGCCCGCGGTCTCAGAAAAAGGATGTGGGGAGCAGCAGCTCTGACTTGGGCTCAGGGGCCCCACAACCCAGGGACGAGAGAAGGCCCAGCACGAGGGCGCAGGGAGCTTTGGGGCGTGGTGGACCCTCAGACGTTGAAGGCTTCATTGAGCGCACTCGTACCCTGGGCTCCGGCTGGGAGGCTAACAAGAAGCAGCCGACCAGCTGACATAAGCAGCGGGACTTGCTTTTCGCCCTACACGCAGACAGCAAACAGGCCGAGAAATCTGAGCAACTCGGCCTGGAGCGTCCTTGCAGGCGGCCTGCTGTGTGTCTTCAAGATGCGACATTCCCGCTGCTGTGATTGGCTGCACAGGTCCATTCCCGCTGCTGTGATTGGCTGCACAGGTCACATGGTGGCATTTCTGTTCCTGGACTGGCTAAGTTTGGCTTTCGGAATCAGGTTTACTGTTCTTGCTATTGGTTCTTCTTTACCGGATGTGAACTGTGTTAGCCCCTGGCCCCCGCGGGCACCCAGCGGGACTCCTGTGAAGAACGGGCAAGGTGGCAAGGCCGATTTTACCTGCCTCCTCCCACCCCCCCGCGCACGCCCTCCATCTGCTTTTGCTCCTGAATGCTGTGGCCAGGGTGACACTGGGAACAGCCGAGGGGCTGTGCTGGCTGCACACCCCAGGCCCCAGCCCAATTGGAGAGCCCCATGTGCAAATCAACAGCTACTGACACAAGCCTCCTGCTCATGGCCTGCTCCATCTACCCCCCGCTGTCAGAGGTGCCTATGACTGGAAAGACACCACGTGCCCACTTCATCCCCGGGGTACCCTCAGTGACTTCACGGGGGGGGGGGGAGGGGTTCACCTTCCTTCTCCCCCTACTAGAGGATATGCAAAGGGTGTTTAGGAGACTGGAGCTGGCACAGGAGGGCTCACATGGACTGAGACACCATTTTATTCCAGTTGGTTTGCCCTGGAACCAGGCCCTGCCCTTAGGTGTGGTCCTGCCAGGGAGAGTCCTACCCCCATTCCTGGGCTAAACAGGTTCAAATAAGTTCCTGTCAACTAAGCGTCCATTCCAGTCAAGCATCTCCATCGCGTTCTAGCGGCCTGTTGGGGTGCATTAGGAGGAGCACCGCCAGCAGATCTAGGGAGGTGATTCTTCCCCTCTCCTGGGCCCTGGTGAGGCCACATCTGTGTCAAGGGGGGGAATCGACCTGTGCTCCAGGAAAGCGCCAAACCTTCTGTTTTGTTTTATCCCCTGATTTTCACGCCAGGACAATTCATAGGTCCCCGCTTTGGGGGAAGGGACAAATCTTCTGACTTCGATCATTTTCATCAAAAGAATGGGCTTTACTGTCACGCGTCCAGCAATTTCTCAGCCAATCCAAGGCGTGTTAAATCATCGGTGCTTGGCATTCTTAGCTGCCCATTATGGTTTAGAAGGTTCAGGGCTTTTCTTGTTTTCCCAATTCATCAAAAACCAATTCTGGGTCAGAGAGACCGATGGACCACTCGGAACGGCTCTGGGAGTATTCAGAGAAATACCTGAATGCGCCGGTTTCTTTTGGACACAGATTGTGTATAATACCTTTGCCAGCCCTGGGAGGTGCAGGGAGACTGACACACAAAAGCTCATTGACAAATCATTGGTGACAAAGAACGAACGGACTCAGATCTGTACCTCAGTCCGGAAATGTGATTCACTTTGTTTCTTCCTCCAGTTTGCACTGGGAGGTGGGGCATGCGTCATTTCAGTGTTTTTACTTAAGCTCTTCATGGACTTAGTTAAAACCAAGGGGACCTCATTTAGGAGTCCAAAATAAAGTCTTTACAGGGGCTCCGGGGGGCTGACATGGTGAGAAGACCAGAGTTTGTGTTTGATCCTATAATTAGCAACCTGAGGAGCTAAAAACACCCATGAAGAACAACTGCCAGGGAGAGTCCTACCCCCATTCCTGGGCTAAACAGGTTCAAATAAGTTCCTGTCAGCTAAGCGTCCATTCCAAACAGGCCCTCTGACAGGGGAGGGGGAAAGGAGGCCATTGCCCCAGGACCTGACAATTCAAAGGGGCCTGAGGTAGGGGCGACGACCGGAGTCCAGGGCCCTTTAAAGTGCCGCCAGAGCACTGTGCTGCTCACTCGGGCGTTTCTACGGGCCGGTGTGAGGGAAGGTGTGGCACTGAAGTGCACTGGCAGCACTAAGGGGGGCCTGGTGAGGGGGGAGTACTGGTGAGGACTGAAAATCATTGGTACAGCAGGTTGTAGGTGAGACCAAACAATGCCTGGCTCAAGCTGGTGGTTTTCATCCTGCCATTTCCTGTTAAACAATGCACTGTTTGTGCACAGAGGCAGCTGAATCGCTGGCCTCTATCATCTACATCTTTGTCCCCCTTCCCGCCGAACCCTGCAAGAGGTGCGCAGGCAAAGAAAGGCAGTAGCTGTCCAGCCAGAGGTGCCAAGCTGGTGACTGATGGCTAGAAGAGTGGAGAACAAGTGGCAAGGAAGGACAGGGCTGATTTCAACCAACTGGTTAACGATTTCCTAAAGTTGGCAATTTGTTGGCAGTTCACGTCAATTCATGTTTAAAGGAGAAACTTTAATATTCAGCCTCCAAGTTGGCAGCATCAGAAATCATTGTTAAGAGGCTGCAAATAAATCTGGTTGGACTCATATTAGATCCTTCCCCCAACCCTCGCCTCTCTCGAAACATTTGATAACTGACATCCTGGAGTCTCAATGGCAGCATAATGCTCCTCCAGGCTGTATAAATCATGGGCTAGGAACTGAAATTAAGCTTGTAAGGTCCCCTAGGAGCTCTAAAAAATTCACAGTTGGTGTGACCTAAACACAGCATTCCTTTTCTTGCCCTAGGAAAGATACCGACGCAGGCTCTAACACCCTGCGAGGCAGAGCCCAGCAACATGTCAGGGGTCTGGAGGGGCTGAGGTCAGAGTATTCTGATGGGATCGTTCTCATTATTGAAGAGATGGCTGCCATGATTAGTAGTGACACGGTCACAGGACAGAGGTCAGCCAGTCTCAGAGGGGTTGCCGTGTTTGTCCTGGTCTACACTAGGACCTTAGTCGGAAAAAACCACCCCCGCAAACTTGAATTTGTAAATGATGCGTCCACACTACCAAGCCCGTTATTCCAGAATAAGGGGCCACTGAATGCGAACGCTGTACTCCTGCTTTTCATCAGGAATAATGCTAATTCCGAACGTGTACGTCCAAAATAACGTTAGGGTGGATGCTCTAGGGCTGTTAATTTGAATTAATTGGCTACTGGGAGGCCTCCTGAAGCTCCCCAGAGTGCTCCATGTGGCTCTGGGTCCGAGGTAGCGCGTCCACATTAACAGAGCCTGCCTCGGGCTGCACTCGATTCTTCCCCGTAGCGAGGACACGGAACTTTGAATTTGTAAAATCGGGTGCCCAGAAGTCGAACTTAGTAAATTCAAAATAATCTTTTAGTGTAGACCTGGCCCTAGTCTGTTTCAGCAAAAACAACGAGGAATCCAGTGGCAGCTTAACGACTAACACATTTATTTGGGCATAAGCTTTCGTGGGTTGTAAATCAGGAGTGAATTCACTGAAGTGAGTGGAGCCACACTAGTGTAAATCCAGAGTGAGTTCTCGCAAAATCAGATGGTGGTACTATTGGGAACAGTTCTCTGCTGATGCAACCCAAGTGGACACCTGGGTCTTACTCGAAAAGACTTTGTCACTGACTGGGAATGTGACTCTCTTTAAGCCTCCTCCCAGCTCGCCGCGTGTGGCTGACAACGCTTGCCTCGCAGGGACACTCGGAGGGCGGAATGATGTATGGTGGTGAGGCACTTTGAGATCCTCTGCCATCCGGTGACCAGTATTAAACTCACAAATTCCTGGCCTGCACCAAACACAGGAGGGCCTGGACATCCTGTCACTTGCACCAGTTTTACACCAATGTAACTCCGAGAGCTTCAGTGGACTGACTCCTGATTGATGCCGGTGTAAAAAAGAGAAGAATTAGGCTCCCGTGGAAAGCGCCTCCTCTCTTAGGCCAGGTCTACGCTAAAGGGGAAAGTCAACTTACGAGACACAACTCCAGTGATGTTAGTTACGTAGCTGGAGTTGACACATCTTAAATTGTGTTTTTGTGCCATCCGCACAGTGGGAGATCGATGGGAGCAAACGCTACCATCAGCTTCCCTCACTCCTCACAGGAGCAGGACTGCCGGCGCTGACAGGGGCACCTTAATTCGAATTAGCGGCTCTTCACTAGACCCGCTAAATCAAACCCCGGAAGATTGACTGCGGCAGCGTCCATCTTCCGCACAGTGTAGTCGTGGCCACACAAGGATATAAATCCACACTAGCAGCAAGAACTTCAGTGGTGTTACCTCCTTTTCCACTGAGCCAAGGGCCTGTGAACAGGACACAAGGGAATGAATCATAGAATCCGAGGGCTGGAGGAGACCTCAGGAGTCATCGAGTCCAGAGCCCAGAGCAGGACCAACCCCACCTCAACCATCCCAATGCTCACCCTTGGATTGTTCTTTTGCTACTCTCAGATTCACGTCCTCTCCTTCTGATGAAGACGGATCATTTCTTTTGTCATTTATCTCCTGTGCGTATATTAAAGCACTCTTAATACACGTTAATCTTTTTAAAGTTCTGTTGCATTGCTTGCTGAAATGCTTGGTATTACTGCTAAGCATCCCAATCTCTGCTCATCTAATGATCTTACTCTCTAATTCACCCTCCAGCTCCACAAAGCCTTTAAAAACAGGGATTCGATGGCAGTGGCTCAGGGGAGAAAGGGAGGGAGCGGAGGGGACATGGTTGTGCCAGATGCAGTCTGCTCTTTACCTGTGGCTGTAAAACGAGCCAGAACACACATAAGTGGGTCGCTTTTACCTACCCAGGATGCCATGGGGAAGACAAGAAGAGTGATGGACAGGTCCGTCACCAGCCTCCACTGCAGAGAATCTGAATCTTGTGACACTGGTGGGGAGATAGCAGCTTGCCCAGAGTCTAGGGGCTGCACCCCCTTTCCCTGCATATTTGCATATTTTCAAAACAAACAGCCCACCCATAGTATTAGTTTGTGTATCTTCTCCATTAAAAATAGCAATTAAAAAAAATCATTTTGCTGTTTCCCAGCCATGGCTCCCAGGGTATTACAATTAATACTCGGGCAACATAACATTGCATTTATAGCGCACCTTCATGTGAGACTCTCCAGGTCCTTTACAAGGGCAGGTGAAGCTTCACAGCCCTCTGGGGAGCCAGTTTTGCAGCGGGGGGAACACAGGCCCAGAGAGAGCAAAGGGGCCACATGCTAGACGGTTTAATTCCTCGTTGGTAGTTCCCACAGCCTGTGGTGATGGGAATTGGTGACATAGCCACTCTGAGGGCCTCATTTGGCTCTAGCTTTACAATCTGAATGGGTTTTCTTCTGCTTGCCGTTACCCTCTTTTTGGCACCTTTTACTCGACTGCTAGAGTCCAGTGCAATGAATAGAAACTCCCCAGCCTATGCCTGGTCTTACTTCTGAGGACATAAATCATAGATAGAATAGTGGAAGTGTAATAATAATAGAAATTGTTAAAGTGCGTATACACAAATGCTAGAAGTCTAAATAATAAGATACTGGAGTATCTCTCATTACAGGAGGATATTGATACAATAGTCATCACAGAAACTTGGTGGACTGAGGACGATCGATGGGACACAGCCATACCAGGGTACAAAATATATCGGAAGGACAGAACAGGTTGTGCTGGTGGGGAAGTGGCACTATCCGTGAAAAAATGTAGAATCAAATGACATAAAAATCTTAAATGAGACAAAATGTTCCATAGAATCTCTATGGGTAGTAATTCCATGCTCTAATAATAAAAATATAGCAGTAGGAATATATTATCGACCACCTAACCAGGATGGTGATAGTGACTATGAAATGCTAAGGGAGATTAGAGAGGCTATCAAAATAAAAAACTCAATAATAGTGGGGGATTTCAACTATCCCCATATTGATAGGGTACATGTCACCTCAGGATGGGATGCAGAGATGCAATTTTTTAATACCTTAAATGACTGCTTCTTGGAGCAGCTGGTTCTGGAACCCACAAGGGGAGAGGCTATTCTTGATTTAGTCCTAAGTGGAGCACAGGATCTGGTCCAAGAGGTAAATATAGCCGGACCGCTTGGAAATAGTGACTATAATGTAATAAAATGTAACATCCCTGTGGTGGAAAAAACACCTCAGCAGACTAACACTGTGGCATTTAATTTCAGAAAGGGGAACTACACAAAAATGAGGAGGTAAGTTAAACAGAAATTAAAAGGTACAATGACAAAAGTAAAATCCCTGCAAGCCGCATGGAAACTTTTCTAAGACACCACAATAGAGGCCCAACTTAAATGTATACCCCAAATTAAAAAGCACAGTAAGAGAAACAAAAAAAGTACCACCGTGGCTTAACCACCAAGTAAAAGGAGCAGTGAGAGAGAAAAAGATTTCCAGGAGGCCTTTGACAAAGTCCCTCACAAAAGGCTCTTAAGTAAAGTAAATTGTCATGGCATAAGAGGGAAGGTCCTCTCGTGGATTGATAACTAAACTGCTCCAGGTAGTTAAGAACAAAACAGACTGTGAAGAGCTTCAACAAGGTCTCACAAAACTAAGTGATTGGGCAACAAAATGGCAAATGAAATGCAATGTTGATAAATGTAAAGTAATGCACTTTGGAAAAAATAATCCCAACTATACATACAATATGATGGGGACTACATATTCTTGTGCCTATTCAGAACAGCTATAGTGGGTCAGACCAAAGGTCCATCTAGCCCAGTAACCTGTCTTCCTACAGTGGCCAATGCCAGATGCCCCAGAGGGAGTGAAAAGAAACAGGGAATCATCAAGTGATCCCTCCCCTGTCATCCATTTCCAGCCTCTGACACCATTCCTACCCATCCTGGCTAATAGCCATTGATGGATCTAACCTCCATGAATTTATCTAGTTCTTTTGTGAACCCTGTTAAAGTCCTGGTCTTCACAACATCCTTTGTCAAGAAGTTCCACAGGTTGACTATGCGCTGTGTGAAGAAAAACTTCCTTTAGTTTGTTTTAAAACTGCTTGCTACCTATTAATCTCCCCAAGCCCTAATCATAGAATAGAATCATAGAACACTAGAACAGGGAGGGACCTCGAGAGGTCCTCACGGCAGGACCAAGCACCATCCAGACCATCCCTTTTAGATGTCTATCTAACCTGCTCTTAAATATCTCCAGAAATGGAGGTTCCACAACCTCCCTAGGCATTTATTCCAGTGCTTAACTACCCTGACAGCTAGGAAGTGTTTCCTAATGTCTAAACTAAACCGCCCTGGCTGCAATGTAAGCCTATTACTTCTTGACCTGTTCTTGGTGGATAAGGAGAACGATTTATCCTCCTCCTCTTTATAACAACCTTTATGTACTTGATGGCTGTTATGTCCCCTTGTCAGTCTTCTCTTCTCTTCTCCAGACTAAACTAAACCAACTTTTTCAATCTTTGCTTGTAGGCCCTGTTTTCTAGACCTTTAATCATTTTTTGTCACTCTCCTCTGGACCAAAATGTGGTTCCCAGACCTGGACACAATACTCCAGTTGAGGCCTTATGAGTGCTGAGTAGCTGACAACACTCCTATTAAGGTATCCCAGAATGAGGTTTGTTTTTCTTGCAACAGTGTCACTATTGACTCATATTTAGCTTGTGGTCCACTCTGATCCCAAGATCCCTTTCTGCAGGATGGTCGCATCCCAGTCTGTATGTGTGCAATGACCGTCCCTTCTTAAGTGGAGCACTTCAACTTTGGTGGGGTAAAGGGGCAGGTGCAGCAGACAAGTTAAACAGCTGTGGCTGAGAGCAGAATTTGGCTCTTGCTGCTGCTCTTCCAAAGAGCAGGTGCTGCCTGTCATTGACTGCAGTCAATTCTCCCTGATCCATGACTCGCGCACCAGCCTCTTAAGGGGCCATTACATCTATGCCATTAAGTTTTTATGTATGGGCTGGTATCTTTGTGCAGATAACACTGTAGTCATTAGACTTTAAATGGGCGTTTGTTGTTGTCTTTGTTCTTGAATACTAAATATGTAGCATGTGGCTCACTTAATAACCACTCCAAGGCAACACGATTTTTCTCTCTAGACATAAAACCACCCACTCAGGGTTTGGGTGGGCTGGTAGCTACAACTGGATTAAACCCATTGGTGGCATTTGCCACTAGGTCTCTTAGTGCACAGCGGGGCTGACATGACTCCAGCTGGCGAGTGGATGGGCTGGAGGCTACTTCCTAGCTGGTGGGCCCCCACTCTTTGTCTGACACCCCCGGCTGATTCCGTAGGAACCCTCTGAAAGTGGCTGCACCTAGCAGTGGCAATGGGCATTTTAAGCGTCGGAAATGACAGCCAGTGCTCCTGGTTCTGCTGCCGACAGCCTCTTCCCCGGTCTCTCTGTTCCGGAGTTTACACGTCTGACTAATGGGGCTAATGATATCGGCCTAGCTCCCAACAGCAGTTTGAAGCTAAATTGTGTTACACCCCATTTTAAGCTGGGAAGGACTAGATTTTGACAGGTGAATGCTGATTTCATCCTGTACACCTCAACACCCCCCCCCATAAGAGCATATTCCCATTGGCAGGTGCTGAAATGAACTGAGAGGCACAATAAGAAAAACTCTACTGGAGAACTTATTAGAGTTTGATTTACGGTGATGAACTCTGTATATTTTGACGTGATGCCAACTACTTATGTTCTACCAGTGTCCTAAGCTTTCTCCACCTCGATATCCACTGTCATTGACTAATTAGTGTCTGACCTCCTGAATACTTTCCCATAACTGTGACCATTTATTGCATTTTCCCTATTTTTAACATTGACGTTATCCATGGACGGTGTTGATGGTCTCTGGCTCTGCCAGTGTGATAACAATGCTTTGCCTTTTCTTTTGGGGATCTCAAAGCACTTTACAACCCTTAAAGAATCTGGCGTCCTAGGCCCCTGGCAGAGGGAAGTTCAGGTTAACAGAAGGACAACAGGCTCATGGCGAGGAATCGGGATCTGGGTTCTAAGCCTAGCACCTCGGGCAATGGGTGTTCCTTTCCCCATGCAGACAGGTGCCTCAATGGGATTTCCAACAGTCCCTAAGCCACTGACGTGCCTGGCACCCACTGATCTCACAGATGCCCAGCTACTTCCCTAGGCTCCGGCATACCTTTGAAAATCTGGCCTCCCATGCCTCAGTTTCTGCACCTGTAAAATGGGGATAATGGTGCCTTTTGAGATTTAGCGTTGAACGATATTAAATACGTAACAGGCGGGGAACGTGACTTGTGCATGGTCACATCCTGGACTGGGGCAAGGGTGGGAGCAGAATGAAGCCCCTTGCTCGAGGTCATGCTAGGCCATGCTACCTCCTCACTGTAATTCACGCTCAATAGATGCATCTACCACGGAACAGCCTTGCACTCTCAAGGAATTTTTCTCACCCCCTTTTTATAGACAGACCAAGACAGAGCGCGACAACAACAGAACAATGAAGGGACTTGCTCAAGGCCCCATGGTGTGGCCAGGCTCAGCTCTGACACTTCATGTTCAGCCCAACACATGCTGATTTTCCAGTCAGCGCCCCCTTGCTCCTCCTGGACACTGACTTATATCTGCTGCCATGTGGGCTGTGTTCCTTCAGGTGGCTTTACATAGGTGCAAGCACGCTGGAGTGCCAGGGCTCAGCCTAGCCCCTAGTGGGGTGTCATGAGTAGCAGACCCTCTTAATGTTCTCCTGTGTCTTGTACTCAGGGAGAAGAGGCAGCCGGATTCTGGTGCCTTGGGGGTCAATCTGCAAGAAAACAGAAGAGCTTCCTTTGCCATCTGTGTGTCTCAGCCCACACTGGGGCAGCAACGGCCCAATCCTAGGTATTTACAGGCTCCCAGCCCAGTGGCAGTGGATATGGAGAAGAGTGGGCAGATATGGTCAACAGTCAATGTGAGTCGACAGTGTGACACTGTTGCAAAAAACGCAGACGTGATTCTGGGAGGCATTAACAGGAATATTGTGAGCAAGACACGAGAAGTCATTCTTCCGCTCTGTGCTGCAGTGATTAGGCCTCATTTGGAGGACTGTGTCCAGTTCTGGGTGCCACATTTCAGGAAAGATGTGGACAAATTGGAGAAGGCCCACAGAAGATCAACAAAAATGATGAAAGGTCTAGAGAACGTGAGCTAGGAGGGGAGACTGAACGAACTGGGCTTGTTTAGTTTGGAAAGGAGAAGACTGAGAGGGGACATGACAGCGGTTTTCAGCTATCTAAAAGGGTGTCAAAGGAAGGAGGGGGGAAATTGTTCTCCTTGGCCTCTGATAGGACAAGAAGCAATGGGCTTAAACTGCATCAAGGCAGGTTTAAATTGGACATTAGGAAAAACTTCCTAACTGTCGGGGTGGTGAAACATTGGAATAAATTGCCTAGGTGGGTTGTGGAATCGCCATCACTGGAGATATTTAAGAGGCGGTTGGACAGACTGTTTTTCCTGGCTCGGGCATCTGCCAGAACACACGCACCTCGGGCTGGCTAGGGTGGGAGGAGGATGGAGTGTCCCAGGCAGACTTAAAAATGGCTGCCTTTTTTGGGTCAACAAAAAGGTACCGGCACTTTTTTTTACACTGGGCCCTGGTCAGTTCCCTTTTTTTTTTTTGCTCAACAAGTTTTGCTGCTTTTTTGGGGGTGGGGCGTGAGGGTTTCCCAAAAATCAAAAAGGGGGCATGATGCCAAAAAAGTTTGGGAACCACTGGTGTAGATGGTGCTTTGTCCTGCCATGAGGGCAAGTGACTGGACTCGATGCCTCTTGAGGTCCCTTCCAGTCCTAGAGGTCTAGGATGCTATGGTCGTGTTCTGCAGACATCTCTGCGTCTGGCTCCACTTGACCATTGCAACAACAGCCACAGAGGTGAAGTGGATTCTCCATCACGGAAAGTCTTCTATCAAACAAGAGCTCTTTCTGAAGGAGATGAGTTAGCTTGGCCAAAAATTATGGGCTTGATACAGGAATCTGCAGTTCAGTCCAGAATGGTCCCTGCTCCGTCTTAAAACCCTCTGTTATCGCTTTGATTCCTGCCCTCGCCACAAGAAACAGATAAAAGGGGCTGGCTGAAGATTTTCCTTGTAATTTATTTAAATTGTATTTACATAAAAATACCCATCGTTAATCAACGCATTCAAAGCAGCCCCGTTGCGATGGGTTACACTGTTTCAACACCGTATGCTTACAGTTATGGAAATGAGGGATTAGGGATGGGGCGAGCATGTGGCCCCAGAAGACAGCTCTTTCCAGCGCGGCGGCGTGTGGCCGTCCATACTAATTGAGACAAATTTAATTAGCCAGGCTTCTGCTCAAGCTTGACACATTCTAACCACAAACACGGCAACTGTGAAACGAGGAAACAGCAGATCCCAGCTTCGCCAAGCTCCCAGGCCCGACAGTGGGACGAGAAAAGACCCAGCTAGAGGTGGAGTCGTGGGGCTGGGGCTGGGCTCTGAGATGAACTCTGGACTGCAGCAAAGGGCTTTTTTTGTGCTGCTGCTGCTCCTGCTGCCCCCGTTTTCAGGGGCAGGGAACCGTTCCATGATGGGCAGCCTGCACCCTACCCACGTTTGTTCTTAGGAAAAGCAGCTAGAAGATCTAGCGATGGGGGAAGGGCCTGCACGGATGGCCCGGGAGATGCAAGTCCTCTTGCCTTTCTGCTCAGGTCAGTGCAGAAAGAGCCATGTAAGCTCCTTCCCCTAAGTGTGTGCCTTGCTGTGACCTTGCAGGTCCACCTCTCTAGCTGTGAGGGGAGCCCAGCCTCCAAGGCCAGGACCCTGTCTGTAGAGATTGCCAGTAAGGGGGCTAATTAGTGCCAGGCTTTTCCCATCACCCTCCCACCTCCCTGGTCCTTCTCCCATGAGCAGAGAACAGCAAACCTCAAAGTCCGGAGATGCAAACAATTCGATGTTTACTGGGGTTAGCATCCAGCCAGCATGAACCCAGTTTCCTTTCCTTTTTCCCTGTTTATTCCGTAGCCATATTGGAAGGCCTAAAGCCAGGACTCCTCTGCACGACCATGATGTGCAGCAACCAGGATCCCAAACAAGACCAACCTGGCCTGGCCACCAGGGGACGTTCACCTGCCTTGGTCAGGATCGGTGAGCAGGGCGCCGTGTGCTCAGCATGTGTGTTTTGCTTGCTTGGGAATTGTCAATACATAGAGAGTGAGGGTGCCTCCACCTGGCTCCTCTGCTGGCCGGTCTGGCTCCTGTCTTGGCCACCAGCCTGGCCGCTGGGCTCCCTGCCCCAGGGCCACCAGCCCCGGCAGCTGGGCTCCGCATCCTCAGCTGGGCTGCGCTGCCGGTCTGGCACCGACCCCGGCCCACGGGGTGGGCTCTGCGCTCCCAGCTAAGTTGCACTGCTGGGTCCAGCTCCAGGCTTTGCGCTGCCAGCTCCGGGTGGCTCCACTGCCAGCCCCAGTCCTGGGCTCCTGGCTCCTCCCCCCTGGGACTCTCTAGTCCTGCAGCATCCGTGGCCTGGCTGGACCACAAGGTCCCAGGCCACAGAGGTTCGAGCTGTAGTGACATTTCTGTGTCTCTCTGAGGATCGTGGTACATTGTGTGTGAACTCTGCAATGGATAAATGACCTTGTGCTGATTGCCATGCCGTGTGGGAGACAGAGGTCATGTCAAAAGCACAGTGTGCTCTCCCAGGCCCAGAGGCTGCTGCTGCAAAGCTATAGAGTCCCCTTGGACCGAAGCCTTTTGGTTTCAGATCTGCGTGGATGCTCCTGGGGAAAGCTGCCAGCCATCAGGAATGAGATCCCAGGAGATCCCAGTGGCCCATGGATGGACATCGACTTAGGTCTCAGATCTGCTTGAGTTTTCATAAAGGGGAAACCTGAGCCGGTGAGTAAGAGGGCTGAGGTAGTGTCTCTCCCCGGGGCAGCCTGCATCCTGATCCCTTCCCTGCCCCACCCCAGAGCAGTGAGTCAAATGAAGCCTGGAAAAGCGGCGAGGAGTCCTGTGGCACCTTATAGACTAGCTGAGTTTCGTGGGCAAAGACCCACTTCGTCAGATGCATGACATGCATCTGACGAAGTGGGTCTTTGCCCACGAAAGCTTATGCTCCAACACTTCAGTTAGTCTATAAGGTGCCACAGGACTCTTCGCCGCTTTTGCAGATTCAGACTAACACGGCTACCCCTCTGATAAATGAAGCCTAGGCATTTGCATTTTATTTTTCCAGAAAATTAATTGAGTTACGGACCTGAGCAACGCCAGGTAAATCTTCTAATAAGTAATAAGAAACTGCGAGGTTCCTTCCCGGGAGAGCTCCTAATCTAGGCACACAAGTGACATTTAGGCCCTGTCTACACTAGGAAACTATTCTGAAATTAGTAAATTTGACTTAACTCCTGATTTAACAAATTCTAACAAGTGTGTCCACACCATGAGGAAGCCTCAAAATTAATCCGTGGCAGGCTCCGTTAATGTGGACGCACCACCTCAGACTTAGAGCCCCAGGAAGCACTGGGGAATACTTACTTGGAATGACTCTGGAGAGTTGTTATTTCAAAATAGCAGCACTAGAGCGTCCACACTCCCGCTATTTCAAAATAACTCTTTTGGAATTAGCATTATTCCTGATGAAAAGCAGGAGAACAGATTTCGAATGCCACAGCCCGTTATTTCGAAATAAGGGGCTTGGAAGTGTGGACCAGTGATAAATTCGACCGTGGGGGCGTTATTTTGAAGTAAAGCCCTAGTGTAGACCAGGGCAGAGAGGCAAATAGCTGAATTGATATAGTGTTTAGGTACAGTGTCAGGGCCCACTTACACGTGGTGGCACCTCCTACTGGCTGTACTGGGAGAAGCTCTGGTCTGACACCGTGCCCTGCGCAGCGTTGTCTCTCCTGGGGATCCCTCTCACACCAGGTCCTGCAGCCTCCTCTTCATGACTCGGTCCTTCGAGGGTCAGCACACAATATGCCTCTTCTGGGGGGATAGCTGTCATCTTGCTATAACAAATTGTCTTTCCCCAGCCTCCAAGGGGTGACAGAGAAGCTGTCTTTCCCCTGTGGGCTTGGAAGAGTTCAATTTTTATCCGTAAATGACAGTTCACCGTACATGCACAGTGACCAAAAGAAAGAAAGAAAGATTCCCATTAATAACAACCAGGGGACGTCAGAGAATTCTGCTTAAGAACCTAGAGAGTGTGGCTTAATGATATTTGCTTTGTATATGTTGACATGTGACATAGACAGTTTATTTTAATGGTTACAGTTTTAATTTTTAATTTTTTTTTAATCTCCACATCTGCTATCATTACACAATTATTGTCTGTCCCTTCCCTTGCCTGGCCCCTCCACATAGTTTTCTGCAACTGTGACCATTTAAATGGATGAAAATGGAAAGAAATGCTTAAATAAACATCGATATGATCTGTCAAAATTATAAAAACGTAAAAATCAAACTCTGCCAAGCTTCAGTACGTGTTTTCCAGCAGGGCTCTGAGCATTAACTTAATGGAGGTGGGGGAGGTTCTCTGTGGTAAACCTGCTGCATTTTTGTGCTATTAATAAAACGAGCCTGGGATTTAATGAAGGGCACATTAAAAATTCTCACTCTTTTTATGAATAGCCATAAACTCATCAGACAAGCTGACCTCTCGGTAAAATCTTGAGTTAAATCTCTCCAGACTTTGCAGTAAATCAGACTTTAATTGTTTGCAGAAAGGAAGTTCAGATGAAAGCAGACTGCAGTTCATTAACCCGCTAGGTAATGAGGACGACACGGGAACAAAACTGCCCATGTTCTACACGGGCCAAGACTCGTCTCCGGCAAACATTTCCTCCCATGAGTAATGGGAGGTGGGAGAACAACCCCATGGACACTACTCACTGAGGTAAGGATTTGAAGGGACAGGACACAAGCAGTACAGACGTGCCGTGAGGGCACAGTGTCTCATGCTGTCTGCATTGCTTGGTGGTCAGAGGGATTAAAGTAACTGATGCACCTCCTGTCCCACATGCTCAGATTGCATTAAGTGCCCCAATTGCAGAAGGGGGTCGGGGTCAGAAAAGAGCCACCTTTTGTGCGTGCCCTGTCTCGGGGACACTGTGCACCACAAGTTGCCTCAGCCTGAGGTCTGCTCCTGTAATCCACACTCCCGCTGGGGGTGGTGTGCTATCCCTCCACTGACACTCAGACCCCTTACAGAGAGAATAATGAGACTGCACCTCAGCCTTAGCTACCAGCCAGCTGGCTGTCAGTTTGGAGGCTCGTGCCCTGAGGTCGCAGGTTCGATTGTGCCTGTTGGCGTTACACCCAGCCACCTATGACCCTACAGGTTTGTTACAGGCGCTGAGGATCACCATTCCCTGGGCACCTTTTTCCACTGTTTGGGCACAAGCAGGGGCAGTGATGTAGGAGCCATGACGCTGTCTCTGTGCTACTCGCAGTGTCCCACCCTGTGATGATGGGTAACCTGTGGGGTTACCTGGAGCCCAAACTTAGCCAAGGAGCGGGGCCTGCATATGCAGATCTGGACAGGAGCCTGATAGTCACATTCACCAGCAGCCTCTCAGGCGGGGATCCTGTCAGCTCCCACAGGCTCATCAGCGTTGGGGCACGTGAAGGGAGCTGTGCTGGACTAAAGAAGTTTGGGCCCTATGCTCTGTGGTGGTTGGGGGGCCAGCACCTTCACTCAGATGTGGCCTGGGATTGGTCAAGTGGGTGCTGGTTAATCCCAGCCGCAATGGGAGACCTCCAGGAACGCCCCCCCACTGCTGCAGGCCGGAATGCTGGTGCTTTTGTTGGTGTCGGCACCAGCTCATCTCTGAAGCCCACCCACACCAGGCCCAATGTCCTAGGCCAAGAGTGTGCGCCCATGTAAATCCTGGGACTGGTAGCTCTCCCTGGGAGACAGACTCCTCCCATCCGCCCCAAGCATCGACAAACCAGAGTGCATGGTCCGGCCCCGAGCACTCCAACCACACGGCATGAAATTCACGTGCAATGCAACAGAAACATGATCCCATGTGAAACCTGAGCTAATTAGCTAAGCACTAGCCAAATGTTAGTCATTCTGCAGCTCTGAAGTAGCCATCACCAATTTATTTGCAATGATAGCGTTTCCTCTGCAACGACATTAATCATAATGAATGTATTGGGGGCCGTAATGGGGATGGGACATTATTGCCCTCCGGGATCCCAACTGGAAGCCTCCCCACATGGTGGGGCGACTCTTATTGTTTTAATTCTTAATGTCACACTCATTAATGTGGCATTTTACCATCCCTTTGTGTGGATGGAAACTACAGAAATAATAAATGCACTTCCTGCCCGTCAGGGTGCTCATGAGTACGTCTTTCAATGCAGCACCACAATTCACAGGCTGACGCCTGGGGGCCAAACAGTATCCTTGGATTCACTGACTTCGGGGGGCAGTTTTCATCCCATCAGTGGGAATTTGGTTAGAAAGGCTGGCAGGCAATGCTGAAAAGGATACGGTCATGGGTTAGAGCAATGTTCCAGAAGGAAAAGCTTCACTAGATCTTCTAAGCATGTTGCAGAGGTGAACAGTGCATGCTATAGATGGTTTTAAAGCATGGCTAGAAGCAACCCTTTGATCTGATGGCCTCTATCACCATCTATAACAATTGATTCACCATTTATTAAAGCAGCTATTTCTAATGGACTAATCCCGTCTAAGCGATTGATCAATGGAATGTGCATGCCCCAAAGTAAGATGTTTCATTACATAAGCATCCAACCATTGATGGGCTTTCCAGTTGTTCTAATTCTTCTCGTCTGCACTTGGTTACCTAGGTGCTGGAACCAGGGTGCGGGGGGAGGAGGGGTCTGCCGCACCCCCTGGCTTGAAGGGGTTTTCATCACACACAGAGTTTACAGTTTGGCTCAAGGGGTCTCAGCGCCCCTGCTCTGTAACATGTTCCGCCCCCCCTCCCCCTTGGGTGCGAAATATGACTTTCCTCACCGCTTTTCAGTGTTGCAGCAGCTGAGCCCACTAGTCCAAGTTTTTTAGAATCCCTTAAAAATAAAGACAAAATGTTTGGACTGAGTTTGGGGGCAACGTTTCAGGCTGGGCCCTTATTTAGCCAAAGTGCCTCTGACTCCTCATCCTCCAAACGCTTAGGCTACGATCCTGCAATAACTTCCAGACAAGGAGCTCCTGACTCCGGTGCCGATTCGGAGACCTGGCGCTCACGCTAGACGGGACGGCTGCTCCCCTCACTCACACGATGGGACCTGTCGAGTTTCTGTCCAGTACTCACCAGCACAGGGATAGGCAATCATTTTTGAAGGAGCCTCTGGGGACTGTGGCTCCTATGGCCACACACCCCAAATTTGAGTGCAGAAGGGGCTAGAGAGGAGGCACAAATTCATAGCGATGGGAGGAAACCCTGGTCTGCCAGGGATGGAGTTTGGGCCTTCCAAATTTGATAGTTAATTGCAGGCAGCCAAGACAGGTCCTTGGCTGGGCTAACCAGAAGGTGAGCTGAGGAGAACATGGCTCTGTAGGAGGCCTGTTAACCTGCAGGCCACTTCGTACAAGGAAACCTCTCTTTCCTCCCTTCCCTCAGCACCAGTATTTGTATTACACTAGCGTCTAGGAGCTTTCACTGAGATCTCAGCCCCTCAGGGCTCGGGGAGAGGAACGGCACCTGCCTCAAAGAGCTGCCGAGCCCCATGGACAAGGCAAAGGCTACGTCTCTGTATTTCAATCCTGGCCTTTCCTATTATTTATTATTTAACGCTGCGGTTGTCCCATTGGACTCCTTTTTGGAGATACAGCTTGTGCAAGAGGTAATAGCAACAAAATAAAGTTCTAGTGTATAGTACCAGCCTGACTGCAGGGCTTTGTCAATATTTGCCCAATATCCAGGTGAACTTTAACTGAGTTAGGCTGTGAAATAATGCCACATATTGGATTGTAAAGTGCAATTGAGAACTCCAAAGTGGGAGCTTTTAAAGCGTTACCAGCTGTTAAGCTAAGCAGGTTTTCTTTTTTCCTCCCCACTTTATTTTCTAATCTCGAGGCAAATTGATTGTGAATTACATATTATGCATCTGCAGGGTCTATTGATACATAAAAACAGCAACATACCGTATGCTCAGCAGGGAGAGCTAATCTGTACCCTTGTTTCATACTAATGAAAGGAAAATGCATTTCTCAGTCCTTATTGTACCTCCCAATCCATGCGGATCCCATTCTGATGTTTCCTTCAATGTCATAAGCACCCAATGTCCATGTCCACATCTAGGCACATGGCCAGTGTTATCAAAAATAGCTAGGAGCTAGCTACCTACATTGTCTGGCCTGTGTTCCCGGTGGCGTGCAGCTATGCTCACTCCGCCTGGCACTGCCAGTGGTGTGCAGTGTAGATGTGCAGTGTAGACGTGCCTGATGGTATGGCTACACTGAACACCACTGATAGCGCCAGGTAGGTGACACGGAGCTGCATTCTGCCATGAGGACTAGGCAGTGCAGATTTGTCCAGAGATGCCAGAAGTCCCTGCAGAATGCCTGGTCGAAAAAGGACCCCAGCGGTTCGGGTCAGCACCACTGACTGGGCTGTTAAACATCGGGTCAGTGGTGCTGCAGGTCTACGGCAGGCTAGTCCCCGCTTGTCCTGGCACTGTGCCGCGCCTGGAAGGGGCCAACAGGTCCGGCTCTTAGGTGGGGAAGCCACAGGGCTCCGCATGCTGCCCCCACCCCAAGTACTGGTTCTGCGCTCCCATTGGTCAGTTGCCAGCCAATGGGAGCATGGGGGCAATGCAAGGAGGCAAGAACAGTGTCCGCAGCCTCCTGACCCTCCTTCCCACCTAGTTGCCAGACCTGCTAGGAGGTCTGGTGTGCCAAGCCCGGGCAGGCAGGGAGCCTGCCTTAGCCTCACGGCACCACTAACGAGGAGCTGCCTGAGATAAGCCCCTGCCTCAACTTCCTGCCCAGCCCTGGTCTCCCTCGTCCAGAGCCCCTGATCCCTGGCCCCACCTCAGAGCCAGACCCCCCAGCCCAGAGCCCTCTCCTCTTCCCATACCCTGACTTCCTGCCTCAACCTGCAGCCCCTCCCACATTCCAAACCCCTTGGCCCCGAGTCCCCGCCTGCACCCAATCCCCTTTTATCAAATCTGCCCTAGTGTTCCCCGCGTTAGGGCGGTGTGCGGCCCGCTCTCCAAGTTACTATCCAGCAGCCACTCGGTGCCGATGCGCAGCGGCTGTTTTCTCTCAGCTCTTCTCTTGTCATTCAGTCACCTGCATGCAGTGTCTGAGCTCTCGCTTTCCAGGCCACTTGCTTCTTCTCTGCCCCCAGTAGTAGTCACACTGGGGCTTGCAAGACACAGGTGACTCCGCATAGCCTTGCAGCCTGCTCTTCTGCGGCCACATGACACCCTACCAGAAGGCACGCTGGGGAAATGGCACTGAAACAGACGTGCACACAGAGAGATGGATGCAAGGAAACACGGCATTACATTAAACTGTTCAGCCCCAGGTGGTCTCCTGTGTAACATACCCTACTTAAGCTCACCACGGCCATTCCTGGCAGAGCATTAAAGCATTTTATCTTGAACACATCTGCTGTGTATCCTTTGGAAGCCAGTCCATATCTGCTACAGAAAGCTGATCTGTTAGTAACAGCCCTCCCACCCAGCGTGCACAAGGTGTGCATGACACAGTGTCGGAAGTAAACTAGTGCCAGAGAAGACTATACACAGAAGGAAAATGATAACAAAGACTGCAAAATCTTCATCAGCATGCCACTCCTCACTGCCCCAGATACTTTCAACTTAGATAGATGTTCAGAATGGGAGATCAGACACAGTATTTTGCAAAATTTTTGTGTTGCTACAATACTCCACTAGAAAACTAGAGATATCCAGGTAGCAGATTTAACTTATCCATTGGGAAGCAGGCGGACTAGATCTATAAATCTTTTGACTTTGCAGAAGTTAGCAGCACAGATGACTATGGATGGTTTCTGGCTATGTTTGATGCATACTTTATAGCTCAGAAATGTGGTTTACGAAAGAGCACGTTTTCACCAGCAAATTGCCAAAGCAGGAAAATGTTTAATCTTTTGTAATTGCACTGTATGCATTGACTGGCTGAAAATTGACTTGGGAAATGCAAAACATGAAAATATCAGAGAGAAGCTGGTTATTGGGTTAACAGACAAGAATCTCGCACAGCAACTACAATTAAAGACCAGACTTAAACCCACTCCCAGCTGTACAGACAGCAAAGCAGTCTGAACTAGTCAAACAACTGAACAAAAGGCAGCAGAAACTTGGAAAACCTTCACTTGGGACAGAAGAATCCCAAGTATTGTTACAGGCTGGGGACTGAATGGCTAAGTAGCAGTTCTGCAGAAAAGGACCTGGAGATTCCAGTGGATGAGAAGCTGGATAAGAGTCAACAGTGTGTCCTTGTAGCCAAGAAGGTGAATGGAATATTAGGGTGCATTAGGAGGAGCATTGCCAGCAGATCCAGAGAAGTGATTATTCATAGAATCATAGAGCTGGAAGAGACCTCAATAGGTAATCAAGCTCCCTGCCCCCTTTATTCGGCTCTGGTGAGGCCACACCTGGAGTATTGTGTCCAGTTCTGGACCCCCCACTATAGAAAGGATGAGGACGCATTGGAGAGGGTCCAGTGGAGGGTGACCAAAATGATGAGGGGGCTGGAGCACATGACTTACGAGGAGAGGCTGTGGGATTTGGGCTTATTTAGTCTGCAGAAGAGAAGAGTGAGGGGGGATTTGGTAGCAGCCTTCAACTTCCTGAAGGGGGTTCCAAAGAGGATGGAGAGAGGCTGTTCTCAGTGGTGAAGGATGGCAGAACAAGGAGCAATGGTCTCAAGTTACAGTGGGGGAGGTCTAGGTTGGATATTAGGAAAACTATTTCCCTAGGAGGGAGGTGAAGCACTGGGATGGGTTCCCTAGGGAGGGGGTGGAATCTCCATCCCTAGAGGTTTTTAAGACCTGGCTTGACAAAGCCCTGGCTGAGTTGATTTACTTGGTATTGGTCCTGCCTAGGGCAGGGGGCTGGACTTGATGACTCCTGAGGTCTCTGCCAGCTCTATGGTTCTATGATTCTATAAAACTAGCTTAGGAGCAGCAAGTGGACACAGCAAGAGTGGTCAGCGTCATTGCCATGAAAGCCCTGGGGCTATGAAGAAATTCCAGATGATCTACAAAGCTTTGCAGAATAAAAGGACAAGATGTGGGGAAATGCAGAGCCCAACAGTTTAGCCAAAAGTGTGTAGCACCCACCGAACCAAAGCAAGGGGGATGGGCCCCAAGAGAAGAGAAACCCCTTTGGGACCCCCACTGGGGCTATGACAGACTCTGATGCTGTTCATTCCACCAACAGCAGAAGGGACAGGGAAAGGGAAGTGACCCTCGCCCAATCACCCCTCCTCTCTCAGCCAATGGGGAGCAGGCAAGACAACAGCAGTTGTCATCAGGAGTCCCTTGGAGAGACACACACCCATCCAGGCAGATGGCAAGCAGAGTCCAACCCCAGGCACAGCCCCGAATCCAGGACAATGGGAGAGAGACGGGGAATAGGCCAGTTTCCTTCCCCCGAGCCGGGACCAGCCAGAGTGTGGAGGGGAGAGCATGTCACAGAACGGCTGGGCCTTGCAAGTGGCCTCTCTGTAACCTCACCTGCAGAACCTGATCATCCTGCAGCAGCAGCACAGGTTAGCTTGCCTCTCCAGCTGCCCCCTGCCACCTGCAGCCAGCCCACACATCTAGGGTTCTGGATCCAGAGATCCAAATTGCTTGCAGGTCAGCCTGTGCATTCCAAGCCTGAAAAGCTGTCAGCACTGGTCCAGAAGGGCAGGGGGTGGGTAGTTAGTTCCTCTCCAGCAATCCCCAGGGGGGACCTGCTGATCTCTTAGCTGGCACAGGATCGGAGTGAGTCCACTGTAATACAGTTAGACAGGCAGGTAGGGTTTGATCATGCACCACTGAGGCACACTGCGTCTGCAACAGGACTTTCACCTCCCTGGAGCATCAGGACTTGCACTGCCAGTTCCCAGGATAACAGAGTTTTCCTAACAGCCTCTCGTAAGCGTGCATGGTATCTCTATGTGCACCAGCGGGGCACCTGGACCGCGGAGAACAGGCGGAACTGAGGCAGGGAAACACTTTTGGCTAGGAACCCCGGGGAGTGTGTAGTCATATGGCCCCTTGTCATTTCCTGCACTGCCTTTAGTAATTAAAAAGCATGGTTTATATCCTAATCATTAACTATTTTCACTGGATGTATATTTCCCATTAATCAGACCCTCACATCGTGTTGATCGTTACTGTTTCTAAGTCGTTTGTGTATGAGCATTAGAATTGCGTGTGACTTCAGATGTGGTAGCCGTGGCCGTAGTGTGGCTAGCCCCTGGGCTCCCTGGAGGCACTGCCAAGTAGCTTTATTCTTTAGCGCATTGGGAGGAGGAGTTGGGCGCCTACCAGCAGCGCCATGATACAAGCCCAGGTGACAGAAACCGTGGAACTGTCTAAAGACTGGAGCTCCCCCTCCTCTGTTTGCACAGCGTACAGGTACTGAGCCAGCGCCAAAAGGGGGATTTCGGACACAAGGCCTAGTACATGCTGTGACGCTGCCCCCAAATACATCATAGCAATACGCTCATGGTATGGTTATGGCATAACTATGATGCATTTTCTACAAGGCCTGTGGTGGGTTCTGGAGTGGCCCAGGGGCTAGATTATTTGCCTGGGGCATGCAGGTTGGTGGGTTTGAGTCCTGCCCACCCTGGGAGTGGTGGGACAGCTGACAGAGGCTGCCTCAGGAATGGTGCTGGCTTCTGCATTAGAAAAGCAGGATAAGGGCCCCTCAGGAGGTGGAGTGGGCTCTCAAGTAGAGTTCCATGTGAGGTGTCACTGGCAAAGGCAACTTCTTGTCTCCAAATATTTCCAGACCAAATGCTATGAATGATCCACTTTCATCCTGACTTGATTAGCTTCATTAACACAAGCACCTTCTTCCTTAGAGATGTTTCTGTAACTTCCACTCCAATTCAGCTGATGAAGTGGGTTCTACCCATGTAAGCTTATGCCCTAACAAATCTGTTAGTCTCCATGGGCATGTCTACACTAGGAAACTATTTTGAAATAATTAAAATGGATTTAATAACTCCCAAAATAATAAAATTGAAATAGCATGTCCACACTATAGGGAAGCTTTGGAATTAGTCTGAAGGCAGGCTCTATTAATTTGGCCACACTACCTCAATTTAGAGCCCCACGAAGCATTGGGGAGTAATTACTTTGAATTACTCTGGGGAGTAGTTATTTTGAAATAGCAGCACCGGAGCATCCATGCCACCGCTATTTTGAAATAACTATTTGGAAATTAGTGTTATTCCTCAAGGAAAGCGGAAGTACAGATTTCAAAATAAGCAGCTCGTTATTTCAAAATAACAGGCTTGGTAGTATGGACGCTCTGCTTATTAATTTGACCTCAGGGGGGTTAATTTGAAGTGTAGACCAGGGCTATGATGCCACAGGACTCCTTGTTGTTTTTGCAAATACAGACTAACATGGCTACCCCTCTGAGACCTATTTGTATGCATGGATCATTTTGGTATCTACATTTAGGGTTATTGACCATGTATCTGTATTTCAAATGTAGTTACACCTGTAGTTACATCCACTTGGCAAGATGTTGCCCATCTAGACAGCTGGCTGGGAAGGGGCCTTTTCAAGGTAATGGGCCATCAGGGGAAACAGTAGACCTGAGGAGAACTTTATCCCGCACCTAGTGAGCCTTCCTACAAATGTTCCACACAAGCCAGGAGTAATGGCTGCTATGACTCAGCAACGTATGCCTGGGCATGTGACCAGATCACATGACACTGATCTCCATTTTGAGTATCTATGTATTTCCACAAACTGGTCTGGAAACCAAGTTTCAAACAAAGGCGAGAAGTGACATCATCAGTTGTGCCGCACTCCCCCACAACTCAACACCTGAGACGCTCCAAAAGACAAGGACTTGGAACGGGGGAAGGGAGCCCGAGCTGCAAAGTGAATGTAGCGTGTGCCTTGACAATCTGCACGCCTGCTTCTGTCACCAGCAGGGTGAGGAATTGCTAAGCACATCTGAACCTTCTAGTAGCTTAGTCATAGTTCATGGTTTGGTTTATTTACTAGCTCAATGGTTCCCAACCTTTTTTACACCATGGGCCAGCAAACCCATTCACAAACTTCTACTAGAGCAGTGACATTGTATTTGCATATTCATTATTTGCATATGCAAATATGCACATGAATATTGCATAATGAATATGCAAATAAAATGTTACCAGTCCATCTAGCCCTAACCTAGGCCCTTGTACCCAGTGCCTAACACCCTTTGACCCCCACCCCTATGCCCCATGCCCTTTGAACCTTTACCTCCAACCCCTACAGCCCATGCCAACACCCTCTGATCCCACCACGCCCTCACCCACCACCCCTTTGCCCTTTGACCCCACCCCACACCTGCACTCCCCAGAGCAAGGCTGCCCCCTAGGGAGCATGGCTGTTACTGCTGTGCGGGCGGGGCAGCGGCGCTTCCTCCTTCTGCGTGTCCCCTCCCTCCCCAAGCGCGTCTTATGCCCCCATGGGTAGAGATAGGGGAGCGCGCAGAACTCTGGCTGGGCCACCATCTTATCTGGGGGGAGGGGGAAAAGAGGAAGGGAGGCACCTCCTGCTCCACCTCCTCCTACCGCCACCTCAGCCCCAGCACTGCCACCAGCAATATCGGCCGCATGGGCGTGGGGGGAGCATGGAGCCCCGTCCGGGCCTCCATTAATGAGGGGGGAGGAGGGCGGAGGCGCCTCCTGCTCCGCCTCCTCCTGCTGCTGCCTCAGTCCCAGCGCCGCCAGTGGGCAAAATCAGTCTCCATGGCTGCTGGAGCTGAGCCGCCACAAACAGCCAGCTTCAGCTCCGGCAGCCGCCACGGTCCAGCAGCCAGTGATTCACGGATTGGCACCAGTCTGCGGACCGGTGGTTGGGAACCACTGTGCTAGCTAATCGACTTTGATCTGTTCGCTAGCACTTAAAATCTATCTTTCTGTCGTTGATAAACTTGAGCTTTAGCTAACCCAATATGCTTTGGAGTGACGTGTCCGGGGGGAAATCTCAGCCTGGTTAGCAAACGTTTGCTGTGTATTCCTCTCCACATTGAGGGGGCAAACTGGCTAATCAATTCATGCTGGTCAGGCTTTCAGCCAGGGCAGGATGGTACCTCTCTGGGGTCTTAGGCTGGTCTTAGTGGGGGTCAATTCAGCTATAGCGTCTTTATTGTTGGTTGATGCAGTGGCTGGCTGCAGCCAGTTGGGTGTGCCCCCTGCCTGTGTGAACGCTGGAGGGAGTGTAGGGCTGGGAGCAGCCACTGCTTGACACAGCAGCACAGTGCTGAGAGCCCAGGCTGATGCGTCAGAGAGCTCAGGTGTCCCCCGGGGAACCCATCACACGTGCACAATAAATGGGGAGTTCACAGGTGTTCACCTTACCAAGGCATGGAGGCAGATGACCAATATTACAGATAATCAAGCACCATCGCTTCTGGGGTCTATCACACGTGATGGCACAAAGCCAGCATGGAGAGTGAAACTGAATATTAATGGCAAGACTATTGACTTTAAAATGGACTCGGAAGCTGACACAACAGTCATCTCAGAAGGGGGTCGTAAGCACCCTCCCCCCTTCCTAGAACTGAAATCACCCGACACAGCTCGGACTAGCGCTGGAAGGGTCCTGAACTGCCCACCACAGAAACAACTTACAAAGACAAAAGCCGTGCATTCAAAATGCACATGATCAAAGGGGGCTGGAGCACGTGACCTACAAGAAGAGGCTGAGAATCTGGGCTTAGTTAGTCTGCAGAAGAGACGAGTGAGGGGGGATTTGAGAGCAGCCTTCAACTTCCTGAAGGGAGGTTCCAAAGAGGATGGAGAGAGGCTGTTCTCAGTAGTGACAGATGGTAGAACAAGGAGCAATGGTCTGAGATTACAGTGCGGGAGGTCTAGGTTGGATATTAGGAAAAACTATTCCCTAAGAGGGTGGGGAAGCACTGGGATGGGTTCCCTAGGGAGGGGGTGGAATCTCCATCCCTAAAGGTGTTTAAGTCCTGGCTTGACAAATCCCTGGCTGGGATGATTGAGTTGGGGCTGGTCCTGCTTTGGGCAGGGAGCAGGACTCGATGACTCCTGAGGTCTCTTCCAGCCCTGGGATTCGATGATTCTATGATAACTATTGGATATGGTTCAGCACAACACCTGGTGGGACGGCAACTCAGAACTACTGTTCCAGCTTTGGAAAACAATCTCTGCCCAGCTAGCCAGATATGAAAGAGAGTAGCCAAACCAGACACAAAGGCAAAAAGAGCGTATGAACACTTTTACAACAGAAGTCGCTTAGCAAGAGAAGTGCTTGGTTGGCAATCTGGGGACCGTATTTGTATCAAAATGGATTGAGAAAAAGGATGGATAACTGCAGCTTTTTATTCATGGCCCAGATGTGAATGAGACCAGCAGTGGAGAGTTTAACAGATACCATAAACGTCTACTAGTTGTTCTTCAGGGAGAACAATCAACAGAGCACTTTCCAGATGTCAGAGGCAGAACAACGCAAAGATTCCAAATTCCAGTCATTGCAATCAATGGACAGCCAGATGACCAGGTTATTATATGTTTGGATTGGGTAGAAAAACCAGTGTGATTCAGAGACACTTAACAGACTGCTTCATACTGAACTTTAAAGACAGTATGAGCGAGTCAATTTTCTAAAAGCTAGGAAAGAGAAACTTAAAGGGGGAGATGTCGTAATCTTAGTCCGCGTCTACACAGCGGGCAGTTAGTTCGAAATAGTGCCAAAATACTGTCAAGCTGGAGGACTTCCTACTCCAACTCCTGTAACCCTCATTGTACAAGGAATAAGGGAAGCTGGAGGAAGGGTGCTCTATTTCGAAATAAGTGCTATGTAGACACTCCTATTTCGAAATAAGCTATTTCAAAATAAGATACGCTATTGACATAGCTCTATTTGCGTATCTTATTTCGAGTTAAGCCCTGCAGTATAGGGCTATATATAACAATATTTTCAGCTATACCTTAACCAATCATTCTACTGAAATTGAACTAACCAATCCTAATATATTGTAACATATTTCAAAGTGTCAGAGGGGTAGCCCTGTTAGTTTGCAACACTGTAACATGATAATCTAACCACTTCTATCCCACCACCTTAATTGGTTTACACCCAGCAAAATTAATTATACAGGAGACAGAGACAATCCAAGAACCAGCCAGAGACCACAGAGATAAACAATAGAGAGATGGGGAGCAGGTCCTTGCCAGACAGAAAGCTATCAACCTAAGTTTCAACTACAGGTTTGGAATGCACTTTCCTTACTGGGTTTGCCTTCGCTCTTAGAGAGGCCTTTACAGGCTGGCTCTTGTATCTATGTCCTAACATGGCTCAGGACCAGTATTCAGACTGGATCCAGTTCTGCTCTTCTACTCCCTGAGCAACCCTCATGACCTCAGTGGGTTCGTACTAGAGTATCCAAGAGGTGTGTTGGTGCAGTGAGTGGGGGAAGTGATCTATTAAGAGGGCACACCAAGGATAAGTGTCGCTATGGGAGAAAACGATTACACAACGTCTCTGTTCCAGATGTTCTACAGAAGTTCAAAATTGCTGGTTCAAATAACCCAACCACTCCCGCATCTCTCTCACCACAGTGGGAGCTGTGACAAAAGCTGTGAGACACAACAGAGCCGCCCAATGTGCTTTCAGCTCGACCTGGGAGAGCCACCTCTGGAGGTGAGAGCGTTGCTTAGTCTCCATGTCTCATTGGCCTCTCTGAGGAGACTGCTATGGAGATGTTTCTTTGTGGGGTGAGGGACACCCACTTGCAGCGAATTGAACAGGCCCCACTGAGCTCCTTTCTTATAAGGCCCATGACAGGGTCATTGCCTGCTCACCACATTTGGTCACTACCCACCGAGAGG
The DNA here is from genome assembly GCA_019425775.1 of Rafetus swinhoei. Classification (NCBI taxonomy): domain Eukaryota; kingdom Metazoa; phylum Chordata; order Testudines; family Trionychidae; genus Rafetus; species Rafetus swinhoei. The sequence goes on from CM033426.1 coordinate 33,531,199, forward strand.
CCCTCTTCTCTCACTTGCACCCAGGTGGGCCAGGATTCACTCCCTGGAAGCCAGAGGAGCTAGAGCCAAGGCCAGTGAGAAGCAAAGCAAGCTGCCGAGTCTGGGACTGGAGTAAAAGGTTGTGTGGCCACGGTACCATCCCCAGGGCTGCCTGGCCCCCCAATGTGTACACTGGAATACAGGAACAGTTCACACACTGGGGTTACTGCACGGTGGCTTTCTCCCTGTTTTGTCTGCATGTGCCTACACACGCACGCAGTGTGAAAACACCCCCCCTCGCATCCGCTCGCTCTCCCTGAGAGAGTGTCGGCAGCCCCAATGTTGAGCTGCTCTCCTTTCCATCTTACCGGCTGGCTTCGGACCCACATCCCTTCTCGCCAGAGCCAGCCCAGCTGGCTGCCTTGATCCTGGCTTTGCATTTGCAAAAATGGCCCAAGACACCCGATTCTCAGTGTGCTCTGAGCACCGGCCTCCCTGCTGCGACCCATGTGAGCCACCCACAATCCTCAGACCCAGAACCTTGGGCAGGGTGTGTTACGGGCCGTGCCACCAGCGGAGCAGAGCCACCATTCCTCCCCGTTGTTCCCACACGGCACACAACTGTTGCTTTCGCAACATGCTTAAATGTCATTACATGGAAATGCCAGACGCCCTGTTTGCTGGTGACATTTCGGATGTGTCTGTCACAGCTGCTCGGTGCATGCCCGGAGGCTGTGTTTATTACTCGCATATTTCCATAGATAGGGATTTCTCCCATTACGCGGGGATTCACACACCTGCTCCTCCTTGCAAAGCACCGTGCTGCAAATGCTACCTGCTCTCACAGGCTTTAGGGTCTTATCTCTGGATGAAAAGGGCCCTTATTACTCTGGCATGGGGAGGGAGGCTATGAATATGACTTGCCTAATGGGTTTGGCCTCAGTCATGCTCCTTTGGGTCTCACATGCTGGTATACGGGGACCCCTATTTTAGAGCTCTCCACCTGAGGCTGCTGCTTTGCCGTGATCTGATTGTCACGCTGTCTCTCTCTGGTCCCTGGGGCAGAGTCTCGGGTCTCTTTGCAGACAACACCCCAGTTTTGTTGGTAGGAAACACAAGCCAAGCGGTTCCACGGGTCTGAGGCTTGGGGGGGCTAATTTTTGGCTGGAGCTTAAGACTCCAAAGCAGAAGGAGCAGCAGGCAGACTAGCTGCCTTGAGTAAGCACTTCAACCACTGCTGTCTCCACATTTCCACAGGCAATGTTCCTTAGGGGAGTTATCTCGCTGCTGGGGGGCCAGGGAATCAAGGGAGGGTTTTCTCCAACTCTGCAGCCTCCACCCAAGCCCTTATGCAGCTGGCCAGTGGGCTACAACGACACCCTTACCCCTAATGGCCACATGGCACGAGGATGTTACCGGGAACGGGACAGGAGACAAAGCAGCATCGCGGCTTGCCCAGAGTCTCCAAGGGACGTTTGTGGAGCTCTCTGAAGCAGATTCCCATGAAGGAACCCATCAACACCCTGTTCCACCACTCTGCCTCGGCATGTGCTTGTATGAGCATCACATAGACAGAGGCAGCCTTCTCTCACAGAAGCAGGACGGCCCTCTTCAACCTGTGAGTAGCTAGCCTCCTCCAGATAGAGAAGAGCTCCAGGCTTCAGACATCTCTGAACATCAAGTCATCCTTAGCCTCGAGGTCCCTGTCCCCTGCCACATCTGCATCAGCCTTTTCCCCCTCGCTCAGTCCACTCACCACTGGCCCCTGAGCCGCCAAAGTGTCTAGGGGCTCTGTGCAGCGGAGGTGACGTCACCGCCGAGTACCACATCCAGCTCTTTGGAGCAGCGGCAGGTCGTGGTGCAGCACCAGAGCAGCGGTTTGCCTCCTGTGGTGGGCATTCCACATCTCCTTCACTTTGACCCTGCTCTGTAGTGTGCCCTGAACACAGCCCCTTTCCACACACAGCGCGGGATTGTCCACAAGAGTCAGAATTCCCGCAGGTGGGACTGGGCTCTCTTTGTGGAGCTCTCTGAGGCAGATTCCCATGAAGGAACCCATCAACACCCTGTTCCACCGCTCTGCCTCGGCATGTGCTTGTATGAGCATCGCATAGATGGAGTTGCCAGATAGTGTCAACAAAAATACCGGACACACTTGATAAAAATTTGTCGACCAAAAAAAAATATACATGATATGGGAAGTTTATTGACAACAATCTACATCACATTGTATATTTTACATTTGATTGTGTGGCTTTAATCAATTTTTTATTTTTCAAAAACTCATCTTTTGCTTCCAAACAAGTGAAAGGTATATTAAAAAAAAACCACAAAGTTGACTTCTTACTGACTCAACACTCAATCTGTTGCGTTCATAGAATCATAGAATCATAGAACCATAGAGCTGGAAGAGACCTCAGAAGGTCATCAAGTCCAGCCCCCTGCTCTAGGCAGGACCAGTCCCAACTAAATCAACCCAGCCAGGGCTTGGTCAAGCCGAGACTTAAACACCTCCAGGGATGGAGATTCCACTACTTCCCTAGGTAACCCATTCCAGTGCTTCACTACCCTCCTAGTGAAATAGTTTTTCCTAATATCCAACCTGGACCTCTCCCACTGCAACTTGAGACCATTGCTCCTTGTTCTGCCATCTGTCACTACTGAGAACAGCCTCTCTCCATCCTCTTTGGAACCTCCCTTCAGGAAGTTGAAGGCTGCTATCAAATCCTCAATCTTTGCTTCTGCAGACTAAACAGACCCAACTCCCTCAGCCTCTCCTCATAGGGCATATGCTCCAGCCCCCTAATCATTTTGGTTGCCCTCCGCTGGACCCTCTCTAATGCGTCCACAACCTTTTTGTAGTGGGGGGCCCAGAACTGGACACAATACTCCAGATGTGGCCTCACCAGAGCCAAATAAAGGGGAATAATGACATCTCTGGGTCTGCTGGCAATGCTCCTCTTAATGCAACCTAATATGCCATTAGCCTTCTTGGCTACAAGGGCACACTGTTGACTCATATCCAGCTTCTCATCCACTGTAACCCCAGGTCCTTTTCTGCAGAACTACTACTTAACTGGTTGGTCCCCAGCTTGTAACTATGCTTGGGATTCTTCTGTCCCAAGTGCAGGACTCTGCACTTGTCCTTGTTGAACTTCATCAGATTTCTTGTGGCCCAATCCTCCAATTTGTCTAAGTCACTCTGGACCCTATCTCTGCCCTCAAGCGTATCTACCTCTCCCCTAGCTTAGTGTCATCCCAAACTTGCTGAGGTGCAATCCATCCCTTCATCCAGGTCATTAATAAAGATATTGAACAAAATCGGTCCTAGAACCGAACCTTGGGGCACTCCGTTAGAAACCAACCGCCAACCTGAAATCGAGCCATTGATCACTACCCGCTGGGCCCGGCCTTCTAGCCATTTTTCTATCCATCTTACTGTCCATTTATCCAATCCGCATTCCCTTAACTTGCTGGCAAGAATATTGTAGGAGACCGTATCAAAAGCCTTGCTAAAGTCAAGGTATATCACATCCACTGACTTTCCCGTCCACAGAGCCAGTTACCTCATCGTAGAAGCTGATCAGATTGGTCAGGCACGACTTGCCCTTTGTGAATCCATGCTGACTATTCCTAATCACTTTCCCCTCTTCCAAGTGCCTCAAAATGGATTCCTTAAGGATCCCTTCCATGATTTTTCCAGGAACCGAGGTAAGACTGACCGGCCTATAGTTCCTGGATCGTCCTTCTTCCCTTTTTGTAGATGGGCACTACATTTGCCTTTTTCCAATCATCCGGGATTTCTCCCGATCTCCATGACTTTTCAAAGATAATGGCCAAAGGCTCCTCAATGACATTTGCCAACTCCCTCAGTACCCTCGGATGCATTAAGTCCGGACCCATGGATTTGTGTACGTTTAGCTTTTCTAAATAGGTCCTAACCTGTTCTTTACCCACCACGGGCTGTCCATCTTCATCCCATCTTGAGTCACTTAGCACAGAAGTCCAGGAGCAGACCTTGTCCGTGAATACAGAGGCAAAGAAAGCATTGAGTACTTCAGCTTTCCCCACATCATCTGTCACTAGGTTACCTCCTTCATCCAGTAGGGGCCACACACCCTCTCTGATCACCTTCTTCTTGTTAACATGCCTGTAGAAACCTTTCTTGTTATCCTTCACATCCTTAGCCAGTCGCAATTCCAATTGCGCGTTCGCCTTCCTGATAACCCCCCGGCATTCTCGAGCTATACATTTAAACCCCTCCCTGGTCATTTGTCCAAGTTTCCACTTTTGTAAGCTTCCTTTTTGTGCTTAAGTTCACCAAGGATTTCCCCTGTAAGCCAATCCGGTCTCCTACCATGTTTGCCTCTCTTGCTTCGTCGGGATGTTTTCTTTCTGTGCCTTCAATAAGGCTTCTTTAAAATACTGCCAGCTGTCCTGGACTCCTTTCCTCTTCATGTTAGCATCCCAGGGATTCTGCCCATCAGATCTCTGAGGAGTCAAAATCTGCTTTTTGAAGTCCAAGGTGTGTATTTTACTCTCTTTTCTTCCTTTGGTCAGGATCCTGAAATCTACCATCTCATGATCACTGCTTCCCAGGTTGTCACCTACCTCCACTTCCCCTATTAGTTCCTCCCTGTTTGTGAGCAGAAGGTCAAGCTGCGCATGGCCCCTGGTCGGATCCTTCAGCACTTGCGTCAAGAAGTTATCCCCAACATTCTCCAAAAACTTCCTGGATTGCCTGTGTACTGCCGTATTGGTTTCCCAACAGATGTCAGGGTGATTAAAGTCCCCCACGAGAACCAGGGCCTGCGATCCAGAAGCTTCTCTCAGTTGTCCGAAGAAAGCCTCATCTACCTCATCCACCTGATTCGGTGGCCTGTAGCAGACACCAACCACAACATCACTGCTGATGTTTGCTCCTTTAAACTTAACCCATAGACTCTCAACAGGTTTTTCTCCCTGTTCATCGGTCCATAGATTTCTAGAAGGGGATTTCTCATGATTAGCCAAACTCTTTACCTTAAAAGAGCACTGCGAGATATGAGAAAGATGAAAGCTAGACAAAGGACAACACTGTTGTGAATCATACGTTTATAAAAGGAAAATATTCAGCACTACTGCATAGTTGCGTACTGCCTAGCTGGTAGACACACTCACGCAGCGTGAGCATGTCTACCAGCCAGGCAGTACACAACTACCTGCTGATACTCATATCCAAGTGGCGAATCGGCATAGTACCGCATAGCACAGGCCAAGAGAGTGAGCAAGAATACTCGCGCACAAGTCACGTCATAACATGATAATAATAAAACTTACTTAATTAGAAAATACCGGGCATTTCTATGTCTAGTATTTTCTCAATTTGTTTCCCGGACAGAAAGCTCAAATACTGGACTGTCCAGTTCAAAACCGGACAGCTGGCAACCCTGCCCAGGAGGTGTGCAGGTTCCATCCACACTGGCATTGCGGCATTGTAGCCCCTGCGCTGATAGCTCGATGCTTCTTGTTGGGCTGATGTTTTAACAGCGCTGCCACTGCACAGGCTCTGCGCACAAAGCTGTGTGGCAACACGTGCGCCTCGGGAGTCCCTGTGCAGGAAGCTGCGTCACTGCGCCGAGCCTTGGCCATGTAGACGTCCCCTTTGGGTTTCTTCACCGCAGGCACATGCTCCCAGGGAGGATGTAATCTCACTTCCGGCCCACCAATCTGCTTTGCTCCTCTGCTCCCATTCTCTCTCTCTGGCCACCATGGCCTAGGCATTGTCTTCTCTTGGCACCATCTGGGGGGGCTCCTCAGCTGGGGCAGGCTGTTCACACCAGCTGAGGGCCTGCTCCTTTTCTTTCTCTCTCTTCCTTTACCCCTTAGCAGCTGCTATTCCTTTGGCCGATGGCTCTGGCCCTTTGATCTGCAATTCAGAGCTGCTCTGAGAGTGTTCCACTTCCGAGCTAAGGTTCCTGGTCATTAAGCATGTAGGATCCCACTCTCTCGCACTTGCACCCACATCACCCCATTGATCTACATCGTTGTAAGAGGACAATCAGGCCCTGCAGGGGTCGATGGAGTCCACGAGCGCAAGCTAAGTAGAATCTCGTCGCTGGGGCACAAGTGCCTTTCAGAGCATGTCTGGGTGTCACTTGCAGATGTTTTACTGAGTCCCTCTGTTCCTTCACCACACTCATGAGTGCCACGCACAACATTTTGCATTTTGCATCCTGAAAAACCTGGCATTAACAACCATGCTAATAGCACAGCAAAGCCATTAACTACCTTTGCTAGTTGGTAGCAGGCCCCTGCGCACCTTCCTGTCTCAGTTATGCCTTCCGCTTCTTCATACCCATCTTCAGTTCTATGCAAGGTCCTCTGTTGCCCATGCAGATTAGCGCCTGGTAGCTGACAGCATGCAGGCCCCATGCCACGCTCGGCACGGATAAGCCATGCTTTTAAAATGGTTACAACACTGTGCAGATAAAGAGAGTGGCTGTCAATCCACCTCTGGCTACATAATGGCCATCAGATCTGGGTGGTTGGTAATGTAGGCAAGGGAAGGCCTAGCCGTCCCAAAACTGCCTACATGCCCGGCCGCTGGCAGGGCCGGCCTGAGCCATTCGTGCGCCCCGGGTCCCGGGAGCATGGCGCCACCCCTGGGAGTGCGGTGCATGCGTGGCCCCACCCCTGCCCAGTCCGGCAGCCCCGCACGGTGCTCCCTACAATGGGGCACCCCGGGGGGTAGCCTGGTCAGCCTGTAGCTTGGGCTGGCTCTGGCCGCTGAGGAAGGCTGGGCCCAAGGTGCGGCAGCCCAGCTTCTCCCAGCTCCCAAGGAGGGTAGGGCTGTGGTGTGGCAGCCCTCCTTCCCCTGGCTGCCAGGGAAAGCTGGGGATCGGGGCTGCAGCACAGCAACTCCGGCCCTCCAGGTGGCCAGGAAGAATGGGGCTGGAGGTGGGCGGGGCTTGGTTCCAGGGGCGGGGACTTGGGCGAAATGGGGAACTGGTGCTTGCCTTTCCCAGCTGGGCCTTCACCCACCGCCCCTGCCATCAGACACACACTGAAATGTGGCTGTCGCATTAACAAGCCATCTCTTGCATTTGTTTCTGCAGGTCTTACTGGCCTCTGTTGTGCATCCATCACTAGCTGAGTTCCTGAGCATGTAGTTGTGTCCTTAACAACCTGACGTGGGAAATGAGTGATTATAGACTTATGTTCTCTAATGGGCACATCTAGGGACATCCCAACTTTTGCACTGGTAACTTGCCAGCACCCTGAAGGTCGTTCCCAATTTACATCAAGTGTTGCGATGTATCTATATTACAGCAGTGCATCATACAGAGCCTACAGGTCCCAGCATACAATGCTTCACCTTGATCCAAGCAACATGGCCATTTGACTGGAGGCCTATCATTGCACACTGGGATCTGTGGTCTATAGGCAATCTTATGAAATCCATCCATGGGTAGGGCTGTAGAACCCTTGCATCACATTGTATATGGGGCTGCACCTTAGAGCACTCATCCTGCCTACTAAGTAGGGCAACAAACAGCCTCAGATCCTCCCACTCTGGCTTTTCACATTTGCTGCCATGCTTAGCTAAAGGGGCTGGCCCAGAAACCCCACCTGGCAGAGGGCCCAGCCCTGCTACAAGAACAGAGCACGCAGACGATGAGAAATGTCTTGGAGGAACACTGTTCTCACAACGGGCTTGGGAGAGTCCCCTTTGCTCTCGGAGACCAAAGAGCAGGGGATGACTTAGGGTATGTCTACACTTGCCCCCTAGTTCAGACTAGGGAAGCAAATGAAGCATACCGAAGTTGCTAATGAAGCGCGGGATTTAAATATCCGGCTGGCAGTTATATTACAGCGACTTGATCGCCATTTTAAAATGCCGGTCGCCCGATTTAACTTGCGGCGTGTAGGCGGTAGTCGATCCAAAACCCTTCCCTCGAATTAACTGTTACTCCTCGTGCAACAGTTAGATTGCACTCCTCATTGCAAGAGGAATAACAGTTAATTCGAGGGAAGGGTTTTGGATCGGACTACCGCGTCTACACGCGGCAAGTTAAATCAGGCGACCAGCATTTTAAAATGGCAACCGGCCGCGAATATGCTAATCAAGCATGGGATATTTAAATCCTGCGCTTCATTATCAACTTTGGTATGCTTCATTTGCCTCCCTAGTCCGAACTAGGGGGCAAGTGTTGGCATACCCTTAGACAACCCTCTTCTTTACAATCAGCGCAGATAATCAGCCAAAATAACTTCCCATGGCAATAATTAGCATCCAGTCAGTACTCGTTGCCAACCTCCGTCTCGGGGCCTCCTCACTGATTAGCTCAGCATCACACTAAGAATTACCACCCGACAGATGGCCACCCACTAGCATGGTTATGCAAAATTATGACAATTGTCCAAAACATTTTTGCAAATAATTAGCAAAATCGGTGCACAAGTCAAATCTAACTATCGTCTCAAACTTAGCGCAAAGGAGGGAGAAATGACAGATGACGACACCAACATAAATAATCCTTTCCTAAACACCTCGGAGTTGTGCAGGAAAGGTGTCAGCCTTTCCTGTGAAAAAACAGGCCTCTGATCAGACAGCTTTAACATTCGCCCTGGGCCTCGTGCCTGCTGAGTCATGTAATATGAACGGTGAGAATGTGGCCAGTGGTGGGCCATGGAAAGCAAAGCGTGTCGCACGGTAACAACCCCTCAGCCATCTCATGTTGCTCGCACTGTTGGTAGTGGTGTTAAATGGCAAGATGTTATACCCACACATGGGGAGAAAGTCTCCGCCCCAAGTGCGTACAGTCTAGGAGACGGGGGCTGGGAGACTAGAAGCGCCCATGGCTCTGTGGTACCCCGCGCTCTACAGGGAGGTCACGCTGGTGCGTTGTCTTAGGGGTTTCATTGTTGGCCTTGGCTCACCTCAAGGCATCAGCAGTCTATGTTCCTAGCCCTGTCTGGCAGTGGCAACTCTGTCACAGCTTGGGGCCTGGGCCCAAGGGCTTTGGGCATGCTAGTTCGCAGCCCCACAGCAGGGCCGTGCAGTAGCTCTAGCTGTGAGAGGAAGCAGCAGGAAACTGGCGCTAATGCCCCTGCGTGACCAGCTCCATCTGACGGAGGGGAGGAAGCAGCCCTGTGCGCTGCTGATCCTCCTCTCCTGCCCCCCCACCTGGGGGAACCAGCGCAGGGAAGTGCTCATCTGCAGGCTCCACCCCGTCCCTCCCATTGGCCAGGAATCACAGCCAATGGGAGTGGCAGGGGGCGGTGCCTGCAAGTGCAGGGTAGCATAGAGCCACCTGTGCCCCCCCGGGAACCATGCCAGATTAAGGCTCCAATCTCCTGTCCCCTCCCACATCCTCCCTCCCTCCCAGACCCTGCACCCCCATCCTGCTTCTGCACCCTACCTCCTGCCCAGACCCACCACCTCAGCCCCCAGCAACCCTCTCCTGCACACTGAACCCCACATTTTTGGCCCCACATAATCACCCAGCCCAGATCCCCAGAAGACTTAATCCAGTCCTAGGGATTTTTCTGTGGGTCAGTGGTCCCCGACCCAGCAAAGGTTCCCCACCCCTGCTGTGTAGGCCCTTGGACAGGGTTGAGTGGAGAGCAGGGACCCAGCTGGGGCTTGGGCCAGGCAGCCAGCAAACAAACACAGTCTGTTGGAAGCCGGAAAGAGGGCGAAGTGCGCACATAGTCTAGGGGCTGAAACAGGGACTGAGATCCTGTCAAGCAGTCTAGCAAGGGGGGGTTTCTGGGTGCACAGGCCTTCTGGCAAAGGGTGGGGAGTCAGCCACCCACGGTGGGGGTGTCTGGGGGCTATGGGATCACCCTACTCCACCGCGGCCCAGCCCAGGGCCCTAACAGTGGCCAGTGGCGTAACGAGGGGAGGGACGGCGGGGGGGACTATTGCCATCCTAGGGGGGCACCAGTTTAGCTGCCTGTGAATAGCCCCTGCAGCGCAGCCTGGGAGAGACAGTGAGACCCGGCTTCTTTTTACGTTGACAGCATCTGGGCGAGATCGGAGCAACGCCACCGTGGCGACCCTGAATTCTGGGGATGGAGGGGTGGCAGCTGGAGCTCAGGGCTGACACCAACTTCTGCCCTCTCCCGGTCTGGCCGGGGTGCAGCTGCAGGCCGGGCAGACCCCAGAGCTACAAAATCCCCAAGAGCTGCAGGGGCAGTTGCAGGGGATGGCCGACCCCTAGATTCAGGCCTCTCCACTCGCTGGAGGGGAGTAGATGGAAACCAGTGAGGATCACACTCACCACTGGCCAGCCCCAGTAAGCTACCCCTGCCTTCCAGTGCCCTGCCATGAGCCCTTCCCCTCCCACCACCATCCCTGACTCCTGCACCCTCACCCCCCGTCCCTGAGCCTGCCCCCTGCCTGACTCCTTAACTCCCCCTGCACCCCTCCAAAACCCAACCCCCTGTCCCAAACCCGCCTCCTGACACTAGAATCCCCTGCCCCGAGCCCCCCTACAGGTCCCATCGCTCTGCTGAAGAACATGAGCGAAGCCGGGGACATTGCTTGGCGCTCTACAGAGACCGGCTCCCACTCCAGCTATGCTGCAGCGGCTGCTCGCAACGCAATGCCACCCAGGTCCCGAACTTCCCACGAGCCACCGTCATGCTGCTAGGCTTGGTGCGGACACACCGGATGCGCCCAGTGCGCTGCCCCCACACGAAGCTCAAGCAATTCTCCGGCCATGGCCGCCCACGTGGGTGCGATTCATTGTCACCCCAAACCGCCGGGCTCCGCTCACCTTGCGGGCTGCGAGCTCCTGCTTCTCACGTGGCAAATTCTGCACGTTGGCCGGACGGGGGCAGCACGGAGGGTCCAAGCCAAACCCTGTTGGCATGTTCCCCTCCCAGCGCATTTTGGAATGTGTAAAGCCCCACGGGTAGTAACAAATGATTGGGGGGGCGCAAATTTTGCTTTTTCCCCCGAGCACATAACACCCTCGCGGCAGGGTGGCCTGCCACCCAGTTGGCAGGGAACCAGTTGTGACACACCGAGACAGCCCGTCAGCCAGTCATTCGTCAGCTGCCCTTGGGCTCCTTCCAGCTTCCCTGGGGTTTGGTAGCTCTGGCCCCCAGTGGCCCTCAGGCTCCTCAGGCTACACAGCCGAGGGCAGCCCCAGCAACTCCTTGTTGGGCTCCATTTCCTCTGGGGCCAGGAGATAGCCGGATGCAGGCTCCCCTCCTGGGTGCTGAGACCGGGACTGCTCAGGCAATGTTGAGCATCTGACAACATGGGGTTGTCAGTCGTAACTATCAGAAGCACTACCAGGGTCTACAGTCAGACATATTGAATTTTGTCAGGTGCTCCATGGAATCCCGAACCACCCCTTTGTCTGCAAAGCTCCGGTTGTTAGCATGGGCCCCAGCCGGAAAACACTGGTCCTGCCTGAGCTCCCTCAGTGGTCTGGTTCTGACTCACACCAGAGACAGATTCACGTCACAAAGTTCAGTCCCAGTCCAACTCAGAATCTGAATCCCCCCAAAGCTCTTGACCCAGCTTTGTTGTGTGTGGCACTGACAGATGCTGCTACTTTCTGTCTCTTCTAGCAACTCGGTTATTTCCTTAGCAACGAATGCAGTGAGATGGAGAACTAATATGGGGGGCTGGGAAAAGGACAATGAGTGAACAGAAGAAACGGCATAAATAAAAAATGGGACAATGCAGGGTGTTGTAAAACTTTTATTGCCACTTCTTTGGGAAGCCTAGCTCAGCATGCCTGCAGCCAGCCCAGCCGAGCGGTGCTCAAAACGTTATTGTATGACTCACCAGCAGATACTTGTCTCTTTGCTCACTCTCTCTGCCTTCCCCACACAGTCCCCCACCTCCATCTCCCTCTTCCTCTCTAGTCGTCCCTCTGGCCATCTTTCCATTCCTCTCCCTCTCCTATTGCACCCTGGTGTGAATGGTTTGGGGACATCCATAGGGACCCAACCCACCAGCTCTGGTAACTCCAGTCAGCCATCTCAATGCCAAGCCCTCGCGGAGAAAAGGGAATGTCGTTTTTACCACGCAGTCGCCAGGGGAGTCTAGCCCTAAGTGGGGGGTTAAACAGTTACTTCAACAAGATACATGAAGGTAAAAACCGCCTCTGCCTTGTCTCTACAGACTCTGATGCTGATTAGCTTTCTCACCTTCCTGCCGTGAAAACAGCCTTCGTGTAAAGGAGCATCTGGCCCCAAGAGAGCCATAGAGTTTAAGGTCAGAAGGGATTCTTACACAGGATGGCAGACTGGATGATTAACCACAGGCCCCCAGCGCCCCCCAGCCACCCACTCACTAAACCCAACAACTGAAATGAGACCGAAGTACAACCGCCCTCAAGAGACAAGGTTGCTCTGTGCCACAGGCGGAGAACGGGGGGGTCGAGATGCCCTAGTGCCCCAGGAAATGATTCAGTGAGATCGACTCAGCTGTTCCTAGGGAGGGAACCACCCCACACGCTGCAGAGGAAGGTGCAAAACCGCCAAGGTCACCACCAGTCTGACCTGGATGGAAAATCCTTCCTGGCTCCACCTGTGGGGATCAGTTAGACCTGGGCATGTGAGCAGGACCCAGCCAGCCAAGCCCCTGAAAACCAGGAAGAGTGCTCACTGCCACCTCGGAGGGAGGGAGGGAGGGAGGGAGGGAGGGAAGAGAGAGAGAGATCGATCAGCTCTTCCTGGCCATCTGAAACTGTGAAGCAGGAGTTTTTAGGGCCATTGGCCATGAACCAGGAAGAACCCCCAAAGGTGCCAGGCCCTGCTCCCCCACCAGCACGAGCAGCCCTGTCCACTGACTGCGATGTCTCCAGGCTGTGGGATGAGAAGGGTGTGGCGACTCGGCAGTCCTCCTCCAAGTGAGCTAATGGCCTGAGGCACAATGTACAGCTCTAGCTTCTTCCCGCTAGTGGCTGCGGCATTCAGCACCGCAAACGGATGGGGGAGCCAGGGCAGGCACAGGATAGCCCGTTGTCACTGTGGTTTGCTCAGATGTTGGCGGGGGAGGAGGGGAGGCTCCCTCTGGGTGTCATCCCAGCTCTGCACAGGTAGCTGGTGAACCAGACCTCAAGCAAACTGCTCAGTGACCACAAGATCCATTAAGGTTCGAAAGCGCCTGACCAATGAAGCACGGTAGTAGAGCTCCCGGACGCTACCAGACCATAGTGCATGTGTGTGCGAACAATAGACACAGCTCAGTCAGCGGCGGGACTTCCCGCTGCCCCCTGGGCTGGACAAAGACAGACCCTGCGAGATACACCGTTAGACACCAATACAAACAAGTTGTGTGTCACTCCTGACACCTCTAGGTGCCACCTCCTGCCTCTCTTGACCTTGTACATGTTGGTCCGATCAAAGCATCGCTATTGATCCTGCTGTGTCCTGACCTACCCGTAGGCTGGGTCAGCGAGTCCCTGTTATCTGTGGGTATGTTCGGGTACCAAGGGGTTCTGGCATATTCCCTTCTGGCCGGCCTCCCAGGTCTGGGAGCGAGGGTTCATCATCTACGACAGGTCGTGGATCCTTGATGATGTGCAGAAGAGGTTGCAGCTGGTCATGGCCAGTGGCATACGGTGGCTTTCTTGTAGGGTTTGTCCTGTAGTAGGTGACTTCTCTGGAGACTCTCTGCAACATCACATGCATAAAGCTCTCGCTCTCACAGACACACACACACACTCCCTCCCCCTCTCTCACACATACACACACCTGAACAGAGTCATTTGCGGGGGGATTTGAGTTTTTAAACCCAACTTTCCTGAGTAAATCTGCTGACTTCAGTGAAGTTACTCTGCAAGGACACAACTGTGGCTGAGCTCAGAACTTGGCCCTCACTGGCCAATCCACACAGCCGCTTATATGGCTGGTCCATCCTGTGACGTGGGATGAGAGCTCCTGGCCAGGGTCGGTGCTTGGGCCCAGCATGCGATCCTGACACCGGCCCCGGCCGCTTCACAGGATGGACCTGCCATGTCAGAGAAGAACTTCCCCAGAAGCAAACTGGAATCCAGATGCCCTTAATGGCTCTGCAACCCATGACGGAGCAAGGCTCCAGTCTATCTGAAGCTCCAGGTTCCCTGCGGAATAGTCAAGCCATCGATGGAGGAATGGATCCCTGCCTCTTGGGCGCGAGGAAAGCCAGTGTGGAAAAACTGTGCTCCTCACTCAGCGCAATCCTCGCTGCTCTCAGCTGAGCAAACCTCCCGGCAGAAGGCAACAGTCGAAACCTACACCGGTTGCAGAAAGGCTCCCTGCTTCTGCACTGAACTCCAGCCTCCTGGGCAGGATCAGTGGCTTACTCCTGATCCGCACGAGGCGAAGTGACAGGAACAGCCGCCTCAGAAACTTCTGCTTGCAGGGTGGTTTTCATCTTCTCCTCAGAGGTTAGGGCTAGGTGTGTAATGAGACTAGAGCTCACAAACGTTTCCTGTAATTCCATTGACAGACCTAAGGGTCCCAGATGGAGTTTCTCTGTTGGCTTTGATCCTTAGGTGGAGGGTCCATGCCAATTCCAGCTTTTCCAAAGATATCTTCTTCGGGGTAGAGTCACTTGGGCTGCCATGGAGGGTCCTTGCGTAATACAGCAGCACGTCCTGGCAGATTCTGCTCATAAGTCACTTGTTAAATGTGTGCCCTGCAGACAGGGTTGCGGTGTTGCTCTTCGTTACTAATTGAGCCATGTGCTTAGGAGACTCTGTGAAGCACAAACCAGCACGTAACAATTTCAATGGATGCAAGAAACACACGTGGCAGGAGCAGCCGTCGTTCCGCGGGTGCCTGTCCAGCCGACTTGGATATGACTTGGTGTGTTCCCAGGGTACGCGCACGCACGTTCCCAGGTGCCGCAGAGTTCTGCTTTGGAGGAGAGGTGTGATTACTGTCTGGAGTCAGGACGTGGCAGTCTAACCAGACGGCTCAATTTGCATTCACTTAGCAACCTTATACATGCACGCATCAGAGCCCGGCTCCTGACTCTGGGCTGCAGAAACAGGCCTCACGCTGATGAGCCAAATCAGCTACTTCTCTCCGGCATGCAACAGACAAGACCTGTCAGCAGATTGGGTGGCCTCTTCTACCCAGCAGAGGGCAGTAACATTTATGTACCTGCTGTCTGTGGTGTGTCCCACCCAGACCACCTACCAAGAGAATAATGAGCCTGCTCTGCAGCCTTAGGTACCAGCCCGCTGGCGTTTAGCTCATGTGATAGAAGCTCCTGCACTAAGCGCCACAGGTCCACTATTTACAAAGATCAATATGGTCATAAATTGCTCTCCCAGCTGTGCAGAGGGGGATGTCGCTGTCCTTGGCGACTGTTCTCAACCAGCCAACTGGATACCCAATTGGCCACGGAGAAGTGAAACATAATTATTATTCTGAGGGTCGGTACCATATCCACGCTGTATCAGGAAATTGTCGTTGCCAAACAGGGTGGGGAGGCAGGGCCTATGCCCAGGATTAAATCGAGTCAGATTTCAACTGCTTGAAGATTTTATCATCTAGCAAGGACAGTTGTTTCCCTATGCAGAGGTCAGCCTCGCTCTAAGGCCTTTGGAAATGTTTATGCTAACAACAGGGAAAATTTAGGGAGGTTTTATGGAGCAACCAATCCCTGACCTTGTTTCAAGTTAGAAGAGGAAGCTGCCTACCAAATTTGGTGGTCCTAGCTCTTGCTGTTTAGGACAGACAGACAGACAGATGCACATTTCTAAAATCCTATGAAGCTGAAGAGTTAATTGATAGACTAATTACAGATCATTCTCTGTGTGATGAGCTATCCCGCACAGAGTGTGGTCTGTAATTAGTCTTTTAACTCTTCAAATTAGATAGGTCTGCAAAGAAAGGTTCTTGTGCAAAATGGATCTAGTTTTTCAAAAGCAGGTGGTGTGGCTAGCTGCAAGGCTAATGAAAACTGAGTTCCCCAATTAAAGTGTTATCAGCAGCAAAGGAACTAAATCACATCTAACTGAAAATGCACAAGGAGGCACAAAGAGAGAGTGTAAAGGTGAACAAACTGCTGTTTGCAATAAATACCGAGCAAATCAAAGCACAGGGCAAGGGTCTTCTGCACAAGGGATGTGGTAGCATGAGAGAACAAAAGGCAAAAGCGACATGCCGTTGGAAGGAAAAGCTCTGGAGAAGCCCTTGGCTGGCCCTGTTAATGAACACAGTCATGAAGCAAGGTTCGTGTGTGACATCTGAAATGCACAAACAAAGAGTTAATTTCAAAACTGACACAGAAGCTGAATGCTCTGGACTAACAGCAAGAGGAGACACAAAGTGGCTGGTGGCCACCCAACCAGCTAATTTTTTTCTTATAAAAAGCACAATCTGGTCCTATATAAAAGAATAAAGCAAAAGGGGGCTTGTCTGTGTGAGGACAGAGACTGCTCGGCAGAATTTGAAATAATGGAGCAGGAAGTCCCACATGTGTTTGATCATCTGTGATTGTAGGTTGCTCTTCCTCCCAAACAGGTGCATAACTCGGCCACTCCTACGGCAGGTAAATGGCGGCCATTCCTAAACTCAGAAGAAACTTTGTATCAATTAGGCAAAGCCTCTGGCCATTGTGCTGCATGGGAGTTTGGAACAGTGGAGCTAACATGCTGTGGTTTATAAATGAAGGGCCAGATTCTGATGGCCAGGGGCCAAACAATAGTCCCAGGAATAAAGGAGGGACAAGTTGCTTTCTCTCATTGCCTGAGTCAGGATCTGGGGATGAATGGGGGCTCAGACATCTGAGTGAGGGAGCTTATATGCTAAGGGGTCAGAGAAGGGAGATGTCACAGGGAACACATCTTGCAAGAAGGTCACTTCCAAACTGAAATAGGAACACGCACATATTAGGCTACATATTCTTGTGCCTATTCAGAACAGCTATAGTGGGTCAGACCACAGGTCCATCTAGCCCAGTGTCCTGTCTTCCTACAGTGGCCAATGCCAGGTGCTCCAGAGCGAGTGAAAAGAAACAGGGAATCATCAAGTGATCCCTCCCCTGTCGCCCATTCCCAGCCTCTGACAAGCAGAGGCCAGGGACACCATCCCTACCCATCCTGGCTAATAGCCATTGATGGACCTAACCTCCATGAATTTATGTAGTTCTTTTGTGAACCCTGTTAAAGTCCTAGTCTTCACATCCTTTGTCAAGAAGTTCCACAGGTTGACTGTGCACTGCGTGAAGAAAAACTTCCTTTAGTTTGTTTTAAAACTGCTTGCTACCTATTAATATCCACAAGCCCTAATCACAGAATAGAATCATAGAATACTAGAACTGGAAGGAACCTCAAGAGGTCATCGGGTTGAGTCCTGTGCCCTCATGGCAGGACCAAGCACTGTCTAGACCATCCCTGATAAAATGTCTATCAAACCTAGTCTTAAATATCTCCAGACATGGAGATTCCACAACCTCCCTAGGCAATTTATTCCAGTGTTTAACCACCCTGACAGGAAGTTTTTCCTAATGTCCAACCTAAACCTCCCTTGCTGCAGTTTAATCCCATTGTTTCTTGTCCTATCCTCAGAGGCCAAGGAGAACAATTTTTCTCCCTCCTCCTTGTGACACCGTTTTAGATACCTGAAAACTGTTATCATGTCCCCTCTGAGTCTTCTCCTTTCCAAACTAAACAAATCCAATTCCTTCAGTCTTCCCTCATAGCTCATGTTTTCTAGACCTTTAATCATTCTTGTTGCTCTTCTCTGGGCCTTCTCCAATTTCTCCACATCTTTCTTGAAATGCGGTGCCCAGAACTGGACACAATACTCCAACTGAGGCCTAATCAGCACAGAGTAGAGCGGAAGAATGACTCCTCGGCTGCGTCTAGACTGGCATGATTTTCCGCAAATGCTTTTAACGGAAGAGTTTTTCCGTTAAAAGCATTTATGAAAGAGCGCCTAGATTGGCACGGATGCTTTGCGCAAAGCACTTTTTGAAAAGCATCCGTGCTAATCTAGATGCAGTTTTTGCAAGAAAGCCCGGTCGCCATTTTCGCCATCGGGCTTTTTTCGCAAAACAGTCCTCCCCTGTCTACACTGGCCCTCTTGCGCAAATACATTTGCGCAAGAGGGCTTATCTGAGCGGAGCATCATAGTATCTGCGCCAAGAACACTGACAATCTTACATTAGATCGTCAGTGTTCTTGCGCATAAATTCAAGCGGCCAGTGTAGATAGCTGGCAAGTTTTCATAAAGCAGCCGCTTTTGCGGAAAAACTTGCCAGTCTAGACGCAGCCCTCGTGTCTTGCTCACAACACACCTGTTCATGCAGCCCAGAATCATGTTTGCTCTTTTTGCAACAGCATCACACTGTTGACTTGTATTTAGCTTGTGGTCCACTATAACCCCTAGATCCCTTTCAGCAGTACTCCTCCCTAGACAGTCACTTCCCATTCTCTATGAGTGAAATTCATTGTTCCTTCCTAAGTGGAGTACTTTGCACTTGTCCTTATTAAACTTCATCCTCTTTACCTCAGACCATTTCTCCAATTTATCCAGATCATTTTGAATTTTGACCCTATCCTCCAAAGCACTTGCAACCCCTCCCAGGTTGGGAGCATCTGCAAACTTAATAATCATACTCTCTGTGCCATCATCTAAATCATTGATGAAGATATTGAACAGAACTGGTCCCAAAACAGACCCCTGCAGAACCCCACTTGTAGCCTGAGAGTTTGTGAGCTTAGTGAGCATAACATCTACACTGCAGGCTTTTTGCACAAGAACAGCTGTTCTTGCACAAAAACTTGCCGGGTGTCTACACTGCACGCGCTTTCTTGCGCAAGTAAATTTACAGTACAGCATCGGAAAACAGGGCTTCTTCCGGTAGAATTATTCCTTTTCCTATGAGGAATAAGCCCTCCTGTGCAAGAGCTCTTCCACAAGAAGGCAGTGTAGACAGGCAACATGATTTTCTTGCGCAATAAACCCCTATGGCTAAAATGGCCATGAGAGCTTTCTTGCGCAAGAGAGCGTCCACACTGCCATGGACGCTCTTGCACAAAAGCACATCTCTTGTACAAAAGCACATGGCAGTGTGGACGTGCTCTTGTGGAAGACCTTTTGCACAAGAACTCTTGCGCAAAACAGTTCTTGCGCAAGAAGCCTGCAGTGTAGACGTAGCCTCATTCTTTTACTACCTATGGGCTGGCCCACATGACAAACTTGTGTTTGCCCATGACAATGAGTTATTAAGTTAGATGGTATGATCCTACCATGACGTCAATGATGATTCGCTAGTATGACACTGAAGAACATTTGTCCTTTTCTGTGCTAAGTCCCAAGGCAGTTTTGTGTCATCTACCTTGACTGAACACGACGGAATCCGAAACAAAGACAAATGCCAGACAAGCTGGACCCACCCCTCTGAATCTGACTCTTTGTTGGGCAAATTGATGGCACTGTCCCAAATGGAGTCGTTACACATTACTGTTACATCTGTGCTGAGCACGGAGCAAGATACCACAGGAAGGGGAGTGCTCTGAGGTAGTCTGAACATTAACGTGACCGTGTGATTTGCCTTGGACTGCTGTGTGAGTCACTGTTTACTGGCTTGTGTAAGAATAGTGAAGACAGAGGGTCAAAGTTTGCTTTCACTTACATCAGCAAACACTCCCAGAATCAATTATGTGGCCCCAGTCTGAATGGGAGCAGAGTTTGGGCCCAAAATATTTTTTAAAAACTCTTTCTGGTCTCACATTGTCGCTCTTGTCAGCCTAGAATCATGTGAAGGCCAGTGAGTTGTAACCAGCATGGGAAGTTGTTGGATTTTTGTTCTGCTCAGATGAATATGTCTGTTCCCTGTCAGAATTAATGGAGGTGAGGCTGGCTTTCTGTCTGCTCCTGTCCATATTATGTTTATTCGGTATAACTCGTTAAGCTTTGCTCCTTGAAACAACAAGCCTCTTACTGAGTTTATGATCCAGAGAAAAATGTGCTTGATTAAGACACGGAAGGCATGTCTGCACTAGGACACTACTTGGAAATAACTAAAATCGATGTAATAACTCCTGAAATAACAAAATCGAACTAGCGTGTCCTCACTACAGGGAGGCCTTGAAATTAGCCTGGGGCAGGCTCCATTCATGTGGACGCACTACCTTGACTTGAACCCCAGGAAGCACCAAGGAGTGATTAGTTCGAATGACTCTGGGGAGTCGTTATTTCGAAATAGCGGCACCAGAGCGTCCACACAACTGCTATTCCGAAATAACTATTTCAAATTAGCGTTATTCCCCAAGGAAAGCAGGAGTGCAGATTTTAAAATAAGCGGCCACTTATTTCGAAAGAACGGGCGTGGTTGTGTGGACGCGCCGCTTATTAATTTGACCTGAGGGGGGTTATTTCTTAAAAAAGCCTAGTGTAGACCAACGTAATGCAGTTTGGATTTGCGGTGAGGCTTTTCCTTAATTTACAAGCAAGCAAGGGGGGAAGTGCATTGCCTCCTAGTGCACTCACAAACAACGTATCCGGTGACTGGTTCCTGCATCTCACATCTCACTAGCATTAATGGGGTCGCCGCCTTCCTTCCCTGGAAGCCGCTATGGCAAAGAACGCCTTGGCTTGTGGAGCAGATAACTCGCATCTATCACTGCCTGCTAGGAGGATGCTATTGTCTCTGGTGACAATACGGGTGCACAGACCCAGTTAGATGCTCCCAGTCTCACAAAGCCAAACTGAATGTTCCTCCCTGGTCTGCTGGGCTTTAGAGAGCAATGCTAACATTTCTCTTCTCTCCGCCCGGGAGAATGCTAATGTGCCTGGCTTTCCCAGCCAGGGCGGGAGCGCTGGTCGGGGGGGGGGAGAAATGGGAAAACTTGGAGACAGATCCTGGGAGGGGCTGCGTCCCAGCCCCGGGATCTCCATCCAACAGGGCTTGGCCCTTTTGAAAACAAGCACGCAGTGAGCATCAGTGCACAGCTCCCTCTCTCGGGCAGACGCTGCCGTGCCCGCCCCCGCCCGCTCGGTGCTCAGCCTTGGCAGGCAAGGAGCGTTCTGTGCTGGGGGCACACTAGAGCGGGGCTGGGGACCGGTTTTGGGCCGGGGCCCGCTGACCCACAGAAAAATCAGTCGGGGGCCGCACACAAGTGAGAAGCAAAAAAACCCAAACCAACCCCTTCTTGAACAGGCCCTGTCTGAGGAGACAGACTCTCCCACGTGCCCCTCACACCGCAGAGCCTGGGGGCAGCCTTGTAGATTTTGTGTGCTCCAGCCTTGAGGAGGGATGGCGGGGTTGGGGGACTGGAGCACCGGCAGAGGCTCCCCAGTGCTAGCGGGAGAACCAAGCCTCAGAGGCCGGATCCAGGCAAGTCGGGGGCCGGATGTGGCCCCTGGGCATTAGGTTCCCCACCCACACACTAGCCTGTGGTGGGCGAGAGCCTCCCACAGGATCCAGTCAGCGCCAAGAGCCATGGGTGTCCCTGGCTGGTGAACAGCGGTTATTGGTTCAATCCTCCACGCCTGGGGCTCCAACACAGGAGAAATCAGCAACCCCCCGAGTCTCTGGATTAACCTTGCATGAGGCTGGGGGCCGGGCTCTAGGCTAGGCCTACAAAGGGCCTCGTGCACCGTAGCTGTCAGCATTGCAGTGCCTGGCTCACGGGCGCCCTGCCGCCCACTGAAACTCACAGCACCCAATTAAGTGTCCGGGCTCCCCCCCTCCAACAGGAGTCTCAGAAGCCAGGGATAGACACCTCCACCCCTTCTAGACAAAAGCCCCATAGTGCAGCCTCTTACCGCGAGGTGGGACACCTGGGGTCAAGTCCCGGCCCCGTCAGGCAGAGTGGGGATTTGAAAGTGGATTTCCTTTCCCTAGGGGCCTGCCCTCACCGCTGGGCCGTTGGTGTTAGGAGACCCCCGAGAGCCCTGTCCACTCACCTGCGGCTCTTCTCTGCAAGGCTGGAGCCATAGGCACGCTCACAGCATACCCACCATATTGACCTCCACAGGTAAGACGGGTGGGAGAGGGCCTGTTTCCTAGGCAACCTCACCTGCAGCACCACTGGGACACCATCCCTGCCAGGAAAGCATCCTTCTCTCCCCGGGTCTCCCTGGAAGGAACCTTGAGGTTCCTCCGCTCAGCCCCAGGTGAGGGGAGCAGGTCAGGCGCGGGTGCACTGCGCCTTCGTAAAGGGCCAGGACCATGCGGTGAAAACCCAGTCAGTGAATCCCACCGGGGCATCGGCAGGAGCTCAGGAACAAGCGCCTCAGCGTCGTGCAGCCCTAGGCAGCTTCCCACATGCCCACAGGAGGACCTGGGGCACCTGCAGCTCAGGTGGCAGGTGAGCTGGCATGGAGGGTCTCAGCAGCCCCTGACTACCAGACTTGGGCATCTAAAGCAGCAGTTTGCCTCCGAAGCCCCTTTGTGGGCTTGCCCTCCACCTCCAAGTGGGAGCAGGCTTCCCACAGGGCTCGGAGTCTATTTGTGTCTCTGCCTGGGCCGAGGTGCTGGCCCAGCATCTCTGTTTCCTGCACCCTCTTTGTAGAAAATTGCTCACAGGCCCATTCGGACTAGGGCACAGGTGGAGGGATGGTACCTCTGCCTGGGATGCCCTGCACCGCAGACTGGTGGAAGGCTGGGAAGGCGGGCACAGCCCCGTGGAATGAAAGACCCATTCCCCCAGCTGGGGAGAGGACACAGAGCCCACAAGTCCATGGAGACACGGCCTCTGGCCAACAACTGATAGTCAGTGTGAATGGGGCAGGCCTCTCCTCTGGCCATGGAGTTTCAGGACAAACACCCCACAGTGGCCCTGGGCCTCTGGTCTGGTGCGTCTCCTGTTGTATGGAAGCAGGATTTTCTGAGGGGACTCCTCGGCAGGAGCCCTCACGCCCTGAGGGCGTTGTGAAGTGCAACCGCACACCCTGTTTCTTACCCCCTGCTCTCTGACTGGTACACAGGGATCGGCACTGGGCCTGTTGCTCACCAGAGTTCGCAGCCAGGATGCTCTTTCTGGTGGCAAACCCCTGCTCTGAGCCACCCTTCAGGCGCAGTCTTTCTCCAGGGCCACGTTTCCAGAGCGGGTGAGCCGGCGCGCCAGGATCTCTGCCTTAAAGCCATCTGCGGTTTCACACTCTGGGCATTGCAGCCCCCAACGATGCCTAGGCAGGAAAGCCAGGCATGGACAGATGGTTGGAACGACGGAGCCTTTATGCAGGCAAGATACTGTAAATAAACAGGGTGCTTAATTCACATAGCAGCTACCCTACAACGCTGGGTGTGGCGGGGGGTGCATGAGTGCGCGGGCGGGCAGGGGGGTGTCAGAGAGCGGGAAGGACAAGGGTGCCTTTCAGGCATTGAAGTACTTCCTGGTAACTACCACTGTGTAATTAGCACCCGATGCCCGTCAGTTGAGTTGGGCCAGGCAACGTAACAGTTTGATCCTGCCTCACTTTTCTCAGCCGCCCAGAATGTTAATGAAAAAAATAAAAGATAAATAAAATCCAAACCTCTATGCAGCAGCACGAGAAACTGCACGCGCGTTTCGCTGCCCTGTGAAAGGTAACGCCCACGCTGCCCCTCTGCGGTCAATGCAAACCCCAGCACGTGCGTAAAGCCTCTCCCGGAGATCGGGCTTGGGTGAGACAACGACCGTGGAGCGCCGTGGGGCCCTGCTCTCCACCCAGGAGGAGTGTGTGCGAGTCACTGCTGCGCTGTAGGCAGAATTACTTCGTTGGCTTGGCGTGGGCTCACCCTGTCTGCGGCCCAGCAGTCCTTGTTCACCGGGTGGGCCCAAGGACGCCCTCAGGAGTAGCTCTGGAGAAGCCGGTGGAGCAACATGAATGTAGAACAGATGGGAAAAAGAGAAGATTCGGGTCCTATCTCCCTTGTTTTGTGCTACCAGTCTCTCTCTCTGCCCCTTCTCTCTCATTCGCCCATCAGGGCTTACAGAAACCGGCTGCCTTTCCAGCAAACATTTAACCATAAACCACAGGCGACTTGTGGTACCACTCAGGAGGTGTCCCCCAAAATTGTAATTGCTAAATGAAGTGCCTCCTCGTGTCCCCTCCCTGTTCCTCTGGGTGGCCCTCTCTGCACCACGTCCTTCTCCCCCCACGTGCTCCTCCCCGCAGGAACCAGTCCCCATAAGCCTCCAGTTTGAAGATGACACAATTACAATAATGACCCAGCCCATTCTCAGTTCCTGATCCATTCCCAGCAGTGCCAGGGTCACACCTTTCCAGCACCAGCGGCCTGCCCCGTGTCCCTTCACAGGCATGAGCTCAGTCAGCCGACAAAGCAGCCGCCCGGGGACATGGCGGCATCCCCTTAGCTGAGGCCAGTCATGGGAATTGTTCAGCACCCTTGGCAATGCTCCCAGCTTTGCTCGGTCTGAATCGGGGGACCCCACGAGCGTGTGCTGTGCATTCCCCGGCTGCAGCTCCAGCAGGCGCAGGCGCAGGCACAACCCTGGGAAATAGAAGGGCCTGTATTGGAAAGCCGGTGGCTGCTGTGCACGTCTTCCCACCCGGCGCTTGTGTCACAGCCCAGCACTGCACGGTCAGGCTGGCAGACAGAAGCAGCTTGCAAACTGTTTTCATATGCAGGCTGCATCCAGTACAACCCGGTCCTGGCTCCTGTCAGGACAGGGAAGTGTTCACAGTGCCAGACTGCGGTGACTGCTAGTTAGCATGAAACCAACACGTTGTACAGTAGACGTTAATTATGAACTAAGCCCTTATTTACATCATTCCCTCTCCCCTCAGGTTTGTGCATTGAGGCTGCAGCTCCTTGCATACTTTATATTGAGCTGCATCTTCCTGCGCCCTCTGGATTTCCATTGTCGCACTGCCCCCTGCTGGTGAGTGTGGGGAATAAACTGTTCCAGCTCTGTGCCTCTTACGACAGAACCGGTGAAAAATTGACAGAAAAAAACATTTTTAATCAAAAAAATGAAGATTCAGCAACTCCAAGCATGTTTCCAATTTGTATCAATTTTGCCAAATTGTTTCACTTGGCAAAACTACTGGAGAGAACTAAAATAAACAGAATAAAATCTGAAATGTTTCATTTCAACAGTTTAAAACCATGTGTTTTGATTATTTGGAATGCCTTCTCATTTTGAAATTACTGTTAAATTGGTTTTTTTTTTTAAATCTAAAATGAAAAATAAAATTATCAAAATAAAAATACAATGTTTTGTTTAACCTAAAATGATTTTTTTTACTTTGAAATACGTCTCACCACCGGTTTAGGTAGGGACAGTTTTATTATCTCCATTTTACGGTTGGGGAAACTGTGGCATGGATAAGGTTAAGTGACTTGTCCAAGGCCATGTAGAATACAGCAGCAGATCCAAGATTAGCACTTGGGAGTGCTACACTCACAGCCCCATTCTCAGTGCTCTGATTGCCCTGTCCCTTGCCACGAATGCCACTGTTTTGCAGCCTGATTGCAGGAGGACCAAGACAAACTCTTTTTAATTAATGGAATTTTTCCAAAGCTCACTAACGATCCTTCGATGATTTGTATCCAGGACTCGGGATGTTAATAGGTTCCTAGTTGAGCTGCTCGTCAGCTTGTCTGAAAGAGCCCCTGACAGATTCCTGCTAAGATGCCAGGCAGGCTGGCTCAGCAGGATGAGTGCCAAGTACAGGGACAGCCTGGCCAGCAAGGACACAGCGCCTGGAGACATCAGATCAGGCTGGACAGACTCTGCTGGGCTATCAGTTAGCAAAGCCAAGACCTCCCAGCCTCACTCCTACACATTAACCACAGACTTAGGCTGGGTCTGGGTGACAGCCTCACCCAGAAACACGCTCCATTCTTTGTGTTTGGAGGGCTTAGGGAGCCGCTTTCCTTTCCCCCAGTTTATTGGCAGAACAGACTCTCGAGTTCAGCAGGCTGGGCAGAATTTTGTCTCTGTATCCTATATCGTCTAGCTCAGTTCACAATGTGTCTCGACACCCAAGCCCACAACTGCAAGAGCAAAGGGCTGGCAGAGTCACTGACCACTGAGAGCGACACGTTCCATTCTGGTCGGAATAACCTATGGGCAAAGGTGTTTGCTCAGAATCCCCTGTCCATCTACTCACCCCCGTCAGTTCACGCCAGGGCTCCAAGTAGGTTCTTGTAGCTTTTGACCATGAGAAATTTTAAAAAGCAGCTCACCCGTGAGCAGATGATTTGGGAAACTGGCCCTTTGTACAACGTTGCCCTCTATTGTAACCAGTGTTCCCTGTCAGCTGGGCACTTGTGAGGCTGGCCGCTCAGGAGAGATTCAAATGCTGCCCAGCTGATTAGCAGAGTGTCCCAGCTAGGCTTTTTGTTTTTACTGGTGGTGCACATTCGCAGACGCCTCAGTGCACATACAAATTATTCCTCATTTGGATGAAAAAATGTGCATGTGGATGGAAAAGATTAGAGGGAACATTGATTATAACATGGCTTTATTTACAGGATTTCTGTGTATTAAAGAACAGGGTCCAAAACATGAGCATATGTGAATCCTGGAGGAGGAACCTCATATGTGAAACCTCACTGCAGGAGGAATAACAGGTATTTCCGAACTAGGGCTTTATTTCGAACGCCCGTTTCACTGCCGCGTGTAAACGCGGGCAGTTATTCCGGGCTTGTCATTTTCACAAAATGGCGCCCAGCCGGGAGCATGCAAATCAAGCACGGGATAATTAGATCCCGGGCTTGATTTGCAATTTCGAATGCCTACATTTGCAGCCCTATTTCGAATTAGGCTGCAAGTGTAGACATACCCATACTTACGAGTGTTTGGAGTTCTTTTAACATTAGCTTTGCATTGCCTATATTTATAATGCTTGATTTGGGATGAATACACCAACCCTTTAATGTACCTTCCCCCCATGTTCTCTACAGCTTAACTCCACCTTAATACAGCTATCTGGCTGGGAATTTCCTTCATGGGTTTTTTTGGTTTTTTTGGTACTGAACATTTGGTACCAGAAGAGGAAACAAGTGATGCAAAGGGAATGCTGCCGTGTGGCAGTTCTAGGGATTTAAGATCGACAATCATGTATATTTTCACTTATTTAAATTTTTATAGCCTGATTCATCGTTACGTGCAGGCTGCTCCACACCACACTGGAGCAGCCCGCAGCAGCCAGAGCAACCTGCTCAGTTAAACTGGATTTACAGCTGCCTTACATTGCCAAGGACATGCCATGCAGATGGAGTGGATGGCGTAGTTTCCCCCTCCTTTCAGCGTCCCGCATTCCCCCCCCCCCGCCCCTGATGCCTCACAGCTCAGGAGGAGTCCGGTGTTTGGCTGGAACACTCGGCCAAAAGGGGGCCCTGGTAGCTCCAATCAGCACCCCCGACCAGTCTGTGGTGCCACAGGGCTAAGGCAGGCTACCCCCGACCAGTCCTGGCACTGCACTTCACCCCGAAGTGGCCACAAGGTCCTGCTCCTAGGCAGGGTCCATGGGGCTCTGCTTGCTGCCCCTGCCCCAAGCACCAGCCAATGGGAGCTGGGGGGCAGTGCCAGTGGTGACAGCTGTGTGTGGAGACTCCTGCCCGCCCCCCCCCAAGTGTTGGACCTGCTGGCCATTTCCGGGGTGCAACATGGAGCCAGGACAGGTTGGGAGCCTGCCTCAGCCTCACTGTACCGCTGGCTGGAGCCACCCTGAGGTAAGCCCAA
Organism: Rafetus swinhoei; assembly: GCA_019425775.1. NCBI lineage: Eukaryota > Metazoa > Chordata > Testudines > Trionychidae > Rafetus > Rafetus swinhoei. Next base: position 33,558,777 of record CM033426.1, read on the forward strand.
GCCCCAGCCCTTCCCCTCCAAACCCCTCATCACTGGCCTCAGCCCAGAGCCCTCAGCCCCTCCTGCACCCCCATCCCCTGCCTCAGCCAGCAGCCCCCCTCCTGCACTCTCAATCTCTTGGTCCCACCTCCAGCCTGGAGCCCCCTCCTGTATCCCAAACCTCTCGTCCCCTGCCCCACCCCAGAGCCTGCACCCTCAGCCAGAGCCCCCAGAACTCCAACTCCTGCCCCATCCCAGAGCCCCCACACCCCAATCCTGTGCCCCACCCCAGAGCCCCCACACCCCAATCCCTGCCCCATCCCAGAGCCCCCACACCCCAATCCTTTGCCCCATCCAAGCCCCCACACCCCAATCCCCACCCCAGAGCCTGCACCTCAGCCAGAGCCCCCTAGAACTCCAACTCCTGCCCCACCCCAGAGCCCCACACCCCAATCCTGTGCCCCATCCGAGCCCCACACCCCAATCCTGTGCCCCATCCGAGCCCCACACCCCAATCCTATGCCCCACCCCAGAGCCCCCACACACACACTCATCCTGTGCCCCACCCCAGAGCCCCCCACCCCAATCCTGTGCCCCATCCGAGCCCCACACCCCAATCCCTGCCCCATCCCAGAGCCCCTCCACACCCCAATCCTGTGCCCCACCCCAGAGCCCCCACACCCCAATCCTGTGCCCCATCTGAGCCCCACACCCCAATCCCCTGCCCCATCCCAGAGCCCCACACACACACACCATCCTGTGCCCCATCCCAGAGCCCCCACACCCCAATCCTGTGCCCCATCCCAGACACCCCAATCCCTGCCCCATCCCAGAGCCCCCACACCCCAATCCTGTGCCCCATCCGAGCCCCACACCCCAATCCCCTGCCCCATCCCAGAGCCCCCTCCACACCCCAATCCTGTGCCCCCAGAGCCTGCACCTCAGCCAGAGCCCCCAGAACTCCAACTCCTGCCCCACCCCAGAGCCCCACACCCCAATCCTGTGCCCCATCCCAGAGCTCCCCACACCCCAATCCTGTGCCCCATCCTAGAGCCCCCACATCCCAATCCTGTGCCCCATTCCAGAGCCCCCACACACACCCATCCTGTGCCCCACCCCAGAGCCCCACACCCCAATCCTGTGCCCCATTCCAGAGCCCCCACACACCCATCCTGTGCCCCATCCCAGAGCTCCCCACACCCAAATCCCTGCCCCATTCCAGAGCCCCTCCACACCCCAATCCTGTGCCCCATCCTAGAGCCCCCACATCCCAATCCTGTGCCCCATTCCAGAGCCCCCACACACACCCATCCTGTGCCCCATCCCAGAGCTCCCTCCCACACCCAAATCCCCTGCCCCATCCCAGAGCCCCACACACACACACCCCAATCCCCTGCCCCATCCCAGAGCTCCCCCCCACACCCCAATCCCCTGCTCCAGCCCAGTGAAAGCGCATGAGGGTGGGGAGACTGAGCTACGGAGGGAGGGGGATGCAGTGAGGCGGGGGCAGGCCTCAGGGGAAGGAGCTGGCCACGGGTGTTCGGTTTTGTGAGATTAGAAAAGTGACTCTAACGGCAGCAGCCTCCTGACCGCCGCCTCCATATGTGCACACATCTCGTTCCGTGCCAGTGCGCAGATCGGATGCGCGGGGTGGCTGGGGAGCAGAAATCTCTAGGATGTACGGCCACTTTCTCAGTGTTTCATGCAGAGACAGGTGCATGAAAATCTCCTTCCACAGACACAGTTTCATTGCCCGCTTTCAAAATGGCTGCCCTCGCCCACTGTTCTCCTCCGGTCTGAGGTCCCCCTCAGGCAATCTGCGACCTCAGTCTCACGGAGAGCAATAGGACTAGTGTTTAGCAGGTCACGGTCAGTGAGGGTAGCCTATGGCTGTACTCCTGTGGGAGGCACTGGGGCTGGCGGCCATTTGGAAAGAGGGCAATTCTGTGGGAGTTCCTCTGTAGACCATATTTCCCTATGCCGAATACGGGACACCCAGGGCGAGGGGAGCCACCGGCACACGGGGCTTCGGCCGCACAGTGGGGAGCCACCGGCACACGGGGCTTCGGCCGCACAGTGGGGCGGGGGGAAGCCACCGGCACACGGGGCTTCGGCCGCACAGTGGGGTGGGGGGGAGCCACCAGTGCTCGGGGCTCCAGTGGCTGAAGCTCCAAGTGCTGGCAGCTCCCCACCCACCCTGTCCTGCTGCAGGGATTAAGTTCAGCCCCACAGCATGCAGGGTGGGGGGTGGAGGGGAGCCGCCAGTTCTCAGAGATTCTGCCACTGAGGGCCTGAGCTGTGGCAGCTCCTCCCTCCTCCCCGCTTTCCCCCCCACCCCCACCTGCTGCAGGGGAAATACGGGACAATGTGCCCTTTTTTTTTTCAAGTCGGGATGCCGGGAGCTGGGCTTAAATAAGGGACTGAGCCAGTAAAAACGGGATGGCTAGTCACCCTGCCTGAAGGAGAACGTCATTCTTCAGTCTCTCCTGAAAGAGATGCTTTAGTTTATGGAGGTTAATGGTAAAACTTCACAGCAATTATCTTCAAAAACTACTTGTTGGCCCAGAGTTCAGCCCTGCCAATTTCCATGTTGCTGGACAATGCCCCAGTTGAGATCACATGGGACAAAAATAAAAAGGCCTGGCCCAAGGGGCTAAATTTCAAACTGGATCAGTTAACAATCATGGAAAACGAATGAGCATTGGGTACTCAGTGTGTACGATTTGGGGGCAGACATGCAGTGTCCTTCACGTAAGCTCAGCAGGAAATCCCAGCTCTGGGTGCAAAGCTCCTCTCCGCTCCGCTCTTCGGCTGAGCGGTGACGGGCGCCCCACCTGGTAGTTATGATGTGTTGTATCTATTAGGGTAGTGCCCTGGGGAGGGAGACCCCACTGAGGCAAACGCTCTCCAGACCCATGGGGAAATGCCCTGGGCGCTGCTAGGCTCCGTTAAGGGAAGACACAGGAGGTGGCTGAGACCAGTTGTGGGTTGGGTGGGACGGGGAGGTGGCACAACAGTGAGGCTTTGGCCAGCGTGCCAAAAAATAACACCCCGTTCTCGCCGGCAAATGCTGCCCTGGACTCCGGGCCATTCGGTCAGCGCTGACGCAGAGGGAAGAGCGCCAGCATCTGAACACCACCTGCTGCTCCCTCTGGGTTTTCTTTGAAGGTCACCCACCCAAGTAGCCAGCAGGCCTCCGCCTCCTTACCTCGTGTATCCTGAGGAGATCACAGGCTGACACCATATGGCTGCAGGCTGTTCTCATTCTCTCTTCTTTCTGTTCTGTACCGGCCTCCCTCTGATGCATCTTCCCTTCCCTCTGCCTGGAGTGATCCCCGTGGAGCAGCACAGCATCCGAACTCTCTCTGCCTGGGCTATTTGTGGGCTTGTTTCTCCTGTTTTCCTCTTCCTGCCGTATATATTCTTCAGCGGGCAGCAGACAGCCAGTCCAAACTTTTCCTGGGGCTAATCAGGGAATCAAATGACCCTAAGAGGAGGGTAATTTTTGTCCTCCTGGGAGAATTCACTGCAACAGCTATTTTATTACCTGCTCAGATCTAGTCATTGCCCATGGGAGCTGTAAAGTCACTGAGACAATACCAGAGCCATTGACTCGGAACAGTCCGAAATCAGTTACCTCTAATAAGACCTGCTGCGGTTGTGCTGAATCCCAGCCTAAATAAATGTTTGGCTATTGGAAGTCAAATAGCTTCCGTTGCCTAATCACGGTCTAACAGGCAAAGCAGCGCCACGGCAGAGGATGCACTTACCAATAAATATCCCTCGGGTCTAATTTGGCATGTCTATATTGGCGCCTGTTAAAATGGCCCCTTCCCTCTCAGGAGCTCGGAAGGCTTTTCAAACATTGCTGCGCCGGGCCCAGCTGCCTCTCGCACCCGGTCTCTCGTGGCGTGGCTGATGTGGGCAGTAACGGCCATCGGCTTCCTGCACATGGTGGAACAGCAGCTAAGTGTGGGGTCAAATTGCCAGAAGCTGAGCCAGGAGGAGAGCCGGGGATCTTGGGTTGTTTGTTGTCTGTATTGTGGGACTGCCAAGGAGCCCCAGCCCCCACGCTGCTAGGTGCTGCACAAACAACCAGGATAGCACCAGCACGGTGACTCCCAGTCACTCGATTACCCCAGCTCTGTACTCCCATCCTCAGCCACACTGATGCTTTTCTAGGGGAGCAGACATCTCTTACCTGTTCCTCTGCTTGTCCTGGACAGGCCAGGAAGTCACAGGAATTGCCAGTCTGCATCAGCTCCACGGTGCACCTAGTCCCGTGGCCGGTCTGAGCGTGGCCTTAACACCAGACGCTGCAGAAGACGGCGCAAGAAACCTGGCCGTGGGCCCACCCCCATCCCACACGTTGGGCCTCCTTCCAAACCCCAGTGCCCCAACCACCGAGCCAGGAGGCTGACTTTCGGACCCCACGCGGAGCTCTGTAGGCCCAAGGAGAACCCTGTTGGCAGCATCCCAGTCGCAGTCCGTGGTCTCCTCTGACATGCTGTTCTTGTGATCTGCCACCTCCACTGGCTTGTGGAGGTCGCTTGTGTCTCCTCCAACCAGACACAGGTCTGGCCAGGGAGTTTCACGTATTCCTGCCCCCCCAGGCCTGTAATGCTGAAGTGAGCAGAGCGGGGTTGGGGGAATTGACAGTGGCGGCTGGCGAGTGTCTCTCCTGGAACGAGCTCTGTTTAAAGCACTAGCCTCCGATCGATGAAAATTGAATGCGGTGGAGAGGCGACATGGGAAATACTTTACAGCCGCCCGGCCATGCCAGGAGCTCCAGCACCAACGGCACACGCGGCCAGGCCCTCCTGGAGCATTCGCAAAGAGCGCCCTGCTGAAAGGCACCAGAGTGAGACCCCTGCAGCCTCTCCTTCCCCGCCCCAGAGCTCCTGCCTGCATGCGCTGACCCTTTCCCTGCCTGGTCTCCATGCTGAGTTGCCCAAGCAGGAGCCTGTTTGTGACGTGAATAATGTGCCAGTTTACCCACGGACTGAAAACTCTGGCTCGCTTCTCAGCAGAATTCCTCCCTTGGCCTGCGATTATGCCCAGCGGTGAGGGGGTGCGGCCGAGAGGCAGGGGAGAATGGCTGGGGAGCCTCTGTGCTTAGACAAAAACGCTTTCAGATGAGCAGAGGCTCGGCCGGGGACATGGAAGAGCCCTGGAATGCACAAGAGCAAGTCTGGAAAGCCCACAGATGTCTGTCTGTCTGTCCCATTCCTAGCTAGGAACAGGCAGGATCACAGAACCATAGAACCCCAGGGCTGGAACCTCAGGAGGCATCGAGTCCAGCCCCCTGCCCAAAGCAGGACCAACCCCAACTCAATCATCCCAGCCAGGGCTTTGTCAAGCCGGGCCTTAAAAACCTCTAGGGATGGAGATTCCACCCCTCCCTAGGGAACCCATCCCAGTGCTTCCCCACCCTCCCAGGGAAATAGTTTTTCCTAATCTCCAACCCAGACCTCCGCCTCCTGTGACTTGAGACCATCGCTCCTCGTTCTGCCCCCTGCCAGGGCAGCAAGCGCCCCATCAGTGCCAGTGGAACATCTCCTCGGTGCTGCAGGCTGCCTGGACAGTTCAGAGCAACCATGCCAAGAGCTTGGTGACACTCAGGAGTCTGGCCAAGCGGAGACCTGCTGAGGTGAGTGGCTGCTGAGCCACAGACGGGGCTTCTCCAAAGCCCAAAGACTCCTCACGTGATGGGTTTGGTGGGAGCTGTCCCTACCGTGGGGAATGAGTGAAATTCTGCTCTCGTCAGGGGGAGCAGGGCAGTAAGTTCAGCAGAATCCCACGGGTGCCCCATGCTGGCCATGCACTGAGCTCTGCGGGCCAGGCCCGTCCTGACCAGACGCTCTCGCAAGCAGCAGCGCTACCCTGCCCGTGGGCAGGCGGCCGCAGTGCATGTCTGGGAGGAGAGTGACACCTGCTTTCAGACACAGCCCACGGGCTCGGCTGTTCTCTGCTCTCATTGGCTGTGTGGCGGGCCAGTGGGCGGGAGGGCGGCCACGCAGGATTACTCGCGCCCAGGTGGCGGCAATGCTAGAAGCCTGGACTGAGGATCAGGGCGCCGCTGTGCTAGGTGCTGTACAAATGCACAATGAACAGGCAGGCCTGCTCCAGAGGCCTCGCCAGACTTGGGTCCCGCTGCAAAGTCCGGCTCCAAATCCAAACAGCCCACAGCTCCCGTGGGGGTTGGGTCCAGGCCCATCACTGCTTACTGGCTCTGGGCCGTAGATACCCCTTTGCTAGGAATGGTGGGGGGAAAAGACACCCCAGCGGAGTCTGTTGCTCCTGCCTTTCCTAGCTGGTCTGATAAGAATCAGGAGGTGTCTGTAAAAGAGGTGATAGGGCAAGGGGAGCATCCTGCCGCTTCACCAGCCAGCGCATGTTATTAACCCCCCGTGAGCGAGCTCGTGGCTACATCTCTCCAATTTGTCTAGGGAAATGTTTGCTTGCTTTGTGTGACCCGTAGCTGATTAGCTGGGTAAGACACCGGATTTCAGAACGACTGTCACCCGAAGGGAGGCAGCATCAAGGAGCCAGAAGCAAGTAGAAAAATCCCACAGTGATGAGAGGTGGGGTTAAGGTGCCTTGGGGGTGCACGTGTGGGAAGAGGGGCCTGCCCTGTAACCAGCTGGACATGGCCTCTTCCTTGTTCAGCACCTCGCTCCAGACTTTGGAGCACCATAATCCGCACAGCTGGTAAATTCTATCACTCCATTGGTGCTTTGATTCACAGGGATCCCAGCCACCGGGCTCATGAGCTGGGTGGAAGAGGGAAGGTGGAGCTGGACCGGAAACGATGGGATAGGTCGCCTGTGGGCCCAAATGCATTGTGGGAAATGTAGCCCTTGGGGAAGTATCCCAGCCGGACTTGAAGAGCATTTGCCTGCAGAAATGAAAATCCAGTTGCACTTCCATCCACCTCTTCACCTACTCCCCCCACCTTTTCTCAGCCCCAGAAAGCATCAACGAAAAGCAAAGTTGGGGCTATTAAAAGAACAATGCTGTGCTGAATCTGTTTCCGTTTTAGTGTCTGTGGCTAGCGAGTTGGGCCGTGTTTCTATTGTCAGCTCGGCACCCCTGAGCAATTAGAAGCACCAACAGCAATGTCTCTTGCTTCCTGCAAAATAGGTGAAAATGCACCACAGCTTTAGTGCATCAAACAGAAAAAAAACCCAGCTCTGTTTAAACAAGATTAATGGACATCAAGGAAAATGCTTATTATGCATGCACATTCAGCTGCTTAAATTGCCTCTGCTTAGCCACTTTAGCAATAATAAACCTTAAAAGCCAGCAGATTCAATCAAGGGACGGGCTGGCTGACTATTTTGTATTTCTCTGTCCAAAGGTTTGTCTGGAACGGTGCAGCTTTGCCTCCCAGTGTTCAGACACAATATGACACGTCTGTGGCATGAGCAGATCCAGCCCTCTGGAACACCGTTTACAAATTGCACCTCCCGGATCCCTGCGTTCGCGGGGGAGGGGTGTGAAAGCCAGTGCTAGGGAGTGCTTGGGGGCAGCAAGAAGAGGGTGAGGGGTAGCATCTTCTGAAGGCCCTGCCAGCCCCCACTCTGCACTCTTCCAGAATGACTGTCACCAGAGTGAAGAAAAGCCTGCATCCCTTTGGGAAGCTGGGCCTTTAGCCACCGGGTAGCATTAAAAGCCCATGGGAGTTATGTTCCAAAGAGCTTTTGCAAATGGGACACCGGCTCCTAACTCACTTAGGCACTTTTGAAAATCAGCCCCAGCTGTCCTGCAAACAAAAAGGGCCCTGGCTGAGGTAATGGGCCAGATTGCCAAGTGCTCAGCAGGCAAAATTGGATCAGATTTGCAGAGACGCAGCTCATCGTTTGGCACTTTGGGCACTTGTGAAAATCTGGCCCCCTGCATCCCCAAGTCAGAGATTCAGGCCTGTCATCTAACAGCCTGGAAATGGCTGACGCAGGGCAGAGGGATGGGGAGCTGGAGAAACCCGTTTTGATTCTATAGCAACAACCAGATGGTGACACTGGAACTCTCAGGCTGGTATAACGGACTCCTGGGAGGATCAGCTCACACCCAGCTGGTGGAGCAGGCCCTACGCACGCACACTCACACACACGCCTCCTGGGCCCTACACGCCATGACCCAGGGCTCTCCTTGAACCCAGGCCTACTTGGAATGTGCTGCCCTGACAGGATCCATCTGCTGGGGGGGGCACCACCATTTTCTTTGAGTGAGCTGGGGCATCTTCCACCTCCCAAGAAATGGCTTCTCCTTCTCTCTAGGAGTAATGGTAGTTTCAGGGCCAAAAAAAGCAGCTGCAGAGGGACCACCCAGTACTTATACATCAGCCACAGTGTCTCTGCAAGGGGCACTGCCCTCCCAGTCATCCCCTCCTCCGGCAGGGCACCCACGTCTCTTGGTGAGGCCATGGCATGGAGTCACTACCTACCTCTCACAGCTATTGTTCCAGGCTCTCTGCAAACTCAGGCGCTCGCTACTGCAGCCCTCCTGTTACACTTGGGTGACGTTGCCAACCTTTTCAACCACGAGAACTAGAAACTCTTGTTAAAATAAGGTTCAGTGATCCCATTTGCTGACACAAAAGCCTGTGTGAAGCAAACGTCAGGACTCTTACTGGAAGGGGCTCTTTGAAGGCAGGTGCACCTGGGGCCCATTCCAACCAACACTCAAGTGTCTCCAACTGTCCTCAATGTGCATTGCAGAAGCCCCGAAGCTGCCAGAGCAAGAATTCAGAGTTAAGGCAGGGGTGGGGTGGGGTGGGGGCCTGTGGTGTATAGTCCCTGTAGTTGTGGTGGGCCTATGGGGGAGGTTCGGAAGAAAGAAGGTAACCGGCATTGCTGGGGCCCTAGGGTTGCCAGGTGTCTGGTGTTCAACCGGACAGTCCAGTTTTTGGGGCTCTGTCCAGTAAATAAATTCAGAAAATACCGGACACGTGCAATGTCCAGTATTTTCTGGTTTTCCAGCTGGGCGCCCGAGGGAAGCCCGGCGGGGCCGGGGGAGTGGCTGGGAGGGGGGCGCGATCGGCACTGGGAGCCTCTGGTTGCGTGTGACGCCTTGGGGAGGAGGGGAAGCCCTGTACATGCTCCTGAGCCGCACCCGGACTCACTTGTGCTTCGCCGGGACCATGCGCGGGACAGGCAGTCTGAGATCTGCACGTGCCCGGGTCAGTCCTGCTCCCCGCCAGCCAATTCGCTCCTCCCCCCCGCTCCCCCCAACCACCTCCCGGCCAGCCGGTTCTCCTCCACTTCTCCTCCCAGCCAGCCCCGCTGCCCCCACCAGCCCTGCTTCCAGCGTCCAGTTCTCCCCTCTTCCTCCCGATCTCCCCCGGCCAGCCCCGTTGCACCCAACCCCCCGCCAGCCCTGCTTCCTGCCAGCCGGTTCCCCGCCCGATCTCCCTGGCCAGCCCCGCTGCCCCGACACCCCCATCTACCCCAGCCAGCCCCACTGCCCCTGACCCGCCCCCTCCCCTCCGCCAGCCCTGCTTCCGACCGCCCCCCCTCCTCTTGGCCAGCCCCACCCACCTCCCGGCCGGTTCCCGGCCCCCATCTGAGATCAAGTGTGTCCGGTATTTTTTTTTTAACTCACCTGATAACCCTGTGGGGACCTGGCTTTTCATTATGTTGCTTTTTTGGAATTGTCAGGTAAGTTGAGTATGGGTGTAAAATAAGGGGCAGCGAGCAAGCATTTCCTGACGGAACGAGTCAAAAACAGGTCAAGAATTTTTGTGGGGAAAGTGGTTTTTCAAAAAGCACAATATGAAGAGTATTTCTGTGGTGAGTTTCTCCCCCTAAACATTGCTTCCTTTTTATATTTTGCTAGAGGAGAGGGGAGGCAAAGGGAGCAGAAAAAAGTTTTTAAATGTTTTTTTTCAATAGTGTGGAAAATGTCATTTTAATGCCATTTTTAACTCAGAAAAATGACAATGAGTTTGGTTCCCAAGGTTTATAAACAGTGTTTCAGGACTACGTTCCACCCCTACAGCCAGAGTTGCACAGCCTCTTCGTCTCTCTCTTCCTTCGCCCCTTTTTGTACAATCAATCTTTTTTTACTAAAAGTTTGGATAAAAAGTGCTACATTTGTAGCATAAAATAAAATTCTTTGATGATGTCACCACAACAAAATAATTGTAATGGTCAAATTTTCAATTAAAAGCAAAGACTTTTCATTTGAAAAATTCCAGCTGGTTCTACTCCAGTTAATGGAGATATGCAACATTGCTTTTCAGAAATAATGATTTGATTATTTACATTGCTTTGTGCTTGGTTGGGACCCCAGAGAAATGCACAGCCCTTGCTAGCAATTCCATATCGCTAAATCAATGCAGAGACTTCCAGACGTGACGTTTTCTGAGCGCTGTAATTTAACAGAGACCATGTTGGAATGTAAACACGTCAAGCTTTTGAATTTCAAATCCCTCCCTTCTTCAGAAAGTAGTTTAGACAGAATATGCTTAGTGGTTCCATTATCTTCAGATGGAGTCTCGTGAGCTGCCAGTGAGTTTACACTGGGACGAAGAGTTGAAGAATCAGTTTCTCTCTTTTCAAGACCATTCTGACATCGGGGGCGGGGTGGGGCTGAATTTCTTAAGGGACTTGTTTTAAAAGCGCACTGTAAGTCTGGGTGGGACTGCGGGTCAGTGGGACTTGTGCTCCTCAGTCACACAAGCATTTTGAGATGCTCCCAGCACAGACTCAATGGTTCCCTGCACCTCCAGTCCAGCCTGCCAGAGGAAAGGCTGTCCGGGTGGGGAATACACTGCATTTTGCCGACCCAGCAGAGACACTGCAGGGCAAAATTCTCCTGCACCTTAACAGACAAGAGGGGAAACCTCCATAATTAGCATGGTGTGCACAGGCCTTGTCCAGACAGGGGCTCTTGTGCTAGCTTCTCTACCGAGACCGTTCTTGTCCTGAAGCATTTACAGTCAAATGGACAAAGGGCTGGGCTACACTAGCAAGCCGGGCTGACTTAGCGATGACACTTTGGGATGTGAAAACCTCACGCCCCAATAGAGCTACCAAAGCCCGGGTGGACAGGGCTGGAAGAAAGGATCCATCCTGCCGCCTCTCAGAAAGGCTTCCCTGGCGGAGCCGAGCGCAGCAGGCTGGGGAGGGCGAGAGGCAGAGTGGAGCAGGCTGCGGGGTTGCTCCAGCTTCCGCTGCCATGGTGAGGGGCCAACCCCTGTTGCTGCCCTGCACCAGGCCCCCCAGCAACCTCCTCCAGCTCGTGTTGCTCTGAGGAGAGGGCTGTGGCCAATGGGGCAGAGCAGAGGGGGGCCCTGCAGCAGGGATGGGAGGGGCGTCCCAAGGCCCTGCACTTCCATAGGGACAACCCTGATCTCAAGTGTCTGGTTTTGTGCTAGCCAAGAGATTAAATGAGTTGCCGAAAGTCACAGGCCATCAGGGACTGAGAGCTGCTGAGCGCCTTCGAGCAGTTTTCTCGGGGAGGGTATGCGTACCTGTGCAGGAGGGGACAGCAACTCACCAAGGTATTTGCCCTGTTTAACAGGCTCCACAAAAAGCACTCATGGTGAAATCTAAGCTAAAGTTTCATATAATGACTTGTTTAGAGTGCTCTATATTCTGAAATAAACACAATATTTATGAGCCAACTGATTGATTTATGGTAAAAACGAGGCAGTAAACAGTGTGTCAGTAATCATGGGGCTGCGATACTTGTAGTTTTAGGACTGATTTGGTAAGCAAGGAGCTTTTAAGTGCAAGACAGATCAGCCCCCTGACAGTAGTTTGGAAAGGATGGGAGCTATTTCCGTAGAACTACACAACCATCCTTCCTTCCCAGCGGCAAAAGCCCAGACCCAGGGCACGCCAGGAACCCACCCAGCGTCCCCAGGAAACACTTTAATGCCCCAAGTGCTACTGTGATTTCTGAAGTGGCCCCGGGCTGTCCCGGAAGGGGCAGGGCCAAGAGACTGGTGCTGGGAGCAGTAGGGGAACCTTGCTGCACAAGTGGAGGAAGGGACCGCTGCCCCCTTGCATCCCGATGGAACACAAGAACGGCCAAACTGGCTCAAATGGCCCATCGAGCCCAGTAGTTTGCCTTCTGACGGGGCCAGGACCAGCACTTCAGGGCAGTGTACAGAACAGGGCAATTCTGGGGACAGGCACCCTCCCCCCATCTAACCCTCTGGGTTTTGGGTAGTCAGACGTTTAGGGTCACTTCAAGCAAACGTCTACCTCCAACCCGCTTGGCTAATAGCTATTGCTGGCCCCGTCCTCCATGAGCCCTTTGTGAACGGGGCCGTATTTTGGCCATTACCCCCCCACACACACACACACACCACGAGCTCCCAGCGGTTCCAGGTCTGGAGCTGCCCTCTGCTGCAGAAGCCGAGGGTCCAGTAAAACCTGGTCCCAAATGGAGAGGTGTACAGTTCTGAATTCCCGTTTTCACCAGATGGGTGGACTGCCCTGGGGGTTTGTTGAGCAGGGCAGCGATTGCCTGGGACTGTTGAGCATGGACATCCTTCTCTACAGGCTCCCAGGGGGGACCCTTAAAGGCCACCCCGCATTGGACTCCCCTATGCCACCATTCCCCGTGAGCCACCAAACCTGCATTTGAACCCAGGGAACAAGGGAAGTTTTGAGGCCTGCACTCTGGAAGTGACCCCTTTCGGAGCTCAGAGAGGAGACCCGGGGGAGCCGAAACCGACGTAGCTACGAGTGCTGACAAACCAAGTAAGTTCCAACCCCACTTCGGGAACCAGCTCTTCCCCAAGCTTTCTGAAGACACTTGTTTGGCCTTTGCTGGGCCTCACGTTAAAATACGCGCAGCAGCAGCAGCAGCAGTTCAATGCAGTCACCCCTGGAGCCAACACTGGCTGTTGCTTTGCTGCCCTAGATACAATTTAACTGGCCCAGCTACTGGACCCCCACATAGTGAATTTGAACCACTTCCATTTACATGGAAAGAAAGGAGCCAACCATTACTTCTCTCATACCGGAGCAGACCATCTCTACAGCCAGGGGATAAGCTGGGCCTTCCTGTAGCTCCGGAGACATGCCGGCATGACCCTGCAGGGTACACCCATGGAAGGGGTTTTGCCACCGTTGTAGGAACATCTCCCCAAACAAGATGGATGCATCCTTCTGTCCGAGCTGTGTCTACAGTGGGGGTAGGGCAGCATAGCTACAGCCCTGAGGACTGCAGAGTTTTGACCCCTGATCCCTGTAGCTACGTTTACATTTCAGGCTAAGCTGGGCCATTTCACGGCCAACTAGGGAAGAGAAAGGCCATTAATTCATCCAGCAATGGTCACTCAATGCAGCATCAAGGGCTTTGACCCAAAGGGTCATTCTACATTAAGCCAGTCGGGGAGGGTACACAGCACTTGGTCAAGACAAACAGGATCGTGGTTTGCAGGGCAGAGGCTCCTGGGAACCCCAACCCCACTTACCCCTTGCTCTAGGCAGGCACTTGCAATGGCTGTAGCCTGATGCCCATGCAGGGGGGAGTAGCTGCACCCTACCTTTAGAGCCGGGGGTGGGGTTTGGAGGCCAGACGCCTGTGAACGCAGTTGGCAGAACTTACACATTCAGTTGCCACAGGGGAAAGTTAGTTCTAGGCATGTCAAGTAATCTCAGGCACCAGCTGAGGCGACGCATGGGCTGCAAATATTCCTAAAGCCATCCTGGACAAAGTCCATCTTCGACTTTGTGCTACCAGCCGAGGAAGCTCCCCCTCCTGTAGAGCTAGAGGGTGAAGGTAAGTGGCTCATTCCTTAGTGGTGCGACCACTACAAGCCAGGTTTCCTAACTCCAGGTAACTCCCTTTGGGCTGCATCCTTGGATTCGTGGCCTGCATTCAGACCAGCAGCCCTCAGGTGTTGGCTGCGCCCATAGGGGCCCTTGAAAGCCCCAGCTCCCTTGTGCTGCTTGCAGCAGGAAATAAACCTGCTCTCCTGGAACGTAAGGGGGGGGTGTTTTCCCGTATCCAGGCAGCCCCAACTCCATTTCAGACCAACTTCTGCGTCCTAGAGCTAGGACTAAACCTGCCTCAGTCTAAAATCAAACATTACTTGATTAGTCTCCATCGCACCCTTCTCCTTCACCCGGGGAAGCCTGATTTGCCAGGTTCCTCCTCTCTTACTGGTCCCGCTGCAGGGCTTTCGGAAAATGCAAGGCTTCTTGGAGCCCTAATGCTTTCGCTGTTCACGCTCTGGTGCAGGAGAACTCTCAAATTCGATTCCTCTTAGAAGGTGTTTATTGCAACCAAACGTGTGTGAAATAGCTAGGTTGCTAGTTTCCAGGAGTAGCAACCCTGGCTGGTCCTTCTGGAGAGGACACGCTACCCTCACAAAGGGATATGAATGTTGAGAGTCACGCCGTCAGATGCAAGAATTTCCTTTACCAAGCAGCACAGGAGAGACTGAGAAGAGTCCAAAGGTGCTCCTTGCTTTGTACTTTACAAAAGCAGTAGGTCAGAGCAATATCCTGGCATGGCCCCAGGGAGCAGGAGTTGCCTCTTCAATTCTCCACACTGCCTCACTCTACAATGTCACCACTTTGCCCTGAGTCTACTTTGAGTGCAAAGGGATTAACTGCCCTCCTCCCCAAACCTGGATGGGCAAATTCCACTCTGAGTAAAGAGCTTGGAGGAGAGATTGTTACAGTCTGTGCTTTGGAAGTTAAGACAGGCAGAGAAATCCAAGGATATGTTACAGGTTGGAACCAGCAAATTTCTGCTGGGCCAAAGGTTATTACCCAGAACCGGGTAGCAACTACCCGGTGGATAAGGTAGATGAGGCTTTCTCCGGACAACTGAGAGAAGCTTCCAGATCGCAGGCCCTGGTTCTCGTGGGGGACTTTAATCACCCTGACATCTGTTGGGAAACCAATACGGCAGTACACAGGCAATCCAGGAAGTTTTTGGAGAATGTTGGGGATAACTTCTTGACACAAGTGCTGAAGGATCTGACCAGGGGCCGTGCGCAGCTTGACCTTCTGCTCACAAACAGGGAGAAACTAATAGGGGAAGTAGAGGTGGGTGACAACCTGGGAAGCAGTGATCATGAGATGGTAGATTTCAGGATCCTGACCAAAGGAAGAAAAGAGAGTAGAAAATACACACTTTGGACTTCAAAAAAGCAGATTTTGACTCCCTCAGAGACCTGATGGGCAGAATCCCCTGGGATGCTAACATGAAGGGGAAAGGAGTCCAGGACAGCTGGTAGTAGTTTAAAGAAGCCTTATTGAAGGCACAGAAAGAAACCATCCCAACCCGTAGCAAGAGAGGCAAACATGGTAGGAGACCGGATTGGCTTACGGGGGAAATCCTTGGTGAACTTAAGCACAAAAAGGAAGCTTACAAAAAGTGGAAACTTGGACAAATGACCAGGGAGGGGTTTAAATGTATAGCTCGAGAATGCCGGGGGGTTATCAGGAAGGCGAAAGCGCAAATGGAATTGCGACTGGCTAAGGATGTGAAGGATAACAAGAAAGGTTTCTACAGGCATGTTAACAAGAAGAAGGTGATCAGAGAGGGTGTGCCCCTACTGGATGAAGGAGGTAACCTAGTGACAGATGATGTGGGGAAAGCTGAAGTACTCAATGCTTTCTTTGCCTCTGTATTCACGGACAAGGTCGGCTCCCGGACTAATGCGCTAAGTGACGCAAGTTGGGATGAAGATGAACAGCCCTTGGTGGGTAAAGAACAGGTTAGGAACTATTTAGAAAAGCTAAACGCATACAAATCCATGGGTCCGGACTTAATGCATCCGAGGGTACTGAGGAGTTGGCAAATGTCATTGAGGAGCCTTTGGCCATTATCTTTGAAAAGTCGTGAGATCGGAGAAATCCCGGATGATTGGGAAAGGGCAAATGTAGTGCCCATCTTCAAAAAAGGGAAGGAGGACAATCCAGGGAACTATAGGCCTGTCAGTCTTACCTCGATTCCTGGAAAAATCATGGAAGGGATCCTTCAGGAATCCATTTTGAGGCACTTGGAAGAGAGGAAAGTGATTAGGAATAGTCAGCATGGATTCACAAAGGGCAAGTCGTGCCTGACCAATCTGATTAGCTTCTATGATGAGGTAACTGGCTCTGTGGACGTGGGAAAGTCAGTGGATGTGATATACCTTGACTTTAGCAAGGCTTTTGATACGGTCTCCCACAATATTCTTGCCAGCAATTTAAGGGAATGCTGATTGGATAAATGGACGGTAAGATGGATAGAAAGATGGCTAGAAGGCCGGGCCCAGCGTGTAGTGATCAACGGCTCGATGTCAGGATGGCGGTCGGTTTCTAGCGGAGTGCCCCAAGGTTCGGTTCTAGGACTGGTTTTGTTCAATATCTTTATTAATGACCTGGGATGAGGGGATGGATTGCACCTCAGCAAGTTTGGATGACACTAAGCTAGGGGGAGAGGTAGATACGCTTGAGGGCAGAGATAGGGTCCAGAGTGACTTAGACAAATTGGAGGATTGGGCCAAAAGAAATCTGATGAGGTTCAACAAGGACAAGTGCAGAGTCCTGCACTTGGGACGGAAGAATCCCAAGCATTGTTACAAGCTGGGGACCAACCAGTTAAGTAGTAGTTCTGCAGAAAAGGACCTGGGGGTTACAGTGGATGAGAAGCTGGATATGAGTCAACAGTGTGCCCTTGTAGCCAAGAAGGCTAATGGCATATTAGATTGCATTAAGAGGAGCATTGCCAGCAGATCCAGAGATGTCATTATTCCCCTTTATTCAGCTCTGGTGAGGCCACATCTGGAGTATTGTGTCCAGTTCTGGGCCCCCCACTACAAAAAGGATGTGGACGCATTGGAGAGGGTCCAGCGGAGGGCAACCAAAATGATTAGGGGGCTGGAGCATATGACCTATGAGGAGAGGCTGAGGGAGTTGGGTCTGTTTAGTCTGCAGAAGCGAAGAGTGAGGGGAGATTTGATAGCAGCCTTCAACTTCCTGAAGGGAGGTTCCAAAGAGGCTGGAGAGAGGCTGTTCTCAGTAGTGACAGATGGCAGAACAAGGAGCAATGGTCTCAAGTTGTGGTGGGAGAGGTCCAGGTTGGATATTAGGAAAAACTATTTCACTAGGAGGGTAGTGAAGCACTGGGATGGGTTCCCTAGGGAAGTAGTGGAGTCTCCATCCCTAGAGGTGTTTAAGTCTTGGCTTGACCAAGCCCTGGCCAGGTTGATTAAGTTGGGACTGGTCCTGCCTAGAGGAGGGGGCTGGACTTGATGGCCTTCTGAGGTCTCTTCCAGCTCTATGGTTCTATGATACTCACAGCCTTCAGCCACGGATGGAGAAGCTACTTTGGCAAAGGGAGAAGCACACACCTAAGGCAGCCATACGGCTAGAGTAGCTCTAAAGTGGCAGTTTAAAGGGGGGCACTGGGAACACATTTAAACTCTGAAATTGTCTTTCCTTAGGAAGGATCAATGGCTCAGGGGATTTCGCTGCAGAAGTGCAATGGAGGCTGATGTGGGAGGGTCTTCTGCAAGAATTTGGGCATGTGGTATTTGGCCACTTTTCCTACTCTGCAACTGGCACGTGCAGAGGTGGGCCCTGTGCAGACCAAACCCAAGCCGGAGGTCTCTCGGTGTGCCAGCTCAGGGAAGGCGGCAACAGTCCGAGTGAAGCCATTTCAGCCAGGGAGATTTCCGTAGACCAGGTCAGTGGTTAGAGCTACTCTTGGCATTAGTCTCCTGCTCCCGAGCCAAACAACTTCATGTGACTGAGGAACAGCAGGGTCTCTCCAGCACACCGGACAGCACTTAGTGACAAAGAAGGTCACTCTAGTTTCTCTTTATTAACTTGCTAAATTACCTTATGCCCAAGCCACAAGTCCTGTGCCCATCCATATGAGGATAATACTTAGCACCTTTGAAAAGGGCTGAAACATCTTCAGATGAAAAGCAACATGAGGGAAAGCATTAAAGATATTCGCCATCGGGATCACATTTGTCCCTACTGTAAATGCTGATAGGAGAATGCTGCCTAAATCCCGCAGTTTGCCTCTTAAATATGCGATTAAGCCTTTATTTTCCCAGTATAAACAACGGCAGTAGCTAAAGCTTAGTTGCTTTATTGTATGTCTGTGCAATACCAGCAAAGATCCTGTTTGGCTACTACAATGCAAAGTGGCTAGGGAAAGCAATGCTGGCACAACTCTGCTAAAACTGTTAATTCTTCTAAGTTGACATGATGCCTATTTCAGATTACAAAATGGCATGTTTTGTAACTAGCCTTGGGGAATTAGCTCCACCAAGCAAAAATGCAATTGCAAGCATCCTGTTGACAGCCACAGAGCTTAGGGTAGGTACAGTTCACCATCTTTCAAAATCATTTGGCTGATTTCAGAGAGCTAGACTTACCCATTGAATGAGCCTGGACCTTAATAAAAGCAGAAGTGAGTGAGGTCTGTTTCCTTGTTTTATTCTTTAAGAGCCTTGTTTATACATTCCGGCTGTTCACTGATGTAGGCAGGGGAAGGAGAGTCAGGAACACAAACCAGAAGTGAAGCTCCAGACCAGTAATTATAAAACCTCACATGTACTAGATACATAGCACTGACCAAAATAAGGCTTCAACCACCTGCTATTCTTTAGAGGCGGCATCTCAAGACCAAGCAAAAGTGCATGGCTTCAGTTATTCCTGATGACTGGCCAACAGAAAATAGACAGGAGTTACGGTGGTCAGTTCCAATACTTGCAGTCCTCCCTCATTGCTAGTTGTGTTCCCTTGTTGACTGAAGAAACAGGGTGATGGTACAGACAGGAACCTGATACTGACTCAGCTCCACCTCCCACCATCTTGGGAGCAGTTAAAGGTTCTGTCACCTCTCTTCTTTCCACGTAGGTTTTCTGGACTCACGTGTCAGTAACCGAGGTAACATTCTTAAGATAATTTACACTGGGGTAGGCAGAGAACTACACAGCCAAATCTACCTGCTCAGCCTTCAAACCAGTTGCTTCAACCTCAAGTACAGCAACTCCAAGGGCTCCCTGGCTGGTGTTCCAGTGGATCATTGCACTAACACAGAGTAACTGAGCTACAGGAACACACCCAACCATTCTGCTCAGCTAAGAGAGGAGTTTGTATGGTAAATGACCTGCCTGCATCTGTGTCACCCTACTGGACAGAGCTACAATTATGGACTCAAAAGATAAACTGATGCCAGAGAGTCTGTTTACTCCTATCAGGCAGGAGCAGAAACCAAACTTGACCATAAGTTAAATGTCTTTAAATCTAATACAAATAGACAATTGACGACACTAGCCAAGAATGAAAATTAATTGATATTTAATACAGTGCAAACCATAGCTTCTTAATTAAAATAGATGTGTGCATGTATCTGAATGGGTTATCAGTTATCACAAATAGCAATGAACACTGCACTGCTATGTAGAAAAAAATGTACAGCTGGATTTTAAGTGCAACTCTCCCATATTTTCAAGGTAGTGTTTATCAATTTCAAATCCATTTCACTAATTAAAAATGGGAACCATGAGTAGATCAGTGCAGTGATAGAACGGTGATCACAAAGTCAATGAAAATAAATACAGATTGCAAAGAACTAAAAACCTAACGCATTCTTACACCTAAACATGAGGAGCCAATGGTGGCTTAGGACTTTTCCTTTTTAAATGCCTTACAAGACTTCTAGACGCACGTTCAACTGACTGAAAATGACAGGCTGCATTTCAGACCATTCCGATTAAATACGCCCCAAACCCTAGAAGATGAAGATACAGCAGTGGCATTAGCATAGTCTGGAAGCTGAATGTTGGATTTTGCAAATATACTTTATTTTACAGAAATTCAACATCATCAACTGCACGCAGCTCTCCCTGACCCCGTTACCTTGCGCAGACCATGCTATGCAGAGTGCAGCAATGCAGCGCCCACTGCTTTGGTTAAAATGAAAGAGATAAAGACATTTTGCTTAATGTTTTCTCCCCAACACACTACACATGCACCTATAACAGGTGGCCAAAGTCCATTTTGTTTTTCCAGCCTGAGGCTACATGTTTCCAGCCCAAGCTTCCAACTCTTTCATGTCATCATCATCTTCTTCTTCCTTCTTCTTGGCTGTAGCACAAAGAGAGTGTTAAGAATTAGCAGCAGATACTCTGATGCACCCCACAATCTCCAGCTGACCCTGGACAGGGGAGCTCTGGACTGCACAAGGCACTGGGTCCCATAGAAAAACAAATATGCCACACATGTTTTTCAGTTACAAGACTTGTGCCCGGGGCGGGGGGAAGAGGGCGGGGGAGGGCCCCACCCCAGCCGCGTTGGGCAGGGAGTGAGAGGGCGCTTCAGCCCGGCTGTTCGGGAGCAGCCTCCCCCATCTGCCCCCATTTAAGCAATTAACCAATTAAAAAAGGATTTTATCTTCCTACTATTTCCAGGACTTCACCAGCCATGAGAAAACAGACACCGATGTGGTGACTGGACAGGAACCGTTGTGCCTTCAAAATAAATACACTAGAACTTGTGCACTGTGTCCAGGGCGTTGTGGTACTATGCCAAGGCAGGGCCTGCAGAGCAGGTCCAGGGAGGAGATCACCACATCCTGGACATCAGCACAAGCAAAGAGGTTCCACGTCCGCTGCATGTCATTAGCTAGGGTGTGTGCTCTAGATACAGGAGGAGAAGCGGTTGTTTGGAACTCTACTTTAGTAGCTTTGAACCAAACCGGCATACATTTAACACTTCTCCCCAGGCCGGCGTGGGCTGGAATAGGGAGAAGTGGGAGATGGAGGCAGAGAAACGACAATTCTACCTTCGCAGTGCAGCACAGAGAACACTGGCTTTTCCCTCTCCCTCCGTTCACCTTCCCCTACAAGGTGTTCTACCCGGACACCGAATGGCCAATGAGTCCAGCCAGCGCTCTGCCTATGGAACATGAAGTCAGGTTGAGAGGGGAAGGCCCCCCCCACTAATAATGAGAGCGCTGCTCTTAGGCCTTCCCACGGGCTCAGAGCGAGCAACAGCTGTCACAGAAGTGTCCTGTAGGTCTGATGGGGCACTGGGAAGCAAAGTCTGGGGAAGGCAGTTAGCAACGTGGTTTGAGTCAGGGCTCAGCAAGGATACGCAGAGAGACGAGAAGGCCCTTATAAAAACCCATCTCCACTAGCTAGGTTTTTGGGTGTGGGATCACAATAAGCATCTGCCAGAGCTTGGCTCCTCTTTCTACCTCGTATACACCACTCTGCAGCAGCGTCTTCAGCTCCAGGGGTGCAACCGTGGTTGCTGAACAGAGCAGGCAGAGAGGATGAGAACCCCCAGGGCTAGACCCAAAGGCAGAACATACGAAGAACTCCACCGCAACACAATTAGGCTCGTGTGGACATTTTCTGCGCACCAATAATGCACCTGTACCACCAGGATCTGTCCCTAGGATTTGCCTCCCGACAGGCTTTCGCTCTCAGGTTTTGCCCAAGACTCAGTTTGATGTTGTCTCATTTGAGCGTCACCCTCGCAAGACCACAAGAGACCCCAGGCACCTTTGGTAGACAAGAGCCAGCAGTATTCCCCCAAAACAGGATGCTAGAAAACAGACAGTTTTACTGTGCAGGACCACAGCATCCCAGCAGAGGTGAGAGCACTGAGACCCACTTGCAGGACTAAATTTCCAAGGACCATTTCTCACTCAAGTGTCCCTTGATTTTACGGATGTGCTTGGTTTTGTCAGGGTTGCTTCCCATTACATCAGCTATCATTAGAGCAAGCCTGCATCTCCTCCTCCTCCATCTCCCTTCTGTGCTGAACCTTGTCTTTAAGACAATATAGTATAAACTGAATTGCAGAAATACATGCTAACCACTTCTGTTACTGCTACTAATGTTCATAGATCTAATAAAGGCAAGAGAGGATCCCTTGAGAACACATCGCCTGATTCATGAAGCATTTCCATATTAACTCTGAAAGCTGCTAGTAGCTTGAAAATTCAAAATTCAGCTTCTCATTAAGAGCTGCTGATTTGATGAAGGCACATGCTAATGAGCCAAGGTAGCTTTGGCAAAGGCAGACAAGTACCTGGTTTTGATGGTATTGATATTGCGGGCACATTTGGTAGTGGTACTGTCTCAGGACCACTGATCTCCAGCAGGTTTTTGTCTAATTCTTCCTGTTCTAGTTCCTCCAATTCTGCCATCAGTTCATCCTAGTATCGTAAAGAGAAAAAGAAGAATGTAGATCACACTTGCCACCAAGTAGCACAAACACAGAAAGACAGTCACATCTAGGTGCATTATTACAGGAGACAGCCTAAATGACACCACCACAGACCCCACAAACTGTGAGGGCAGACACCGAATCTTAAACCGATCTAAATGTATGGACACACTTTCCAACATGCACAGAATTAGCTGATCCGAAAGTCCCCAAAACCTTGGAGGTCTGACATCCCATCGGTTTTGTAGCTGCCATGCACACACCTTTTTCTGAGGGGAAGAGATGAATTGCTAGGATCAGTTTTGCATCCTAGAACTTGCACTGTGACTGAATGCACGCAGCACACCGCTCACTAAGAGACGGGTTTTAATTTAAAACAGAGCAAATCTTGAGCTGTCTGTTCCGATGCATCCTTACCTCATCAAAGTCTTCCCCAAATCCTACAGGCTTTGAAATAGCTGTTGAAATTTCATCTGCCAGCTCCTGCTGTTCTGCAATATCCTGCATCAATTCGTCTACTTTGTCGATATCCCTGCAGAGAGACGTGTACAACAGGTGAGGCCATTAACCTGGCTTACTGCTATAGACTGCATTTGCCGATTCAGTAGCATTGCAAACACCACCCCAGGATGGCATTTCAGGTGCGCATGATCTCACATATCCAGCCACCACTGAGCTCCTTCTCTCAACTGCTCCATCTCGAGCAATCTCCATTCCCTACTCCCGGCCAATGAATTGCTGCCACTCAACATCTTGCCATTTTTATCCCCTGCAGGACAACAATGACGCTTCCTCTAAAGCACATGCCATTTCTGCTGTGTGGCTTGGGCAGGAGGCAGTGCTCGCTCCCAGCAGATTACCTCCCTAAGGATTCTGTTTGCATCTCAAACTTTTCGCTTTGGCAGAAATTTAGTGCTGAAAGATGGACTGAGAGCCCTGGAAGGAAACGGCCTTCCATTTACCCTCAGGACAGATAAACATGGCAAGATGGACTGATCCCCAGAATCATCTCTCACAGGTGGCCAAGCAGCCAGCGGCTGGCAACTGCTTTGGGATACTACTACAGACCTAGATCAGCCGGGGTGATTGTTATCCTGTTAAGCCCTCAAGATCCAGTTACCAGTTTGTTTTGAACTTAATTCTCACTAGCTCTGATCTATTTGCTTTAGTCAAGGCTGGAATGGAAAAAAAACGCCTTCATGGGACACAAAATCATCATCAGCAGCAGCAGCAGCAGGGCTCGCCGAGCCACGGTGAGCCCCGCTCGCCAGCTGCACTGTCCGGCGTTCTGCGCATGCGCAGATCACCCGAACCCGGCTCTTCCGGGATGTAATCTACTCTCCATGGGCGAGTAGATTACATAGATTGTCGAGCCCTGATCATTAGCATCAACTCCACAGTGCACTAAAGGGAAGTTATGGGTGAGCTGAGTTTTGCACTTGAAGCAGGGATTCAACCTCTTATGTATGAAAAATACAAGCTGTGCTCTTCAAAGTTCTACCGCTTACTCAGAGCACAGAATGACTTTAAAAATGCAGAAGCAAATCCACTAATTAAAAATGGATCCTGTAAGAAACTTGGCACCTGTTTTGTCAGTTTTGCCCCCAATGTCCTTAACAGAATAATGCAGACTTTTCCAACTTTCCATATATTTAACTCACTGAAATCTTGTGCACAGGTTATCTTTAAAGGGTTTTCAGGATTGTCATTCTCCACACCTCTCCTCTCAAACCCCCTTTAGTCTTCATTTTCAAGTTTGTCCAGGCTAGAATCTCAATACAGGCAGTCCCCGGGTTACGTACAAGATAGCGACTGTAGGTTTGTTCTTAAGTTGAATTTGTATGTAAGTCGGAACTGGTACATATTGTAGGGGAAACTCTAGCCAAACATTTCTCCAGAGCTCAGTTTTATTCTCCCACACCTCACTTCCCTCAGTCCTTTATTCTCAAGCTGAGGTGTCTGCTGAGAAAAGCCGCTCCGCGTCTCCCTGGTCTGCTGGGGGGGGTGGAGAGCGCAGCTAGTCCGGGGTTGCCTCACACCGTTTGTAAGTAGGGATCCGATGTAAGTTGGATCCATGTAACCCGGGGACTGCCTGTACACTTCAGAGAATTCCACAGAGACCTGCCGTCTTCCAAAATAGCCACTTTTCGCCACTGTTCTCAATGGGACTGAAGCAAGACTGCCCCATAGCAACAACGGCCATTGCATCTATTCACCTACTCCTCGGTGTTCTTCTCCGCCTCCTGATAGCTGTCCTGACTGACCTTTCCTGAGGCTGTTGACCCTCACGCCACCTGGGGGCAATGGAATACCGTGGCATTTGGAAAGAGGACATAGTAACTGAGGTCAGCACCTCGTCTCATTGTCATTTCAAAACATGGGGGATGCCAGCCATTTTGGAAGAGTACAATTCTTCATGAGATTCTCTGGAGAATATTTTACGCACCAGCTTCTAACTGAAAGTGCTTCTGTTGTGAAAAACAGTCAAATATTTTAAAAGTGAGTTACCCGTTATACCAAAGTTACTCAAGAGTGGAGGGGGGGAAGAGGGTATGCATGCAGGAAATTGTAGGGGTAGAGAAGAGAAATCTGAGGCACATGTGACATCACGAAGCCAAAAAACCTCAACAATCTCAGGCCTTAAAAACACCCTAATTTAATCTTGAACCACAAACACTAAAATTTCCTAGTCACATGGGGTCACCACATGGCTGAGTTAAAACTATTTACGTCCCTAACTAAGCATTCCTATCTCTGAACAGATTTAGATTTTTCAATTTAACGTTAGTTCAGAGTTTCCTGGGTTTACAAATACAGGCAGTCCCCGGGTTACATGGATCCAACTTACATCGGATCCCTACTTACAAACGGTGTGAGGCAACCCCACACTAGCTGCGCTCTCCACCCCCCCCAGCAGACCAGGGAGACGCGGAGCGGCTTTTCTCAGCAGACACCTCAGCTTGAAAATAAAGGACTGAGGGAAGTGAGGTGTGGGAGAATAAAACTGAGCTCTGGAGAAATGTTTGGCTAGAGTTTCCCCTACAATATGTACCAGTTCCGACTTACATACAAATTCAACTTAAGAACAAACCTACAGTCCCTATCTTGTACGTAACCCGGGGACTGCCTGTACTTGCTTTGTGTTAATTATAACATCTGTGATGTAAGTTTACGCTTAGTTACTGATATGTAATCTCAGCCATAACTCCATCTCAATGTCATTTTTGTCTAACTTATATTGAGCAGAAGAAAAAAGGAAAAGACTATGCATCCCTTTTAAAGGTGGTTTTTAAAAATTGTGCAGGTATTAGATGGATCTATGACTGCTAGATCTTGGAAGTCACTTCAGACTGTTATTGACACTATACTTTAGAAAGACAAAAATTGTGTACATTATTGAGGGCTTTGTACCCCGTGGATGTTTGTGGATTGAAAAATCCTAGTCTTCTGTAGCTTGATCAATAAGCAAATGAAGCTAGTATTCTATTTTAAACTTTTTTTAAAAAAAAAGCTTTGCTGCTCTGTAACCTGTGCAAAACTGCAGTTGTTTCATGCCAAGATGATGCAGAGCATTTTAACAGATTGCATGGGACCCAGTTCTTTATTCTCTTTCTATAATTTCTGGTTTGATTTTGATTGAGTGGACACTCATTCATGGATACAATATGAAATTTCTTACATGTTGTCGTGAGCAGCTTTCATTGCTTTAGCAGCCAAGCCCATATTCTTCAGCACTTCCGTATTGGTGTTGGCATTTTCAAGGGCTTCCCTCTGGAACTCAATTGTTGATAACGTGCCATCTATCTGTGCAAGCTGCTTCTCATACCTCTTCTTGCGTTTTAGAGCCTGAAGAGCAGCTAGATGAAACAAAACAAAATAGGACGTATATGACCTGTGTCCAAAACAGCCAATCAAAAGCATACAAAATTTCACTCACAAACTATTGCTCTTACTTTCTGGTCCTTCTAGTTTAATTGTTCCTGTTGTGAGCCCCTGCCTAAACAAACGTAATGGTAGCCAAACTTCTGATGCCCACTTCATGTCAACATACAGATTATAAATCAGCAACTACAACACTGGCAGTCTAAATGCTCAGCGCGGATGATGCTACAGAGCACTATGTTTTATAGCAAACACCATGTCTCAAAACATACACATGCCTATTTCAAAAGATAACATTTTTCTATGGCAGCAGGTCCTAGAGAGTCCCCAGGAACGCTAGGGAAACAGGAAGTGAACTGGCAGGAGGCAAGGAGAGCCCATGGAAACAGCAGACATGAATTAAGCTAGGAAGCCAGGCATGGAGAACCCAGTGACATCCATGCCTAGGGAAGGACTAAATCTTGGAACTACAGATGTGTGAGTAGAATGTTTATTCAGATGTGTTATTTCAGCCTTGGCCTTTCCTAGACATAGAGCTGGAACTGAATTGTGGGGGAGAGTCCCTTCCCCACCCCAAAATTATAGGTTTCCTGAAGAAAGACAGGCCCCCTTCTCACCTCCTCTAGAATAACAGCTTCAACTAACTCAAGTGGCTGCAATACAGGTGACAGGGCTGATCTCCTTGAAGCTGACTGTACTTTAATAGAGGCCACATACATGCTGTGCATCCCGTCTTCATGGGTAAAAGGAGAGCTATCCAATTGTGCTCAGTGGAAAACACACACCTTTCAAAACCATCAAGACAAGGCTCCTGGGGGACTGCACACTACACAGTCCTTTGGTCTTATAACCGTAACCGAGAGATCCTGAGACTATTTTATCGTTACTGTGTACCACATTACAAAACAGAAAACTAGATAAAGTTACAACTGAAAGCTGCCAAGCACAAATCAAAAGTACCATTGATCACATCCACTGAAACAATCTAAACAGTCTGAAAGCCAAACCAAGTCACATCATCCACTTTGATTCCACCTTTGCACAATTCGTGCACATACTGCTAAAACAAATATTTCTGTGACCTGTTCCCCCTCAACTTATGTCCCTAGTTTAGGTCCAATCCAAATTCCATTGACAAGAGTAACAGACTCTGCCATGAAAGGGAGTGCCAAACTTTCACAAAAGTGACTGGACTTCCATAAAATAAAAGCATCCAGCATTTGTTGTGCAGTGTCATGCTGGTGGTTCCTGCTTTGTGCCATGTCATACAATTATGTGCAATCCCTTAAACAAGTATTGGGCAATAACCAGACTAAATACAATATAATATGGGAATGATGAAGCTCTGTTGCTCAAAAGGAACTACCAGCTTCTGGATGGGTGATGTCACCAGACAGAAATTGGACGAAGAGTGGCAGGATATTCAGAACTGTTGTATAAACACAAGTACAGTACTACAGGTGAAGTGCAGTACAGGCAGTACTTTTTTACAAGGGCAGAACTTAGACTATAGGGGCTGAACATTGAGAATGTGTCTTTTATGGTGCGTGGCGATGAACTTGGTATTGGTGTACTAGCCAGAATTCAGTAACTGTTGCTTTCTACAGGTTGGACCTCCCTGGTCTGGCACCCTCGGGACCTGACCTGTCCCAAACCAGGGAGTTTGCTAGACCGGGGAGGTCAATGCCAGCCCCTTTGCTGCTGACCACTGGACTCTTCCACAACCGCCAACCCCACTCCCAAGCTCCCAGATTCCTGATCCCAGCAGGGCCACTGGCCCCACTCCCACCTGCCACCAGACTTCCAGCTGTTGGGGCTCTCTTCCTACTCGACCACGGAGGTTGCCAGACCAGAGAGTTTAGAGAGGTTCAACCTGTCTCTCCAGTCCATTGTTTTTTATTTTCTTCTCTCCTCTTCTTCCCACCCGAAGGCTGTCCACTCCGTGTATTTCACTTCAATCGCAGTTGCTAATCTTAAATCATTTCAAATGTTTTTGTTTTATAATTTCTTTTTTTTTTTTTTAAACTCTGGTTGAGTATGTCAGGCTCCTATTCCTTCATATGAAAAGTTCTGTGCACAATCTCAGGCTTTGGCTGACACTTAAATTCTCTCCAACCCTTGGCTCTCCAGTCAGTCTGTGGTGCCCTGATCCGGGACAATCCATGCCCCAGCATTAGCCCTACTTTCCCATGTTATCCCCTGAACATTTTTTCTAAGAGCAGGAATATTCTGATAACCAGTTGTGATCATGACCTTGATTTTACATCTCACTACTCAAGTTTTCCACACTTCTTTCCATTTTGCCTGCTGCAGGATTATGAACATAAAAACGGCCAGACTGGGTCAGACCAAAGGTCCATCTAGCCCAGTGTCCTGTCTGCCGACAGTGGCCAATACCAGATGCCCCAGAGGGAGTGAACAGAAGAGGGAATCAGCAAGTTATTCCTCCCCATCATCTATTTCCAGCCTCTGACAAACAGAGCCTAGGGACACCATTCCTCCCCATTCTGGCTAATAAGTACTGATGGATCTAACCTCCATGAATCTATCTAGCTCTTTTTTGAACCTGGTTAAAGTCTTAGTCTACTCAACATCCTCTGGCAAGGAGTTCCACAGGCCAACTATGCGCTGCATGAGGAAAAAATTACTTTTGTTTATTTTAAACTTGCTACCTATTAATTTCATTTGGTGACCCCTAGTTCTTATGTTATGGTATATGAAAATGGTGCAAAAGACACATGTATACACGTGCCACACTTTTCAACACTTGGACAATTCAGGATAATACTTACCCAGTCAATGTCTAAATACAAAATACATTTCTGAAATGGAAAAAAGACTTTATATAAATTAAATCTTATTGCACCTGGCATTAAAAAAAATGTACTAAAAGAGCCAACAAGACACTGGAATGTCTTTAAATCAGAGGATTACACCTTCCTATAGTTTACAGAGGTTAATTAATAGCAACTACATTTCCACAACTATGCTTTACTCCAATTTAGAACTGTTACCATTTACAACTGGAATCTTATTAAATAGAAAAGATTGAGAGACTGACAGGCTAATTTGGGTCATTTCACATTCCTTTTGTCCTGTGAGCTCTTTTAATTCATTTATCCCCCACGATAGTACGTATTTCACATTCAGGATTTTTCTTTTTTGCATAATCTGCTCTGCCTTTTCATGGCTTTGTTTTCACAAATAAAATCAAGTCACAGAAGTCAAACTATGAATACAAGCGAAGAGAACATTCTGTCCTACACAAGAATATCCCCATCAGATCTTTCACGTTAGAACATTACAACTTCCAAGCAGACATTTATTTATTTATTTGGGTACCGAACCAAAACTCAGATGGAATTAAAATATCCTTTTTAACTCTAATCTGAAATGAAATTTTTACTTTTGACCTTTAGCATACATAACAATCATGAAGATACAAGTGAGCCACTAACTTTTGTAACTGAAAAATGTGCTCTCCTGGGATGTTCATGGGCTGCTTTAATAGACCAGACTCAGTGGCAGCCATAACAAACTCAAGTTTAATTCCCAGACACAACAGAGTTCTGCAATCAAATCCACTAGCACATGCTGCAGATCCATTCAGAACAGGGATGTTACAGTTTAACCCATTAACTGGTTACCAGATAAGCTGATGCTTATGGGTTAAACTCTGCCTGGATCCTGGCTCCAGGATCAGGGCTGGCAGCCCTGCTCTTGGGGAAGCTTCACTGTGGGCTCTGCAGCATAAAGCTTATTTTTAAAAATCTTAGCAGTTACACATTTACCTTTTTAACTGACTTTTTACATCCCTGATTCAGAAGCTTGTATACTGTGAATAGGAAAATCTGACTTAGCCAAACAATTGACCTCATTTGCTGCCTATCACTGCTAAGTCATGTCACAGTAACTGCACACATATAGTTACAGGATATTAATACCAAGAAAGGAGACTATTTGTTAAACGAGTAAAAATTGGGTATAATCAGAAGCAATTAGAAAGAAGTCTGCAGATGAGAAAAAGTTTCCTAACCTTAAGGTCTATAGACGTGTTACAGAGTTTTCCAAGGGAACTAATAGAAGAAGGCCTTTCTCTTGGGTGTTGTAAAACTAGATTTGCTAAAATACTAAAATGTTAACTGGTCTTTTCTGCTTCAAACTTCTAATTCTATGATTCACACCCCACCAGTGGCCATCCTCTACCTAACCAAAAGTGTTCCTCTTGTCCATTTTTAATACAGACTTCTAATCCGCAGCCCCCTTATGGTTCTATGAACTACCACTGACCATAAACAACTCAAGTTCTCCTACACTTGTCAAGCCACAGAGTGAGAATCCATGACATTTCAAACTCTGATCTGCCACGTATTCCCAAGCCAACACTCCACTGTAAGCAAGAATGTCAAAATTAGCTCATTCAATCTCTATTTCTAGAGCCACAAAGGGAATTTAGTTGCCTACTGGATTAAGCAGCAGTTGAACAGGGGTTTTGCAGATCTAAGTTTTGGACTCAGGCACCAAAAATCTCATAATTCCTTGTCTTTCATTTTTAAGATGGTTCAGAAACTGCATCATTGGCAACTGAATGACTTGTAAGTCTCTGAAAGAATAGAGAAACCACACCATGAGTTTACACATTTGTAGCCGCAAGTATGTTGGTGCAATAGTGGTGACAAAGTCAATATATTTTGCCAGGGTTATCAAATGAGGGCATAGCAGATTAGCTCTCTTTTCCCAATATAACGAAATGTCTGGTATATGGATATGATGCTAGTAGTTAGAATTGTAAATGCTAACCAATGTATCAGATACGAAAGCAAGGATATGGGGCCAGTTAAGGTTTGTTTACAGATCTTCGCTTATTAATTTCCTTGCTCTGAATTTTTCATTTTTTAAGAAAACTGATTTAGATTATTGTATTAAAATGTCAAGAAAAAAATGCTGATCCCACAGCTACTTGTACCCCAAGGCTCAAACCTACAAGTGCACCTGCAACACTCCACTACACCAATTTATCTGCAGGACTGGAACCCAATATGGCAACTAGACTAGACCTGAGATGACAGCTGTGTTAAAGGTTACCACCAAAGGATGAAAATTTAAAAGATTTTGGCGATATACGAAAGAGGAAGGTGGCGGGAGAGGAGTTTTGTTTTTTAATTCCCAAGTTTTTTCTTGAAACTTCAAGTCTTCTTTAAGGTTTATTACATCAGATAAAAGGAAGTGGTATTTGCTTGGCCTTCAACACTGGTTAAAAAAGTCATCCAAATAAAGTTATAGGAGGCCACACACCACCCATTCAGTTAGAACTACTTCTGAAAGGCTTTCAGTATACTCAGTGTACTGGTATGAGGCACTGCCATGCAGCCTCAACTGAGTTAACAAAATTTTGGGGCGGTAACAAATGGGTGTACTTGTGTTTGTGGCGGAGGAGAAAGGGGAGAAAGCCGAGAAATCTTTCAGATTTCCTTTACACGTGACCCAAAGCAAGGCATGGTACAAAGCCAGTGTTTCCTCTTTACAGACTCTCTTTTACTTCAAGTGTGCTGAATCTATTCTAAACTATTCCCACACAAAGTACCAAAAGTCCTTCAGGCAGAATAGCCCTAGTTCATACACGGCAGAGAGCTCCGACTTCAGTGAAAAACATTCATGTTAGGAATGCAACTCTCTCATATCTGAATGCCCTGTTTCACATGAGCACACCACAAAACTTCAAATCAAAAGAATAAACTGTCTTATATAAGATAGTTCATAAATTAAACCACACCAGCACTGAAAACCCTAATTTCTCTCATTCTCATGTCTACCAGTGTCTTGGATAGCTAGTCAGAAATATTTTGAAAAAATATCCTCTGGCAAATACCACACAAAAAATCTGCAGGGAATGGGAGAAAAAAAATACTGTTTACAGGGGGAAAATTTCAGTTTAAAATGGGAAATTAGTCTTTATTACAACAATTGTTGTTGCAGCAAGCTTTTCATCTATTACATTCAATGCTTTAGAATCACCACAATGACGACTCCAAGGTACCTATTCAAGATGTTTTTGTTCAAGTTTACAGCTATTCTACGTGAACTCAACTACAATATTTAATTCAGAAGACTGATGAGAAGTTCTGCCATCTTTTTCTAGCGCCTATAGAACAGCCCTTGCTATCTGCATATTTTAAGATGTGAGGTGCTATTATTGTGCATAACTGTATTAAAAAATTCAGTGAAGCCAAAACTTCCCCCACAAATCCACTACCATAACTTCATATAAATATTTAAACAGACTCCTATGAATTTCTCCTCTAGCATCTCATTATTTCACACACCCAAAATAAAGCAGCATGTTTATCCAAATATAAAAACAGCCATCTTTGTTCTTTATGAAGGCTGATATTACATTAGGCAGTTATGAGGGAGGCAGCCCTTGGGATTTGCATATTTAATTATGCCTTTGCTATTTCCAAGATAGTAATTACAGAGGCAGACAACATAACCTAATACCCAATTTTATTTGCCATGGAATTGCTTAAGCAAAAACAACTGTAACCACATTACATTTAAACAGTTATTCTCTACACTAACCTGACAAATTTCTACATAGCAAAAAATAATTGAAGCTAGAATAGCCACCAGTTCAGTTACCCGGAGAGACCACAGATTTATGTATTCTTGTCAAAGCACCAATTTTTTCCATTAGTCTCAATCTTTTAGGGGGAGAAGCTGTATATGTGGGGCTGCCAGGTGTCTGATTTTCAACTGGAACACCCAGTCAAAATGAGATGCTGGTGGCTCCAGTCAGCACTGCTGACCAGGCTATTAAAGTCCAGTTGGTTGCCCACAAAAGATGGCCCTGCCCAGGTCCTGGGAAGCTACCAGCATCACTCCTAGGCAGGGGTGGCCACAGAAACACTGTGTTGCCCTCATCCTGAGCACCTTCTCCGCTGCTCCCATGGGTGAGGAACTGTGGCCAATGTGAGCTGAGGGGGCAGTGCGTGGAGCCACCTGGCTGTGCCTTCACCTAGGAACCAAAGGGAGATATTGCTGCTTCCAGGAGCTGCCTGAGGTCAGCGCTGCCTGGAGCCTGCACTCTAAACACTCTCTAGCACCCCAACCCTCTGACCCAGCCCTGAGCATCCTCCTGCACTCTGTGCCCCTTGGCACCAGCATGGACCCCTTCCTATACCTCCAACCCTTCATCCCCAACCCCAAGCCAGTACTCGCATCCAAGTGGGATCCCTCATCTCATCCTGTACCCCAACTTGGAGCTGCCTCCCACACTCTAAACTCATCTCTGGCATTAGTCCAAAGCCTGTCCCCCCCCCACCCTCTCTAGCCAGAGCCCTTACCCTTTCTTGCACCCTTACCCCAGCCTGGGGAAAATAAGTGAGTGAGCGAGAGCAAAGGACGGAGAAAGGGGGAATGGAGTGAGCAGGGCAGGGCCTCAGAAGGAGAGGGGCAGAGCAAGGAAGTTGTTTTCGGCAAATTGAAAGTGGGCAACGCTATGTATATGATAAGCTCTTTGGGACAGGGACCCGATGTGTTTTCTGGGAAGTGCTTGGTACACGTGGTTCTATAATATAGGTAATATTGACAGTTGCTTGCCAGATTTCAGTATGCAGAATAAAGACATTTTTATAGAGCGTTATGGAATATACTTGTGAGCACACAACTGCGTTAATACAGCAGCTAGCACCTGCAGACATTAATGCAAGATTAAACCAGTTTGTAAATCTAGCTGGTTTGGGAACCACATGCTGGAGCAGAGGGTGTGTCTATTAAGGACTACCCAGAGTGGTTTTGCTTCTGTGCAAAGAAAATTGATATTTGCATTTAACACAATGCTTCCGTCCCTCTGCATACGGGTTCTGTGCACTGATGGACCCTGGGAACAGGCTTAGATAGATGCTCTAACACAAATGTGCTCAATCACATAGATAGCTCTGACAGATTTCCATATCCACCTGCAGAAAGAGACCTGGGCTGCTCTGTGCTGATACAAGGAGAGATGGCCACCAAGAGGTTTAGAACTTTGCTGTTTATACAAAAACAACAAAAACTGACTGAGGTCAAAGACTCATTCACAAGACCAGGATAGTCTCTCCTCACTGAGAGACTTAAACCAAAGAACAGCAAAAATAATCTAATGCTACATCACACAAGAATCACCATAAAGGACCATAGCAATAGTCCATCTATAACAGTACAGGTTGGACCTCTCTGATCCTGCAGCCTTGGGACCCAGCCAGTTTCAAACAAGGGATTTTCCCAGACCAAGGGAGGTCAACTCCAGTTCCTCAGATGATGGACTTCAAGCTCTCCCTAGGTCCATCAGCAGACCCCACCGGGCTCCCCACCTGGCTTCGCTGCTGCACCGGGACCCTGCAGGTACCCAGACCATGGATGTTGCTGGACCAGAGGGGCTCAACCTGTATGTCATTTCGTAAGGCAAAAGAACATAACCATACCGGGTCAGACTAAAGGTCCATCCAGCCCACTATCATCTCTGCCGACAGTGGCAAACACCAGATACCCCGGGGGAAGGAATACAACAGGTAATCATCACGTGATCCCTCTCCTGTCATCCATTTACGGACAAACAGAGGCTAGGGACACCATTCCTAATGGCTAAAAGCCATTGATGGACCTAACATCCAGAAATGTATCTAGCTCTTTTTTGAGCCTTGTTAAAGTCTGAGTCTAAACCACATCCTCTGGCAAGCAGTTCCGCAGTTTGATTGTGTGAGAGTGAAGAAAAACTTTCTTTTGTTTGTTTTAAACCTGATGCCTATTAATTTCATTTGCTAACCCCTAGTTCTTATATTGTGGGAATAAGTAAATAACTTTTCCTTATTTACTTTTTCCGTGCCATTCATTATCTCTATCCTATCCCACCTTAGTTTCCTCTTTTCTAATCTGAAAAGACCAAGTCTTTTTAATCTCTCTTCATATGGGACCTGTTCCAAACCCCTAATCATTTTTGTTGTCCTTTTCTGAACCTTTTCCAATGCCGATATATCTTTTTTGAGATGAGGCAACCACATCTGTATGCAATATTCAAGATGTGAGCGTATCATGGTTTTATACAGAGGCAATATATTCTCTGTCTTATTCTCTATCCCTTTTTTATGATTCCTAACATTCTCTTTGCTTTTTGGCCTGCCACTGCACACTGAGTGGATGTTTTCAGAGAACTATCCACAAGGACTCCAAGATCTCTCTCGAGTGGTTGTAGCTAAATTAGTCCCCATCGTATTGTCTGATGGTTACCTGAGGTGTTTGTACACTAATGTGAGAAGCCTGGGCAACAAACAGGAAGAACTGGAGGCCCTGGCCCAATCCGAGAAATATGATTTAATTGGGATAACAGAGACTTGGTGGGATGACTCGCATGACTGGAGTGCTGTCATGGAAGGGTATAGACTGTTCAGGAAGAACAGGCAGGGGAGAAAAGGAGGAGGAGTTGCACTATATGTAAGAGAGCACTATGACTGCTCTGAACTCCAGTATAAAGAGGGAGAAAAACCTGTTGAGAGTCTATGGGTTAAGTTTAAAGGAGCAAACAACAGCAGTGATGTTGTGGTTGGTGTCTGCTACAGGCCACCGAATCAGGTGGATGAGGTAGATAAGGCTTTCTTCAGACAACTGAGAGAAGCTTCCAGATCGCAGGCCCTGGTTCTCGTGGGGGACTTCCCTGACATCTGTTGGGAAACCAATACGGCAGTACACAGGCAATCCAGGAAGTTTTTGGAGAATGTTGGGGATAACTTCTTGACACAAGTGCTGAAGGATCCGACCAGGGGCCGTGCGCAGCTTGACCTTCTGCTCACAAACAGGGAGGAACTAATAGGGGAAGTAGAGGTGGGTGACAACCTGGGAAGCAGTGATCATGAGATGGTAGATTTCAGGATCCTGAACAAAGGAAGAAAAGAGAGTAGTAAAATACACACCTTGGACTTCAAGAAAGCGGATTTTGACTCCCTCAGAGACCTGATGGGCAGAATCCCTGGGATGCTAGTAGTTTAAAGAAGCCTTATTGAAGGCACAGAAAGAAACCATCCCAACCCGTAGCAAGAGAGGCAAACATGGTAGGAGACCGGATTGGCTTACGGGGAAATCATAGTGAACTTAAGCACAAAAAGGAAGCTTACAAAAGTGGAAACTTGGACAAATGACCAGGAGGGGGTTTAAATGTATAGCTCGAGAATGCCGGGGGTTATCAGGAAGGCGAAAGCGCAAATGGAATTGCGACTGGCTAAGGATGTGAAGGATAACAAGAAAGGTTTCTACAGGCATGTTAACAAGAAGAAGGTGATCAGAGAGGGTGTGCGGCCCCTGCTGGATGAAGGAGGCAACCTAGTGACAGATGATGTGGGGAAAGCTGAAGTACTCAATGCTTTTTTTGCCTCTGTATTCACGGACAAGGTCGGCTCCCGGACTAATGCGCTAAGTGACGCAAGTTGGGATGAAGATGAACAGCCCTTGGTGGGTAAAGAACAGGTTAGGAACTATTTAGAAAAGCTAAACGTACACAAATCCATGGGTCCGGACTTAATGCATCCGAGGGTACTGAGGGAGTTGGCAAATGTCATTGAGGAGCCTTTGGCCATTATCTTTGAAAAGTCGTGGAGATCGGGAGAAATCCCGGATGAGTCAACAGTGTGCCCTTGTAGCCAAGAAGGCTAATGGCATATTAGGTTGCATTAAGAGGAGCATTGCCAGCAAATCCAGAGATGTCATTATTCCCCTTTATTCAGCTCTGGTGAGGCCACATCTGGAGTATTGTGTCCAGTTCTGGGCCCCCCCACTACAAAAAGGATGGGGACGCATTGGAGAGGGTCCAGCGGAGGGCAACCAAAATGATTAGGGGGCTGGAGCATATGACTTATGAGGAGAGGCTGAGGGAGTTGGGTCTGTTTAGTCTGCAGAAGCAAAGAGTGAGGGGGGATTTGATAGCAGCCTTCAACTTCCTGAAGGGGAGGTTCCAAAGAGGATGGAGAGAGGCTGTTCTCAGTAGTGACAGATGGCAGAACAAGGAGCAATGGTCTCAAGTTGTGGTGGGAGAGGTCCAGGTTGGATATTAGGAAAAACTGTTTCACTAGGAGGGTAGTGAAGCACTGGAATGGGTTGCCTAGGGAAGTAGTGGAATCTCCATCCCTGGAGGTGTTTAAGTCTCGGCTTGACCAAGCCCTGGCCGGGTTGATTTAGTTGGGATTGGTCCTGCCTAGAGGAGGGGGCTGGACTTGACGACCTTCTGAGGTCTCTTCCAGCTCTATGGTTCTATGATTCTATGGTCTGTATAGTCGGGATTATTTTTTCCAATGTGCATTACTTTACATTTATCAACATTCAATTTCATTTGCCATTTTGTTGCCCAATCACTCAGTTTGGGGAGATTTTTTTTGAAGCTCTTCACAGTCTGCTTTGGTCTTAACTATCTTGAGCAGTTTGGTATCATCTGCAAATTTTGCCACCTCACGGTTTACCCCTTTCTCTAGATCATTTATAAATAAATTGAATAGGATTGGTCCCAGGACAGACCCTTGGGGGATTCCACTAGTTATCTCTCTCCACTTGGAAAATTTACCATTCATTCCTATCCTTTGTTTCTTATCTTTTAACCAGTTATCAATCCATGGAAGGACTTTCCCTCTTATGCCTTTGGTGAGGGACCTTGTCAAAGGCTTTCTGGAAATCTAAGTATACTATATCCACTGGACCCCGCCCCCCTTGTCCACATGTTTGTTCACCCTCTCAAAGAACTCTAAATTAATAAGGCATGATTTCCCCTTACAGAAACCATGTTGACTTTCCCTCAACAAATTATGTTCAATTTTTTATTCTTTACTATAGTTTCAACTAACCTGCCCAGTACTGACATTAGACTTACCGGTCTGTAATAGCCAGAATCACCTCTAGAGCCCTTTTTAACTATTGGCATCATGTTAGCCATCTTTCGGTCATTAGGTACAGAAGCTGATTTAAAGGTTACAAACCAGTTAGTAGTTCTGCAATTTCACATTTGAGTTCTTTCAGAACAGTGCAGTTCAATAACAGACAGTTACTTCAGTCAGTAGCAGATTCTAGAGAAAAGTTTTGTAGTCTCTAAAATTAATTATGCACCAACATGCTTACAAGATATTCTTAACCTCTGGCAGTTTGTGATTTGGCTTTGGACCTAACCCAGGAGGATTTTGGTCCACTGTAAAGCTATCCTATATAACAGCAGGTAGAATTCAACTAAATGTTCTTGTCATTCATAGTAAAATTGAAAAGAATTGGGTAAGTTCTTTGGTTCAGTAAAACTTTACAGCAGCAAGTGCCATTGGTTAATTATGCAGTTAAAAATGCATTTGTTTTTTATTTGTTTAAAATGCATTGCCTTTAATGTAACTGGCTGACTCCTTGCTCTTATTATGCTACACAGTCAACAGGAGCAATGACTTCCCTATGCCATTATTTTAACATATCTGTTATCCTGTCACCTCTCCAAACTGAGTACACTTAGGGCCTGATTTTCACTCACAAGGGCTCATCTACACTGTTCTCCCAGAGGGGAGGCAAAACCAATAAAAAGGAACTGGGGCAGAGGCAGCTAGATTTGCTCTGTCAGCTTCAATTGCTTGAAAGAACAGTAATTTTAAAAAAAGGGAGGTCTTTAAACCAAATGTCAGGCAGGTTAGTATATCACTACTTCTTTCCTTTTCGGGGTCTTACACTGCAAAGACGACAGTACACTTGTTTCTTTAGTTTCCCACCTCTTGACAGAACTGCAGTTTTTACAGAGGAATTTTCTCTACTAAAGTTGCACAGTTAAAAATGTTCCACTATGATGAAAATGATGATTCCAGGACCTTAAATAAC
Organism: Rafetus swinhoei; assembly: GCA_019425775.1. Lineage (NCBI taxonomy): Eukaryota > Metazoa > Chordata > Testudines > Trionychidae > Rafetus > Rafetus swinhoei. Next base: position 33,597,656 of record CM033426.1, read on the forward strand.
CTTGCAGTGATAACACAGGTTGCCCCTCCCAAAACTGAAGTTCTTTGATCCAGCAACATCCATGGTCTGGCAGGACCATGGATGCTCCTGGATTAGAGAACCTTGATTGCCCTCCTGCCATTAGGCTATCCAGGAAGGGCTGGGCTGAAGCAGTGGGAGGGGGCAGAGGCTGGCAGCAGCCCCCTACAGCTAGACTAGAGCTGACAGCAGCCTGCAGCACTGGGACCGGGTCACCGCAGCCCCCCGGCAGCACAGGACCAGGCCAGTGACAGCCCAGGGCAGTGCAGGACTGGGGCCAGATCCCTGGGAAGCCCACAGAAACAGGGCGAGAGCCTGCAGATTGCTGTGGGGCAGGAGCTCAAGCTCTCAATAGCCAGGGCTGGGGCTGGCAGCAACAGGACCAGGGTAGAGCCAACCCCTGGCAGCCTGCAGCAGTGCAGGCTGCTGGAGCTCAGCAGGCAGTCCGGCAGGAGCAGCAGCAGCAGGGCCAGCAACCCAGCAGGCAGTCCAGCAGGGGCTGGAGGTAGTCAGGCCCCCGGAGTTGGCAGAGTCAGCGGCTGGGGGCTGTGACAGGGAATCTTCTCCGGTATGGCAAATTGCCTGGTTCAAGACCACGCAGATCTAGGGATATAAGGGAGTAGTTGACTACTCAGCTACCCAATAATAAGCATATGACTGGCTTCCCCTCCCGGCCCCTTGCTGCCTCTGCGCAGAGCCACAGTGTCCTGGAGCCACAGCGAAGCAAGACTGCGAACTACAGAGGCTCTTACTACATTTAAAATGCAGAGCCACAGCTGGGGTTAGCTCCTGGGTCCAGCGTGAGCCAGGTCTAAGCAGTCCCGGTTCATGCCACCATAAGGAGCTACCCCTGCTGCACCTCCAGTTTAAATGTAGTAGGAGCTGGGCTGCTGCGTGCCCGGTTCCTACTACCTGCAGAGCCGCAGTGGGGATACTGAGCGCCCCTCCCCCCCATTGACTAATTTAGGAGTTGATGGAAATTCCACTGACTACTCGATTAGCTGATTAACCGCAATTTAACATCCATAGTCAGGCCTCGAGGGTGCCGGATCAGGGAGGTCCAGCCTGTACCACAAGACTGATAAGCATACAGTCGTACCCTCTCTGCAGCTGCCACCCCCACTCCTTCAATACAGGAACTTCCGCAAGACAAGAAGATAGGAAATGTTTCCATCAGGCTACCCTCCTCTACCATGGTTTGCAGTCTGAAGTCAATGCAACAGGCGCTCCTCAGCCATGCAGGTCCTTTTGAAAATCCCACTTCAATTAGAGTTGTATTTGAAATCTTTGGCCCACGTATAAGAGTTCACAATAATGCTTTATTAACATAATAGAAGTCTGAAATTTTGCAGCAATTTTTTTCAGTGAAAAAGAAAAGATTGATACAAACACAATTTGAGCCTCAGCTGCTGCAAACATTTATTGCCCATTTGCCTTTAAGTGGTGTTTCACAGTGCATGGAAGTTAGGGACCAGCTTTAGTGCCTGTCAACTCGGAGCCTTAGCACTTAATATTTTATTTTTTGAGTACAGCAGTTTAAAGGTATCTTATTAGAATTTTATGAAATGCCCTTATTGGTAGTATATTACAAATGTCAAAGAAAACCTGGAAAACCCAAGAACATACAGGGTTCCGCATACCCATAAATCCAATGTTGATATTTGAAGTGAAAATGTGTCAGGTTTGGCAACAACAGAAGACCTATCTAAATTAAGTACTATGTAAAGTCTGGAATAAAATTCTGATATTTTAATACAGAAACAGACATGCTGTAAAGATGAGTACAAATGTGAATTTACAGGATACACCCTCACCTGATCCTTCATGATTTTCTCTCTCTCTCTAGTCCTGCAGCTACCTTCTTTATCACAGAAGACAGGCTGACATACTTGATACAAAAACTGAAAGACATGTGGTCCAGCAGAAACCCAAGGTATAACAGCTCTGCTCAGCAAGATTGAAGAGAAACTGAAATCCCAACCCACGCATTACTTCACTCTAGCATAACAACTTGAGCCAGTATCCTATCAGAAGCAGACATCCCATTAATACAAAGGAAAAAATTCTAGAAGCAACCTCAAATAAGGGTGTATCAATTGTTATCCTTACAGAAAGAGAATACAAAATGACTCATTTATGAAACTATTTATCCCATTTGCCTGACTCTTCTGGACAGATCCCGCTAGTTTCTATAATCCACATAGTAAGACTCAGCACCAGAGTAATGTATACTTGAAAAATATCTGAAAATGAATAGCTTGCTATTCTATGGCTGCCTTCCACACAGCTACTTAACAATCAGGCAACTGAAGCCAAAGAGTACATTAATTTAGCTGTTTCAGCTCACATTTGAGCCCACACTCCTGCTGCTCACCTCACAGCCAAGAGACTGAATCATCAACAGAATCTCTTTTCAAAGGCAGCAAGGACAAGTGTTAGAAATACAATGGTGGTTCTGCTGATGTAAGCAGCCTGCTACATCAACCTAAGGGCACAGCTGAACTCATAAGGGGAGTTCAGCTGATGTAGTTAAGGTGACAATGTCTGTGTAGGGGTTGTCAATTATTTTTCCCTCAAGATCCAGACTCTCACCCAGCTCCCCTCTCCTAATAGGCTGATTGGGCTGCCAGCTCCTCTCCTGCCTTGCTTGGGGCTGTTAGGTGGCCTTATTTCCCCAAACTGAGCACAGGATGCATAGGGCAGGCCATAGCCACCTGGCATTGCTGCTCACTCCTTCCAAATGTTCCACGTGACCCCAGAGAGGAGATGAGAAGGGGAAGGAATGAGTATGGGCTGGGATCTGGGCTGCCAGCAGGGTGTAAATGTGTGAGAGTACTTTTGAGCTCAGAGCCAGATGTACCGGATGATACTCACCAGTAACTGGTTAACTGTCCAGAGCAGCCCCCCGCTTGCACTGCTGAGTGGGGGGTTCTGCCTGGCAGCCCCCTGTAGCAGGCCAGTTAACTGGTTAAACATATAGTTTAACCCAGGAGTGGGCAATAATTTTTGATGGGGGGGCGGGGGGCGCACTTCAAGATTTTGGAAAGTGGTTAAAGGCGACACTTCTCTATGGAAGAGGTGTGGGGTGCAGAAGGCATGAAGGTTGAATGCAGACAGCGGCTGGGAGTAGGGGATTGTGGCACCCCCCCCCAACTCCTTTTTCGGTCAGGACCCCCACAATTACAACACAACATGTAGCATACCTCACCCAGTACATTCAATGCCCCAACAACAATTATGTGGATGAAACCAGACTATCACCATGCTCTGGAAAGAACTTACACAGAAAAATAACAAAACAAACACGTCAGCTGAAGGTGACCTTAAGGATACTGGATTTATGACTTCCTATAACACTCTGGAATCTATTTACACACACCCCTTTTGTTCTATGACTGCAGGCCACTTCAGCTTGAATGGTCCCTCACAATGTGTGCTCACCTATGCTCAACAATGTGTTCCACCTTGCATTTAGCTATAACTCTGAGTACTTTTCCCCAAAGAAGAGCTCTGCATAGCTCAGAGCTTGTCTCTCCACCAACAGAAGTTGGACCAATAAGAGATGTTGCCTTTTCCTCTCTAAGACAACTGCTTTTATTAGCAGTTTAATTTCCTCCAGGAACATTTATCTGCAGTTTAAGATAGAAATATGCTAACATCTGTAAATGTATTGTTCTCCAAGAACACACAATCCCACTTAGCCAACACCAAATTATAGCCACTTGCATTCAAAGTAGTATTACAATGTATAGTGTCCCATTAGAATGTAATGTTAATCCAAAAGAAGCAACAGATATCTGCAATTGGTTTTATTTAACCTGGATTTTTAAATCTGTTCTACACTAGCAGGAACCTTTAAATGAGGCAGCTTTTGTACTTTTCAAGTTACTTAAGTTTCCTAGCTATAGGACACTGCCAGTAACTCAGCCAAGCTCAAACTCTGCATTATCTTTCTTACATTCCAATAAGCTATCCTCTTACAAGGAAATGGAAGTCGTCATTATACCAGCCACACTCACCCATCATGACATAATCATCATGTGATCAAGCGTATACTTTAGAACAACTTCCTAACATAAAACCTGCCCTTCCCTAATTGCCGTTACAGATGAAAATTTGCTAATTCAGAATAAGTTTTACACTTTCAGATTCTTCCCCTTCCCTCCCAATCAGACAGAACAATGGCTGTCTAACTTATCTCTCCCTCCCTTAAACTCACATATGGGGGTCTTTTACAGCTTTGTCTACTACAGCTTTATAAACTCCTAGTTACGCAGCTATTAAAACAAGTCGCAAAGTGATCAATAACTATTCAAGGACATACATGGTGTCTTCTATCCCAGAATCTCTCCTCACAAGTGTAAAGTTTCACAATGTTCTCTTTAGGTCCTATCCCCATTTTTAAGACAGAAGCGAAGAGGAGAAGTTACTTGCTCAGGATCATTCAACAAAACAAAGTCAGAACCAGGACTAGAACCTAGGTCTGACAACCAGTCCCACAGCAAAACCACTAGATCATGCTACCTATAATGCGTTTTACACCTACACTATCCAAAAGGAACACTTACATTTTGAAAATGACAGTTTTAGAGAACGGCTATCAGTGGTAGGCAACCATCCCCTGAGAGATTAGCAGAGCACCAGCTGCTAGCAGCGTGTGATACTACTGGTGGTGTACATCTGCATATGCCTTGGTGTACAAAACTTATTCAGCACATGGATGGAAAAAATAGAGGGAACACTACAGGTAAGTCTCATTGCACAAAAGCTGAAGACAATTTTGCTTCATTCATTTCACCAGGGGATAATGTTTGCAGAATCAAGTGCTGGGAGAGCCACTGCTTGCTGATAACTTGTGTCAGCAACAGGTCCTCTGTCAGAGTATAAGCCTAAATATTGGCCTAATATTGATGCACATATGGAATGCTAATTAAAATTTACTGAATGCAGACAGTGTTTGGTGCTATACAGAATGTCAGAGTTTCTGCTGCAAACAACATATAACTAACTTACACTATACAGAGACTGGGTCCAGAGAACTCAAGTTAGACTGTGGTATGCTTTGCTGTGTCTCCTGCCACTGATAAGAGGGAAGACAACCAATATAAATGCAACTTAAACTGAAGCTTCACAACACTAAGCTAGGAACCTAGCCTTACAAGTCACCATTTGATAGGACCTCTCACCAGTGCACCTCAAATGAAGTGCTCCTGTAATTTACCTGACAGGGCAGCCAACACCGATAGCTTGTGGAACCTAATCCTAGAACACACAAGCAAGCTGGATTATTCAAGGGATCAAGATTCAAATTAAAACTAAGTAAGAAAGCAACAAAGCTACTCTGGACTCCTTCCCTCCCCAACACAGATCCAAACACACTCCCACCGGTGCCCAGGGCTGTGGCGCTGAGGAAGCAGAGGGCTGAGCCCTGGCCAGAAGGAAGAGATGTTGTGGGCAGGGTGTCAAGCCGTGCCCAGGACCTCGGGACCCAAGCGCCTCACCAGCCCAGCCCATCCTGCTCCACGGCCCGTCCTTACGGCCTGGGTGCTGAAGGAGAGCAGAGCACAGCCTAGGGTCGGGGCTGAAGGCCCAGAGCGGGGCTCGCCAGGAGAGGCAGAGAGAGCAGCCAGCCCGGCCCACGGCTCCACCCCACTGCGCAGCGGGCCGCCGTCAGCCCTCTCCCCCACGCATGGCCCTCACCCCACGGATCGGGCCCCCCCCCTCACCCTGCCCGGCCCCTCACCCCACGGATCGGGCCCCCGCCCGGCCCCTCTCCCCACGCCCGGCCCCTCACCCCATGGATCGGGCCCCGCCGCCCGGCCCTCTCACCCCCACGCCCGGCCCCTCACCCCATGGATCGGGCCCCCCCCGCCGCCCGGCCCCTCACCTCACCCCGCCCGGCCCCTCACCCCACGGATCGGGCCCCTCACCTCACCCCGCCCGGCGCCCGGCCCCTCACCCCGCGGATCGGGCCCCCCCCAGGCCGCCCGGCCCTCACCCCGCTTGTTCTTGGTGCCGTGCTTGCGGGCCGCCACCAGCTCCTGCTCGATCTTCTTCTCCAGGAACTCCTGCTTCTTGCTGAGCATCTCCTCGGTGTCGCGCAGCCGCTGGATGGCCTCCTGCGGGGACGGGCCCTTGCCGGCGCTCTTGCCGCCCGCCCCGAACAGCTTGCCCAGCATCCCCGCCATGGCCGCTGAGCCCAGGGGCGCCGCTGAGAGCTGGGCCGAGACCTCGCTAGAGCCGCTCCCCGCCGGCGCCGCACCACACAGCGGCCTCGGCTGCGCCCGCCTGACTCACCGCCGCGCCCGCCCCCGTCACTCCGCACCACGGCAACGGCGGCGCCCCGCCCCCGCCACGTCGCCGCGCCCCGCCCCCACCGAGCAGTGCATGCCGGGAGCGGTAGTCCCCACCTCGGCTCTCGCCTGGAGGCGGCGGTGCATGCTGGGAGTTCAAGGCTCCGGCTCAGCTTAGTCGAGACAGCTGAGTTTCACGCTAACCGCCCCCCGTCACCCGCCATGACGTCATCGTCATGTGATGAACCCTCGGTCGAAACCTCGTGACGTCAGCGGTGGAGTCCTAGCGACCGTCACGGGGCAGACGCTCTCGTCCCGGCCCCGGCCCGGGGGCCCGCTCGGGCGCTGCAGCCTCGCCCTGGCCACGCGGAGAGCCGGACAGACGGGCCCTCGGGGGTGGCCGGGCAGAGCAGCCGGCGGGCACGGGGCGTGTCAGTCGGCGCCATAGAAACCTCCCGGGCCGCGAGTGACGCCACGGCAGCGAGTTGAACCGCGCGAGCCGCGGCTGCCCGGCAGCGTCAAACCTGGCCGCGAAACACGTGTCCGCCGCCGCCCCCTGCTGGCTGGAGGTGGCAACCCTGCTGTGGGCGGGAAGCGTCCCCTGCCTGCGCGGTTTGGGCCGTTAACTGGTTAAACAGGTTAACTCCTGGAAGGGGATTTTACATCCCTAGTCACGGGACTGTTACTCATCGCTGCCCTTTGCTGCCTCTGACATCACGACGGGGGGGGGACCAAGCAGAGGGTTAGATTTAGACAACACACACGGGGGCTGTTTCATAATTGGCAATCCAGGAGAATTAGGCAAGGATAGACTTGAACTTGCCCCACCTTTATGGCAGATGTATCCCTAAGTAGGGCTGGAGCCTGTCCCTTCAGAACAGAAATGAAGTTCACCTAGTTTTTAATACCTGCTTTAGGTGGGGAAGGAGCAGGCAATTCTTTATAAAAAAAAGTTTCTGTTTTCATTCTGATATTGCCATAGAAACAGCAAACATGCAAGAGTTAGACCACCTACAACTGCGGTGTTGGCCATCACAAGGGATTGGGGCTAAGTTAATAATTCCCTGAGAAACTTCCTAGAAATATAGCGGTGCTACAAAAAGTGGTCCAGGAAGATCTTTGTGAGTCACTATTGAATTAATACCCAAAGATGGTGTTAGGGAGCGTTGGTAGTATAGGAGGGGACCATCCTTCACCTGTGACATAACACTGATTCCCTGAGTATAATCATTTTTCAAGAGGGGGACTAGCACCAGTTTTGTGATTTAATTTCAATTTTTCTGGGTCCTTCAACTCCCCTAACATTCATTATACATAGTACTATCAGTGCTTTTCCTAAATTATATTATACTGCTAAACAGCGGCCATGTTCCACACTAGAGGCAGCTGCATTTCAATGACAGATGACAATTCTTATGCAGAATTGACATTGCATTTTGTTTAGTGTCTTTGGGACAAAAGGCACAATATAAGTAATATTTGCATCTGCCAGTGCTTACACACAATACAGTCATTAATCAGATCCTCGCCCTAGGCCTGTGAGGTAAGTATTAGCTCCATTTTGCAGATGGAAAGTTGACAAAATGGCTCATTCTCATACTTGCTAACCCCAGTGAAGTGTGAAAGCTCTGTTTAAGAAACTTGAGCATGGCCACATGCCAAATGATAGAACTGGAACTGAGAGCACTGTATAGCATGTTGACTATAGCACTGTTTTCTTGTACTTTCCCCTCAGTCTGTGTGTAGCCATCTGTTATCGGCTCATCTTACACTTAGACTGTAAGCTGCTGGAGACAGAGACCAGCTCTTTGTACAGCAACTAGCACAATGGGATCCAGGCCATGACTAGGGCTTTAAAATGCTATGGTTATGCACTGCTCTGTGCTCACCTACCTGCTCCTATGCATATATGTAGAATATTATTCAAACTAAAGGCAATTATGGATCACACATTTTCCCTGCAGCTGCAGAAGCCTTTTCTAAGCTAAGCCCTAGATCTCTTCCTGGCAGACCTATTTCAATGTCTGAGTTTAAACTTCAGGCAGCAGAGCTGGAGGCACAAGAGAAACTTTTTTAAAAATTACAAATCAATCATATTTCAATAGGATTCACCCATATCTACCTATTGAGGGATTCTCAACCGGACAGAAACCAGCTGTCCTAGCTCCTGTTTGCAACTGTGCAGCCTGAGAGATGAGAGACACTGCGACTCCTGAGAGGCGATGAGATCTCGTAGTCTCCACCAGCCACGCTCAGAGCTTCCAAGACAGAAGATCCACCATAAATACAGCTTGTTTTCTCTCTTGTTCCTAGAGCGCTATAAACCCCATTCTCTTTTTTGGCATTCAGACTTTCCTTCTGGAATAGCAATCATGCCAGCTAAGTCGGGTGGGAGCTGGTACATGGAAGCCAGTGCTAGTTTTTGGATGTAAATGTAATAAGACAGCTTTCCAAAGCACAGTTAAGTGAAAAACAATGAAGACTCCCTCAGCCTCTGACTTTTCAAAATCATATTGCTTGAAGTCCTGTTTTTATTCTAAGATCTGGATTACTTTCAGCTACAGGCAGACTGGGCAAAATGCTTTTATCATCTCACTGGACATGACAGGCTACCTAGATTGGAAGACCATCTCCATGATGCCCTAATATACATAGGAAGAATGATGAGTAGTCCTGTGGCACCTTTGGGCATGCAAAATTCTTTCAAAATAACTAAATCTGAAATAATTCCTGAAATAACAAAATTGAACTAGCGTATCCCCGCTATGGGGGAGCCTCAAAATTAGTCTGAGGCAGGCTCCATTACTGTGGACACACTATCTCGACTTAGAGCCCCAGGAAGCACTGGGGAGTAATTTCTTTGAATGACTCCGGGAAATAGCGTTAGCATGGACATGCCGCTGCTATTTTGAAGTAAGTGTTATTCCCCAAGGAAAGCAGCAGTACAGATTACAAAATAACCAGCCCATTATTTTGAAATAACGGGCTTGGTAGTATGGATGCACCACTTGTTATTTCAAAATAAGGGCAGTTATTTCGAAATAACTCCCTAGCATAGACCAGGACTTAAGAGACTAACAAAAATGTATCTAGTATCATGAGCTTTCGTGGGCAAAACCCACTTCATCCTATGATAAGCTGGAGAGGAATAAATGGGTCTACTGGGTTTCTGTTATTCCTCTCCAGCTCATCGTCTAAAGCTCATGATACTAGATATAATTTTGTTAGTTTCTATGGTGCCACAGGACTAAAACAAGTTATAGACTAACAAGGCTCCCCCTCTGAGAGGGGAAGAATGAGCCACTCACATACCAGTCTCAAACCATGGGTGATGGTAATGCTGCAGTAGGTGCTAGCAGCCACATAATTACATCCTGCAATGTGGGAAGGTAGAGATGGAAAGCAGGAGAAGTATATTTAGCAAACCATTTCCTGATGGTTGTTCTGCTATCTGCAATGCTAGGGATTTCAAACAAACTTTTAGGCAAATAAAATCTTAACCTCTGAAATGGATGAAAAGTTTCATACAAAATGCTTGAAGGCAGCAGAACAAAAGCAGCAGAAATACTGAAAAGGTGGTATGGGAGGACTTCAGGAGGAGGAAAGTGAGCAAAGGGGATGGGAAGCAGGAAACAGTTGGACAGGGGATGCATTAGACCAGTGGTCCCCAACGCGGTGCCTGCAGGCGCCATGACGCCCGCCGGGGCATTTATGTGCACCCGTCTAGTGACCAGGGCCGGCTCGAGCCATTCTTGTGCCCCGGGCGCCCGGCGCATGCGCGGCCCCACCTCTGGCAGCTCCAAAAGGTTGGGGACCACTGCATTAGACTGTGCAGTAGTCTGCCAAGGGAGGAGGTAGAGGTTACATCATCTTGTTACCCAGTCCTGGAGGGGCTGTGAGGGAACAACCTTGCTGGGGCTGCCCTGAGATGAACAAGATACCTGTGTTCTATCTCTGAGACCTGTGTATTACTGCCTATGGGTTAGCATAACACACCACAGGCAATAGAAAGGACATCTCTGAACCATGGGCTGTGAGCAAGCTGCTACACACAGGACAGGATGCTGATCAGCCAGGTCATTGCATTGTAGCATTATTACTACTGCTCTGGTTGCCAGAAACTTGTGCACAATTTCAGCACATTTTCTACAAGCTTTCTCATGTATAAGGCAAGAAGGGGACAGGGGAACCAGAGTTTCTGAACACTGGACATCCCCAAAATGAGAGCCTGCAACACCCCAGCCTTCCTATAGATAATGTAACAGTGATCAGCTCCAGGAAATGTAATATCTCGGGTTCTTAGGTACACAGCAGCACTAGCGAGGGTCAAGCCTTCCCGCTGGAAATGCTGACCATTGTCCAGTTCACTTTTACTCTGAATCCAGGGCCCAGCACAGAAAAGATACCCAAGAAGGAAGCTCCAGCACCGGAGTAATTTACAATGGCATTAGACAAAGTAATGGAGAAGCCGGTGTTGGCACTAATCCCAAAGGAGGCCAGGTAGGTGAGAGGGTGCTCTCATTCAAGCTGCCCCTTCTAATGATCAAGAAGCTGTTTCAGGCATGTGCCACTGTTGTCTGCACAAGGAGGCTGAAGTGTGGGTGGGCTACAGAAGATCCTCCAGCAGGTCAGGAAGGAAGGAGTTGCAGCTCTTGCTGCCCACATCCTACCTGCTCTATGGAGGCCAAACGTTGGTCTGCTGCACTCCCCACGCGTCTCTCTTCACCAGCACTAAATGAAGTTCATTTTAAATTAATTTTCCACCTAGGGTTGCCAGGTATCTGGTATTGACCCGGACAGTCCGGTATTTGTGTCTTCTGCCGGTAAAAAAACAGAGAATACCAGACATGTAAAATGTCCGGTATTTTCTGTTTTTCTCGGACGGAAGACTGCTTGAGACATTCTTTCCCTGCCGCATCTAGTGTGGAGGGGGAAGCATGGGGATTTAAAGGGGCCGTGACATTTTTTCTGTGCGGTGGTTTTTTCTGTTTGTTTGGGTTTTTTTGTTGCTCAACCATTTTTTTTCTGCCATGTTCGGTATTTTTTGTGAAACTATCTGGCAACCTTATTTCCACCTGCTTGCACAGAGCTTCTCTGTGTCAGGGAAAGAATGACTGGGGAGTCCCTCTGATGCCCATCAATCTCAACACAGCATCTGATAGAGGGCTGGGAGAAGCTCTCTCGCCACATAGAGTGAAGAGCTCCACTGGTGCAAGGAGCAGGAGCCAGCGCAGGCAAATGAACATGATCTCCCTTGGCTGCATGGTAGGGCTGTGAATGTTTAACCGGTTAACTGGTGGTGGCTGGATCAGCTCCCCACCAGTCATGGGAAGGGAATTGCTTCAGCCTCAGGGGCGGGGGACCCGCCACAGACAGGGGCTGCTCTGGCTGGGCTACAGCAGCCCGTCTGGCGGGCCTGCGCTGGCCGGGCTGGAGCAACCCCTGCCTGCAGGGCATGCTGGCCGAAGTATCCTCTGGCTACGGCAGACCCAGGTGCCCCGCAGCCCCTACCTGCAGCACATGGGGGGGTGCTGCTGCAGCCCAGCATTGGGCAGAGGCCACTCCAGCCCTCCCATTTAATCAGTTAACAGGTTAAACAATGCTTAACCGGTTAACCAATTAAATGGGATTTTAATCCCCGTTAATCAGTTAAACGTTAGGTCAACATAACATTTAACCTGTTAACCAACTAGCGGGATCTCATGACTCCAGCCCCCAGCCTATGGGGCTCCTGCTTCCTCATGTGGTTTGGCCAGTTTGGCAACATCAGTGAATCCTGCGATTCTAACAGTTAGCAGGGAAGGGAAAGGAGAGGTGCTGGGACAATTTTACAGTGTGGGGAGGGGGGGGTGAGAATCATCGAACCAAACTCTTGAACCTGTCAATCACAGAAACCACTTCAAGCCATGGTCCGTATCCCGAGTTCGAGCACGCAAGAGAAAGCGTGGAGAAGCCCGGGGTGGCCTTAGACCAGCAGACAATCTGGCTTCAAGCCCTAGCTCTGCACTTCCTGTGTGAGCTGCGACAGGTCACTCACTTGCTATGCTGTGGTTCCCCGCTAGACAAGGGAAGAAATATTTAGCTGCTGTGAAGATTAACTCATTTGTGTCCATGGTATTTTGAGTCCCTTGGCTAAAGTGTGACATAGACTGTGGGTACAAAGCTGCAGATGCTGGTCACCCCAATTTCATGCAGACCAGCTGCAGCACCAAAGCCACTGTGTTTGTACACACACAGTATAGATAGTACAGCCTTTCTGCTAACATACACAGAGAGAGATTGGCAGTTTCTATTAGGATTTTTATGAACAATGTTCCCAAAGGATATCAAGAGGAACTTGCTTCCAGTAGAAAGGACCATGTGTTTGCATTTGGACGTGCCCCTCCCCATATAAGGGGCAATATGCATTTTAAAATAAAAACATGAATGGGGCAGAGGGTGATTTGCAAAGCCTTCTGCTCATGGAAGCATTTACCATTTGTTCTGAAGATCTTCACCAGTCTTTCTACTCTGATTCAAGGCTTGTCATCACCCCTCCCCTACACAGAAAAGTGCTGAACAGGGGCAAGAAAATGTAACCATTCCCCTCCAGGCAAGCTGGCCATCACTGGGTTCTATGCAGTCATGTACCCGGGTAGGTGGAGATGAAAGCCACTATCTCCATACCTAAGAGTTTTGGTCTCTGTATCACTGCGATCCAGACACTTTAGCCCATCTCGCCTTGAGTCTGGCAACACCAGAAGTGCACGAAGAAAATGTGGATCCCCTACCAGTCACCAAGCACACCAAGGTCACATATTATCAGTCTGTAGTCTGAATGTAAACAGGCACAGCCAGCATTGCACATGGCACATCAGTACCAGTCTGCAACTCCGCCAGGGCAAGACTGGACGTAATGCTGCTGGGCTGACCGGGAACTACCAGGTCCGAATCTGCAGCTGCCGACCCACCAACCACGATGGACAGGACTGCATCTGACTCCCGAAACTGTTCTTTGTTGGGGTCACTCTCCCGGGGGTTCTCTCCCTCTGCACTGTCCTTCAGCTCTGCCAGTGCCAGCTGGCTGGGAAGAGGAAGGCCCACCTTCCGCCGAGCTCCCCGCTTTTTCTGGGCCTTCCTGATCTGCATCTCTTTGTCCTTGGGGGAGTTCAGCCGACACTTGTGGTCCTTCATGTACTTCTGACGCGTGAAGCCTTTGCTGCATGTGGGGCAGCGGTACTTGTAGTTCCCAGTGTGCGAGCGCTGATGTTCCACCATGTGAGCCCGCCGACTGAAGGACTTGTTACAGTACTGGCACTTGTGGATCTTCATTCCTAAGTCAGGCCCAAGATGAGAAAAAGCTTAGTTTCTGGTCCCTACAGGGTGGGTGGACCCGTTAATCACACTGCAGTGGGACTGGATGGCTGTACCTGCTCTTCAAAGCAGGGCCATTTTTTAACTATTGCTTGGACAAAACAAGACAAAAATCCCCACCCAAAGCACTTTTTTGGTGCTGTTTTACTGCTTAGAATAATCAACCTCCTCCCCCAAGAAAACAGATTTTTTTCATTTTCTATTTTTAAAAATGTGCACATAAGCAGAGAATGTGTGTGGCAGGCTCGAGCCGGAAGTGGTTTGGAACCCTAATTTCAGGTTTGTTTCTGCCCCTAAAGGGAATTCTTAAAAGCTGAGCGATACACCATGAAAGCAGTTTCAGGAGAGCACAGTGAAAAGTGAAACGCGTGCTCTTAAACTTAAGATAGTTCTGGTTTAGGAACCATAAGGACAGTGAACTGATTTTTTTAAACTCTTTATTTTCATTGGAGGAACAAAGTGATGTCCCCCATCAGTTGCATCTTCGGTGCATACTCCATCTCGCTGCTCTGCTCAGGGCTCTGCACGTGACAGAGACAGGGGAGCGAGAGATCTACACTTGTGCTACTTCTCAGATAAGAACTGCAGAGCTCCTGGGAGTTAGTTTCTAGGAGTGTGGCTGGGGAACTCGGACAAACGCTCATCTGAATCCCAAGAGATTACTTTTGACATAGCAACATTATTGGGTATGAGGCAGACAGAGCATTCTAGCTATTAATATGCAAATGAGCACACCTAATCTCCTGGCTTTGCTTCCGAATGCCTATATCCTAACCTGGCCACACTGTTTATTATTTCTAGAGCTTCAAATGTGCATGGATCGGACACAGCTACAAACTGAACAAGGGCCAGGGGCTGATTGCAGAGTCAGTGAGTTACGCTATTAGTTTTACTGCACAGGGAACTCCTTATACCAGATTATGGAAAATCTCCTGTGGGAAGTGGTGGATGCCTCTTCACTTAAGTGACAGCCGGACAAAGCAGGAGAGTATCCTTCAGGGAAGAATCCTGCAGTGTCAGGGGAATGGAACGGATTGATTTCACAAGGGCTTTGGCATCTCTTGCTTCTATGGATTCTAGGACAATGTACTTAGGGGGTGGAATCAATGTAGACAAGTGTTATCCAGCAACAGTGCTGAAAAGGATAAGAGTTCTATTTATCACAGCCATAAAGGGGGGCTAGTAGTCCACTCACTTGACAGTTCTTAGGCATCTTACCCCTACTATTGCTCTGTTTGGAAAATAAAGCCAGAGGTGCCTGCTGGTCTCCTGTCCAACAGCACTTAGGTTGAACTGAAGCACCATTTTCATTCACAAATACGGGCAGCAAGGGAAAACCCACAGCGCCACTTACCCGAATGGGAGAGTATATGAGCTTTCAGCTTGTCTGGCCTGTTGAACTCTTTATTGCAGCCTGTGTGGTTTCTGTAAGAATAAACATCCATGTAACCAGCCTGAATTGGTTGGGGGATGGTGAGGACAGAAAGAGGTACATACATTTGCTCTCAGACACCATCCCTTACCACCCACATGCCACAGAGAGCTCTGGGTGTATCCACTGGGCATCATGACAAGGGCCCCACAATTTCAGCCTCCCGACTGTGCTACAGGGTGAGTGTGCTGCAATGTGGATGCACATGGCTTCCACTGGAAAGTCACAGAGAAGCAGCAGCAAAAGTGCAGGCAGAAGCAGCAGCAAAAGTGCTGCAAACTGAGTGGGTGGGGCAGGCCAGATCTCGGTCAAAGGTTGAAAGGCATTTTGAAACCTTCCCAAGTGCCTCATGCCCTAGACAACACCACCTTTGAGGGCAGAGCACATGGGATTTACTCACATTCAGGCACACACCTTCAGGTGAAGGGACTGGGCAAGCAAATGACAGAAGCTGGGATTGGACCTCGGGACTTGCTGGTTCCCAGCTCCCTGCTCACAATCACTACGGCATGGAGCCTCCCCAGAACGCAGTGAGTTGGTGCCACATGATAGGGACTGTCCATGCACTCTGAGAACCAATAACAGCCCTTTCACTGGGCAGATGAGGAAGACCTTATTTCCAAAAGACCAGTGGGATCTCAGGAACAAACAAAGGCAGCTTGTGCCTGACTGTTAGGGGCCACTTGGTACATACGAGAAGGGACATTTGTACTTCTTGAAAGGCTCATGGATCAGCATGTGGCGCTTAAGCTTATCTTTCCGGTTGAAGGCTGCATCACACACAGAGCACTTAAAGGGCTTTTCACCTGTGCAGGACAGAAGCACACAGTCAGGGACATACAGGCGGCATATGGCCCCAGAACTTCTCATTGTTCTAATAACACTTTAGTCCCTCCACTTGGACAGCAGCATCAGCCTCCACATTAGTGCTTGGTGATGTCCCCTGCTTTCCCAACAAGCTGGGTTACCCACTTCAGCGCAGGAACGTGACAGCCACGCCGTGGAAAGGAATTTCCTCTAGCTACATCTCTCCCAGTAGCAAAAGCATGACCTGTTGCTGATGAAGCCAAGTCCCACCCTGCCCCAAACGAGGGTACTTCAGGAGATTGCTCCTGGCCAGCATATTAACAGTGGGCTCCAGGGAGATGACTGTGTGAAAAGCCCAAAGGATAACACTCAGGGGAGGGAGCCCCGGTGACTATGACGGATCTCCATTTCCCTCCCCAAAGGGCATGTCCGTCTGCCACTTCTGAAGACAGCACAGCTTTTCCAACCTGCCAGCATCACTTGCCGCCCTGCTGTGATAAGGCAGGCAGCGGAATCACAGGAAAGCATCATCTTGCAGACCAATCAAAACAGAGGTAAGCCTGGAAAGGCAAATCCCCTCCAGCCCGCCCCCAGGGACTACTGCTCCCCAAAGAGAGAGTCCTCCATGCCCCCTCAGGCCCGAGCGTGACTAGTATGCCCTGATTCTGAAGGAGGACAGGAAAGCCCAAATCATGAGCCCAGGAAGTGGTGACACTTTCCCACTCCCACAACTATCTCTGAAGTTCCTCCCTGAAAGGCCCCATGCCAGCAACACTCACTGAGGCCAATGGGTGTATGGCTACAGCTCCCACTGAGTGCAGCTAGCCCCAGCAAGGCAGGAAGCCAACTGTGTGCTGCACTCCTGTTGCCCAGCTGGTACTGATGAGAGATCACCTCACTGGCTTAACAGCTAACACTGTCTCAGCAGCATGGTTCTACTCTGAACCGCAGCCGGCACCTATGGTTGTGCAATACACTACTTACTCCAGCCAGCACGCAATACTGACCCTTGCCCAATACCATCCGGACAGCTCTGTCCCTGGGGGATTCTTGAGAGAGAAAGGAGGCCCAAAGCAGCAGAGAGCATACGCACCGGAGTGGATGTGGGCATGCAGCTTGAGGTAGTGCTCCCGGCGGAAGAATTTCTTACAGATCTGGCACTTGAACTTGCCACCTCCTCCGTGCGTGGGCAGATGTCGCCGCAGGTACCTCTCACAGGGAAATACCTGTGAGCATGGAAAAGGAGGGGCCTGTAACAGAAGGGTTTGCCCCAGCCAGCTCTCTTCCGAGGCAGAGCCATTAAGGATACTTGGGGCCCAGGAGTTTGCCAGGGGTCAGATATTGGGGGTTGCTGAAGACTGTCAGTGCAAACTATGCACAGCACTCTGAAGAAAGGGCCTGCCCAGATTGGGCATAGCATTAATCCCTCCATTTTAGAGACCCAGAGCCTGCTGGAGTATGTGCAAGGGGTGTGGGATTTTACCCAGATAAAACTCAAGGAGCTATACTGCCCCCTGTAACAAAATCCCATAACAAGGCTCTCTGCTCAGGAGAGGAGGCCTGTAGAACCCCAGGAGGAAGACACAAACACAGCTTTAAAACAGCTCCAGATGCTAACGCAGCACAGGATGCAACCTCTGCAAACAGTGTTTGTAGCAAGAAGGAAATATCTGAGACGCTCGCTCTCTGCCCACTTCCTGGGGCTAGGACTGAGATCAGTTATGTGAGTTGTGTGACCAGAAGTGCCCATTGCACTTCGTACTAACATCATTGTCATCCCCACCGAACCTCGCCCACCACAGCACTTGGCCATTACAGGTGATATTTGTCACGCTGACATTATTAACACTTCATTACACACAGGGGAGCTAAAACCCACCAGTCCAATGGTCTGCTGATGACAATGCTACCAGTCCACATGAGAGCTAGGCAGAGAACCCTGGACTTCTAGCTCCCAGTGCTGCGCTCTAATTACTACGTTGCATTGCTTCTGCGTGGAGGCAATCTTAGCAACTCACAAACACAGAAGCAAAAACCGTTGCTGTTTCAAGCATGCGCCACATGTGTTTTCCTAGAGCAGCAGTCACAGGCTGCCAGCCCTGCCAGTTGGGAAGTGCCACATGGTCAATGGGAGACAGAGAAGAGACAACCCTCCATCGAGATGTAAAAAGCAGCATGCTAACCCTAGCGTGGGCACACCCTGGTGCAGAGAGCACCTGTCTCTTTGGGGGCAGCAGAGGGTACGTAAAGAAAGATGGGTTACTAACCATGCAGGGACTGTGTTTCCCCTTCCCGAGCTACCTCAGTACAAAGTGGTCACTCCTCTGAGATTGTTCCTGCCCCCATTGCAAGATTTTCAGCTCCTTAGCTATAAACAGAGGAGCAAGGGTCCATATTTTAATCTAGATTTTCAGACAAAGTGTATTAGATTTCAACACCCACAATTCTGCCCCTCAGCCCCTGGGGGAGATGTGATCAGAACGTTCCCAGCCAAAGGCTGCCCGGGTGTTTAGCTCCAGTCACACTATCAGGACAGGCTTGTCCTGACAGCCTGCATCCAAACCAGAAGTAACAGTGGGAGGGGCACACCGAGCGTTATCTGAATGAGACACAAGTGACAGTTTAGTGAGCTGTGGTGCTACAGGATATGTCAGCCAGGCTCAGTTCCTCAGTGAGGGAACAGCCTAATAGTCACAGTGGGGGCTGAAGGAGAAATCATGGAAACCCTAAAACAACCTTAAAGCTAGCCTCGCTCCTCTTGGCATCGCTGACTCTGGGAGAGGAGGCAAGCCAGCCTGATGCCCCGTACTGCTGTGCTGTGAAAGGATCGGATCCTGTGAGGTGCTGAGCGCCCTCCATTGTGAACAGATAACTGGGGTTCAGGATGCTCAGCCCTTTGCAGGGCTGGGGCTGAGGGGACAGAGTTCAGGGGATGTCAAGAAAAATCAGAGAAAAGTTCATTGATCAGAACACGGCCTCCTTCCTTTCGAGAAGTTCTAGAGGACCTGCCAGTCTGTACTGAGGTAGGAAGTAGGGATGCAAAATCCTATTTAATTGGCTAATTGGTTAAACATATTGGTTAACCGATTAAAGGGGGGCGCCCAGCTGGGCTGGAGCAGTCTGCCCCGGCTGCCGCTAGGCTGGAACACCTCCCCTCTCCGCTGCAGGCAGAGGCTGCTCCAGCCCAGCCACAGCAGCCCGTCTGCAGCAGGCCTCCTGCTGGGCTGGAGCAGGAGTTGTTCCAGTCCCAAAGGTTAACCTTAACCTGTAAGCCTCCCCCATTAAGGGTAAGGCATACTGGCTAACAGGCTAACCCTTCCATCCCCTAGAGGGAAGGGAGAAGAAAGGGAGACAAATTCCCAACCCCCCTCAGAAACCCAAACATCTCTTCAGGGACATCTGCACAAAGCCCCACCCACCTTCTGGCAGTGAGGGCAGGGGAAGTTGTGCGTGGCTGTCTGCAGATGGTGCTCCAGCGCTTCTGGGGTGGAGTATTTATTTACACACTTGACACACCTGAATGAGGAGAGACAGGAGCAAGCATGTGAGAGAGAACTAGCCAGGGCAGTCATACCACACCCTCCCCCTGCAGCATTATTCTCCAAGTACCTCCTCTCTTCAGTTCTCCCAATGTTTGGTTAGAAAGAGTAACAAAAACACACAGTATTCTGGTAACAGAAATAACCTCCTTTCCGACCCCAATCCCATGAGTTTTCAAATCCAGATTTCCACTTGATAGTTCCTGCTAATTTAAGAATCCTTCCCCTACACCATTACAAGAAATACAGAATGTGGGGGAAATCAAACCTTAACAGCACCCAGCTCTCATAGACAATAACTTGTCTCTTAGCTCCCGATGAATCCCAACCTCTCTAAAAGCACAAGGACGACTAAAAATTACATGTCTTTCTCAGGAGCAGCAGTCACATAATATAACGGCACCTAAATCAGTGTTCCCTGTAATATGAGTGCTTGGGCGGCCACTCAGGAGAGATTCTGGTGCCACCCAACTGATTGGCAGTGCGCTCGCAGCTGGCAGCATGTGTTTCTACTGTTGTGCACATCTGCACATGCCTTAGTGCACATAACAAAATGTGTTCCACACATGAATGGAAAAACTAGAGGGAACATTTACACACTTGCAGGGGCAGGCTGCCAGCAGCTTGTGCCCCAGGCGGAATGTGCGATCGGCGCCCCCGCCTCCACAACCCTCAATGGCGTGACGTCATCATTGGGCGCCCCGTTTAACGCGGCACCCTAGGCGACGGCCGAGTCGGCCTATACGCACGGGCCTCCCCTGCACACTTGATACACCCAATCCAGGAAAATCTCCCAGATGTATTCCAGGAAGTCACTGCACTTCTTAATCCACTTCAGTGGTCATCAACCAGTCGATCGGGATCTACTGGTAGATCTTGAAGCCTCTGACAGGTGATCCTGACTAGTTTGGTCAAGAGGCTACCAAGTGCTGCCACTTCAGCTGCCCCTTCCTCCACTGCTGCGCCTCTCCTGCCCTTTGCCTTGCAGCTGCCCTTCCCTGGCAGCCTCCTGCTTGCTGTGCAGAGCAGGGAAGGGAGAGGAGGGTGCTTATGTCAAGGTGCCGCTTCTCCTCCTGTATTCTATCTCCACAGAGCAGAGAGGGGGCACAACAGGCTTGGGATGGAGGGAGTTTGCTGGCTGCTTTTGAGAGTGGTGAAGGGCCAGGGCAGGGGTGAGCCTGCCTTAGCCCCACTGCACCACCGCCCAGGAGCCACCTGTGGTAAGCAGTGTCCAGCTGGAGCCAGCTCTGATCCCCTGCCCCAGTCGTGAACCCCCCTCCTGCACCCTAACCCCCTGCCCCAGGCTCAGCTCAGAGCCCCTCTCACACTCCAAATCCCTCAGTCCAGAGGTTCCCAACCTTTTCCAGATGAGGACCCATTTTGACAATTCAGGAAGACTTGGTGACCCAAGGCAATTCAAAAATGGGGGGAAGCGGGGGGCAGTGCTGTAACTAGCTAATTTTGCGCCTGAGGCAAGAACATAAACTTGTGCCCCCTCCGGTTTATATATTCATAGTAGTTATTTCATAAAAAAAACTGAAAATACATTAATAATAAAATAACAACACTACATTTATTTGAGTTGCGGTGGGGGAAAGACACTTATCCCCCTCCCCGCCCCCCCGGCTTAAACCCCACACTCAGAGGCTGGAAGAGTCACACGCAGGGGCTGGAGGAGTCACACGCAGGGGCTAGAGAGGCTGGGGAGCTGGAGGGCCTAAGAGTCACACTCAGGGGCTGGAGGAGTCACACTCAGGCTGGGGAGCTGGAGGGCCTGAGAGTCACACTCAGGGGCTGGAGGAGTCACACTCGGGATAGAGAGGATGGGGAGCTGGAGGGCCTGAGAGTCACACTCAGGGGCTGGGAGTCTCACACTCAGGGGCCTGAGAGTCACACAACAAAGCCTACTACCGCTGAAGACGACAATGAGACTGTTGTGGAATGGTCACGTTTGCCTGGACACAGCTCCCAAGCCCCCTGACTATTTGCTGTGATTAGTTCACCCAGGTAGCCACCTTGTGCTCCATATGGAAATACAGGAAATTCCAACAGCCACATTTGCACCTTGGCACTTAAACCCTCAGACTCACAAAGTGTTTGGCCACAGTAGTGAGGCAGCAGGGCACTCAGCTATGCACCGAGGGTGCCCAGTGTAACTCCAGAGGCTGAGAAATGAGGTCCCCCATGCTTCCCTCCTGTCCTTTCAGCTCTTGGTCTGAGAGCACAGGCACAGCCTGAAACACGAGGCTGTCACTCTGTCCTACCACGCCTGGTAACCACTGCTCTGAGTGCTACCGTACTTGTACACGGCCACCTCCTTCTTGGGACTGTGCTGGGGCAGCAGGCTGTGGGAGTACTGGTGGACACCCAGTTCATACAGGAAGGGGAAGTCCTTGCTGCACAGGTGGCAGCGGTAGCTCAGCTCCTCCTGGTGGTTCTTGATATGTTCTAGAAAGGACTCCAGCTTCTGGAATGTCTGAGCGCAGCTTTTCACCACACACTTGTACACCTGGAGGAAGAGCCGGGGGTTATGGGAGGAAGGGAGAGCCACTAGAGCGATGCCATTGGGGATAAACACAGTGCAATGCCCCTACCAACAGCTGCCATACACTCCAGCAGGGGGTTGACACTCCGGTCCCTCTGTGCTCACACAGCAGGAAACCCAGTTGTCTCCAAGCCCAAATGGACTAGAGCCACACAGTCACACACGCAGTAACTGCCAGATGGGGGCCAAATGCGGGGAGCTCTTCTTCCAATAGGCAGCCAAGATTCTGGGAGCATGCAGCCTCGACTTTATCACAGCTGAGGCCAATGGGCACCCACAAGCAAAGCAACAGCTTCAACAGGTAAATCCAAACGCTCCTTACCCCACCCCCTGAGCACTGTAAACATCTAAATCTGTGGTCTTGGCCAGTAAGTGGGACAGGCCAGAGAAAGGAGGCTAATAGGAATGGAAATAAGACCATGTGGTTCCATAGGCAGCTACTCCACAACTCGATGGCTGCTGGCCATTTTAAAAACGTTCTGGGTTTGATTTTTCCTGCTCTCCCTGGCTGCCAACTAGCCCACTTCTTGGTTTATTTCTTCCAGGCAACACAGCAGGACTGGGGCTCTGCGGGGAGCTGCTCTTTCCCAACCAGACTACCAAAGGAGAGCCAAGGAGCACAATGCAGCAGCTTTCTGACACGAATGCACTTGATGACAAGAGCAGCGAGCACTGTGTAAAGACAGACATCTCCTTGTACCAGGGAGAACCTGCCTCAGAAGCTGCCAGGTTCATTCCACATCTACCTGACCCTCACTGATGATTAGAGCAAGGACACTTGGAGCAAACTAACATCTCGGTCTGATTATCCACAAGGGCCCCACAAGCAGGAGTGTTCCTAACAAGTCACTCACCTGCTCGTTCTTGTGCTGTGTCATGTGCGACTTGAGCTGGAAGTAGGTGTTGAACTTGCTGGGGCAGAACTGGCACTGGTAAGAGCTATCAATCAGGACCACCTGCTTGGCTTCCAGTTTGCCAGCCTCACTCTCTTCTGTCGGGGCCACGGCCTGAGGCTGCCGGGGAGAGTTCCTAGAGGCCTGGCTTAAGCCTGAAGGAACAGACAGAGGCACATAGAGAAAGACAAATCAAAGTATCCTGAGGTCAGTTTCTGAACAGCTCTGACCAAGGCTCTGACACACCCGGCTTTGATTCCTGGGCCAGCCTCTTGCTCCAATCCCAAGGGCCAGTTCTGTGGGCTAAACAACTCAATTCCCCAAACCTTTCCTTTACAGCAGATTATCAAGGGCCCTAATTATTCTGGCTGCCCTTCCATTACCCACTAGTCTTACCTGTCATGCTTTTGGCTGTGTGCCCATTGTCTCATTGAAGAGAGCTCAACAGGTCCCTGACAATCTAAGGCCATATTCACTCCTCCTTTAAGGAGGTCAGTGCAGGAGATGAGAGGCAACAGCTAGCCAGTTATTCATCCCTGATTCACTAGCTGCCTAGCTTCAGTGCACATTAGAGCAGCCCCAAGACTTCTGTAACTGTATACCCTACAGGACCATACACACCCACTGAGAAAAACACAGCTGAGTCATGCTCCACTCCACCCTCCATACCATGGTTTGGGGGGAGCTTGTATAAGTGTCAGCTACACCACTAGACGCCAGCTCAGAGCTCCTCCACACTAAGAGCATTCTGAATTGGCCTGGTTACGTTGACCATATATCCCATTTTGGCCAGGGCAGGCCCTTTTTTAAGCCTTGTCCTGGCTGTCTTGACTTTCTGACAAAGGTAGGCATTTGTCCAGTTTACTCTTGTCAACTTGATCAGTTGGTAGGAGCAAACAGGACAAATGGACACTTTTGGTAGAAAAGTGGGGGTATGGAGGAACATGCCAGAGGACTTGGGGACAATGGCGATGCCAGCCCTTTGCAGGGGGCAAGGGCAAGGCTCAGGCAGTGGAGAGGCAGGGTTCAAGCAAGCAGCAACACCAGCCCCAGCTCCACACAGGGGACAGGCAGGACTTGGGCAAGCAGCAACACCAGCCCCATGAGGGGGAGGGCAGCCTGGGCCAGTCCCACACTGTGTTCTGTTTTCCCTTTAGGAGCTATGGTCACCCTAGGCCGGTCAGACCAGTCTTCACCACTGAAAGCAAAGCCAAAGAGCCAGAGCCCATAGGATTACATTGGTCCACATGTCTGATCTCTGCATTAGTCTACTAGAGGTTGCTGAACACTCAGTTTCTAGAGGGTGGCAGCACTGGCATTAACTCTAGAAGCTACCATGAGAGGGACATGGATGGGAAGGAGCTGGGGGAATGAGGAGTGTTCAGAGATCCTGGAAGTGATGTTCTGCCTTCTAGAAGACAACTGCCAAGGGCAGCACACCTGTGTTCTCCTCGTCCTCCTGCTGGTTGGGGTTCAATGCCATGACCTGTACCGTGATGGAATTGCGTGAGATGGTGCACCCGAGCCCTGGTGGCCACACCTTATGGGTCTGCATGTGCTTCTTCACATTGGACTTCTGCGCAAAGGCTCGGCCGCACACGATGCACTGGAATGGCTTCTCACCTGTGTGGCTGCAGGGCAGAGGGCAGCACATCAGTGGTGATGCAGGACAGGAGCTAATGGCCTGTAAGCATGGGTCACAAGGGGCAGCTGTCCCACGAATGAACTAAGAATCTTGCTGCTTGGCAGATTAATCCCTGGGCATCTCCAGCAAAGGGCTAGAAAGCTGTTAACTGATGCACTGGATTTCGTGGGCAAGCAGGAGAAACAGGCCTTTTATGGTGCAGGAAAGTCTGGGGGTGGGAAGGAGCTATGCAAGGCAGTCTGAACAGTCATCATCATGTTTTTCCATCTTTCCAATAAGACACTCGACCATCATTGTTTGGCTTAGAAAAAAACCCTTTCTTCTGCTCCAGCATCAGGGGGACTGGACTTTTTCTTGTCCCCCCAATTCTGCCTCCATGCTGGCGAGAGGGGAACCCCATCTTCTTCTCTCTCTTTCCCCAGCCCCAAATTACAGGGATGGAGATCTTTCTGCTCTCCCTAGGCCCAGAAACCACTTCTGATGCTTGGTGGTTGTGATGATTCCCCTCCCCCCCATACTTGATGAAATTACCTTATAAATATAAATATGCATAACTCAGAGATGCTTCATAACCTCATGCAACTTACCAGTTTGAATGGTACAGTCTGCTGGATCTGTGTATCTTATTTGGGGGCAGGTATCATTCTCGTATGAAAAGTTAGAAATATGAGGTGTGAAATTGTTTGTGGTTTTACATTTTGAATGTAAGCCCGAACTGGTGCACCCGAAACCCTTAATGACAGGGTGAGCAACTTAACAACTTGAAAACAGCCTTGTTTGTCCTTTAAGTCTAAGCAGTGGTTGGTTTTAGGAAGATATGTCACCATACTACCTGGTTGACCAGGTAATTTTCTATGGAAGGGGGGGAGGTAGAGAACAAAACATTCTGGCCCAGTGTTTCTCAACTTTTTTTTTTTTGTATAAAGTACCCCTTTAAAAAAAAATTATAAGTACCCCCTTTTTAAAAAAAAATTGTAAGTACCCCAATACATACAGTTTTCAGACACACAGGTTTTTTTCTACCATTGCAACACATTTGTTTAAACAACTTAATCACAGCCAGGCGGGTGATGAAATTTTGGGGTGTAAAAGTACAAAAATAATAAAGCGCTGTAAAACTTAAAACAAAATTTCAGTTTTCTTCAAATTTCAGTTGTGTTGATGTACCCCCCAGACTTCTCTCGAGTAGGGCTACTCGTACCACTGGTTGAGAAACACTGTTCTGGACCAAGGAGAATCTGTATAAACAATGGGAAGCTATCTGTTCTTTTGTCTCCCACTGGCCTGGGGAAGGGCCTGGCCCATTAAGATACAAAAGAAACAAAGGGAACCCCCAACTCAGTAAACAATCATCTTTGACCTGAAGACTGGCCTGAAATAAGGACAAGCTCTTTAGGGTAAAGAACTGCTTGTAATACGTGTTCCAGTGAATTAGAACCAGCTATGCATTTTCATTTTAATTCTGTAATTTACTTTGCTCTGTCCGTTTTCACTTGCAATCACTTAAATCCTACTCTTGCTCCACTCATCTCAAGAAGTAGGTTATGCCCACGAAAACTCATGATCCTATATATTTTTTGTTAGTCTCTAAGGTACTACAGGACCACTCGTTTTTTAAGTTACAGACTAACACAGCTACCCCTCTGAGACTTTTAAATCCTAGTTTCTACTTAATAAAGTCACCTATGTATACTGTCAAGCCCAGCGTAAACAACTGTTACCTGGGGGAGCAATCAGTGTGCATATTCTCTATTTCATTGATAAAGAGGTCATGACCTTTCTTCCTCATGACCTTTGTTTGTGTGAAACTTTTATTCAGAGAAAGACTGATTTACTGGGGGGGGTTGATTCCTTTTGGGGGCAGGATTCCTGAGTGCTGTGCCTCAGAACTGCATTCTGCCAGAGCTGAAGGGTTCAGTGTCTGCACTGCAATTTGGGAGGCAGTAACCCCCACTTTGTGCCTTGTCTGGGGGAGACCAGAGAATCTGCCCCAGCAGGACAGGGTGGTGGGGAGCCCCAGAGAGCAGGAAGGTCAAGGCATAATCAGCACACCAGGGAATAGTCCCAAGGGGTCATCTGTGACCGCACCCTGTCACAGTGGTCCCCACAAAAGGGGCCCCAGGATGGACATGGAGTTTAAATGACTCCTGCTAGCTGCTCATCAAGCTTTTAAATCTTTGCTCAGAGGCTGAGACTAGAACTGGATTTCTGCTCCCAAGGGTGCAGGGCAGCTGGAAAGATGAAGGTGCTCAGGCATCCAAGTAATAGGCACTGTAGACGTTCTCTTCAGCCAGTGAGCAGAGGACTCCAGAAACAGCTCATACTCAAAAAGAAGATGCAATTTCCTACGCAACAACAACCCACCCCACTCAGCCATCCCTGTGGATCTGGTTAGCAGCTCACCATTACCTTCTGATATGCTGCTGCAAGTCAAAGTTCTTGGTGAAGGCCTTGTCACAATAAGTGCACTTCAGTTTGGGGGATTTAGGTTTCCCTGAAACAGAAAGATGCACAATGGGAATTAGCTCTCTCACTTCAGCTGTATTCGGGACCAAAGAACATTTGATGGGATATGGCTGACCACAAGAGTTTGTCCCTCAGGACAATAATAGGTGCCAGTCCTACCATATATGCCCAATATGGAGGATTATAGACTAGTACAGGAAAATGGCAGTCTAACAGCTTGGGTGTATCTATGTTTCAAATTGCTATCTATCCTGGTCTGAGTATAGTACTGCTTGTGCAGCATTGTAAGAGTACACTGCTATCCGTTTATTAACAACGTCTCAAGAGCTTCCAGTCTAAAAGTGCAATGCAATGGAGACAGTGGGCTAGGGGTCGAGCAGGGCTGGCCAGAAGGTGACCTACCTTCTTGCAGCCCACTGTCGTTTTTGGACTGTCTGTTTTTGGAGGTCGAGGTGGAATCAAAACTTGCCACGTTTCCTCCGGCCACAGTGGTCAAAGGAGCAGCAGTGCTAGTGCTTTTGGGTTTGAAGCCCTGCTTCCCTGGGCTGTACACTGGAGGGGAGGGATACACAGGACTTTCCACGCACTGGCTTGGCACCTGGAATAATGCAATCACCAATGAGAATTTACTTACTAATTCTGTGCCACGTGCAGCCACCTCCCCCGCATCACTTCTGACACGTCTAACGGGAGAAGTTGCCATACCAGATCATTAGTCCATCTAATCCAGGCTTCTGCCTAGCTGGACCAAACCTCTGCTCCATTAATCTCTCTCTAACAAAAATGGAGGCTAATCCAATGCACGGGGCAGCTCAGACTGAACCTTGCCATGAATTAGCAAGAGCATAAACTCTCAAAACAAAGAGCTAGCTAGTCTCCAGTTAACTCCTGAGCTGATCACCCTCAGCCTGGTTTGGATTCAAAACAGTGACCTGGAGGCAGAAAGCGCTATCACCGGTTAGCAAGCCCATGGAGATTTCTGAAGGAAGTTCTGCTGAGCAGATGCATTACACACAGGAACAATGTTACTGGCGAGGTGAAATGAATTGTTAGTAAAGCAGACCGAGTCATCAGTGTGGAGTAACACAGTTTGAGACCTTTTCTAAAACGTGCCCTGCAAAAGTGATGTCAACCCATATACAGGTTGGACCTCTCTGGTCCAAGTATCATCAGGACCTGTCCAGTCCCGAACAAGAGAATCAGCTGGACAAGGGGAGGTCTCCTGCCACTGGCCCACAAGCCTGTCACCTGCTGCTGGCAGGCTGCCCCAGCAGGCAACTCTGCCTCACCTTGCCCCCACCCCAACCTGGCTGGGCTGCTTGCCTAGCTACTGCTGGCTCCCTGGGCTACACAGGCTCCAGCTCCTGCCACAGGGCTCCATTCCCGTGCAGCTGGGAGCAGCCGTGGAGCTGAGGATCCAACCCTGGCCCTGCGCAGCCCCAGACTGGCCCCATACAGCCAGGGGAAGCCGTGGGGCTCCAGCCCTGGCCCCACACAGCCAGGGGGAAGCTATGGGGCTCCGGCCCTGGCCCCGCACAACCAGTCCTGCACTGCCCCCAGCCGGGCTGCCCACTTTTACATCCTGCCTGGTTGGCTCTCCTGCCCTTAGGCTCCTGGGCTCTCTGCTCCAGGAGCATCCGTGGTCCTGCTGGACCACAGATCTTGCCTAACTAGAGAGTCCCAGATTTTGGAGGTACAACTTGTACATCGATAACTCAACTCCACACCAACTGAAAAGGGCATCTAGAGAAGTCTGGCATGTCCTCTCCTATCACATACGCTACAGTTCCATTTCAAGGTCCCAAGTAACATGGCTGCGACCATCTCCCCTGACAGACTATTTAGCTGCCTGATGAATCTCTACATTAGGATATTTTTTTCTGATCTTCAGACTAGCTTTCCTATGCTAAGTTTCAGCCCACTACTCTTAACACGATCCCTTTGTGACATCTCTGCCTTCCCAGCTTGTATCTCTTCCAGTTCTCACAGGCAGTTGTAGGAAATTCCCCCATCCCCTTAATCACATCGACATGTGTTTAGCTCTTTTAATCTCTCCTCATAAATCAATCCCTCCAGCCCCTTACTCCTTTCTCACTTTCTTCTCATTCCCTTCAGCTTGTTGACATTTTCCTATCATTACTTCCCACATAGCAAATACTCGCTGATTGCAGGACAAGCTAACACATCTTTCCCTGACACTATGACAAACTGCATTTCTAATCCAGCTGACTCACAAGAAGCATCTTCTCCACAGCTTGTGAAATGGGCTTGCAGGAGTCTTAAGTGTCATGTACCAGTCTGAAGGCAGAGCAGCGTCTGAGGAACAACCCCTGGCCATGGTTGCAGAACAAGGCCAGGGACATGGCTTTACCTCTATGGGCGGATAGGGCTGCATTCCCAGCGTCTGTATCTCCACTGTTCCATTTCCTGCTATGGGAGCAGGTGTGCTGTACACTTCCACCACCCGACTACCACCGGTGCTGGGCTGTCCTGGTGCTCCCAAGCTCTGGGCGGGAGGAGGTGGAGGCTGAGGTGGGGGAGGTGGAGGAGGCGGCGGAGGAGGTGGGGGCTGGGAAAGGTACCCAGCTCCAGTGTGCATACTCAGGCTGCTCTGAAAACCGGAACAAGAGACAGAAAAGACATTGAAAACACAACACAGGTCCAGCAACCTCCAGATGGAGCTGCAGAAGCCTCACTCATGACATTTATATTTCATTGTCAGATAAGCAAAGCAAACTCTGGGCACAATGCATCATCACTCCTCCCCGTACCTGAGCTCTGCCGTTAGTTTGGAGAAGGTGCCCATACACCAGCATCAAAGCAGCTCTCTGAATTGTGCAGCCAGAACTCTTGGCTCATTCTGCCCACTGGGGACTCAGTCTGCTTGGAAAGCGCATTCCCCTTACCTGCACAGAAGGCTGCACCGTGGGCATTGGTTGGTCCAAGGACGTGAAAGCAGACATGGCTGACATCAGCACCTCATCACTAACTAAGATATTCCCCTGCACAAGCGTCTGGATCAGCGGAGATGGGGGAACCGTGATGTACGTGGAAATTTGCTGAAAGAAGAAAAAACGGTGTTGGGGCTTGTGACTCACACTGGCCCTAGGAGAGGGCTGGGGAAGCAGCTGCGGCATTTAGCAGCCAATTAAGGCCCAGGTGGGGCTGTATAAATAGAGGCTCCTGGAGAGGAGGGAAGCAAACACTCGTGCTCCAGTTGTGGAGCAGAAAGGACCTGGCAGCAGGTAGGCCTAGAGCGGGTACTTGAAGCACAGAAGTACTAAGGAAAGGCAGGCAGAGCTGGGGAGCTCTGGCCAGCCAAACTCCCAGGCTGAGGCCTTCCTCTCAAGGCCTGAGGGTACTAGGGAGGCAGCCAGGGCAGCAGAAGGCAACAGATCCACCCCCTTGCCAATGAGGATTGGCCATTTCAGACTGCAGTTTGTCCCTGGGGCAGGGGCTAGATGAAGACTGGCGGGGGCAGACACTGAGGCAGGGTGGGCATAGGGGATTTTGGAGTCCCTGGGAGGGGAGGACCCCAAAGTGCAGGGGCACTGCCACAGGGCAGTATTGCAGGGAAGGGCACAGTGATCCGGGAGGGACTCAGGGCCTGCAGTAACTCAGACACGGGTCAACAGGGGGTGCTCCAATGCTAATGAGCTAATTCCCGAGAAGACCAGCGCAAGGCTCAATGCTAGAACAAGAGAAGTAAGTTTGGCCAATGGACTGAACAAACCTCTGAAATGGCCAGAAACACAACAAGGGTGTGCTCTTTGCTAAACCGAGTCTGCTATCTCTGGTTCTCTTCAGTCAATTGGACACTACTATTTGTACCTTCACCTCTGAATCTATCCCACCAACCTGTAACAAACAGGAACCACACTGGCACTTTTCACAAAAGCAAGGGCTAGGCCTTCCAATGCTCTACTTCAAAAATAATTATTTTGGGGCAGGTCTCTGGCCTGTGCTGAACAGGAGTCACACTAGATGATCCCAGTGGTATCTTAGATTCTATGGATGAACCAGCCCTGGGAGAGGCTCACAGGACTGGAGATGAGATAGGGAGCTGGCTACTGGTTTACAATTCAAAGCACATTTGCTGAATGCTGTAAGTAGGTGATGTGGAGAATTCAGAAAGGCCAGAGACCAGATGGCCAGGAAGACAGTACTTCCTTCTCACCCCTAGAGGTACTCCCCTCAGGTCACAGTTGGGATACACGGGGAGTGACAGCATGGGGGAAGATTGTGCTCACACTGTCCCAGTTCTGTGGTTAAAGGGAGGACTGATGCCTCCAAAGTCAGAGGAGGCTTCCAAAGTACTAAATTAACTTTAAGAGGAAAACCATTTTTAAATTACTGTAGAGTTCCATCTTTTTGGTTGATTTGAAGCACAGGAAGTGTGCTGAGTGGATCAGGGGACACAGGAGAACAGCTGCATGGATGCAATTCTTGCTTATGGAAAGTTCTGGGGAGGGGGAAGATTCTGTTTGTTTAATTCCAGCAAGGATCTTCTCACCAGACAGGACACAGCAGGGCTGTGTGTGAAACCTGGGAGCTGAAGGAACCAGGAGCAGATCCAGAAATGAGGATCCAGCACCCCTCTCACCATGTATGGGAGCCAGATGGTGGGAGTGAGGCTTGCTCCCACCACCATGTGCAGAAAGCAGCAGCTTATTGTGTAGGAGCAGGCAGGCTGAACAAACCCACAATACTATCACCTCCAGCTAGAACCAACATTCATAAAAGGAATCCTAGAACAAGTGGACACATGGATGAACTGAGGGGAACAAAAGAATAGCACAGGCATATACAGTAAAACCTGTGTTATCTGGCACGCTCGGGGATTAGGGCATTCTGGTTATCTAAAAATTCCGGTTATTTGAGGGCCCCATCAACCTAGGAAAAACCAATGGACAATAATAGTAAAACTCAAATTTTTAATATTGATAGTTTTGTAGCATGAGGCAGTTGGTCTCACATTTCTATTTTGAGTTAAAGATGATTAGTACTTCTTAAATAAAAAACTGTTAAGCCAATCATGGTGAACCAAGCCAGGCCTGTGCGCCTGAAGATGTGACAGTACTGTGGCCGGGGGCAATGCAGGTTAACAAAGTTTTCTGGTTAACAGAATGCCGGATAACAAAGGTTTCTCTGTATGGGGAAAAATCAGACAGGCTAAGGCACAAAATGAGTTACACCTAACAAGGGATATAAAAGGGAATAAGAGGTTCTTTAACTATATTAGGAGCAAGGAGAAAGTGAAGGAAAGGGAAGGTCTTCTACTCAGGGGGAAGAAGAGCTAATAACTGATGAGGTCAAGATGACTGAGGTGTTCAATGCTTATTTTACCTGTTTTCACTAAAAAGGTTAACGGTGACCACATACTCCACATAATTAATACCAACAAGGGGAAAGGAACATGAGCCAAAAGAGGGAATCAACAATTTAAAGAATATTTTGATACATTAGATGTGATCCAGGCAGCAGAGCCTGAGGAAATTCATTCTAGGGTGCTTAAGTAACTCGCAAAAGTAATCTCAGAACTACTAGCAATTGTCTTTGAGTATTCCAGGAGGATGGGTGAGGTCCCAGAGGCCCGAAGAAGCACAAACATAGTACCCATATTTGAAAAGGGAGACCAAAAGGACCTGGGGAATCATAGACCAGTTGGCCTAACTTCAATATCAGGAAAGATGCTGGAAAAAATGACTAAACATTCCATTGGTAAGCACCTCCAGAAAAAAAAGGTTATAAAGAAGAGCCAGCACTCAAGAACAAATCCTTCCAACCAATGTAATTACCTGCTTTGACAGGGTTACTGGCCAAGTGGCTGGGGGGAAGCAGACAACATTCTATATCCTGATTCTGGTAAGGATTTTGACACAGCTCTACATGACATTTGCATAAGCAAATTAGGGAAATATGATCTAGATGAATTTATAAAGTGAGTGAAAACTGACTAAAAGAGCAGGTGGTTCACTGTCAAACTTGTAGGACATATCTATTGGGGTCCCCACAGGGGTCAACCTTCGGTCTGACCCTATTCAATATTTTCATTACTGACAGGATTGTGGAGTGGAAAGTATGCTTATAAAATCTGTAGATGAACCTAGCTGCGAAGTGTTGCAATTACTGTGGAGGACAGGATAAGAATTCAAAAGGAGCAGATAAATTAAGCATTGGTCTGAAATCAATTAAATGAAATTCAATAAAGACACAGCAAACTACTTCTTAAGTAGGAAAAATCAAATGCACAGCTACAAAATGGGATGTAACTGGCAAGGTGGTCATAATGCTGAAAGGATCTGGCAGGTTTAGTGGTTCACACATTCAGTATGAGTCAATAATATGGTGAAGTTGCTAAAAAGGCTAACAACATTCTAGGGAATATAAGACATAAGTAGTAACTATCCAGCTGTACTTGGTTCTGCTGAGATCTTAGCTGGAGAGTACTGTGTCCAATTCTGGGTGCCACATTTTAGGAAAGGCATGGACA
Organism: Rafetus swinhoei; assembly: GCA_019425775.1. Lineage (NCBI taxonomy): Eukaryota > Metazoa > Chordata > Testudines > Trionychidae > Rafetus > Rafetus swinhoei. The sequence goes on from CM033426.1 coordinate 33,631,140, forward strand.
AATTGTAGAGAGCCAAGAGGAGAGCAACAAGACCAATAAAAGGTTTAGAAAACCTGACCTATGAGAAAAGGTTAAAAAAAAATTGAGGGTGTTAAATCTTGAAAAAGGAAAATGGAGGAGGTACCCGATTATAACAGTCTTTGAAAACATTAAGTACTGTTATAAAAGAACTACAGGTTGGACTTCCCTCGTCCAGCACCCTCGGGACCGGACTGATCCCAAACGAGGGGATTTGCCGGACCTGTGGAGGTCCCTTCCATCATGGCCCATGCTGCCCCTGGCAAGAGCTCCAGCCCAGCGCCACTGGTGCCTGCCCAGGCTGGAGCTCCGTGGCTGCCACTGATGGTCAGAATGCCATGGCTAGGACTGGAATTCCACGGCTGCTGCTTCTGGCCAAAGCTCAACAGCTGCGGCTGCTGGCCAGAGTTCGGTGGCTGCTGCTGCCAGCCCCTCGCTACCGCCCAGCCATGGGGGCTAGAACTCCCTCCTGCATTGCCCGCCCCACTGCATCCCGTCCTCCCAACACCAGACTCCTGGCTGAGTTACCACATCCCCCACTGCTCCTACCCCACGGCCCGACCTCCCTATATCTGGCCTCTGTGGTCCAGGAACATCCATGGCGGACCATGGATGTTGCCGGACCAGAGAGTCCCGGTTAAGGGAGGTACAACCTGTATGAGCAATTGTCTTCTGTGTGCACTAAAGGTAGGACAAGAATAATTGATTTAATCTGCAGCAAGGCAATTTTAGGTTAGATAACAGGAAAATCGATCTAACTGTACAGGTAATGAAGCTCTGGAATAGGTTTCCAAAGGAAGTTGTGAAATCCCCATTGCTGGAGGTTTTTCAGAAGAGCTTTTCTTGGTCCTGCCTTAGTGCAAGCAGGGACTAGAAAGGAGCAGCTCTTGATGACCTCTCAAGGAACCTTCCAGCTCTACCTTTCTGTGATTCCATAATAAGAGATTAAGCTCTTTATTGAACCGCTGCTCAAGAGCAGATACCTTTCTTGCCCTCCAAAGTCAGAGACCCCCACGCATGCTGTGTAGCTACCTGTCGACTGGCACTCGGCGCCTGCTGCACGGACGTGATGGATGGAGTGTACACGCTGTTGGTAGCCAATGAGACAGTGGCCAGTGAAGGGGTGTTTCCCTGGCATTGCTCCCTCTTGTGGGTCATGAACGCTGGGAGTGAGTTGAACTGCTTCTTACACTTCCCACACAGGAACACATCCTCATCATCTGCAATCAGAAGGGCATGGATCATTGCTCTTCCTCCTCCGACAACGGAGCGAACTTCAACTACAGTTAGGGTCAGAAAAGGGACAGTACAAAGGGAGCCTTCCTGCTGTTAGCCCTGCAGAGCTGTCAGAGCTAGGAGAGTGAACTGCATTGTTCTGCCTTGTGCAGCTTTAGCTATTTTGTCAGCTGAGCTCTAGGTATGGAAAGTCTTACTGAGGATGAGAAATAAATAACTAAACTTTGCATTCCCCCTAGCTCCTTCCATTTGAGTACATCAGGCTCACATGGATCAGTCTGGGTTCAGCCTTTAGACCATGGGTTCCCAAACTGGGGGGCATGCCCCCCTGAGAGTGTGTGAAGAAATTCCAGGAGGGGGCACAAGGCGACCCAGTCCCCTTCCTCCCTCCCCCCTCCCGCGCAAGTCAATCCCCCCTTAAGTTTTGCTGCTATTTTTGTTTTTTGAACCCGGTCAGTTCCTTTTTTTTTTTCGCTCAACAAGGTTTTTTGCTATGGTGGGGGGGCATGAGGGTTTCTCAAAAATCAAAAAGGGGGGCGTGCTGCCAAAAAGTTTGGGAACCACTGCTTTAGACAGAACAATGAGCTGTAATGCTTGGAGAAGGGGAGAGACTGATTACCAAGCGTTCACTTGTGTGCATTTGGGGAAAGGTCACACAACAATTCTGCATTGCCCAAGTGAGCCCTGATGAAACACTGGCTGGCCTATGGCTTTCAGTTCTGGAGAGGGCAGCTCTAGAGATGTGTATTGCCGATAAAGGGCTAAAGCGAAAAGCCAGAGTTTTGTAAGAATCTAAGCCAGCAATTACTATGATATGCTCACCTAAATGATATGCTCACTCAAATAACTGAGTGAACCTTGCTGCAGCAATGGGCATTTGTACCATCCAAAAAGTGCCCTCCCCCACCTTCATGTCTTTACCGAAGTGCATGGCATGGACCCATTTCTGAGACCAACCACAACTCACCCTCTCTTCCCCCGGACAACTAGACCAAGTCTGTGACAGGTGGCACACAGGGCATCCCTTTCTCCCCTTACATTCTGTCTTGTTAGCTAAACATGCCACGGTCCCTTTGGAATTAACACACAGCAGTGACTCTCCACCAACAGACAACTGTTCTGCCAAATCATTTCTGACGTCAGACAGGGGGTGCAGCAGGAAAGCCAGTCTGCAAGAGTCTCTTTCTGCTTGCACATGCAATGAAAGAGGGGCTCACCCATGGGCTGGATGTTGGCGGAGGTGTTGACATTTTGGGCAGATGGATCTGTAACTGCCCCTTGGCCATCCAGCAGGGACTGAACAGCCAGCACTGTCTGATTATCCATTCCTGAAAGGGAGACAGAAGCCAGAATTAACAGGCAAGCATACCCCTACCTTGGAGCATCCTAGCAGGCTCTCCAGAAGGAGAACTAACTCTGATACTTCACTCTCCACTATCCAAATGTATCCTACAGTAAACACAATTTAAGGAACACTGCAGTTTGAATTTGTCATGCTTTGATGAATAAAGATGATACAGAGAGATTAATCATTTAAAAATCACCCCTTTGGGGCAGTTTCTTTACCCCTTTCACAAGGAATCTAAACCGCTCTGGGAATGGTTGCAAAGACATAAGGAATTATCACCGAGAAGGAGTCTGCTTTCCTCCTACATGCAAGGGTTTTACTCTACTGCAGTATAACTTTACTCTGAGAGCAGTGCCAACAGGGGCTACCAGCCCTTCTCCTCGGTAGACTGATTCGCTGCAGGCTCTGCAGTATAAAGCTTATATATAAAGCTTTATACTACTGAGCCCTCAATATGTCTAACCATGTAATTGCAATGATTGTTAGAGGTTACAGTTAACTTTTGCAATGACTTTTTACATCCCTACTAAGAACTCACTGCTCCTGCATCACCCACATGAAGCTAGTTAAAATATACTCAAGTAACAGAACCACCAAGTAACACTGCTTATAAGTTAACTGAGTAACCTGATCAGTCTGCCAGTAACCCATCTGATTTCTCCACTTCCTTGCCTTTTGTTTATTAACCTTGCTTGTTGTGTCTTATCTGAGCTCTCTGAACTCATTTGGTTCTCAATCCCACACACATTTACTGCCATAGTTACTCATGTGGGTAGCTCTATTAGCATCAATGGCCTTACTCATATAGTTTCAATCACCAGATTGCAGGATTAGGAACTTATATTGTAAGCTCTGGAGAGCAGGGGCTGTTTCTTTACTTGTTTGTGTAAAGGACCCATCACATTCCATAGCACTACAACACCACCACCACTAATACCTGCCCCAAATGGGAGCATGGGGATGTTCTTTCTAAACAATTATTTTAACTGTTAAATAGGAGATGAGATCACCTAGCTCCAGCCCTTGCCCCAGAATCTGGTTTTGAGGCATGCTGTTTTACTCATCACATCAGGAAGCAGATAGGAGTCCCCGGAAGTTCTTCCACGGTTCTGTATGTACAATGAGACATGGCTTCTCTTCCCCCATTTCCTACGTTAAGAAACCAGCTTGTAGGGAGTGGCACAAAATCTCCCCAGAATCCAAGGGCTGTTGCTATGTGTATCTAGGCGGGATGCAGGGTGAAGAATCTTCTACACCTGCTGGGCAAACAGCACAGCTGGAGGCTGAGCAATTTACTTCAAAATCAGAAGTATCCTTATGAATAATGGTGAGAAGGGTAGGTGAAGAGCCTTTCCCTTCCTCACTCCCCAGACAGGAGCATATCTGTAAATCATGCCAGATGCACCTCTTATCATCAGTGCCAGATGCTGTCTTCTCCCCTCCTACATCAGATGCACATAGGAGGAAAGACTGTGAGAATACATGGTTCTGTAGCCCCAGGGAAGGGAGAGAAGAGCAGCTGTTATACAAATCATGCTCCTTTACATGGACTGATTTTGGAATACTCTAGAGCAGTGGTTCTCAAAGTGTGGTCCATGGACCACTACGGGTCCATGACCATCCTGCAGGTGGGTCATGGACTCAGGGCATGCCCCACAAGCTAGGAGCCTGCGCTCCTTTCCATACTGAATACTGCAGGAACATGCATATTTTGTTTTGATTTTGTTTGTTTGTTTTTTTAATTTCAAGAGAAACTGTTATTCTAAAATACACACATATATTTACAATTGCTCCCCTTCAGTATTTTCAAGGGAATCACTGCAGACTCCTGCATCAGATCCAGAGAATGAAACTGACAAATTTATTGTAATGTCCAAGCAAGCAGCAGGAATAGTGAAGAGAGAATTTGATACCTAGAATACTATTTTAATAGTTTATGGCAATAATTAAAACCTCAAATTACTGAAGCTCAAGAATTTAAAAAACCCAATTTGTGTTAATACAGTCAAACCTCTTTAACCCAGCAACCCTGGGAAACAAGGTTTGCCAGATTAAAGCTTTTGTCTGGCCAGGGAGGGAATGAGGGGAATGGGGATAGAGTTCTTACCTGGTGCTCCACATCCCCCACCACTCCCAAGCACTGCCCCCTGCCACTATGGGAACAGCAGGGCAAGCCTCCAGCAAAGCGCGTTGCTGCGCTGCCATTCCCCAGCAGGAGGGGAGGGGGTATGGCAGTGCGCAGAGCCATTTCTGACTGCTTGCCAGGGTCCATGCCACCAGTGTTCCCAAATTAGGGACACCCAAAATACAGTGGTTATAGCATAATCATGCCAGGAGTGCCAAACTCAGCATGTGAAGGGGGCCAGGCTACATTTTTAACAGGGCTGTCGATTAATTGCCATTAACTCACATGATTAACTCAATTTTTAAAAGTATGATTAAGTTGTGATTAATTGCCATGTTAATTGTACTGTTAAATGATAGAATACCAATTTAAATTTATTATTTGTTTTTCTACATTTTCAATTACAACACAGCACTGTACTAAGTTTATATTTTTATTACAAATATTTGATCTATAAAAATAATAGTATTTTTCAATTCACTTCATATAAATACTATAGTGCAATCTCTTTATCATGAAAATTAAATTTACAAATTTAAGCTTTGTTACATAACTGCACTCAAACAAAACAATGTAAAATTTTAGCACTTGGAAGTCCACTCAGTCCTACTTCATGTTCAGCCAATCAATACAGCAAACAAGTTTATTTACATGCATGGGAGATAATGCTACCCATTTTTTATTTGCAATGTCACCTGAAAGTGAGAACAGTTGTTTGCATGGCACTTTTGTAACGAGTATTGCAAAATCTGAGAGGAATCAGGTGTGAAGCATGCTTTCAGAAGTCTTAAAAGAGCAACACTCCAATATGGAAACTATAGAACCCACATCATCCTCAGCCTCTGTTGGTAGCATCTGACTCAGATGATGAAAATGAACATGTGTTAGTCCACACTGCTTTGGATTGTTATCAAGCCAAACCCATCATCAGCATGGACACATCGCAGTTGAAACGTGAAGGGACAGATGAATCTTTAAGCACATCTGGCACACAAATATCTTAGGATGTTCTTGCGCAAGAAGCCTGCAGTGTAGACATAGACTTAGTGTATAATGCCAGCACTGAGGCCGGGTCTACACTGACAGAAAAAAAGGATGCAAGAGGCACAACCCCAGCTACATGAATTAAGCAGCTGGAGTTGACATACCTTGCACCAACTTTCTGGGGCCCCAAAGCAGGAGGTCAACCAGAGAAATGCTCCCATCAACTTCCCCATCAGTACCAGAGCTGATGGGGGTGCCCTCAGCATTCGATTTAAACCTGCTAAATCAAAACCCAGAGGATTGATTGCCAGAGCATCAATCCTCCAGCAAGTGGAGACGTGGCCTGAGCTAAGTACTTCACTGATGGATGTGAAGATACATCTTTTCCCCAAGGTTGAAAGCCACTGTTCTAGGCCAGTGGTTCCCAACCTTTATTATGCTGTGGACTGGCAAACCCACTCATAAACTTTTGCCAGACCACTAACATTTTATTTGCATATTTGCACATTCATTATGCAAGTATGCAAATAAAATGTTACCAGTCCACCTAGCTCAACCCAGTCCCTTGCCCCAGTGCCCAACACCCTTTGACCCCCCTCCTATGCCCCATGCCCTTTGACCCCCTCCTATGCCCCATGCCCTTTGACCCTTAACCTCTGACCCCTACAGTCCACACCAACACCCTCTTGCCCGTGACTCTACCATGCCCTCGCCCATCATCCCTTTGCCCCCATGCCCACACTGACCCCTCCAGGGAGCGTGGCCATTACTGCCACATGGGCAGGGAGAGCAGCCCTCCTCCTTTGTGCCCCCTTCTTCCTAAGTGTGTCTTGCACCCCTATGGGTAGAGGGGGGAGCGCAGAGCCCTGTCTGTCTGCCACTATGGGGGGGAGGAGGGAGGGAGATGCTTCCTGCGCTACTGCCTCAGCCCCAGCACTACTGCCAGCAAAAGCGGCCGCACGAGCAGGAGCCCTGGAGATGCATGTATTGTTCCACCTCAGCCCCAGTGCTGCCACCTGCAAAAGTGGCTGAGTGGGCAGGGGGAGGAGGAGGAACCACAGAGCCCTGGGGAGGCACTTCCTGCTCTACCTCCTCCTGCCACCACTACCAAAAGCGGTGGTGAGGTCAGGGGGAGCAGTCATTGGCAGCACGCACACCTCCCTCCTTCGCACCTCCTCCCTCCCCACATGTTGAGTGGGAAGAGAGAGGAAGGTACTTCCTGCTCTGCCTCCTGAGCTACCACAGATGCCAGAGTGAGCTGCCAGGAACAGCCAGCTTGAGCACCAGCAACCAGCAGCTGGGCCACAAACCAGCAGCTGGGAATCGCTGTTCTGGACTACTTTATCCCTTTCCGCAGTTATTTGCCTTGCATACTTCCAAGTTTTTCCTCACTTTAAAAATTACTTGCCTACAAAATCAGACATAAAAATACAAAGTGTGCAGCACACTACTACAGAAAAATTGCTAACTTGCTCATTTTTACCATACATCCATAAAATAAATCAATTAGAACATAAATATTGTGCTGTACTTACATTCAGTATATAGTACTTAGAACAGTATAAACAAGTCATTGGATGAAATTTTTGTTTGCACTGACTTTGCTAGTCCAATTTATGTAACTTGTCAAACAAAGCAAATATTTATATGAGATGATGTACCCCCAAAAGATCTCTGCATACCCCCAGAGATACATGTACCCCTAGTTGACAACCATTGGACTAATTGAGCAGAATGGTCTTTCTGGCCATGAATCTATTAGCTATCCCATCCCTCCATTACAAACCTGATCCACACTGCCACTTACAGTCATAATGAACCAGTGTCACAGAGTGCTGAATAAAAGATCCACATTTATTACTGAGGAGCTGAAAGGGAACTGGCTCCCAGCCTTGCAGGGAGAGGGGACAGACATCTCCAGGGAATATGTCCTGATCCCTGAGCCCTAGCAGTGAGAGTGGGGTGAAGTCACATTGGAGACAAGAACTCCCCTGAGGAAGGTACTGGGTCAATCAGGAGGAGGGGCAGGAGGACTCCCCTGGGCCCTGCAGGCTGGGTCCCTCAGGGGACTTGGAGACACGGGAGGAGTTCTCTAGGACATACAGGAACAGGGTCTCCCTGGGATGTCCCACAGCAGGAAAGGATCTTCCTAGCCTTGCGCTCTCCCACATGGGGACATGGGGGGAGGGGGAATTCCTGGAGGATGCCACTGCTCTAATTGGGCATGGTCCCTGTAGGAGTTCCCAGAAGGGCATTGCTCCAGGCCAACTGGGTCTGGCGGGGACAGGGGGAAGGGGTGTCACTGACAGGCTGAGTCTCTGGAGGGGGTTCTCTGGGGGTGGGCACTGCACCGGGCAAGCTCTCTACAGGGACTGGTTTCCAGGAGGGAGCACTACTCTGGGCGGCCCAGGTCGGGGGGGGCGGGGAGAGATTGCTGTTCCAGGCGGGCAGGGTCTATGGGAGGAGGCTGGTGCTGCTCCTGGCAGGCATGGGTCTGAGGGGAGAGTCTATTGCTAATCCGACCAGGATTGCTGCTGCTCCTCCGGGAGGGCCGGGTCTATGAGGGGTTCCCCTGGGAAGGCCGGGTCTATCGTGGGGCGGGGAGGGGGGCGCGGTGCTCCGGGCGGACAGGCTCTATGGGGGTGCTCGGGCCGGGTCTATGGGGGTGCTCCGGGCGGACAGGCTCTATGGGGAGGTGCTCGGGCCGGGTCTATGGGGGTGCTCGAGCGGACAGGCTCTATGGGGGTGCTCCGGGCCGGGTCTATGGGGCGCCTCGGGCCGGGTCTATGGGGCTCCGGGCGGACAGGCTCTATGGGGGCTCCGGCGGACAGGCTCTATGGGGGCTCGGGCCGGGTCTATGGGGTGCCCGGGCCGGGTCTATGTGGGGGTGCTCCGGCCGGGTCTATGTGGGGTGCTCGGGCGGGTCTATGGGGGTGTTCCGGGCAGACAGGCTCTATGGGGGTGCTCGGGCCGGGTCTATGGGGTGCTCGGGCCGGGTCTATGGGGGGCAGTGCTCAGGCGGACAGGCTCTATTGGGGCTCGGGCCGGGTCTATGGGGGCTCCGCGGACAGGCTCTATGGGGTGCTCGGGCCGGGTCTATGGGGGGTGCTCCGGGCGGACAGGCTCTATGGGAGGGGGTGCTCGGGCCGGGTCTATGGGGTGCTCCGGCCGGGTCTATGTGGGGCTCCGGGCGGGTCTATGGGGGGCTCCGGGCGGACAGGCTCTATGGGGGGGTGCTCCGGGCCGGGTCTATGGGGGTGCTCCGGGCCGGGTCTATGTGGGGGCTCCGGGCGGGTCTATGTGGGGTGCTCCGGGCGGACAGGCTGTATGGGGGGTGCTCAGGCCGGGTCTATGGGGGTGCTCCGGGCGGACAGGCTGTATGGGGGGGGTGCTCGGGCCGGGCCTATGAGGGGATTGCCCGGCAGGCCGGGTCTATCGAGCGGGTTCCCCTGGCGACGCGGGGGGGGGGGTTGCTCCGGGCGGCCGCAGGGGGAGGGTGGCCCTGCCTCCTGCCTCTGTGCGCGGCTGTTCCAGGAACCCTCCCCAGCCGGGCTGCCTGGGGCGGCCCCGCGGCCGCCGAGCCCCTGTGCAGTGGAGGGAGGGGAGACGCCCAGCGCGGAAGAGCCGCGGGCCTGCCTGGCGCTGCGGCGCCCCCGGGAGGTGTCGGCTCGCGCCCGCCCGGCCCCGCCGCCCGCTACCTTCCAGCGCCTCGAATATCGCCTGCGCCATCTTGGAGCCGCGGCGGCCGGGCCCGAGCCCCCTGAATGGGCATTGTGGGAAGGGAGGCGCCGGGCCGGCCGCCAGGGGGAGCTGCGCGCCGGGTGGGCTGGCTGGGCGGTGGATAGAGCCCGTGGGGCCGGGGGGCTGTCCCCGGGGGGTTAAAGGCCCTTGTGGGGGATGGGCTGTCCCGGGGGGGGTAAAGGCCCTGCAGAGGGGGGGTGTCCAGATGTGGGTTAAAGGTCCTATGGGGCATGGGGTGTCTTATAGGGAATGAAGCCCTTATGGGGGCAGTAGCGTGTCTGTATGTGGGTACATATGGCATGGAGGGACGGAACTGCCAACAGTATAGCTGAGCAGGGCAGGGCAGTGGTGTTTCATCTGGGAATGGTCACAGCCACACGACTCTAGGGATGTGTATTGAACAGAAGTTCACAAATTGCCCTAGATGTGACCAGCAATGAGCTTTCAGTACTATAGCATCAGAATGCAGATCACTGAGCTGGAGTGAGCGCCAAGGTTTGTATTGGTATTGTGGTTATAATACAGAACATCCACCTAGAGAACTCAAAAGCTCCAGAACTGCAACTTTTTAAAAGCTGATTGGAAGAATAAAAACTGAGTGGTTCATGTTGAAAACAGTTGAGAATGATACCTCCGTATGAATTGGTACCAGATACATACAAGGATGCAAATAAATGTGGGGACATTTCCTCATCTGCCAAAGTTGGTGCTTCCTCTAATTTAACATTCCATGCCAGCAGCACAGCCCTAAATCCTAACTTGCCTCCTTGAAAGTGGTTTATTCTTTTTACTAAGAGCTGGTGTGCTGGTCTAACTACAGAAGCACAAGTTACAACTCCACAGATACAACAGAGTAGAATAAGAGATTTAGAGTCCTTTTTGTGTGTGGAAAAATGAAGCATCTCTCCACAAACTCGCAGCACTTTTTAAGCATGAATTTGCTTTGAATGTACATATGACTCTGCGAATTAGAGTTATAATTAATTAGAAACTTGGTCCTTTAAGAAAGTTAGCATTTCATCAGTCTTTTCTTTGGGTCAGACTTTTAAAGATATTTAGGTGCCTAAAAGTGCAGATAGACACCTACTGGGATTTTTCAAAAGCAGCTAGAGCTCTAACTCTCAAAATCAATGGGAGTTAGACCTTTAGTTAACTTTGAAAATGCCATTAGGTGCCTATATGCATTTTTAAGCACCAAATTGTCTTTTTAAAGTTGACCCTTTTTCTTGAATGATCTTAAAAATGGAGTAAGAGACTTCAAAGGGTTCCATATGGTTAAACATAACAGATCTTGTGCATAGGATATATTTGAGGATGTTGGGATATAAATAAGCTAAGGGTGGGAACCACAAATGTGCTTAAATGCCTGAGTCCTGTTGTTAGGCACAACTGCAATCCACACAACTCCCACTCATTGCTCTCTAATCCTGTAGGTGCCTAAATTTGTGTTCTGCCTACATTTGTACAGTAAAAAACCCTCAATGCAGATGTTTCAGCCCCTGAGCATGCACACTGCAGCCCCATTCTCAAGATCCCACCCTAAATGATTAGTAATTGTATCTAATTACAATAATTGTGTTGGTTGCAGGCAAACTCAAGACAACTCAGGTATTTAATTGGGGTCACTGTGATAGTCTAGAGATATCTCAACCACTCTCTAAAGCTAATTGACATTTAACAAATCTATTGGTAATGACTCAGTGGTAGGAATGAGACTGGACATGTGTCAAAAGTTCTCAGTGGTAGATTAAGACTTAGCTTCTATGGCTGCATACTAGCATGGGTATCAATGTTTGAAATAACAACTATTGTGCCCTCTAGTGATAGCACAAGGGGAACTAAAGGGCATTAATCATAAATATGGTTAGGTGCCTAAAAATGTAGGTAGGCAACTAATTAAATTTTTCAAATTCACCTAGAGCTCTAACTCCCAAAAATTAATGGGAGTTAGACCCCTAGATAACTTTGAAAATTCCATTAGGTGCCTATCTGCACGTTTATGCACCATGCAACTGGCCAATTGCTATTCTGCTGAGGGCTCCCTCATGCAAGACTGTAACTTTTTGTCCTCTTATTGCATGTGTACACAAGGCAGTTAGAAGAGAGTTAGGAAAGAGATGTGGACTTATCTGATTCTGCTTAATGATGGACACAAAGTCGATCACAACAGTTCACAGAGGACTATCAGCACCTGTCATAATGGGAGATCAGACTAAAGGCAGAGTTATAACTGATAATAACTTGTTTGATTGTATCAACACAAGCAAGACCAAAATATGTTATAACATAGCTAAGGGTAGGGTAATATCATGCATGTAGCACTGATTAAAAGTGGTAACATCTATGATGTAATGGGGCCTAATCATAAAATGTTCCCCTACAGGTTTGTGTGTGTTTCCATTTCTAATATCTGATTTGTGTCCATTTGTCATAGTATTGGATGTATGGAAAAGCCTCGATATGAAGACAAACTGAAATGACTGTTTAGAGAAGATATAAGTGAGAGGATGATACATGACAAAAGATATACACAATAACAAAGGGCGTAATGAAGGTAAATAAAGCGTTTCAATTATACTTTTATCTACAGGATAAAGAGTTATTCAATAAAACTAGGCTTTTAGGATTAGAGTTTTATTGGTAACTATGGTAAATATTCTTTCACTGTACACACACAGAGATTAAAAAATATTCCTATTGATAATTTAGTTAAGAAAAATAATAAAAATGCTGCTTGAGAATTTAGCCGAGTCCCACCTTAATGTGCATGGAACATGTTTTAATGTCAATATTAGCACAGTTGATTTAAGAATATGTATATATTTTGCCCCATGATGTTGACAATTTAACAGTTTATATAACTTTTAACTTTTTGAATATCAGCATTTACTGTCATTGTCTGCCCTCTGTAAATAGATTTTAAAAAATCAAAACCAATACTTCTGCAGTTACAAAATTAACCTGAAATATGCTTTAAAATAAACGTTGCTATCTCTCAAAATTATAAAAATGCTCAAATTCTGCCAAGCCTAGAAAGAACAAAGGATTTAAAAAGATAAAAAGCCTTTTAAACACAATACACAACTGACCTGTGGGACTCCTTGCCACTGAAAACAGTAGTTCATAGATTTTTTTTAAAAAGGTCTAGACATGCAATGAGATAGTTATACTGGAGAGATTAGAGAATACTTTTCTTTTAGAAGGAAGATAAAGTTACATCACACCACAAACCCATCACTAAACGGCAGGAGTTAGGAAGAGACTTTCCTTGGGCAGGTTATTCCATTCATGCCCAGCACAGGGTTTTCGTGCCGGCCCCCGAGCAAATGACACTTGGCGAGGTGAGGCACTGCAGCTGGGCCACGCTTTAGGGACGGAACTCTGAGCGTCGGCCTCCCCGCAGCATCCCCCGGGCAGCAAAAGAGCCCCCCCCTCGCAGCAGCCCCCCATTGGAAGAGGTCGCTTCGGCTCTGGCCAATAGCCGCAGACCTGGTGGGAGGAGCCGTAGCACTGTGACCTTTCCCAATAGGCAGACCACTCTTGAGAACTTGCCTTGAAGGGGCGGGGCGCAATCTCCCATTAGTCAGGAGTTTTGATGGATGGGTAAGGCAGCCTATGGGCGTGCGATGTGCTCTGTGCAGCTGCGGAACCTTTCGCTGGCGTTTGCTCTCCGCCCGGACTGTGTGCAGCGGTGCCACCGGACCCCGAGCGGGCGGGCGGGCGGCGCGGGGCGGCCATGGGGGCTCAGGCCGTGCTCCGGGCCGTGCTTCACACCGTCAACTCCCTGCTGCAGCAGCGCAGATACCGCGCCGCGCTGGCCGTGCTCAAGGGCTTCCGCAACGGAGCGGTGTAAGCCGGGCTGCTTGGGCCACCCTCGTGCCTGCGGGGGGCTCCCACCTCCGGCTGGGCCTGCGGGGGCGCTTCTCCAGGCCCGCGCCGTGCCGGGGGGGCTGTCCCCTCTAGCCCCTCTCTTCGAGCCGTGCTTCCGGGGGGAACCTCTGCTCCCGTCCTGTCCCCAACCCCCAGGGCAAGGGCGAGGTGGGGGAAGGGGGGGTTCCTTTCTGGGCCCGTACCCATGATGTTCCTTGTATTGCCCATCTCCCCAGCAGGGTCTGCTGGGTGAAAGACCTCCCTGGGAGCAGCTTCTGTCGCTTATTTTAAGGAGCTCTTTAAAGCTTGTTCCAGCGATATTTCAAGATGGGTGGATCACAGATCCAGAGAAAATATTTTAAATCAAGCTGCCTTTGTGGGGTACACTTCAAGCACAGTCTTACCAAAACTGTTGCTCCCAGCTTATGATAGACTTACCCCACTTTTTTCAGGCTATTTTAAGAGTTGTATTCTGCTGTCTGTTGTCTCATCCCATGTGGATAGTGACTTCAGACCTTGGCCTGATTATGTTGCAATTTGATGCCACTGTCTCCTTCTGCATGGTGTGTTGTGACACTGTGAAGTGACAGGTTGCTCTGGGTCTGATGGCAATGTTTAAAAAAGTGACCTGGACTGATTGGGAAAGGGATGCAGCTGACAGTCCAGTTGTCTTTGCTTGTCAGAAAGTGCCTAAAGCAAATTAGACTCTCTGATATTTCCAAACTTGCTGTGTGAGTCGCTACTTTTTTAACATACCCATAAACCAGTCCTTTGATTCAAAGTACCAGCATGTATTGTCAGTGGAGTGCTTACTGTGGGCTAAGTGCTTTACAGACAAGTAGGGAAATTCTCTTAGCCCCATACAAAATAATTTACAGTCGGTTTGTGTCTTAGTTGGTACCTTTCAGAGGAGCTCTAGATGCATTCAGTTGAGTTATGACTAAAAACCATACATTGTATAGTTGTTTAAAAAATGTTAAAGAAGAAGGCTTTCGTTCTAAAGGGGAGGGGGGGTCAGACCTGTTGCCATTGACTTGAGTGGGAGCAGAACTAGGCCTTTTATCTTTATTTGAGGAAGAAAACATACTTAGGTCTAGGGATGTTAAATATCAATTGATTGAATAATCAAGTAACCTCATGAATTTGTATCGGTTAGTCGACTGTTCTATAGTCCCCGGGGGCGGGGTCAGCAGCCACTGTATCAGAGGCAGCAGTGTAGGGTGCCTGGCAGGAGCTGGTCCATGAAGGGAGCCGGTTTAAAAAACAGCTCCCCTTGTCGACCAGCTGCCTGTTGCCCTGTGCTGCTGCCTCTGAGAAAGAGGCAGCAGCGTGAGGTGGCAGCAGCCCTGTCTAAGGGGGATCTGAGCTCCTGGACCCAGCGTGAGCTGGAACTGAGCCGGGCTGCCTGCCCACCTGGCTCTTAATACACTTTAAATGCAGAGCCACAGCAGGGGTAGGTTCTGGACCCGGCGGGAGCCAGAACTAAGCCAGGCTGCTGGCCAGCCTGCTAAAAAATGTACTGGTAAGGATGGGAGGAGGAAAATGCATGTAGTCTATAGCATTAACCTATAAGCTTTTGCTTATCGGTTAATCGACTACACTATTACATCCCTACTTTTGTCTTGTCTGAACAGTGCCAGTAAAACACACCCAAAGGCACTGCGAAGTGCACTGATGTGTTGTGTTCTAAGGGCCTTGTGTGATTCTGCTGGTGCACTCTAAAAGGCACTTAGTTTATGTTAATGAGCTAGATGTTAGAGTGCAACACTTGACAAATCCCATCACCCTGGTTCTTTGATCGAATTATCAGGTGATGTGTTGAAATGGACTTCAACTGATTAGCCAATGACTTGTGGTTTATTCCACTATAATATAAGGATTAAAAGATCAATAGTTGATTACAGTAATTAAAAAAAAAAAAACCATGAAAACATTGTGTGTATGCATATCATCATTTTCTCTTGCAGCTATGGAGCAAAGATCCGGGCTCCCCATGCTCTGGTGATGACCTTTCTCTTCAAGAGTGGAAGGTACACACATTACTCTTCCTTTCTGGCCTTCTCTGTAAGGAAGAATGCATACTTCAGCCAGCTATTTTTTTAAAGTGAACCTTTTGCAAACACCAGGCATGTTCAGGTCAAATGACATGAACATTTAGTTATGTTGTCATAACTAAATGGGAAAATCCCACAACAATGTAACTTTTTAAAAATACAAAGGACAAGCAGAATGCAGCCTGTTCGAGGCTCAGGAAGCTGATTCAGCTAGGCCTTGGTTATGCAAGGAGAACTACCATTTTCCCCTGCTGGGCTTATCTTGTTTCAAGCAGTGTTAAACTCCACCTGTGCAAATTGTATAGACAAGGAAAGCCAATGGATGGTTGTACTGGTGCAGCTGCTCCAATGGTTGACTGTCCATTTCTGGAATGATGGTAAATCATCAGAGTAAAAGGAGACCGAGACTGGATTCTGATCAGTGACCTAGCAGTGAAATGAGCCATCCTCACATATTTGTTTTTGTTTAGCTCACTGGTCCTGCTGGATGTTCCTGGACGAGAGAGCCCAGGGCCAGGAGCCTAGTCACAGAAGGGCCGGCAGCAGCCTGTGTGGGGTAGTGGACTGGGGAGTTGGTAGCAAGGGACCTCCCCTGGCCCAGCAAAACCGGTCCCAAGGGTGACACACCTATATTTGTATTATAGTAGTGCCTACGACGCAACAAACAATAGGCCTCATTGTGCCAAGTGCTATACATAGATTTGTAGATTGTTCCTGACCCAAAAAACTTAGTCTAGGTAGACCAGGCATGCGTCAGGAGGGAGAAGGGGATGCAACATACCAGCAGAATGAGCAGTGTGATGATGACAGTGTTATTGCTTTACTAATGCTTGTTTGTTCCTTTGCTCAGTTTAAGAGAGAAACTGAAAGCGATTGCTCAGGCCACATATACTCATTCCCGAAACCTGGCGTATTTTGTGTTCACTTACAAGGGGCTGATGGCACTGCAGTCTCGACTACAGGGAAAGAACTTTCAGTTGCACTCCTTCCTGGCAGCCTGTGTTGGGGGCTGGTTAGTGTTTGGTGAAAACAATCATATCAACAGCCAGGTAAACAAACATGTTTGTGGAGTTTTATCTTTCTGACCTTGCCATAAAAAGACAACCAACAACTACATGTTGTATAGCTGCTGGTTTGACTAGGATTTAAATGAACTAAAAAAGACTGATACTGTAAGCTGTACTGTAATGTGATGTGCCCACTTTTCATAGTTAGCTCATTTACTGTCAAAGCCTAAAGGAGAACTGTTTGCATCAGAGGGTAGTGCACACAGCACTGGGAGCCAGATGACCTACCTTGTATTCCCAGTTCTGCCACTGACTCACTGGTTAGCCATGGGAAAGTCACACAGGCCTTTTCCACACACAAACTTGCACTGGAGTCACTGAAGTTGTGGTGTGAAACCACACAACTGCTGCAAAACTCTTTGGACTCACTTAGTTTGATTTAAACCTGCTACAGCTGCCAACGCAACTGATTTTCCAAGTGGTAGCATGTTGCACCAGATGAAATCTATTGCTCAGCAGAACTAGAGTGCCAATGAGCAAACCAGGAAAATAATCATGTTGGGAGGATACAAATGTACTTCAATGTTGAAGGCAATTAGGTAGTGAACTATGGTCCAATATTAATCTTTTCTGTGTCTTTAACTTCTACACTGCTTGATTAGGTCAGGTTTGCTAGCCATGTTACTGGACTATAATTCCTTGGGTTTTCTCTTTATGTAGATAAACATGTACCTGCTGTCTCGTATTCTGTTTGGCTTGTCACGACTGGCAGTGGAGAAGGGTTATATCCCAGAACCCAAGCAGGACCCTTTCCCAATCTTTGCTGCTGTGACTTGGGGGATTGTTCTGTGGCTCTTTGAATATCATCGGCACACTCTCCAACCCTCTCTGCAATCTTCCATGACTTACCTGTACGATGACAGTAATGTATGGCATGACATTTCTGACTTCCTCGTTTATAATAAAAGCAGTGCTCAAAAGTAATTTGCTAATCCCCAGCAATATTTGAATAATGGCACACATTCCCGCAACAAGGGGCAGGGGGTGGGGGGGAAGGATTCTCTACTGTCCTTGATTTACACGTTTTTATTATTAGCATCTGTCAGACAAGAGTCCCCTCTTGTGTTTGGCCAAAATGTAGTGAGTAACCTAATGATCTTTTCTTGGCTCTCTATTGGCCATACACACACTCCATAGAAACCTGTCCCAGTGCCACAACAAGAGTACAAAGTTCTCAGATTAATTTGGATTAAAAAATGTTTTTCTGCAAGATACCTTATTTTCCCTACACTGTGAGGGTGCATCTACACAGCACAGTTATTTTGAAATAACTGATGTTATTTCAGAATAACAATGCGAATGTCTACACAGCAATTCTGTTATTTCAAAATAATTTTTAAATGATGGATGGCTTCTTTTGAAATAACGTTTATTCTGAAATGGCTATTTTGGAATAGCGGTAGTGTGGACGCTCCCCAGGGCTACTCAAAGCAATTTCAGTAAACTTCCGATAATCCGGCACCTTTAGGGCCCAGGGGGTGCCGGATTATCAGATATGCTGGACAATTGGAAGGGGGGGCTATGAGGGGTCTGGGGATGCGCCCCTTGGCGCTGCGGGACCAACCCGGCAGCGGCGCTGCGGGACCAACCCGGCAGCACCCCAGCTGCTCTGCCCCAGACTTCCCCAAGTCAGCCGCTGCTGAAACTGACCAGCGACTGACTCCGGGAAGCCCAGGGCAGAGCACCCCAGCTGCTCTGCCCTGGGCTTCCCGAGTCAGCCGCTGGTCAGTTTCAGCAGCGGCTGACTTGGGGACGCCTGGGGCAGAGCAGCTGGGGTGCTGCCGGGTTGGTCCCCTAGCGCCGCCCCTCGGGACCAACCCGGCAGCACCCCAGCTGCTCTGCCCCAGGCATCCCCAAGTCAGCTGCTGCTGAAACTGACCAGCGGCTGACTTGGGGAAGCCGGGGGCAGAGCAGCTCCAATTGTCCAGCTGCCCGGAGCACTTCCGGGTTCCAGATGGTGCCGGACCATCAGGAGCGCCAGACCATTGGATGCCGGACCACTGGAGTTTTACTGTACTCCCCAGTGCCTCCTGGGCTCTAAATTGAAGTAGCACGTCCTGCCTTAGACTAATTTTGAGGCTTCCCTGTAGTGTAGACGTGCTATTTCAAAATAAGCTATTTCGGAGTATTTCTTCCGGAATAGCTTATTCCAAAATACGTGCACAGTATAGGCGTACCCTAAGAGTTATTTATTCTTTAAGAAACTAAATGCACTGATTTTAAACACTGACAGCTCAAAAATCAACTGTGAATATAGTTTATATGATGTCGAAACAAAATTTGGTGAAGGTAACTAATAGAATGCTCATGACCTCTCAAGATCGCTGTTAGCTTTAGAAAGAATGAGGTTATTTCTAACCATACCCCTCTGTCTTGAGTGTTTGTGATCTGATAAATGTATTTATATTCTGCTGTGAAATCAAAGTCACGTCAGAAGAAGGTCTTGATCTCCATGAAGTATTGGAAATCTAGACTAAAATTACTGCATTTTTTTCAGTGAGTTTTCTGTGCAGTCTTCCCCCATGAAGATGATAATATATTTGAATTTAAAAGGATTGGGCTTCTTTGGGATAAGCATGGTACCTGGTTTTTTGAATGACCATTTATGCTCAGTCTTTGTCATTCCAATGCAGGATATTTCACTGAGTATTCTCCCTATTTAATTACTAGCCAGTTAAAATGTCTAAACTTTTTTGAAAGGACATTAGTTTATTTTTAATGTTAAACACATACATGTTTATACAAAATATGATGAAGCTTGTGACCTGCACTCATATACCATGATGATGGGAGCTTTATAAATAAAAAAATGATTAACAATTCTAATGACGTTTCTTATTCAGAGAAAAGATGTAGCATGTTCTTTATGCATTTTCTCAGCCCCAGCCTTTGTCTGCACTGCAAATAAAACAATCTAGCTACACCCATATTTAAACACAATTGTAGCAAGCACAGTTTTGCTCCTGGTACAGTTGAGATGTTGGATTAAAATATAGTTGGTTCTTCCTTTTTTTTAATGGTATAGTGTAACTACATTTAACAGATTATTAGAGTAGCCATTTTATCACATAGCAATGTATGTTACTGGGGCTGTAGCAAAGTTTTCATTAGGTAGATAAGAAAGACACCTTCGGTTTAATCAGAGTAAATAGGACTATAAATCTAGACGTGCTGATTACAGAGTCATAATCTATTGATAGGTTTAAGCATCTATAAAGCTTTTGTAAGCTGTTACTCTTAAAATGTGACACCATAGTTGTGTTGGTTATGTCCAAAGAATTACTGCTGCAGAAAAATATTCCAACTGGTTTGTGTGGGCATTTTAGAGATGATTCATTAAGCTGCCTGTGCTTACCATTTCCCTCTATCTCTGGAAGGTGAGAACACCATTTCTGTAATACGCAAGGCACTATTGCTAATGATCCATGTGCTGTAAATGATCGCTCTTTCTTCCTGTCAGGACTTGGTGCACTCGCTTTTCTTCCTGAGCTGCTCTTGTACCTTCAAGTACCTTGTCTGAGTCCAACTGTCAGTGCATCCTCTCTGCTTCTCCATCCAGGCCATGTTTCCTCATCTCCCTGATACATTTGTTCACCATGATTCTTTGCAGTCATTTGCCTACAAGTGTACCCCCAAATTCCATCCGTCACATCTTTAGGGTACCAGTGAAATGGGACATATGCTAGATATCTTCAGACTGAGTTAGTTGGTAGCGAGACTTGATCATTCAAGCTGTATGCCTGGTCTGTCTTCCTTGTCCCTTTAATCCCTTTTATTATCTTCTTTGCTGTTTTATTTTTCTCTCTGTCCACATGACATCAACTGATCCACTTCTCTAGTTTAATTATGCAGTGACTTACAATGTAACCTAGCTGCCCTTCAGGACTTTAGCCCAATTTGACTGATGCCACTTGCTTAGAGACCGACTTTTTGTTATGAACCTTGGACTATGACTCCCATACAGTGGAGACAGCTGACCAAATCTACTATAATAAGATTTTACAAGTGAGGGATTAAAAAGAGTTTGAGCCCATCCTGTGGAAATCCATGGTGTTACCTTTCCCTCCTGAGCCCTGTAAGGAAGATTCATCAATGTAAATTAAAGCTGGTATTGATCTTGGCCAAAAGGTTAATATGTCACACTAGACCTAATTGAAAACACTCCTTTAATTGTTCAAACTATTATAACAAATGCTGAAAACTTGAGTTGGACCAGTGATCATCAGTGTTTCATATGATTTATGCATTTATAGTTTGCAAAAAGACTAATTTTGATTCATTTTTATATAAAATATATCATTTGAAGTTTCAGGGTTTATTTTCATTTCTCATATTACAGGCACATTTTTTGCTTCTTTAGAATCGCTATTGTAATCTACATAGGTGACGTCTTTGCATTGCTCATGTTTTGTCAGGAGAATGCTGCACTTGAAGTGTAATTTTAAAAGTGCCTTTTGATAATGTTCAACTTAGTGTAGGAAAAAAGATTGCAGAGTTTGCTAATTTCTTGTGGGATAGTGTCTTTGACAAGATTTCAGAAAACCATTTTCAAATCTATTACCTGACAGCTATGATATAATTGACAAAAATCTTCTGAAAAAAGTCAGGTTTATAAACTAATATTAATTGCCTCCTTAATTACATTCACTTGTATAACAAGATACGAAGACAGCCAACTGCATGAGCTATGTGTTGATAGAAGTTGTAACTTCTTGATTGTGTAAGACAGTAGAATCTTACACTTGGTATTCTTTAAAATTTTTACACTAAACTAAAACCAAAACTACCTGATTTAAATAAAAACCCTATCCGTAATCTAATTATCTGTAGGAGAGAATGTAGGCAGAAGCCCAGCAGCAGAGTAGGGGCTATCCTGTTTACTGCACCCAATATAGCATGTATGATTACCTGCCCTATGGACAGGTGGCATATGTGTGCACTCAATGCAAGGAGCTCCTGGCCCTCAGAGACCATGTACGGGCTTTGGAGGCCAGGGGGCTGAATTGGAGGAGCTAAGGGAGGCCGAGAGGTATGTAGATGAGGCTTTCCAGGACACTGTAAAACTGTCCCACCTCAAGTCAGACAGCCCCTGTGCTGTTAAGGAGGGGTGAAAGGCTCAGGGAAGGACAACAGTCAACTGGAGCAGAGGAAAATGATCCCATAGTTGGGATCCTCCTTCCAGATGATGTTGTGGTATCCTCTCGCACTGAGGATTCCTCTCCGGGGGAGGGAACTCCAGTCATTAGGAAAAGGCAGGTGTTAGTAATGGGAGATTTGATCATTAGAAACATAGATAGCTGGGTTTGTGATTACCGGGAGAACCGTATGGTGACTTGCCTGCCTGGTGCGAAGGTTGTGGATCTCTCAAAGCATCTAGATAGCCTTATGTGTAGTGCTGGTGAGGAGCTGGTGGTTGTGGTACATGTAGGTACCAATGACAGAGGGAAGGGTAGGAGAGAGGTTCTGGATGCCAAATTTAGGCTGCTAGGAAAGAGATTGAAATCCAGGACCTCTGTGGTAGTGTTCTCTGAAATGCTTCCAGTTCTATGTGCGGGGCCAGGTAGGCCGGGAGCACTTCAGAGACTCAATGCATGGATGAGAGACAGTACAGAAATTTATTAGGAACTGGGGAAACTTTTGGGATAGGGGAAGCCTATACAGAATGGATGGGCTCCACCTAAACC
Organism: Rafetus swinhoei; assembly: GCA_019425775.1. Taxonomy (NCBI): domain Eukaryota; kingdom Metazoa; phylum Chordata; order Testudines; family Trionychidae; genus Rafetus; species Rafetus swinhoei. The sequence continues at coordinate 33,653,267 of CM033426.1, forward strand.
ACAGTGGAACCAGACCCTGGCACTTAACATTAAAAAGGTCGTAGAGCAGTTTTTAAACTAAGGACTGAGGGAAAGCCAACAGATATGGAGGAGCACATAGATCAGACAGAGTCATCTCTTAGGGGAGGGTCTATTAATAGAGATTTTCTATGTTCAAGTAAGGAGGAGAGGATGGAATATGATAAAGTATGGGTAAGATCAGATGGGAAACAATCAAATGAAAAAGTCTAACACTTCAGGAAATGGCAGACAGATAAATAGTGACAAATTTTTAAAGTGCTTATACACAAACACTAGAAGTCTAAGTAATAAGATGGGTGAACTAGAGTGCCTCATATATTAAAGGAGGATATTTATAAAATACGCATCACAGAAACTTGGTGGAAGGAGGACAATCAATGGGACACAGTCATACCAGGGTACAAAATATATCAGAAGGACAGAATAGGTTGTGCTGGTGGGGAAGTGGCACTATACATGGAAAAAATGTAGAATCAAATGACATAAAAATCTTAAATGAGCCAAAATGTTCCATAGAATCTCTATGGGTAGTAATTCCATACTCTAATAATAAAAATATCACAGTAGGGATATATTATTGACTGCCAGACCAGGATCGTGATAGTGACTATGAAATGCTAAGGGAGATTAGAGAGGCTATCAAAATAAAAAACTCAATAATAGTAGGGGATTTCAACTATCCTCATATTGATAGGGTATATGTCACCTCAGGATGGGATGCAGAGATAAAATTTCTTAATGCCTTAAATGAGCAGCTGGTTCTGGAACCCACAAGGGGAGAGGGAATTCTTGCTTTAGTCCTAAGTGGAGTGCAGGATCTGGTCCAAGAGTAAATATAGCTGGACAGCTTGGAAATAGTGACCATAATGTAATAAAATGTAACATCCCTGTGGTGGGAAAAACACCTCAGCAGCCCAACAATATGGCATTTAATTTCAGAAAGGGGAACTACACAAAAATGAGGAGGTAAGTTAAACAGAAATTAAAAGGTACAATGACAAGAGTAAAATCCCTGCAAGCTGCATGGAAACTTTTTTGAGACACCACAATAGAGGCCCAACTTAAATGTATACCCCAATTTAAAAAGCGCCACCATGGCTTGGCTTAACCAAGTAAAAGGAGCAGTGAGAGATCAAAAGATTTCCACGAAGCCTTTGACAAAGTCCCTCACAAAAGGCTCTTAAGTAAGTTATGGCATAAGAGGGAAGGTCTTCTCATGGATTGATAACTTGTTAAAAGACAGGAAACAAAAGGTAGGAATAAATGATAAGTTTTCAGAATGAAGAGAGGTAACTAATGGTGTTCCCCAAGGGTCTGTCCTGGGACCAATCCTGTTTATAAATGATCTGGAGCAAGGGGTAAACAGTGAGTTGGCAAAATTTGCAGATGATACTAAACTGCTCCAGGTAGTTAAGAACAAAACAGACTGTGAAGAGCTTCAAAAAGATGTCACAAAACTAAGTGATTGGGCAACTAAATGGCAAATGAAATGTAATGTTGATAAATGTAAAGTAATGCACACTGGAAAAAATAATCCCAACTGTACATAGAATATAATTGGGACTAATTTAGCTATAACTACTTGAGAGATCTTGGAGTCATTGTGGATAGTTCTCTGAAAACATCCACTCAATGTGCAGCGGCAGTCAAAAAAGCAAACAATGTTAGGAATCATTAAAAAAGGGATAGAAAATAAAACGGAGAACATATAAAAGCATGGTATGCCCACATCTTGAATACTGCATACAGATGTGGTCAACTCATCTCAAAAAAGATATATTGGCATTGGAAAAGGTTCGGAAAAGGGCAACAAAATGATTAGAAGTTTGGAACAGCTCCCATAGGAAGACACATTAAAAAGACTTGGACTTTTCATCTTAGATAAGAGGAGATTAAGGGGGGATGTAATAGAGGTCTGTAAAGTCATGACTGATGTAGAAAAAGTGACTTAAGGAAAAGTTATTTACTTGCTCCATAACCTAAGATCTAGGAGACACCAAATGAAATTAATAGGTAGCAGGTTTAAAACAAACAAAAGGAAGTTTTTCTTCACACAGTGCATGGTCAGCCTGTGGAACTCCTTGCCAGAGGAGGTTGTGAAGACCAGGACTTTTAACGGGGTTCAAGAAAGAGCTAGATAGATTCATGGAGGTTAGGACTATCAATGGCTATTAGCCAGAATGGGTAGGAATGATGTCCTTAGTCTTTGTCAGAGGCTGGGAATGGTTGATGGGAGAGGGATTACTTGATAATTCCCTGTTCTGTTTGCTCCCTCTGGGGCATCTGGCATTGGACACTGTCGGCAGACAGGATACTGGGTTAGATGGACCTTTGATCTGACCCAGTATGGCTGTTTTTATGTTCTCAGTGAAAAGCCATGCTTATTTCCCTTAAAAAAATATGAACTAAATTTCTGTTGGTGATAATTGTATCCGGTCTTAAAGCTCTGTAGTTAGCTACAAAACACCTTTCAGGGAATTGCTTCTTTCTGTTGTTCACCTGGTTGTTTTTGTGCTTTGGCATATCTTTTTCATAACTGTAGAACTAAACTCTTGTCAGCTAGAATTCTAGCATCATTCCTTCTCCTCATGAATCACTGACCTCGCTTTGATAGTGAAGCATATCTGGGTCAGACGCTGGTTCACAGAGCCAGCTGCTGCCATCAGAAACCAAGCTAGAATCTCACCACAAGTAACAAGTTCTACAGATCAGTGGCCATTAGCTGTGTTTTTTAAAGACGGTTGTTTTCCTGCTGTGTGTTGATAGAACATTAGTCTGCAAGTCACTCCCTTTCCCAGGGAAATAATTGGAACAATTCTTCATTGGTACCAGCACACGTCACTCTTATGCCCATCTATCTGGCTGTAGTGAAGCCCTTATGCCACTGATGAGGCAGAACAATACCAGTGTGTAATAGGGAAGTGAACTAGAAATAATGTGTCTGTCCATTGGCAGACTTGTGAATGTAATGTATGTATTCCACACTCTCCCCCAATGTATTGTCTGGACAATTCAGTCTTCTCTTTGTGTTCTTTTCATTAGCATTAAAACCAAATAGCAAAAAAAGAGATGGCTGTTCTGCAGATGGCTTCACAACTATCTCGTCCACCCAAGAGGGGCACGCCATTTTTCCAGCACCAATCTCTAAATCAAAACAGACACGAAAACAATTCATGTTTATCTCAGCCCAAAGTTGGATTGTTGTTTCTAACCAGTGGCAGAATTCTGTGAGGGGCTAAGTATCCCCTCATGTCACTCGCTGCAATGTCAGGGAAGGCTCAGCACTGTGGGATGAAGTCTTGGTTTGCCAGGACTCTCTCGCAAACACACTGGCCTGCTACTGTACAGCTTTATCTCTGAGGTTTCAGCGTGCAGAACAGAGAGGCAGAAACCAGAGGATTTTTTCAGTGTGTACTTCACAGGCCAGTCTTTCTGTGAAGAATGCTTCCATCGACCTAGCCATTTGTTGCACAGAGAGCTAATGGTTCTATAGTGACGGAAAAACCACTTCAGTGTAAGCTGTGTGTACACTGCAAGGTTATGCCAGAATAATTACAGCACTGGAGTTATGCCAATATAGCCCCATAGTGTAGGTGTGGCCTTAGTATTGCAGAGAGATGTCTTCAGGGGTTATATAAATATGTGAGTATGGGAGAAATCTAAATGGGTTCAGGATATCTGAGTAACGATATGGCACTGACAACTTATTTGGTCCTTGGATTGTACAGTATGTAGGGCAGCAGGGCAAATCTATACTTGTCAGTTGTCACTTTAAATCTTTGCACTTTAGATTCAGGAGAGAATCTGAGAGGTGCTTACAAACATTGCAGTTGTTGTAACAGGCTGTGTGCATAGCATGTTGATAAACTCCCACCAGTTAATGTCTGTCCAAATACTAAATGTATATGTACTGGGCCAGATCTTCTGGAATGGCCAAAGAACACAGGGCGGTGTGCAAGGAGGCCTGATGATAGCGCAGCATGACTTTCTACCTCCATGTTAGAACAGATCCTCAGACTTCAGCCATATTGCAACGTCCATAAGAGGCCAAAACGCAAGCCCAGAATCAGCAGCCATGTGTTCCCTTTTCTGCAGCCATGCCCTCTGTCAACTCTGCCCTGCCCAAGAATCACCTGACATTCAAGTGATCCTTTCAGGCCAAGTAAGCTACCTTGGTGGGACGCTTACATGGGTAGTGCGCAAAAAGCCAAGCAGCCCCCTCAGTCCTGAGGGTTTGGCTCATTGTCTCTGGAGTTAAGACCACTTACTGTAAGCTCCCTTTGTGGAAATTCCCTCCCAGGAGAACAAAATGCCTGTACTCCAGATGCATTTGTACTGACTCTGTACAAATGTGATCCTTAATATCAATCATTCAACTGTTTGCTATTTGCCCTTTGAAAAGCTCTTCCTGGATCAAGCTGGCCTTGATCTCAGTGGAGTCTATGCTATTTCTAATATTGATTTTGAAGTACAGCCAGCAAAAAGAGCAGCACTTTCTGTGAATTTTCAATACACGTGATTATGTGGGTTTTATAATTAAAATAAGTGTTCTGTGGCTTCAGAGACTTTTGTTGTCAATTTTCTACATTTGTATGGATGACTTATAACATGGGCACATGGGAGGGGGGGGGGCTCTGAGTTCAACAGACACTATAAGAAAATTGTTTCTATGCTTTTCATTCTAGCTGTGTCTATTTTAATTTACAGTTATTGTATGGGAGACTGACATACTGAAACCCTGGCTGATTTTCTAGTCATATAGAATGCATTAAGCACATAATTGCATGTGATGTATTTTAGTTATACTGCTTAGAGGGCCTATGAGAGAGGCTTGCTTGCTTGTAAAACAAGGCCATTTTGGTAAAGAAAGAATGGCAGTTAGTGGACCGGGAGCCATAAAACACCTTTTCCATCTCTGCACAATGTGTTAGTTCTATGCAGATGTCCTGCTTGCCTCTTGTGAGCATGGTTTCTGTATAATGCATCTTTGGATAGTATAATATTTTGCATTCTTCTACTCTATATTTGAAAGAGTTTGTCTGTCAGTCTGTTTGTTCTAGAAATCCTCCTAAACCATACAAGATAGGACCACCAAATTTGGTCTGCAGCTTCCTCTTATAACTTAAAGCAAGGTCATGGTTTGGTTGTTCCAGGAAATTGGGATGTGCCTGGAATGGGATTGCTTCTCATAAAATCATACAGAAAGGAGACAGACTCACCAGAGAGGCGAGAGAGGGTGCCTGCCCCAGCCAGGACTGCCCCAGCCTCCCACCCCTTGTGGGGGGGGTCTGAAGGTTCCTGTTCAAAAGGGGAAGATTGCTGGTTGTTCCCCTTCATCAGGGAGTGAAGGGAAAGTGTAGAGTTTGCTGCGTTCCTGACTGTGGCTGGGGAGTGCAAGAGGGCAGATGAATCTGGACTAGGGATGTTAAATTTCGATTAATCGGCTAATTGAGTAGTTGATGGAATTTCCAAAGAAGAGGTGCAGTGGGGACCAAAGCAGTCCCCACTTGTGCGGGTTCCTGACTGCTGCGCCTTTCCCTTTGAAATGTACAAGAGTTGCAGGCTTTTGTACATTTCAAAGGGAGAGGCGCAGCAGTTGGGAACCCTGCTTCAGTCCCCACTCGCGCTATTTCCTCCACTGTGTCCCTGCCTCCCTGTGGACACAGTGCTGGGGGGAACCAGCTTGTAAGCCAGCTCCCCCCAGCACCAACTCCTGCTCCCCCTATTTGGTGCCTCTGATACAGAGACAGCAAGGGGGTGGTGGGAGCAACTAGTTGAGTAGTGACTCGACTACCCGATGGCTTATTGGGTAGTCTACTATTCAATTACATCCCTAATCTGGACCTGCCCCAACTGGGAGACATGCACCCCTCTCCCAGCTGTGACCGCTGGAGTTGCAGCAGCCATGGAGAGGTGCTTCTCACCTGGCCCCAAGCTGGTGCAGTTAGGGCTGGGGTTGTCCTCTCTTCCCTGGGGCAGCCTGCACACTCCTCCTCCCCAGCCCAGAGCAATAATTAAAATGAAGTATGGACATTTTTGGTTTTTGGAAAATAAAATGAAAAATTGAGTTAAGGACCCAAGCAATGCCGGGTAAATCTTCTAGTTAATAAATAACATGTCATTGTCCATCTCTGTTAAATTCTTGTGTTAAGTGATTGGAATTGGTGTTTGCTTTAGGTGCTGTTTAATTACGAAGTATCTTTAACACCATGTAAAGATAAACTATGCAAAGCAAGGGTAAGCCTGGAACCATTTGTCTTGCACGTTACCCAGTCCCGGAGCCAGTGCCAATTAGACCATGTGGTCAGAAGGCTAGCCTCCCTGATTTGCAACAATGGTATTGTTGGCTGGGTAAGGAAGGACACTGGCTGCAGAGATGAGCTGGGGTTAAAATGTACCTGTATTTTTGGTAGCATGAACTGTCTGACGTTTTAGCAGCCGTGAATGCTGGTAGGTAGCAAGATGCCCGACTGCTGCTTTGATTTGTCTCTGCCTAAGATCAGGGCAGAAGGTGGGCTCCCCTGGGCTTTGTGTGAGATTTAGTGTGACTGTGTCCAGTAGGTCTTAGCTATGCAGATAATAACAGAGATGCTTTGAAAGCCCTGCTTTCAAACAGTCTTACACTGCATCTTGAAGACAGGCAGGCCTGGTCTCCAGTAGGCTGCTGCCATGAGCAATTAGCAGAGGTCAGCGGTGGCCTGTTTGCCACAGCAACACCTATGGGGAGAGGGAAGTCTTGTTTCCTTCATCGGGTGCTATGCCTGGTCCCTGCACAAATATTTTCCCTTGACAAAGGCAGACATGGAGGTAGCGTGGTCCAGTAGGTAAAGCACCATCCTGGAGACTTGAATTCTGTCCTGCCTCTGCCACTGACCTGTGCTGTGATCTTGAGCATGTGATTCGTTTTCTGCGATAAGATGGAGATCTTTGTGCCTATTCTAACTTGAGATCTACAAAGGAGAAGTGCTGCTTGGATGCCAAGTATCTCAGCAACTGCAGCTGTTAGCAGGACGCTAATAGACTGATAAAAAGGAAAAAATGCTTACTACAGGTTGAGCCTCTCTAGTCCGGCACCCTCAGGACCTGACCGGTGCTGAACCAGAGAATTTGCTGGGCCAGGGGAGGTCAATATTGTTTAGCAGCATTCCCAACACTTCCACTGCTTACTGGGCCCTTAGAATTCTGATGTTTAGGGGTAAATTAGAGCTAAATAACAGCAGAGGACACTGGGAGCCAGGACTGGCGGCTGTAAACAAACTTTATGGGACTTTGGGAAACTTGGCCACACCCATGATAAGTGGACACCTTGCTAACTAAAATCATGCTGCACCAGGGATAGTGCCGGGCTAGAGAGGTTCAACTTGTAGTGAACTATGGCCCTGAGCTCGGAAGGCATGAAGTCAAAGAGATGTGGGTGATTAGCACCTCAAAGGGGTAAGACCCTGGCTGGCTTGCTACTGTTACCGTGGTGCTTCACAACCCAACCCAGGCTGCCCTCAGGCAGGAGCTGCTTTGGCCTCCAGAGCAGCCTCTGTCTGCAGCAGGCCCAGGCACCCCAGCTTGCAGCAGGGAGGCTGCAGGCAGGAGCTGCTCTGGCCCAGCTGGAGCAGCCCCTGCCTGTGGTGGAGGAGCTGCTCCAGCCTACCGCCTTTAATCAGTTAACTGGTTAGCCAATATGTTTAACCCCTTAACCAATTACATGGGATTTTACATTCCTGCTACAGAGTCATTCTCAGTCTCCGCTCCAATGCCACCTAAGTTCCTTTGGGGATATGGGCCTCAGCTGCCCACTGTAGAATGGGGATAAGAGCCATGCCCTAGCTCACAGGGGGCTGAGGAAAGGAATGCAGTGAAGACAGATACTCCAGTGCTGTGGTGATGAGGCCCAGGATAGTACCACAGATTGAGTCGAGCAGGGCACTTCAGTGTGTGTAAATCTGCATCCCTCCAGCTAAGTATCTAGGAACACAAGGGTGCTTGGGTGTCACTTCAGATCAGACGTCTAGCCCAGTGTCTGTCTCCAGTAGCAGCCAATGCCTGATGCTCCAGAGGAAAGGAAAACAACCATCCAAACAAAACAAAACTACAACAGATAGGTCATAAAGCCAATTGTGGGAGAAAGGCAGGGGGGGTAAGATTCCTTCCTGGTTCTACACGTGATCTGCTGGGGCCCCAACCTATGAGATGTAATTGTTTTATTTTACTCTAGTAAGCTACAAATGTTATGAACATTGCAGAATCAAGGGGCACCAGCCTCATCCTCTCTCCATGGCCTAGAAAGGGTGAGGAGGGAGGTTCATCTCTCCTTGATAAGGCAAAAAGGAGGTGCAGGAATAGGATTAATTTCCATGGAAAGCAGCAGGGTAATCTTCTGTCTATGACCTTAAAGATTGAGAACGGGTATGTTCAATTATTCCTTCTTCCCTCCCTGGTTTCATGCCTGCGTTTGCTGCTGAAGCATCTTTGGGATTCACTTGTTAATGTGGCTTTTCTTTGCAATGTTTATCATTCATAAAAATCTGAAATAACCTGCCCAGTAATCTGTCACAGATAATTAAGGCTTCCTTGTGCACTACAAGGCAGTGCATTAACAAGACACTGCCCCCGTTTCCGTGGGTCTGCTGCTCTGTCTTGTCCTCGAGGCTACATGGCTCTGCTCACCCTGAATAAGTTGCCACATGGATTTGAAAATAAACTTTTTAATTCCACTTGGCATTTCTGAGTTTCCTGCTGCTGGAGCTGCCTGGCTGGGAAAATGACATCCTTTGTGGCACTAGCAGCAACAGCTGGTGCATCAGCTGTGCCCCAAAACTGCACATTCAGATCACAGTAAGGAAGTGAGAGCCACCTGCGGGGAAAGAGGCACACACTTGCCATTCCACTTTGCCCTAGTTTTTCCTATGTGAAAAAGCACCATTCATTAATGTGCATACATCTGGTCTAACTGTTGATTGCTCTTTGTGGTAGCCAAATCTTGTGCTGAGCTCTGCAGAGAATTTGTCCTGTTGCATTTACATGTCACACTGCAAACTGCAATTCAACTGCCTCCTCTCCCCTTGAGGTTTAAGAAGTGTTGCTATGCCCCCTTTGTTGCTGCAGAAATTGAGACAAAGGGAGGTTAAGCGACTTGTCAAAGGCCTCAGAGTAAGTCACTGGCGGGATTAAGAATGTGAGAATCCCTGGGCCTAGCTCCGTGTTCAGGTCACTAGTAGACCACACGGCTGTCTTTCTGGTGCGTTATTGCCCGGCACCTCCCTAAGTGCTGAGCACAGAGTCCTAAAGCATAAAGCCTGTTAGGCAAGTACAGTGGAACTGCATGGCAGCTCCACTGTAGACACAGCAGTCAGGAGTTAACTCATCTCTTGCCTCCCACATCTCTGCCATGGAGAAGATTGGAGTTAAAGAGGCCTAAGGCCTCAGGCAGGAGCTAAGGGCTAGACCCTTCTTGGTTGTCGGTGAGTCAGCAAATGGCAAGTTGCTCTGTCTGCAGCATTAAAATATGGCTCCGGAAGCACATTGTGACACAGCTTAGCAGGCTGTCTGACCTGACCTCTAGCTAAGTTAGAAACCCCCACTTCCTAGCCCAGATTGGAATCCACTCTGGCCAGCGTACTTGTTAGGAGCCAGGTTTCAAACACAGCTCCCTTCTCTGCACAGATGAGGCATGGCTGCAGCTTAGAGTGGCAAGGCTGGTTTTTTCTTCACCCAACTGGCTTTTCCTGTGTGTGCATCAAAGCGTTTCCTTGTTTGCCATCAGGCGGCAGGTGCAGTTGGCTGTTCACGGTGTGTGACAGCACAGCCCTTCCAAGCCTGTGAGTCAAACAGTGCAGAAATCTGCTTTACCTCTGCTATTTTCAACCCCATGTTCTGGTCCTGAGTGATCTTTAGTGAAGATGTCACTGTACTACCTGGGGCACTGCCCTCCCTCAGTGCATCTGGGTTCTGTAATGCACTCGGATTCCAGCAATGAACTCTGCCAAGAGCCCATTTCAGGGCACAGCTAAGGTTTCCAGAACAATCTTGCTCTGCCTGTCATTAAGAGCCATGTCTTCTAGGTAAGCTGGTTTTGCAGCTTCCTTTGTTCTCCTCTTCCTGAGTTAGCCAAGAACCTGTACCCCTGACTAGTGTTAGAGGTTTCAGAGGAGTAGCCGAGTTAGTCTGTAACAGGAAAAACTTAAAAAACAACAAAACATATAGATGGTATCACGAGCCTCTGAAGAAGTGGGTTGCGTCCACGAAAGCTCATGATACCATCTACATGTTTTATTAGTCTTTAAGGTGCTGCTAGACTGTGTTGGGTTTTTAGGGTTAGAAGATCATTGTGCTGGTGGTGGGTGGGTCCCTTTTTCAGATGAGAGAGAAGATGGGGTTTCTGACCATGGATGCCAGTAATGCTTCCATGGCCACTCCTCTATCTTAGTCATATTTCAGTCCTGGTTATTACATTTTGCCTGCTTAAAATCTCCTTTGCAGTCTCAGTTACAGACTATTTTTTTTTTCATGTTCCTCCTAAATTCTCGTGTAGTGTGGCTGTGCATCATAAGGTGGCTGTCTGCCATGTTCCGAACCAGAAGCAACTGTGTTCCGATAGCGAGTAAAGTGAGTCTGGCCTGCACTTCCTAAAACGCTTTGGGATTCTCTCATGAGCAAGCCTGTGTATCTGTGCAACTTAATACAACTCCAGGAAAGGCACAATTCATAAATACGCTTTCCAGTTAATTTCTTTTTAAATTTAGCCTTCTCGCTGACTCTGTAGTACAGCTTATCAGCTTCCTACACATTGGGATGCCCATGGAGGGAATGCTACTATCTATGCCATGTTTTGTGGGTGTTTTACCAGAGCCTAGTGCATTTTGACAGATATTAAAGGAGTTTGCTGTTATCTTTCTCCTGCTCTGCCTAATCAACTCAGGCGTGTCACCTGCTGCGTAGTACATATTTCATGAGGCACAAGCCCAGAAAAGTCAACATCTCTCTGATTTTCTTTCCACTTAATCCTTGGGAAAGATTGCCAAGTGCAGCATAGCGATCATATGCGGGGCTCTTTCAGGGCTAATACCATGCATGAAGCCAAGGACTGCCAGCAGTAAAAGCACAAGATGCACAGCTTGAGCTGAAGAGCCAGGCTCTGCAGTTGAACACTGTCAGACTCACATTGTCTTCAAATTCTGCACAGAGTGGAGACTAACAACACACATTAACCTGTGGGATAGAATTAGAGCAAGGGGCTGACAGTCAGGACAGCAGGGCTACTGTTTCAGCTCTACCACTGACTTGCAGGGGCCAACCGCATGACTTCACTGTCCCTTCGTCTCTGCATGTGTCAAGTGGAGCTAATACCTTCCAGGTATTAGGAAGGCTGGTTCATGTTTAGGAGTTCTTTGACAGCCATGGCTGTTCAGCTGCTTTGAAATGGGAAATGCTATGTATACATGGTTTGCATTATTGTTCCTGGGTGTTGTCCCCATGTATGTGACAAGATCATTTTCTTTTTTGAATTGAGAGCTACAGAAAGGTCAGGACTTGCCTGTACATTTTAAATTCAATTTTCAGGCAACATATAAGCCTTAATGCAGAGTACTGGGAGACCTGTAGAGCAAATCAGGAGGGCATGCTGGCTATTTGGGGAAAGTCTTTAAGCTTCAAGGTTTGAACACATTACAATAAGTTGCTCAGAGGAGTAGCAAGCTTATATGTTGCCTGTAATTACTGCGGATTAGGGATGTTAATGGCTAGCTATTAAAAGGTTACCTGGTAAGCATCTCCCTTAATGGGTGATACTTACTGGATAACAGTTAACTGGTATCCAGGAGCAGCCCTGCTGGGAACCCTACATAGGGCTGCTGGTTTCCAGCTTGTGTGGGTTGGGAGCCAGCAGCCCCAGGTGGGGGCAGCAGGGGCAGCCACAGCAGCCCCTACGCAGGGGCTGGAAATTGCGGCAGCAGCAACAGCCTCCGCATGGGGGCCAGGAGCAGCTGAGCTGGAATAGCCCCTGCCTGCAGCATGGGCTGTTCTAACCCAATTCCAGCGGGTGGGGTGCCCCCACACCCGCTTTAATTGGTTAAATGGTTAAAGGCATGGCAGCACTGCATTTAGCCTTTTATCCAATTACACAGGATTTTACATACTTACTGCAGATGATGCAACAACACTCAGTATTTAATGCACTGGCACAACCTGTGGGTCTGTACCTCCCTTTGTTCATTGTTGCCTTATAATTTGCCTGAAAACTGAATTAAAAATGTACAGGCAAGTGCTGATCTTTCTGTAGCTCTCAGTTCAAAAAAGAAAATGATCTTGTCACATACATGGGGACAACACCCAGGAACAATAATGCAAACCATGTATACATAGCATTTCCCATTTCAAAGCAGCATTTCCCATTTCAAAGGTCCTGCTTAGTAGACCTCATGCTGAGGGAGGTTTTCTTAGTCTTCAGTTTGGCCTTCAACACTAAAGTATATAAACATCTCCCAAAGATTTAAATAGAAGTAATCTCCTTTCTTATTTTCTTCCTTCCTTCTTGGCCTGCAGAAGCAGCTTGACTAATGGGTAGGCTTGTCAATGTGTGGAAGGCTTGTTAAGGAATCATCACCTCCCAGGAAAGATCATCACATTTAGTCCTGAAAGCGGTGAGGCCCAGGGCATGAAGTTCCCAGTCCAGCTCCTGTCAATGTCCTGGCCCCTTCACTCATAAGCTTCCACTTCTTGCTTACCAGTGCACTGCAGCTGTTGAAGAACAGGCTGATCATAAAGGGAGAGGTGCCTCTCAGGTAGGGCCAGTCTCATGGAGGGTTTGGAATATCAGAGCACAGACTGGTCGTGGGGCAGCCAGTGCAGAGAATAGACCATTGGGGAGTTCTTACATCTACGGACCCACGTTGCTGCATTTTCTGACAGCTGAAGCTATCCCAGGCTCTGCCACTTCATTCCTAGATACGATGAGTTGCAGTTACCGAGCCTGGAGGTCAGGATCATGTGGCTCTATGGCCATGTTTGCAGGGCAGGATTCAGGGTGCAAGGGGCCTAAGACTAAGGGAAGGGAAGGGCCTAAGTATGAATTACAAATTGAAAAAAATAGTGAGAGGTCCTGTGGCACCTAGGGCCTAATCAAAATATACAGAATCCTGAGCTTTTGTGGGCAAAACCCACTTCATCCAATGAATTGGAGTGGAAATAGCAGAAACCAAGAAGTATATATTACAGCAGAAGAAGTATCTGTCACTTGTAGGACCCATGTTAATGAGGCTAACTAAGTGGGCTGGATGTGTCCCATTAATAGCTTTTGATGTGAAAATGCCCACATATCACAGCCTGCTAAGAAGTGAATTTAAAATCCCTGAGAGAGAAACATTGTGTGTTGAGCTTTCTCCAATGATTTTGCAACCCCCTTCACAGTAAAAGATGTGTTCTCCTGTGGAACTAGGCTGAGCAAAAGGGAAGAATTTGATTGCCTGTGCATGCCAGTACAGAAAAAATACATCAAAGAAAAAAATATTTTGATTTTTAGTACAGTTCAATACAGTATTGAAAACAGTGCATCATAAATCTGAAGCTCCTTGGTGAAAGATACTATAAAAGTCAGAGTGCTGATATCCAGAGTGGGAGGTTTAGTTTTTCTCAGTGGGTGGGAATTCATTCCTTATCCATGGGATGAGGACAGGGGCCATAGTTCAGGTTGGAGCTGGATGGAGTGTCTGCAGATTCTGTGCAAGCTTCCCACTGCATTGGTACTGCCTTTTCCTTGTGCCCTGCTCCTCCCCACCTGCCGCCTCCAGGCACTCACCAGTTGCCCAGAAATGGACCTAGCACTAGGACCCAGGAGAGAGCGTCCTGAAGCTGTACTTGCCTGCCAGTCTCAGCGGGGAGGGACGCAGGTCTAAACTAGGGAGTCTTGTCCTCTCTTCTCTTCCCCCCCCTCCCCTCCCCTCCAACAGCCCGGCAGAGCTCTAGAGAAATGGAAGATGGGGAAATGGAGGGAAGGGAGAGACAGTGCCTGCTCAAACTACACCCACAGCAGGCACAGGTTCCCATAGTAACCAGACCACATTTTTAATCTCCGTTTACCACTGTTAACCTGTCCTGCAGCAGCATGGGGACAGACAGACAGCCTACAGGGAACACGGGAAGCAAGAGACCGTTGCCAGCAGCCGGCTGAGCTCCTGCTAAGCTCCAGGTGCTGCTTTACTTTTCCTGCTGGCAGGAGTGCTCCCAAGCTCCAGCAGGACTACCTGAGCAAACTTACTCCACCTCTCTCACCTGTCCTGGCCCTGCCCCCTGTGTGGCCTGGAGGGCCTAAGGCTATATAGCCTTATCAGCCTAATGGTTAACCTGGCCTTGCAGGTTTGTATCCCATAGGTCAGTGGTCTCCAACCTTTTTAAGCACAAGATCACTTTTTTAATTTGTCAGTCCAGGATCTACCTCAAACCCAAATAGCCCTGCCCCGCCCCTTCTCTGAGGCCTCGTCCTCTTCACTCTGTGAAGATGGGGTACAGGGGAGGGGGGCAGAGTGACATAAGTGCCCCCTGCCTCTGTCTCCCCCACCCTGCACAACAAGTAGGAGACTCCTAGGGAGTGGCTCCAAGGCTCTTGGCAGGAGCAGCACGGCAGTGCGGGGAGGGGCAGCGGGGAGGGGCAGCTGAGTTTAAAGAGAAGCTAGAGTTTAAAGAGAAGCTAGATAATTTCATGGAGGTTAGGTCCATAAAAGGCTATTAGCCAGGGGATAAAATGGTGTCCTTGGCCTCTGTTTGACAGAGGCTGGAGAGGATGGCAGGAGACAAAGCGCTTGATCATTGTCTTCGGTCCACCCCCTCTGGGGCACCTGGTGCTGGCCACTGTCAGCAGACAGGATACTGGGCTAGATGGACCTTTGGTCTGACCCGGTACGGCCGTTCTTATGTTATGTTCTTATGTTAAGTGCCAGCACTTGATAGCTTCCCAGCCAAACCAGTCAGGATCACCTGTCAGAGGCTCCAAGATCTACTGGTAGATCCTGATCTACTGGTTGGTGACCAATGCCGTAGGGTATGGCACTGTTTTGTGACGAGGCACAGAGGGAAGCAAGTTTTGCCACCAGGGCACTTTGACATCCAGTAGTACTGTGAAGTCTGAAAGGACCTAATGGCTGAAGACAGATGTAATCTGAGGGCAGGTGACCATGTTTTAGAGGGAGATGTTAGAGGAGTTAAATTCTTCAAAGCACTCTCCTTGTCCTACCAACATGATTTCCATCCTGCCTGGGGTCAGCACTAGCCAGTCTCTCTCTGTCCAGGAGCTGATCTTGGCTAGGCAGTGAGGAAGCTGGAAGATGGTGCTGTTTGATGTGAGAGGCAGAGATGGGTATCATCTGTGGGTTGCTGGCATATGATAAAGTGGCACTGAAGGCTTTGGAAGTGGAGAAGCAGCTGCTTGTGCCACACTGGGTTTGTTCTGTGAGAAGGTCATGAGCTGTGTCAGGGCATTGCCATGCAATCCTACAGCTTCTTGGAGTGAGGTGCAGAAGTGTTTGGTCATCACCAGCATCAAATTCCAGAGGGCCGAGGATGGAGATAATCCTTTGCCTATGGACAGGAGGAAACCATCCACCAGAGCCGCAAGAGTGTATTGGCAACATGCTCTATCCTGGAGGGGAATCCAGCATAATGGCAGCCAACACTGAAGGCTTTTTTGCTGCTTTCTGATGACCCCGCAGCCTGCCCTAAGCAATTCCTCTTCCACCCTGTTCTGAAGCCAGATGTATTGATCAAACAGGCTCCGGTTTGGGTGGCTTTCCTTTCAAAGATTTTACAGTCTGCCCCAAAAAGCAGCTCTATGGAGAGCCCCTAGAGGCATTAGCACTGTCAAGTTTCAGATCCAGCCTTCACAGCTGCTGCAGCTCTACTATTGGAAGCAGTGGTGAGAGCTACAGGGCAGACGGGGGCAGGAAGTTTTATCATCTAGCTCTCCAGTTTCTCCCAAGGGTGGACAAGGCCCAGAAGGTTGGCCTCAGCCCAGATGTCAAAGGAAGAAACTGTTTCTGAGGTAGATTGATGTTTATAACAATTAAAAACTCAACCCTCTGCTAAACCAAATTACTGAAAAGCAGTAGAGGTATCATGAAAAACTTTGAAAAGCATGTGACTTGCAACCAGTTCTATCCATGCACCTGTAATGCTGCTCCTTGCCCATAGGTATGTGTGGGTGAGTGCAGATGTATCCCTATGTGCGTGCACACATTTTTGAAGTGCTGTATTTTTTTACCCTCAGTTTCTATTATTGAACAGACTTTCATGGAGATTATAGCTAAACTGCTGGCATACCATCCCTGAGTGGAGACCTCTAACCTAATCTAGCCAAGGCCTGAAGAACACACTTTGTAGAATGTAATTAGAGTTTGGAACTTGGAGAGTGGGTGTGAAATGTGGGGGCAAGAATAGCATATTTGAACTTTAAAAAAAGAGGACTCTCCTGCGAGGGAGTGGAGCGGTATCAGTACCTCCCAACTCAGGAGGTATTCATGTGTTATATACAGTGTTATATAGTTGTATTATAATACCACCTGAGTTGGGAGTACTGATACCGCTCCACTCCCTCGCAGCAGTGTCCTCGTTTTTGAAAGTTCGGATGTGGGACCCCTACAAGGAAGGGGAAAAGGAAAAGCGTGTCTGCCCTCAGGGGTGTTTCTGTCCGCACAGACCCCCCCCCGCCAAGCAGCAGGAGTTAGGGGAGCAGAGTCTGCCGGCCCCTGGTGCCTCTGCAGGGGGATCAAGTGAGCAGGGCACCAGCTGTGCGCACCCCAAAGCGCTGTGCGCGGGGGGGGGGCGGGGGAAGGAAATGTTCCGGGGTATCTTGGGGGGGGGGTCTCAGATGGTTTCAACAAGAATCCGGGACACGCTTGCCATGACGTCACAATCGACATCCCATCTGATGTCGCACCCAGCGGAGCGTTCTATTGTCCGGGGCCGGGCAGCGCGCCCAGCCCCGGACACCTGGCAACCCGCGGGGGCTGCTGGCCGCAGCGACTGTGCCCGCGGGAGGGGGGGTCCTGCGGGACGGGGCGGGGCGGCCGCGCCGTGGGAACAGATGGGAGACGGGCGAGGCGACCAGCCCCCGCACCTGCCCCGGCCCCCGCCGCCCGGGCCGCGGCGTCCCCCAGCTGCGCGCTGATTGGCCGCCCCCCGCCGGCGCAGCCGCGGCGATTGGCCGGCTGTCAGAACGCTGGGCTCGTCACCGCGGCGCCTCACGGCCGTCCGGGCCGTAGCCAATGGCAAGGCGGAGCGGCGCCCCCCGCCCGGCGCGGCGGCCAATGGGGAGGCCGCTCCCCGCCGGCGTGCGGCGGACGCAGCCAATGGGAGCGCGGACGCGTCGCTCCGGCGGCTTTCGCGGCAAAAAGGATTTGGCGCGCAAAGGCGCGCGGGGCCGGCAGCGGCGGGGGACAATAGCCGCGGCCGGGCCGAGCCAGCCGAGCGGGCGAGCAGCGGCCCCGGAGCGCTGCCCGGGCGCCCTTCGCCCCCGGCCCCGCCGCCGCCCCGGCCCTCCCCGAGCATGGGGCGCGCCCCCCGCGGCCCCGGGCCAGGGCCCCCCGGGCCGGCGCCGGGCATGTGAGCGCCATGTCGCGGGAGGGCCTGGCGGCGGCCCCGGACGGCGGCGCCTGCGTGGCCGAGCTGGCGGCGCTGCTGGGGGGCGCCGGGGCCCTGCACGTGATGGAGCAGCAGATCGTGATCATCTCCACGCCGGACGCGCCGCCCCCGCCCGAAGCGGAGAGCGAGGCCGAGCTGCTGCTCTTCGCCACCCCGCAGCCCCCCCGCCCGGGCCCGGCGGCGCAGCGGCCGGCGCTGGGACGCCCTCCGGTAACGCCCCTCGGCCCCCGCGGGGCGCTCCCGCCCTGGTCGCTGCTGGGCGGGGGGCACGTGGCAGCGCTGGGGCTAAAACAAAGCGAGCTCGGCGGGGGGCTTGGTGGCAACGCGGGGCGACGTCAGGGGGGAGGGAATCCCCCCCGGGGTCAGTGGCTCCAGCCCCACGAGCATCCAGAGCCCTGGGATCGCTAATGGGCCACCTGTAGCCGGGGCCTCCGTGCCCCGGAGGGGGCTAGCGCAGCCCTGTCTGGTGCCAGATAAGGCTGGGAGCTGCCCTTGCTCTCCGGCTTCCGGCTTCATGCGATAAAGCTCCCGAGCGAGGGAGGAACCGGTAGTAATGTGCGAGGGCCAGGCTGCCATTAGAATGTGCAGAGCTCTCTCGGTGCCTTCCTGGCTCAGCATTTCTGCTCCCAGCTCTTCCCGAGGAGAAATGGGTTCATACGGGACCTGTGAATTCTGGTTTGGAGATCTCAGCTCTTACATCACACACAGGAGTGACCTACCTGGTTCAGTGGAGAGGAATGGTGATTGGGCATAAAATATGCAAATACATTAATAATAGTGGGGAGACCTACACCAGTCATCAAAATGTCTGAAAACTCCACTTCAGAGCCAAATCCATTGTGTGGATTGTGTCTCTAGACAAACTTCTCAGATTATTCTCTGTGTGTTGTGATGATACTTTAATGACTGTGGCAGCAGTCTGCAGGATAAAGTTAGTCTTGTGAAATTCTGCTTGTCCCTGGTGGGAGGGCGTGTGTGTATACATGCTCAGGCATGTAACTAGAGCCCTGTGCAGATACAAAATTTTGTATCTGCATCTATATATGCAAAAATATGCTGTGGGTATCTGCATCCACATCCGCAGATATCTGTAAATGTGCAAGATTCTAGATACAAAATCTGCAAAAAATGGGCCTTGGACATCAGCATTCACATCCATGGATGCAAATACCTGTGGGTATAAAGTGGATATCTACGGATTTCCAGGGTTTTACATGCAACTTCTAAATAATTGTTAGGCTAAACTCTGGAGCAGGCATTGTCTTCTAGTGCATCTGCATGAGAGGGCTTTCGTTGTGATTGGAACCTCTGGATGCTATTGTAGTATAACAAATACTGACTGCTGTGAAGTATGGAGGGCTGACCTTTGCATCCATGCAGACACCCATTGTGTTCAGTGGGGCTCCCGGCAAGAATCTGCCCTTGTAGTTCTTGGTGCAAAATCAGGGTCCCACAAGGCAAGGCTGAACCAGAGCCTTCCTTTCTTTTGGTTTCCTGAATTTGTTTTCATAAGGTTGATTTCAACACATAAGCACGGCCAGACTGGGTCAGACCAAAGATCCATCTAGCCCGGTACCCTGCCTTCCGACAGTGGCCAGTGCCAGGTGCCCTAGAGGGAGTGAAGAGAAACAGGTAATCATCAAGTGGTCCCTCCCCTGTCATCCATTTCCAGCCTCTGGCAAAGGCTGGATAAATACGTAAATAACTACCACCGGCAATTAGACTGAAGCGAAGTGACAAGGGCTTGCATTTCTCCTTCATCATGGCACAAACAGAACACTGTATGGGATCCTTCTTGTCCACGTTGAAATTTTTTTTAAGCCATCATTTGGCATTGGCCATGGTCAGTGAATGGATCCTGGGCATAATGGGCCATTGTCCCAGTATAACATCCCCAAGCTTTTAGTTCAGTCGAAAGTGGGTGGGGGGAGGAGGAAAAGACCACAACATGCTTTGATAGTTAAACATACCATCTTCCAGAGGCTTGGAGTTTGAGGGGCCTGCAGCAGGCAGCAGCTTTACAGCTGATCCTTTGTTTTAATTGTTTGGCTCAAGAATCCATAATGAGTTTTCCTTCTTTGCTGTCTCCCTGCTTGTGGGGAGTGGGTGGTTGTGCTGGAGGCACTGCTGGTTTGCATGGTTGGAGTGCGGTTTCATGGAGACGCTTTGCTGGTGAAACCCTGAAACATGAGCTGCTTTTCTCCTAACTGTAATCAGCAGCCTGGTACCCATGGGCAGCTCTGCACCTGCACCTCTGGCAGGGCTCCAGCCTGATGTTTGTGGGCAGTGAAACTCTAAACACCCTACTGTGCATGAGCAAAGAAAGGGGGCAGAATTATTGTTCTAAGGTCCCCTGGGTGCTTTTCAGCAGTGCACTGGAATTTAGATATCTGATGGTCAGCTGTCTAGGGTAGTGTGAGCAATAGCTCACTTGCTCCACGATCACTCAAGGTGAGATACTTCCCTTCAGATACATGTCACTGGGCTTTGGAGCGGGAGGGAGTTCTCTAATTCATCTGTTTCTGTGCTATCAGACTGTTTCCTTCTAGTAATAAAATAGGCCCCAATGACCGAGTCTCTGCCTCCTTCCCAAATGTCTCCTTCATGAGCCAGATCATCTTGTACTAGAGGCAGGATAGTAACAATGCACAAAGTCTTGAAGTTCTCTTGTCCCTGTGGTCCCAGGCAGATAGCTGGAATGCTGGTCTGAGCTGGAGCTTTGCCTGTTGGCACCAATGGGCGATCAAGTCAGGCACTCCACTTGGGGTTATCCTGGAAAGTTCTGATTGCCAGTTGGTGCGTAGCTTGTATCTTTGTGAGCATGTGAGCGGCATTGTGACGGCTCATTCTTACGAATGCTGCTTATGTGAAGCAAGTGCGTGAAGTCTCCCATCCCTATTTTGGTTTCTCCTCTTCTGGAACACATCTGCTTAACAATGATTCCTTGGCCTTGAAGTGCTCCCAAAGGATGGATGGCAGGAATCCTTCAGCAGTTTTCCAAGGCATTGGGGAAATAGTGTAGCCTTCAGATGCACGTAGAAGGCAGCATTGTGTCTTCTTGAATTGGATCCCTCTGGACTCGAGCACATGGATCTTGAGCTCCATGTTGCCCCCACAACACTGAAAATGTAAAACCAGGGCAAGGGCAGCTCCTCACCCCAACCCCCCTGCCAGTTCCGCATTGAACTCCTGCCGCCGTTGAGGTGTGGCAGAGCCCTGTTCCTTGCTGCATCCCTGGCCAAAGGCTTTCTCAATGCTTGTTGCGTTCACTGAGAGGCAACTGGAGCCCAAACTGCAGGGTGGCTTTATGGCGATGCGTTTCGAGAGTGCCCGTGCTTAATTTGTTAGGGGGGAGAGTCTGGGGCCCGCACCGGGCAGCCAGAGCGCAGCACCTGGTGGCCAAGTGCCCAGCTTGGAAGGCAGAGCTGCCGCCAGCATGCACAAGTAAGGCTGGCACGGTGTAATGTTATCCACTCTGTGGTGCTGCCTTCAGGGCTGAGCGGCTGCTGGCTGGGAACGCAGGGGTGGGGCTATGAACTGCCGAGTCTGGGAAACCCTGGCATAACTGGAGCACCGAATAGCGCCCATCACTAGTGTGTCTCCGGGAAGGGGAAGAGAGGCCAGGAACGGTGGAGCCGGCAGGACGAGGGTGTCTGGCACTTGGACGCTATGCTGATGGCAATACCTGCCAGTGGGTGTGTTGCCAGCATGCAGTTCTCCGGGCTGGTATCACGTGGAGTCAGCAAAGAACCCCTGCTGCCCCTCTGTAGTGCCTCCCTGTCTGAGCCATGAGCCCCAGGGAGACAGGCTGCTGAGGAGGGGCCCACGCGTGTCCGTGGTGCCTTACGTCTGGAGTGTGCAGTGAGTTGGGGAAGCTTGCAGCAAGGTGGCCTGCGAGGCACAGCAGATAGTGCTGGAGCCCTGACAAAGCAGTGCCAGAGTGCAGGCCAGGGAGAAGCTGGGAGGGAGAGGAGAATGCAGTGGGGATGGTCTGAGGGAGAAGGGAGTGGCTCCATCCTGTCCCTGTCTCCCCCGTCTGCTTGGCTTCAGCTCCCCGAGGAGGGCAGCGACTCCGGCCTCATGCTCCCGGTCCCAGCTCCCTCTGGTGACCTGGCTCCTGCCAGCTCGGAGGATGCTGTGCAGCCAGGAGGGGAAGGAGCGGGCCCTGGTAGATGTACAGGCATGCTGTTCTGAAATGGTGTCCTTAGGCTCCAGAACAACCCATACACTGCTAGCAAACCATTGCTAGGGGACATTGACCTTTCTGGGAGATCAGTCTCTTCACACACCAAGGCCGTGCTGATTCAAGTACTCTCCTATCAGTTACAAGGCGGATGTAGCAATAGGATCTTAGAGGATGTAGCAATAGGGAGGGGAAGGGTCACCCTCCCCCCACCACCACCATAGGCTTTGCCTCTCTCCTAGGTCTGGCAGCCAGCCCTGCTACCATCCTGCTGCCGGCCCCAGCTGGCGAGTTTAACCATTTAAGTAACTGATAAACATCAGATTATCGGTTAAACTGTAACATCCCTTCTCCATGGGTTTTGCTGCTGCCCGATGCTTTGGCTGAGTTGGTGGGATTTCCCTTCAGCTGGCTTTGCCTGCGTGAAAGGTTAAATGCCTGTGGTTCAAGGCTCCCTTTGGTCCTGCTCCAGGGGCTGAATCACTTGATGATTACTGCTCTGCTCATCCTGAGGCATCTGGCCACCGTTGGAAGCCAGGCTGCTGGGCTAGACGGGCCTTTGGTCTGCGTGACGGCCTTCTGTTCGCTCCGCTCTGGGGGCGGGGAGGTGGGCTCCATACTGCAAAGTCTGGTGACGTTCTGCAGGTAACATTTGCCACCAAAGCCACGCTGGTCAGTGCTGAGCCCAGCTGCTGCTCATGCTTGTAGCTTTTGTTATAGACACTTGCCTGCTGGGTGCAAGGCTGAGATCAAACTCCTGTTGCACAGGCTACCCAATAGCTGCCTGGCTGTAACTTCTCTCACTGTTGGCTCTGCGCTCCAGGGGTGTCCTGTAAGGGGAGGTGCTCAGCAGCAGGCTGTTCCTTCACAAGCCTTCCTTCTCTTGCAGGTGAAAAGGAAGTTAGACCTGGAGACCGATCACCAGTACATAGCGGAGAGCATCCAGACTTCCCGGGGCAAAGCGAAAAGGTACAGGTGCCGCTTCCTGCTGCCTCTACTCATTCAGAGCTCTGACCAGCTACTGCATCCCCCCTCCAAGTGGCCTAGTGGGACCGAGTCCTCAGTTTCATGGCTGAGCTGAGCTGTGGGGCTTGGGACCGAGGCGCGTGGGGTCCGTTGTCCTCTGGAGATCAGGTTCTGCAGTTGGTGCAGCACCTCTCCCTTCCCCCACTGCAGCCTCTGACCTGCCTGCTCGCTGTGCAGAGCTGGCTCTAGGACGTCCCTGAGCCAGCCCAATGCTAGTTGGGGTAATGGGGGTAAATTCAAGCTTTGTGGGTGCCAGGTCCCGCTCTGCCTGCCCTTTTCTCACCAGGTTGGGCGTAACTATGCGTGAGTCCCTGCGCTGCCCATTCCAGTAGCCTGTCCCGGGCTGAGCTGCGGGTTCTTAGCGGCGACTCACGTGCATCTGGAATTGGTCTTGGGCTCTCGAGTTGTCAGGTGGCAGTGGCAGAGCAGCCAGCTGTAGGCAGCTCGAGTGCCTGGGAGCCAGTGGAAGCATTTCATGCCGGGATGTTAGCCCTGGCAGCAGGAGGAACGTGCTGTGTGCAAAGCCTATGACTGCAAGCCTAGCCTGGGCTGGCAAACTATCCGGGTCTGTGCCAGGCTGCCCTGCGGAGGCGCTGGACTTCAGCGGCAGATGTGCAGCACGTGGAGGCTGCGGGTCCAATGGCCGGGATGGGATTGGAGCGGATCGGACGGGCCTGGACCTGGGTGGTTAAAGCAGTAATGGATTTGGCTGTGGGCAGCGTTGCAGGGGTCGCTGGCTGAAGGACTGTAAGCAGAGGATAATGACGGCAGTGAGGTTCCAGTGCAGTGGGATCGGTGTCCAGAGATCATGCGGAAACGTCCTCGTTAAGGATCTAGACTAGGGAGCGAAGGGATTGAGTGTACGGCCACTGGCAGATGCACAGAAAGAACTCCGTAACTGGGCCGCAGTGAATCCAGATAAACATGGGAGCCCCCGTGCTGCTGCCGAGCCCCCTTCTAGTGCAGGGCCAGGGGTGAGCTGAAGGAAGCCCCGGCTCACTCAGTGTTTGAGTTCTCCTATCTATATAGGTCTTGTAACAAGCAACTTCAATTGCATGCAGGTGTGAAATCTCCGGGGGAGAAGTCCCGCTATGAAACCTCTCTGAACCTGACCACTAAGCGGTTCCTGGAGCTGCTAAGCCAGTCGCCGGATGGGGTGGTGGATCTCAACTGGGCAGCGGAGGTCCTGAAAGTGCAGAAGAGGCGGATCTATGACATCACCAATGTCCTGGAGGGCATCAAGCTCATCACCAAGAAATCCAAAAACAACATCCAGTGGCTGTACGTGCCAGTGCCAAGCGCCGCGTTGTGCCTGGCCACCATCCTGCACAGCCAGCAGGGGTGTAACTGGGCGGGGCTCCTAGGGCGCATCCACGCGGCTGCTACGGCTCTCTAAACAGCTCTCTGGAGCTCAGACTCCGTAGCCCAGGGAGCAGGGTAGGCTTCAGAGCCTGACCTCCAGCCCAGCCATCTACTGGCCCATCTTCAGCGCCATAGCGCAAGCCTGAGTCTGTCACCCTGGCCTCTGAACCCCGAGAATGGTTCAATAGAGCCAGTGTCCAAGCCTGAGTCGTGCCCATGGGCAGAGCTCTGCGGGCAGGTTCCGGTTCTGGCTACCGGCTGGCCTGTCGTGTCTGGCTGTTGCATTGACACCTGCAGCATCTGAGTTTCAAGGGCAGTTTCGGCCTGTTCCCTTAGGCGGACGTGGCTGGGGGTGTCAGGCCCACAAGGCTGGCAGGGTAGCACCCATGCTGCGTGTCCCCTGGTGGCTGGCTGTGCGGGAGAAGAGACTCCCCCTCCTCCCGGGCTGAGTGCTGTGTTGAGAATCACTTCTAGCGCCCTGTTGCAGGATCCGCCCCACGGCTGTAGTGCAGTCCCCCCAGCATGCAGAGCCACTGCCCCTTGGGAATGGGGGGATGGGAGACCCTGCACTTGGGGGTATGGGTGGGGCAGGGTGCACCTGTGCTTGGGGGCTGGGCTGGGCTTTCCTCTGTGTGAGTGGGTGCTTAGCATCCTGGGTGCTTCTAAAAACAAACAGTGGCCCTGGCCCTTGGGGTCCTGCGAGAGCCCCTTCCCAACCCCTCGGCCTAGGCCTGTCTGCTGGCTCCAGATGGCCACGGCGGAATTCCCTGCCTCGCCCTTCCCTGTTTCAGGATTCACTTCCTAGCTGGCCCGGGGTCCTTGTCACAGAGCCCAGCCCCCCCGTCTGCGTGTGGGTGGGGTGTAATTCCCATGCCCAAGATCGCTCTGTGGAGCACAATGGCAGCCTGGATTGAACAGACTGACCTGTAGGCTCTCTTTCTAGGGGCAGCCGCTCTGCTGTGGGGCACACCAGTAAGTACCAAGGGCTGGAGAAGGAAATCCATGACCTGCAGGTGGCTGAGCAGCAGCTGGATGACCTCATCCAGATGTGCACTGTCCAGCTCAAGCTCCTCACCGAAGACCCTGAGAATCAACAATATCCTTGTCGGAGTGGGGCTGTGGGCGCTGCTTTGCCCATTGTGAGAGCTGGGGGGCTGCAGTGCCTGTTCCGCGTGGCCCTGCTCTCATGGCTGCCCAGCTCCCGATGGGCAGGGGAGCTGCAAGGTGCTGACGGTGCCAGGCCCAGGGGCGGGCGGTGGTGTCTCATCTGTGCCATCTCCCCTCCAAGTTGCTGGAAAGCACCGTGCTGGCAGAGCGTTCGGAGAGTCGATCGCTAGGGCCCATCGCCCTAAGGAACAGCAGTGCGGCGAAGGAGCTGTCGTCTTTGCTCCGTGTGGCTGGGAGCCTGCTCTCTACTGGCCGTTGCTTTGGCCGTAACATTGTCTCCACTAGCCGCCTTGTTCGAACCATACAGAGCTGCCTGCTGTGACAATTTGGCTGATAACAGCCAGTTCCTATACTGGGGGGATGGGTACATTTATCCTTAAGGGGGGCAAGGCACGATGTCTCGGTGCCTGCATCTTTCACGGACGGCCCTGAGTGCCTGACAAGAAGGGCTTTAGCACTCGGACTTCCCATGGTTCATCCTGTTGATGCCCTCGGTGGCATTTTGCTCAGCATGGGCAAGTCCTTTCGGCTTTGCTTGCTGGTTCGGCAACATCTGGGCTGCGAACTCTGTGAGGAGGGCAGTTGGCTATGGAAATCTCTCGTGCTATGGAAATGTTTCTGTTCAGGCAGAGGTTTTAAATCTCCCAGGAAAGCAACACCTCTGGGCTGGGTCCCTTCTCTGTGCTGGCCAGGGCCCATCCCTGCTCGACTGCCTGATTTCTCATCTACCGCGCAGCCTCAGTGCCGCGCTTGCCAGAAGTTCCTGGCTGCACCTGGGCATCTGCTCGTGCCAGGTTTCTCAGACCACCAGCCCCCTGCCCAGCGTCGGTGCTGGGGGTCAAGGTTTGTCCGGCGCTGGCTGAATGACTTGTGCCGTGTGACAGCGGCAGAGTCTCGCCTGCAGGTCTGGGGAAGGGGTTTAGAGGCTTTGGATGTGGGCATGTGTCTAGGGCGCTCAGATGCTGTAGTTACACAGTGGATACCTGTGAGCAGTGAGGACCAGCAGGCAGAGCATGGGGCAGACCTGCACGAACATCTCTAACACTCGAGCAGTTAGGGTGTTCCTGCCTTGGGTTCACTGGGCACCATGCGCTGCATGGAGCCTCCCACGGGCATTTCTCCCCACCCACTGCCTGGCCTGGAGTAAGTCCCTGCCTTGCCTGGGTGAGTTGAAAGCTTGTGCTTAGGGTCTGACCGTTCCCTGCTGGCTCGGGTATCCGACTAGCAAAGCTGCCTCTTGTCTGGTGGAAGGGAACAGCCACCACGCAGCCTTCCTTGACTGAGCGCACCTCTGCTTACGTGACCTGCCAGGATCTCCGCAGCATCGCAGACCCCTCCGAGCAAATGGTGATGCTGATCAAAGCCCCTCCAGAGACCCAGCTGCAGGTTTCGGACCCGGCAGAGGTAACCCGTCCCTTTGCGCCCCTTCCCATCGCAGCTTTTCCCGGCGCCGTGCCTGGGAGCCGGAGCCCCAGTCCCACCCTGTGCATAGGGCCGAAATCCGCCACCTGCCCCATGAACCCAACACTAACCCCTCAGCCTTGGTAGCCCAGGTCACTGCACTGTCTGCCGCTGGCCTGTTACTTCCATTAGGGGTCCAGACCCCCCGGGAGGGGCTGGTCTCTGAGCTGACATGGAGATTTCTTGGCTCACTCCCGCGTTGGGGCCGGTGGCAGCGGGGAGGTCGGTGCTCCCTGGCAGGGCGTGTCCTGCTCTCTGGCTGTGTGGTGAGCTGGCACAGCTGTGCCCTCGGCAAGCCCATGGCGCCTGCCTTCCCTTGCTAGTAAGGGTTCTTCGTCTTTTCTTCCAGGCTTTCCAGGTTTCCCTGAAAAGCACCCAGGGCCCCATCGACGTGTTCCTGTGCCCAGAAGACAGCTCTGGGGTCTGCAGCCCAGTCAAGAGCCCCTTCAAAGCAACTGCTGAGGAATCGTCCCCCGGCTCTGCTCAGGCAGCAGCCTCCCCGCTCGCGCACCACACCCAGGATGTGAACTTACCACTGCTGCCTGGTGAGCAAGGTGCATGTGGCGCGGGGCCTCTTCCCCGGCATTCGGAGCCTGCTCCGCAGCTCCCTGAGCCGGGGTGTGGTGAGTGCAGGAGCCCGCGTGGGCTCAGCAGTAGGCGCAGGTCAGAGGGACCCAGCGGTGGGTGCTGATGGGGCTGCAGGGTTGGAACAATCCAGGCGGAATGCTGCTCGGGGGTCTCGGACCACAAGCCCAGCCAGCTGTGGGGCCGGGGGATACGGTCTCCCCTGCGCAGGGGGCGGGGGCAGGGGAGGCGGTTGCAGCTGTCGTGGTACTGCAGGGAAGGGAGCTTTGACACAGGGGCTCGGTTCCCATGGCTAGTACCCATGCCTGGTGGGCCTGAGTGCAGCTGGCGGACTTGCTGCAGCTCAGGGAGAGGGGCCCAGCCCCCACCCACCCGCTTGGATGACTCACGGCCAAACAGGCTTGGTCAGGACTGTAAATCAGGGCTCCTCAGCTGCTCCTGGGCAGGAGACAGGTTTCTCAGTCAGCTCTGAAAACTCCCTGTTGGGCTGGGAGCTCCGGCCCGGGGAGCCAGGGCCACCGTAACTGCAGCACGGCTTGCACGTTGGCCTCCCAGAGAGCAAACCTGGCCCGATTCCCAAGGCCTGCTCTGTAGCGGTGGAGCTGCTCCCGGCATGGCTTGCCCATTGGGGCTGGGCTTGCCCTGGGCCACAGCCGCTCCTGGGTGGAGCCCCCCTGCCCTGCCCTCGACATCGCAGGTCCAGCCTGGTGCAGGGCTGGGCAGCGAGGGGCATAGCTGAACCAGGGATGAACACTGGTGGTATTTTGGGTGGGGCGATAGTGACAGTCTGGACCTGTTACCTCTGCCTGCCTCAGCGTCCTTCTCCCCGGCCTGACTGTCCGGCCACGTAGCTTCAATGTGCGGGCAGCATGTGTGCTGCTTCCAGGGAGCAGGGCCCAGCCTGGGCAGTCTTGCTGTCACCCCCACTCTGGCTGAGAGCTTGCTGCTCCTCGGAGGCACGGCAGTGGCTTCCTCCCCGCCAGAGACCCTGTTTAACCACTTGAGGGAGGGTGTTCGCTTCCTGTGCCCGGGCCTCAGTTTCCCCAGGGGCTCGTGGGGGGCCATTCGTGTCACGGGGTCTGAGGGAACAAACAGGCAGGCCTGCAGTCAGCGCCGTAACCTGCTCCCTGGCCCTCTCGGCTGGGCGGGCGGCCATGGCTCTGCCGGGGGGCTGGCACGCGGAAGGGAAGGGCCGAAGGAAAGGCCTTTTCTGCCTGTGTTCTCAAAACCGCCATTGGCTCTGCCCTTGACTCCTTCCCGACCAAAACTGGAAACCTCTTCCCTCGGCAGGGCAAACGCAAGGCCGCCGCCCGGCCCCTCGGCTTACCTGGCCCCCAATCTCAGCTGGTGAGCAGGAGAGCCACAGACCTGCCCCACCCGCCTCCCAGATCACCTTGCCGCCTGCTCCCCCAGGGGTTTGCGCTCACATGGGGGGGAGGGCTAGCTCAGTGGTTTGAGCGTTGGCCTGCTAAACCCAGGGGTGTGAGCTCGGTCCTTGAGGGGACCACCTAGGGATCTGGGGCAAATCTGTCAGGGATGGCGCTTGGTCCTGCCGTGAGGGCAGGGGGCTGGACTCGATGAGCTCTCAAGATCCCTTCCAGCCCTATGAGAGGTCTATCTCCATATATGACCCTTGCAGTACCCACACAAGAGTGCCTGAGGCGCAGAAGATGCGTCTCTTGTTTAACCTGCTGTGGTCCCTGGGCTTCTTCCTGAACCTTTGGCTCCAGCCCCTGGAAGACTAATTCTTCCCCAGCCTTGTAACAAAGCTTTGTTCTTGGAGACCCCGCATGTGAGGCCCCTGGGCTGGGTTATTCCCCCAGGAACCAGCTGCAGATCCATATGCCAGCAGCCTCCTCAGGCTCTCGTGTCTCCGGTGGTTTGGCTGCTGCTTGTCTCTTGTGGGTCTGCTCGTAGGTAGCAAGCTCTGGGGGCAGCTGTCTGTGTGTCTGTACAGTACCGAGCATGCTGGGGTTTGACTTGTGATCAGCCCTGTCTGGGTAGGGGTGGCTTCAATAACAGAGGTGCATCTTCTGCCCCTCCAACACGCTCCTGTGGGGTATTGCAAGGATCCTCCCGCCCCCCGTGCGTGCAGAACCCTGGGGGAGGAGGTGGCCAGGTGATCTGGGAGGCGGGTGGTGCAGTTCCCGGGGTGCGTGATGGGAAGGCTGGTGGCCCAGCGGGAAGACACTGCAGCCTCCTTGGGTTGGGACCATCTGGGCGGGGGTTGGTAGCCTGGGTGGGGTTACTCTAAGCCGCTGCCCTCCTGTTCTACATGCCTGTGTCTCTGCAGAGCCCCTCCTGCCCGGGGAGGGCAGCCTTCCGCTGAAGTGTGCAGCCGATGAGGTGAGTCTCTCGCCGCTGGCCTCCGTGGATGCTCTGCTGGAGCAGGGCAAGGAGGACTTTGCGAGCTTCCTGCCAGAGGAGTTCATCAACCTGTCTCCGCCCCAGCCCCAGGACTACCACTTCGGCCTGGAGGAGGGCGAGGGCATCAGCGAGCTCTTCGACTGTGACTTTGGGGACTTTGCGCCCTTGGACTTCTGAGCCCCTCCCGTGGGGCCGCTGTGCCCAGAGCGCACAGCCCCCCCAGGGCTGCTCCTCCGGGGGCTGGTGCCTGGATGTGGAGCTGCCGCTGACTCTGGCTCCGTGCTGGAGGAGGCTCAGCGCTCGGGAGCTGGAGCCGGAGCACAAGGGGTCTGGTGCTGAAGGTTCTGGTAAATGGCTGCACGGATGGGGTTTGCGGGAGGGGGTGGGAAGCTTCGCAGCCTCTCCCTTCTGTGCTCGCGCCCTCCTGCGGCTGCCATCTCCTCCTGCCTCACACACGTGCCTTGCGCCGCGGGGAGCTCTGCTCCGGGGGCCATGCTCCGGGGCCCGTGCGGCTGCTGCCATAGTAACAAAGGCCACTTAACTTATTCTCCCCAACCACCTTGGACTCTCGCCTTAGCCAGACGCGTCCCTGCTGCCTCGGGAGCCAGTACCCCCCCTCGTCTGGACGCCTGTGCGTGGCGGGTTTGCCGCCGAGAGGCGCTTGCCTGGCCCTGCGGCCCCTAGCAGCAACGGGGCTTTGCTCAGTGGGTCTCCCAACGCGGCTGTGGCCTCGGCAGCAGGAGACTTGCCTCCCGGCTGAGCGGCCAGCGAGCCCCGAGCCCCGCCTGCATGGTGGGACGCTGCCTGGCTCTGCCCTCCTTCAGGAATGTAAATAGTAGCGGCAGGCTGGCTTGCGGAGGAACGCCAGGCTGGCATGGGTGTAGGGGCCCCACTGGGCAGTGCAGGCGGCCAGGATCTGGCTAGTGCTTCCAGAAAAGGGACAGGGGGCTGTTGACCAGCCAGCTGTGGCAGAGCCCCGCTTTCTGGCTCCCCCTGCAAGAGGGAAATGCCCAGAACTGTAGTTCCCAGACCGGCCTTGGGGGGTCCCGGATCCGAGCCGGGCAGGGCGAGTGCAGGTCGGCCTGGTTCCCAAAGGTTCCTTGTTAGAGCTTTCGGGAGAGTCCTGTCGCGTGATTTTATTTATTTTGTGTGGCGGTTCCCATGGGGTGGCTGATTTCCCAGGTGGAATGTGTGTGGCTGAGCTGTGTTCTGGAGGAGGCAAAGGGCAGGGGGCTTTCCCAAGGCGGGGCTGTTCGTGGAGGGGGATTTTGTGAGAGTGGGAGGCAGCTGTGGTCTATGGGCCTGACAAAGCTAGGAGTCACTTTGCAGCTCTGCCACAGATGTGCTAAGATGCACGGGGCATGTCACTTAACCTCCTGGTGCCTCTGTCTCCCCCGCCAAACAGAGACCAGGAACCTGCCCCACTTGTGGCAAAGTGCTGCGGGATGTCCAGCTGGTAGGTGCAGTTCACTATTTATTATTTATATGGTCTAGAAGGTCCATGTGAGGCTTGTGGAAGGGGAAGGGAGGGAGCGTGTGTGTGTGTGTGTGTGTGTGTGTGTGTGTGTCCCCAAGCAGGCGACTGCCAGAAGTGGGAACTGTGGGTGGGAAGGAGGCTGTTTTGTGTGGGGTTAGGCTAGAGAAATCCAGAGCCCCTTTCACACAAGCTGGGGGCCGGGGGCCTTGATGCGTCCATGCAGTAGGATATGTGACTGACGGGGAGGGAGGCTGGTGGGCTGCGCGGGCTACTGATTGTAGACAGGGACTGAGCAGCAGCCGTGTCAGCGAGGGGAAGGGGGAGCGAGTCTGAGGCAGGAGTGGAGTCTGCTTGGGGATGCCCAGTGCAAGCAGCTCAGTCACGGAGGGGCAGTGGGCGCAGAAGGGATACAAGGACGCGCAAAGCGGCCTCAGGGTAGCCTGGGGGAATATTTGTTCCGTGCTGAGGGAAGCGTGTGGGGGCCCCCCGTCCCTCGCTCTCCAGTGGGCAGAGGCGGGATGGCAGCTAACATGGCTTCTGTGTGCTTCTGGCCCTGGCCGGGGAGTGGCTCTCCCGCATATAAAGAGAGAGGGCTCCGGGCAGGGGGAGTGCCAGCTGGTCTCTGCCTCGGTTTCCTCAAGCTGCATGCTGCTGCCAGCAGGCCCAGTTGTCTCCCAGTGTTTCATACAGACACCAAGCTGCACAGGCCTGGCCCTTCCTGTTCAAGGGCCCCACCTGCTCTCCTGGCAGAGTGTGGGGGGCTGGTCCTGAGCACGGGAACCTCTTGCTAGGTTGGATGGTAGTCTTGGCTGCAGGGGGTGCGCCTTGGCTATGCTTCTGGCAGTGCTGACAGGCCCAGCAGCAGAGCCTAAGCAACCAGCAGCCAGGTCTGACCCTCCAGGGGCCAGGCTGCGTGAGTCCTGGAGCGGTCGCAAGCTCAGGAAGCTGGACCACTTCCCGGGGTGGGACTACGCTGGTCTGCCTGGGGCCCAGGGAGCAGCGTGCTGTGTTGGCTGAAGTGACCGTTGTGGGCCCCGGTGTACGGAGCGGGTTCTGGGGAGCTCCTGTGCTGGCAGCTGGGCAGGGCATGACCCAAAGCAGAAGGCTAGCGCTGGCTGCTTAGCGTAGGGCTGAGGACAAGCAAGCACGTATTTGGGCTCCCAGGAGGGCTGGTAGCACTGAGCAGAGCCGCCCGCAGGACTCGGCTGGGGAGCTAGGCCAAAGCATGGACCTCTAGAGGCTCAGGAAAATGGCTATGTTGGAATGGACCAAAGTTGGCATCTTCAAGCTGCTTCCACCTGGGTCTTGGGTAAATCTCACTCTGCCTGGCCTGTTGCCTGGGGCTGGTAGCCTGTCCCCTTCCTGGAGGACCAGCTGGGTCCCCATCCCAATGCAAACCTAATGCAATTCGCTTTGACATTCCTGATGTGCACTGGAACAGAAACTGACCAAACCTCATAGAGGGTGAATTGGGGAGGAGGAATCCGTAGGGTTTTGACCTAAACGTCTGGAGACTTGTGCCAGAGCCGCGTCCCCTCTGCCAGCGGGTTATCCAGGCAGGCTTAGCCGGGGGTGGCTTCTCACGGGGGTGAAGAACACTGAAAGCACAACGGAGTACGGGTTCCTCCCGCTCCAGTGCCCCGCCAAAGGGAGGCGGCAGAGGCCTCTCGCCGTAGGGGATTATAGGCCTGGAGCACAGCCAGTGACACAGGCTGGGGTACTGGGGCAGGCGAAGGTCTGGGTGAGGGTGACATGTTTTGGGGAAGAAGAAAGGACAAGACAAAACAGAAGTGGGTCACCCCCCCCCTTCTGTCTCAAGTGCCTCCTGCTTGGACAGCCGTCTCTCCTGCTCCGTCCCCGCACTGCCATGGCCCCTGGCCTTGGGACACTCGACTCACAGGCGGCAACGCACTTTCATCTACTGCCTTGTAACGAGCTTGGTGTACTGTTGTGCTTTGTGTTTCAATAAACATTTCTACTGAGTCTGAGCTCCTGGCCCGTGTCTGTCTGTCTGCCGGCGCGGCAGGCTGCTGGGTTGTGAATCTGCGGCTGAGAAGCCAGCGGGCTGAGAGAGCCCAGGTGGGGCTGACTCACTGACATGCGGTAACGTTTCTCTGCCACTCCCCACGCATCTAGTGCCCAGCCCCTGGGGCTCTGTGTTGGGGAGCAGCAGCCCACGGAGCTGGAGGGCTGGTCTTTGGCTTGGGCTGTGTCCTGGGAGAGCCACAAGCTGTGCAGTTACCAGCCTGAGCCCTCCTGGTCCCTCCTGACAAGCTGTTGGACGTGGTGGGGAGACAGGCAGAGGCAAGCTCTGTTGAGACCCATGGACTTAGCACAGCCAGGCTGTGCCCGCTCCACGGCCATGCGCTTGGACTGGTGCTCTAGGAACCCTCTTGTGCCTCCATCTTTCTCTCCTCTGGGGCAACCGTGGTGCTTCTCAGCCGTCGGCCTCCCAGCGCTTTACAAAGGCAACTCGGCTTTGTTCGCGCCATCGTACCATGGGGCGCACTATGGGGAGAGGGGGTGACCGATCCAGGGTCAGATGGGAGCAGAACCTGGTCTAACGTCCTGAGCCTGCTTGACGCACACTCGCTGTCAGGTCGGGAGGTGCTTTGGAGAGGGACGGTTCATTCCGTACTTGCCCTGGAGCCCTGCACAAGGACCGGGGAGGGGCCAGCAGGAATTCGGATTCTCCAGTAGGGACAAGGCTACTGTTCTGGCACATCAGTAACCTTTGTTCCACTTGGTCCTTTGGGCTGCTGGCCTCCAACGGGCTGGCAGCTGCAGACACACAGATTTTTTTTCCCTGCTTGCCTAAATCAGTGTTCCATGACTTCTGTGAACCTGAGTTTTGAACAAAAAAAATCTGTTTGACTTTTGGTTTCCTGTGTTGCTGTCTTGTGTGTTCTGATTTGAAAAGAAACTTTGCACTGACTCCACCCCCCCACCCCCCCCACACACACACACACACTTATTTTTTCGACCGTTTCATTTTGCGGGAAAGCTGGACTCTGGCGAAGCACAAACGTTGGGGCCTGGCTGGATCTCGCCCTGATAACCGGACTAGCACTAAGCAAGGGCCAGCCCCGCTCTGCCGAACGCGAGGGAAACAAAGCGACCCGGGGCGCGTGGCTGCAGTGCTAGCAGGGGCAGCCCAGTGCAGAGCCAAGCCCACACGTCTCCCTAGCTGGGGAATCACAGACCTTCACAAATGGCCTTTGCGATTTCCCCTCAAGTCACAGGGTCCCGAGTGACTCAGCTGAGTGTGTGTCTCTCCACTGATTTGAACCACATCCCGCCGCAGTGCCTCGCTCGTTCTAACGCCCCCGGCCGTGGCCAGTGACAATCTGGTGCGCAGTGTGTGGGCTCCATCAAAGCAGGGCCACAATTTCAGATTTGGGTGGGGTGGGGAGGGTGACCTGTGCATGCTGATGGGGGGGGGGGGACAGCAGCTTCAGCAGTGTTACTGAGCATGCCCTTCCCCACACACAGCACCACCTTTTTCCCAAGGCTTCTGAAGCAGCTGGCAACTCTAGTTTTTTGGCAGGTAAATCGCGATTGGCTGACGAGAGCCCTGTATCTAATTCCTAAGAGCCACTCCGCTCTAGCACTAACCTGACAGCGTGGGGCAAGTCTCCAAACAAACACAGGAGCTCAGCACACAGCATCTTCCAGGAGCCCCTTGGGCTCCCCTTTTCCTAACCTAACATCTTGGGGCGGCTCTCCAGCCAGGTGAGGCGGAGTAAAGGGAGCGATGGGCATTTACCTCTGCTGCAGGCCCAGGCCTTCGTGCTGTGTAGGCTAGGGGTCTCCAACCTTTTAACCACAAGATCACTTTTCCAATTTAAGTACCCCAAATCCACATACCCGTGCCCAGCTTCCTTCCCACCCCTTCTCTGAGGCTCTGCCCCTGCTCCACCCCCTCCGAGGCCTCACCCTGCTCACTCCATGCCCCTTCCTCATTCACTTTCGGCAGGCTGGGGTAGGCGGTTGGGGTGCAGGCTCTGGTCTTGAGCCAAAGGGTTCAGAGTGTGGGAGGGGCTCTGGGCTTAGTCCAGGGCAGGGGATTGGGGTCCAGGGCGGGTTTCAGGGAGGAAGCTCTGGGAAGGAGTTTAGGTGCAGGGGGACTCACGGCTGGGGCAGGAGGTTGGATGTAGGAGGTTCAGGGCCAGGACCGGCTCAGGAAGCAGGTTCTGGCTGGGCACCACTTAACTGAGACAGCTTCCAGGTGGTGGAGCAGTGGGGGTAAGGCGGCTTATTCCGGCTCTGGCCCTGCACCGCTCCTGAAAGCAGCTGGCATGTACAGCAATGGCTCCATGTGCTGCCCCTCATCTACAGGCACTGAGTCCACAGCTTCCACTGGCCTCGGTTCCCTGTTACTGATCAATGGGAGCTGCAGGAGTGGTGTCTGCAGGCCAGGACAGCATGCGGAGACCCCCTGCTCTGCCTCTCTCAGGGGCTGCAGGGACATGCCAGCCACTTCCAGGAGCACAATGACCACAGGGATAATAACTCCAGACATGCCAGGATAGGCTCCCTCCATCCCCTCCTCTCTGTGTAGGGATAGTGTACAGAAGTGGGGGGAGGAGGGACACCCTGACATCAGCATCCCCTCTTCTCCCTCCCACACTGCCCAGCAAGCAGGAGGCGCCCAGGGAGGCAGCTCCAAGGCAGAGGGCAGAAGCAGCATGACAGCGGGTGGAGGGGCAACTGAAGTGCTAGCGCTTGAGAGCTTCCGGCCAAGCCAGTCAGGGTCCCCTGTCAGAGGCTCCAAGATCTACCGGTGGATCCCAAGCTCCTGGTTGGTGACCACTGGTGTGTAGAATAGCATCGGTGTTTCCACCCCTGCAGTGGCTGCATTTCAGTAACAGGAGTGATCCCGTTCCTAGTGTCTGCCCTGCTGGGGGGCCCTTCAAAGTGGATGGCACTCGTGCAAGGGGAGGGGTGGGTGAGAGCTCGTCTCCGAATTCAGCCCCATTCCCCTAGAGATGGCAGCCCTGGAACCAGTCACTGGTCGTGTTTTCTAACCAGTCCAATGGCCTGGCTCGGCCCCCAGTCCCAGCTCTCCCCCTTGGCGCGGGGAGCCATGAGGCAGACCTGGAATCTGGGCCGTCTCTGTGACATTCCCCCTCCGTGGCACCTGCATGTGTTGCTAATGGGGTGTCCAGAGATGTGAAGAGCCTGAGGCTTCCCCCTTCCCCAGCCGATGGATCCAGAATCACTGAATTACTTCCAGCCACTTTTCTCCCTGCAGCACCATGGTCTCACCCCACAGGCAGGCCGGGACTCACCCCCCTGCCCTGATTCACTGGCACGGGCCTTGCAAAGCGCGTGTCCCTCCGCCCCTCGCAGAGCCCGGGGTGGCTGCCAGGCAGTGTCATGGTCTTATGCAGCAGGCTCAGGATTAGGGCTCCTGTTGGATGCACATCCGAGAGCACTCCCTGGAGGCTGCTGTAATGGAGTTAGGAGTGAAATATTTATCAGCCTCATTGAAGAGTAGCAAGCAGGCAGGAAGCCAGGCCGAAGCAGGAGGGCTACACTAGCCAAAAGCAAGGGAAGGGCACTGCCTCTTCAGGAGAGCTGAGGGAGGGGCAGACCTGGAGTCCTCGTTCAACACACAGGAAAGGAACCCCACCCACACTGCTCCGTCCTGGTGGGGAGGGTCTGACCTGTGGGGAAGTCGAGTCTCCTGGCCCACCCGCTCTTGGTCTCTCAGCCAGGGTTGCCAGCAAGGTCACTGGGATGGGGCTGTTATCTGGGGGACCCTAGTGTCTAAGGACAGAAGGGACCATTGTGATCATCTGGTCTGACCTTTTGTATAGCACAGGCCATATGGCTTCCCTGAACTAATTCCCCTTTGAACTAGAGAAACATCAAATCTTGGTTAAACATTTACCAGGATGGACAAGCTACCATGATCCCTTGTAAGTATTTCCAATGAACCCTCGCTGTTAAATAGTCCCTTATTTTTATATTGAACATATCTAGTTTCGTCCTCCACCCAGGGGATCTTCTTACATGTTTCTCTGCTAGACTGGAGACCCTTCTGTTATCAAATTTCTGTTCCTCATGTGGGTATTTAAAGATTGTTCAAGTCACCCCCTAACCTTCTTGTGATGCCCCCATAGTTGTTGTGGAAATGTGTCTTTAAATATGAACATGCATAACCCGAACATGCTTTATGAAAAACGGGCCATGTAACCCATCATTCAAGAGCTAGTAATTCCCTGAAGTTGTGTATTCTATTTGTATACAGGCATGTTCTTGTATGTGAAGTTAGAAATACAAAGTGTAAACCTGTTTATTAACCTAGGTCTTCTAGTAAAAGTCGTTAGTGGTACTAAAGGAACTTAATGGCCCTGTGCTCAAGACAATGATCTATAAATAGTCTTGTTTTTCCTGTAAGCCTAAATTCTTCTTCGAGCGGTGTCCCGTGGGTGCTCCACTGAAGGTGTCAGGCTTGTCCCAGCGCCGCAGTTCGGAGATCTTTTTAGCTGTAGTCCGCCGGACCGCGCATGCGCCAGTGTGGCTCGCGTCTTTTCGCGCCTTTCTTGTGCGCACGGTCCGGCTCCCGCCAGTTCCTCCTGACCGTCCCCAGCCGCGGACGGAGTTAACGGGCTCTCCTCAAAATCCTGTCAGGATAGAGAGAGAGACATCTGTTACACATCTTAGTAGTATTTTACTTAGTTAGTTAGTTGTTCATAGCTGTAGTCCAAAAAAAAAAAAAAAAAAATTTTTTTTTCTCTTGTACATAGTTAGTCAAAATGCCGGCCTTGGCCGGTTTCAAAAAATGTGAGACTTGCCGAGACGCAATGCCGGCATCCGATGGCCACTCCCGTTGTATACGTTGTCTCGGGAGGGCCACATACCTCAAAAATGCCCTCATTGCTCTAAGCTCACGGCCAGAGCAAGGCGGGATAGAGACATGCGGCTAAAAATGCTGCTATTCGATAAAGCCCTGCAACCTCAGGGCTCTGATGAGCCGACCGCAACGTCTTCCAAAACCCTCACTAAAAGGATGAAGAAGAGACCTTCCCCGTCTCCGTCGCTACCCCCCTCACGAGCTAGCACAGGACTTGAACCGGGAACCTCTGCCACCAAAAGCGGCTCCGACAAATCAAAGCTAAGCCGCAGTAAGTCAGCACCTAGTCCTTCCTTGTCTTCATTGACTTCGACTGCCAAGGTCCCGTCTCCAACTCAAGTCTCTCTGGCGGGACACTCTGCGGCTCCCCGGCGGTCTTCTACACCGAGACACCCTCATGCTTCAAGCCGCTCTCCGGTGCCCAGGCACTCGCCTGTACCGAGCCCAGCTCCGGCATCCCAGCGCCCCTGTCTTAAGCCATTCGCCGCACCAAGACACTTGCCGCACCGAGTCGCTCTCCGACCCGAGATGCTCACCGCACGGGGAGATCCGTCGGCACCGAGAGGTTCACCGGCACCGAGGCGCTCTCTGGTATGGAGGCGCTCCCCGGCACCGGAGTCAACGACACTGAGCCGCTCACCAGCACCGAGGTGTTCGCCAGCACCAACTCGCCTCCCGACATCGCATGGCTCCCCTGAGCGCAGACGCTCACCAGCGCCGAAACTGTCTGAGGTGTTGAGACATTCATCGGCACCGAAGCGCTCGCCGGTGCCGTCCCCGTCCTCAGTGGTCGAACCGTCACGGCGTGACACATCCAGGCGGGAAGACCATCCGACATCGGATAGACTCTCTACGCCGCCGTCATCATCGTCCGACTGTTTTCCAGCCCACACAACAGTTCACCATAGAACACGAAGACTGCAAAGCCTCTCACCCAGTCCTCACCCTGCTCGATTTTCACCGGGGCATCCATCAGTGCGCGCACCTTACTACCCACGATCACCAGAGTACTCACACAGGAGCTATCATGCACCGTGTCGCTGTCACTAGACCAGTCGATCGCGCAGCCACTCCAGCCATCCCAGGGACAGGTCTAGATCTCCCAGAGCATCGGATCGTTCTCCACACTCTGCCTATCATACCGGTCGTAGCCGATCATACCGGGCTTTTTCGCATACATCACAACACGACCGTCGCTCACCATCTTATCACCGACAATGCACGGTCTCCCCAGGATCAACATTTCGTTCCCACTCTCCATTGCCACGGGAACGATCCTCTTCACCACCCCAATCAAGGCCGCAGACACCATCCGGCATCCCATCGTCCCTCCTGTCGCATCATGACAAGCAACCTGTCACCACACAAGACATCCCTTCGGTCCAATCTCCTATGGACGAGTCCTCTTCCTCTCCAAATGAGGCAGGTTTTCAGGGTGATACCTCGCCCCCTGATGATTTACATCAATTCCAAGAGCTCTTCAAGCGGGTAGCTGATAGTCAACAAGTACAGCTGGCAGAAGTCCAACAGAAACAGCACCACTTGCTCCGTAATATCAAGCAGTCGCATCAGAGTAAGATTGCTCTGCCCTTGGATGACGCTATCCTCGAGATAGCAGACGATCTGTGGCAAAGCCCTGCTTCCGCTCCTCCTACCAATAAAAAAGTGGATAAAAAGTACTTCGTTCCCGCTAAAGGGATGGAGTTTCTCTTTACGCACCCACAGCCAAACTCACTGGTCGTGGATGCAGTACACCAGAAATCGAAAGCGCCACAGCACAAGCCTACCAGTGCGGACAGAGACAGCAAAAGGTTGGACTTGTTCGGGTACAAAATATACTCTTCAGCAACTCTAGCCCTACGCATGGCTAATTACTCCGCACTACTAGCTAATCATAGTTTCGACAACTATGTCAAGCTCGTACCACTTCTGGAACACCTACCGGATACGAAGCGGGAAGTCCTAAAAGCAGTAGTGCAGGAAGGCTATACAGCATCTAGAACCGCTGCATATAGCTCTCGATGCTGCTGACACGGCAGCTCGCATCACCGGCACCTCCATTGTCATGCGCAGAGCATCCTGGCTCCAGCAGTCATCTACTCCGAAAGACCTTCTACCGAAACTCGAAGATCTCCCATTCGATAAGCAAAACCTTTTCTCGGAAAAGACAGACCAACTCCTTCACTCAGGGAAGGACTCTAGAACGACGCTCAAAACTCTCGGGATGTACACCCCTCCGTATCGCAGGAAGCGATACACCCCGTATCAGAGGCAGAGGCAATTTACCCAACAAGTGCCTCAGTATAGACAACAGGACCAGCAACACAGGGGAAAGCAGAGACAACAAAGGAGGCGCCCACCACCAAAAGCATCTGCTCAACTTGGTACCAAACAACAGATTTGACACCACGGTCGAGGGACTCAGAACCACACCTCTCCGCCTGTCTGCCCATGCCACAAGTGCCATTTTCCATCATCGTCTCAGGCCTTTTCTCCAGCGTTGGGCCTACATTACCACAGACAAATGGGTCCTCCAGACCCTCAAGCTAGGGTACACGATCCCTTTCGACTCGCTCCCACCCACCTCTCCCCCTGCCCCGTCCCTTTTCAGGGACCCCTCTCACGAGCTCCTACTCATGCAGGAGGCTTCCCGCCTTCTTACTATCGGCGCG
Source organism: Rafetus swinhoei (assembly GCA_019425775.1). Taxonomy (NCBI): domain Eukaryota; kingdom Metazoa; phylum Chordata; order Testudines; family Trionychidae; genus Rafetus; species Rafetus swinhoei. Next base: position 33,694,069 of record CM033426.1, read on the forward strand.
ATAGAGAGGGTTCCCGACGAGTTCCGGGGCACCGGGTTCTACTCCTGATACTTTCTAACGGAGAAGAAATCCGGAGGTTGGAGACCGATATTGGATCTTCGAGGTCTCAATCGTTACCTTCGAAAGCAGCGCTTTTGCATGGTTACCCTAGCTACGATAATCCCAGCCCTTCACGGCAGAGACTGGTTCACGTCCCTCGATCTCCAAGACGCATATTTTCACGTAGCCATACACCCGGCTCACAGACGCTTCTTACGCTTCCAAATCGGCCCACACCACTTTCAGTACAGAGTCCTCCCTTTTGGACTCTCATCAGCCCCCAGGGTGTTTTCCAAGACTCTAGCGGTGGTTGCAGCTTTTCTTCGTCGTCTAGGGGTCATGATATTTCCCTACCTAGACGACTGCCTCATCAGGGCCCCTTCCCTCAAAGAGGCTCTTACCACTACGAACATTACGGAAACAGTCTTCAACGCCTTGGGTCTCATTATCAATGCTGCGAAGTCGTCCATGACTCCTCATCAGTCCATACAATTCATCGGCGCCCATCTGGACTCTATCAGGGCAAGGGCCTTTCTACCAATATCGAGGTTCCACTCAATACAGGATCTAATACAAGTGCTTCTTATCCGTCCCAGAGTACCTATACTCCTCTGCCTACAACTCATGGGGCGTTTCGCGTCCACAACATATGTCGTCCAGCACGCAAGGTTACATTTTCGCTGCCTTCAGCATTGGATAGCGACTGTCTACTCCCCAAACATCCACGACGTTCACAGGAGGGTTCCAGTTCCTTCACATGTCAAGAAATCCCTAGCCTGGTGGACCATACCCAAAAATCTCCTGTCTGGCATGCCCTTCCACCGGCCTCAGCCAACAATGCAAATCACTACGGACGCATCCTCCTTGGATGGGGTGCTCACCTGATCACCAACAAATACAAGGCCGTTGGTCTCGAAGAGTCCTGATGCATCTCAATCTTAGAACTAAGAGCGGTTCGCAACGCCTGTCAGTATTTTCTTCCACTTATCCAACACCGAGTCGTTCGGGTCCTCACGGACAATATGGCCACAGTATATTACATAAACAGGCAAGGGGGCGCTCGATCACGGTCGCTCTGCGCCGAGGCAATACGTCTGTGGAATTGGTGCAATCACCACAACGTCTCCCTCGTTGCCGACTACCTGCCGGGCCAACAGAACTACACTGCCGATGCGCTGAGCAGGCACTTCTACGCGAACCACGAATGGGAGCTACACCCCCGAGTACTGTACAGAATATTCCACCGCTGGGGGTTCCCACATATAGACCTGTTCGCTGCGTCTCGCAATGCGAAATGCCCTCAGTATTGCTCGAGAGCCGGGATCGGACACAGATCCAGAGGCGATGCTTTCCTACGCAGCTGATCTCATCACCTTTTATACGCGTTTCCTCCCACGCCTCTGATTCCCAGAGTGCTGGAGAAAATACGCTCAGACAGGGCCACGGTAATTCTCATAGCACCTTATTGGCCCCGACAGACATGGTTTCCCTACCTTTATCGCATGTCAGCTCGCCCTCCGATCCCACTTCCCAGGTGTCACGATCTGCTCTCGCAGAATCATCGCCTTGCTCCACCTCAGATCGACCACCTGGCGCCACGGCATGGTTTCTCCATGGTTCCAACAAGCAGAACTAGTCTGTTCAAGTCCAGTTAAAAATGTCCTTTTACACAGTAGGAAAAAATCTACACGCACTGCCTATCTGCAAAAATGGCAGCGTTTTTCCTCATGGTATGCGGGTACAGGAGACAGTCCGACCTCAGCGCCTATCCATCTAGTCCTAGATTATCTCATGCACCTCACTGACTTACCTTGGCATCTATCAGAGTCCACGTGGCAGCAATCACCGCTTCCACCACCCTGTGCAGGGGTATTCGGTCTTTTCACATCCTTTGACAAAGAGATTTATGAAAGGTCTCGCTAACCTTTTTCCCCATCACACCAGACCAGCAGATCCTTGGGACCTGGAGCTGGTCCTCAATTTTGACAACTGCCCTTTGAACCCCTGGCAACGTGCGACCTCCATACTCTGTCCATGAAAGTCATCTTCTTATTGGCCATAACCTCGGCAAGAAGAGTTAGCGAGCTGGCTGCATTATCAGCCTCGCCCCCCCTATACAGTGTTTACTCCTCAAGGAGTCATTTTACACCCTCAGCCGCGTTTCCTGCCTAAAGTGAACTCTCAGTTCCATATTAACGAACCCATAGTTCTCCCTGTTTTTCACCCTAAGCCCCATTCTTCGACAGAGCAAGCACGTCTCCACACTTTGGATGTCAGACGCGCACTCGCTTTTTATATACAAAGAACTAAACCACTGCGAAGATCGAGAACGCTTTTTGTCTCGATGGTGGAACGCTCTAAAGGCTGTCCGCTATCTGCACAGCGCATTTCTTCAATCATAGTTGAGTGCATAAGAAAATGTTATATTCTCCGAAACAAAACATTTCCAGCAACAACTAAGGCTCACTCGACCCGAGCGGTCGCTGCCTCTACTGCATTCTTGAAAGGTGTATCCTTGAAGGACATTTGTAGGACTGCCACATGGTCATCCGATTTTACTTTTGCCAAGCATTATGCAATGTCTAACCTGCTTATACCAGACACCACGGTAGCATCAGCGGTACTCTCCACAGCTGCACCTCGTTAGCTCCGAACCCTCCACCGTTCTAAGGAGCTATTGCTGTGCATTCACCTTCAGTGGAGCACCCACGGGACACCGCTCGAAGAAGAAGAAGAAGAAGTTACTCACCCTGTGAAGTAACGATGGTTCTTCGAGATGCGTGTCCCATGGGTGCTCCACGACCCGCCCTCCTCCCCTCTTCAGAGTAACTTATTGTGTTTTTCAGAACAAGAGGATCAGGAGGAACTGGCGGGCGCCGGACCGCGCGCACAAGAAAGGCGCGAAAAGACGCGAGCCGCACTGGCGCATGCGCGGTCCGGCGGACTACGGCTAAAAAGATCTCCGAACTGCGGCGCCGGGACAAGCCCGACACCTTCAGTGGAGCACCCACGGGACACGCATCTCGAAGAACCATCGTTACTTCACAGGGTGAGTAACTTCTTCTTATGGCTGGTCCTACAAAGACATGTGACCATGCCTGGTGCTGGAATCCATCTTGAATTATGTAGTTTTTCATAGTAGTGGGGGGAATTTTATTTAAGGCATGGGAAGCAAACAATGATTGTCTTCAGCTGGCTTCACAGACTGCTCTCCACCACAAGAGGGCTCATGGAAAGACCTGGAAAGAAAAAAACTCAAAGGAGGGTAGTGGGGAGAGAAGCAGATCAGAAAAAAGATCAACTCTGGCCGGAGAAGAATTGTACCTGAAATAAGAGGTAGGGTGAGAAATTATCGTTTGTAACAACTTCTCTGAGGCTACGTCTACACTGCAGGGTTTTTGTGCAAGAAGTCTTTTGCCGAAGAGTTCTTGCACAAAATCTTCTTGCACAAAAGTGCATCCACACCTCAAAGCGCATTGCAGAATAGCCATCAGAGCACCTGTGCTTTTTCAGATAGGCCCTTTTTGCGCAAGAAGCCCTTGCGGAGCATCCACACGTGCCTCTTTGCGCAAGAGCTGGAGTGCAAAAAGGAGTTACGCCTCATAGAAGGAGGTTTACCTACACCGCAAAAAGCCCTCTGTCCTGTCAACTGACTGCAGATTTTCTTGTGCAAAAATGCGCTTGAGGTGTGGATGCTCCATAGGGTTTTTGCGCAAAAACCTTGTAGTGTAGACATAGCCTGCGTGTATTCGGCTTAGCTGGCGAGTTTTGTTTTATTTTGCTTAGTAACTTACTTAGATCTGTCTGCTCTCACTTGCAACCACCTAAACCCTACTCTTTATACGTAATAACGTCAGTTTGGTTTCTTAATAAAACCCAGTGTAAATAATTGTTTCCAGCGGGAGGGGCTGAGCATCTCTCTTTCGTTGATAAAGGAGGAGCTCCGAGGAGCTCCCTCTGTATAAACTTTATGCAGTGAGCTGTATTTATTTGGGGTTTTGGTCCCACTGGGGCTGTGCACCCAAGTGCTCTCAAGTCCCTGTGACTGAGCCTTCCCAGAGATGAGCCGTTCTCAGTGTCCATGGTACTTTGCTGTGGGCTGTGACCGCAACTCTGTGCCCTTCCTGGGGGAGACCAGAGCTTCTGGCCCAGCCGGACGGGGTGGTGGGGCGCCCCAGAGAACAGGCAGGCGGGCTCAGTGGTGTGATCAGCACGCCCTGGGGACAGTCTCCAGGAGGATTTCTGTGATCTAACCCATCACATGTCTCTGGTAGACTGACTAGAGTGAGCACCACAGGGAGGCAGATTTTCTACCCCTTTAGAGGATCATTCTCATGGCTTTTCTCAGAACCTTCTCCAACTTATCAGCATCATTCTGGAAGCATTGACACCAGAACGGAATCCCCCAACTCGGCGCAGAGAAGACACCACCAAGTCCCCAGAGGGTGGGTACTGCTCCTCTGGGCTGGACTGGAACCGGTGGCCTACAAGTAAAAGGCACCGATGCATATTCCTGAGGACTAGGCCCCCCCACCTTAGCTTTGCTGCCCTGTGCTCTGGTCTTACGGGGCCCGTGCCAAGGGAGGGTTTCCGCCCTACCAGGAGCAGACCCACATGGACTAGTTAGTTCATCTTTGCACTAGAAGACTTGAGGTTCATGCTTTTAAAAGGGTCAAAGTCTGAATCCCACCTTTGCTAGGAAGCTCTCCGTTCCGCACCGTCGTCTTAGCAGTTCCTCTGAATTCCACCTCCGATGCGCCGCTGCAGGCAGCACCTGCTGACCTTGCGCTCAGCCTCGGTGGCTGCTGGGCTTCCTCACTGATTCATTCTCATTTAAAGAGGACAGCCACCTGGTGACAGGAGCCAGAGAGCAATGGGGGGCTGGGGGATACTCTCCCTGCCCTGCCAGGCTCATCCAGGTGGATCAGCATCTTGCCCCAAAGGAGCTCTGCCTTGGACGTAACCCGTTCTTGGCTTTCTGCTGAGGCTGCACACGGGGAGGGAGGGTTGAGTTGTGATGGGGGTTGTGACTGGGTGTGCACTGGGCCAGAAAGGCTTAATGCCCCATGGAGGAAGGAAGTCCGGCCCCACAGCTGCACTGGGCATGCTCCATGGGCTGGAACAGTATAAAAGGAGCAGCTTACCCCAGTTTGGGCTGGATGCTGGAGAGGAAGGACCTGCTAGAGGACCTCTTGAGGTGGACCAGCCAGAAACCCAGATGACGGGAGCTGGAGACCCAAGCAACTGTATTGAGCCTCCAGATGCAGTGGAACTGGAACCCGACGCTGCGGAGCCTGCTGACCTGGAAGCTATGGGGACCAGCCCAATGCCAGAGCTGTAGGAAGGGGGCACGAGTGGTATCTCCAACCCAAGTGAGCTCAGCATGTTGCCGTGGGAATCCCCACTGAGCAAGTGGTGGATCACTCCCCCCCCGATAGAGCCCTGGATTGGGGTCTGGTGGAATAGGGCAGGCCCGGACCCCTCTGCTGGGGCTGCTGCCCTACGCCACGTGACTCAGGCCATTAGGCTGCGCTGCCCTGAACCCTAGGTCTGTGTTATAGACTGAGGCCATTGGGCCGCACTGCCTCAGGATGGGCGTATTCACGCTGTGACGCTGGGTCTTTGTGGGGCTGGTCTCTGCTGTTGGATACTTGCCCACTGGGAGCTGAATCAAGGCCTTTCCAGGTGGGCTAATGAGCAGCCCTGTTGCCCTGCGCTCGGGTGGGTCTGAGGAGCAGCACAGCCCAGGAGAGCCTCTAGGGAAGCAGGAATCAAAGACTCCTGGGCTTAGCCCTGGGGCTGACGCAATGAGCGCGCCCCTGCCGGGGCCCGTAGCTACAGCTCCCTTCCCCCCGCCGCAGTGAGCGATGCCGCTGGCGAGTGAGCGCAGCTGCTGTAGTGTGGGGCAGTGGCGGGCTCCGGTTGCTGGGCTCGGGGAGGTTTAAATAGCACGGAGGGGCCTGCGACACGCCCTGTCTCTGGGCCCTCACGACAAGAGCAGAGCGAGTGTTGGGCACGTTTAATTAAATCTGCACACGGCCGAGCGGTGCAAGTGCCAAGTGTGATCAGGAGCCATCGGTTCACAGGCTGCGTCCCCGTCTGCCAGTGCCCTGAGCCGCCCAGGCCCACGGCTGTACGGCTCAAGCACTGCTCAGGCGCCGAGTGACCCTTCCCTGCGTCCTGCATGTGGGGAACCGCTCTGATTGCAAGTGTCCAGAGCAAGGAGTTTGCTGCTTAAACGAGGCCGCCTCTGCTGCCGCCGCAGTCCTGTGCGGTTAATTCACAGCGACAGCAGGGTCCCTGCAGAACTCAGGCTGGGGAGCCGCAGGGCCCGTTGTCGCTTCTGGCTCATCTGGCGGGGGCAGGTGCCGCTGGAAGTTGGCAAGCAGCTGAAAGGCCCGGGCCATGCGGCCCTCCAGGGAAGTGACCTCCAAGCTTGGCAGCGTTGGCAGGGGCAGATGAAGCTTCCCCGCGGAACAAAGGGAGGTTCTGGGGCTCGGCATGACGCCCAGAGCGTCCGGCTCAGACCTCCTCTCCAGGGGCGGGTGCTGCCCATCCTAAAGGACCCCAAAGTGCTTCCCAGCTTGGGCCAGCCCTTCCCCTCGTGTAAATCAGCGTGGCTCCCCTGAAGGCCACAGCCCTAGGCCTAGCCACGCTGGTTGAAGAGCTGGTTCTTCAAACACAGACGATGTTTCCCTGCCACTCTGGGATGCAGCCACTTCTGGGGAGGAAGGCCAAGTAGCTGTTTAAGACTGAGCAGCAAAGCAACAAGTGGCTAGCCCAGGAAGTGAAGAGTAGCCAATAGCCATTAGAGGTGGCAATTCGGGCTGGGAACCCCCCTCCACTCTCTCTGCTTCCCGCCCCACTTCCTCCTGTCCAGCCCGCCCCCTCCCGGCCAGTCCCTCCCCGCCCCGCCCACGATCAAGTGTGTCCGTTTTTCTGGGGTCTACCTGGTAACCCTAACCAGGCCAAAGTGAAGCCTTAGGGCTTCAGCCCTGGGCAGGTTACAGGTCCCCTGCTTGGTCTCTCCTCCTCCCCCCGCGCCCTCCAGCCCAGCATGGTGGGGCTGGGCCTTTGGCTCTGGGTCCCCCAGCCAGGGCAGCAGGGCCCAGGCGAGCTGGCTGTCCCTGGTGCTCCCCAGCCTGGTGAGCAGAGGGCTCAGTGAGTCCAAGGTGTGGCTGCCGCCCAGTTGCTGGCTTCCACGGGCAGCAAAGGAGCAAGTCCAGGGGAGCCAGGGGGTGCCCTGAGCTCAGCTCTGGGACGGGCTCTGTGCCGCAGCTCCCTCAGGGCCTGCCAGCAACAGGGGAGTGGTGAGACCGTGGCCGTCAGCGCCATCCCCCCTCCAGACTCCGGCCTGGCTTCACTGAAAGCTGGTTAAAGGAAAGCCCCTGCCAGCCTCTCCAACCGGCTGAACCTCAGCGAAGTGTAACCCCGTCGCCTGCCAGGGACCACCCCACCCCTTGGAGCAGCCCCCGCCCAGGAGTGCCCCTCAAGTGGCCAAGCAACCCTCCCAGCAGCTCCCTGGCCTGGCCCTCTCCCAGCCCTTCCACAGACCTCCTAGCTCAGCACCCCTCCTGGCCGACCTCCTCCCGCTGCGGCCTCCCCAGCAGTGCCAGCCCTGCTCTGCCCTCTGACACCCACCCCCAGCCAGCCACTTTCTGACCCACCCCCACCCTGGCAGGCAGAGCAGTCGCTGCCTGGAGGCGGAGGAGTGAGGCCTGGGTGGCTGGCCGGCTGAAGGGGCCACAGGACCATGGACAGACCAGGGACTGGGGGAGCTGGAAGGAGCTCCTAGCTGGCTGCTGGGACTGAGTGAGGGCTGGGCCCAGGGCGGGCTGTAGGAAGACAGTTTCTCCGTATCAGGCTGGGACTACTTAAAAACTGAGCCCAGGGAGGTCTGCAGAGACACTAACTGGGGGCAGAAGGGGTCTGGTTTGTGTCCCTTCCAGACTGAGAGAGTCTCCTGGAAAGCGGAGTCACGGAAACCTGCCTGAGCCCCTACCGCCCGGCTCATCACAAAGCGAGCGACTGCAGGCCGTGTCCGCGGGACGCTCAGCAGAGGTGGGTCCCACCCCCTCACCGGCACAGAGGGGGGTTACTGTAGACAGGGCATAAGTCAGGGCCGCCTCATGGCTGCTCTAACCTGCAAGGGGGCACACTGCTCCCAGAAGAGGGGAGTCCTAAGTTACTCCCCGCACACCTCTGTCTCTGCCAGGCTCAGGGTTGGTTCCCCCCATGGACGACACGCTGGGCTCTGTGCTGCAGCCACAGGCAAGGGGCAGGGTAAGTTTTTATTCTTCATACACATAAGAACGGCCATACGGGGTCAGAGCAAAGGCCCATCCAGCCCAGTGTCCTGGCTGCCCACAGTGGCCAATGCCAGGGGCCCCAGAGGGAGTGAACCGAACAGGTAACGATCAAGCGATCTCTCTCCTGCCATCCATCTCCAGGCTCTGACAAACAGAGGCTAGGGCTGTGGTTCTCAACTGGTGGTCCATGGTGACTTTTTCGGTGGTCCACAGGAACAGTGTCCAAAGTCACACAGCATGGGCAGGCACCACAAATCTGTTAGTACGAAATAAATTTCAAACCCAAATGTTCGTTGTCTGCTCTTTTTTTATCATGTCTCGAAAAGGAGGTGGGCCACGGAAATGTTTTGATTGCCCTGCTGGTCCGTGGACTGAAACGAGTTGAGAACCACTGGGCCAGGGACACCATTCCTTACCCATCCTGGCTACTAGCCATGAATGGACTTAACCTCCATGAATGTATCTAGTTCTCTTTTAAACCCTGTTATAGTCCTGGCCTTCACAGCCTCCTCTGGCAAGGAGTTCCACAGGTTGACTGTGCGCTGTTTGAAGAAGAACTTCCTTTTATTTGTTTTAAACCTGATACCCATTAATTTATTTTGGTGGCTCCTAGTTCTTATGTTACGGGAAAAAGTAAATAACTTTGCCTTATTCACTTCCTCCACACCAGTCATGATTTTATAGACCTCTATCATATCCCCCCTTAGGGTATGTCTACACTACAGAGTTAATTCGAAATAACAGCAGTTATTTCGAATTAACTGTAATAGCTGTCTACACATACAATCCTCTATTTCGAAATAAATTTGAAATAGCGGAGCCCTTATTTCGAATTAGGTAAACCTCATTCTATAAGGAATAACACCTAATTCGAAATAGCTAATTCGAAACAAGTGCTGTGTAGACACTTAATTCGAAATAGGGGGCCTCCAGCCCTTCCCAGGGAGCCCTGGTGGCCACTCTGGGCACAACCAGGAAAACTTACTCTCCTCTCCCCCAGCCCCGGAGCCATTAAAGGGGTAGACTCTGGCCACAGTGCCTGTGCCAGCTCCAAGCCTGCCAGCCTAGAGCCAGCAGTGGCCACCGGGGCCTCTGATCCAGTGGCCCCAAAACATGAGCCAGCAAGCCACTGGCAGCCAGCCCTCCACCGCTCCCCAGGAGCAGTCTGCCAGCTCCCAGGAGCCTGCCAGGGGCTGGAGAAGGCGGGTGCCTTCCTGATCCAGGGTGGAGATCATGGACCTTATTCAGGTTTGGGGGGGATGACCCCAACTTCCATGATCTCAGCCCTAGACGGAGGAACACGGCCGTCTATGGTAGGATAGCTGCCAGCCTGGCCACCAAAGGCCACATGCGAACCCAGGAGCAGGTTTGCATGAAAGTCAGGTTGGTCCGGCGAGACCCCCAAACCTGAGCCCTGAGCTTCCCCTCCCCTTCTTCCCCTTGCTTCCCCCTTCCAGCTCCCTCCTCCCAGGTTTCCCCTCCCCTCTCCCACCCTCTCTTTTCCCCTCTCCCACCTCCTTTTCCCAGTCTCCCCAGAGGCTCATCCCCAGTTTTGTTCAATAAACCCAGTTTCTGTTTTTGAACATACGTGTCTTTTGTTTGACATCAGGAAGGGGGGCTAGGGAGGGGTAAGTGGAAGGACGTGAGGGAGGAATGGGGCACGAGCCCCCGGTGGGGAAGACCGGGGAGGCTCTGAGGGCTCTGAGGGGTGGACGCTCTCCCTCAGGGCCTCCTGGATCCTGACAGCCCCCCGATGCACCCCCCTGGATGGCAGCCTGCAGCAAGTGCAGCTGGGCTGATAGCACGGACCCCACGAGATGCACCGGCGTGCCCAAGGGCAGCTCTGGCTCCATGTGGCCGAGTGCTGTGGTGTCCCGAGTGCGGGCACTCCAAGATAGGACTGCTTTGCTGTCCCTCATCGAGGTAGACAAGCAAGCGGGGAACCCTGAGAACTGTCTGTCTGGGGTGGGGGTAGGGTCCCTTTAAGCACGGAGCTCAGTTAGCCTCAGGCAGCAGCCCCATACACTTAAGTCCTAACCTGATGCCCTGCCGACACTGGTTCCGGCCAGCCTTAACTTCGGTTCAGGGTCCACTCAGTGTGGACGCGCTATTTCGAAATAGCAAAACACTATTTTGAAATAGTTTTTGTGTATAGATGCGTTATTTCGAATTAGCTTAATTCGAATGAACTATTTCGAATTAAGTTAATTCGAAATAGTGCTGTAGTGTAGACATACCCTTAGTCTCCTCCTTTCCACGGCTGCAGGATGCTTGTCTGTCAAAGATCAAATCTCCCCCTGCTGTCCGGGATGCTCTTTCACTGACAGCTTTGCAACCAGGCATAAATTGAATAGCTCCAGAGCCTGTGAGGGGCGAGATCAGAGAACCTGCTGACTCGGCGGCCATACTGAATAGGGCATTGCCTTTGTTACAATGGTCTGTGCTGGCTTGGGAGGTCAGGACTAACTGGTGCTTTAAAAGAACCATTCTGGAGCTCAGCAATTGTGGTAAAAACGGAAACCAGAGGCAAGGCAGCTTGGGGAATGCTCCTGCCTTGTCCATGGGGCTTACCGTGCCGCAGGCAGCAAGCAATCGCTTAATCATTTATTGCTGAACCCCTCCCCCTCCCCGTGCCCTGCATAAACGGCGGCTGCAGGAGAAAGGACATTGAGAACCACTGAGATTTTCTGGGCACCAGGAGTCAGATGCAGCAAAGAATAAGTGTGGCCTGGAGGGTAAGGCACAAATCTGGAATGTGGGGGGTGGGGCCTTCCTAGCTCTGCTAGACTCCAATGGGTCACTAGCTCATATGTGCCTCAGTTTCCCTGCTCTAAAGTGGGCGGTGTAACCTCTGTGCCTCAACATGCAGTGAGGATCAGCTCTGGCAGCGTGGGCAGCCCTCTGCGGAGGCTGCAGTCTCACGGTGAACGAATGTGCACACTGGAAAAGCGAGGCGCACCCATCCCCACGGGGCACGCTGCTTATGCATCACCTCCCCTCTTGCACAGGGTGACTTGTGTGGCCATCACTTGCAGCCTGCTCATCGAGCTCCTGAAGCCATCTCTGGCCCAGGAGCTCTCACGCCAGCCTCGGCTATTACCCCTTTTACGCCATAGGCTTTAGGGTGCGAGGAGGATGGGTGCACGGTGGCTTTGCTGGAGCTGCAGAGCAGCGGCGAGCGCTTCTGGGGGACAGACAGACAGGCAGAGCATGTGACTCTGGGACAAAACCCCACGGTGATACAGCCAGGCTATGGCAGAGCATGGTGCACGCTCTGCAGAAAACAGTGGTCCTGTGGCACCTTAGACACGCAAATATAGAAATAGTATCATGAGCTTCTGTAGCCACTTCTTCAGATGGCAAATCTGGAGCAAGGAGCACAGAGGCTGAATTAGAAAGCAGAAAAAGAAGGAAGAGGGGAGAGAGAAAGGAGAACACCTGTCAATTAGTGTCCATGTAAATGAGCTAATAGAGTGCACTGTAAGTGCCTGATATGACAAAGGCTATGGGGAATATAACGGCCCGTCCAGTTCACGTCTTTGTTCAGGCGCTGGGAGCGAGCCTTCGTAAATGTATGCGAATGCGGTGCCAGTTCCCCAGATTCTCTCTCAGTTGTTCCTGAAATTCTTTTGTAAGAGAATAGCCACTTGAAATCCACGAGCGAGTGCCTGGTCAGGTTCAGATGTTCCCGCCAGGTTTCTGCGAGTTACCATTGCGAATATCTGATGTGCGTCCATTAACCCTTTGCCACAGAGACTGTCCGGTTCGGCCATTGTGCATGCAGAGGGGTGTTGCTGGCACTTGACGGCATCTATCACATTAGTGGATGTGCAGTTGCAGGAGCCCCTGATGTGGTGGCTCCCGTGATGGTGTCGCTTGTGTAGCTGTGCGCACAGCGTTGGCCCGGGCGCTGATTGCAGGGTGGGTTCCTGGGTGAGTGTGTTGGAGGTGTGCTGCGGGGCTGCTGGAAAGAATTTGTTTGAGGTTGGGGGTTGCCTGTAGGCGAGGGCTGGCCTGTCCCCGCAGGCCTGTGAGAGTGAGGGGTCACTTTCCAGGGTAGGTTGAGATTGTTAATGATGTGCTGGAGGGGTGTGAGTTGGGGGCTGTAGGTGATGACGGGCCTGTCCAGCCTAGGCTGGAGCTAAGAATGGCTGGTAGCCCTGCTCCACCCTGCGGACGTGAGCCCTGGACTGCACCTGCCGAAACTACCTTTCCTGGTGAGTGTATTTGGGTGCTAACAAGGATCACCAAATAGCCTGGTTAGAAGGAGAACCACTGTCCAAACCCTGTAACCACTCTCACAGACTTGGAATTCTTCCAAAAGTGCCCCTCTTTGGGCAATGGGGTCTGTAGTGCTTTGGCAAATGCACCCTGCGTCTCTGAATTCCCCGGGGGACAGGAAATCTGATGCCAAAAGAAGAAATAGTGGATGAGGACGTGTCACCTTCTCTGGGGTGACAAACGGGAAATAACATGGGTCTTGACTCAAGGATAAGGAATTCAACCAAATACTTACAGGGTCCAAGAAAATAACCCTCCCTCCCAGATGGCTTGAAGGGGATCTGAATGCCTAACAGCTAGAGACCTAAATAAGGACCATGCTAATTGAACAAGCTAGTCAATACTCGCTAGGCTCTGCAGCCCTCGTCAATGGGACCTCAGAACAAAGAGTGACTCTACAATTTTCATACTCCTTCCCCCGTGCCTCCAAAAGTTGTTTCACAAATTGAGGAAGGGTGTGAAATGACACAAATGCACATCTCTCTCGTCAGCATGAAAGCCAAGCTCTTAACAGAAAGGGAACAAATAGTTAAGAGCACTAATAATAGAGCACTGTACAGATACAAAGTTGGTATCTGCAGCAGGATCTGCAAAAAGGAGTTGTGGATACCCACAGATATAAAATAGGCATCTGCAAATTTGCAGGGTTCCAGATACAAAATTGGTATCTGCATCAGCATCCACAAAAATGAGCCGTGGATAGCCACAGCTGCAGATGTGGATGTCCACAGATTTGCAGGGCTCTAATTATAAACCTTATACTGCCCAGGTAACATCTCCACACCATCCATCACACACAAGACTGCATCTTTCATTACAGCACAACCACCTTAACTGTGGCCCCAACGTTTTTAACATAATATATTTTAGTTATTCTGATTCTGGGATCTAAGTGTGTCATCAGATAACCTGTATCAACCGTCAATAGAATTTTTTGGTAATGTTCATATTATTGCTGATTTTTAACAGTGTTATATGTTGCCTATACAGTTAACTGAAGAAGTGTGCAACTGTCAATTTATGGGAAAATTAGATGCCCTGTTCACATGATATTGTATTCAAGGCTGACCAATACGTGCCTTTGTAGTGTACACGAACACTGACTATTCCTAGAGTAACCAACAGGTGAAATTGAACCTGGGACCTCTTGAGCTTAGTGCATGAGCTAAAAGCCAGCTGGCACCCAGCTAAAGCTGTGGAGCAGACTCATTCCCTCTGAGTGGTCTTGGTGCTACAGTACGCCACACATAGCAGGTGTGGGCTACGCTAGCACATGGGGCGAGGTGGCCTTTTAGAAATGTGTCCCTCCTACTGCAGTGAGAAGGACACCAGTCACACGATTTGTGGAAAGACGTTTATGGGAGAACACTTGTGTTGGTATAAATACAGCTTCCAAGAGAGACTGGCTTTCCCATTCATCCCCATCTATAAATTAAACATTCAAGCCGCCAGCAGGAATTTAGCTGAGCGCTGATCTATTTTTGCTTTCACTCCGAGGGCCCTAATAGAAGTTTGACAATTGATTCCCTGCACTTGGGGGAGGTGATACAGCAGAGTTGATGTCAATAATAAAAGGAATCAAGTCTCCTTTTCCGGTGGCTAATATTTCCTTCTAAATCAATTGCAGGGTGCAGTCTACTGCGGGAACTGCCGTTGTGTGTGTTTCAAACCCCATTAAAACAGCCCCACTTGTACATAGAACTTGTAGCCTCATTTCTTTTGTTTAGATCTACTGTTCTGCCATCTCTCTTTCCATCATGGCAGCTCTATAAAGCATGGTACTGCTCAGCCTGGTGGAGCTAAACTGCCTGCAAACATCTTCTATACAAAGGAAATAGGAGAGAAAACTCAGTTAAAACCCTTTTGTTAAAGCATGCCAGCTGTTCATGGTGTAAAACTTGGTGCTACATCATGTTGCTTCATCATGAGGGTTCCAATTCAGGCAGGTACATAAGGGAATAAGGCAGCACATTGCTGGATGTGTCTTTCAAGTAGGAATAAGAGATCTTGCGGAAAAGGGTTTATTTTCCGCAAGATCGCGTCTAGACTGGCGCTTTTCTCCGGCAAAACCCCGAGCCAGAAAAAAGCAGCAGCCATGTTCATGCAAATGCCGCGGGGGATATTTAAATCCCCTGCGGATTTGCAATTGCGCTGTGTCTCATTAGCATCCCTTTTCCACAAAAGGGTGCCAGTGTAGACACAGCCTTAGGGTAATATTGTTTCAAACCTGCTCTTAGGAGATGAAAGTCCAAGAATTCTACATGAACACACACCAGCCCCATGAACCGCAGCCTCCTTCTTCCACCACCCTACCCTGGCCAGTGGCAAGAACCCAGCTCCAAGGTGCAGGGCTGACACCATTTCTGTCCATAGAGGACCATTATAATGCTAAAGTCTGTTAAACAGACCTTAAATGTGCCCTAACTTGGCCAACTCAGTAACACAGGTTTTATCCCTGCCACTGTCACGTTGTAGGACACGGTGTGGGTGTGGGTGTGTGCAGGGCTATGCTAGGGGGCTGTGATGACACTATAGCCTATTAACAGAATGCAGCATATTTGCGTTAAGGGTCTGGGAGCTGGCCCATCTCTTTGGAAGGGTGATACATCCCTTGCTACAGAACTGCTCGATATAAGGAATGCCTGACCCACCAGGGCTGTAACTGCTCACAGGAGGGTCACAGGAAAACACGCTACCAGGTCTGACACTGAATTCTCTTTCTAGTCAGTCTTCTGTGCCATTACTGAATGTTGGTCTTACTTGGCAAACAGTGATTCAGATGAACACTAGATAGATCCTAGCTGGATAACCATACTCAGAGGCTACGTCTAGACTGGCGCGCTTTTGCGCCAGAGCTATGCAACCGCCTTTGCATAACGGCTTTGCGCAAAAGGGTTTTTCTTGCGCAAGAAGGGGCAGTGTAGACAGCCCCGTCTTGCGCAAGAGCCTCTTCGCGAAAATGGCGGTTCATTAGCTATGCAAATGAGGCTCGGCGATATTCCAACGCTGAGCCTCATTTGCATAGCTCTGGCGCAAAAGCGCTCCAGTCTAGACGTAGCCAGAGAGTAGTTATTAATGGTTCACAATCCTGCTGGAAAGGTATAACAAGTAAGGTTCCGCAGGGGTCTGTTTAGGACCAGCTCTGTTCAATATCTTCATCAACGATTTAGATATCGGCATAGGGAGTAAGCTTATTAAGTTTGCAGATGATAACAAGCTGGGAGGGGTTGCAACTGCTCTGGAGGATAGGGTCATAATTCAAAATGATCTGGACAAATTGGAGAAATGGTCTGAGGTAAACAGGATGAAGTTTAATAAAGACAAATGCAAAGTGCTCCACTTAGGAAGGAACAATTAGTTTCACACATACAGAATGGGAAGCAACTGTCTAGGAAGGAGTACGGCAGAAAGGGATCTAGGGGTTATAGTGGACCACAAGCTGAATATGAGTCAGCAGTGTGTTGCTGTTGCAAAAAAAGCAAACATGATTCTGGGATGCATTAACAGGTGTGTTGTGAGCAAGACACGAAGTCATTCTTCCGCTCTACTCTGCGCTGGTTAGGCCTCAGTTGGAGTATTGTGTCCAGTTCTGGGCACCGCATTTCAAGAAAGATGTGGAGAAATTGGAGAGGGTCCAGAGAAGAGCAACAAGAATGATGAAAGGTCTAGAGAACATGACCTATGAAGGAAGGCTGAAATAATTGGGTTTGTTTAGTTTAGAAAAGAGAAGACTGAGAGGGGACATGATAGCTGTTTTCAGGTATCTAAAAGGGTGTCATAAGGAGGAGGGAGAAAACTTGTTCATCTTGGCCTCTGAGGATGGGACAAGAAGCAATGGGCTTAAACTGCAGCAAGGGAGGTTTAGGTTGGACATTAGGAAAAAGTTCCTAACTGTCAGGGTAGTTAAACACTGGAATAAATTGCCCAGGGAGGTTGTGGAATCCCCATCTCTGGAGATATTTAAGAGCAGGTTAGATAAATGTCTATCAGGGATGGTCTAGACAGTATTTGGTCCTGCCATGGGGGCAGGGGACTGGACTCGATGACCTCTCGAGGTCCCTTCCAGTCCTAGTACTCTATGATTCTATGAACACTAGATAGATCCTGTTTATTTCAAAGTCACAGTAGCTGTTGAGAGAGGGGCTGAAAAGATTCTGGGCGCTATAGTGAGGGATGTGCTTATAAAGACACTTACACTGGACTTTACTGAAGCTGAACTAGGTATGCAGGAATTTCCTTGCAGATAGGGAGAAGAGTAACATCGATACACAACATTTTATATGGTCAATGCACCTTTGACCTAATGCTGATTTATTAAGTCCTGTCTGGTGGGGGGAGGGAGAATAAATAATATATGGAATTATTTTTACAGCTGACTGGAAAATTGTCATACATTTTTACTGGGAAGTTGTTAAAAAAATCAATTTCCCATGACACTTTTTGTTTTGTCAACAGAAAATCTTCAAACTGAACATGTTGGGGTTAAAAAGCAGATTTCAGTACAGAAGTTTCATTTTTGCTTTTTTTTTTTCTACTTTGTCATTTCCAGTTTGTTTGTAAAGTTGGGAATGTTCGACTATAATGAACATTTACCATGCGTCTGTCTGGCTAGGCTGAAAAGACATTTTTCTCTGAACAAAATGTTTCAGCTGAAACATGTTGACCAGCTCTATAGATGCCAAGTCTGCAACGATTGGACACTAGTGGCTAAAACTCTGTGTGTTTGGGTGACCGGCACTGAGGGGATGGAATGGCCTCTGGGTAACTCAGGGCTGCTTGTTAACAAGCCTCCTGTTGGATGGGAGGGGTACTACCCTTTTCTAGACATCCCAGCATTCAGTAACTAAATTGTCCGTAAAGGATTAAACCCAGAGCAGTGGATATCCAGGGAGCCAGAAGAGTCAATGGGAAGAGAGTGAGAGATCTGAAATGAAACAGTTTTGCCTGCTTCTGTCTCCTTTGTGTGTGAGTTTCCGAGCAGGACCTGGGAGAGAGATAAAGTAAGCCCTGGAACCAGACATGAAATTTTCAACAGTATCCATGTCTAGAAAGGATGGAACTTGAAACAACCGATATGAGTTAGACAGGGAATGAATAGTTAGATGCAATCAGGTTATTTTCTTTATTTCTTGGTTTGTGGGATTTCTCTGTGCTGATTTGAACCCTGCTGTAGACTGAAACTGAATCCCAGGGAAGCAATTCTCTGTGCTTTAATCTGTTTTTCTAAGTTGCTCTGCAACACCTAGCAACCAAATATGCTTTACCAAATACGTCTTCTTTGTTTTGATAATAAAATCACCTTTAGGAGACTATGATCTGATTCCTGTGTCCTAGAAAGCAAGAGGCTTTGTGTACGTGTGCCTGAGACTGAAGGTCGGGTATTAAGATATTCCAGTTTGTTTTCAAGCTCTCTCCTAAACTTGGGGTTACCCTACAGCAGCGTTTCTTAGCCTGTGTTCCGCTGCACACCAGCGTGCTGCGAGGCAGTCAGAGGTGTGCCGTGGAGAAAACAGGAAAAATTCTGCTCCCCTGCCCCCTGCAGAGTCTGTAGACAGTGGCTGCCCCCCTCCTCCCCCCAGCCCGCAGGACGGCCCCTGTCCTGACTCCCACGGGGACTCCAGTGCTGCACAGCCTCCTCCTCCTCCACGTGTGCAGGTGGCAGCTTTTACTGCGGCCGCTGCTGCTGGGAGGGGAAGGGAGAGGACTGGCCGGAGCTGAGGGGTTGCTCCCAGACCTTGGCATTTTAAAACTGCCACCTGTGGGGAACCCAGCTCAGGCTCTGCCACTCCCCCCCCCCCACCTGGGGGGCACACTCGGGCTCTGCTGCCCCTCATGCGCTGCTGCTCTCTCTCCCCTGCGCCCCTCCCCAGCCTGCTGGGGAAGTGGAAGAGTTTAATCTGGCGGGGACGGTCGGGGTTTCTACTCTGCCCCCCCGCCTTGCCAGCAGGAAGCCTGGCCTGCTGCTGCAGCTGCGCTGGGTTCCCTGCTGCATGGGCGGGGGAGGCGGGGGAGAACTGAGCTCTCCACACACACACACACACACCCCGAGGAGCAAGAACATGCTCCCTGGAGTTTTTCCCTGCTGCAGCACCTGCACCCAGACCCCCTCACTCCCCTCATCCTGCCAAGACCCCGCATTCCCAGCTTGCTCTGACACCCTGCCCCAAGTCCCCTCTTCTACCCTCCCTCCTGGCAGACACCCTGCCCTGAGACCCTCCTCTACCCTCCCTCCTGGTCTGGTGGGGTTTTGTTTGGTTGTTTTTGGTTTTTTTGCTCGACAAAAATATCCTTGGTGTTCCCCATGAAAAAAAATGATTGTTTGGTGTTCCTCAGACTTAAAAAGTTGAAGAAACACTGTCCTACAGGAAGAAATTCCCAAGTGCATCTTCCTGGCACTAAAGGAGTTTTTGCATGTGAGTGGTGGCAGCGTCCCACCCAAGGCCGGGGAATCTGTGACCGTAGAGTTGAAGCAAAGCTGTTATGGACAAGGTATTTTAAGGTCTCTTGCAGGCCCCTTCCTTCTGTGTTAGAAATGCCAAAGTGGGGAACAGCCTTGACACCCCCCACTTTTCTGCTCCTCTATTTGGTAAGCGTCAAGCCCAGAGCAGTGAGAGCTGCACAGCCTGGAACTCGTCTTGATGGCTGGAAGGCCAGGTGGCACCCCATGACAAAGGGTAATGGTCACCAGAAGAGCCACTCTCGTCTGTCATGGAACAAAGAGCTTTATTCCAGCCAGTGCGCAAGAAGGCATTATCCGAAAGCTGCTCCATTTCATTTAGAGCCTTCCCCAGCCAGCCTCCAGCCTAGCTTCTCTTCTGCAGATTTAAAGAAACAGTGCAGCAGCCAAATCTGGAAGGAAGCATCTGTGACCTATTGTCCTGTAGGCAACATACGCGTGATTGGAGGAGGAAGCATCTGGGCAAAATTGTGCCCTAGGCAGCAGCTGTAGTAAGTACATGGGGCCATGAGCAGACTAAGATCTTGCTGTCAGACTTCTCCTTGATCGCAGCGATGCCCCTAGGCAAGGCAAGGGCTGACGCCGTCACACCTGCTATCTGTAACCCGGCCTGAGGGACTCCCCTGGGAAACGCAAGGCCTGATCTAAATCCCATTGCTATCAATGGGAGTGCTTTCGCCCAGGCCAGCTGGAGATGATTGGGCCATTGGGAGCAGATTACTGGACCAGGCCAATGACCCATTTAGCCCAGTGTCCTGTCTCCGATGGCCATTTCCGGATCTTTGGGGTGGAGGGGGCATCTAAAGCTGCCTTCACTGCACACCTGTTTGCGCCGTTCTCTAGGGAAACCGCTACTGAACCAGACCTCGCGCCCGATAGCAGGGGTCTCCAACCTTCTGAAGCACAAGATCACTTTTTGAATTGAAGTGCAATGTAAGATCTACCTCAAACCCAAATACCCTTTGCCCCGCCTTCTTCCCACCCCTCCTCCGAGGCCCTGCCCCTGCTCAGTCCATCCTCCCTCCCTCCCCATCCTCATTCACTTTTATCAGGGGGGGCAGAGGGCTGGGGTGCTGGGGAGGGGGATGCAGGCTCTGATCTTGGGCTAAGGGATTTGGAGTGTGGGATGGGCTCTGAGCTGAGCCTGGGGCAGAGAGTTGAGGTGCAGGAGGGGTTCAGGGTGCAGGCTCTGGGAGGGGGTTGGGTGCAGGGGGACTCAGGGCTAGGACAGGGGTTGAGGTGCAGGAGGGGTTCAGGACCGGGGCTGGGGTTTGGAATGCAGGCTCCAGTTGGACACTGCTTACCACGAGTGGCTCCTGGGCGGTGGTGCAGTGGGGCTAAGGCAGGCTCATCTCTACCCTGGCCCTGCACCACTCTTAAAAGCAGCCAGCAAACTCTCTTCATCCCTGTCCCCTTCTGCTCTTTGGAGATGGAGTATGGGGGTAGGGGGAGAAGGGCACCCAGATACCAGCGCCCCCTCCTCTTCCTCCCATGCCTTGCACAGCAAGCAGGAGGCTCCTGGGGGTGGGAGGCAGCTCCAAGGCCAAGGGCAGGAGCAACATGGTGGTGCTGAGAAGGGCAGCTGAAGTGCTACGCTTGACAACAGCCTCCCGGCCAAACCTGCCAGGATCACCTGTCAGAGGCTCCAAAATCTACCAGTAGATCCTGATCGACTGGTTGGTGACCACTGCCCTGTAGAGTGAAGAACAAAAATCGTAGGTCTCTCATCCTAGCTAATGGCACTTGCTGTTCAGAGGAGTTTCTACTTTGTAAGCACTTAAGCCTCTTTTAAAACCGTGCTCAGTAATGCAGTCACATCACGCAGCCCTGAGTTGTACAGGCTAATTCACACACTGCATTATAATGAAATCATTAATGCTCTTTTTTTAATACTTCATCATGTTCGCTTTGGTAAATAGAGCGCTGGGGCAGCTCTCTCTCCAGCCTCCCATGGTGAGGGCAGATACTAAGAGCCCAGAGTTGAGTTAACAACGTCCTGTGTTATGAAGGTCAGAGGTGAATTCAGCTGGGCTGGACTGAGATTGCAGGAGCTGAGGAGACATGAGGAGGAGGTGGCTTTTCCTCCCACTGGCTGGGCTGTGGCACTGTGGTGAGCTGCTTGCTGGAGAAGCTTGGAGCAAATGGACCATTCAATGGGGCCAGAACTCATTTGGCTCCATCACAGTCTCCTAACCCTCACCTGCCCCTCTTCCCTGCAGTGGTTTAGGCACTGCACTCAATGGCCCATCCTTCTGCACCTGGTGCCCGTACACGAGAAGCTTCTGTGCTTGTATCGCTCCCGCTGCTGCTGTTCACGTTTCCTCTTAGCCCAGCTAAGGGAGAGCCGGAGAAAAAATTCACTCAAAACTTTTTTTGGGGGGGAGGGGGGGCCAGACTTGGCAACACCTCAACATTTTGCCTCGTCATCAAATTCATGTCAATTTCATGGAATTGTTTTAGTCCCAAAACCAAATCAAAATGTTTTGTTTCATTGGGCTTGATTCATTGGGCTCCAAATGACTTTTCCTTCCAAAAATTCCTTTTGTTTTATTTTAAAAATCAGAGGTGTTTGAAAAGATCGCAAGGAACTGTTTCCTTTGACCCCAACAAACTCCCCCCCCACCCCCGTCCCCAGCTTTTCAGAATTGCCAAAAAATCTGTTGTTCCTGCAGTTCTACAGGGGTTGGGGGGGGATCAGCTCTAGGGCCTGCCCTGGGGCTGGTGGAGGAGCTGCCTGGCACAGCAGGAGGGGCAGGACAGAGTTTTGTTTTAGGAAGGTTCAGTGCTCCCCCCCTCCCCCCCCACCTTCCTTGGGACTACTGGTGGTGACAGGATCCAGTGTGTGACCTCCCGCCAGCCAATGCCACTGGTGGGTGCAGAGGGGCCTAGGACTGCCACGGTGAGGACCTGGCTGCTGGTGCCTTCCCCGCTGTGCATCCCACAGGAGCAGGCTTGGGTACCTGTAATACTTGGGCGTGGCCCTGGCCATGGCCCCGCTGAGAATGGGTGAAAAGGCAGGACAATGGGGTTTTTGACTAAATGAAAATGTTTGCAGCGAGTTTCTGCTTCCATCGATGAATCGTGTTGGAAAACGGGGGGAGGGGAGGAAAGTGCGTTTTCATCAGTTTTCAGCCCCAGCTGGCCACGGGCAGGGGGCTGCCCTGGTTACCCACTCACGTCCCAGCAGTGATGCCTTGCGCTTTATTCTTGTGAGGAATTATGGAGCTGCTACACGGCGTGCCCTGGCCGTTTTCAAAGGCTTGCTCTGGCACACAGCTGCGCAGGCAGCACCTGCTTCAAATGGCGCTCTGGCCTGACTGCTGCACGTATGAAATGACCCCAGCCGCAGACGTACAAACTCCCGTAGTCCCAGGAAATAGGCCGTTTCCTCAGTGGGCTTGGGAGGCTAAAGAGCAGTACCAACGTGGGGCTGGAAGGCCAAACCGCTCTCCACCCCCCGCTACTTGACGTGCAATGGGATGGGGGCAGTAGAGTTTCCTGAGCAATCTCACTGCTGTATAGACAACACCTTCTGTGCGAGCAGTGTTACCAATAACTGCAACCGACTGTTCAGTTTCTTTTTTCTCTGGGAACTGCACCCAGGGGAAGATTGCACTCAAAGAATCATAGAGGCCACAGTTCACTTTGAAATATCCTGGGGTCTTGTGTGTTACACCAGAGGATGTTGTGAAGTCCAAGACAATAACAGGATTTAAAAAAACCAAACCCTAGATACATTCATGGAGGTTGGGTCCATCAGTGGCTGTTAGCCAGGCAGGGCAGGGATGGGTCCCTAGCCTCTGTTTGCCAGAAGCTGGGAATGGGTGACCAGGGAGGGATCACTTGATGATTCCCTGCTCTGTTCCCTCCCTCCGGGGCACCTGGCATTGGCCACTGTGGGCAGACAGGACCCTGGGCTGGATGGACCTTTGGTCTGACCCCGTGTGGCTGTTCCTATGTTGTGCATAGGCAGCTACCACATTCATACCCCACGATCACTCTGGCAAAGGGGCCAAAGGAGGGATGGCAGGCCCACGGGGCAGGCTTTGCATTGCAGATGCTACAGGAGAGGGCTGCACCTGGCCCTAGAGGTTTCAGGTATTTAATACAAGACGTGGGGGCCTGCTGCACTACACCCCCTCCGAGCAGCTGCATCACCCACCCCGGCTGCACTGCCACTGCCCGTCCCCCTCTCCCAGCCACTGGCTGTGCTGCCCGCCCCCCTTCCAGCTGCTGAATGCACTGCCACTGCCCACCCCCCAGTGCTGGCTGCACTGTCACTGCCCAGCCCCCTCCCCCAGCCACTGGCTGTACTGGCATGGCCCCCTGCCACTAGCTGCACTGGCACCTGCCCACCTCCAGCCACTGGCTGCACTGGCACTGCCCACCCCTCCTCCTGCTGGCTGTACTGCCGCTGCCTGCCCCCCCCCCCAACCACTGGCTGCACTGCCCCTGCCCGTACCCCCAGCCGACAGCAGCACTGCCCCTGCCCGTACCCCACCCAGCCGCTGGCAGCACTGCCCTGCCCCGTACCCCCAAACACTGGCAGCACTGCCCCTGCCCGTACCCCCATCGCTGGCAGCACTGCCCCTGCCCGTACCCCCCATCGCTGGCAGCACTGCTGCCTGCCCGTACCCCCAACCGCTGGCAGCACTGCCTGCTCGTAACCCCTCCAGCCGCTGGCAGCACTGCTCCTGCCCGTACCTCCCCAAACACTGGCAGCACTGCCCTGCCCGTACCCCAACCGCTGGCAGCACTGCCCCTGCTCGTAACCCCCTCCAGCCGCTGGCAGCACTGCCCTGCCCGTACCCCAAACACTGGCAGCACTGCCCTGCCCATACCCCCAATCGCTGGCAGCACTGCTGCCCGTACCCCAATCGCTGGCAGCACTGCCCTGCCCGTACCCCCAAACACTGGCAGCACTGCCCTGCCCGTACCCCACCCAATCGCTGGCAGCACTGCCCTGCCCGTACCCCCAATCGCTGGCAGCACTGCCTGCCTGTACCCCCAAACACTGGCAGCACTGCCCCTGCCCGTACCCCCCCCAATCGCTGGCAGCACTGCCCCTGCCCGTACCCCACCCAATCGCTGGCAGCACTGCCCCTGCCCGTACCCCCCCAGCCGCTGGCAGCACTGCCGTTGGGCGACCCCCAGCCGCTCCTGCCCAGGTGGTTGTGAGCGCCCCGGTGCCGTGTCTGCAAGAGGCTTCTCCGCTTGCCCGCTGGGGGGGCTGGCAGCTCGCTGCCCCCGCTGTGTTCTGTGCGCGGCCCGGGCGGGGCGGGCTGCTCGCTGGAGGAGCCGCCGGGCGCGCGCGGCAGCCGGAGCGCGGCACCGGAGCGATGCTGGCCTGCGCCGGGCTGCTGGCGAGCTGCCTGCTGCCCGCCCCGCGCCCCGCGCCGCCCCCGCGCGCCCCGGGCCGCGCGCTGCTCCACGACGTGAGTAGAGGGGCGCGGGGCGGGGGCTCTGCGGGGAAAGGCTCCGCGCGCCGGGCTGCTGCCGCGGGGACACCGGACGCGGGGCGGGTTCAGCCCCTGCTTTGCCCCGCAGCGGGAATCCGACCCGCCCGGGCTGGGGAGCCCTGCACAGCTGCTGGCACCGCCCGAGCAGCCCCCCCGCTGTGCCCGGCGCCGCTAGCCCGTCGGCGGTCGCCCCAGGGCCGCGCCGTGTGCGGGACGGTGCAGACTAGCACGGCCGCCCCCGGGCCAAGCGGCCGCGGCTTGGTCGCTCTCCTGCCGGGAGAGGAGGACGGGGCGGGTTTCGGGGTAGCCCGGCGGGGGGGGGGGAGCAGAGTTTGGTTCGGGGTCTGGTCAGTTGTCGAACCCCGCAGCTGCGCCTCCGCAAGTGGCCGGGGCGCGGTCTGGCAGCTCAGCCGGGGCAGGCCGCGGTAGCAGAGCTGTGTGGGAGCCGACAGCCCCATTGCTGGGGGTAATGGAGCGTTCCCTCCCTCCGCTCCAGGGGTGACTGGCCTCCCTGCCGGGGGACCGCGGACGGGTCTCTGCTTTTCACGTGTTGTATTCACTGCAGGTCGGCGGGTTTGCCTGGCTCTGTGTCCGCTGCCTCCTTAGAAAACTAGGGGGAAGTAGCTTTGCAGAAATGATCTGCCCCGAGGCGTCCTGCTCCGGTGCGAGGAGCTGGCCGAGAACAGCTGCCTGGACTGCCCGCAGCTCTAGGTGCAGGGAAGAACTTTCTGTTGATTTCTTTCATCCTGACGTTCAAAGCAAACAGCCCATTGTGCTTGCTGCTCCCTGAGCGTCTCCCAGACACTGCCGGAAAGCCCCGTGGCTAACTACAAAAGGGAAATGCTTGGGAAGCCAGAGGCTGGTGAGAGGTTTTCCCACCCTCATGCACAGGCCTTGTCAGTTCAACCTCTGTTGCCCCCAAGTGTGAAGGACTTTAGGAACAGCCGGGCCCGCAGCAGCCGCTTCAGGGACCCAGTGGATATTACTGGGGCCTGGCACGGGGCAGCTATAGGAGTCCCCAACCCCCCACATGGGCGGCAGGAGCTGGAGTGGCCTGGGAGCCCGCTGCACCACCCTCTCCCAACTCACTGCGCTCAGCTCCTCTGTGGCAGTGGGCAGCAGGGCTCTGGCCCCCGGCTCCTGCTGCCTGCCTGGTGAGTGGGGGTGTATGACCCCTGTTGTCGCCCTGCGCTAGGACCCCCTGTCCCCTGGGCTGCATTGCTCGGGAAGGGGGTAAAAGGTGGGGCCTATGGATGGGGTGGAGTAGAGGCAGGGCTTGTGGCAGGGGGAGGTTGCCCCAGGCCCTGTGCTTGGGCACTGCGGGGGGGTTGCCCCAGCCTTTCTCCCCTTCCCCTCCCCGCCCCCATGGCCCTTCAAACAGCCAATTGGTTTTTTTGGCTCGTGGATTAGTCTTCAGTCCTGTCTCATGCATTGCGTGCGCTGCACGATTGCTCTCTACTTAGACAGCAGCTTGGAGCTGTGGAAACCCCCCAAGGCACCGTCTCCTCCGGGGGGCCTGGTACAGCCCCCCGGAGTCAAATGTGCCCAGCTGACTCCTAGTACGTGGCCGCCTGCTGCCCTCTCCCAGCTCCTGGTCGCCTGCTGGGCTTTGCGCGACTGAGTCCCCAGCAGGGGATGTCTGGAAGCAGCTGAGGCCCCCGGTTACGGGTGTGGCGTGATTCTTCATGTGCCAGTAACAAGCAGCATCTTGGCCTCTGGCCTGGCTGTCAAAGTGCATCAGGCAGAGGCACCCTCCCATCTCCTCCCCTTTCCCAGCAAAGGAGGTGCCCGGGCGGGATTGAGATCAAGCGGGGGGTGGGAGCAGGAGCAAGGGGCAGGGTCTGATGCTGACCCCCAGGGACAGGAGCCGACAGGACCAGCCTGACTTGCTCAGGTCCTGGGAGCTGGGGCAGGAGTCAATGAATCAGTGTGGTTCTGCCAGAGTCAGCGGCATCTGACCAGAGAAACATCCTCTTCGCACCAATGAATAAATCTGCTCTGAAAACTGCAAGCGCAGGATGCCCAGGGCAGAGGATGTGTTAGCCCACTGGGAGCAATGTCAGCCGGTCTGTTGATGGGAGCAGCTAAGCTTCTAGCTAAACATTTGAGCTGGGATTTGCAATGGCCCCTAAGAGGGTTAGGTGCCCAAGTCTCCCGTCGGCAGGCTCTGAGTGCCCGATTCCCAAGGCTTCTTTGCAAATTCCCGCCTGTGGAGTCGATTTGCAGTGTTAAGCGCTTGCAGCTGCAGACATTTAACTTCTCCTGTCAGGTGATCACGTGCTGAACACAGGTGCTCAGATGCCCTGGAGAGGGAACAGTGTGAGAGCCTGTAGTCCAGAATCACAGAAGTTAGCACATGCTAATGCATGCATGTAGCTGTCCATGCTGAACGTGGAAAATCTGGCCCTATTTCAGAGAGAAGTGAAGTGGCAGAGAGCAGTAAACCGCAGTTCTGCCCGTTCCAAGTGCTTAACAATAATCATGAGTCAGGCCTCCAATAACATACGTAAATACTGATGATAAATCTTGGGGTCATTCTTAGCAGGTATTCAGGTTTCTGAGCCTTCAGGAATCATGTTTTCAAGCTTTTCTCTGCAGCCAGGTGGGCAAAATCTCACTTAAAAAAGAGAGCTGAGATTCTCATGACCCAGGAGCTGAGGCTTTTAGGAAAGCACCAAATAGCATGAAATTCCTGGTAAAACTCGGAGAGGTGGGATGTGCAGTGGTTTTAAAATGACACCCATCGTGCTTGTCTAATCTGGCTGCTCAGACATTGGCTTGCGGCTTCTCTTAGCTGCGAGAGGTACGAAAAGTGTCAGGAGCCAGTGGAAGTCAATACTGTTTGCTCAGGTAGGCATGTCTGACTGACACCTCCTAGAGCAGGTGCAGCTCCAGAGACTTCTAGAATCCCTGCTAATGCTCCTTCTTTCGTGTCCGCTCTGCAGGAGGGAGCAGGATCCCAGCTTGGGGAGACAGCACAGAACCAGGAGGCCAGGCGGGCTTGTATGCAGGCAGCTGCCCCCCAGTTACGCGGCCAGGTTTAGTGCACTAGCTCCAGCAGAGCTGGCCCATCTGTGTCTACCTGAGCTGGGAACTATGCTCCCAGGTGCAGCACGGAGACGCCCTGAGATAGCTCTAGGTTGAGGAGGCAGGAGCAGGGACTGCTCTTCCCAGTAGGATGGCCACTCACCCCGCTGGGGATTGAGGGAAGGAGAGTTCCTTGTGTCCTACCAGGTGCCCCTTGGGACAGTCCCATCCCATGGTCCCCACGAGCATCTGATCCTCTTCTGAGCTCTGCTGAGGTGCCCAAGTGCAAGGAGCCCGGGCTGGCTGCTCCCCTCTAGGCTGGCTGGAAACCAAGAATTCCCGTTCCTGGAACATTGGGGAACCTCAGAGAGTTTTCATTCCCTGTCGGAAGGAAACCTGGTGACGTTGTTTGCAAACCGAGAGCCCCTCACCCTAGAAGAGCCAGTGGCTAGGATAAGGGGGGTACCCGGCTGGGCTGCAGGAGACTCAGGGTCAAGAGCCCATTGGGGCTGATTTAGGCACCTAAATACCTTTGGGGATCCGGACGCAGGCGGCTGGCAGGCAGTGGGTTGGTCACAGGTGGAGTCTAGCCCGTGGCTCGTACAGAGCCACCCCTCTGTGACCAGCACTCCCTGAGGTTGCCACGGCACTCGCCAGCCTGGGCCGGCCCTGGCCAGGGTTTCACGGGAGCCCAGGTCGGGCCAGCAGGTGCTCTGTACTTAGAGTTGGAGCCAGTTTCCAAAGGAGCTCAGCCCCCACTGCTCCGCTTGGTGGACAATCAGCGCGCCAACTTTGGAGCCTTGGGGGGAGCTGAGCAGCTGTGCACAGGGAGCACCCCTGGCCCAGATTCGCTTGCTGCACATGGCTGGTGGCTCTTTGTCGGTGCCTCGGAGGCCCCGGGGGAGCGGAGCCCTGCCGGCGCGAGCCACTCGATCCTTGCTAGGCCTCGAGGTCGGTCTTCAGACGTTCTGGGATTCCCTTTGTAGGGCCGAGAAGTCCAGGTCCCCTCAGGAAGGAGGTGAAAGGTGACACTGCTGGAGGCCCAGCTTCTGCTAATAGCCTCCAAAAGGCAGAAGACAGCCTCTCTCCTGGGGACTTGAGAGCGTTGGCACGGTTGTGCTGAGACAGCAGCGCTTTCTCCCAGCCGATGGGGCGGGGCGGCAGGACCTGCCCATGAAGGGTGCCCATGGAGGCTTTTCACCTGTTCCCCCTTCTCAGTAACTTTCCCGAATGAGACTTGGTCCTTCCCTATGGAGGCCTCGGCTTGTTCTGCTCCCTCATCGACAGGGGGATTCGTTAAGGCAGCAGCCTCTTTCCCCCGCTGCTTCTGGAGTCTCGTTTCCTGACTGCCCAGTGTTCCGCCCAGCGGGTGGGGCTCGCCACAGCTCCTTAGAGAATCCCCAGCCCCTAGGAGTGCCTCTCCCGGGGATCCGAAGGCACGTGGGCCCTATGGCGAATTGCCCTCAGTGTCGCTAAGATCATTTCCTGGCCTCGGGAATCCTTGGCGGGAACTTTACACCTGGAGCCTCACGGTAGGGGAAGGGCTCTTTTCTCTCCCTTTCTTCAAGCGTGGGGAATTGGGAACTCACCCACCCCCCGGCTCCCAGTCGGGGCAGGTGGGGCTGGGCGCTGGGCAGCGCAGGGCCCTGAATGCGCGGGGCCCAAGGCAACCGCCTCGCTTGCCTTGCCCCAAGGCCGGGCCTGGCTTCAAGGAGCAGAAGCAGAGAGGACAGGATCCCCTTCCATGGACTACATCCCCCACCTCTGGGAGGTGTGGCTCCGACATTCTGCTTTTGCTCAGCTTCGCAGACACTAGGGATGGGAGAAGCTGGATCCATTTGAGTGAAAGGTGCCCTTCCTGTGAGAGCCAAAGTGGAATTTTCCTACACTGAGGCTGTGTAGAGTAGCAGTTAGAACAGGGCTCCTCTGTTCTAATCACGAATATGCCACCGATTCACTGTGTAACCGTGGTCCTGTCACCTCACCAGTGCTTGCCTTGGTTTTGCTGGCTGTGGAATAGGGGTAAAGACACATGCTGACCGTACAGAGAGCGTGCAGGGTTAGTTTTGTTTGTGTTTGGAAAGTGCTTTCTGATCGTTGACTAAAGGAATGGATTGAGTGTAAAGTACGGTGTTCTTATTACACTCGTAAACGCCTCCAGTGCCTGGCGACTCCTCTGCGCTCCAGCACTCTTACAAGTTGAAAGGCTGCTGTAATGACCAGCCCTGGCATCTGAGCCTCAAGCCAGGTTCTCTCCGACTTGCTGCAATGTCATTAACACTGATGGTTCTGCATCCACCTGCTGATGAGGGGTGGGGGAGACGGCTAGGAGAAAACGCGCACATGGGCACACGCTCTCCCCCAAGTGAGAACGTGGGCCCATTTCCCCCGGCACTTCCCAACCCCACGGGAGGGAATATTTGGAGCGTCGCAAGTACTGTGGAGTGGCTAGGGCAGCCTGGGAAGGAGACGGGGCCGGGACCCCGCAGGCAAATGATGGGAAACACCGGGCCTTGCTGCTCATGCACCAGCACATGGGACAAATCAGGGGCTGGGATCTATTCCCGCTCTCCCCCGACTCGCTGTGTGACCTCCGGCAAGTCAAGTGACCTCTTCTCCCAGTTCTACAGGCAGCACACAGCAGCCCCAGTGGGTTCCCAGCGTGTGCTGTGCCCCATGGCCCCCCGTCCTGTACGGCTCATTCACGTGAGCAGGTCTCACTCGTGCATGACGTGGGGGCAGCCCCTGGAACGAGGAAAGGCAGCAGCAGGATTTGGCCCCTCCTGGTGAACCAGGCTGAGGACTCAAACCAAATGGCCATTTTTAAATGGGGAACAATATACCTGCTCCAGAGATGTAACTTCCTTTACCAGCGCGGTCCCTCCCACGGCGCTTAAAATAGAACGCTGCCGATGGGAAACCCACTCGCTAACTGCCTAGCGAGGGGCTAATTTGGGCTGTGGGGAGAGGGTCGCGCTTGCCATTCGCTGGGCCATTTTGAAGCCATCAAGGCAGCACTAATTAGGGTTCCTATTATTAGGGTGCTTTGTTCCCGGGGAATGTAGCTGCGGTAGGATGGCAGGTTATCATTGCGCCTGTCAGATTTCATCCTGGCAGTGGCGCACAGCGAGGAAGGCCTGGTGCATTGCACGGGGGCTGGGTTGGTGCACACGCTCGGCCTGCGTTCTAACGCGATGAGCAGGTGTCAGTCGGGTAAGGAGCAGACGGCGTTGGAGGGGTTGCATTGACCAATCCGTGGGTCGAATGCCGAGGGGCCCCATGTCACATCTCGAAAGGCCTCGAGATCGCTGCCTCCTGAGGCTTTTACAGCTGTTGCTCGATGTTTGTTTTTGGGGCGTGCTAAAGAAGGGGGTGCAGGCAAAAGAGGTTTGTGGGCTGGTCCCCGATCAGCACCAGTGGGAGGGGCTGTGTTTGCAGCTGGTGTAGATTGGTGCTGCTCCATTGACTCTAAGGGAGCTGTACTGTTTTACCCCCATGGGCTCGATGGAGCTCTGAACCTGCCTCGTGTTCTCTGGGCCTGGGGCACAGAGCCTCGCCGATCAGCCCTCACGGTTACTCTGGAGCAGCCTGGGAAAGAGGTGGAGGGAGGGAGTTGAGCGTTACAAAAATCAGCAAGAAGCCAAGAGGGAAATGAGAGGGGCAGAGACCGTTGACTCGGGGCAGGTGCTGCCAAGGTTGCAGGGCGGACGGGCCAGGGGATGGCAGGCGGGCGCTCCCCAGGGGTGCGCCAGCCCCCACGCCCCAAGCAGCATCACTACCGCTGGGCCCATCGCTGGTTCTTCGGCCGTTTTGTGAAACCAGGCTCGGCTTGGGGCCAGTCCCCTTCAGAATTTGTTCAGAAAATTGGCAGAACCCACGGTGGGCTGGTGCCGGAGCAGGGGGTCCAGCCAGGGTTCCCCACAGGTTGGCTCCCCAGTGAGGTGTGCGCTGGACAGTGGGTGAGGGGAACCACTGGGCCCCTGCAAAGGGGGAGCCGAGAGCTTCCCTGGGGTGAGGAGGGCTCCCCTGGAGACTTGTGGTCACTCTCCCTATAGGGGGAAGAGGGCAGCAGGGGGGCAAGGGGCGGGCGGGGGGGAAGCGCCGGTTCTGCCGAGGCAGCAGCTGCTCTGCCGCCCGCCCAGGCGGGTGAAAGCGAGGGGCGTGTGACCGGCCCAACAAAACCCCTCTGCCAGCCCCGGGGCAAAGGGCAGCAGCGGTTCCTGCAGGGCACTCGTGGGGCGGGCAGGGCTGCTTACAGAAGCAGGGGGTTCCCAGCCGCTCTGCCTTTGCCCAGAAGGAGGGGACTTGAGAGGAGGGAAAATGGCGCAAACGGCTCCACTTTGACTCTGGAGCTCTTCGCCCTTCATGCCGGCGGAGCGCTGGACCGCGACGCCTGGGACCCGAGCGACCGCCACACACCGGGCCGGGCACAGGCCATCGCTCCCCGCAGCTCCCGAGGGCCGGGAGCGGCCACTGCGGCCAGCCGGGGCTGCAGGGAGCCGCAGGTAACTGAAGTGTCTGGCAGCCCTGCAAAGCGCGTCTGACCCGCAGCCGCCTCGTATGCCCCGCCCATTGCCGCTGCCTGCTC
This sequence comes from Rafetus swinhoei, assembly GCA_019425775.1. Lineage (NCBI taxonomy): Eukaryota > Metazoa > Chordata > Testudines > Trionychidae > Rafetus > Rafetus swinhoei. Next base: position 33,726,229 of record CM033426.1, read on the forward strand.
TGGCCAGTCCCTCGGCAGCACCCAGCGTCACCGCGCAGAAGGGCCGCCAGGCTCATCTCCTCCAAGCCCTGCTGAGCTGCGTGGCTTGTTGCCCCGAGGCAGTGCCAGGAGCACTGCGCCGCTGTCACCAGAGGGGCGGGGGGTCAGAAACGTCGGTGCCCAGACGGGCCAGAGCCCACACCCCTCTGCCACTCAGACTCCCTGCCCCCTACCTGCCTAAGGCTCGGGGAGGGAGGTTGGGTGCTGGGCTCGGGCTCAGGGAGGGAGGTTGGGTGCCGGGCGCAGGCTCTGGGCTGGGGGAGGAGGTTGGGATGTAGGAGGGGTCCAGGCTCTTGAAGGGGGGTTGGGTACAGGATGCAGGCTTTGGGAGGGCTGTGGGTGCAGGAAGGGGTGAGGGGTGCAGGCCATGGCCTGGAGCAGCAGGTGGGGTGCAGCAGTGGGTGCAGGGGCAGGCTCTGGATGAAGTTTGAGGGCTGGAAGGGTGCAGGAGTTTGGGAGTAGGATGGGGGTGGAGGTTCTGGAGGGAGTGCAGGGGGAGGGAGCGGAGGGTGTCACTTACCTGGCGCACCCCCTCTGGCAGCAACTCAGTGGGGAGTGGGTGTCTCCGCACACTGTTCCCCCCTCGAGCATCCCCTGGCCCCTCCTGCTGCCCCACATGCCCCCCCTGTCCCATGCCTCTGCTGTTCCACAGAAAACCCGAGTGATTTTAAATGCCCCCCCTCCCCCGGGCAGCACAGTGGGGCTAGAGCGGCTGCTGGCAGGTGAGTCCCTGCAGCCCGGCAGGGGGCGAGTTCTCGCATGCTGCTCCAGTGCGGGGCACAGCGCCCAGAGACCCCCAGTCCTCACGCCCCGCCCGGGGGCCGCAGAGAGGAGCCGCAGGGAGCGAGCGGCAGGCGGGAGGCTGCTCTGGCCCTGCAGCGGTGATCCGGCCGTGAGCGCGCCGAGCCCAGCACGTGCAGCCAGGGCAGCGCCGTGGGCGCCACTCACCCGTGACCAGGACAGGCTGGAGCTCCCTGGGGTCAGCCCCGTGGGCGCCCAGCGCCAAGACTGACGCCAGGCCAGTGATGCTGGGCCCCTCCGGAGCTTCAGCGCGGGTGGTGGCAGGTGGAAGCGAGAGAGGGATTCCTTCCCGCCTCCTGCCTGGTGTCAGCCGCCGCCAGACCCCAAAGAAATCAGCCCCAGCGGCGCCCGGCACGACGCAGCCACAGGAGAGCCAGCAAACAGACCCTGGGTAGCCAGCTCCATCGCAGCTGGCGCATCCGAAATGCGCGTTGTGGGGGGCACAGACCCGGCTGCCGCGATGCCCCCCCCAGAGGGGGAGTGCTGCTGCTGCTAAGGAAGCTATTGAGGGGAGGGAAGTCCCATTTCCTTAGTGCTGTCAGTAACTCGGTGGAATGCAGGAGCCCACCAGAGCAGAATGGGCCTCCATAGTCCTTCCTGCTTCCGCCGCTGGCTGAGTGTCCGTGGGTGAATCACAGCTCTGCGCCTCAGTTTCCCCCTCAGCAAAATGGGGACACGGCTCTCCTGGGGAAAGCGCTCTGCATGGCCGGGGTCATCACAGTTCTTTTGTTTAAAGGAGCTGAAACACCGAGGACTTTGAAGCCGCAGTCATGGCCGCATGTGCGTGGCAGGCCACCGGCTGCAATCTGGTTTCTTCCAGTTTGGGCCCCTCTGTGCGGGACGCTCTGACGCGAGCGGAGGAGCAGAGAGAGGCTCTGTGCATGTGCTGCGGTTTGCTGGGCCATACGCCTGGCATCCTCAGGGCCCCGGGGATTGGAGGGGAGAAGCAGTTGGAATAGTTTGCCACGGAGAATCTCCTCCTGGGAAGCCCGGCCAGTAGCGTAATGAACACTGCAAGGGTGCGTCCACTCGGCGGCTGGGGGCTGCTGTCCGGCTCGGCTAGGCAGACACGCGGGGCTGTGCTCCAGCTGGCGCTTGCAAAGCCACCCAAGGACAGTCCTGGCCGGCATGGGTGGCGGGTGAACCTAGGGCTGGGATTTGCTCTGCGCTTCCGTCTCCCCCGGGAATGGAACAACGACCCCTCCGCCCCCCAGCGTTACACACGCTGTGTTTTTTCTTTGCAGGTTTTCCGGCGAGCCAACAAGAACGGTGAGTAGTCAGGGCGTCGTGTCCTAGCCAAGCTGCCGGCAGGACAGTCGATGTTGTTCTTCTCTTTCTCTTTTCTGTGGTTGGTTTGCACCCCAGCGGGTATGAAGCCACAAGCCATGTGTGGGCATAGCAATGTATGTACACGGCTTCTCCAGAACCACACGGGGCAACTCCGTTTTCTTAGTGTGAGCCCAGCAAATCACAGGATCCTAAAACCCAAGAATCCTAGAACTGGAAGGGACCTCGAGAGGTCATCGAGTCCAGTCCCCTGCCCTCACGCAGGACCAAGCATCATCCAGACCATCCCTGATAGGTGTCTGTCCAACCTGCTCTTACATATCTCCAGAGATGCAGAAATAATCAACTGCCACCCCAAACAGGTTTCCTTCATCAGGTTTCAAATGAAATACGCTGCTCTTGGGCTCAGAGTTCATAGAGCAAATCCCGTGTGGTTCCCTCCTAGCGCAGGTGCACGCCAGTGCAATTGCATTTTCCTGGTTCTCCTGGTGTTTTGCACGTCTGACACGGAATTGTGAGCAGTCCCTCGTTAGCATTGTCCCTGCCGTGTGTTGTGGCAGTGGAAGAAGAGGAGAGACGGCCAGCCCCTGCCTGGAACCTGACCATCAGCGCTGGCCCCGCCTGCAGCCCCCCACCTGGCCTTGCTACCCTAGCTCAGGCCTGGGCTTTGCTCTTTCCCTGCAACCCAGCGAGGTTCCGTTGCTGCTGCTGTTTCTGTTTCTGCCCTCGGCTGTTGTTGTGTCCTGGCCCACACCGAAAGCAAACTCCCGGCCTGTCCAAAAGCAAGAGCTCCCCCCTGCAGCCCGCCTCTGGCCTCCTGCTGGCTGGGGCGAGCAGCGTGAAATCCAAGCCCCCTTCAGCATGGGCACGTGATGAGCCTCGTTCTCAGCCTGCTTCTGCCAGAGCTAATGCCTCCCCATGCCTGAGAGAGGGGAGGCGAAGGGCAAAGCCATCGAGTTTGAGGCCAGAGGGGCCCTGCAGATCACCCAGCCGGCCCTCCTGTTCCCCGCAGGTCGCTAGGAGCAGCCAGCGCTAATCTCAGCAACTGCCTGAGCCCAATGTCCATGCTGCCCACGGGGGCTGGGTTATTCTGTGCCCAGGCAGGGGCGCGCCAGTGCCCGCGTCCTGGTGGCGACAGGGGTGAGCAAGAGCTACCCAGCTAGTTCTGGCAAGTGCCCTGCCACCCGGTCACCGCCAGCTGCCATGGGGGATTGGACAGCCCCGCCCCACAGCCCCTGTTCTGCCAGCTGTGCACTGCAGAGTGCCTGCCCCAGAGCCAGAGGGCAACAAGCAGCCGCTCAGCACAGGGACACCCAGCCAGCCTCGGCTGAGAATTTGTCTGTAAGATCCAGGGTCCTCCTGGGAATCGCTCTGCCGATGGGCCCTGACTGGGCAGGGAAAGGGCTGGCCTCGTGCCTGGGTCAGGGCTCTATTCCCAGGGCAGCTGTGGGCTCCGATCCCCTCACCCCAGCTGAATTCGGGCTGTTTCCTTTCTCCGATCACTTGCCCGGCTGCGTCTGGTTGCTGAGCCTGTTGGCACATTGGAGCAGAACCCTATTTTGCCCTTTTCCACCGTGGCGCAGTGAGACAGGCTAAGTGTCACACACCGAGGACCGGGACCCTCCCCCCGTGTGCCCGGCGCATCCCCCGACACTGCTCCCACGAGCTGGGCGTCCCCCTGAAACGCCCGTTTGGCCAGGTCGGGGCTGGCTCCCTCGCGATGTGTCCACCAGCGGCAGAGGAGTCTGGGGTTAGGGCACCCGGGCTCTGATCCCGGTCAGCCCACGCTTCTTGTACTGACTTTACGTGGCCGATCCACCTCTCTCTGCAGCCGCATAATTCTTCCCTCCTTGTGCTTCCGTGCAGACGATGGCAAGCTGTCCTTTGGGGAGTTTAAGAACTATTTTGCTGATGGGATTCTGAGCTCCGAGGAGCTGTGGGAGCTGTTTAGTGGAGTCGACGGCCGTCATTCCGAGTAAGTACCCTGCTGCCCTCGCGGCGTCTGTCGCTCTGCTGTGCACCGTGACCCCGGCTCTGGGCCTTGGCTGCTGAGACCAGAGCTTCTGGCGCAGCAGGACAGGGTGGGGGGGCCCACGGGGCAGGTGGGCAGGCCCAGTGGTATGATCAGCCCATCGGGGACAGCTGGAAAGGTACAGGGAAGGGCTACTAAAATGATCAGGGGTATGAGACCGGAGGAGAGATTCAACTGACTGGGACTTTCCAGCTTGCGAAAGAGACAGCTAAGTGGGGATCCGACAGGCCTTGGCTGGTGAAGAAAGTGAATAGCTGTCCCAGTTGACAAGGGGGGTATTTTTTGACTGAGAAAAAGCCTGAAATGACATTTATCTAAACAGTCCAGGAGGGGAAACTGAGGCAAGCTGCCTGTCGCATGAGCCCAGGCCACGAGGTGGCCCACCAGAGAGCGCCCAGACTATTTAAAGGGGCACTGGAAGGGGGAGCTGCTGGGGCCGCTCCTGCCCGGGAGCCCCATCAGTCGGTGCCCGTGGGCACATGTCCCCCGGCTGAGAACCATTGGTCCACTGCACCGGCACGTGGCGCGAAGCGCTGCCATGAGCTGGGACTGGCACTTAGCTCTGGGGGGCAGGCCTGTTGCTTTCACTCTGCTGCTGTGCGTTTCTCATGCCGCTGGGCAAGCCGGGGTCTCGCTCTCCCCTCGCTGCTCAGCGCCTGCTGGGAAAGGAGACGGCGGGGGCTGTGCTGATCCACGGGGGACGGGCGAGCGCTGGAGGGAGGGGCGGGGCCAGAGACGCCGGAGTGAACGCGTCAGGAGGACGAGTGCGAGGGGCGTGAATCCCAGAGGCAGCGGTGAGGGATCCAGCACGTTCGTCCCCAAGGGTCCCTGGCAGGGCCTTCCGGGGAGCAAGGGGCTCAGGAGAGTTGTTGAATCGAACGTGTCTGCGTATCCGCTTGGTGCTGGGGGCCGAGGGGCGAGCCATTGCCCCAGGGGGCGGAGAGCTGAGCCCACCCGCGCTGCCTCCTGGGCCTTGCCAAACAGCGCACAGGCCTTGCGGGGGAGGCAGGCGGAGGCTGGACCTGTGCGGGCGTGTGGCGCTGTGTCCCCGCCGAGCGGGCGCCGATTTCCCCGGGGAAGCCAGAGGATGCGATGGCACTTGGATCGCTTTTCCAAGGACGGCCGTGGGCCCAGGAGCCTGCTTCTCTGCAGACCACGTCCCTGTCTGCCCCACACCGCGTGGGGACTAGCCGGCAGGGGAGTAATCAGCTGATTTGCATTCAGCGCAGTAGCTCTGTTATGGGAAACATTGTCACTGGCACCAGTCGCCCCTTGTGCCTCCTTGGCAGCTCCCTGCTGCCTCTAGCAGTCGGCTCCGATCCGCAGCAGGCTGACGGGAGGTGCTGTGATGGGAACCCCCCCGGGGCTCCCACCAGGGCAGACGTATGACGACCCATCGGCCGCGCTCTAGGCGGCAAGTTCCGCCCCAAGTGCTGATCGACTCGCGCACAGCGAGCGCTGCCCGTGGCGAGTGATACTCTGGGCTCTGATTTGGATCCGCTGCAAGCCCCGGGGAGGGATTTGCAAGGCCTGCAAAGCAGCCAGAGCAGCCCTTTTAATAAGCAGCAGCTGCCTGTCTACCCTAGGCAGGATCCTATCTAGGTCACTGCTGCCCGGCGCTCGGCTCTGCTCGTGCCCTGATGCGTGGACAGGGTGTGAACACTGCACCATCTCCTTAGCCGAGAGAACGGGCTACAGCTGCTGGGGCCAAGTGCTGGGGGATGGTGCAAAAGCTGAGCCACTGGAATGAAAATGTCTTTCCCCACCCTCTGCCTGGTCTCGCAGCGTCGCTTTTTACCCTGCTGCCCGGGGCAGCCAGCTTCGCTTGCCTGGATTCAAACCCAGGGGATCTCGGGATCTTGTACTTTGACTTGTTGAGCCCGGGTTTCCCAGCTGGCCCCTTGAAGCTGGCGGAACGGGAGCCAAGAGAAAATACCGAATGGGACACGCAGACGGGAATGGGCCAGAGAGACGGGAGAGCGCAAACCAACCCAGAGAGACCCGGAGAGAAAAGAGCAATTTAGGGTTGAACAAAGACTGGGAATGGCTAGCCAACTACAAAGGCAGCTTCTCCTCTCTTGGTGTTCACACCTCCACAGCAGCTGCAGGAAGTGGGCCACATCCTCCTTGACTGAGCTGGCCTCCTTATCTCTGGCCTCCTCTTGATTGGTTCTTTTCACCTGCCTGCATATTTATACCTGCCTCTGGAATTTCCACTACATGCATCTGACGAGGTGGGTCTTTGCCCACGAAAGCTTATGCTCCAATACATCTTAGTCAGTCTATGAGGTGCCACTGGTTGTGCCTCAAACGCCTGCTCCTTGTTTGGACTGGAAGGGTTGCCTGAGGGCAGGGGTCGGAAGAAGACCCCTCTGAACAAACGACAGGAGGTGTACTGTCCTAGGATTGGGGGCTCCATGCCCACCACTCCCAAGGGAGGAGTCAGGGCCTCCCTCCCACGGGGGATGGAGCCATCCATCTGCCACCCAGACCGGGAAACTCGAGAAGCGCTGCTTGCCGGGAGCTAGAATTCGGGAAATGACGGAGCGCTGCTAAGACCCATCAAGCCATCAGACCACTACCCCGTCCTGCTTCTCCACACGGGCACGGCCGAGAATGGCCCTGAGCAGGTCACCGCAGACGACGGGGCTCTGGGAAGGAAGGGTAAAGGAGTTTGAGGCGCAAGCCATGTTCTCTTCCCCCTCCCTGTGGCAGAAGGCGGCCCCGGCAGGGCCCGTCGAACGGTGGAGGCCATGCGTGGTTGTGCAGGTGATGTCGGAGAGAGGGCTGTGGGTTCTTCGGCCCGGGGGTGTTTTCCTGGGCACGAGGATTGGTAGGGAGCCATGGGAGCCACCTCACAGAGAGGGAAGAGCTTGCAGACCTAGTGGGAGGCTTTAAACCAGGCTCGTCGGGGGATGGTGGCCTAAGCCCTGAGGTCAGTGGGATACCAGGAGGAGACAGAAGGGGAAGGTGCGATGGGGAAGCTGCCGGATCCCTACTGAGAGAGCAGGGCAGTCGGCTCATTCTCATAGGTGCCTGGACACAAACACAGAAGCCTGGGAAACAAGCAGGAAGAATTGGAAGTCCTGGCAAGGTCGAGAAACCGAGAGGTGACTGGAACAACCGACGTGGGGGGTAACTCCCGTGGCTGGAGCGCTGTCGCGGAAGGGGATACCGCGTTCGGGGGCAGGGGCAGAGAGGAAGAGGCGGAGGAGTTGCCGTGTGGGTAAGAGCCGGGGGATTGCTCAGAGCTCCGGTACGAAACTGGAGATAAACCTGCGGAGAGTCGTTGGGTTAAGATTAGCGACAAGAGCAGCCAGACCGATGATGAAAGCTTATGCCCTAGCACGTCTGTTAGTCTCTAGGGTGCCACAGGGCTCCTGGTTTCTCAGATCCAGACTAACCCGGCGACCCCTCTCAGACTGATGTTGTTTTGGCCCCCGGACCAGGAGGATGAGGGAGACGAGGCTTTCTTTGGACAACTAACTGAAGTTTCCTGATCCCAGGCCCTGCTTCTCATGGGGGACTGGCATTTGCTGGCAGAGCAACGCAGCAGCACAGACAATCCAGGAAGCTTTTGGAGAGGGATGAGGACAATTTCCTGGTGCAAGTGCTGGCGGGCCCAGCTAGGGGTCGCGCTCCTCTTGGACCTGCTGCTCCCACACCGGGGAAGTCGGAAGGGAAGTAGGAATAGGTGGCTACCTGGGCAGCAGTGACCATGACAGGGCCCCTGGCGAAAAGAAGAAAGGAGAGCAGCAGGGTATGGCCCTGCACTGCAGACCAGCAGGCGGCCTCCCTCGGGGAACTGGTGGGCAGGATCCCTTGAGAGGCTAAGAGGCGGGGAAGGAGTCCATGGGAGCTGGCTGGATTTTAAAGAAGCCTCGTGGAGGGCACAGAACCAAGCCATCCCGACATGCAGAAGGAATAGCCAATGTGGCGGGAGGCCGGCTGCTCACCAGGGAAACACGGAAAGGAGGCTCACAAGCAGTGGAGCCTGAACAGATGACGGGAGAGGGGTATAAATACGCCGCTCGACCACGCAGGGGTTACTCAGGGAGGCCAAAGCGCAGTTGCAGCTAGTGCGGGATGCGGGGGGGCGACAAGATGGGTGGCTACAGGCACGTCAGCAATAAGAGGGGTCAGGGAGGGTGGGGGCCCTTGCTGGGTGAGGGAGGCAACCTGCTGACAGGTGAGGTGGGAAAAGCTGACGTACTCAAAGCTTTTTTTGCCTCTGTCTTCAGAGGCAAGGCCAGTCCCAGCCTGCTGCACTGGGCAGCATGGGGCAGAGGCGGGCAGCCCTCGGTGGTGAAAGACCAGGGTAAGGACTGTTTAGAAAAGCTGGACACACACAAATCCATGGGGCCGGATCTAATGCCTCCGAGGCCATAGGCAGCGAGTTGTATGGGCCTCTGGGACCAGGAATATTCCTGACCCGGGTCCAGGCTCTAGCAAAGCTCAGCTGCTGCTCCCCATGTGCCCGTCCCGTGTGTCCCCCAGCCCCATCTGCCATCCCATGCACTCCCCCACCCCTCACATATATCCCGCTGTCCAGGAGAGAGGCGGGTTCCACCCAGCTGCTTAGCAGAGCACCCCCAGCCTCCCCCAGCTGGCAGCGTGTGTTTCTACTGGTGGTGCACATCTGCACATACAGTTTATTCCACACATGGAATTATGGGTCTAGCTACCTGGCATTCGTTTCACCAAGCCCTTTGGACCGCCCAGCCAGACGTGGCTTTGCTGGTATTGGTTTGCGATGGATTGAATAATGCTGCCCACCCAGGAGTTAATAACGGCCACGTGTCTTTCTAGCCTGGGCCAGCCAGGGGTGCTATAAAAATGACGGTCCATCCAATTCTCCCTTCTGCAAGTGATCGCCAGCAGATTGCTGTGACAGGGCAGAGGCTGAACGTAGGTGTATTGAGGGAGATTAGGGAGGAGAGACTGAAGCTGAGCATGGTCGTGTGTTGTCTGGAGAAGCAGGTAGGAAACGACCCTGAGTTCCTGGTTACAGGGGGAGACATTTTCTGGACATTTTCTGGACAACGCTGGACATTTTCTCTCTCTCGCATGCTCATGAGAAGCAAGGAGGCCAGAGAACAATAAGGGCCTAGAAGATTTCTCCGAAGAGAGGATGGGTCTCCAATCTCAGGCAAAGGTCTCCAACTTCCAAGGGAAGCCATGGAAACCATCTTCCCACTCTGATGTGGCTGATTGGCGTTTGCCTGCATAATGTCCAGGTGTTTTCTGAGCAAAACCCCAAGAATGCCGGCGTTGGGCTAATGGGTTAATTGGTCATTCATGGCTAGTCCAAGGAGAGCCCTGTGGCAGTGTGGAGACCCTGGCTAATGAGCCCTGCACGAGTCAGGCCGGGGAGCTGGGCGGGAAAGAGAAGAATCCCAAAGCTCACGCTCCAGTTTGTCCTGTTCCTCCGGAGGGCTGCCTGGGATCAGCATAACCGGATTCCCAGCCAGGAGCCCCCAATGCCTTCCGACGGCTGCCTCCTGGCTTGTGCTGCGGGAGCGTTTCCCAAGTCCCCTAGACTCATAGTGATGTACGGCTGGGAGGGGCCCAGGAGGGCATCTCCTCCAGCCCCTTGCACTGAGGCAGGACCCGCAAAGCTAGACCCCCTGCTGCCGGGGGTTCCGCAGCCTGCCCTGCTCACCCGACTCCACAGCATCGCTCTCCTCGGATGCTTGCCCCAGCGTCTGACCTAAACCCCCCCTTGCGTCGGGTGCAGCCCGCTGCTTCTTGCGGGGCCTCTGTGGGCATAGAGCGCAATGGAGCGGCACCCGCTTTTAGCACATGTGAAGGTTGTTAGGAGAGCCCTGCGCCGTCTTTCTCTCTCTCTCGCACACGCACACGCGCGCTCTCTCTCTCGGCTGAACTGTCCTGAATTCACCCCGCCAGCAGCCCCGCTTTTGCGATGGCCTTGCAATGGCGCTGCCCCCCAGCCAGTGAGCGCGGAGTAGCTAAGCCTGGGTGCACACCACCGACGAGGCATGTGTGGGCAGTCAGCTTTCGCTGGTGGTCCCCCAGGCAGGGAGGGGCAGGCCGGGGCATCCAGGCGCACCCTGGAATGGAAACTTGCCTCCCGTTTGAATCCCCCAGCGTGCTGAGCCGGGACTGAGCGGCAGGAATCGCCTCTGAGCCTGGCTCGGTGTTAAATGATTCAGCGTGCCAATGATTAATTGATGTTTGCTCAGCATTTGGAAGGTGCCAGCATTAGTAATAAGCCTGGGCTGCTGCTGAGAAGCCAAAACTGGGGCCCAGTTGATGTCGGTGGCCAGTGGCATCGGAAGCCGTGTCTGCAGTGGGGGTGCTGAGAGCCACTGAACGCAGCTGTGACTCTGGACCTGATGGAAACCACTTCAAGTGGGGGGGGAGGAGGGGGCTGGCAGCCCCCCCCCAGTCCCAGCACTTACGGTGTGGCGGTGGCTCTTTGGGAAGGCAACTTCTGCCCATCAGCCCTGGACCGACACCCGCCAGCTCGTTCCATGGGGCATCGCTAAACAGCAGCAAAGATGGGCAAGTCAGTGCGGCGGGATTGTTCTGTTTGGTCCGCTCACAACAGCAGCTCCTGGAAGCAAAACCGATGGCTTGAAACAAACCCCCCAGGCAGCCGTCGGCCGAGGAATTCTGGCATGAAACCAATTCTCAGGAAACGTCACGAGGCTGCGTCTGGCTCGTTACTTCCACTCCTCTAATTTTTGAGGGCGCGTTTCACCCAGCGGGGCACCTCTGTGGCTTGGGTCCGGAAAGGCCTCTTCCCGCAGATTGACTTGGAGTCACAAGCAGATTTATGACTGGCAGAGGGAAGCTGGGCCCTCCTTCCCCTGCCGTTCGGCCACACAGCCATGCGGGCGCGCAACTGGCCCGCAGGCTCCAGAAGCTCTGTAGGGAGGGTGGAGTCCCGTGTTCGGTACCGCAGGGTTTGTTTGCAAAGGATGTGCTCCGAGTGCTATGTCCCGGGACGGGGACTCCAACAGTGGGGGAGGGGTTTCCTTTGTTCGTAGTTCCAGGCCTCTCTGCAGCCGGCCCGGTGCCCAGAAGCTTTCTCTCTTCGTTTTCAGTCTGCGTCCTGCGGGGTCTGGCGGCGTGTCACGCCCGCGGCTCTGCCGAAGCTCGCTCCAGGGCATGCCCCCGAGTGGGGGAATCCCTCTGCTAGTGGGAGGTGGAGGTGTAGCCAGAGAGACATGGTGCAGCCATACCGGCTGTGCGTCGCATCCCACCCATGGGGGCAGCTGGGCTGACCAGGACGGCTGGCCTTGCCAGGAAAGGCTGCAGGCGGGTTAGGCAAGGGGCCGTAGGTGCCTAGGCCTTTGCTGCGAGCGCCGTGTGCCAGCGCATCCATGCGCCTTTGTTTTGAAGAACCTGTGCCGGCGTCACTCCAGTTGGCTTGCTGGTCACCGGTCCCAGGAGGAGACAGGCCTACAGAGGCCACGCCCAGGCGGGCCGGTCATGGTATCATGATGGGGACGTGAGGGCTGCAGCCCAGCAAGCCAGTCCTGGGGCAGCCGGATCAGGGCTTCGTCGAGAGAGAGGTGCAGGAGGCTGCGTAGGTGATGTGCTGGTCAGATGCACGGCTCATCCTGCACGCCTGACGCTCCCCAGCAGTGCCCCCCCTCCTGCAGCTCTGGTCCCTTCTGGGAGCCATGGGCTGCCCTCAGGTTTCTGTGATTCCATGTGCCTGGCACCAGCTTCTCCCACCATGCCCCCCGAGTGCCAGGACCAAGGTTCCTAGCCTGGTAGCTACTGCAAGAGCCTGGTTTTCCACTAGCAACTAGTCAAGATGAATGTTGCCTCCAGCATGCCGGAAGGGGCCCGAGCTCATTGGAAGGGCATGTGGCCCCGGCCCCGGCGTGATCTTGCTGTAAAAGTACCCTCTGGGCAGCGCTCTGTTCTGGTGAGCCCCCACCCTGCGGGACCAAAGCTTGCCACTGCCCGGGGCTTGCTGGGCCTCCCCGTTGCCGTGGGAGAGGTCAGAACGTGGCCCTTCGAACCCACCACCCTCCCGGTTGCTGCTAAAAATGTCACCCTGAGAGCCAGCACTGTTGGCTCGCATAGAAAACCGGGCCAAAAGGAATCACTGCGACCGGCCGCGCCCCCGCTGCTGCCTTGGAAGTAGCTGGGAGCAGCAGATGCCAAACCTCCCCCAGAGTCAGGCCCTGCAGCACACCTGTATAACTCATCTATTTTTTAAATCAAGCTTTTAAGAGCATGCTGCCGGGCGGCGTGGGGACTAGGGCTTTCATTAGGGCCTCGCGTCGGCTGCGCTCGGCTGTTGGCAGCTGCCGTCTCTCGAGACCAGCCCCATCCTCTAACGAGAGGTTGTTTTTCTGTCTTTTGCAGCAACTTAGAGACGGAGAAGTTGTGTGGTAAGTAGGGCCCGGCTCAGTGCTCTGCATGAATTAGCCCGGAGAGAGTGTCTCAGAATTGCCCCGGTTTCTTGCTTTGCAGCATCAGGCGCCAGTCACTGGCGGAGCTGGGGTGCTAGGGAGGTAACAGGGTAGTCGATTAATTAATAAGCAAAGGCTTATCGGTTAATGCAATAGACTGCACACATTCCCCAAAAAAAAACCCCATTTTTTAGCAGGCTGGCCAGCAGCCCGGCTCAGTCCTGGTTTGCGCCAGTTCTGGGACCTACCCCCACTGTGGCTCTGCATTTAAAAAGTATTAGGAGTTAAGCGGGCAGGCAGCCCGGCTCAGTTCCAGCTCGACCCGGGTCTGAGAGCTCAGCCCCCGGCCCCCCGGACAGGAGCTTCTGCCATTCCGTGCTGCTGCTGCTTTATCAGAGGCTGCAACACAGGGGGACAGGCAGCTGGTGCGTGAGGGGAGCTGGTTTTTAAACTGGCTCCCCTCGTGGGCCAGCTCCTGCCTGGCACCCCCCACTGCTGCCTCTGATACAGAGGCAGCAGCGCAGGGTGGCAGGGGGCTCCCCAGGAGTGGGTCAGGAGCACACTGGCTGCCGGCCCCGCCCCCGGGGCTATAGAATAGTCAAGTAACCACTAAGAATTCATGAGGTTACCCGGCTATTCAGTTAACCGATATTTAACATCCCTAGTGCTGGGCTGGATGGACCTCAGGTCTGAGCCAGTCCAATGCGTGGGTCTCAGCCAGCGGGGCTAGGAGGAGGTTACAGGGGCTCTGCACGGCCCTTTCCCTGGCGGGACATTGCGATCCCCAGGAGGGAAAGGGCGTCCTGCTCTCCAGTCGCGGGCTGGCAAGCCGGACTCGTTGCCCTAAAGACAGTGGGAGTAACAGGAGGTAGTGGAGAGCAGGGTTTGGCCGTATTTCAGGAGGTCTGGCACCGCCGCTGCCTGCTGTGGAGGAGATGAGCCGCGGCTGCTGGTCCGGGGAGGGCTCAGCATAAACCAGTCTCCCAGCCGCAGGGGTCCCAGGGAAGGGCAGGAAGGAGCCAGGCCTTGAAGGATCGCGCTGGGAGCTGCTGTTGCTCTTCTGTCCCACTCCAGATTATTTCTCGGCGCACCTGGGGGAATACAGCCACGTGCTCTCGGCTTTGGAAGCTCTCAACGCTGCTGTGCTGGCTGCCATGGACAGAGCCAAGCTGGTGAGGATGGGGCCGTGTGGAATCCAGGTCTGAGAGCGTGGGGAGGAGGGAGCTCGGGGCTGCAGTGCCGTGTCTTTGTAATGCGGGCGTCAGGCCCTCAGACTCTTACTTAATAGCCCTTGCTGGGAAAGTCAGTTCATGCGCGTGAGTGTTGATGACAATGTGATTAACCGGCCAATGTGCATGTGCAGCACTGCCTGCGACAGGCTGGGCCTCTCTAGTCCGGCACCCTTGGGACCTGACCGGTGCTGAACCAGGGAATTTGCTGAACCACGAGAGCTCAATATTGTCTAGCAGTATGACACACACTTCCACTGCTTCCTGGGCTCTTAGAAGACATTTGGGGGTAAATTCGAGCTAAAGAACAGCACAGAACACTGAGAGCCAGGACTGGTGGCTGGAAACAAACTTTATGGGACCACGGGAAACCTGGCCCCGCTAAGTGGACATCCTGCTAACCCCATGCCAGACCAGGGATGTTGCTGGACCAGAGAGTGCCGGATTAGAGAGGTTTAGCCTGTAGTGGATGAAACAGAAACTCTTCAGCTGCGTGTCAGAGGCAATGTTCCCTCTAATCTTTTATCCACGTGTGGATTTTTCCCATCCATGTGCAGAATAATGTTTATGTCCACCGAGGCATGTGCGGATGTGCACCACCAGTAGAAACATAAACCCTAGTTGTGGGCGCTGTGCCAATCAGCGGGGTGGCACTGGAATCTCTCGTGAGTGGCCGCACAAGCGCCCAGCTTACAGGGAACACTGGTCATAGGCCCTATACTGCTAGCAGCCCATGCCAGTTCTAACTGAGCCCAAGCAGTAGCACGTGTGTCCTTGGAGCTGAGAGATCTGCGTTCTCGCCCTGCTGTCCCACGGCGTCCTGAGAGGCGGGGAGAGTGTACAGCACAGGAACAAGCGGGAGGCCCAGGTTAGAACCGGCTTTTGCAGCACTGAACTGGTTGTAAAATGTGGGCTGGGTGGGCACAGTGAAAACATGCTCCCTGCTGCCCGGTGCCAACGTGCAGCCGGGCCAGTGAGTAAAATCAGTGTTTTCCGAAGTCACGGCAGCGTGCCCCGGGCCGTGGATGGGTTTGGAAAGCCGAGGGGAGCAGGCTCTTGCCCGCATGTCGCCACGGGGCTACTGGTTGTTCTTAAACTTGTAAATTGCCACCCTTGCAATCTGACTCAGGGGTTACGTGCCAGGTCCAGGCAGGGCAGGGATAACGCCGTGTGACCCGAGGTAGGCGTCCTTTCAGAACTAACCAGCGCAGCTTGAGAACTGACCAGCCCACGGAATGAGGGGCAGATCCAGCGGGTTCCCAGGAAGTATCCAGACACAGCGCTGTGGGTTGGGACGATGACAGATTGCCCAGGACAGCCACGCGCGAGAAGCAGCTCTCTTGATTGGATGCATTCCTGGTCACCGATCACCCGCCCTGCTCCAGCTGGCTGGGCATTCCCCCTGCTCTGCGGGCATGGCTGGAAGGCAAATCTGTGGCTCTTGGCTAGGCCAGGCAGGCCTGCCTGCTTGTGTGTTGCATGGCAGCGATGCGCTGTGTCAGACCCGGGCGCGCTAACCACTGGGCTGTGGGCTCTGTCTCATAATTGCTTATGCCAAGGGGATCAGCTCCAGCCACGGAGCTGGTGGTCAGGGCACTCTCCTGGGATGTGGGGACCAAGGTTCATTTTGGGTCTCGCACGCAGCAGGTAAGTGCCCGGCTCTGGGCCTTTTTGCTGTTCTGGGAGGGGTGCTCCCTGGTTTTTCATGGCAAGCCTGGAAGGTTTTGGTCTATTTTGGGATGGAAACAAAAGTCAAAACCTTGAAATGTTCATCGAAGCAGAGATCTTGTTTTCCTCTCTCCCTGCCATGGCAGCGCCTCGGCGTGAGCAGACTTGGGGATCAGGCCCATCCACCTGCTGAAAAGCGGCTTAGAGAGTGCAGCCTTATTATCTAGCGCCTCTGGAGCAGGGCTCCCAAAGCTCAGCTGCTCCTCTTCCTGCCACTGCCTTTCTGGGCCAGTCCCTTTGCGCTTCTGTGCCTCAGTTTCCCCATTTGTAAACGGGGGACAGAGATGCTGATGCTCTTGGAAAAGTGCTGTGGGACCGACAGATTAAAACTGACACATCAATCCTGCCTTGCACTGCCCTGCTTGAACATAATGTGGGAACACCTGGTTTTCCGGTGCTTGCTTGTCGCCAATCACTGTAGCTTGTCTTCATTCAAACGACCTGCTGGTGTTATGAAAACCCAAGAGACCGTCCTGCACCACCCCAGGCAGCATCCTTAGACATGGAGCGGGAGCCCTTGCACTGGACGGGAGTGGCCGGCTGGGCTGGGCCGGCAGTAAGGGGAATGGTGGCAGTGTTAGTGTGGAGATGCTCTCGGCAACGCCCGGCACGTGTGCCAAAAGGGGCACGCAAGATGGCATTGCATGGCACACGCAATGAACAGACGCCCCCCTCACCCGCAGCGGGGAGCCCGTGCTGGCGATCCAGCATCGCGCCCCCCGCAAGAGTGGTTCCAGCGCCGGCTTCCTGCGGGGAGGTGGGAAGCCTTGAGGCTCCACTTCCAAGAAAGCGCACGCTGCCCCTTCCCTCCCCCAGGAGGAGCCAGAGCAGAGCCCAGGGCAGGACACCAAGCGCAGGCCCGTATGCAGGGGGTGTGTGAAGGGTGCGAACGCACCCCCCGTGATCCCCCGGGTGGCCAGTTCTGGCCGGGGGAAAGGCAAGAGCGGGGCGCTGCCCGAACCTCCCTCGCCCGTGCTCCGGCTGGCCTGGGGAAAGGCAAGAGCGGGGCTCTGCCCCAGCCTCCCTCCCCCGTGCGTGAAGGGCGAATCAGAGAGTGAAGCGGCGCGTGGTGGAGAGAGCCCCCCCTTCCCGGGACAGCGGCGTGGCCCAGGCCAGGCGGGTTCAGTCTTGGCACGGTTGCCAACCCTGCTCTACGTTTGTCTGGCGCGTTGGCGTTGGCGGAGGCAGAGCCCGCAGGCGGTTCCTGGCTTGTCCTGGGGAAATGCGGCATCTTCTTCCGCTGTTGTTGATGCTGAATAATTGAGCACTCGCGGCGGCCGGATACTTCACCGTGCCCAGCGCAAGCCAAGGGACACATTCTGCTCCCCGCCACACGGAGGCGAGTTCAGAGTTAACGCCGCAGGCTTATTTGGCCTGACTCCCGATTTACTGCAGCGCAACACAGAGCAGAATCTGGCCCAGGCTCTCGGCCTTGAAGAGAGAATCTATACTGAGGACTGGCTGATACCAGGCGGGAGTCCCAAAGAGAAGTGCACTGGGCTAAGAATTATGCAGCTCCTCATTGAAAGCAA
This sequence comes from Rafetus swinhoei, assembly GCA_019425775.1. Classification (NCBI taxonomy): domain Eukaryota; kingdom Metazoa; phylum Chordata; order Testudines; family Trionychidae; genus Rafetus; species Rafetus swinhoei. Next base: position 33,743,273 of record CM033426.1, read on the forward strand.
AGACACGACTTGATCGTTCTGGGGGATTTTGAATACTCAGTTGTTAGCATGCGTCTGCCAGGAGGCAAACAGGAGTGTCCCTGAAGCCGTAGGAGCTGTGCTAATCTGTCTGGGAATCTGTGTGTGTCAGCCCCATCCTGATCAGCACCTACTGCTCCTGCTGTGGTGGGGGCATCTCACCACCCAAAATAAACAGTGGGGTCCCCCATTGGTCCCCCAGGACGTGCCTCTCCATCCCAATTGATCTCTGTAGTGCCAGACTGACACCGCTCTACTCCCCCAGCCAGGGTTTTGCCAAGCTGGGGCTTAAAACCTCTAGGGATGGAGACTCCGCTTCACCACCCTCCTAGGGAAATAGTTTTTCCTAATATCCAACCTAGACCTCCCCCACTGCAACGTGAGACCATTGCGCCTTGTTCTGCCATCTGCGCCCACTGAGAACAGCCTCTCTCCAGCCTCTTTGGAACCCCTCTTTAGATAGAAGGCTGCTATCAAATCCCCCCTCCCTCTTCTCTTCTGCAGACTAAACAAACCCAAATCCCTCAGCCTTTCCTCATAGGTCATGCGCTCCGGCCCCCTAATCATTTTGGTCGCCCTCCGCTGGACCCTCTCCAATGGGTCCACACCCTTTCTGCAGTGGGAGGGCCAGACCTGGATGCAATACTCCAGACGTGGCCTCTCCAGGGCCGAACAGCGGGGATAATCACCTCCCTAGATCTGCGGGCAACGCTGCTACTCATGCAACGGTTAGCTGTGATTTCATCAGAGGATGGGAAGCCGTCCCCCACTTCCAGCCCATCCCCCGTATTCAGATCCCTCCAGTACTGAGACTCGGGGTACACAGGCATGGGTGCTGCCTTATAAACCCTCACCACAGGGTTTCAGAGCGGCCTGAGGGCTGGCTGAGTTTCAATGGGATCTGGACTTCCCGATGGCTCGAGTGACGTGAATAACCTCAGCCCCTTTGCGTGAGGACAGGTGGCTTGTCTCTGTCGCTCTGCTGTCTTGCTCCTGGCTCAGCCAACCTGGGCCAAGTCAGCTGCCGGGGGGCTGGGCGTGTACCTGGCTGGTCAGCTCTGAGTGACGCCCTGCGTGCTGGGAGAGCTCGGTCTGCCTCTGCCCCTCCTCCAGCCACGGGGGAAATTCGGGGCTAGCCCCACCAAGCTCACAGTGCCACCCAAATGGTGGTCGGGGCCCATTGTTGCTTCTCTAGAGGGGCTTATTCCTGGCCTGGCAGGTGAACGAGGAGGGTCATTTAAGCACAGAGGAAAGGGCAGCTGCAATAGCATCGCCTCAGGCAAGCGCTTGGCCCGTGGCTGAGGCAAGGCGCCACGTTAACGGCTGCTGTCCCTCTCCTCAGCTCTGACAGGAGCCAGCTCCGGCCTGACACGCCTGACTAAGCACCGTCAGTGAAGTCACGAACTGGCCAGTTAGCGGCCGTGTCCTCTGGGCGTCTGACAGAAACGCTTCCCACTCCGTGCACTCCGCCACGACGCCCTTAAACTGTAACCCTCTCCTCGCTTCTCGTATCCAGCTCCCGGAGCCGCATCTGCCAGCTGCTCTGGTAACAAACGCTGCCTGTTGCTGCGTGAGTGACGGTCCTGTGGCACCCGAAGGAGGCAGCAGGCCCTTTTGGAAAGACGAATTCCAGGCCAGCTGGAAGGTGGTTGGTAGCTGGTAGAGTGAGCCCCGCCTACACGAGTCCGTGGAGCAAGGCTGGGAGCCTCACTCCCAGCTGCTGTGTAGACGTTCCCATGGGGCTATTACTCCCTTTGTGCCTCAGTTTCCCCTTCTGTCCAGAGAGGCTGAGTGACTTGCCCAAGGTCAAACAGGGAATTGGATCTGGGTTTCCTAGGTGCTAAGTCAACACCCTAACCACTGGGCTCTACTTCCTCTCCCTTGCTGTTGGGAGCAATCAGTGGAGCTGAGCTCAGGATCCCAGTGTCAAAGGGGTGCTGCTGGCTTTACGCCCCCCGTGCCATGGCCCCTTACCAGTGAGAGCCACCCCGAGCTCACCTTGCTCTAAAATGGGGGGCATTCGGCCTCTGTACGGAGCATTGCTGAGAGTTTGGCCAGCCAAAGAGCCTCTCCTTTCTGCTGCAGCCCGTGGCAGCAGGCCCTGGCAGGGAGCGCGGGACGGCAGGGGGCTCCGGAAGGCCATCTGTTCACGCCAAGGGAAGAGCAGCTGTAGCAATGGCAGGAGACTAGATAATCATCCCCCCACCTCCTCGCTGTGAGGTATCGGGCGCAGTGGGGAGGCAGAAATCCCTTTGGAAAGACAAATTCCACGCCAGCTGGCCGGGGGCTGGTAGCCAGAAGAATCCAGGTATCGCAGAATGAAGCATCATTCATTTTGCAGCCTTTATTCACACCAAGGACATTTACTCGATTTAATTGGGGGAAACTGAGGTATAGGAAAGGGGCAGTAACTTGTCCAAGGTCTTGCAACAAGTCAGTGGCAGGGCTGAGGCTAGAACTCCGCCCATCGGACTGCATTGCCTCCTAGTCCTGGCTCCTAGACTCGAGAGGCCATTAGTCTGCAGTGACGTTCCTGCGCAGGCTTGTCTGGCGCGTGAGCAGTGCACAAGCACGAGGATGTATATAAAATCCCAGCATTGGTTCTCCCAAAGCTACCGCCCCTGGTGCGCAGGACTGCACCCGGCCTCACGTGCTAAGGGCGAGTGAGCCTGGACCCTCTTTATCTCCAACACTCAGCCCCTTCCTCTCGTGCAGCCACTTCGCTCGCACTCTTGTTAGTGCTGGCAGTGAGCGGGCTCCCTACAAATGCTTTCCTTCAGGGCTTGCAGCCCTCAGCTTTTCCTGGGCTAGCGTGAGCTGCAATAAGAATGGGAAGCATTCGACCTGGTTAATCTCATGGGAACCTGTCTTGGACACCCAGGCTCTGGAGAGCACATTCCCATCACCCAGCCAGGAGCAAAGTCCGACCGGCCTCAGCTATGTTGGGCGATTCATTTCTCCTCCGGGCTGCGTGATGCGGCGTTCCCATCGAGCCTGCGAGTTAGCCGTTTGGGAATGTTCCTCTCCCCTGCGTGTTCCGGCTGTGCAGTCCGGGAGCACCGCAGGTCTGGCTCTAACTTGATTTGAGACTCGAAAGTTGGACTGGACTGGAAATTAGACTCGCTGCTGAGAGATTCTAAGGAAAAGGCAAACTCGTACGCTCCGTTCTCGCATGCAGGCTCTCCACCTGCCCTGGGACGGGCTCGTTCTACCTGCCGGAGTTTGTGGGCGCAGGTCTGTAACCCTCCCTCTGCTGGAATGAAGTCGCAGAGGGGGTGCTGTGTTCAGTCTGAATCTGCAAAAGCAACAGGGAGTCCTGTGGCACCTTAAAACTCACAGCTTGATTTGGCATAAGATTGACTCATTATCTCCCTACAACGGCACTTTCCCCTCTCTTGGTGTTGGGAGTGAGCCACATTCCCCCCCTCCCCCCCCCACACTGCATTTGCCTCGTGAACACTGGTCCTGCCCTTGATAAATTACTCCCTCCTTCTGATATGCCACTCCATGCAGACACCCCACCACTGTGCTTTCCCCAGCTTGCGTCTGACGGAGCGGGGTTACTCACGAACACTGCGTACTAGTTCGTCTTTCGGGTGCCACAGGACTCCTCCTTGGTTCTGCTGGAGCTGCACTTCCTCAGGCTTATGCCTGCCCTGCGGAGCCACGGTCTGCGCTACGAATGTAGGTCAGCTGCACCACACAGCACAGGGGTGTGACAAGATTCACACTCTGCCATGTAATTAAGCTCACCCAAGCCCTTGGATTGGCACCCTGAAGAATTCTTGTTGATCTTGCTACTGCCTGTTGGGAAGGTAGATTATCTGCAGCATGGGGGGACGACTCCTCTTGCTGTTGTCACCGCTCAAGTACTCCAGCGTACCCAATGTAAGGAAGACCATGTACGCGCACTGTACGCTCCATGCATACTTCATGCACGCTCTATGTACGCTCCGTGTATGTTCCATGTACACTCCATGTACGTGCACTGAACGCTCCATGTACGCGCCTTGTATGCTGATGAAAGCAGCTTTTTGGACGGTGTAGGAACACGCCCTCCCTGAAAGATATTAGCTACGCTCACAGCGCTATTCCATTGACTAGCGGGGTTTGCCGGCACAGCTGTACCTGCTGGAGTGTGGTGTATACACACCTCTGTCTGACGTGGCTGTGCTGGTGTATGTTTTAAGCTGAGACCCTGCGCGTAATTAGCAGCCTCACGCTGCCTAATACAAGTGCCACAGAACCGGCCTTGCAGCCGATAGGGCATGGGTGGGATGGGCCATGGGATAGAAAACTGCCGCCTTGAGTGAGGAGAGCTGAGGGGAAACCACTTCCTGCAGCGGGGGGGTGATGGGAAACGGGCAGCGGAGCCACCGAGGCAGCAGAGGAAATGCAGGCACCATGGGGGGAGGGGTGACTTACGAAGGGAGAAGCCCCACAGATGGGGCCAGGGAGAGAGAGCCTCTGGTTAGTGGAAGAATTGCATTGCAGAGGGCGCAGAGGCCCCTGGAAGGGAACAGGCCGGCTAGGCGGCCGTGGGGAGCATGGTTCTGCTCCTCTGGAGGGATGTTGGAGAACGAGAATTGTACCGTTACATAACATGGTCTGAAGAAAACCTCCAACGTATTGTACCTGCTCCCGGGGCCCAGCGCGGGGAGCGTAGAAGTGACTGGCCCAGGCGAGTACCTGCCCAGAATGGTGATTTACAGGTGACCCCGCAGAGCATCATGCATGCGAATACTTCTGACTGGCCACAGGAGGGTGCCCTTACGGACTTGCGTGGCCAGTTGAGTCATTTTGCATGCAAATTAGGCACACGGCAAAGTGTGGGTTTTGTGGATGATCCCTAAACCAGTTCTGAAATGCACCCCCCTTTGCAGTGTCCCGCCCCCAGCGAGAAGGGCCAGCAAAGAAAACCCCCCTTTGGGGTCAGTGCTATTTCTCTTTCTCAGCGTCGTGTGAGGCAGCAGCCTCTCTAGACCTAACGTTAAAAACGTAGGGCCTGTGGCAAACGCTGCCTAACCCCATTGGCTTCCGAGAACCGGGCCCACAATTAGGCCAGGGATTCACCCAAGTCCCTAAAATCCAAGACCAGAAATTGCCAGAGCCGCAGAACTGGGGGCTGGGGCCGAGGCGGAACGTTTTGCTCGATGTGAAGGGAAATGCGGAAGGGGCCCCTGAGCTACGGCATCCTAAGACTAGTGGTAGCTCGAATTGAAAAGGCCTCTTCGTTTTTGTCCCTGTGTAGCAAACTACGAGAGAAGGAAATGGAGCTCGTTAGCCTCCGTTAGCTGAGAGCTGCTGATTATGAGCTGGAACGTCAAAACCAGACTCGTTAATTTGGGATTGGTAACTGCGCGAGGGCGGCGTGGGGCAAGGACGCTTCCTGTGCCTGCTGGTGTCAGCCGCACCTCTGTCTGCTCCCGCGCCCCCGCCCTGTCGCTCTCCTGCGCTCTGCGGGAACGGGCCCGGCCGACCCATGGGGCGTCTCTGGCTGCCATTCGGAAGGACGGCTCCGCTGGGGATTCCGTCTGCATTCTGAAGAGCCAAGAGCCTTTCTCGTGACATGTAGGGACTTTTTAAAATAAGTAAGGCTGTAAGGCTGCTCTCCAGCACAGCCGGCAGGTGAAGTTCAGGTTGCAGCCATGCACCAGTGCTGGGTGTTGTAGATCCCTGCAAGGCACAGGCTTAGAGTTTTAGTGCTGCCTAGACACAAACCGGGACCAGATAATTGCATCCGTTTGCATTCATGTCAGCTTCAGTTGTTCTGGTACTAGACGACTTACCTGGCATTGCCCAGGTCCTTCAGGACAGGAGTGTGAGAGTGGGGGTTGAGGGGTGAAGAGGGCTTTGGGGGGGAGGGGGGCGCAGGAGTCAGGGTGGAGGGTTGAGGAGCAGCTCAGGGCAGGGGCCGGGGTGTGGGGAATGTGAGGAGGGGCTCTGGGAGGTGGGGGCGCAGGAGCCAGGGCTGGGGCTGAGGAGGGGTTTACGGCAGAGGCTGAGGTGCAGGAGTCAGGGCAGAAGGTTGGGAGGGGGAGCTCAGGGGAGGGGTCTCAGGGTAGCAGGTGGGGGTGGCCGCCAGCTTCTCCAGTCCAGGGTGGCAGCAACAGCATACCCTGCCCGCTGGCTTGTCCCCGAGGTGGGGGAAGGGAGGGAGGCTGCACACCCTGCCTGCCAGCTGGGGTCAGGGCAGGAAGGACACAGGCCAGCCCTGCCGGTGCTCTCTGGTCCCAGTCCAGGGGATGGGGAAGGGTGCAGGTTGGTGCTCCCCAGGCCCAGTGCAGGGACTGGAGGCGGGGGGGGGCACGCAGACCAGCCCCAGTGGCACTCCCCAGGCCTGGCCAGGGGGTGGGCGCGCTGGGTGGCTTGGCGGAGCTGGGAGGGATGGGCTAACTGGCAGGGCAAGAGGAGGCTGCAAGCCAAATGTGCTGGTCCCAGCTCTTACTGTTTAGGAGGAGTTCTTAACCAATGGACTCGCAGATGGACAGACAGACAGGCAGACAGATGCACATTTCTAAAACATAAGCCTGTGGAGGCGCCTGTCTCAGGTTAACAGTGGTCACACGCAGATTTCCAGTGAAATAATTAAAAGCGGTTTAATTACTTTAGTTCCAGTGCATGTGTAGACAGGCCCAGAAGTAGAAAACTCAGGAAATCCAGGAATAAAGTGGCATTCCTCAAGCAATGGACTCACACGCACTCAGATAGTGATAACCTTAACTCTGCCCCTGCAGAGATGACAGGACACTGGGATGCCAGGTGCATTGCTTTTCTTTATTCCGGAAACCTTTGTATTCCTGCCTCATCTTTCATCGGATAGACAGAATTGTGCCCTTTTGGGCAGCCAACACAGTGGTCATTTATTAAAACTAGTTGAACTTCTTGTGCACGTATGCTGCCCCGCACTCCTGGTACTCTCTCTTTCTCAGCCACATGTGCCGGAAGGATTTGAGAGAGGCTGCAATGGAGCCGCCAGCCCAGACTGCCAGACTCCTCTTTGGAGCAGCCAGGACTTTAATCCGGTAGCCTTTGCCGTGTAGCAGGGCGTCTAGCTCTGCGCACACCCTCTCAGGGAAGCAAGGAAACAGTGAGGAGCCCCCGGACAGCACCGTGTTACTGAGAACATTCCCCTTGCACTCATCCGGCACCTTCTGGAAGCTTTGGAAAGCTAAAAGGTGGAGGCCGGGGGAGTTCTGGTCCAGCAGTTTGGGCTGGAAGAGGGGCTCTGGGCAGCAGAACCGCTCCTTGTCCAGAGTTATCCACTGCCCGTCCGGAGTCTGGACGCCCACCGGGACCTGGTGAGCTTTGTCACGGAGGTCTCTCTCATAGTCCATGGACACGTAGCAGCACTGCTTCTTCAGCTGGGTCACCGTTGCCTTCTGCAAGGCGCTCGGCAGCAGCGGGTCCTGGGCACGGCTCAGCAGCAGGTTGTGCATGTGCTTGGAGAGGGAAAACCCAGCCACATCCAGGCGATAGGTGGCCTCCTTGCAGATCTGCCCAGCGCAGATGGATGTGACGTGCGACACCCCAGCCCCGGCCTCCACAGCCAGGCCAGTGACCCTGCCCCAGGAGCAGAGGGAGAGAAGCCCCGTGTTCGCCACGTGCAAGGCCGGGACACCAAAGGCCTCAAAGAAGACCTCGGCCACCTTCTCCCGGTTGGTTGTGGGGCAGGAGGGGGAGTCGGTCATGAGCAGTGGGCGCTCCTCAGGAGACAGCCTGAGCCCGCAGAAGAAAAGGTGGCTCCACACATTTTCCATGGCTTCCCAGTCTGTGATGATGCCGTGCCTGAGGGGGTGGGTTTTGGGGGCCCTGGCGCCACCCACCCCACAGCACGTGGCGGTGAGAGGGCACTGGGTCTCCCGCATCACCGCCGGGCAGGTGGGTGGCATGGACGCCGTCTTCAGCACCGACTTGGGCTTGTCCTCTCCAGCCAAGCCGGCCCGCGTGAAGCAGCTGCCGTTGTCGATGACAACCGCCCCCTTTGCCATCGCGTGAGCTGCACCCCTTCAGCCTCTGAGCTCTGTCCCCTCCGAGGCAAGGCGAGGCCGACGCGCCGTCCGGGATCAGAGGGGCGTGGAGAGCCTGCCTCGTCCTGCAAGGAAACAGAAGGGTTCTCGAGAGCTAGTGCCTGGCCGCGTTAAGAGCAAATCCCTTCTTCCTGCCTGATGTAGCTGAGAAATGCCCCCACACCAGGGCGTCCTTCAGCAGCAACAGCTTGGCCACGCTGTGGACAGGCCTGGCCACAGAGGTCGCGGGGCCCAAGGCAGCGTGGCTGAGCCACACGGCCGCGAGTGAGGGGCAGGGCCGGGAGCTGGGCTGCGCGGGGCCCTGAATGCGCAGGGCCCAAGGCAACCGCCTCGCTCGCCTTGCCCCAAGGCCGGGCCTGGCTGTGGAGCTGCCCCCCTCAGGAGTTGCTCTGGCTGGGCACATTGAGTGGCAAGGCTGCTGTTACGTCAGATCGTCAGCCCGCTGCATGGGAACGTCCACAGGCCACACCAGGGGGTGCTCCGGGAGCCCGAGGGCTTACCGGGGAGGACAGCGATCCAGGTGGCTGCTCCTAGGCTGGGACTTTTCAAAGCTACCTGGGGGCGTTAGAGGCCCAGCCCCATTCACTTGAAACCTTGACGACCGTGCGCGATGGAAGGCCTGGGCCTGGCTTTCCTACCCCGGCTGGTCTGTGCTGTGCCTAGGCCCCACTCCCACTAAAGACTTCACTCGTGCTCGGGCCGATTGTCTCCGAGGACCCCGTGTTTCCCCTCCCCTGCGAGCATACGGGGAAGAGCGACCTCAGCAGGTGCTAAATGTGGCAGCTCGTCTGCGCCGTGTGACATTTCCTGTGTTCTTTGGCAAGCAGCGCTGAGCAAGCCTGGCTGTGGATCCAGGAGCGGGCGCGGCGGTCGGGCCTCTATCGCTGATCTCAGCCTGGCCAGTGGTCAGAGCCTCCCCACCCCAACCGCCTGCATGCGCCTCAGAAAGGACCGCATGGGCTGAGCTCAAGCAAAACCACAGAGCCCCCCACTGGGGCGAGGGTGTGAAATTTCACTCCCAAAGTAAATGTGCAAGGAGACGTGTGAGCCGCTGCAAACGGGCTTGGAATGGAGTGACCGTCTCACGGTGCAGCCTTCTGGTAAGTGACTATAGCTCCTTCCCCGCACTCGGCCTGCCCCTGCCACGCACGCTCCTCAGAGTGTCTGCCCCCCCAGGCGGCCGTGTTCAGCAGGGGGGCTGTGGGCTTGGCAGTGCAGATTCCGGTGATGTTGGGAGCAGAGCTGGTTGGGAAAAGGCCCACGACGTGGTTTCAGATCAGTGAGAGCAAAATGTTGTGCAGAAACAGTTTAATGTTGGCAAAATTCCTCTGGAAACCTGGCTAGAGCCACCAGAAACTCTCCCAGCAGCCCAGCCCCTCCACAGCCCCCTCCTTCCCCCTCTTCCCCCCCCCCGCAGCCCACCTGGCAGGTGTCAGGGATCAAAAACCTGGAAGCCAAAGGCGCCGGGGTCTGTGGCTCTAGGACAGCGAGGGGGATCCAGGGCTTCCAGGGGCTGGGACCACCTGCCAGGTGGACTGTGGCCTGCCCCACAGCCCATGCTCAGGTCCCTTCAGGAGAGCACTTGGAAGTAGGGATGTGAAGGGTTAAAAGGTTAACCAGTCAACCGTAACGGGAGAGGCTTACGGTTAAGGGTAATTGGTGGGGCTGGAGCAGCTGTCGGCCTGCAGCTCTCTAGTGCAGCCCCTGCCTGTGATGGGCCCGGGTACCCCACAGGCACAGGCTGCTCTGGCTGGCCTGGAGACACCCTTCCCCTTTAACCGATTAGCCAATTACACGGGACTTTCCATCCCCACTTGGAAGCTTTTGCGTTTTCACGCACCCCGAGACCAAAAGAAGATGTCAAAGCAGTGGAATTCCTCCTAGAGATGGGACGTCCTTTCTGCGCCGGAAGCCCTGGACTTGGGTACCTTTGGGGTAACCTGATCTAACGCGCTCATCTCGCCAAAGCCGATGTTCTGCCGCGTGTGCCTCCTGTTCTCTCCCCACCCTGCGCTGCCCCCCGTGGGAGGGTTCAGTAGGGCGGTGGCCTCAGCAGCCACGGCTCAGGAGCAGTGCCGATTGGCAAAGACTTGCTCATGTGTTGCTGATGTCCAAGCCAGCTGTGCACAGCCAGGCTGACCAGCCCTGGGCTCGTCCTGGAGCTCAGATTCTCCAGCTGTAAAACCCAGCAGAGCAGTTTTGTCGCAGGGCGGCCGGTGGGTGCGTTCTAGAGTTCCCAAAGGGCCTTTATGTTGGGTGTGGGGCAGCCCTCCCCACAGGTACATCCTTTCCTCAGCCCCACCCAAACCCAGATTCTAATACCCCCGGCCAGGATGGAGTCATGTAGGTACAGCCCTCTCACCGGATTGCCCCTTCTGCTGACCCCCGGATCCTCTTGGAGCTGGCCTGGGGTAGACGCCAGGGCTCCCTGAACTGCTGGTGCAGGTGGGACTGGCTCCTGTGGGGTGGGCTGCTATGCCAGGAATTCTGGAATCTTCCCCAACCCCCATGGCTTCTGTTCCTAGCAAGGGATTGTTAGCGCCCATGACCTCATAGACATGGCTGGAGCGTGGGTGATGCTAGTCAAATGTGGCGTCCTAGGAAAGCCCGACCCCTCATGGGCGTCAGACCAAGGGGGACGTGGCTGAGACCCCAGCCCTCTGCCCTGCGTTCTGTAGCGCTGCTGTGTGCTGTTCAGCAGCCCTTGTGTTCCAGCCAAAGGGGGGACGGATTGAGTCCTCCGCTTTTTGCTTGGAAAACTCTGCGTGATCCTTTGGGGCGAGAGAAGCTCTTTACCCTGTTTATTAACCGGAAGCTCTTCAGAGGGGCACAGACTGAAATGCAGCCGCCTCTGAGGTGGAGTGTAGCAGCAACCGCACAGTAAGAGAGGATGGACAGGAAACTGCAGGGGGAATTGTCGGGGCGTAAGATTTGCCCACCGCACTGTTTCACACCCCTACTCTCGCTCCCATGGCTTATTTCTTTCTGGCTCTGTTCCAGGTCTCTTGCTAAGCACCTCAGGCAGCTCAGGGCGGGAGGAGAAGGCCAGTAGCAGAATGGTGTTGCTGAGCCCCCGTTAGAATCCGGTGCAAAGTCCATCACCTAGAGGTGGAGAAATGGAGAGGGCCGATGGGGCTAAATCTGGTGCTCTTTCCTCTCTGTGTGTGTCAGTTTGGAGACAAACCCTGCAAGGTGCTGCGTGCTGTTGGCTCCCGTTGACTTCAGGAGGAGTTGGGGGGTGCCTAGCACCCCTGACAAGCACAGAACCTGGCAGCGTCATGCCTCAGGTAGGAGTTCAGGACTCAGCCCGTGGAGCAAACGTGTCTGCGGCAACCAAACCTGCCAGGTTTGTGCCCTGCTCCCATCAGCCCGTCTGTGAAGCCTGACTAGAAAGGAAGGGCTAGTCCACCCGGAGGCCAATGTTGGTGCCACTTGCTGTGGGGTAGTGGGCTGCCAATCCGGGAATTCTGCTCTGGGTTTTGTGGGCAAATCTCCAGCTTGGGTTCACTTGCTGTTTAACGCCTCTGAGCGTTCCAAGCCCCCTTGCCCCATGTTCTCATTGCCAGGCTTTCAGACACGCTGCCCCGTCATCAGAAATACCCCAACCCAAGGCCTGGCTGTAATAGTGGCCTTGCCTAGCCGACATCGGCACAGCAAACCCAGCACTCCCAGCACGTTCCTGGAATGTGGGGCGGACGCACCTTTCCCCCTGAATGTGGAGGAAGTAAGCAGGGGGCAGCCATTTTAGACTTGACTCTGACCAATTGGCGGAGCATCTGAAGGGGGAAGACCGGGTGGGCAGAAGTGCTTAAAAAACATGAGACTGCACAATCCTCAGGAAAGGGAGGAGTGACAGCAGCAGACAAGGGGACTTTGGAAAAGCAGATCAACAAACGCGGAGAGTGGGGAGGGAAGTCGGGTCTGGAAGAAGATCTCAGGGGAAAGGAGTTCAGAGAGCTGGCACGTTCTCAAGGAGACAGTAGGAAAGGTGCAACTGCCAACTACCCTGATGCAAAGAAAAGATGGGGAGAATAGGAAGAGTCCAATATGGCTCTCTCCAGAGCACTTTAATGACCTGGAAATCAAAAAGGAATCCTGCAAAGAGTGAAACGACAGACCAGTTGCTAAGGAGAAGTAGAAAAGAACAGCACAAGCATATGAGAATAAAACCAGGAAGCTGAGGCACGAAATGAGTTACACGTAGTGGGGGACGTGAAAGGGACCAAGAAGAGGTTCTTTTAATACATTAGAAACAAGAACAAGACGAAGGAAAGTGTAGGCCCTCTACTTAGTGGGGAAGGGGAGCTAATAACTTATGTCTTCAAAAAGGCTGAGGTATTTAATGCCTATTCTACACCGGTCTACATTTAAAATGGTTAATCGTGTGGGGTACTCAACACAATTAATATTAACAAGAGGAAGGAAAAATAGGAAACGATCAGGTTAAAGAATATTTAGATGTTAGATGTCTACTAATTCACAGAATCATAGAACACTAGAACTGGAAGGGACCTCAAAGGTCATCGAGTCCAGTCCCCTGCCCTCATGGCAGGACTCAGTACCGTAAACCACCCCTGATAAATGTCTACCTAACCTGCTCTTAAATATCTCCAGAGATGGAGATTCCACAACCTCCCTGGGCAACTTATTCCCATGTTTAACCACCCTGACAGGCAGTTTTTCCTAATGTCCAAACAAAACCTCCCTTGCTGCAGTTTAAGCCCATTGCTTCTTGTGCTATCCTCAGAGGCCAAGGAGAACAATTTTTCTCCTTCCTCCTTGTGACACCCTTTTAGGTACCTGAAAACTGCTATCATGTTGCCTCTCAGTCTTCTCTTTTCCAAACTAAACAAGCCCAATTATTTCAGTCTTCCTTCATATAGGTCATGTTCTCTAGACCTTTCATCATTCTTGTTGCTCTTCTCTGGACCTTCTCCAATTTCTCCACATCTTTCTTGAAATGTGGTGTCCAGAACAGGACACAGTACTCCAATTGAGGGCTAATCAGTGCAGAGTAGAGCGGAAGAATGACTTCTCGTGTCTTGCTCACAACACACCTGTGAATGCAGCCCAGAATCACGTTTGCTTTTTTTGCAACAGCCTCACACTATTGACTCATATTTAGCTTGTGGTCTACTATGACCCCTGGATCCCTTTCTGCAGTACTCCTTCCTAGATCATAAGAAGTTCATGTGAGACCATATAAAATGCCTTACTAAAGTCTAGGTATACCACCTCCTCCGCTTCTCCCTTATCCACAAGACTTGTTATCCTATCAAAGAAAGCTGTCAGATTGGTTTGACATGATTTGTTCTTTACAAATCCATGCTGGCTGTTACCTATCACCCTATTATCTTCCAGGTGTTTGCAGATAAATTCCTTAATTACTTGCTCCATTATCTTTCTTGCTCCATTATCTTTCCTAGCATCTAATGTTAAAAAGGAAACAAAAAGGACCATGGGAAATTATAGGCTGGTCAAACTAATTTAGATACCTAGAAAAATATTGGAACAAATGATTAAACACTACAGGGTAATGAGGAATAGCAAACGTGGATTTGTTAAAAACAAACCATGCCAACCCGACTACCTTTTCTTCTTTGATGGGGTGTGGCTGGAGAGAGGAGAAGTAGAGTGATAGATCTTGATCTCCTCTGAGCTCCTTTTCCCCTGAGATCTTCTTCCAGACCTAACTCCCCTCCCCACTCTCTGAGTTTGTGGATCTACTTTTCCAAAGTTCCCTTGTCTTTGGTCTGCTGCTCTCACTCTTCCCTTTCCTTAGGATCAGATGTTCACTTTCACCCACTGACTTGATTTTAGTCAGGCTTTTCACACAGTCCCACACGACACTCTCGTACGCAAATTAGGGAAATGTGGTTGAGATGAAATTACTCCAAGGGGGATGCACAACTGGTTGAAGGACTGCACTGAAAGGTTAGTTATCAGTGGTTCACCGTCTGACTGGGAGGTTGTGTCTAGTGGGGCCTTCAGCGGCCAGTCTCGGGGCTGATACTATTCGATATTTTCATGAATGACATGGAGCGGTGCGTGTGCTTATGAAGTTTGTGGAGGACACCAAGGCTGGAGGGGACGCAAGCCCTTTGGGGACAGGGTTAGAATTCAAGAGGAGCTGGAAAAATCAGAGAATTTGTCTGAATTCAACAAGATGAAATTCACTGAAGAGACGGGTGACGCATTTCACTTGGGAAGAAAAACTCCAAACGTGCAGCTGCAGAATGGGGAATACCTGCCACGGCGCTCGGACCCCTGAAGAGGGCCTGGGGCTTAGAGTAGGTCACAGGTGGCATCTGAGTCAACAATGTGATGCAGCTGTGAAAAGGCAAACATCATTCTGGGCTGTGTTCACAAGTGTGTCTCATGTCAGTCACTCGTAATTGCCACACTTGCTTGGCACGGGTGAGGGGCCCCAGTTGAAGTTTTATGGCCCACCCTCTGAGCACCACACGTTCGGAGGCCTGTGACAAATAGGGGAGGTTCCAGAGGAGAGCAAGAAAATGATAAAAATGAAAAGTTGAGGCAAGGTTAAAAAACCTGGCCATGTTCAGTCTTAAGAAAAGACTGAGGGGGGTTCTGAGAATCTTCCACTCTGTTAAGGGCTGTTATAAAGACCAGGGCTCGACAGATCAGTGAATATACTCGCCTGTGGCGAGTAGATTTCAGCCAGTCGTCCCGTTCACCGGTGGCGCGTGCATGTGCAATGCGGGTCTTGTGCGTGCGCAGTGCGGGGCTGGTGAGTAGATTTTGCCACGGTTTGTCAAGCCCTGATAAAGACGACCGTAATCAGCGGCTCTCCGTTTCCACACATGGTAGGACAAGAAGCACTGGGCTTAATCTGCAGCATGAGTGTTTGAGGTTAGATACTGGAAAAGCTTTGGCACTCCTGGGATAGTGAAGGCTTTGGAGGGAGGTTGTGGAATCCCCCTCACTGCAGGTTTTCTCAGAACGGGTTGGACAAACAGCTGGCAGAGATGGTCTGGGGTTACTTAGCCCCTTCCCCCCATGCACACACTGTGCAGGAAGCTGAATTTGACTTCTTGAGGTCCCTTCCAGCCCTGTATTTCTGTTGGTCTGTGATTCTACCCACCTAAGCCCTGCTCTGGGATGTGGCTTCTGAGTCACCAGAAAACCGGCTTTGTGGCTCTCTGAGGCCCAAGGTGAAAGCTCTCTGACTCGGTGCCAGGGGGCAAGGAGGGTGGCAACATCTAGATTTCACTTACTCTTTGCAAAAACCCCTTTCCGCGGGGGCTGACTCCTGGTTCACGCCGTGGCACAGCGCTGCCCGATTTAACTGCTCCACTCCAGAGCGTGACTAGCAGCACAGCTGGACAAGGCCGGAGAGAGCACAGGGTGGTTTGTTCCAAGGCGTGGTAGTGCCAGTGTCTGATAAACGCCAGTTTTAATGGCTCGGCCGTGCTCGTGGCTTTCTTGAGGCACAACAAAGGGACATCGCAGGAACCCAAAGCCTCCCACCTCGCTGCACACAGGACTCCTCATCTCCTGCCTGCTCCAGGTGCCAGCATTCCCTTAGCCCCAGCTTCTCTTGGTAGCAACACTCGGTTGCACCCCTGGGTGCAGCATGGCCATCCCTGTAACTCAGTGTTCCAGAGCTTCGCTCGTGGAACCCGTTGGCCATGCACTGCCCACTCCACTGCTGCCAGCGTGCGGGCTCCAGTCTCCTCTCTGTGCAATGGGAGTTTTGCCAGTTTTGCCTTTTAAGAACATAAGAGCATCCAGACTGGGTCAGCCCAAAGGCCCATCCAGCCCAGGGTCCTGTCGGCCCACAGGGGCCAATGCCAGGTGCCCCAGAGGGAGGGAACAGAACAGGGAATCATCAAGTGATCCCTCCCCTGTCACCCATTCCGAGCCCCTGACAAACAGAGGCCAGGGACACCATCCCTATCCAGCCTGGCTAACAGCCACTGATGGACCCAACTTCCATGGATGTATCTAGTTCTATTCTGAACCCTGTTAAAGTCCTGGTCTTCACAACATCCTCTGGCAAGGAGTTCCACAGTTGACTGTGTGTTGTGTGAAGAAAAACTTCCTTGTGTTTGTTTTAAACCTGCTACTTATTAATTTCATTTGGTGACCCCTAGTTCCTATATTGTGGGAATAAGTCAATAACTTTTCCTTATTCACTTTCTCCACACCAGACATGATTTTATAGACCTCTATCCTATCCCCCCTTTGTCGCCTCTTTTCTAAGCTGAAAAGTCCCGGCCTTTTTAATCTTTTTCAGCCGCCATCTTTCTCGCAGGTCAGTTCGCCTCTCTGAACCCCCTCCAAAGGCTGCGAAGGGAGGTCTGTCTCTAGGGCTAGCTAGGGAGCAAACACTCTTCAAAGCCAATTTCTTCTTCCCTCACACCCCACCCCATCTCCTGCACTGTCTCCTGGACAGGGCTAAGTCCCCGGTAGGCCCTCTCTCCAGCCAAGGGCTTCAGGGTGCTGCCATACCCTCAGGCTACGTCTACTCTACGAGTGTTCTTTGCAAAAAATATGCTAATGAGGGACTCATTTGCATGAGTCGCAATCTCATTTGCATATTTTCTGCTGATCCATTTTTGCGCTGGGGTTTTTGCACAAAAACAAGCAGTGTGGACGTTTTCTTTTTGCGCAAAACCCCCTTTTTCTGCAAGATCCTTATGCCCCAAAAAAAGAGGTTTACCGATCTTGCGGAAAAAGAGGTTTTTGCACAAAAAGAAAACATCCACACTGCTTGTTTTTGCGCAAAAACCCCAGCGCAAATGAGATTATGACTCATGCAAATGAGTCCCTCATTAGCATATTTTTTGCCGAGAAAACTCGTAGTGTAGACGTAGCCCCAGTGTAAGACTCTAACGTTTCCTGACTTCCTCCTGCCCCCTCAGCCCCGTACTCCACACAGACAGTCCTTGCCATGCTTGAGTGGTTTTATTCGCCCCGCCCGTGGGTTCTGCCTTGGTTCCCGGCTGCGCTGCAGCATTGCCGGAGACAGGAACACGCCTTGGGCTGCTCACAGCCTGGGCCATCTGCTCGCAGCGCCAGGGTGTACAGTGTACCAGCACCTCACCCCATTCTTGGCGCCTGAGGAATCCCCTTCCTCAACCTTGTCAGCCTCCACCAGAAAAAAAAGGGTCAGGACTCTCCTCATCTTCTGGACGTGCCCATCTCCGGCTCCCAGGCGTGCTGATGAGGGGAACGGCTGGGGTGGCTGGGGAACCTCTCCCCTCTTGCTGCCGGGCTCCCATCTTCCGGGAGGGACAGTGAGCAGAGAGAGGGTCTTTGGGCTGTGGGACAGCTTCCCGAGAGGAGGCAGCAGCTCCACTTTGATCTGTAGAAGAAATTCAACAAACAAAGCTCTCTATCCCGTTGGCTTGTGCGGCTCTCGGGGGGTCCAGCCCTGTGGCCGGACCAGGGGCCCCTCCCAAGCAGACATGGTCAGGTAGGCTGCAGAGAGGAGCTGTGCTCGAGCTACCTCACGGGACGTGTGCTCCTGCAGCGGGTGTGGGCAGCTGGCTGGTGGGAAGTCCCAAGGCTCCTCGTTAGGCAAAGGGGGTGATTGCTCTTTGGGAACTTGCCCTGGGCTATTGCTGTGTTTTAGGAGACCCTTCCCCAGGCCTGCTGCCCAGGGTTTTTGTTTCCTGTTTCCCAGAGAGCGGCTGGTCTAGGGGTTTGCACTGCGATTGTTCCAGGTGGCATTACAACGCTCACAATGGTTCTTACCCCTGGCATTGCAGGGCACTGTACAGAGCGGTGAACGGTATGAAAACACACGGACTCCTCGACCCACCAGCGCAATGCATTCCTCTCCCCAAAGAACGGCCTCCCTGGGCCAGCAGAAACCTAGAGCCGGGGCTTGGCACAGGTCTGGTTGGGCTAGTGTTGGAACCTATCAACGAGCCAAGTCCATACAGCAGCGGCTGGTCTGCCACCCTAGGCTAGAGGAGAGCTGGAAGTCAAGTTGGGGGTGGAGCCTGGCGTGTGTCTGTCAGTGGGGTTGTGCAGAGGGCCCGTGTGTGGGGAGTGGCTGTGCAGGGGGCGTGGCAGGAGGGGGCGTGGCCACGTGGGGGTGAAGACTGCAGATTATGTAGCGCTGGGAAGAAGGATCCAAGAATTCGGAGCGCAAGTGGTGTTCTCGTCCATCCTCCCTGTTGAAGGGAAAGGACTGGGCAGGGATCGTCGAATTGAGGACGTAAATGCGTGGCTGCGCAGGTGGTGTCGCAGAGAGGGCTTTGGTTTCTTCGACCATGGGACTCTGTTCCGGGCACAAGGATTGTTAGGAAGAGATGGGATCCACCTAACGAAGAGAGGAAGGAGCATCTTCGTGGGCAGGCTTGCAAACCTAGTGAGGAGGGCTTTAAACTAGGTTCGCTGGGACGGTGACCAAAACCCTGAGGGGAGTGGGAAAGTCGGATACCGGGAAGAAATGCAGAGAGGAACGAGCAAGAAAGGAGGACCTCTGTTTCGAATGGAGAAGATAGGGCGATCAACTGGCTATCTGAGGTGTTTGTACACTAATGCGAGAAGCCTGGGCAACAAACAGGAAGAACTGGAGGCCCTGGCCCAGTCCAAGAAATATGATTTAATTGGGATAACAGAGACTTGGTGGGATGACTCGCATGACTGGAGCGCTGTCATGGAAGGGTATAGACTGTTCAGGAAGAACAGGCAGGGTAGAAAAGGAGGAGGAGTTGCACTATATGCAAGAGAGCACTATGAGTGCTCTGAACTCCAGTATAAAGAGGGAGAAAAACCTATTGAGAGTCTATGGGTTAAGTTGAAAGGAGCAAACAACAGCAGTGATGTTGTGGTTGGTGTCTGCTACAGGCCACCGAATCAGGTGGATGAGGTAGATGAGGCTTTCTTCGGACAACTGAGAGAAGCTTCCAGATCGCAGGCCCTGGTTCTCGTGGGGGACTTTAATCACCCTGATATCTGTTGGGAAACCAATTCGGCAGTATACAGGCGATCCAGGAAGTTTTTGGAGAATGTTGGGGATAACTTCTTGACGCAAGTGCTGAAGGATCCGACCAGGGGCTGTGCGCAGCTTGACCTTCTGCTCACAAACAGGGAGGAACTAATAGGGGAAGTGGAGGTGGGTGACAACCTGGGAAGCAGTGATCATGAGATGGTAGATTTCAGGATCCTGACCAAAGGAAGAAAAGAGAGTAGTAAAATACACACCTTGGACTTCAAAAAAGCAGATTTTCACTCCTCAGAGATCTGATGGACAGAATCCCCTGGGATGCTAACATGAAGGGGAAGGGAGTCCAGGACAGCTGGTAGTATTTTAAAGAAGCCTTATTGAAGCCACAGAAAGAAACCATCCCGACACGTAGCAAGAGAGGCAAACATGGTAGGAGACCGGATTGGCTTACGGGGGAAATCCTTGGTGAACTTAAGCACAAAAAGGAAGCTTACAAAAGGTGGAAACTTGGACAAATGACCAGGAGGGGTTTAAATGTATAGCTCGAGAATGCCAGGGGTTATCAGGAAGGCAAAGCACAAATGGAATTGCGACTGGCTAAGGATGTGAAGGATAACAAGAAAGGTTTCTACAGGCATGTTAACAAGAAGAAGGTGATCAGAGAGGGTGTGCGGCCCCTACTGGATGAAGGAGGTAACCTAGTGACAGATGATGTGGGAAAGCTGAAGTACTCAATGCTTTCCTTGCCTCTGTCTTCACGGACAAGGTGGGCTCCCGGACTAATGTGCTAAGTGACGCAAGATGGGATGAAGATGGACAGCCTGTGGTGGGTAAAGAACAGGTTAGGAACTATTTAGAAAAGCTAAACGTACACAAATCCATGGGTCCGGACTTAATGCATCCGAGGGTACTGAGGGAGTTGGCAAGTGTCATTGAGGAGCCTTTGGCCATTATCTTTGAAAAGTCGTGGAGATCGGAGAAATCCCGGATGATTGGAAAAAGGTAAATGTAGTGCCCATCTTCAAAAAAGGGAAGAAGGACGATCCAGGGAACTATAGACCGGTCAGTCTTACCTCGGTTCCTGGAAAAATCATGGAAGGGATCCTTCAGGAATCCATTTTGAGGCATTTGGAAGAGAGGAAAGTGATTAGGAATAGTCAGCATGGATTCACAAAGGGCAAGTCGTGCCTGACCAATCTGATGAGCTTCTATGATGAGGTAACTGGCTCTGTGGACGTGGAAAAGTCAGTGGATGTGATATACCTTGACTTTAGCAAGGCTTTTGATACGGTCTCCCACAATATTCTTGCCAGCAAGTTAAGGGAATGTGGATTGGATAAATGGACGGTAAGATGGATAGAAAGATGGCTAGAAGGCCGGGCCCAGCGGGTAGTGATCAATGGCTCGATGTCAGGATGGCGGTCGGTTTCTAGCGGAATGCCCCAAGGTTCGGTTCTAGGACCAGTTTTGTTCAATATCTTTATTAATGACCTGGATGAGGGGATGGATTGCACCCTCAGCAAGTTTGCAGATGACACTAAGCTAGGGGGAGAGGTAGATACACTGGAGGGCAGGGATAGGGTCCAGAGTGACCTAGACAAATTGGAGGATTGGGCCACAAGAAATCTGATGAAGTTCAACAAGGACAAGTGCAGAGTCCTGCACTTGGGACGGAAGAATCCCAAGCATTGTTACAAGCTGGGGACCAACCAGTTAAGTAGTAGTTCTGCAGAAAAGGACCTGGGGGTTACAGTGGATGAGAAGCTGGATATGAGTCAACAGGGTGCCCTTGTAGCCAAGAAGGCTAATGGCATATTAGGGTGCATTAGGAGGAGTATTGCCAGCAGATCTAGAGAAGTGATTATTCCCCTTTATTCGGCTCTGGTGAGGCCACATCTGGAGTATTGTGTCCAGTTCTGGGCCCCCCACTGCAAAAAGGATGGGGACGCATTGGAGAGGGTCCAGCGGAGGGCAACCAAAATGATGAGGGGGCTGGAGCATATGACCTATGAGGAGAGGCTGAGGGAGTTGGGTCTGTTTAGTCTGCAGAAGCGAAGAGTGAGGGGGGATTTGATAGCAGCCTTCAACTTCCTGCAGGGGATTCCAAAGAGGCTGGAGAGAGGCTGTTCTCAGTAGTGACAGATGGCAGAACAAGGAGCAATGGTCTCAAGTTGTGGCGGGAGAGGTCCAGGTTGGATATTAGGAAAAACTATTTCACTAGGCGGGTGGTGAAGCACTGGAATGGGTTGCCTAGGGAGGTAGTGGAGTCTCCATCCCTGGAGGTGTTTAAGTCTCGGCTTGACAAAGCCCTGGCTGGGTTGATTTAGTTGGGATTGGTCCTGCCTAGAGCAGGGGTCTGGACTTGATGACCTTCTGAGGTCTCTTCCAGCTCTATGGTTCTATGATTCTAAGACGTTGAAGCGTATTTGCGGGTGCTGTGCGGCTGACCCCGGGGCTGGGGGTAAGTCACCTGCGGGCACTTACAATGGACTTGTTCTTTTTCAGGTAGATCACCAGTCGCCCTTTCTCCTTTTCCTTCTCCAGATCTGGGCACTTCTCCTTCCTCTCTTGCTTTGCTTTTTTCACCTTCTTTCTGGAGTTGTAATTGCCCATCTTGTGACTGTCACGTAATGGCCCCTCCTTCAGGGCTGGCTGGCACTGCCCCTCCTGAGCCG
This sequence comes from Rafetus swinhoei, assembly GCA_019425775.1. Taxonomy (NCBI): domain Eukaryota; kingdom Metazoa; phylum Chordata; order Testudines; family Trionychidae; genus Rafetus; species Rafetus swinhoei. Next base: position 33,764,923 of record CM033426.1, read on the forward strand.
GCTGTGTCAGAAGCCAAGGAGCGTCTGTGATGTCAGCCGTGGCCAGGGGTGTGACATTACAATGGATGAGGTGTCTCTGAGGCTGCCCGGCCCATTGGGGGCTGTTCCCTGGAGAGTCCAGGCTCTGTGTGAACTCATCGAGGCATGGAGCACCGGGAGCAGGCTGCACTGGGTGGATCTGAATGATGCTGAGGAGATCCCCACATCAGTTTGTGCCACTCGCTGCTTGTTCCTGCCTCCTCTCCATCTGCTGAGCTAGTGTGAGCCACTCGCCGGGTGCAGGACATGGCGAGGGGTCTCACCCAAACAGCTCGGGAGAAAATATTATGTAGGAGGCAGAAGTGAAGTGGCTCAGGCCCTTTATTGTGGAGGTGGGTTGTATCTATGCAAGGATCGCCCACTGCCTCCGGCTGTAACGCGGCAGAGCACAGCGTGCAACACCCGGCCTGGCGCTATGGGACCGAGAGGAGAGACAAGCGCCCAGTCCAGTGAAGGGCCGGCTGCAGGCAGAGTAATGTGTCACTTCCTCCGTGGGCCTTGATTTCGGCTTTGCTCTCTCCGCTGATGCGATGATGCAAAAAGGCTCCTACGCCGCAGGGGGGAAGCACTGCTTTTGTGCAGAAGTCCCAGCCCAGAGTCTGATGTTATGCAGCTGTCGGCCGCAGGTAGTTAGAGCGACCTCTGAGTGACCATGGCTGAATCTGCACATCGCGAGGGTGCCCCCCGGGTCACTGGACACCCCCAAAGGGTGGGTGCAGAAGGGCAGGCCAGCGTCTGTTTCGTAAGGCCGTTCTCCGTGGCTTCCGCTGTCGGCGCCTGCTTTTCACAGGAAACCAAGGTGGCCGACCACCCTGAGCAGGGCCTGGTGCCTGAGGAAGAAGCGACCCACCCGCTGCTCTTTCAGATGGAGCTAAGGCTGCAAAAGAACCTTGGAGCCACCTGGCCCGGCTTCAGTGAGGGACGCAGCGTGTGCTGAAGACTGGCTGTGACTCATCTCACCCATCGGCTTGGCTGGCTCAGGGTCGGTCTCCCTGGGCTTGGCTGGCTCAGCGTCGTTCTCCCCCAACGTTTTAACAGTGCATCGCCCAACCCAGCCGCAAATGCCCCATGCAAGTGTGATTCTCCACTGACCCCCAGGAACTCCCTGCCTGCTCCTTGTGCTAGCAGCTGCCCTTTATTTCTGTGTCTGTCTCCTCGCACCACCTCCCACAACTCGCTGCCCCCTGGGGCAGTATCCATAGACGCCAGGTACCCGTGGGCCCCTCTTGTGCCCACGCTCAGCAGGGAACGGCTGTGGGCTAGGGCTGGCCAGTGGTTCTCTGACGCTTCCCCCTGTGGGCGTGAGCAGATCTCCCAGCTGTCAGCGAGGTCCAGGTGAGTCGTGAGGGACTGCAAAAGCTCTCAATACAGACGTGGCCCCCTTGCCAGGATTCAGCCCCCAAGGCCCAGTGCCCCCCAGCATTGGGGAGCCCGCCCTGGCACTCCAGCCTCCTCCCCCGTGCCCGTGCGGGGCTGGAGCACACAAAATCTCCTAGCCTGGGCCCCCTTGGGCTCTGGTGTGGGAGGGGAGTGTGAGGAGCCTCTTTCTCCTTCTCGGTCGGAGGCCACGGCAGTGAGGTTACCGACTGATTTTTCTGTGGGTCTGTGGCTCCCGGCCCAAAATAGGTTCCCAGCCCTGCTTTACCTCATTCTAGCTGCTCTCCTCTGATCTCATCAGCTCCCAGGCGCTCCACACCACGGTCTCTCTCCCAGGAAACAGAACCTTGCCCAGGCGTTCCCTGCAAAGGGAAGGTGTGCAGGCCGGCTGGGGCTCAGGAGCTGAGTGCAGGGTCTTCAGACTGCGAGCCCCACCGGCCCTGTGGCTTCTGGCTCCCCCCCGTCTGTGCTGCTGCAGGAAAGGAGACCACCAAATCAGCAGTGCTACTTTGGCAAGGCAGGGCCACTGGTAGCAGCCACCTCTGGAGGACAACATCACGGGGCTCGGGCCGGGGCGTGTTCCTTGCACCTCAGGCCAATGGCATTTTGCAAGAAGGGGAACAGGGAAGAAATGGAGGATTCACGTATTTATTAAGGCCCCAGCAGGAGCAGCTGGGCTGAGCACTTTACGGTGTCTACACAGGAGCTCTGAGGGGTCCAGTAGCACCTTAGAGACTAACGAAAATGTCTGAGTAGTATCAGGAACTGTGGTGGAGCACAGCCAGACCCAGGCTGCCTCGGATTCCTTCCCAGCCTTGCCACTGACTTGCTGTGGGACCCTCAGCAAGTCACTTTCTGTCACTCAGCCCCTCCATTTGCTTGGAATGGTGCCTTTATTTGCAGCCTCTCGTTCAGCTGCAGGGGGTCCCTGCGTGGTGTGTGGTGTTCCAGACACGCTGCCGCCTGGGGTAAACAGGAAAGAAAGCTGGAACTCAACCTGTCAGTCGTAAAAAAAACCCAAAGCCTCTGAGTGGGCCTTTTGCGCTGTAGTTGTCATCAGAAGTGGGTTGTGCCCACGGACGCTTGTGAGACCGTCGACTCGTTTTGCTAGTCTCCAAGGTGCTGCAGGAGCACTCGTTTTTTAAGAGTTTTTTAAGTTCCAGGCTACCCCGGTTCCCCTCTGAGACTTTGAAACCTGTTGGCCTGTGAGTGGAGCTGTAGACGTTCCGGTGACGACTCTGCATAGCGTAGCGGCCATGATATGGGCTGGTGCAAGGCACAATGCTTGGGGATTCTTGGGGACTGTGCGGGGGAAGTAAGAAATATTATTACAGCGCCTCTGGCTTTCCAGCTTCAGCCTTGTTCTCCCCAGCTGGAGAGGCAGCGGCACACCCCCGCTCTTGTGGCTCCTCTCTGCTTGCAATAAGCAAAGCCACAGGCTTTGCAAAGGAGCATGACCCCACCCCCACCCTTCCCGCGCTCGGTCTCTGGCCTCAGTCCAGCAGTGTGCTTAACGGCGCCTGGCGCACCATTGGAGTGGAGGAGGGTGACCACATTTGAACTCTCAAACAGGACGACACCTGGTGCCGCTGCAGCGGCCACTGCTCCACTTGCACAGGCGGCCGGGCTCGAGAGCCGGCAAACTCGTCCCCGTGCACGCCAAGCTCAGGGCTCTGGTTGCCGCCTTGCTGCTGCCAGAACTGCCACTGCCCCCGCTGGCTCTCATGGTGCGAGGGGACGCCGCATGCTGGGCTCCTGCTTCCCCGCCCTGAGACGTGCAGTAGTGTGGGCTCCAGCAGCGCCATCAACCAGCTAGCGCCTGGGCTGCTGCGGGGCCGGGAGGAGGGGGGGGCCAGGGAGGCTGCTGGCTGGGGCCCGTCCTGGGGCGTGAAGTTAAAGGCACCAAGGGGGGAAGTGGCCTGGCTAGAAAAGGAACCCAGGAATCCTGCTTCCCAGAATCCCTTCCCTTCCCCTGCCTGCCCCACCCAGCACCAGCTCCCACAGGCCCCCCAGCGCTGAGACGGGACCCCCACATCTCACCCATAGCCCCACCGCCCACCTCCAGGAAAGGAAAGAAGCCAGAAGTTCTAACGCCCGCTTCCCCGCTGTAACCCAGCGCCCCTGCCCTCCCCCAGCGCCAGGCACCCCGAGCCCCCCACACTCTAACCCAGTGCCCCTGCCCTCCCCAAAGCCAGACACCTCCCCAGCCCGCCCGCTCTAACCCAGCGCACGCACCCCTCTCCCAGCGCCTGGCACCCCCAGCCCCCCTGCTCTAACCCAGAGCACCCACCCTTCCCCCGGAGCCAGGCACCCCCAGCCTCCCTGCTCTAACCCACCCCTCCTCTCTCACAGAGCCGGGGACATAAATCTAGCGGGGCGGAGGGTAACACCCTGGGTCTCACTGGAGCTGCCACAGCCACGTGCTTTTCCCTTCAGGCGCTGGGGCGTGCACAGAGCGGCTGTGAACAGTCGGGCGCGCGGCTCCGAACTTTCCATTTGACAGGCACGTGCCGCCGCCCCTCCCCCATCCTCTTTGCAGGGCAAAATCCCGGACATTTGTTGCCATTTTAAAAAGCCGGCCGGACAGAGATTTAACGTGTGAAAACGTGGACATGTCCGGGGCGAACCGGACGTGAGAGAGGATTTAAGCCAATGCCCAGAGTTAAGCATGTGCCTGGGTATCTGGCCGAATAGGGCTGGGCCACTGCTCAAGGCCCTGAGCAGGAGCATGTCTGTTGTGTTGGAGTTACCAGGCGTTTGTCAGTTTCTGCTTTTCTCTGTTAATGTTGGGCCCATTTTGTCTGGGGCTTTAGGAGTAAAAAATTAATACTTATCTGAGTTTAACCCTAGCTCTTGAATTCTCTCCTGCGTTGGCCATCAGGAAGCCAGGCCCCTGGATAGAGGAGCTCTCTCGCAGCAATACACCTTGAGATTGCAAGGTTTTAGCTTTAGTAACACTGACTGTAACAGATCAAGCTGTTAGTCTCTTAGCCCTGCTCTCCACTGGGGAGTTATTTCAAAATAACCCCCCTTATTTTGAAATAACAAGTCGAGGGTCCACACTACCAAGCCCGTTATTTTGAAATCCATGCTCCTGCTCTCCGCAGGGGTTAACGCTTCTTTGGAAATAGTCATGTCGGGAGTTATTCAGATTTCGTTATTTCGAACTAATTTCCTAGTGCAGACGTGCCCTGCGGTGCCACAGGATTCCTCGTTGTGCATGAAGATAGAGATTGGCATGGCTACTCCAGCGAGACTGTACTATTTCCATGTCTCTGATCTGGGTCAATTGACCGGCAAGCTGCTTACCCTTTCTGGCCCTGTGTCCCGCCATCCCTGCTAGCAGGGGAACGGCAGAGCATTGTTATGTGGATTTACCAGAAAAGCCTCGTCTCAAACTTGGCCTTGGGTCGCTTTGAACTGCCGTTGGAAACTTCAGCGCTAATGAGGCGTCGGCTTATCCTGGGTCACCATGTCACCGCTGAACGTCTGAACTTGGCTCTCAGAGTCAACGTGTGGCGAAGGCCGAGAGACGTCCGGTCTCCCCGCCGCTGGCTGAGCGCTGCGGTTCTGTAACCGTGCTGAGGTGGCACAGCACACAGGGCCGTGTACTTTCCCGCCGCCCCTCCTTGGGAGTCAGTAGAGTTGACCCGGGATAAGCGTGACCCCTGCTCGCTGGCTGCATTTGTGCGCTGAGGTCACCCCCGAGGAAGAGCCATGCAAAGCAAAGCTGTGAGCAGCCCTGCCGAGGGGAGGCCCATGCGAATCCGGCAGTGGGGAGAGGTGCCGATGGGTCGGCCTGGGGACTCCAGTCTCTCTGCTGGTCACCCAACAAGTGCACCGGGCTAGCAAGGGGCCTGTCGGCCAGGCTGCCCTCCCTGCCCCCGGGCGAGAGGGGCATTGGGTCCCTGGCCCATTCCACCCAACTCCTGGGCCTCCCTAAAGCGGCGGATGCGGAGGCCCATGGCTGCTCACTGGGATGCACTTGGTGTGACAGGGCCACATTGGGCCGCCGGTCCCAGCGCTTTGCCCCGCACTCGCTGCTGCCCAGGGGGTCTCCTTTCCAGAGCGCCGCCCTGACCGGCCCGGGCTGCGGGGAGCTGGAGGAGAGCGGCTGCGTCGGCAAGAGCAGGCCGGCTGTGGTTTCTCTTTACTCTGATTGCTGTGTGAACCGACCCACCCCAGCCCCCACCCCTGGGAGCGTTTCTAGAGACGGCCAAGCTTTTCACACACCACGGCTGGCTGGGGTTGGGGGCTACCAGCTGCCTTTCCCAGCTCCAGCCCTGCTGTGCCGAAGGAGCAGTGACCGGGCAGCTGATCGGGCGCTGAGATTCCTACCTTCTCGCCCAAGCTCTGCTACTGACTTTCTCCGTCACCTTGGACAAGGCATTTATAGGTGCTGATGTACCTAGCACTTATCTCCAGGCCTCCGTAGAAAGGCCAAGCCTGTTTTAAAGTCAGTAACGTTTCTATGTATTTATGCACCTGCCCAAGCAGGAGCAGTCTCCGCTCGTGCCTCAGTTTCCCCAGTAAGCGAGACGACATTAACCTCCCTGCCTGGGGCTTCACTCTGAATGCGCGTCCAGTGCCAGGAGTGCTTTGGGCAGGGGCGGTGTGGAGCCAACTGATCTCCCCTCGCTGCTCTGGGTTGCGTATCAAATCCGGGACGGACTCCGCAGCAGCTGCTCCGGCCAAGGCCTGGCGAGGTGCTGGGCCCGGAGCAGGCTGCACCCAAGCGAGAGCTCTGCTGGCACCCCACGGGTCCCCCCTCTCCTTCCTCGCAGGCCTATGAGAGCTCCTCCGAGGTGGAGCAGTTCGTGACCCGCTTCCTCCTGCGGGAAACCAGAAGCCAACTGCAGGGCCTGCAGGCCTCGCTGGAGTGCGCCGCGGACACGCTCGACCAGCAGGCCGGGCGGGAGAGGTAACGCCGAGGCGGCTGGCGAGGGGCTGGGGGAGGCACTACCAGGGGCTGGGGGTGACTCGCCGAGGACCCGGGGGGCCTGTCGCTGCCTCGGGAATGCATGGCAGAGGGCGTGGCCCAGTGCGAGCTGTGCCTTGGGGGCCCACCCCTCTGGGCTTGTGCCCCATGGGGTGTTGGCTAATGGCCTCCCGAGAGCCCGCCCTGCCGCAGGGTGAGTGCTCCACAGCCCGGCCCCCAGGCACTGTGTTAACCCAGCTGGGCCCCCGCCAGCGACGGCACCGGGACTCGCACTCCCACGGGACGCTCGCCGGCGTCGTTCCTGCGCCCTGTGACCTGCTCTGCCCCTCCGGTACCCGCAAACAGGCCCAGGGCAGGAGCTGGAGACACGGGCAAGGCGGGCTCCATGCTCTCACTGGGCTCGCTGGGCTGGAGCCATGTGCTTCTCGTGTGCCTCAGGCTGTGTCTGTACCGCACGCCCCTGGGGGTGGCATCAGGGTACGCGCAGGCCAGGCTGAGTCCACACAGCTGCACGTGGCCAGCCAAGGCCCTGGCTGGGGAGGCAGGGGGGAGCTGCTTTCCCCATTGCCTCTTCCCTGGGGCCGGAGCCTCTCCCCGCCCCAGGGAGCCGCCCGGAGCCTCTCCCCGCCCCTGAGGGTTGTACAGAGCACTGCCAGGCTGCCTTCTGCAGCTGCTTCAGTCCAAGGGTCCCCAGCACGGGCGCTGCCCAGCCCATGCCCTCTGGGCCAGCCAGTCCCTGGTAGGGGGTGCCCAGCCTGCTGGCTCTCTTGGCTGCCGTGATGTTTGTTTGAGCGCGAGTGGGGCTGGGGGGCCGGCGCCCTGGGGGTTGCATGCTCAGCGCTGCTCCAGATCCAGTCGCAGATGCTCCCTGTGCCTCGGCTGAGCAGCAGCGGCTGGTTTCCTGTCACCTGCCAGCATTGTGTACAGAGCCAGTGGGTGCGGAGTGTGCCAGCCCGCCATGCCCGAGAGTCAGGCAGCGCCCGTGCCGACGGGCAGGGCCTGGGCTCTTTGGTTTCACCCTTCTGGCCTCCAGGCCTCCAGCATATCTCTCTGGGGGGAAGGAGGATCATCTTGCTGGCTCCCTGCCTCCTCCCTCCACTCTGTTGGGGAAGCCGGGCCGGCAGCCCCAGGGCAGGTGCAGCCAGGGGCTGGGCCGAGTGCACCCTTGTTGTGTTTAGGAAAGGCCTGAAGAAACCCGCCGCCTGCCCCGGCCCCCGGTCTGCACGGAGACGCGGTCGCAGAGCTCGGAAGCCCATCTGCTTGACTCCAACAGACCCCTTTTCCGGGATGCTCACGACAGGTACGGCCACTGGCAGCCCGTCTCTCGGGGCTGCTTTCCATGAACCAACGTTGCTGCTTTGAGTTACAGCCTGAGGCTACATCTATACCGAGGCTTTTTTTCTGGCAGAAGATATGCAAATGAAGCACTAGTTTGCATAGCTTGTGCTCTCATTTGCATATCCTCTTCAGATCCTTTTTGCTGAAGAGGTTTGCCGTTAAAAAGCCCTGTGTAGACGGGGCCATCTGTCAGAAAAAAACCCTTTTGCGCAAGAGCCCTTATTCCTCAAAAAAAGAGGTTTACAGGCTCTTGCGCAAAAGGGGTGCTCAGCTGAACCCGCAGTAGCCTCGGTGGGGCCAGGATCAGACCCCGCCTGCCGTAGGGGGGTCCGTGGCGCCTGCCTTCTGAGGCCCGTGCATGCCGCTCGCTCAGCCTGTGTCCCACTGCCTGGGGCACAAAGCTGCAAAGAGCCGGGCCGGCCAGCCCTGGGGGTGCAGCGACCGGCCCGGGTGGGCCTGGCTAACAACGGCGTCTCTCTAGGCGTTTGCGTGACAGCCGGCAGCCAGTGGGCAGCTCCGATAAACAGGCTCCAGCAGCTCCTGGACACGCTGGAGCGCCAGGTGAGCGGGCGGGGGCCAGACCTGTTCCACCCACGGCAACGCAGCTCAGGCCCTCCCCAAGTGGGGGTCTGGACCCTACAGGCATCACCACTCCTCTGCCCCTGCTGGGCTTGGCTGACTCGCCTCAGGCCTGACCTGCAGCCCTCCTGGCTCTTCTGGTTCTGGGCCCCCTCAGCCCTGCTAATGGAGCCTGCTCCTGAGTGAGCGCCCCGGGGCTGGGAGCCCCAGACACAGCACCAGTGTCGTCCCCTCCCCCTTGCTATTCCTGTCCCCAGCCTCTCTGGAGCAGAGTCCCACGTCGGTTCGGCCAGTGGGCTAATGGCCAGCGGGGACTCTTGTGAAGGCCTCTGACTGGTCATCCAGCTGCCCCCTGCAGCTCACGTCCTCTGCCCTCTCCAGACGCTGCCTCTCCTGCCCCTCTGCCCCGCTGGCTCTTGCCAGGTGAGGTTGGACTGCCCTCTTTGGGCCTGCTGCCCTAGCCGCCTGGCTCCAAGGCCAGCCCCATCACCAAATTCGCGTGTTAGCGATGGTTTTGCTTTTCTCCGAATGCAGAGCCCGCGGCTAGAGCCGCTGCGAGACGACGCTGTTTGCAAAGGGAGAACCATGGTAAGTTCTAGTCCTGCTGCTCTCCATGGATTGCTAGGGTGGAGACACAGAGCTCCTCTGTCTCACACCCCCACGCGTGGGCGCCCCGGGCGCACACCCGCATGCACACGCTGCGAGGCCCCTGGCTTTGCTCTGAGGCTGGATTTATTGGCCCAGGGTCTCACCCCCCAGATGGGCCGGAAGTTTCCCTTTGCTTCCTCGGAGGAGAGCGTGTTTCCGCCCAGGGGCTGCAGGTGGAGAAAGGGCCTGACTGGAATGAGTCCAGAGGAAGCCCGTGGCTCACAGGGAGCATGCCACTCCGCACGAGAGTCCCCTGACACGCCGGGACACGGCTGCGCAGGAGCACACCAGTGTGACCCCAGTGAGAAGGGTGCCGGCGGAGAACAGTCCACGCTGATCCCCCTGGACAGCAGCCACGTGCTGCCTTGCGCCAGGGAGCCCCCTTGCTGACCGGCAGGGACGTGAGCAGGTGGCCGCAGAGAGCTCTAATTCCGCAGAGCCACGCAGAGACCCGCGCCCTGCGGCTCCCCGCAGGCAGAGCAGGGCAGGCGTGATGCTGCCGGGCTCCCGCGAGGGCCTGGCGCGGTTCTGCAGCTGCAGCCTTGCCAGGAGTTCATCACTGGCTGGGGAACAGGAGACGGGGCCTCCCGGCCGAGCTCCGGGCCCCTCGTGTTCCTCTCCCCACCTGAGAGGCCCTGAGCCGGGGGATGGGCAGAGCAAAGCGGGAGGAGGGGATGGCGAGTCTGGGTACAGCGGGCAGCCCCAGCGAGCTCCTGACCATCCCCAGCAGCTTTGCCTCTAGCCAGGCCGTCAGGCTTGCCGGCGTCCTGACCCTGCTCTCTCTCCCTGCAGCACATCCTGGTGGCCCAGAGACAGCTGTGCGTGGTGGAGAGCGGCCTCGAGGGATTCCAGCAGGCGCTCCAGGCCTACACGGAGCTCACCGCCAGACGGAGCCGCTGCTTGCAGTGAGTGGAGGGGACGCTGGGCTGGGACACGGGGAGTCTAGCTCTGCGGGGACGCCATGCAGACGTGAACTGACCTGCCTGCCACCCTGCTGAGACGCAGGGGACCGCTGCCACGCGAGGTACCCGTGTCCGGTGGCTGCGCGGCGGGGTACTCCTGCTATCGGGCAGCAGGGATGCTGAGCAGCGTGGCCCAGCCTCTCCCCACCAGTCAGCGGCAGAGCAGGAAAGGCCCAGGCCCCCCCTCCTGGTGTTGCCATTCCCTGTTCCCCGCAGAGACGAAACGGGGTGACTCTTCCCTGTGGCCAGGCCGGGCAGGAGGCGCCCGCGCAGCGACTCCCACGGGCACGAGAGCCGGACCTGCACCAGCTTTCAGGCACCTACGGATGCCAGTGAGCACCGGGGGTTTAACCGAACCGCCCAAGGGGGGCAGGCACTGCACACCATTGAAGTCAATAGCAGTCAGGCAGCTCCGGTACCTGGCAGACCTGGGCCTAAGCACAGAACTGCTGACGCGCCCGTGAAATTGCCAAGTAGGCCCCTCGGTGACGGACAGTCTGGCCCTGGGCGCCAGAGCCAGCAGGACCGTCCGTGGCCGTGGCAAGGGGGAGCTCGGTGCCGGCCAGAGGGTCTCAGCCTTTCCAAACTGCTCTGCCCTGGCTGATGCCTTCAAGCAGTGACCCTGGGGTGCTCCATGTCGGGAGTGAGGCGCTGCCGAGCCTCTGGCAGTGCCTTGCTCACCCCAGCAGAGGCCATTGCGTCTCCTTCTCAGAATTCAGTCCCTTTGGGTCACTGGGGTGAGGGCCGTGCCTCTGGGGACAGGCGCCTTCAGGCTCAGGGCTCCCAGCCAGGCCCGACCGTCCCTGTAAGCCCCCGGGGGATGCGGACACAGCACTCAGGGGGATTGATGTTCCCCACCTGATCCCTCCTCCCTTTAGCTCTCTTCTCGGGCTTTGCAACTGGAACCCGCTTACAGTCCCCAAAAGCACAGGCCTCCTGGGCTGGTTAGTAGCAGGCAGGGATGTTCACAGGTAACGGGAGATGCTTACCTGCTCCAGCCCCACCAGAGCCCCAGGCAGGGCTGCCAGCTTCCAGCCCACATGGGCAGCCCCACGCGGCTCGGCTCCCGGAAGCGGCAGCGGCTCTGCCGGCCCCCTTGGGGCTGCTGCTTTTTTGACTCTGCCCGCCAGCTCCCAGGTGTCCATGTCTAGTCCCAAAGGGGGGGTTGCAGTTTTAGCTGAAAGATGATCTGGACAAATTGGAGAAATGGTCTGAGGTAAACAAGATGAAGTTCAATAAGGACACATGCAAAGTGCTCCACTTAGGAAGGAACAATCAGCCTCACACATACAGAACGGGCAGCGACTGTCTAGGAAGGAGACTTCAGAAAGGGATCCAGGGGTTATAGAGGACCACAAGCTAAATATGAGTCAATAGCGTGTCGCTGTTGCAAAAAAAGCAAACATGATTCTGGGCTGCATTAACAGGTGTGTTGTGAGCAAGACACGAGAAGTCATTCTTCCGCTCTGCTCTGCGCTGATCAGGCCTCAGTTGGAGTATTGTGTCCAGTTCTGGGCACCGCATTTCAAGAAAGATGTGGAGAAATTGGAGAAGGGCAACAGAGAAGCGCAACAAGAATGATGAAAGGTCTAGAGAACATGACCTATGAAGGAAGGCTGAAAGAATTGGGCTTGTTTAGTTTGGAAAAGAGAAGACTGAGAGGGGACATGAGAGCAGTTTTCAAGTATCTAAAAGGGTGTTACAAGGAAGAGGGAGAAAAATTGTTCTTTCTGGCCTCTGAGGATAGGACAGGAAGCAATGGGCTTAAACTGCAGCAAGGGAGGTATAGGTTGGACATTAGGAAAAACTTCCCACCTGTCAGGGTGGTTAAACACTGGAATAAATTGCCCAGGGCGGTTGTGGAATCCCCATCTCTGGAGATATTTAAAGAGCAGGTTAGATAAATGTCTGTCCGGGATGGTCTAGACAGTACTGGGTCCTGCTGTGAGGGCAGGGGCCTGGACTCGATGACCTCTTGAGATCCCTTCCAGTTCTAGTGTTCTGTGAGTCTATGGGGGAGGGGGGAGCTGGACACTTGGAACCACCTGGAAATGGAAAATGTTCGTTTTCTGCCACCTTCACCGTCGTACGGATTTTGGATTTAAAGAAAACCAAACGGACTTTTAAATCTAAACAAAAGGGAAATCTTTGTTTTGGCTTTTCCTGGGGCGGGGGAGAGGGGGTGCTGTAATTATTCCCCAAGAGAGAGGTTCTCTGCAGGAAGCTGACATGGGAAGCATGTCGAGTTTCTCTCTGCTGCCTTTCATGGGCTAGGAATCTGCAAGGGCCGTCCACAGGCCAGTGAGAGTAACTCTGAGAAGGCGGCAGCTGTGATGTGCTTCTGTGGGCCTGGGAGCTAATTGCATGGCTGTGGAGTCTGACTGCACTAATAGTTTCCTTTGCACTCCCGGGGTGCGAGTGCAGGGACTGGGGGTCTGCTCCTCGTGAGTCAGAGGTAATTGCATTCCCACTGAATGGGGAATTCTTCTTCTAGGCATTTCACAGTCTGTCCGTGCTCTGCCCCCAGCCCTGCATAGTGTGAACATGCCAGGCACTTGCCTCTCTGATTTACGTGGCCCTTGCAGTGGAAACCAGTGTGTGTTAGAGGTGTGGACATCCGGGGATGAGCAAACAGTAGGTCCTAGGGTCTCATCCTGGCTCTGCTGCTCTCTTAGGCTAGGTCTACACTGCTGCTTTTCTCTGGAAAAAGCTATGCAAAATGCGCTCCACATTTTGCATAGCTTTTTCTGATTCTTTTGTCGGTAGAGGCTTTTCCAACATTTGGCCCATCTAGACTGGGCCAAATGTTGGAAAAAAACCCTCTTTCGGAAACCCCCTTGTTCCTTGTGGAACAGGGATACAGGGGCTTCTGAAAGAGCACGTTTGCTCTTCCGCAAAAAAAGCAGAAGAGCAAATGCATTCCCTGGACGCGGAACAGTTTTTCCGGGACACCTCCGGTACACCTAAAAAACCTGTGTAGTCTAGACGTAGCCTTTCTTCCCTGGAAAGTGGGCCCAATAACCTGGTGAGGCTGGAATAAACTATGTCTCTGGTCCGTGTTTTGAACACAGAAGGTGCTGTGTCATGCAGGGTTTTACTAACCTTTTGCTCCAGCGCCACGCAAAATGCTTTTGAAATAAAATCTTTGGGAAGAGCTGCAATGCCCCTTGTTGGCATTTTCAAAATGGAAAATTCCCTGTTGCTTTCAACTGCTACGCTAATTACAGTCAAAACAAGCAACCACCATTGCTGAAGGTCAACACTGAAACAAAACACGTTGAAATCCTTGACGTGAAACAGTTCCCTGAAATCCAGCTCTCGGCTTTTTCTGATTTTCAATTTGTGACAATATTCAAGATTTTGACTTTCTCCCACTCTCCTGAAAGTGCCTCGGAGGGAGAGGGGGAGGAAGAGGAGGATTCAGCTCCTGCCCTGCTCTGGCTGCCCCGTGCATCGGGCTGGCACAGCGGGGAAGGCCTGAAAGGCGCTGCTGCTTTGCACAGCCAAGTGCACCCACTGCTGCAGCGGCAGGGGCTAGGAGGGGGGGCAAGGCTCCACAGTCCATGCCGAGGGCCTGTCATGGGGCTGCAGCAACGCTGGGCGTGCTGACATGCTCAGAACACGATTTTTCCGTATAAGACGAAAACCCGTCGGTGAGTCGCTGCACATAAATCCCCAAGGCCCCATTCATCCCAGCAGCCGGAGTACTGAGACCGTTCGTTATTCTCTCTGCAGCGTGTCTGCCCACCAGCTGACGAGCAAGGCCCGCTTCATCCTCTATGAGTTCTGGCAGGACACGGCTTCCTGGCAAAGGTCTGAGGCTGATTGCAATTGTTACTGCGGGGGCTGGGGCGGAGGAAGGCCATGTCCAAGTGCAAGGCACCAGGCAGGATTTCTGTTCAGGATGCTTGCCCGTTCCCCTCTGCCGGCTACTGCCTCCCTGGTTTTACACCCATCTGCACAGGGCAGCAGGAGCGAGGGTTGCCAACTTCCTAGTCTCAGAAACATAAACACCCTCGCCCCTGCCCCTCCTCTGAGCCCCTGCCACTGCCCCGCCCCACTCACAGCATCCCTCCTCCCGCTGTGGCTCACTCTCCCCCACCCGCTGCTCTCACTCATTTTCCCCAGGCTGGGGCAGGGGGCTGGGGTGCAGAAGATGGGCGGGGTGGTGTGGGGCCAGAATGAGGGGTCAGGGTTCCCTCTAGCATTTTCCATCCTTGGGAGGGTTGAATTATGCGCGACACCAGGAGGCCGTGTGGCCGTGCACCATCGTACAAACCAAAACCGAGCTCGCAATAGAGAATTCCAACAGCTCACAGGCACGGAAGGTGCAAACGTATCACAATGGGCGCTAGTGAACAAGCAACACTGCCTGAGATGTTTATTTAGTATCAAGGAAAAAGAAAACGAGCACGGCCCTTGGACTGCATGTATTTCATCCTCCTTTCCAACAGCTCAGGCTGCTAGCCACGCCAAAGTGGAGCAGATGGAAACTAGCCCTATAACTAAATCAAAGGCATGGCCGTAAACAATACGCCCCAGAGCCCCCGCTTAACAGCCTACTCCCAGCCTCAGCCAGCAGCGGGAAGATGTACTTGGACTAAGCTCCCTCTGTGCGTTAACGAGACAAGGGGCTTTCCACAGCACCACCCCATCTCCAGTGTAGCCACATGCCCCCCTTGGCCCAGCGTGCCATCATCCCCCTCCTGACATTTTGGCACTCCCGCCCCAGCCCAGGAGAGTCTTGTGTCTCCCTCCCTGGACCAGCGACTGCAGCCCATGTGGGAGTGAGTCAGGACACCCCAAACAAACCCCTCCTCCACCTCACCACCCACACACCAGGACCCCCCCCTTCCCCTCTCCCCCCATGCAATGTGCTCTAGCCGGCCCCAGGGAAATAGGGAGTGGGTGCTGGCCTTGGTGAGGTGGGGGTGGGGAATTCCTTTGTGGTGTGTCCTGCCTCTCAGCTGGGTGTCAGGGCAGGACACACCACAAAGGAATTCCCCACCCCCACCTCACCAAGGCCAGCACCCACTCCCTATTTCCCGCACCTACCCCATGCCGTCTGCCCCCTGCCCCCAGCCCAGGAGACTGAAGGAGGGTGCTGGCTTTCTCACAGGAAGCTGCAGCCAAACCCAGCTGCTGTAATTAGATTAGTGCTCTCCTCTCCCGGCTGCCCAGCCAGGAAACAGGACCCCCAAACTCTCCCCTCCCCCAGCCACGTACTCCCTCTCCCATATGTCCCCTCCCTACTGCCTGGGAGAGGCGCGCCTCGGTCTCCAGCAGGGAAGCTGTTGCAGCTGACAGAGAAGGGCCCCTCCCCCAGCCAGGCAGCTCCGTGCACGGTGGCCCTGTGCCCCTGGGTGGGGCTCATTAAGCAGCCGCGTGGCCGCGCTGTCGCACAGCTTACAGGGACCCCTGGTTCAGGATGTGGGGCACAGTCCCACTGGCTTGGCCATTGTCCTAACTCTCCACGTTGCTTTGCAGTCACCTGCAGTCCGGCACCAGCAAGACGTTCCAGGGGGCCCTCGTCAACTTGCTGGAGGCCCCTGAGATTGTGACCACCATGATCTTGCCAGGTGGGGTCTTCTCCAGCCCAAATGTATTGAGATGAGCAGCTAGCAGGGCCTGCAAACCATGGCCTCCCTCCGGCTGCCCTTGCCTTGGGAGAACGCCCACGCGCATCCTGCAGAATGTCCAGTCACCCCCACGCATGCAGCCAGCTCTGGGGCAGCGCGCAGTAGCTGGTTAACAGCACAGCGCAACACTGCCCAGCCGTTAACACAGCAAGCGAGGGGGCAATTTAGAGAGACAGAGGGGAGCGGTTCACATTTGAATTTGGCCAAACACGGAGGCCACCACCTCGGCTCGGGCACCATTGATTCAGTAAGGCACAAAGGGAGCAGGGTTGATGAGTGTAAAGAGCCGTGAATGTGTAAAGAGCTGCCGCAGGCTGCGGCTGTGCTTCGCCTTTACCTCCCAGGCAGGCTGGTGCGTTGTGGGGTGTGTTCCCTGGACCCATTGCCACGCCTGGCTCAGCTTAGCTCTTGGCTTACACTGCAGCCTCCTTTTGTTGCCGCCTGAGCTCCCGGTCCTGCCCCGGCCCTCTGGGCTGAGGCCTGGCGCTCGTGGGCAGCGCGTGGCCATTTGGGGCCAGGCTCCCGTTTTCCTGTCCCTGGGTCTGCGTGAGGGGCGCGAGGCCGAGGGGCAAGGACTTAGCAGGGAGCCTGGCCTGTGGGGGCCATGTGTGCCCGGACAGCAGTGGCCCTGAGGGAGAGGGTCCGCCAGCCTTCGCAGTGGCCAGTACCAGCCCAGTCCACCCTGCGCCTCACCCGAACCTGAGCTCCGGGTCTGGCTAATCTGGATTATTTCCCCACCCAGTTGGCATGTCCCTCCCCAGCCCCAGCCGTGTGCCTGTGAGAGGACCGGGGCTCGGTGGGGGACACCGGGGCTCTGTGTGGCCCCCAGCCTGTGGGAAGGCCCAGGGGGAGCAGTGACGAGGAGCTGTCCCAGCTTGCGGCTGGCTCTCGCGAACGGCCAGCAGGCCACCCAGGGGAGCGGAGGGCAGCAGGTGCCTGTCCTGGGGGCCCCGTGCCTGCCCTGCGGGGCCTTTTGCACGTCTCCTGCTCTTGGCAGGAGGGCCGGCGCTGAGCTCAGGGGCCCTGCGGGCGCGGCCGGGCGAGCTGAACCGGGCAGGGCGGAGCTGGCGCTGGGCTCCGGCACGGGGCTTCGGGGATTTCTGCCTTGGGCAGGGGGGGAGGGGAAAGACGCCGGGGTGGAAACGCTGCTGGGCTTGACCCGCCCGTGTCGGCGAAACTCCCGCCTCCCCCCCAGCTGCCTGCCCCGCGCTGCGCCCCTGGGGCTCCCAGCTCCTCGTGCCCCGACCCCGGCAGCCCCGGACCTTCTGCCCAAGGGGAGCCGAGGCCCAGACAGGGTCGAGCGCTTCCCCGGGCCGTGGGGCTCGGGTGGAACCCAGCTCTGCCCGTCTGTCCCGAGCCGCAGCCACGTGCCCCCCCCGCTCGGCTCACGCGCCTCCCTCTTCGCTTCCCAGCCTCCTGGTGGGTCAGGAACAACTGACGCGCTGCTGCCCTCGCCGACGGACAAGAGACCCTCCCGCCTGGCCCCGGCTCTGCCCCCCCCCGTGTCAGCGGTCTGCCCCGCCTGGCGCCTGCACCGCCCCGGCCAGCTCCGCCCGTCCTCCCTCCCCCCGCGCAATGCGACTGCCCCCACGGTGCCGCCAGCCAATCAGCCTGCCCCGCCCCGCCCCGGGGCGTACCATTTTTGAAGAACGATGGGGGGGGGCAAGACCACGCCCGTAAGAGGCAACTGAGAGCCTTGATGTTGGGCTGGCCTGGCGTCCAGGGTCGTGTGGTGACGTGCAGGGGGCAGGACGGGGGGGCTCCCCTGTGGGGCTGGACGTGCTGCAGCGACGGCGAGGCGGGGCCTGAGCTGCATGGGGGTGGGGCTGGGGGGGCCGTGCGTTCTCAGCTGGTGGTGAATTCATGGCCTGGGCTGCGCCCAGTCGCCGCGCTGTGGGCCCGCTGGGGGGCAGTGTGGGGCAAGGCGCTGAGAGGGACGGGGGCCCCGCATGGACCCCTCCGAGCTGTGGCCGGCTGTGGGGCTGGCGGCCATTACCCTACCGCCGACCCCGCCTTAACGCTGCAGCCTTGGGCGTCTCCCGGCTTGTTCACAGCTGGCCGAGCAGCAGCTACGTGTCATTTCCCTGCCATGCTCCACCGTTACCCAGCCGTACCCCACCGAGCAATCAGTAACTACGGCCGCTCCGTGCAGCCAAACGAGGACGTGGTCCTGTTTGTGCCTTGCGGCCTCCCTCCCGCCCGCCCTGGCTGCTGGGCCATGTCTCCGCCCGCCCTGGCAGACACAGCACCGTGGGGAAAACACCGCTGGGTGTCCACAGTCAGCCGCCAGCGCAGTAGCCTGACCAGACTTGCAGCACCTCACAGCATGGTGCGTTCTGGGCACTAGCCCACAGTGCACCTCTCCCTCATCGGCCGCTGAGGTTTGTGGGAAGGTCGGGAGGACGGGACATGGGGCATCCTGGTCCTGTCCCAGTGCCCCGTGGTCCCTCGCTTCACATCTCAGCAACCCCTGCGCTTCCGGCCACATTTGGCGCCATCGGCCAACAGCGTCTGTGCTGCGCGCTCGGCGCCTCATCTGCCGGAACAGACCCCAGCGCTTGGAGACGGTGCGGATGGGGCTTAGCGTTGCGCTCAGGGCTGCTCTGTCGCCTTGCGTTCTACAGGCCCAAGGGATGGGCTGCCAGGGCCCTGCCTGGCCTCGCTGAGTCTGAGCTGCCCTGGCGCCAGTCATTGCCGTTCTGTAGTGCGCAGCCAGGTTTCCAACACAAAGGACACGCAGTGTTATTTCAAAAAGCGCGGCCGCAGCCCTGAGCCGGACTAGCAGCCTTCTCGGCGGCTGCACCTGGCTGCTTGGTGAGAACTGTCAAATCCCAGCCTCTCCCTGTAACAGTCGGACTGGCCCTGTAGCTGTGTACACCGGTTATCTTGTCTGTTAATAAAGAGTTCCACACGGACGCCTGGTGCTGGTGATTTCCTGGGTGGGGGTCCACCTGAGGCTGTCTCTTCGGAGTAAGTTTTCAACGTTCCTTGTTTGAACAACAGCCACAAAAGGAGTGTCCTCGAAGGAACCTTTTCCATGTGCTCTGCAGGCCTTCCCAAGTGGTCCAGGGGCCCTTGGCGGCACGTGCTAAGGAACATGTTGTGGCCGGGATGGATGTGGAGGATTTGGGGTGTGCGGCTAGGACACTGGGTGGGAACTAACAGAGCATGGTGGGCTGGGTAGGACAGTGCTGGGCATTGGGGGAAGGCTTTCAAATCACAAGATTGTGTAATCATAATAGAATTGCTTTGCTTTTTGTTTGCCTTCTGCTTTTGGGGCCTGGAGGGTGCCCTGGGTCACATCTGCAAGGTCTCGCTGCAGCCACGAGGGCTGGCAACACATTTTGGCTTTAAGCAGGAAGGCTAGACTCATCCCAGAGCCACGCGCCTCCAAGCTGGCACTGTAAGGAAACCTATCATCTGTATGAGACTCAGGACAAAATCGTGAGTGTTGGCAACACTTGGCCCGAGGCAGCCCCTGAGCCCTTGCCCTCCTGGCCAAAGAAACTGAGACCAGGGATCACCAAACTGGGTGGGGGGGTGGTTAAATCCCGAGAGTGGCCGTAGGTGACACATTTTCTCCTCCTGGGGAACAATATTCCAGCCATGTCCTACAGCCAGTTTGCCAAGCACTGCTCAGTCTAGCTAGGCCAGGGTCTTCTAGCATCCCTCCCACCCCACCTCCGCCTCACTGCGACGCCTCACACAGCCGTTCTCCAGCCAGGGCGTAACACCCAGCAGGGCTATGACCGAACAGCTCTTGAGAAAACACCACCTGCAGCAAACAGAGCATCTCCTGGCCCACGGCACCCGGGGCGAGGCTGCCATCCAGGCCACTGCTCTGGGACCATCGTCAGCACCGAAAGGCAGAAATCCGGGCAGCACCGTGACCCTGCCGTCCTCGCATACTGACGCTCACCGGCCAGAGCAGCAGCTCTTAGTGCCCAACCCTGGCAGGAAATGTAATTCACATTCCCCCTTGGTGAGCATGCGCCTTCAGGCCAAAGACCTGCTCCTCCCCCGGAGCTGCAGTGGCTGGTCCCGGACCGGCCGCGTGGGAGGGCTGGTTCAGGGTGGCGCTAAGGTTGCTGTCAGACTATGAGCCGAGGCATCGTGTTCGGTTTCCAGCGAGCTCTGAGCCGTGCATGGCGAAAGGCGCGTGGCGGGTGTGGCTCTGGGCTGACATGGCCCCCGGTGCCAGTGACAAAGGTTCACATCCCGGGGTGGTGGGTAACGTAGGCAAGGAAAGGCACAGCCTTCCCAAAACTGCCTGCACGCCCGGCCGCCCATGGCTGGGGCCCTGACCTTCCAGGTGGGCGGGGCTTGGCTCCAGGGGCAGGCCTCAGGCAGAAGGGGCGGGGCTGGGGCTTGCTGACATCCAGTGCCCTTAGGAATGCCCCACAAGCACCTTTAGCGGAGAAAGACACCCCAGTGGCAGCTGGGCTAGGTCTGCACGGGGCGTTGGCTGCATGAGGCCTGGGGCTGTTATGACACGTGAGACCGAGGCCACAGGCCCAGGGTGCCAGCTCCGTCCCTCAAGAAAAGCCAAGCGCCGCACAGCTGGTCGGCTGCCCAAGGGGATGGGCTGGCGGGAGAAAGTTCAATTCAAGCTGCAGCATTGAGCATCCCAGCAGAAACGGGAATTTTTTTAATTGTGCGGATTAAGCCCTGTCAGGGCATAGGCACCCGCCCCCTTCAAACCCAGGGCTGTTCCCAGCCTGTGGGTCTGGTACTAGCTTGGGGAAGGGGGGGTGGGGCGCATTCCAGACTGTACTGGCTGGCAGGCCAGGCGTCCCATGACTAACAAGCATATTCCTCCCACTGACTCACAAGCACAGTGTCTCCCGCCAGGGCTTATTCCTGGTTGTGCAACTCATTAACCACCGTGTTTGTAATGAGCCCCGCTTGGCCCCAGCCCTTGGGCGCCAATATTGGCTATTGATGCCCAGCTACGGGCAGATAGAAGAATCAAGGGCTCTGTTAAAGCCAGTTGTGTGCCTTGGTTGGTCACATGGTTCAACCGCGCCAGCATCTGCAGGCCATGGAGTTGGCTAAGACGCCAGGAAAATCCAACAGCTTAGTCCTACTGACCCAGAGCAGCCCGGGCGGGCTGGAGGGCGGGTCTGTCTAGAACAGCGTTTCCTAAAGTGTGTGCCGCGAGGCAGTCGGAGGTGTGCTGCAGAGAGAACAGAATTCAAAAATGGCTTCCCTTAAAGGGACAAGCCTCCTTGTGTGTGTGTGTGTGTGTGTGTGTGTGTGGGTTTCTTTGTCAACAACTTTCCCCTGGGGAATGGCCACCCTTAAAGGGGCAAGCCTCTTTTTTTTCAGAACAAAAAAAAATCCTTGGTGTTCCCCATTAAAAAAAATTGTTTGGTGTTCCTCAATCTTAAAAAGTTTAAGAAACTGGTCTAGAAGGCCCCAGCATCTGCCTGCCTGTAAGGGTAGGGCTTAATCATGGATATTTTACTAAAGGTCATGGACAGGGCAAGGGCAATAAACAAAAATTCAGTCCTTGACTTCAGCTGTATGCATTGACTAACCTTGGGTGTTCTGTTCAGAAGGGCTCTAGGGTGCTCTGGGCAGAGGGGGGCCTGGGGGTGCTGCTTGTGCCGGGAGGGGGTGGCACATGGCCTGGTGGTGTCGCTGGTGCTCTGGGAGGGAGGGGGGAAGCGCGGCCCAAGCCTGCTGCTGGAGCTCTGGGGGTAGGGTGGAGCACAGACACCCTAGACTGCCTCAGCAGCAGATAGGTCAGCTAGCTGGGGGGGCTGTCCGAGCTGCTCAGGTGGCCCTGGGGTCAGCCATCCTAGCAGCTACAGGAGTCACAGAGGTCCTGGAAGGTCACAGATCTGTGTCTCTCAGCCTCAGCCGTGACCAATGTTCCAGGGGAACTTTGCGTGTGAGAGAGAGAGAGAGAGAGAGAGTGTGTGTGTGTGTGTGTGTGTGTGTGTGTCATCACTGCAGCAAACCCGTCTGCCTCACAAGGAGCAGCTGTCGGTTCTGACTCTGCGACGGAGCACTCCACTTTGTCAGGTCCCTTCGACCCATCCTGCCGGGGTAAGCAAGGCTCAGGGCCTGTCGCCACTGACTGGCCACAGAGCCGGGCCCTGTCCGCAGGTACACGACAGCCCCTTTCCACGGCTTGTGGTGCTGGGCCCTCCTAGTTTAAGCCCCCTGCACAGCCCCGGAGCTGTGGACATGCGAGTCAGGCCTGTGTGACACTACTGAAGGGAATGAGGCCAGCCAGCGGATGGTGTAGATGGAGGCTGCTCCAGTTGATGCTGATAGCACTGCAGCACCGGCCCTGCCTAGCTGCGCTCCTGGAATGTTCCCTCTTGCTGTGGCCATGGCAGTGACAGCCCGAATGGACGTGGCTACCGGACACAGGCCACGGCTGGCCAGGCTGTGTGGGCTAGGCTGGATTTGGGTTGGCTGCAGCTGATCTACCCCGGTGCTCCTGCCAGGCCCTAGGGTTGCCAGATGGTTTCAACAAAAATACGGGACACACTTGACATGACGTCAGAATCGACATCCCATCTGATTTCGAACCCAGCGGCCAGTTCTGTTCTCTCACTCTGTTCCCGACCAGCGCGCTCCAATACTGACTGTGCGTTCAACCCTACCAGGCCCCGCTGTGGGCGTGGGCAGTATTCACAGGCTGAGCCCGCAGCCTGAAATCCCGCCCTGCCAACGTACAGCTCCTGGGGGCTCGTGGGACAGGGGGACTTAGCACATACACTGCAGCAAACTCCCCTGGTTACCACTCACATGCCACCCCCTGCTGGAAAGGCCCTGGTCCTATTGTGTGAGCTAAATGCGGCCTGCAAGGACATGAG
This sequence comes from Rafetus swinhoei, assembly GCA_019425775.1. Classification (NCBI taxonomy): domain Eukaryota; kingdom Metazoa; phylum Chordata; order Testudines; family Trionychidae; genus Rafetus; species Rafetus swinhoei. Next base: position 33,787,277 of record CM033426.1, read on the forward strand.
CCCTAGAGCAACCCGGGGTACATGTATCGGGGGGGAGGGGTACACAGCTCTTCAAAGCTCTTCAAGGGGTAGCTCAATGTCCAACAGGCTCCAGGCAAGGCTCTGGTACAGTCAGTGCAAACGGACGTTTCCTGCAGCCAATGACTCGGTTGTGAGGCCCTGCCCAGTGCACACGGATATGTGAGTCCAATGTTCCCGTCCAGCTGGTTTATTTTGTAATTGCAGGGTAACAATGGAGCAGTCAGCCATGTGGCAGGGCCAGTGGGGCTGGGCCACGTTTGTCTTTTCAGGTCTGATACTGTAAGCCAGCCATTGTAATGGGAGGGTGTGATTTGGGGGGGGACGCAAGACAAATCGGACTCTGGAAAGGGGTACAGGAGGCTGGCGCTGCCCTAGAAAGCCTGAAGGGCTGGGCAGTTCTGGATCCATCCGCTAGAGGGCAGAGCTGCGCTTTTGATTCACAATGAGCACACAAACTCACCTGTACTTACCACCTGTTCTGCAGGCCAGTGTCTTCCCAGGTCCCAACACACACAAACCCCTCCAGCGGGGGCACAAGGCACTGTAGGAACGGGGCTCTTGGGGGCCTGCTCATGCAGTATCATTTAAGGGCATAGCTTGAGTCCCATTGTTTGAAAATGTCCCCAAGGCTCCCAGAGAACTTGGAACCAGCTTTCCAAGTGATCAGCACTAAACCTGGCTGGAAAAACTCCCTCAGATCCTCACTCATCGGCACGCTTCTTGAAATTGGGTTGATTTGTCTGGAATTGCAATTCGGGTTTTTTCAAAGTTCAAACACCATCAGACTGTCCCGTCTTCACACTGCCTGCACAAAATGGTTCCACTGGTTTGTTTTGAAATGACTTTGCCTTCTTAAAAATGTTTCTCTATCATTATACACTGAGAGACAACAGGACGTTTTGAACAAGACAAAAATAAAGGTGAAACAAAACCATTCACATTTTATCAAAATGAAACATTTTGCGTGAGCTGACGCAATTCTCTCTCCCCGGATTTCTCTTCGGGGGCATTTCGAGATGCTCACTGCTTCTGATTTGGAACGAAGGCACAGTTCAAACGCTCCAGCCCCTCTTCCTGCCATCCACTGGGCCCTCGTAGCATCCGCTACTCGAGCCAGCAGCAGCAGCACCGAGGGGCAGGAGGGAGCCCAGTGCCTCTGCCTGTGTGTGCCAGTGCCTGCTCCCTACGCTGCCACCTCTGATACAGAGGCAGCAGTGGAGGGTGGGGGGAGGGAGGCGGAAGCACAAACTCCTCCAGTGGTTACATGCTTACAAAAATAAATGTACTTTAGCATCCCTAGTGTAGATGGGGCTGCTCAGGCAGCAGCCCAGGTTCTGAGGCCTGGCGAGGGGGTGGACCAGGGATGACAATAAGGGAAAACCAAAAGCAAAATAGGGGCCGATTGACGGGAAAGGTTTCCCTTAGCACAAGACGTGTTTTTCTCTCACTTGCACATGTCCGCTGCCCCTAGTGTCCAGGTAATTACCATCAGCTTCACTGGGCCAAGGGCCGGCCCTTGACAGAAGGCCCGGGTGCCCCCCGGGACCTCAGCACCGGAACCCCAGGCCGAGCAGGATCGGCTGCACCACTATTTCAGCCTGAGCCCTAGGAGGGCAGTCGCCAACTTTCTAGTCACACAAAACCAAACACCCTTCCCCCCTCGGCACTGCCCCGATCACTCCATCGCTCCCCCTCCCCCCATTCACTCGCTTATTTTCACTGGGCTGCGGCTTAGGCTGTGTGTGTGTGCGTGGGGGGGGAGTGCTCCGGACAGCGCTTATCTCCGGGTGCTCCCTGGAAGCTGCAACACGTCCCTCAGCTCCTAGGCATAGGGGCAGCGGGGGGAGGGGGGCTTGGCACACTGTCCCTGCTGTGTGCACCGCCCCTGCAGCTCCCATTGGCCCTGGCTCCCAGCCAATGGGAGCTGTGCAGCCAGCACACGGGGCAGGGGCTGTGCACGGAGCCCGCTGGCTCTCCCTCCCCTTAGGCGCCAGAGGGGAGATGTTGCCACGTCCGGGAGTCATGCAGAGCAGGGCAAGGAGCCTGCCAGCCCCACCAAGTGGCCTTTCAATGGCCTGATCGGTGGCGCTGACCAAAGCTGCGTGGGGTCCCTTTTAGACCGGCTGTTCCCGTCAAAAACGGGCCCCCGGCAACGCTCCCCAGCAGCCTTGGCCCAGCCTTTGAGCCATGCTGCTGCAGACTTGTTTGCAGTGTAGACGTGGCCTCGGTTCTCCCAGGTACCTCCCAGAGGGTGCTGCCACTTGGGCTGGGGAATCGCCAGAAAGGCCCCTTGGCCGGTCCGGCTGGGCAGTCTCTTTGTGGCTGGCTTGTTCCCAGGCCCGTACTGGGCATCCGACGGGGGCCGCCCTTTGGAGAGCGCCCAGCGTTACCTCACGCGGCGTGGTTTCAGGTCGCAGTGGTGGAGGGGCCCACGCTGGGCCCAGAGGGGCTGGCGTGTCTGACACCAGCACCGGGTACCCATGTGACGCGTCCCACTGGGGCTGCCCCGCTCACGCTGCTTTGGTACAACACCCACAGACCTGCCTCCGACCTGCATGGTTCTACCTGGACCACACCTGCGTAGCCCGGGGGGGGGGCTCTTTTGGGTGGGGGCCACGAACCCGAAGAAAAATCCGTTGGGGTTGCCCACAAATGAGAAGAGGGAAAACCCACCAAACCCCCCTGCCGTGGCCCCCCCCGGAGAAGGAGAGAGACTCTCCCTGCATTCCCCTCACACAGCGGAGCGGGGGGCAGGCTAGTAGACTCCGTGTGCTCCAGCCCCATGGGGCACGGTGGGGGGGCTGGGGCACCAGTGTAGGCTCCCCAGTGCTGGGGCCGGGGGAGAGCCCTCAGGGCCCAGATCCAGGCAAGCGGGGGGCGGCACCCAGCCCTTGGGTCCCCCCCCAGCTGAGCCGGAGCCAACCCTTGCCCTGTGGCAGCCACACACATTCCCCTGCAGTGAGTCACTGCGAGCAGCTGGCTCCAGGTTGCAGTGCCAGGTACCTGCGGAGCCGGGGGCGGGCCTGACGGGCCCGGCGCAGCCCGAACCTGTTGGAGGGCAGGTTCCCGAGGGGAAGGACGCAAAGAGCTTTGCTTCCCGGCCTTCTGCACCTCCTGCTCCCGCCCGGCCCGGCAGGGTCACCTTCCCCAAGGCCTGCTTGCTGCCTCACGTCTGCCGGGGGCCCCAGACCCTCCCCCCGCTCATCCTGTGCGCAGTGCACCCCGGTGCAGCCATGCAGCTAAGGGTGAGTAGCCGGGCTACGCCGTCACTTACCCTGCCAACCCCCGGCCCCCACGGGACGGGCTAAGTGGTTAGGAATGTACATCCCCCCTTCCGCCTGCCCGTATTTCACCCGCTCCCACTACCCCTTCCCCTGGGCCAGGATCCCCTAGTCCACCCCGGCCCACTGGGCCAGGGGCTGTCTTTCCCCAGCCCCCTTTGTGCCCCCATTTCCTCTTGCCCCAGCCCCCTCATGTCCCCAGCCCCTCATCCTCCCCATTTCCTCTTGCCCCCAGCCCCCACGTGCCCCCATTTCCTCTTGCCCCCAGGCCCCTCGTGCCCCCATTTCCTCTTCCACCCATTCCTGGGTCCTCCCCTCTCTCCCCCCAGGCCGGGGGCTCTGTATCTCCCCTCATATCCTCCTCTGCCCAGTCCTGGGTCCTCCCCTCTCTCCCCAGGCCGGGGGCTCGCGCGGGGCAGCCTGTTACTCACCCTGCCTTAGCCGTGTGCACTGGCCAGCAAACCCGCCCCGGGGAAGCTGAGAGCCGGGGTAAGTCCCCGCCTGTGCAGGCCAGCGCGTTCCCTCCAGCCCTGGGGAATCCGTCAGCGGAGGTCGGGGCCCCTGGAGAGTGTGTCTGTTTCAGGGGTAAGTGCGACCCCCAGGCAGTTACTACAGCCGGGCTTTGACCCGGCCGCCGTGAGGCACAGCAGCCTAGCGGGCGTCAGGAGATCAGGCGCTCCTCCGGGTGACTGGGCCACGTTAGGTCAGTTAGCACCGAGGGTCCCTACACCGGGGTAGTTTCAGTCCGACCTCAGGCACCCTCGGCCTTTCCCTGGGACTTCTCGTGCTTCACACTCCTTCCTCGACCGGGGTGTCATTGGGCCCCGACCCGCCTGCCAGCGATGCTGCTGCGTTGCACCCCAGAGGGGAGGCGCCCACGAGCCCTGCGGTGCCTGCTCGCCCCTCTGTGGGAGAGAGCACCTGTCCATTGCGGGGTTAGCGCCGCGCCCTGAGTCGCTTCGTCCCAGTCCCGCGCTCCTGGCTGGGGAGGGCAGGTTGCTGGTCCCCGGGGGCCTGGGCTGTGAACTGGTGCTCGGCTCATTCTAGTGCTAGGAAGGACGAGCAGACGTGTGGCTTTGTCAGCGACTTTTACACCTTGACCCCAAGGGGCGGGCAGCCACCGGCTCTGCGCCCCATCCGCAGCCAGGCGGCACTCAGCCGGCAGGGAGAACAGAAGGTTTATTCGCTCCCAGGGACAGAGTGGGACAGACTTGTTAGCACAGGAACCAGGAGCAGCCAGTCCCATCCATCTGGGGACCCTGCCCCCCATCTCCGTCCCCCAAGCCAGCGAGACTCACTCACACGCCCCGCAGCCCGTCTCCCCCCATAGCTAGCCCCGCCTCCAGCCTTTTGTCCCACTTCTCGGGCAAGAGGGGTCACCTGGTCACAGTTACGGTGACCCTGGGTAGCCTCCCTCAGAGAGTCACCCCAGGCTTCCCATCCCCATCTAGATAGCAGTGCAGTGCCCAGGGAAACTGAGGCACACACACAGGGTTACCACAGGACAGTAGAACTCACATGCAGCAGGGTGAGCGAGAGCCCAACAGTGTCACGCCCGTGCATACCGCTCCCCGTTGCTCATCTGCCTCCGCCTGCCTGCGAACAGGCCGTGTCCATGGCCCCATGTAGCGAAACAGGTCACAGAGCATGTGAACGTGAGCTGGGGACGTGAGGCAGAGCCAATGGAGTGGGTGACGTGTGGAGGCGACTGCACCTAGCACATCACTGCAAATGCAAACAAGCGTTCTTTAAAGTTGGGATTTCAGAGGGGTCACTTAGCTCCCGCCGATGTTCAGTGAGATTTGGGTGCGCGACTCCTTTTGGCTGCTTTGAAATGTCAGCCTGAAACATTGGCCATGGAGTGGCTGAGTGGAAGAGCGGCGCGGCAGCGATCAATCTTTCGGAGGTTGATTTAGTGGGTCTAGTTAAGACTCGCTAAATCGAACTCGGAGGGTGCCCCCGCCAGCGGCCCGAAGGCCTGCTTCTGCGAGGAGTAAGGGAAGCTGATGGGAGCCTTTGCTCCCGTTGGCCTCCCCTTGGGGGGACGGCCAGGAACCTCAGAACAAGGGACCTCGACACCAGCGACACAATTAACGTCACTGCGGTTGTGTCTCTTGATTAACCCTTCCCCTGTCGACTTGGCCATTGTCCCCTCCAGCCTGAGCCTCCAGAGGGATCCCCTCCCATTCACCGGGCTGGCTCATCAGCTGGTGCCACAGCACAGCCTCATCACTTCGTGAGGCACCCAGGCCAAAGCAGCCATCACTGCCTGCGGCTGGGGCACAGCAGCCCACAGGGGGTGGGGCGCTATGGACGAGGGCTTCAGACACTGGGGCTGCCTCGCCGGGGGCATGTAGCTGCCAACTCTTTAGCCAGCTGCCCTTGGGGGGATGGGTCACTGTGCGGTGCACTGTGGGGCAGACCCGCCGGCAGCGCATCCCTCCCCCAGCATGGCCCATGGTGCGGGTGGGGTTAGGGTTCCATGACAAAGTCCTGCCCTCTGCCGTGAGTCCCCCGCACCCTCGGCCTCGGGTCCCAGAGCGAGGCAGCCAGGTACTGGCACGCCAAGGGCTTCGCCGATCCCTCGGGCACACAACAAATGCTGCACAAATGGGATGCAGAACGAAGAGGGCGATCCAGCCCGCGCCCAGCCTCTGTGGCCGATGAACTGGGCCATGTGGGCAAACCCCGAGGGAACTCAGGCGCAGGACCGCATGGCCCCGCTCAGCGCCTGTGACTCTGGGCTCAGGGCGGGAACCTCCTTCCCTCCCAACGGACGCAGCCTGCCCGGGGCTGGGCTGCTGACCCCTAGGCTCCGCGGGCAGGCAGGGCCAAGCAGAGCCCTGCGCTGGCGAGCCCACGCCGGCATGTCTCAGTGAAGCAGGCCCAGAAGGCAGCGGCAGGCCCAGCTCCGGGCTCGCGCTGCAACGGCTGACCGAGGAAACACCCGCGGCATCTTTCCACAGCCGTGACCCCTGCCAGCTGGGAACTCGGCTTCACGGGCCGGCCCAGCCGGCGAAGGCCAGAATCACCCCCGGGCTCCACGAGTGAGGGACTCCTGCCAGGAGAGAGCAGAGACCCGGCACCTGCCCATCACTCAGCTTCCCAGGCGATGCGGGCTGGGGGCTAAGGCCTGCAGCGTATCTCGCTCTGCAGCGCCTTGGCAACCGGCCTCTCGCGGGGCAGGACTGATCGTCCCCGGAGGCCAAGGGCATGGAAGGGCCTTGCCCAGGCCCCCAGCACAGGGCCGAACTGAGACTGGACGGGGCCCTAGGCAGTGCTATTTAACTGCTGCCCGTGCCTGACGGCAGCCGGGGGGAGGTGATTTGGAGGCGCTGCGATTTGCATACTTGAAACTCCGGTCCGGTCGACGCCCAGTGAAGCCAGCACTGACAGCGCAGCCTGAGGGTGGCCAATGGCTGTGAAACCACTTCATTACGGCTCTTCCCCAGCGTCGGGGTCTGCGCGTAGCCCTGGCCGGCTTTGCCGCGGTGAAGTTCACTAGATCCTCTGTGGGGGGAAGCAGAGCCACAGACCAGGGCTAGGAAGAGGCGGGGGGTGGACATTAGGACCCAGTGGTGCCCCAAATTTTCAGGTGCCCCACGCAGCTGCGTATTTGCAGATGGGCAAGGACAGCCCTGCCCCATAGGCCAGTGGCAAAGCCAGGACTAGAACCCACATCTCGAGACCCTGTCCCCTCGCCCCTGGACCACGCTGCTTCTTAGAGGGGCAACTAGCAGCCAGCCTGGGGCAGGAGGCTGCACCAACCCCGCCTCTCTTCCATCTCCTGCCCAGGGCCAGCCCCTATTGCAGCCACTGAGCTGCTGCACGCTACGGCCTCCATAGCCCATGGGCGCTCGCCACACCCAGCCGCCACGTGCGCCCCCGCGCCCCCACCCAGCACAACGCAGGGACGTGGCTGGAACGCGCCTCGGCTGAACTGGAAGGGCCCAGAGTGCAGGGTTAGAGGCACTGATGCGGCTGCCCAGCCAGCTGGGACTAGTTTTCACTCCAGGAAATGCACCTTGGCCTGGACATGCAAATTGCAGGCAGCGCCGGAGCGGCCCGGCACGAAGGAAATGCCCTGCAGCAACTGCCAGGCGCACTGGGCCGTAGGAAAGGAGGAAGCCTCCCTTGTGTGCTCAGGAACAGGGGCCTCGCTGGAGACTCTGCCCCCTTCCCCCCCAGGCAGCCTTATAGCCATGTCTGTAGCTAAGGAAAACCCTGCACCTAGCAGAGCTCAGCCGTGCAGCTGCCCGGGCTCCTGCTTGGGGCAATCGCACCGGAAGGGGAGCATTGAGCTAGGGGGTGTTGCACAAGCTCTGCCAGTCACCACAGGCCGTGCCAGGCCCACGCGAGGAGCTCCCCCCCAACAGCTGTTTGATATTTAAGTAAAACAGGGGCCCCCTCCCCCGCCCCTGCACAGACACAGTTTGGCCGGCGCCGTGGCATGGTGAGGCCCCTGTGGGACCAGACGGCTCCGTCCTGCATCGGGGCGCAGGAAACCGAAACACCCTGGAAAGGTGACGGAAATTGGAAACCACCCAGCAAAGTGCCACCAGGTGTGCCCCGGGCCCTAGCCCCCTGCCGGGCCGCAGGCCAGCAGGCAGGGGTCACCTCCAGGGGCTGCACGGGCCCCGCGCTGGTCCATGTGTGTATTCACGGCCGGGAATGCTGAGGGGCCGCAGGTGCACACGGCAGCCTGGGGCAAAGAAAGCCCACGGCTCTCGGCCCAGGCAACGAGCGTGCCCCATCTTAGCCAAGACCTGGCCGGCCAGCCCACTCCTTCCCGCCCAGCAGGGCTCTGCTTCAGGGAAACACCTTCAAAGGTACCTAAGTGACTTAGGAGCAAGCGCCCACAGGACTTAGGAGCAGCCCTCACTCAGCACCAGCTGCTCCACAGCTCCTGACCAGCTAGGAATGGAAATCTCCATCGGTGCTACAGTAGGGACCTCCTTGTGTGGCGCCTGCGAGGTCCCCTCCCCGCTTAGCGGCCCTGGCCAGACACCCCGCCACGGGACTGGTTTGAGCCTCCCCCTTTCTCCCTCTGTGCCGCAGGTGGAAGTGGCTGCCCACATCGTGCTGGGCTTCGCCTGCTGCCGGGCGCTCAGCGCCCACCTTCCCTGCCGGGAGCCCTCCGAGGCAGCGCTGGAAGCCATGCTCAGCCGCCACCGAGCGCCGGGCAGCTTCTTGGCTCCACAGGAGGAGGTGCGGCCTGACCGGGCCCCGAAGCCGTGCCCTGCGACTGCCGGTCAGACCTCGCCCCGCCTGCAGGACAGGAGCGCCTCGCCCTGGTCCTACCGGTAAGCCGCCAGGCCTCAGCAAAGGCCCGGAGATGCTGGGTCTGCCCTGGGCCCTTCCCGAGCGAGCCCCTCCCAGGAGCCCTTTCGAGACAGGCCGGGGCCTCTCCGCACCGCAGGCAGATGCCCCACGGAGCCGCAACAGCCCAACCCGAGTGAGCGCTGCCAGCACCGCCCCCTCACCGCTTAGCGGCTCCCACAGCAGCAGCCGGCTCCGGGGGCACGTTCGTATGGCAGCGGCTTCTGAGCGGGGAGCTGCCGGACACTACCGGCACCGACGTAGTTCTGGCTGGTTAGTGACCGGGGGCACTTGCCCCACACGGTGCCTCAGTTTCCCCTCCTGAGATCTCAGTGAGACACTGCCCAGCCCCCACCCCATGGCCAGTGGGGGCAGCCGTGTTATTAACCCTTTCGGGCAGCTCGGCCACTCCCTCGCCGGAGCGCACGGCCCGTGCTCCATTGGCCGGGGTGACCTCGTTAATCCCTTTGTTCCCACAGGGTGAACGAGGACCCCCGGCGGTTCCCCCGCAGGCTGCTGGAGGCCTACTGCCTGTGCGAGGGCTGCCTGACGGGCCGGCGAGAGGACCGCTCGGTGCGCAGTGAGCCCTTCCTCCAGGAGGTGCTGGTGCTGCAGAACTCGGGCCGGTGCAAGGCGGGCCGGTACGTGTACCAGCCCAGCCGCCTGGCCCTCGCCCGCTTCTGCATTTGCACGTTCCCTTGAACGCGCGCTGGGAGCCCAGAGGCAAGGCTGGCTCGGGCACCGGCCCTGAGGAAGCACCACAGCGACGCGCGGGGACCCGTGGCACGGCCCCACCCCCCTGCTGCTGCGTGGGATGCCGGGGGGCCTCCCACTGGCCAGCCCCCTTGCGAACCTGCTTCCTCCCGGGGGCCGCAGCCCAGCGGCTGGCTGGGTTTCGGCTTCACTGCTAAGGCAGGGGGCCTGCGGCCACGGACCTCTCCAGGCCTGCTTGCACCTCGCCCCATTGTCACTGCCGGCCCGGCTGGGTCGGGATGCTCCTGCGGCCAGGGCCTCCCGTGCTGGGACCCGACCTCTCCGCGAGCGGCAGCCTCCAGCCTGGGCCCTGTTTCTGACCCAGCTCCAGAGGACACAAAAAGCCACCTGCCCCTGCCCTTTGCCGTGCCGGGCGCTGCCATGACGGACACACCCAGGGCCTGCACCCCAGAGGAGCCAGGACACTTGCTTGCTCAGGGGAGCCAGAGCAGAAACGGAGCCCGGGGCCGAGGGGCGTTGGGCGGCAGGCGCCAGCACCGGGGCATGCTCAGTTCATCACCCGACGCAACCAGCCCCGGCCCGGCTACACCCTCGTTCCGGGCGCCGGTGCCCGTGGGCGCCGGCGGACGCTTGGCTCAGCTTCAGAAGGGCTTGTCTGCACCCACGGAGCCACGCGCAGCGCTCGAGCCGGCGGCGGTCGCTTGCTCAGGCTGCTTAGACGCGATGCATCGACCTCCGGGTGCGCTCCCACCGGCGCCGGCCCTCCCCCAGTCCGGGAAGTCGGCGGGAGAGCAGCCCCGCCCACCGGGCTGTGTGGACAACGCGGCGGGAAGCTGCGGGGATTAGAGCAGCGGGGGAAGGGTCCGCCAGGCCCAAGTGAAGCGGTGGCGCGCCCTGTCCTCAGCGCCAGCCCTGCTCTGCCTTCGGAGGCTGCCAGAGACCAGGGGCAGGGGCAGCTCCCCCCGGCCGGTGCCCCCCGGGGCCTGCGAGGCCACAGCTGCCCAGGGCAACCTTACTGCTAGCCCACTGCACTAATAAATGTTGCTCGCCTTGCCACAGAGCCCCACTAGTGGTGGGCACGGCCCCTCCCAACAGCTCCTCCCAGGGCCCCTGCTCAGCATCTAGCTGCTGTGTCTGCGGCTCCCCCCACGCTGAGGCCGAGGGGGCTGCAGGCTGGGAACAGGCTACCCCTCTCCCTTTGCTGTGGGGCCCGGGCCTCCTGGCGCTTAGCGGGCCTGGCTCGTGCCCACAACGCGCTGGTGCACGTGGACTCCAGCATCCCGTGGGGTGGGGGGGACTCAGCGCCGGGCAGCCCGGAGCGCGGTACAGACCTCGGCCCTGCCGGGTGGGCCCAGCTCAGGGAGAACTGGGTAAAAACCAGTCATGGTGGTGGGGCGGGCGGGGCCTTGACCCTCTCCGGTGCCCGCTTGTGCCAGGCCGGGTCTCCCGCGCCGGGGCACTTCCAGGCTCCTAGCGGCGCAGGAGTAGAAGGGGTGAAAGACCAGGGGACGCCCAGCCCCGGCTCGAGGGAGGGTTCACACAGGGTTAGCCAGCGACGGGGGGCGGGAATCCCGCCGTCCCTAAGAACAGACCTCATCCTGTGGCAGACCCAAAACGTTTGGGCTCAAATGACAAAGCTGAGGCCCCACCATGAAGCTGCCCGGCTCTTCCCCCCCTTGCGGCCTCACGCTCAGCGGCTCTGGGCTTGGACCCGGGAGGCTGCGCGTGGCAGGGTTACCAGATGGTTTAAAAAAAAAAAAAAAAAACCAGACACACTTGATCTCAGATGGGCCGGTCGGGGGGAGCAGGAGGGGAGAACCAGCCGGCGGGGAGTGGGGCTGGCCAGAGGGGAGCAGGGGGGAACCGGCGCTGGCCAGAGGGGAGCAGGGGGGAACCGGCTGGCGGGGAGTGGGGCTGGCCAGAGTGGAGCAGGGGGGAACCGGCCAGCACACGCAGATCCTGGGGTGCTGCCTGTCCCGCGCACGGGCGAGTCCGGCCCCAGGGATTCCATCCCGCCCCGGCCCGTCCCCCTGCTCTCCACTGCGTAGTTGCGTACTGCCCGGCTCGTAGGCACACACAGTGACACTCCTGCAGCGAGCGTGTCTGCCAGCTGGGCAGTTCGCAACCCCGCACTGGTACTCCTGATATAAAATCTTAATTAGAAAATTCCGGACATTTCTGTGCCTGGTAACGTCTCAATTGGTTTCCTGGACAGACCCCTCAAATCCCGGACTGCCTGCTTCAAAACCAGACACCCTAGCGCTTGGGGAAACCGGGGGGACCCTCCATCTCCACAGGGAGACGCCCGGAGCGCTGGCTGGGAAGGGCCATGAGGAGGAAGCGGCAGTATCCCCCCAAAACACCGCCGTGCTTGCAGGCCCGGGAAGGCGCTTGGGGCAGGTGGCTGGGGCAGCGCCACACAGCAAGGGCAGCTCCCAGGCCCTGCAGAGACAAGGCTGCGCTCAGTCATTCAGCGCCAGGGCGCCTCCTGCTGGCTGCTCCAGGGATTAGCTCGTTCCAGGTCCAGCGCCCCCTGCTGCCGCTTGGCACTTGCCTCCCGCCGCTCCCAGGGGGCCGAGTCTCTCTGTACAAACTGTCTTCCCAGGCACAGTCCAGCCCGTAGTGCGGAGGGGAACCCACGCTCACCCTCGACTCCAGCTTCCAGCTCTGGGACCCAGCAGCCGAGGGCAGCCCCCTCTTCCCAAGTCCCTTCCTGCCCCTTCGCCCCCAGGCTTCCATCCTGCCCCCTCCAGCGTCCAAAGTGCAACAGCAGGTGCCTTTGCCGCGCCCCCTTCTGCTGCCAGCTTCCTGGCTTGGTGCGGCCCCGGCCCCCTTGGCCAGGCACCGGCGCCGCCCAGGAGACTTGCGAGGCCACCCAATTAGCCTGAGCAGGGGCCTGGCTGGTGAATTGGCCCTGTCTCAGCCTCACTGACCCCACAGCAGCAGCCTCGCTCCCCTGGGTGCGGTGATGCAGCAGGCAGCCGGCATGGGAGCGGAGCAGCCCCTCGCCCACTGCATGGCTCACAGGGAGGGCCACCTCCCTGTACCGAGTGCGAGACCTCCCCTCCCCCGGCTTCTTCACACGCCAGTCTCTGCCGCGGAGGGCCCCAGAAACCCTTCCCCCAGCAGTGCACTCTGCCTTCTGGCCTGGCCACCTGGGCGGAGGAAAGCCAGTGGACGCCTCCACACCCGCCCTTCACCGTCACACCCTGCCGCCGTGCCAGCACCTGCCAAGCCACTGCTTCACCCCACCTCGCTGCCATTTGTTGGGCCAGCCAGGCACGGGGGTTGCACTATGAGCCCCTCAGCCTCAGGCTGCCCAGAAACCCTTCCGCCAGCTCCACCAGGACAGGACCCCAGCCTGTGGTGCTGACCCGGCCCGGCGGGCGACTTGCCTGTGCCCAGAGTACAGGGCAGAGAAGTTAGTGCACATGCCCTGAGCTTTGCACTGAAACGCTGGCCCCAGGCGCCTTGCCCCACGCTAGAGCCGCCATTACACCCCAGCACTGCCTGCTGGCTACGCCCACGGCCCCAGCGCCAGGGCACAGCTCCCGCCAAGGGCAACCCTCCCCCCCCCAGGGTCTGGGACACAACAGGGATCGCACGCCGGTCCCTGACTCACGGTGGTGAGGCTGGGTCCCAGCTGACCCCCAACTGAGGGGGGATGTGTCTGAGCTGAGTGTCCCGATTCGCCAGCTCCCGGTGCTCCAACGGGACTTACGGCAACACGGCCGAGCAGGCCCCCGGGCGAGCGAATCCAGACAGCCCAGCTCTCCACTGGCGCTGCTGTGTCCGTCATTCCTCCCCGGGGGGCAGGTGAGGGCCGGTCCCTGGGGATGTTGCCAGAGCTTTCTCCCCTGGAGAGCCCCCCAGCCTGAGGGAGCTGGCCCCAGCTAAGAGCCTCCTCGTTCTTCCCCTTCCCGGCGAACGGCTGTCGTCCACAGGTAACAACCCTCCTTCTGGTCCCTGCGCAGGGGAAGGCGGAGAGGCCCCGGCCTAAACAAACCCCATTGGGGCCAGGAAACATGGAGCAGAGGCGAGTTTGCAGCCCCCCCAGGTGTCCCCTGCAGCCAGGCAGGTTCCACGCGAGTCACGTTGGTGGCTTGTGTGAGGCGGCAGGAGGTGCCAGCGGCAGGGCTCCCAGCTCCCCAACCCCCCGACGTGGAAGCCTCTTGGATCCAGGCCAAGCGGCCGCGGCTCGCCCAGGAGCAGTGGGGGGGAGGGCAGCTGCCGGGGTCTGCCAAGGAGCTGAGCTACTGCCCAGCACCTGGCCCAGCAGGACAGGGCATCACGTGGGGGGCGGGGAGGGGGGGCGCACGTGCGCACCTAGATTTTAACTGAAGCCGGATGCCCTCCCTGTGCCCCGCCCCCACAGGGCCATGTCACCTCGCGGTGCCCAGGCTGGTGCCTGGGTTCAAGGTGCGGCACTTAGAGGGGCAGTGCCAGCGGCTGGCCCAGGCGGGGCCGGTCTCACTGACCCACAGCTGGCCTGCCTGGCGGCGGGGAAGCGTTCCAGGCCGGGGGTGCCCAGGCGAGTCCCTGCAGCTAGCCAGTTGCCGTCATAGCAGGGGAAATGGGAACAAAGCAGGGCGGGGGGAAGCCAGGCAGCTGCAGCCCTGCCTACGAGGGAGGGAGGCTGGTTACAGGCACAGGCCTTCCCTGGCTCCAGCTGACCTCGCGCTAACCCCGCGGGAACACCTGGGGGGCGCAGGGCAGACAGGGGTTGCACAAGGCTCCCAAGGCAGCTGGTTAATGAACCGAGCGGACAGGCCCTGCTGCCTTCCGGCTTGTGGCAATGTGCTGGGCGGGGCTGGGGCGGCCTTCCCCTCGCCAGCGGCCCTGCAGCGAAGCCTGGTCGCCTGTCACGTCCACAGGCTGTCAGCTCTCGAAGCCTGGGAACCCCCTGCACCGCCCACCTCCAGCAGACACGAAGGACAAAAGTCCCTGGGTGTAGCTCACCTGGGGCCTTGTATCAACTGTCAGCTGAGCGCAGGCCAGCTCTGCCCTGGGGCAGTCTGGGCGTCTCGCCCGTCCCCGCAAGCCAGGCTGCTCCCCCCAGAGTCCTTGGCAGCATTTCCAGTCTGGGTGGCAGCCTGGAGTTATTCTGGGGCCCGTCCCAGACCCACACGCTCCCACCCAGCAGCATGGGGCCAGGGAGGGCAGTGCTGGCAGGGCCCTAGAGGGTACAGGCCCAAACTGAGCAAACAGGTGGGTTTTCAGGGGAGGAGCCAAACTGAAAATCCCCCCAGATTCATTGTGGTTCAAATCAAAACTGACATTTGGTTCCATCAGACAGACGTGCAGACCCGCGTTGCTTTCCCATTCAGGGTGGGGTCACCTGCCCCGTGGTTCTCCCTTTTTGTTGTTAAAAATTAGCCTAATTTTCAAGCAAAGCGTCCCTGGAAACGGGAAGCCAAAACATTTCCTCCTGAAGTTTTTCCCGGTGCTTTTTCAGGGGTTCTGAGCTGGGGCCACTGGCTGAGTCCCACAGGGGCAGAAGACAAGCTTTGCTGCCTCTCAACTGCACTTTGCAGCCGATTTATGATGTACCGAAGGGCTTTGCCCTGCCTGGGTGTTGTCCCTCGGAGTCAGCAATAAACCCTGGCTCCAGCACCATGCAGCCGAACCGGGACACCATGGCCCTGCCCTCGCATAGTCACCCCTCTAGCCAGATGCCTGGGGGATTAGCACAAGCCACTGAGCTAAACACTGCCTTGTGGTTCCATGGGCTACGCTACTGTCCTGCGCTAAGCAGCTGTTGCTATGAGACTGTTTCACACAGGAGGTGGCTGTGCTACACCTCCCTGGAAACAGACACCAGCATGAAGGGGGCTGGCAGGGATAAGGAAGGGAACAGGCAGACTCGCTACAGGTTCAACAAGCCAAGCTGAGCTGCTCTAGTTGGCCGAGGGACAGGTCGCTGGCCGCAGCTTTCACACAACTCTCGGCTTGGACACAGGCTGTTAAAGTGCCATCGCCTGCAGGAACGGAGGCACCTGGAATTGCTGCACCGCCCGAGGTCAGGCTGATCCGTTTGTGACCCCAGCAGGGGTGTCAGCCCAGGGCCCTTAGCTGCAGCTCTGCCGGGGAAGGGGAGGGGGGTCTCTGCACACTGCCGTTCCCCCTTTCCCCTCCAGCTGGAGCCATGTGCATTGCTGCTAGTGCCACTCACCTGCAGGCTCCACCCCCACCGCTCCCAGTGGCTGGGAATCGTGGCCAATGGAAGCAGCAGGGGGCAGTGCCTGCAAGTGCAGGGCCACATAGCACCACCTGCACCTCCTGGGAGTTGTGCCAGATAAGCGCCCCACTCCCCTGCACCTTCCCATCCAGACCCACGTCGCCTCCCTGTCCCCTCCTGCACCTTGCCTGCCTCCCAGACCCTGCAGCCTCGCCCCCTCCCGCCCAGCATCTGACTGGCCGAGGGGCAGAGCACCGGAAGAGCAGTATACTGCTTGTCCAGACTCTATACAGTTACCTGGTGGCCTAGAAGTAGCATAAGAAAATAGAGTTGTGGGAAACCAGCCTCAGCAAGGGCCCTCTCTCAGAGGCCGCCATTTCAGATTTTGATGGGGGGAGAGGGGCAACTTCAACCATTATTCCAGGGGCTACGTAGGCACCTGACAACTCTAGTTTTCTGGCAGATAATTTAGCAGGTAGCTGACAGGAGCCCTGTATCTAATTCCTATAGAAAAAAAGACATATATTAGCCCCCCTCAGCTCTAACAACATGTTCTGACATTTTGTGGCAAGTCACTTAAAGGGCCCTGCTGGATTTAAAATGTTCATCTATATTGGTTACTAACTCTGCAGAGAGAGAAAGAGAGACACACACACACACCCTGAGTTCTTGCTCAGCTCTGGGAGGGGACTGGATTACAGCAGGGGCAGATATATCTGGGTTCTATGTAAGAACCTCAAAAATAGACACACTGGATCAGACCAAGGGTCCATCTAGCCCAGTGTCCTATCTGCCCACAGTGGCCAATGCCAGGTGCCCCCAGAGGAAGTGAACAGAACAGGGAATCATCAAGTGATCCATTTTGCGTTCACTCTCAGCTTCTGACACACAGAGGCTAGGGACACCCTCCCTGCTCATCCTGGCTAATAGCCATTGACGGACCTAACCTCCATGAATGGATCTAGCACTTTTTTGAACTCTGTTATAGTCTTGACTTTCACAACATCTTATGGCAAGGAGTTCCACAGGTTGACTGTGTTGTGTGAAGTATTTCCTTTGTTTCAAAGCTGATTTGAAAACCACAGTTTGTAGTTCTGCAATTCCACATTTGAGTTTTTTCAGAACTCGTGTGTGAATGCCATCTGATCCTGGTGACTTGTTACTGTTTAATTTATCAATTTGTTCCAAAACCACCTGTGACCAACTCAGATTTGTCACCCAAACAAAAAGAAAGCTCAGACTTGGGAATCTCCTTCACTTCCTCCGCCATCAATACCGATGCACAGAATTCATTTACTCTCTCCACAATGACCTCATCATCCTTGAGTGCTTCTGTAGCATCTAGACCATCCAGCAGCCCCCCCGATAGTTGTTTAGCAGGCATCCCGCTTCTGCTGTATTTTAAAAAAATGTTTTTGCCATTACTTTTTGAATATTTGGCTCACTGTTCTTCAAAAACTTTTTTTTTGGCCTTCCTCATTATATTTAGACACTTCATTTGACAGAGTTTATGCTCCTTTCTATTTTCCTCATTAGGATTTAAATTCCACTTTTTAAACAATGCCTTTTTATTTCTCACGGCTTGGTTGTCAAGCCACGGTGGCACTTCTTTGGTTCTCTTACTATCATAGAACACTAGAACTGGAAGGGACCTCGAGAGATCATCATGTCCAGACCCCTGCCCTCACGGCAGGACCAAGCACTGTCTAGATCAAGGGTGGGCAGGAGGCAGCTAGTGGACTCCGACTCACCAGCACCCTTACTACAGAGCAGCTACAGCCGCTCTAAACAGCAGGCTGCTAATTGCTCTGCAGTCTGAGCAGAAAGCAGAAAGCTTCACACGCTGTCCCTGGCTCCTAGCAAAATCCCTCAGCTCCCATTGGCCATGCCCTCCCCCCAGGGTGCAGATGGAGAACTGAGGCCCAGGACTAAGATTTGCCCAAAGCCAGACAGTCTGTGAGGGTACGTCCGCACAGCAGTATTACTGTGAAATAACATTGTGCGCGTCTACACAACAAGCCTGTATTCACAACAATGTCGACTGCAGGACTTCTTACTCCGACTCCTGCAACCCTCACTTCACCGGGAGTAAGGGCAGTCGGGGGAAGGGTGCTCTTCCTTCCACTTCCTGCTGTGCAGACAGCGCCAAAAGCCGAATTCAGCTATTTCGACTTCAGCGACGCAACTGACGTAGCTTAATTCGACTTTAGCCGTGCTCTGCAGACGCACCCTGACAGAGCACGGACCTGAACGCAGGCCTCCCATCCCAGCCCCTGGGCAATCGTTACTGACTGCCTTGAAGCACTGCATTGGACAGCGCACCCCCCGCCTGCTCCAGAGCTCACAGTCCAAGCAGTCGAGACAAACCAAAGACCCAATATTCTCCCCGTTCTGTACAGGGGGACACGGAGGCACAGACGGGGGAAGCGAGTTGCCCTAGGTCCCCAGGAACAGAACCCAGAAGTCCAGGGCCTGTGGTTTGGGCACAGACCAGCCTGCAGTGGGATTTCTATAGCCCAGTCAGGAGGCAGGGTGCAAGGCCGAGGAAAGGCAGTTACCGGTCTGGGAACAATTGCCTAGGAAGTCTTGGCAATGCCGGCTAGAGCCAGGGATTAAGAAGAGGGTGCTGGTCCGAGCAGCTGCAGCGCAGGAGCAATATCGGGCCATCCTTTCAGAGCTGTGCACAACTGCAGGGCTAGCTAACACGACCGGAGTTTCCTGCAAGCTGAGCGCTTGGGCGGCCGCCCCGCTGATTAGCGACGGGTCCACCACACCCACAGCCGGCAGCACGCGAGCTGCCTCTAACGCTTCTTCCTGGGCCCTGGTGGCAGAGAACGGCGCCCAGGACAGTGTGTGGTGTCGAATCCGAGCGGCTTGGCTCCGAGACAGACCGGAGAGCAGCTTCTGCGAGGAGAGCCGTCACTGCTTGGGGCATGAAGTCCTGTCACATCTGGCACTTGTCACTCCCAGTTCTGCCCAGGCCCTGTAAGCAGATTTCTCATGGGCACAGGCTTGCCACAGGAGACACAAGGCCTGAAGCCCGTGGACTGGGGCATGCCCGGCTAGGATGGGAACTAAATACACTCCACTATGGTCACTAGGAGAGGAGAAAAACCCCAAAGGCCGCGAGGAAGAACCCTTTCTGCAGCAAGAATTGTTCCCGCAACCGCCACGGGAGGCAAGTAGTGACTGAAATGCTGTGGGGCTGGCGACACCTTCTATCCAGACAGAAGTGCCCAACTCGAGGGCGCTGAAGCCGGTCCAGTGGATACTACCGAAAGAGAATCTCTCTGGCAATGGTGCATGCAGCACACCCCTTGCACGCAAAGGACAGGAGCAAACTCGCAGAGGAAGCACTTAGAGCAGTAGCCGGTGCCTTTCTGCTAATACGGAGCGATGTGGATCCCGGAGAACGCGCCACGGTGACAGGCTCCAAGCGTGGCCAGAGGTGTCTTGCTGCAGAGCGGGCGGTTTCGCTGTTCCGACGTTTTGGGCTGCTTCACAATTCAAGCGTGAGCTGGCAGCAGGCAGGAGCACGGCTCTCACTCGAGAGAACGCAGCAGCTTCACATTCAGACTTGAGCCAAGAACAGATGCAAATTCACACTGAGAAAAATCTCTGATTAGAGCAAATTATGGCCTAAAATATTACCCTGGTGAATAATGCCATCCGCCCAGCAGGGTAAAACACCGGCTGCCACATACAAATGCATGTTTTCCCTCCTGGTTCGAATTTCGTTTAAACAAACGAATTAAGTGTTTGTAAAAATTGCCTGAGAGCCCTAATGGCTGAAATCCTGGGATTACGCAGCATGTCAGAAGAGTAGGAAGAGCTCTCCAAATCTCCTCCAGATTGGACCTTGGCCATGGCTGGAACATATGCCAAGACAAAGCATGTGGCCTCCCAAATCCTTGCCTGTCATGCCAGATAGGGACGTTATTGTTCACTTCCTGTCCCGAACAGCACATCCCACCATTAGCTGTGCACCGTTACGTGTGTTCCACCCCAGAGACAGTGACATTTCAGGGCCGATCTTCTCCATAGGCAGCAGAGAGGCCACTGGGACCAGGTGCACTGGCTGCAAATGACTGGAATGGGAGGGATTGTTTACCTGAAACATCCCATCACTTGGCAATCACATCCCATTGTGAAATGCAGGCATTTATTATAATTATTTACAGTATCTTCTAGACACCCCGGCCCGCCTCAGTGATCCCCCTGCACAGCACTGTACGTGCACAGCACATCTGCTGGCCTCACGAGTTTATAACCGAAAGAGAGACAGCGCTCAAACCATGGGAGAAAGGAGGCAGCCACACATTTTGGGGTCAGAAAGGACTGTTGGGATCATTTAGTTGGACTTTCTGAATAGCACAGACTCAGAGAACTTCCCCAAAATAATTCCTAGAGCTAAGAGCAAAACAGCCCATCTGGATTGAAAATCTACCACAACCCTTGGTGTTCCACTGGTTAATTGGGCTCATCTGGGATTTGAACCTGTGTTCTAGCCAATGCAAGAATCATACCACCAAAGCACCCCTTTGCAAAGCATTCGGCAGCATCTCGCTGCAGTCAAAGGTCAGGAGCTGAGGAGCAGCAAGATGAAGTGACTTGCCGTTCCCTTCTTCTGTGGAAAAACAGACCTCCAGCCCAGCAGAAATCCGCCATCCTCTTTCATTTCTGCTCTTTACTTGCAAGAGAAACATCAGACCATGATACTAAAAAGTGACTGAAAATGCGGTTTGTCCCAGAGAAACCAATCCCAATGCATGCCAAGCTTTAAGCAGCAATTTGTTGCTAAATTATAGTTGCTTCCCGTCTACAATGAGACCTCCGCAAGTTGAAAATGCCAGCAAATCTAGGGGGAATTTTGAGTTCTGGCATGTCCGTGTGTGTATAAAAATTACTGCAATCTGGGGGCTAGAGAATACTCTTTGTAATAAACAGCTTGGCTTCGGTACCAAAAATCAAACCTCTCTTTAGAAAAACCTCTATGCATGACTCAGGTTGGAACTCTGCATTTGTACTTGACTTTGGAGACTCACTTTGTGCTCCAGGCATGTGCCAAGACGACTGGTTTTTCCGCTTTGAAGTGGACAATTGCTTTCATTTCCCACAATCCTTATTAGCCATGACCTCCTGACAACACGGTTGCACTGTTCCTACAGATATTTCAAGGAATCTAAGCCTATTGTATGTATCATGATAAAATTCTTAAAGAGAGATGGAGGCGGCGCTGTAAGATGAATATAGTCTTTTTATTGACTACTTTGAGTAGAACAAACTAAATACATCTGTAACAGTTCGGGTTCCTTTATACAGTACATTAAATAAGTTATGCACAGGAATTAAGTAACAAATTCCTATTACAGAATTAAATGACAAAATATAGAAAACTCAATCCAACAAGTCTTCCCATACCAGAATTTCACATTTATCATTCCATGTTTAAAAAAAATCATTCTAATCATGACTGTTAGTATTTGATTTATTTACACTGGGGTTAATTTTTACTTTAATACATAAGGAGCCATCAAAGCTGCATGAAAACGATGGAAGACTATTTACAAACAATTCCTTATAGCACGGTATTGTTCTCGTCCTTTTTGGGGTCTGATCTTACAGTGACTGGCCTTCGTCACCTAACACGTCAGTACTTGTAGTGAAATACAGTGGACCCGCCAAACATCTGAGGCAATGTTATTTAGTTCCTGGAGGCCATGGTAAAGGTTTTCAGGATTAGCACTGTAGCAAAAGGGTCCTTAATCAACCCTTTCATTGGGTGCACTGACTGAGCAAGGAGCGCAGAATCCAGCCCTTTGTTATGCAGGATAGTTTCATGAAAACGACATACTCTGCAGCTTCTCTGTTCTTTCTGAACCCAGCCCAGCGTTGAGGAATGCCGGATCATCACAGGGATGGTCCGATCAGTTAAAAGCAGAAAGGGACTTTGTAGGGATTTCACACTAGAGGTGCCGTTTCAGCAGAAATTCACTGAATAGCAACAGGGGATGAAGGAAACAGATGAGAACCTTCCCTAGGATGAGAATTGTTTGCAAATAGGTTTCCATTATCTGGGAGGCATCAGCTGTTCTCGGAGGTGGATACAGACGGCTCCTGAACAGCCTCCTCCCCAGACATGGCCCCAGCTTGTGCTTCAGGTAGGTATGCCCACATCCATAGGGAAGGGCTTCAGACGAAGAAGGAACATCGCCAGCAATTATCCCTGCACCCTGCAGTCCAGATTTGTGTACTGCTAAGAAGCAGCAGAGTTTGTACTGGGAGAAGTAGCTCTTTCATCTACTAGGGATGTAAGCGACTAGTCGACTACCTGATGAGCCTAGGCTTATCGGGTAGTCAAGTCACTACTCGACTAGTTGCTCCCCCCTTGCTGCCTCTGTATCAGAGGCAGCAATGGGGGGGATAAGGGGGGGGGAGGGAGCAGGAGCTGGTGGGAGCAGGCTTAAAAGCCAGTTTCCCCCCAACACTGTCTGTGGGGGATAGAGGAAACAGAGGCACAGTGGGGGAAATGGCACGAGCAGAGGTGTGGGATTTTTATTACATTTAAAGGGCAGAGGCACAGCCAGGATAGCAAGCGCCCCCCCCCCCCCAATTGACTGATTGAGTAGTCAATGGAAATTCCATCAACTACTCAATAAGCTGATTAACTGAAATTTAACATCCGTATCATCTACCGGCACGCCGTATCCGAGTCCATGCTGTGAACTGTGGCACTGACCATCTCTCCCGAGATAAAAACGAGAGGCTCTTACCATGGAATTTCAGCCATGGGGAGTTTTGCGCCTGCGAGCTGAGAGATTTGAGACGTGAATTAAGCACTTCATTCCTGGAGGCTGCAGGCTCCAAACGACACTCCCTAGGGAGCACAGCAGCCAGATAAAGCAGCCAACCTGCTCGCTACCTGCTAGATCACCACCAGCCATCTGCAAGCCCGTCGCCGTTGCGAGCCCAAGAGACACTGAATTCCATCTCCATTGCCAGCTTCCCTTCTACAAAGGGACCAAACAATCTGGGAATCGTTTGCCTTGCTTGGCGCCAACCCATAAGTCACAGAACAGCAGCAGCCACCTCCGCGAAACAAAACCCCAAAGGAGATTGATACGCTAGGCCTTACTCATGAACATGCTCCGATTCCTGCTGCGGTAGCTGCACACGTAACAAGCTCTCACAGGGCTCAGGAGTTCTAGGTAAACTGTGTGCACCGAGCCAACCTTCCCTCCGGACCAGATCCTGAGACGGCGCCCTACTGGGCAGTCCTCTCGAGAGCAGGCTTTGAATGATGGGCAGGATGATCTGCACTGGTTTAAAACACTCTAGCGCAGTGCAAGCAGGGGTATTCCTTGGGCTGCACATCTCTGCCTGGACTGCAGCCAAGAGCAAAGCCCATGCCAGAGCTCTAGTCATCCCAGTTAGGCATAAATTAACACACTGCAAACTGCGGAGACTTTCCTTTGAATCGGCTGTGAACGATCCACTGTAATCGTGTGGAGATTCAGAGTGAAAATTAAGCCAACAAGTCTAAAACTAGCAGCTTCCATGCAGTGGGAAGATCTTTTCCGCACAGGAAAGTAACCCAATCCAGCCAGGAGGCACAATGACAAGTCAAGATTTGGTCTGAAATAATCAGCAAACATGGAGAACGGGGGCTCCTAACTAAGCTGATTGATGAACAATGGACTGTCCAGTTAGAGAACAGGATGAAAAAATGGGCCATATAAAAAAGATCAATTGTTTCCTCTCGGCCCGGAGATGTGTCTGGCTTCCCTCCTCTACAGTACCGAGTTCTCTTCTGCAGTGAATGCCCATCCCCTTCAGTCCATGCGAGCTCAGGCCTGGGGAAAAGCAGAAATCTGTGACCAAAAAACTGCTGATTTCCCATTGTGCTGGAGACTGAGAAGTTCTCCCAGGGTGGAAGATTTGCTCAGGTGGGCAGTTCCTTGCAGAGTTAGTAGGTGTAGAGCCATCTGGGTAGATGCAAAGTATGCATCCGATGAAAGAGGAGGGGCAGCAAGTTGCATGGGGAGGCTGTGCCGGCAGCCCAGCCAGCCAGCAGAAAGGAGACCACCACACTTCATCCCTGGATTCGGCGTGCTGGTTGTCCGGGTGCTCCTGCATGCCAAGGCAGGACATGGGAGCGCCTTCCCAAGGAAGTTCAGTTAAAACCAAGAGGAGGCCATAGTCCTTACAGTCAAAGTGATGTGCTTTCAGGTGCCAAGACTTCACAACGAGGGGCGTTGCGGTCCCATTGGCTAGGCTAGCCTTGGTTCCTAACCACTGCTGATGGATTATAACAAAACAGACCAAGCCTCACAGACATTAGCTGAAGCATTAGGGCTCTGGCGTGGCCAGTGGCGTCTTGACAACATTCCGTGGAGCAGAAGTGTGTTTTAGGTGTGAAAACAGGACAAGATATAAAACAGACTGAAGGGAATGGAAGATTTAGAGTCCATTAGTGTCTATTGCTGCCACGGAAGCTGGGGTAGAGGATCGGGAGGTCGCTGCAGAGGTCTTCTCTAGGGCAGGACTTGGAACCCCATCAGCTGGCTTGGCAGCGGCTGCTGCCAATCGCCCGGTTGGCTTGGCCTGGCTGTGTATTCCCTGTCCGCAGATCCGATGGTGCCTCTCCCAGTCTTTGTGCTGGCAGAAAGAGCCACAGTAGCGGGCAATGTTGCACCCACTGCACGTCTCACTGGCTTTGCGACCGCAGTTCCAACAGCTCTGCAAGAGAGAACACACTGGCACTTAAAATCTATTTCAAAGGACGGTGCTCTAGTTGGAAGGCTTGCTAAACACCTGCAGGGGTTGCAGGCACTGCTCTCCCAGACGAAAGATTAAAAATAATCCCCGCCCTTCTAGCCATTCTCCACACCTCCTAGCCCACCAACAGCCCACGCCTCTGTGCTCGACTGAGAATAACTTGCCAGACTGCACCCAGCTGGTAGCCCGACATCTCGCCCCACGTGTAGGAACCATCGCTGTAGTGGTGCGGTAGTGGGAGAGAGTTACAGACGAGCCAGAGGAGGCTTGCACAACCCTGGCCAACAAGGGCAGGGAGCAGTCAGCCTCTTACGGCCAGGCTGGGCCCTAGAAAAAGTCTGCAAGGGCGGAGAGGAGCACAGCTGTGCAGCAGGAGGAACCTGGCCGCCTGGGAAGCTACAGAGGGTACCTGAGGCAGAGCAGGACTAGGGAGAGGCAGGAGCTGGGGTGCCCTGACCTGACTCCACTCCCAGGCTGCACCTGATACAGAGGCCTGAGCGGTACTAGGGCTACAAGGAGGCGGCCAGGGCAGCAGGTCCACACCCCCTTGCCAATGAGGAGTGGCCATTTCAGATACGGTTTGCTCCTGGGGCAGGGGCTGGATGACGACCGGCAGTGGGTCACCAAGCAGGGAGGGTAGAGCGGATTGGGGCTCCCTGGGCGGGAAGGACCCCAGAGTGCAGGGCACTGCCACAGGGCAGTACTGCAAGGAAAGGGCCTAGTGGGCTGTAAGGCTATGTCTGGACACTGGAAGTATCCTGAAATAGCCATTCCGCATCTTTAAACGCCCCCATTATTTCGGAGTAGATTGCGCCACTCCGGCACCGCTGCAGGCCTCCCTCCACGAGGGTTGGGGACTTGTTGGCATGGTGCTTTATTTCAAAACTGGCAGGTGTTACCCGGCATTGCTTGGGAAAGTGGAGGAACAAAGTGTAGAAAAACAGTAGTCCATCATCGTTTTTTGAATGGTAGAAAAGTTGCACTGAGTTCTATAGGGATTAAAATATATTAAAAAAAGGTATAAAACAACCAATTCTACATGTTATCACCAAAAACTTTATTGTAAACTATATTTTTTGTTTCATTATTCTTAACAAATATGTACAAATTTTTTCCACTTCCAACTCTTGAACACGCAACATAGAGTTGTCCATGTGAAAAGCAACGTCTCCAGATCAATTCCAACTACTTTAAGTGACTGTCCTTGCGCTTTGTCAGTATACATTGTTGAAATATAAGTTGACAGTTGATATAACTGATGTGAGGAGCCTGAAGGGAGGGAGGGGGAAGGGAGCTGCGCACCTGCCGCCGGTGCCCGAGCCTGCCCTCCGCTTCCTTGTCCCTCCGCTGGCCTTAGAGAGTGACTGGCCCCGCCGCTTCCCCCGGGAAGCCACTTCTCCCTGCACTGCCGAGCTCCGTGCAGCCCCGGGGAGAGGCATCGGTCTCATCTCTTCCCTCCCACAGTACCTTAAAACCTTCTCCTGGATAAAAGGTTATCCCATGCAAAGTTTGGTTGCGGTAGCTCTTATAATGTCCAAGTTATTAGCACACAAACATACAAACATTCTCCTTTATAGATTAGATTTGGCGCTGTAGAGACACAAACAGCTGCTAAGAGAGCAGGAAGTGAAGCAGCCTCAGGGATCTCTCAGATGGCATCTCACGTCCCTCTTGCTGCAGAGCTTGGCAGAAAAGGTGCCTGTCAGCAGGAGCTTGGCAGTTTTGTGCCTAACACTCTTTGCTCCTAGCAATAATTTCGTGGCTGGTAGCAAAGAGCCTAACTCCGCTGCTTGGCAGTGGAACGGCTTTAGAGTCACCACGCGCAGGAGAGCCGTCCGTCTTCCGGAAGGAGACTGTGGAAAAATCTTTCACTGACATCTGCAGGAAAGCTTCAGAAACAGGTCACAGCTTGAAAGCCGCTGACACTCCTGCCGAAAGCGGCACGTTACTCCAGTGTCTCCTGTGATCCGTGAAACGTGCGGGCGAGCGAATGATGCTCTCCACAGAATGACTGCCGAGCTTAGCCACGGAGCGATCCCCTGGCTGCACAGCCCAGCGTTTTCCTGTGCACCTTCCAGATCTATCACGTGCTGGTGCTTCCACCACTTCTCTTAGGAGAATTCGCACTTGAAGAGATCTCACAAGCCCAGGGTTGCCCCGATATTTAACCTAAAAATCATCCCTTTGCTTCCTTTTCTTTCATAACTTCGGTATCATGGTAACCGACTCCTCCCACTCCTTGGCACCCGCATCCTTCACTGCTTTGGCGACTGCTACACCCTCCCCTCAGATAGACCTTTCTGGGCCAACCTTTTATATTCATTGCTTTGTGTCTCTTTTCAGAATAATATGGAATAAATCTATCGCTTGGAAGAGGGCCTGTGTACCAGCTGGTGCAAGCTGTGTCGGACCTGGCAGGCAGTGCCATCCAATCCCTGCTCAGAAATACAACCCACCACCCAGGTGACCCTAAACCTCTAGCAGAAGCTGGGAGGGGATAACAAGAGCGGATCTCTCCACAACGGCCATGTTCTGTACACTCCCACTGAAGCATCTGGCACAGGCTGCTGCCAGAGACAGGACACGGGGCTAAGTGGCCCGCTGCTCTGACCCAGTCTGGCCGCTCTGGCCCTACCTGCTTCCATCAGTGACGAGAATCTTAAGAGTCCTCTTTAAAAAAAAAGAAGTGTCACTGGGATTCCCCCTTCCCGGTCTTGCCCTCACAGTGCCTCACATGACACTTCTAGTGCCAAACTAGTTTCCCTGCTCTATTAGCTCCACCCAGAACCCTCTGACATCACTTCCCACGCGCAACGCACTGCAAGGGGCACGTTGAAATCAGCATCAGGGGAAGTGGTGGAATGTCAGCTGGCGAGGGCCTGGGTGTGACAAGGACAGAAGGAAAGGAGTCCAAGATAACCCACAGCTGAGCCGCTGAATGACGGGGAGCATGGCAGAGATGTTGCCAGCGATGGAGAGAGACCAGTGCTAATACTGTGAACAGTCCTCTACAACAGCTTCAGGCTTATTACTGAAACAGCGAGAGAAAGAACGGACCGAGCTATTTTCTTTGCTGAAGCTGAGAGGACTTTTGTCGGTGCCTATTAGCTCGGAAGGTATCTAGAATACACGCTAACACCCTGCTGGGTGTATTTTGTGTTTCTTTAGTCTCGGAAAAATCAAATGAAAGTTTCACACTATCCTGCTCAAGAAAGCCTTTCTTCAGCAAAACCACTTCAAAACCAGACTTCAGTGTGAAACTGCAGAGCTGGAATTCACATGCAAACCTGACACCACCAGACTGGGTCCGGTTAGGAACATACACGCCCATCTTTGCCCGTGTGTATATTTACCTGCCCAACTGTCGTTTCTACTTCATGCACTCCATTAGGCTTTACGAGTTTTCACTAATGAGAAAAATACTGGGGCTCTCTGTGGAGTGCAGATAAGTGTTCATATCAAAATGACTGTTTTGCAGCATGTGTTTTGTAAGAGCAATCCCCAATATCCAAGATGTTATTCACCATATTTATCTGCAGACAGACAGACAGACGGACGCGTGGACACATCCTTACAGACTGATGTATAATTGAGCCACCTAAGTCTCTGAACCCCATCTGGAATGAAGTGAGGAATCAAACTTGAATGCTGCATCTTTCGGGCAGTAGCATGGCCTAGTGGGTAAGAGTATGTTTGCTGGGACTCAGGAGAGCTGGGTTCTTTTGTCTGCTAAGTCACTTTCCCTCTCTGCCTTTGTCTCCCCATGTGGGATAATGGGGATAATGGCGAGGGTGACGAGACAACGAGGATGACAAATCAGGGACACTTTTTCAGAGGAGGTGGGGGAATCGCAGCCTATGCAGGACAAAGCCCCTAATATCAGGCCACTCTCGATCTCCTTGGCCAAGTGCTCGGAGAACTAGGGAGGGAACGCACTAGATAAGAGCTCAGTATTAAAGTCATTACGAAAAACTGAGCAACGTTTGTTAAACCACTTGAGGGAACGAAACCAAATCAGCTACTGCAGGGTGGCCGTCGCCAGAGGGAAGTGCAGCAGAACTGTGCCCAACAGCTCGGATTTCCCTTTCATACGGCGATGAACCTGGGGTAGCAATTGTGGCGCTGCTCCAAGTCAGGAGTCTCCAACACCAGTTTCATGTAGGACTGAGCCTCTTCTGCAGATTTCACTGCATGTCATAGAATCCCAGGGCTGGCAGAGACCTCAGGAGTCAAGTCCAGCCCCCTGCCCAAAGCAGGACCAACCCCAACTCAATCAACCCAGCCAGGCCTTTGTCAAGCCGAGACTTAAGAACCTCTTGGGATGGAGATTCCACCCCCTCCCTAGGGAACCCATCCCAGTCAAACGGAATCATTTCTAAACGGACCCTGCTATCCAGGAAACAGCAGCCCACTCCCAGTCAATGTGAACTGGCACCTAACTGCCTCTCACCCTGGAACCCTGCCCATCCTTCTCCCAGCCCAATCTGCAGGGCTATGGCCCTGGCGTACCTCTGTAGACTCCTCCTGCTCATTAATGACTAGGAACGCATCCTCGGTAGCCTGGCGCTTTGCATCTGCAATGGTTTGTTCCATGCGGGCCCTCTCCGACGCAATCATTTCAAATGCCTTCTGCTCTGCCTCCGCCACAGCTTTCTGCACCTCAGACATGGCCTGGCGCTTCACCTCATTCACGGCTTCTTCTGGAAGAAAACACCCTCATCAACCGGCCTGGCAGGCAAAGCCGGCAGAGACACTGGGAAGGGAACCCCCCAGGGCAGCATGACAGCGTAGGGTGGAGGCATGAGAGAGACAATAAGCAGGTAAGAATGCTGGCCCATGCCAATGGACCTCATCCTGGAGCTGAAGAGGCAACCTCTCTGGGGGGAGAGAGAAATTCAGTGGCTACAGGCGAGTCAAGCCATGGCCGCTCTGCCGAGAAGAGTGCCTAGCGCCCATGGTCACGATGCTTCCTAGGATCAGCCTCCACTCTAGGAACGAGCCTGAATCCATCACCTGGTTCTACACAACCTTCTGAGAACCCTGATGCCTCCTGCTTCTGGTCAGTAGCGATTAGCTTGCAGTCCCCGACCAAAAGTGGTGGAAATCCAGGCAGGAGGTCAAGAGTATGAAAGGGAAAAAAAGGGCTCGAAAAACTCGAGACTGTAGGCCCAAGGAAAGGGGGAGGAGCCCCAGATAAGTGTGGATTAAATTATGCTGGGTTCCATGGCAATGGGATTAGTCTCCCCAGGGCATTACTCCAAACCCCCACATTTGGCCACTGGGTGCATCAAGTTCACGCCTACGTTTTCCCAAAAGTGTCCCAGCACCTTTCCTGGGATTGATCCTTGTGGGGCTGTGCAGGCCTGGAAGGTGCCAGGCAAACTCCCAAAGCGCACCCCACACCTGTGTATGTGGTCAGCACAGGCGCATGCCACTGTGCAAAGCTGGGCCAGCACACACCCAGCCCCCGGGACCACCCACATTCAAGATGCTTTTCTACAAGCACAACTTTGCATCTGGCCCTATGCCACCCTCCCCCCCACCGCTGCATTTACCCCGTGAGCGTGTGGTAACTCATCACGTGACCCCTCGACCAGTACGTACCAGCTTTTTTCCATATCTCTTCAGTAACGTAGCCTGCCCCTGACCTGCTGCTGAAGTCCCGCTGGGAATCTGCAGAAACAAGAAACACACAGGTGGCTCAGCAGTGTCTCCTCTCCCTGAATGATTCTGCTTAAACAGGCACTCCAAGCCCTGCGAGAAAACTACGAGAACCCGCAGACAGGGCCTATAAACTTAACTAAAGCACCAAGGGACCACGATAGGCTTCCTAGTGAAAACCCAAGCAAGTGATTTC
Source organism: Rafetus swinhoei (assembly GCA_019425775.1). NCBI lineage: Eukaryota > Metazoa > Chordata > Testudines > Trionychidae > Rafetus > Rafetus swinhoei. The sequence goes on from CM033426.1 coordinate 33,817,425, forward strand.
TGCAGCTCAGACCATTCATCAAATGGCAAGATGATAAATGAACTTTTAATTAGCGTCCTGCATGATTTATAGCACAGCACAATCCATTTCATCTTCCGATACTTTATAATCCCCGACTATATTTATAAATATACCTCATCTTACATCTGCCGTGTGCAATGATTGTGAACATCAATCTATCCTAACAATGTATTGCATTAAATACAGCACTTTTCGCAGGCAACTCGCAGTCAAACTGAAGTACAAACCATGCCTCTCTTACAGCTATAGATGCCCACACAACACACCCAGGGGGACCCAGTGTGAGAGGTGCTGCTACACAGTATCTCTAGTTGGTTTCACGTGATCTCAGCACTTTAAAGATATATTTCCGCTGGAGAGGTTTTCGAAAGCCAGTAGTAGTGCGGCTTTTACACCTTTGGGGTGTATTTAAAAAAAATATGTTTTACTAAAGGTTCACATGACTTCAAAAAAATTAAACTGAGGTCAAAGGGTAACGGAAGAGGCAGACGTGAGGAGTTTGCTGTTCAATAGGTTTCTACAAAACTCGGCACTGTACATACCAGCTATTTCACGGACTTGGAGGTTTTTGATCTAATTGCACCCCCTAGCTTAAAAGCACTGGTACTACAGCTCTTGATCTTATGGCCTGTTAAGGGAGAACTCAACAAGATTCTTGCTCTTTTAAGCCTTTTTTAACACCGTGGTGCTGGCTGTAGCTACCTGAGCAGCTTTAAAAGGCTTTTCTGCTCTGAGAAGCAACTACCGTTCAATGGTACTCACTCCCTGTTCTTAACAGATCTGCTGCCTGGCTGTGTTCAGTACCATCTTTTCACCACTTCGCTGAGCCAGCTAGAACTACCGTGTTAGTCGGTAACTTTAAAAACAAGCAGTCCTGTGGCACCTTAGGGACTAACCAATTTATTAGGTCATGAGCTTTTGTGGGTAAAACCCATCATCCCTGCAACAAACCCTGGTGCCAATGCTGTGCACACAGCTACACAAGCAACACCGTGGCAGGACCTAACCACAGCAGCCACCATATCAGGGGCTCCTACAACTGCACATCCACTAACGTGATAGATGCCATCAAGTGCCAGCAACGTCCCTCTGCCAGTACAATGGCCAAACCGGACAGTCTCTGTGACACCGGATAAATGTACACACATCAGACATCGGAAGCTGTAGGGAGGTAGTTCCCAACCTGTGGTCCGCGGCGGTACTGTAGGGGGTCCGCACAGAGCCTCTCTCAGCCAGCACGTCCTTCAACCTGCGTTGTTTCTTGCGGCTCGGGAAGCAGCGCAAGCTGAGAGACTTGCTGCCTCAGAGCCTCTCAGCTGGTTAAGAGTAGCCATTCATAGGGTACAACTTCTTCATGGCTTTACATTGGCTGGCTGAAAAGGATTTCTTCCTAATGAAAATCTGCTTCTCAAACAGCCTACAGTTCCCTGGTACTTGCAGAGGTATCAATGGGCCAGTTGGTATTGGCTTTATAATTATGGCTGCAACCATTTCACACTCTATTCCCCCTCCTCCCTAAATAGTTTAAAGTTATTTCTGTAGAGAAATGTTGAATTTTTGCTAAGCTTGGAGGAAGCTGCTCAACCTGGAATTTCAGAATTCCAGGCAGCTATGAGGAAGCAAAAATGCTTCCAATTTTTTTTTAAACTCACTATTTTTGGGTGCAGCTGAAACTCACAACAACTTGGTTCACAGGTTCTAGAGCCATCAGACACTCCCAAAGCAGGGCAAAGGTTAATCTGGAGAAACCCTTTCAGCCTCCGAGCGTACAAGCGTGCGCTCCCTCCACTCGCTCACTAATGCGCGGAGGTTTCAGAGCACTATACCCAACCCAATGCTGCCTGGCAACATTTTCCCCCCACTGCTGTTAGCGCTCACCCCCTGGCAGGCAAACCAATGGGGTTTTAAGCCTCTCGGTCCAAGCCTGGAGCCCACTGCTGTGGACTCTCAGCCTCCAGTGAGCGCCAAGCAGTCAGCTCCCCCTCTTACCGCTGCTAATGGAGTCGGAGCTCCCAGGACTGTGCTGCCTCGAGATGAATTCGCTCCCTCCCTTTCTCGCCTCTGCGCTCTCGCTGCACCGCCTCTTCCAGTAGTTGAGCTCTTCCCGGTCGGCCTCCTGACAGCGCCGCAGGACAGCCATCGAGCGCCGCGTCTTCTCCACCATTTCCATGATGCAGTTCAAGGCCTTGGGGGCGGGAAAGGGGGGTTTTCAGAACTCTTACTGAGGCCTGGGCTTGGGGTTCTCTAGAGCAGAGCAAAGCACGGCTTCTTCGCAGACGCCGCCCAACGGAGAGCGTTCCCTCCCAGCAACCGGCACCGTCTGCTCACGCAGAACACAGAACGCAAGTCACTGGCACCGGTGGGGAAACCAGAGACATTCAGCGCCCTGGGGAACTAAAGCAGAACATTCTTTCCCCGCAGCTGAGATTTCTCTTGCTGCTTGAAGTATTATTCAAATGGGCTCTGATTTAGCATCATCAGATTCATGATAGCTGGCTCCTTTCGGACTCCCCCTTCTTTATTCTACAGACAAGCGCAGGGCACTGTCCCTGTTTGGGCTAACTCCTCAGCACAATTTCAGCCACCGGAAGGTATCCGATACACACGCAGAGCCGGGAAAAAAACCAATTTCAGTTACTCACACAATTATTGTCCAAAAATAACTTCCATTCATTCCTCATTCATTCCACTGTTCTTATGTTCTCGTTCAAAAACCTCCCTTTGAAACAGCGTGGGGCAGAATTAGTGAGAAATTTCTCTGTATCGGCAACTCTGCAGCTAACCAAGCCACTGATTTACAGAAGTGAAATTTCGTATGGCAACAGTTTTGGGCCATTTCACAGCAGCCCCGTGACGAAGACTGAAATCTGATACTCTTAATACTTCTACGGCTCTGCCCAAAAAGGTTCGAGAGCACACTGGCTTCCAAATGTCTCTCCAACTCCCAGCATCTGGAACGGCACAGAACACGGGGAATGCAGCGATTCCCCTCAGCCAGTCAGACTGACCTTGCCTTAGGAGAAACAGTTGTCAGGAGGGACCCTCATTTTCTGTTTTTAAACCCCCCCGCAAAGTTCTCTGAGAAAATAAACAAAAATTCACATTTTTCTATGGTTAAAATGAAACGCTGGCCTCCCTAGCCACCCTACATATAGATAGCAGTTGAACACAACATTTTATTGAGAGATTTACCATTTTTAAGCACGTCTGAAGCCTACTAGTGCCATCCATCATTGTAACAAAACACAAGAATTGCTGCCCGGCTCTAAGGCAGTGCCCACTGCAGCAGCAGCCAAGCACGGGTGGCAATGCCATTCCACGCCACACTTACTTCTGTGCTACTATCGGCAGTGCTGCCGCCAGCAGCTTCTCACACTGCCCCCGAATACATTCCACTCCCACCAGGGGGCGTACCCCCAATTTGAGAGCTTCTGGACATTGGTAATTTCAAATCTACTAGGTATCTGAGGGAATCTGTCCGTCTGTTTGGTCAAGAACTCCTCCTAAACGGACCTGACATTCGGCAGGCAGCTTCCTCTCGTCATAAATCAAGGTCAGGGTTTGGGTGTGCCAGGAACATGGGATGTTTCTGCAATGGGATGGCTTCGCAGAAAACCAGACGAGACAGAATCACCAAGCAGGTAAAAGAGGCCGGCTAGGGGCACGCCCCCAGTCCAGGAATGCCCCTAGAACAGAGTTGCAGAGGCCTGGGAAGCTGGTACCAGCAGAGACAGCACCTCTTCTGCGGCCTGCAGAGCCTCTGGTGTGGTCTGGGGATGGAAGGACGGAGTGGGCTGGGGTGCTCCACTCTGCTTGAGGCAGACCCTGCGCGCTTGAAAGCGACTGGCAGCCGCCTGTCATGGATCTGCGCTTATGCAGTCTTGTCCCCTTTTCTGGGATGGGGCAAGCAGCCCGTTGCTGACTTCCTCAGCTTCTCTGCAGGGGCTAGGGAGGGGGAGCCATGCTGACGGGCAGACGGTGCTGCCGGAGCACCACACACCGAGCCCTCGGTGCCCAGCGAGGACTCTGATAGGTGTGCTGGTGCTGGGGGAAAGGCAGACTCCATCAGGAGGGCATGAAGCCGAATGTCCTGCTCCTTTGTAAATCCTAGGTTTAAAGGATTTGCAAATCTTGTACCTTTTGCTGACGTGTGCTTCGGCCAGGCAGCTCCCTTGCGGGTTGCTGACTGGCATAGACCATTTGCAAGCATCACAAGCCAGCCCTGAGACTGGGGTATGCCCGATCAGGGTCGAAGTCCTGAAGGGGACCAGTTACTCTAACTATTAATATGGGTAAACTACCTACCAAGAAAAAGCTATCGAACGGGAGAACAGCTGAGCTGTTCCGATGCACTGAGGGTGGGGAGAGCATGCAGAGCCCCTTATACTGTGCCATGGAGGTGCTGTGCTATAAGTACCGCTAGGGGGAAAACTTCTGGCACCCATGCATGTGGAAGAGACACGAGGAAGGACTCGTAGCAGAACCAGCCATCTCCCAGCCATGCAGGATTTAGGAAATGCTGTAGCCTTGATTACCAGCTCCCCTCTCAACACAATTTTATCACAATGACATTAGATGCAGGGATCGATTTAGAAAACTTTAATAGTTTTCGTTGACTTCACCAAGTCCCTGAATCCAGGATTAGTGCCAGAAGAATAAACAGCATTGGGGGGTAAATTTCCAGCAAGGCCTCTGTCCAGCCCCCACGTCTGCACACACTATTAGCCCATGTTTTGCTCAGCACTTTGCAGATAAAAATATCTGTTAAAATGCTAGAACTTGTAAGCACAGCCTAGTGCGTGTTCATGCATGCAAGTGGTAGCAGGGGGTCTGAGTGGTTTTGCAGGTACCATGCTTACCAAATGAGCTCCCAGAGGCATTAGCTCATTTAAAAGTTATAAACAAGTGCAAGTCCTCACAGGTGTCCAGGCCTGCCAAGTGCAGGTGTAACCCACACAATGTCTGCTACAGATCCCCTGGGGCCTGACCCAGAGAGGTCACAACTTCTGCTAAAGCTGCAGTAGCTCCGGAGGTCCTGGGTTCAATTCCCACACTGTCAGACAAGACGACAGGGCTCACAAAGACACACATTTAAGCCACCTGTCCATGTCACAGGCAGGCCTCCGTTTCCAAATGGACCCAAGAAACTAGCTGTGCTGCAGCTCCACTTAGCACTGCATCACCAGCCACAACAAAAGGATGTGTTCTTCTTTAACTAGGACTTACTTTACAATGTAGTTCTCATGAAAAGAGATTGCCTCTGCTGCCTCCTTACCTGCAGGACGCCCTGCGCCCTTCTGACTGCCTTCCCAGCACAAAGACATATACCTTGTTTTACCCAAAATCCAGACATGACAGGTCAGACCAGCGAGGGTAAATGCAGCAGGAGTTTTCACACGGTTTCAGTGTGCACTACAAATGGGCCACTTGGAAAATGCTGCGTTGATACCGCCTATGGCACTGCCATGGAAATGTAGCAGCTGGTGGTTTGGATGCTGGGCCTTCAAAGAGCGGTTTTTTTGTTTTGTTTTTATTTTTGTTTTTTTTTAAAAGGTTCCTTACGTGATCGAGATGCTTCCACTCCTCAGCCCACTCCCTCTCTGTTAAGCGATGGTCCACCAGCTCATCCTGGTAGCCTCCATTCAAACCTGCAATGAACGACACCCCAAATTAGGACCAGACCGGAGGATTTTCCCATTAGGCTTCACCAGGCTGGCAAACAGTGGTCTGGGCGCTCTAGCCAGCAGCTTGGTACACTGAAAAATGTAGGTTGCAATGGTGCAGAGCAGGGATTTGTTCAAGTAGTTCCCGGAAACTGGCCTCTGGGAACACGGCTGCATGGAGTCCAAGCCCAGCAGCCCTTCGGGGGGTGAGCTCTGGTGGCAGTGCTACGTTAGGGCATTAGCTTGAGCAGAGCCAGGACAAGTCTGTCCGCCCGTGCTCCCCACTGCAATGCAGACACACTCGGGCTGCCTACAGCAAGAGGGACCAGGCGGAGGAGAGCAGATAGCACCACTCACACTGCATTGTAAAGAACCGCAACTAGCCATTTAGATGCAGCTTCCCCACATCTGCCTATAGAAAATGGTTTCTGGCAACATGCATTTTATTGACGGATCCCTTCGGTGCACTGTGCGCCCAGCCGGGCACGCGACCGCCCCATGGGAGCCCTAGAATGACACATCCCACGAGGCGATGTCTGGACAGAGAAGGGCCGGGCCTTTCTTACTGAGATTGCGATGTCTGTCACGCATCTCCCTCTGTTCCAGGAGCTTGCCGGGGTCTCTGTACAGCTGGGATGTGGTGATGTCTTCCAAGGTGTAGTGCTGGAGGGGCGGGGGGGTCGGATGGAACTGCCCCGCGGGATTCATGAGGGGTAGAGCCAGGGCAGGGCTGTGCCGCGGGGCTGGACTAATGGTGCACACTCGCTTGGCCGGCGGCTCCGATGGGAGGGGGTCTCTCTCAAAACTAGTCTCTTCTCTTCTGCAAACAAGCCAGAAGAGGTGGTTTGTCAGCACTACGAACGGACTCCGAAAGGGAAAGAGGGGACCTCGGCTGGCCAGAGAGCAACCCACAGCAGCAGGAGTCTGGGCAGCTGCACTTAGTGGGGACAAGCTAGGGAGCCAAAAAACATGTATTACGCTTGGAAAAGACCAAGCCACAAGTGCAGGACACTGCCTTGGGGGGGGAGGGAGGGGAGGGGGGGAAGGGTGCTAATTCAGTTTATTTCCCATGGCTCTTCTCCAAACTCCAGGCACCTTCTGTGTAATTCTACACAAAACTTTACCAAGGCTTCACACACCTCTGCAAAATGCCCCTTCCCTGGTCCCAGCACCACCAGCCGCCCATTCCCAGGGCAAGCCTTAGGGACCGGCCCCCTCTTGCATCTGAGGCCACAGAGGATGCCAGCGGGACACTTGGACAGGCTGCTGGAGCGCCTGTCGATGCTTGGAGACAGCCTGAGAGGGAAGCCCGGCGCAGCGGCCCCGCAAGCACGCCAGCCTGGGGAATTTTTATGGAGCCACATTGGGCAAGGAAGCAGGGGCGAGAGAATTAGAGGGGAACAGGCCAGGGGGCAGGAACAATGGCCCCCAACAGCGTCCGGCTTCACTCTGACGTCGCTGCTTCTGGGACAGAGCCGCATGTGCCGCTCCCTTTACCTGTCCGGGCTCTGTCTCTTCCCAGTCCCGTTCCCCTCCAGCAGCAGCTCCGAGGAGTCGGCCGGGGACGCAGTGTTTGTGTTCAGCAGGATGTGCTCGTGCTGGGCGAGGTACTGGGACGGCGTTTGCTTGGCAGCCCGGGCGCAGTGCAGCAGCTCCCGCTGCAGCAAAGGAAGGTTGGCCTGGAAAACAGGTTGCCTGGCATTGCAGCTTTGCTCTGTGAAGGCTGACAGCTGGGTCAGTTCCCTCCAGCTTTGCACCCCAGCGTCTGTCCAAAATGGCACAGGCAGCGTTCACAGTTGCAAATCAATGTTGCCTGTGCCACAGCCTTGCTGGGCATTCAAAGGGGGCTATATGCTGTGTGTGTGCATGCATGCGCGCGCACGCACGCCAAAACTGCTCTCTCAAGAACTAGAGCAGACCTGAAACAAGCTGTGTTAGGAAACAAAAAGTTACACAAGAGCCTTCCTTGTGACTCCAGCAGCTTGACTATTCCAGGGCCTTGCAAACCCGAAAGTAAGACCCGATTAGATCAGCACCCCCCTGCTGAATTTAGCTCTGCTTCACCTTTCTGATACAGAAAAACACACGATGGTCTCTGTCAATCTTGGTCAGTGTCATGGTCACAAGGTTTTAAAAATTGTCTATTTCACGATTTCAGCTTCTGACATCTGAAGTCTCACGGTGCTGTCATTTGGAGGGGTCCTGACTCAAAAAGCATTTGAGGGGAGGGTCACAATTGGGATTGCAGAAGTACTTCCCTTCTCTCTGCACTGCTGCAGGCGGCGGCGCTGCCTTCAGAGTGGGGCAGCTGGCGAGCAGCGGTTGCTGGCTGGGAGCCCGGCTCTAACAGCAGAGCCAAGGATGGCCTGGTACAGTATCACCACCCTCCCTTCTGCGCTGCTGCCTGCAGAGCTGGACCCTCTGCCACCTGGCTCTGAAGGCAGCACAGAAGTAAGGGTGGCACAACCACAACCCCCTAAAATAACTGTGTGACCTCCCCACACAAGTCCCTTTGGGGCCAGCACTCCACTTCCAGAAACGCTGGTCTCTCCTGTGAAACCCATAGAGAGCACAGGGCAAAAGCACACAAGAGACCCTGGATTTTTCAGGGCTGTGATTCTGGCAGGGCCCTTGGCTATAACACGCTGTTCGGGTTATCCCAGATCACGACAGGAACCAGACCATTTCCAACAGCGCTTTCCGCCTTCGGTGGATCTAGCGAGAAGATGGCAGCATGCGCCACCACACAATTACTGGTGTGCCTGGGTGGCGCGGGCCACTTCTCTGAAACTCCCTTCTTCTCAGTACAGGCCCAGCTGGGCTGCTGAAATTATAGCCCCTGGAGTTGAAGGGACTGTGTAGAGAAAGGAGAGGATGGAAGACAGGGATGAGGGAATTCAGCCATCAATTTAGCCCAGGGGAAATGGCCAATACAGGACCTTAACAGTCTCCACGAGTCACACTTTCCCTCGGAGCTGGTCAGATTAGGCCATCACCACTGTCTAGTATGGGCTGTGACTTGATGAGCCTCCTGTTGACTGGTTCCCAGCACTTGGGGTCAGGGCCATCCCTAGGGGGCGCAGGATCTGGGGCAAACTCCCTCCCTCCCCCCCACTGTCCCAGACACAGGGCCCAGGGCAAGCCCTTCCACCCCAAGCCCCGCCCCTGCTCCACCCCCACCCCGTCCCTGCCCCGCCCCTCCCCCCAAGCAGCGTGAGCTGGGGAATCACGGGGGCCTGATGTGGGGGGTGGCGATGGCAGGGGTCATCGTCCCCCTTCCCCGTGCACTCACCCTGGAGTGAGCCGGCAGCCTGCTCCGCTCCATCCTGCCCCACCGCGCTCTGCAGCAGGAGGCGGAGCGTCTCAGGGGCGCGGGTGCTCTGGGTCCTGCTGCAGCAAAGCTGAGTGTAGTGGGCTGGGAGGGGCAGAGCAGGCTGCTGGAGTGCTCCAGCTCCTTCTGAGTGCAGGGGGGTCCGACCCCTGCAGCCATCCTGCGCCAGGTCCCCGCCCCCCCCGGCAATCTCCCGGCCCACCCTGGGCCTCATCCAGAGGCTGTGCTGCCGGACAACACAGGCTGCCCCGTTCAGCGTGTGACACATCAGCGAGACCCTGCACTTTCACCATCACCTTCAGAAATGGAATCACAAAGGGGCGAAGAGGGGAAGTTGGTGGCCTCTTGGAGCTTGCAGTGAAATTCCTCAATCGTCACCGTCGAGTTCTGTGAAAAGAAACGCAGCTGAACTCCACCTTCTGCACTGTTCGACCCGCCAGATTTATCTGTGAGGACGGAAACCACTGGACCCTACAGCCAGCCTTTCCACATGCCACCTGGGATCAAGGGGTGCACCAGTCTCTCAGCAGCCCCTTATGAACTGAACTGACCCACCAGTCCACTGCCACAGAGGATGACTGAAAGACTGCCCCAACCCAGGAAACAGACCAGATTGTATTCCAAGTTGTAGGAAGTCCTTGAGTTTTGTGGAGGTCCAACTGCGACTTCGCACATGGCTTTTAAAAACTGATTGGAAACACTAAGTGCATACCAGCCTTCTAATCTGCAGGCAAAGGGCCTGTCGCACTACAATCATTCCCAACACTTGCACTGAGAAACCTTCGTGCACATGTAGGTGTGTATAAACCAAGCCTGGAGTCTCATATTTACGCAGGTGTTACCACCATTGAAAGAGTCTGCTCAGGCACTGACCAATTTGCATAGTACGGGCACAGGCATGAAGAGGGAGGCCACTGAAAGTTCTGGCCTTAGCAAGTGAAGGCTGTTTTCAACTATTTTCATTTGCTCTCCAAGTGTGTCCGCATTAAATTATGCGGGGTAGCCCAAACCTTGCACTGGGAGCACACAGCCATTAATGCACAGCCTGTGTTTTGCTCCATATCCCATCAGAAGCATTTTGCAGGTCGTGAGGCTCTCTGCCCACTGAAGGCTTAGCATTGACCTTTTTCTAAAACAGTGACGGAATCAGTGAATTTACAGAAACTGCCCCTGCACAGTAGTAGCCGGAGACCTTTCTCTTGATCGTTAGGAGAATCTGCATCCAACCAGTCAGCCCCTTACTGAACCGCTACAGAAAATATTCTGGTGGCCTGTATATATCAGCACTAGCACTTCCATCACCACCTTTTCATGGCACTTTACAAAACCTCAATCCATCCTCACCACAGGCCTGAGGCCACACAGCAAGTCAGTGGCAGAGCCAGTTTGAACTTGCAATTTCTGCACATTCCTTTAGCCCACACGGCCTCACACAGCAAGGAAATAGATGTGGACCACACCGAAACCATGACAGTATTTAACAAATGGTGTGTGAAACTGGCATGTCTTCATTTGGAAGCCGATAAGAATGAAATTAATCAGCAGTCAGAATCAGGAAAATGAGGAATTCTTCTTATTCTAGAGGGTTACAGCAGGATTCAAGGCGAAGACTATATAACATGCACTTCTCAGTTGCAAGGAAGCTCTGTCTGCAAGAGGTGGCTGAGGAGTGCATATTTGGGTCCCTTTAGCAGAAGATTTATATCCTAAGAAATTAGGGCTTTGGAAAAAAAAAAAAAAAATATCAGACCTGCTACTCTCCTTCCAGTTAAAAACCCCAAACACACACGCATACACAAAACGCCTATGATTTGTAAGGTAGGAAAGTTTAGCCCAAACGTCACTGGATTTCATGGAGCTTAGTGGCGTCCAGATGAGTCCAAGAGCTTACTGAAGCCAAATGAGGACCATGAAAAACAGAAAAGTGATGAGAGTGGGTAATACAAGTTTAGAGCGGCTTGGGAAACAGCGTTCCCACGAATGCACAGCACAGTACATACACATCGGCTCAGCTGCTGGGCTCCCCAGCACTAGCAGAGCTCTGGGCCCCCAGGAAAGCTCCACTGGCCATTTGGGAGGCCCTGGTTTTGAGTAGTCCCAGGAGCCAGGCAGCTGTTACCGCTTACCACTAGTGCTAGGACGAGGGTCCGGACCTTCTCCCCGATCTCTGGTGAAATGTCGTTGCCGAACTGCTGAAGGGTGGTAAGGAAGCGCTTGAGTTTGCTGAGCTGCCGGGCCCCACAGGTTGCTGGGAGTTGCTGATTGGTCAGTGAGGATGAAGATGAGGAGGCAGGACCGTTGCTGAAGCGCTGGGGTGGAGAGGGTGCTCCGTTCAGCGTGGGGGGAGAATGGTTCATCCCATTGGGCACTGTAATGCAGAGCCAAACCAAAATATAAGCATCACTGACCATGGCTGCACCATGCTGTGGAAATACCCCAAAGGCGTGCCCAACAATTCCACGCTGGCTCGAGAGACTCAGGCCATGGACTAGAGAAGAGCACAGCCCCCCAGAACTGGGGGTTAAAGCAACACTACGGTGTTCAAATGGCCACAATCTACTTCCTCAACCCCGGGACCCGTTTCTCTAAGTGCTCATGCAAGCACAGGACGTGTCCTGCCAACATGCTCTAACACAAGGCCGCAGGCGCAGCTTTGCTTAGCCGCATTTATACCCATGACTTTTCAGCATTCTAACCTTGCTGCTTCTGGCTCGGTTGTCATATGCAAGTTTCAACATTCAGTCTCTCGCAGACCAGCTGTAAGAATTGCAGGCCAGAGCAGCAGACCCTGGCTTCTTTTTTAAACCTACCAATCAGCTGGGTTTGTTAATGTTTCTCTCATCTGAATCCTATTGAAATTAGGAGCAGGGACTCCAGGGGGCCAGCTTCACTAACAATGAGGGGTAGGAAAACAAGTTTTCTAACTAAATGCCTGTGATTGCACTAGTGCTTGGGGGAGCTGAGCTTCACAGAGTTTAACGGCGTGAGCAGATCGTCTCTCATCTCGAGCGAGGGCTTCGAGACGCTGTAACTCGCACCCAGGAAGCATGGGCTGCAGGCCAGAATTGCTGAGCAATGTTCTCTGGCTTGCATTAAATCACTGCAAAGGTCTCTGCCCTTAAACACTGATGAATTCAAGGTAAATCAATTTTGCCACTTAGCCCTGAGTTCTGCCAAGCACTTGACAGCACAGATACTGGCCCCCACGTGCAGTACTGCTGACCTCAAGAGGCTTTTGCTGAGGTGTAACGACCCAGCCATATGGACCCTACTGTAGGGCCATTCTATGCGATCCTTTCCCATACACCGGGCTCAGTTCTGCAAGTGTCTGTTGGTTTTGAGCTGATCATATTTGTGACCTTGTTAAGATTATTTCAACAGACTTTCTGACCACACTAGACTAAGTTGCTGATGTTTAGGGGCTTCAGAAGGGATTTGAAACATTGTTGAGATCCCGTTACAGCTCTTGTGCAATCAGAGGTCCTGTCTGGGAAACGTTTAAAGCGAGCACAGCCCTGGCTCCCACCCCCACCAGGCCCAAACGTGATGTAAACTATGAACTGCAGAGTGGAAAAACACATCGTATTCTAAATGTGCATTAAGTCATTCCACTGTTTCAAGACTCCCGGCCTAATTCTGGGCTTCTTGTGCCCTAACCCGCACTGTAGTCCCTGAGAGTTTTGGCAGATCAAGCCCCAAAGAGTATAAAATATTGCACCTCCTCTTAAGGGGCACTGATTGCAGCAGAAACAATTCCCTGGGCTGGGCTGTCTTTTGGGATGCTGACGTGCGCACACGTGGACGCAGAGAGAGAAAGAGCATGCGGAGATGGCTGTTCAAGAAAAATACACACAACTGTTTCATCTTCCTTGAAAGAAGAGGGAATTCCTGCAAGGTTTCCCAAACTGGACAACAGGAAACAGCATGGACAAATTGTTCACAAACTGAGTATTGTGCAAACTCTGACAGATGAATAAGAATTATAGACAGTTATTGTGTCCTCCTAAAATGAGATCCTTCAACTTCAAAGGGCAACAACAGTGAGATTTTTTTCAAATGATGGGAAGGATCAGGGCAGTTAAACCGCTCAAGGGCTGCTCAGAGATCTGAGGTTATAAAAGCTCCCCACACCTGCCATGGCAGTGGAGAAGCCGGGGGTAACCAAAGAAGAAGAACCAGAGTCAGTTAAAGATTTACAGGAAAGATAAGGGCAGAAAAAAATACCAAAGCTTGCCCATGTTAACTAAGGAGGAGAAAAGGCTGCTACAGAGGGATAATACTGATAGACAGACAGTAGATCCATTAATGAAGAGAGAGGTAATGAAACTAACAGCCACCTTCTGTGCTCTTGTTTAAAAGGTGACCTGCAAAGAAAAAAAAATTGGGGGGGGGGGGCGTCTTGAAAGTTGTGTGTGTCACTTTTATGGGCAAGGAAAGACACTATCAAACACAAACAGTTTGAAGGATGCCAAACTGGGTGAGGGGCATGCTAGGATATTAGCATGCACGATGTAGCCAAGGGAAATATTGGGGACCGTATTAGAAGACTGGCTAAACGCAAATGCAACAAATTTTAAGGAGGAGGATCCTGGCAATTACTTTCCCATAATTAACAGATTCATGGTATAACTTCCCATTAAACGACCATCTCTCCATGTATTTTAGAGTTTGTGCATCTGTCTGTCCATTGAGTCTGTTTGTACAAGAATGTCTCCTAAATGGTAACATTAGGCAGCTTCCTCTCATCCTAACTTAGAGCAAGGCCAGGGTTTGGTTGTGCCAGGGAATCGGGATGTGCCTGGAATCGGACTGCTTTCCATAACACAGAAAGGGAGGGGACTGAAAGCAGGAGCAGCTCTGCTTCTCAATGACCACAGGGGGCAGCGACCGCAGGGGACAGTTATACTGTCGAGTGATCACACCAGGATGACGGTGGCCGGCTGGGGCCAGAGCTCTCCATCCATATCGCCGGCCATGGATAAGTGGCCACCCTGCTCCCAAACTCCTCTCTCCTGGGTCCTCAGCCCCAGTGTGAGGAGGGGGCGGGGGGAAGGGGAAGGCGTGCAGCCCCGCCCTCCTTGAGGGCCTGCCAGGGACAGGCCTGCACAGCCCTGGCTCCCACCCCACCAGGGCCTGTCAGGGCCAGGCCACACAGTTCAACCCCCCTGCCTCCCCCCGGAGCCTTGGCTTAGAAAAGCTAAGCTAGTGAATGACCAGACCCCAGTAGGATTTTAGTAAAGCATCGGAGACAGTATTCCACAGAACCCTGAACAGTTCATTCAAACTGGCTTAGGTAAGACTGAATAACCATAAACTAGGATGCCATGAATAACCCAATGGATCAAAGATGAAGGGGGAGGGGAAGAGGTCTGATCTGGTAGCCCAGTGATAAGTATTACATACTACCTAATGAAGCATTCCGGCAGAGGGGTTATGACACTAAATTGTGAGGAGCTGCACACATCAGTGAGGGTAATCCAACACTACACCGGCAGCTGCAGAGAGATAAGGAGTCTGGGTAAAAAACAGCGAGAATCAGCTTTTTAACAAATGCAGCTAGCTCACCTAAGGAAAGCTAATCCTTACGACAGCCACTGCCCAGAGGGCAGGAACATAGAAAGCTGCAATGCCGAGAAATGCTAAGGGGAGACAGCGGATAGTAAATGGGATACGTGTTTGCAATGTCATAATAGGAACAAAAAAGTCCAAGTTCCCTTGGACTGCGAGGGAGCAGAAATCCCTCTCTGTACTGTGCTGGTTGTCGTTTCTGGGCATCACATTACCAGAAAGAAAAATCAGAGGGAGCCGAAGGAACAGCAACGGAGCCGGGATGCAGAGAGACTGAATTATGGCCGAGAGGGGCAATAATAGACCATCCCTACTGACACGGAGAGAGATGATTCGGGCCGGAGGAGGAGGAGGAATAAGCAGGAGCAATGAGATCTTCCGGGTATCCGTCTGTGGACTAGCCTTCAGAGGGCAGCAGTGCGAGTCCTAGCGCTTGTCTTATTTAAAACCCATCTGGAAAACACAGAGTCAATGTAATCCAGTGACCAGTTTGGCACCAGTAGGGAGAGGAACTGGAGAAACTATCGAGTAGGATACCTTCCATCCCCCATCACAATTCTCACTACCCTGACAGGACATAATTAACTCTCTGCTCTGGGTCTCAGCACACAAAACCAGCTGCAGCAACTTTTAAAAACTGAATGTTTCCCCTACGTCGAGATGAAGAGTCCTGTTGAAAAGCAGTTTCCTAACATCAGATCAGATCTGGGTCAGGACGAGCCTTACATGCTGTAGGGGTGAAGGACACTGGCCGAGGTCCGCCTGGATTCACAGGTGGCAGGGGGGGCATGCTTGGAGGAGAAGATCTTGACTGTATCTTCACTTCCACGGGCGACCCAGGCATCACTGGCACCCTCTTCTCGCTAGCAACTGTGAAGAGAGGAAAGAGTTTATAGCTCAGTGAAGATCCAGCTCTTCCCAAACCAAATGGCTCCTCTGAACTCACAACGCTGCCCTGAGAACACATGAACCACGGTGTTCTGCAGTGGGGAGGGTGGTGTAAGAACCCGAAGAGAACAGGTTCAAACCTCTGCATGCAGAGCCTGAATACGGAGCATGTTCCAGTCTGCACATGCACACTCTGTTCCAAGGGTTTTTGTCTGGCTGTTTGTTAAATCTTTCCACGGGTACCAAACCTGCCAAGCAGCACCAGCCTACCCGCTCCAGCACACTATGTATGTGGGTGGGATGCTGACAAGCGACTCCGAAGCAAAAGTCCCACAGAAAGTCTGTACTATTTACGCGGCTAAGTCCCTTAGCTAGAGCCCTGCAAATCTGCGGGTATCCACTGTCTAGCCGTGGATGTAGGCTGGGATATCCACGGACCATTTTTACGGATGCAGATACCAATTTAGTATCCGCACAGGGTACTGCCCTGACACACTTTTGAAAATCCTACCCAGAGACCACCAGAAGGCCCCAATGGGTTTTTAAAAAGGCATCTGAAAATCAGCGCCTTGTACATCTCTACCTCTCATCAGCGCCTGAGGTCAGGCACACAGCTTTGGGGAATCCCCCCACACAAGCAAGGCAGTTACCTTCTTTACACTGCTTGAGGTGCCTGTGAAGCCATCACATGCTGGTGACAAGAACAATCTCAGGCTTTGACAGGTAAGGAATGGAGACACTTTTAAAGCTCGTTTGTTTCAGGGTTCAATATTCAGGGACCCAGCAGGTGTGTGTTTGCAGGTGTCAAATGCACACCTCCATTCTGTGCACAGGCTGTGCACCCTGGCAGAAGCACAGGGCTACAGAAAAAGGCCGTGCAAGCATTCAGAGGAGTACATCTCGGCAGAGGAGTACTTCCATGGGCACTGAAAATCAGGACTATGCACTGTACGCACGCACATACTGGGCAGTGTTCTCCTAAGGATTTGGGTTCTTAAAACAATTGGTTTTTACAAAACATTCCGCTTTACCTTTAAGGCCAACCTCTCATTGCAACGGTGGTGGCAGTGCCCTGCTCACTAACTCCTAGTGGAGACATGGCACAGCAGTTTGCAATCTTGATACAGCCAGTTAATGTCAACCCTGAGTGGCGGGCTCTTCACTAGCTCTCTAGGCCAAACCTATGGCCTGGCAAATCCATGGTCCGGCAGGGTTTACTCAGCTGGATGTCTACTTAGCATGGGGATGGCCAAGTTTTCCTGTGGTCTCATGAGGTTTGTTTCCAGCCGCCAGGCCTGGCTCTGTGCTGTTATTTAGCTCTGATTTACCCCCTCAGTGTCTTCTCAGAGCCCAGGAAGCAGGGCCAGTGTTGGGCATGCTGCTAGACTAGCGGTTTTCAAGCTGTTTTTCTCATGACCCAGTTGAAAAAAATTGTTGATGCCCACGACCCGACATAACGTGACTAGAGTGCGGGTGGGGGAGTGGGGGGGGAGCTGAGAACGAGAGCTTTGGGTTGTTAGAGGGGGCTCTGGCTTGGGGGGCAGGGCTGGGGCAGGAGGGGCTGACCTTGAGTAGCTCCTGGTTGGCGGTGCAGCGGGGGGCAGGAGGGGGGGCTCAGGCAGCTTCCTGCCTCTCCTGGCCCCACAGACCATTCTGCCCCCAGAAGCAGCCAGCAGCAGGTCCCCAGCCAGTGGGAGTGCGGAGCTCAGGGCAGGGCAGGGAGCCCTGTGCGCTCTCTTCCCCCCTGCCAGGAACCAGACCTGCTGCCAGCCGCTTCTGGGGCACAGCGCAGACTGCGGTGCCAGGCCAGGCAGGGAGCTGCTTTGGCCCCCCCTTCCTCGACTGCTCATCTCATCCCCCTGCAGCAATGAGCCCCAGCGCCCGGCATTCCACTACCCACTACTGGGTCGCCACTTGGAGTTTGAAAACCTTCCAGGATCCAGCACATTCTCCGGTTTGGCACTGGTCAGGTCCTCAGGGTGCCAGACTAGAGAGGTTCAACCTTTATTGGTAATTACACCAATAAAGACTGTCTGTGTCTTGTTTCCACTAGGATTGACACGGAGATAGCACTCCACTCTCCTGGAGCAGAGACAAAGCCCAAGTGTCTCCGGAGTGTGACTGCTTAACTAAGAGCCAGTAAACCCATATTCAGAGACTACAGATGCTTACTGCTACTGCTCTGAGGACACTGGCATGTAGTTCGTTAAGTTTGTGACCCAAAATGAGCAACGTGAGACAATGCAATCCGTATCAGCTTGCCTCAACAATGTGACCACTTTCTGCGCCTGGAATCAATGCCTGTCTCATCTGATTAGTTCCCTAATGCCTTGTGACTATGTTGTAACATGCCCTTCATAAAAACTTTGAAAGGTTTCCAGCACATCCATCTGGGCCTGGCGTGTTCCCCGCCCCCCCCCTGCAGGGAGTGGGGGAGAGGGAGCACGGGAAGGAAGGAACTGACAGTTGTCTTTCACTTCGATGTGTTGTGTGCAGTGTGAGAACCCATAGGGAACCATCGCTGCAGACCACCTGCTTTTTCAGCAAGGCTGCCAAAGGCTTGGAGGAGAGCTTAGCAGTGAGACATGTTTCAACCTTCAGCACTTGGCACAAGCTGGAATTCAGCGCAGCACACAAGCCCTGCGCCGAAATGCCTGCTGACGCGTTGACGGGAAAGTTTGGATTCTTTCTAGCGTAAAACAAAAAGCCTCAGCTGCTCAGATACTTTTGTAACAGCTGAAACTGACTAATTGCCTTCAACGCTGATTGGCCACAGGCAAAGGACTAAGCACTCCCGGCACAGGGCATTGTCATTCAGGAAGGAGGGGTGGGTTTATACATAATGAAGCATTTTCCTGTATAGCCAACCTACCCAAGAGTTCAGCGCATGCTTGCATTAGGAAGCACTAGAGAAAAGTGGCAAATCGCTCCTCGCAGCTCCTTCACTGCCAAACCCAGATAGAACGTCTATCAGCGCCGCAGAGCAAGCTGGACTCCGGTCTGCCACGTGCCGCAGCAAGAGAACAGTCAGCAACCTTCTGGTTGAATCATCTTTTCTTATAGCGAGGAATTAAAAGGCAGAAAAGACCCAGCTAGAGGTCTATCTGGGGCGAGTAGCAACATCAAACGCTGCTTCTTAGCACTAGAGCAGCCCTCCTCACCCTCAAAGCATTAACCATCAGGAGAGGGAAGCAGCACACACATTTTTCAAGCTGGAAAAAAAGCGAAGTGATCTAAAACCTTGGAAGGAATCCATTTCCAAATCTGAATTTGGGTGTAGATCCCTGGCTCTCTGACCTGTGTCCAGCTTGGAGAAGGAAGACACTGGCAGGGACTAAACCCCGAAATGCTACAGAACGATGTTATTTTTGCCCATTATCAATTAGCACTAAAGAACTCAATTATGTTAGGGCTTAAACTCTGAGGGGAACAATCCTATTTAAAAAAGGAAACTGACTGAACTGAGACTTTCACTGAATTCTAATCACAAAACCTGCTGCTTTGCAGTTCACGACAGCAATCTGTTCTCCTCCAGGGAACAACCTGGCACTAGAGCCCTTCTGCACTAAACACTTGGTACTGTCACACAGCCTGGAACCCCTATGAGAGTCGCAAGCCTGTTTTTCCTGCACTCCCCCAGCCACCAAGGTCTCATTTATTCTCCTTGGGGAAAATCATCCTTCAGGTCAGCATGCGGCAGGCCACCAATCCCCCTCGCTGTGAAAACAGAGAGGTGACACAGGAGCGCGAGCAGTGAAAGCCCTGTTCTCAAACAGTTTAACTCACTCCATTTCAATGCGTTTGCTCAAAATTAAAAATCAGATCAAATCTGCAGCCCTAAAGTATTTACACAGCAGCAGGCGTGTGTGGTAGCTAATTTAAGCCGATTTCACAGCAGCAATTTTCTGTTTAAGTTTTGACCTTTCATCCATCGAGAAAGTGACCAGTGAGATTATTCCAACTTCCACATGCAAGCTTTCATTCCCAATTTTACATTGATTCATACTGAATGGGTCTGTCCTTCTTGGGTGTTCACTTTCTACAAATACTCCAGCAGATACATTTATTGACAGAAGAGTTTGGGAAATGCCCCCAACAAGGAATCAGACACGCATTCCAGAATATTCACAGGGCGCAAATTTGAATTAGCAATCAAATGGATTCACACCAGAAACTTCATGCTAGAGTTGCACTCATCTGTTCATGGAACAGAAAAAAACCATGGGACCTACAGCAGCCAGGCAAAGCAGTCCTAAGTATAAATATCCCAAACTTACACTCTATTGGAGAGCTACTCAGGGACTGAAATGTGTTTGCACAAATCATTTGAATAAATGCAAACAGTGACCTAACTCCTGGACATTACGCTCGATTGGCAGAGAATTCACAAACAGAAAAGAAGCTACATTTGATAAGTGTCATTCACTGTAAATTGTTCTTGCCCTGGTTTACAAAATTCGGTATTCTTTCCTTCCTTTCCCTCCAACCAGACAACTCACCTATGAACATATGCAAGGTACCTCCTTCATTGCCTGTTTTCTTCACCCCTTCCCGCAAACGCAAGGGGAACATGCTATGAGATGTACGATTTCTCACTGGAGCATGGCCAGGAACCTTGAGTTGGTGAGCTCTCTCCAAACCAGGTGCAGGACACATTAAACATACTGTCGAAACTAGGGACGTTAGAATAAAACCGATTAACCGTTCAACCCCGAAGCTGCTGCTTATCGGTTAATGGGATTGGTTAAACTCAGCCAGCTCCCAGGGAGCTGCGGCAGGGCAGCAAAGCCTCCTTCCTTGGAGTCAGGCTGGCAGGGGCGACCAGCTGGCAGTCCCGCTCCCTGGTGCGGGCTCTGCAGTACAAAGCTAAGCTGAAGAGCCTGCAGCATGTGTAAGCCTGTAACAGCTACAATTTGCAGAGGTTACACAGTTACCCTCTTACACGATTTTTAACACCCCTAGTCAAAACACTACCAAGAGCACATTGTTTTTAAAAACAAAGTGTTTTTCTTAAAGCCTAAGACTGAATAGGCATATTGCCATTGTCAGCTATAATAAAAGTTCAATGGATTTCCCACCTCCATCCCAATAAACTATCCCATTCACTTGTAAAAACTTGCAAAACTGCATTGCTCTGTGGCCCTGTGTGAGAACCTGAAAGCCAAAACTCACGAAATCAAGTGGCTTGTTTTCATGGCTCGCTAGCAGAGAAATACAAAATGCAAGCAGCACTGTTAGATTTCACAGGCTTCCTGTTATTGGATTGCGGCGTTTGGAATTCAGATAAGGACATCACTGTCTTTTAAACATTCAGACTTTATATATCCCTTTAATGGGAATAACATGGGTTTTACTCACCCTTACACAGAGAAGAATGAGTTAAAACGGGACAGTACAGACTGATGAATAGGGCCCTACCAATGTCACGGTCATAGGATTTTAAAAATAATACATTTCATGATTTCAGCTGTTCAATTCTGAAAGTTCATAGTGTTGTAACTGTCGGGGTCCTGACCCAAAAAGGAGTTAATGAGGGGGCTGAGGTACTGCTCCCCTTATTTCTGTACTGCTGAGGGGGGTGGCGCTGCCTTCAGCGCTGGGCAGCTGGAGAGTGGTGGCTGAAGGCTAGAAGCCCAGCTCCAAGGCAGAGCTGTTACTAGCAGCAGCAGCAGCAAAGAAGTAAGGAGAGCATGGTATGGTACTGTCACCTGCACTTCTGCCTCCAGAACTGGGCCCTCGGCCAGCAGCCGCTGATCTCCAGCTGCCCAGTTCTGAAATCAGCACAGAAGGGTGGCAATTCCACCACCTCCCTAAAATAACCTTGTGACTCTCCCTGAAACTCCCTTTTGGGTCAGGACTCCCAATTTGAGAAATGCTAGTTTCCCTGTGAAACCTGTATACTATTAGGTAAAAGCACAGACTTCATGGGGGAGCTGCTCTCTGTCCATGGTGCAGCTGGAGCAGTCCCCCATCTGTGGGGGGCTCCTGCTTGGAGCAGCCCCTGCTGCGGGACCCCAGCTGTTCTGCACCAGCCCTTGGTTAACTGGTTAAACAATTAAAATTACATTGTTTCACCGGTTAACATTTTTAATGGGTGTTTACATCCCTACACCAAACAAGACAACCCTGGCAAACCAGTCTCCTCCTTCCACACCTACATTTGTTCCTACAGCCTCCCTTTAAGAAGAGCAGTTGCATTTGATAGCTTGACTACTCAGAATGTCAGTTTAGCATCACTTCCTAAATTGGAGATCTTAATCTGTTATACTTTAACCAGGCTTCCTTCCAAAATTCCAGACAAACTTAAGTGCTAACTCCTGCTCCTCTACAAAGCGATCAGACTTGCTGCTCCATGTCTCCTGTGGGAAAGCTAGCTGACATGGTTGGTCTGATGGTGCCGACCGCATCTATTTTAGCCACGTTTATGAACTTGTGTCACTATTTTCCAAATGCTGCCTGCAGGACACAGATTGGACATGTTTATAGCACACAGCTTTTGCCACCAAGCTGCCAAACATCACAATTTTATGTGCCTGGTGCTGACTTTACTGTCAGAGATAGCAAATGTTGACTGGCTAATGAAGATGTGTTGAATGAACAAGAGAATATCCCTTGGCCAGTGCCAAGAAACGAAAGTTACACTAACCTGACCCGAAACAATCTGGAGTGCTAGCAGGATATAACACGCACTTTTAGAAGAACCCTGGCCACCAAGATAGTTTTATTCTTTACTTGACAATTGTTAGTGCCCCCATCCTCTCAAACTTGATGGAAAAAAGCAACAAGGACACAGTGGGTTTGAAAACCAGATTTTACAATGATTAATACACATTTCAGATGATTTCCACATAACAAAGCATCTGTAACAGCAAAGCTTCTTATTTTCTATATTGGATGGCCTGGCGGTAGAAGACATTTGGTTTGGGGGTCCCACTAAGGAAATCCTTCTGTGGAAAAACAGGGAATTTTAATTCATCCTTGTCAGCATGCGTGCAACGTTGCTTCAGATGGCATGTGACCAGAAGTCATCACCAGGTTGGGCGCACTGGCTGGATCATTAGCTTCCCCAGCCTGGGCTGGGTACTGACGGGGAGCGAGACACAAATGCTCATGCATGCGCTCAAGAGCCGGGATTGATTTTGTGCCCACTTAAGGAACGGCTGCCCGCAGAGCTATACTGTATCCCCCTAGATGGGGAATATTCCCCTCACTGGGGAATATTCCCCTCACCGGCCCTGCGGATAATTCAGATCCAACTAACCGGCCATGCTGCACCTGGAGAAGGAGCCAGGGAGCAGGGACTGATTAATTCGACAGGAGGCTCAGCTATCTGGACAGGCAGGCCTTAACTAAGCAATGGAGCTGGCAAGAGAAATGGGCTGCAGGAAGGCAGGCTGCAGTCACTCGCTGGCAAAAGGGAGGCACATCATGACCACAGAGCAGGGATGGCCAAGCTTACTAGCCATCTGAACCACAAACAACAATCAGACATTGCCTGCCGGGAGACGAGCCTTGGAGCTTCAGCCCCGCCCCTGCTGAAGCTCCAACACCAGAAGCGCCAAACCCCCCCCTTCCCATTGGGCAGGAGCTCCTATTGCCCCATCCTGCTGCCAGGCAGAGGTCCCGGCTCTCCGCATCCCACACCTGGTAGTTGGAGAATGGGGGGTGTGGAGGGCTCCACACACTGCACTTACATGGTGAAAGAGCTGCATGTGGCTTGAGAACCAGTCTGGCCACCCTGCTAGAGGGGGCAGGCCACAGTTACTCCCTGGCAAGCCCAAAGAGGGGCAATGCCGGAAGGCAGGAAGCAACAAGGGACAGCAGGGCAGGCCTTGGCTAAGTGGAGGCTCCCTGAGCAGGACCCCAAAGTAGAGGGCAGGCCCTTGTGCTCACCAAACTGAGTGACTGGGCAACAAAATGGCAAATGAAATTTCATGTGGATAAGTGTAAAGTAATGCACATCGGGAAAAATAACCCCAACTATCCGTACAGTATGATGGGGGCTAATTTGGCTACGACAAATCAGGAAAGAGATCTTGGAGTTATCGTGGATAGTTCTCTGAAAACTTCCACACAGTGTGCAGCGGCGGTCAAAAAGGCAAATAGGATGCTAGGAATTATTAAGAAAGGGACAGAAAATAAGACCCAGAATATCTTACTGCCCCTGTATAAAACTATGATGGTACGCCCACATCTTGAATACTGTGTACAGATGTGGTCTCCTCACCTCAAAAAAGATATTTTGGCCTTGGAAAGGGTTCAGAAAAGGGCAACTAAAATGATTAGGGGTTTGGAATGGGTCCCATATGAGGAGAGGTTAAAGCAACTGGGACTTTTCAGTTTAGAAAAGAGGAGACTGAGGGGGGATATGATAGAGGTATATAAAATCATGAGTGGTGTGGAGAGGGCGGATAAAGACAAGTTATTTATTAGTTCCCATAATAGAAGAACTAGAGGACACCAAATAAAATTAATGGGTAGCAGGTTTAAAACTAATAAAAGGAAGTTCTTCACACAGCGTGTAGTCAACCTGTGGAACTCCTTGCCAGAGGAGGCTGTGAAGGCTAGGAATATAACAGAGTTTAAAGAGAAGCTAGATAATTTCATGGAGGTTAGGTCCATAAAAGGCTATTAGCCAGGGGATAGAAATGGTGTCCCTGGCCTCTGTTTGTCAGAGGCTGGAGAGGGATGGCAGGAGACAAATCGCTTGATCACTGTCTTCGGTCCACCCTCTCTGGGGCACCTGGTGTTGGCCACTGTCGGCAGACAGGCTACTGGGCTAGATGGACCTTAGGTCTGACCCAGTACGGCCGTTCTTATGTTCTTACCAGCCACTAAAGACATGGCAAATACCAGGCAAAGGACAGTGGACTGCCTGGGATGGTTTGGACCGGGGAAGACTTTGCTACACTCCGGGACCTAGCCAGAGAGCTACGTCACAACAAAGGAGGCTGCAGTTGCTGGAGCATGAGCGCTGCGGGACAAGACACAATGGGAGCGACACCGCTGGAGGACGACTGAGTACCTTGCAGAACGATCAAGGATGGCCAACAGAAGGCACCATGGGCAGCATGTGGGCCCATGACACCTCCCCAACCAAAAACCAGACTGCAGGGCACTCCAGTAGCTGGTCTGACTACATTTTCCTTGCATTGTATTTAATTTTGCTCCCTGTTCTCCTAAGGCAGCAGACAAAGAGGAACAATTGCTGAGTACCACTGCTGATCAACTTCTCATTTAACAAGCACAGACTAAACTCTACTGGAGGATCAAGTCCCAAAATGAACAAAGGGTTCGAAGAGGTTCTGGAGGAAGCTGTCAAGACCAACTCTGCCTTGATTCACAAATCAGAGAAGTTCTTCCCCTCAGCATCTGCAACAGCAGAACAACCCTGCTCTGTCCCCAATAGATGCACTTTTCCAACTAACAGTTTAAACACCAGCCAAGACAGGTTTGCACAGTATTTACTTTCTTTAAATAAACCTTCCTGCAATTGCACTTAAGAAAGAGTGTTGCTATGACGAATGACCTCAAAAGAATAACCAATTTCTTACACTGTAAACAACAAAGAAAAATCTTAATCCTCCATGTTAATATGGTTTTGAAAAAGGCACAATAATCATCAGAATAGCTGGGTGGCTAGGGAGTGTCTCAAAGGCTCCAGAAATTTAATTTCTCTCTTGAAGTCTTTGGAAATGAAGAAAGAAACCAAGATAACCATAAGAAATAAAGGGGAGCAGGACAAAAGCTGGAGAAGCAGCTATCGTGAGAACTCAAGGGGAGAAGAAGAGAACACGATGGAGAATAACGCTGGCCTGTGGTGGGCCGAGACGAATCCAGAAGGAAGATCGGATTGGATCAGAGCTGCGTGTGAACCTGTTCAATAGCAACCTTTAACTCCACTATTAAAAAGCTGGTGTCCTGGCACATGAGGACTGTACCGTCCAAGAGACAGACAGACGACAGCTAAGCACAGCCCAGTAGAAGGAGAAATGGAAAGTCACCAAAGGAAGAGAAGATTCAACTGGAAGCCAAGTGGAGCCAATGGCTGGGAGGATGCTGGCTGCTAACCTCGCAGTACTGAGCCGTGCTGTTTGGGGGCAGCTGGGTTCTGATGAAGGGAATCGGAGTATCCATTGTCCAGTCAATGCACAACGAGGAACCATCTTGTATTAGTTCTAAAAAGGGAGCGGAAGGTTTCCCAGGGCCAAAGCTGGATGCGAGCATTAAGCTGGCCGGGGGAAAGTGGAGGAGTAAATGCTGATCCTAGCACAAAAGGCAGAGCCGTGAGCTCTCAGGGAAATATTACCGTGTAGGGAAAAATTGGACAAAGGCTACGGCTATATAGACAAGGCTGCTCCTGTTTGTACGTAGATTTGATTCAGTGCTGGAAAAAAGTTAATTCGATTAAGGAAGAACATGCCTCCATCTGAAGTTAGGCCTGGTCTACACTGAACCAGTAGGTCAACCCAGCTGTGTCACTCAAGTATGGAAAATCCACCCTCTTGAGTTACATAGTTAAACCGACCTAACCCTGACAGAGGCTGTCTAGACTACAAGCCTCTTTCGAAAGAGCGTCTAGACTACAAGCAGATTTTTCAAAAAAGCGAGCCACTTTTTTCAAAGCGAGTCTAGACGCTCTTTCGAAAAAGCACAGTTTGCGTTCAATAGCACCTTTTTTTCGATAGAGTACTTTGGAAAAAAGGCATTATTCCTCATAAAATGAGATTTACCGCGATCGAAAAAACTGCCACATTCTTTCGATTTACTTTCGAAAGAACGTGGCTGCAGTCTAGACACAGGTGAAGTTTTTTCGAAAAAAGGCTACTTTTTTGTGAAAAAACCCTGTAATCTAGACACACCCAGAGAGAGCATGAGGCCTGGAAATGCACCTCCCTCCCTGTGTTGGTGCATGAGTGCCAGCAGTCCAGTTCCTCGGCATCCTCCCCACTGGCGTTCCCTGTAAGGTGTGGGGCAGCACAGCCCCACAGTTGATTAATCAGCCCCGCCCAGCCAGTCATCTCCTTGCAGGGAGCCCCGAGCCTCTGTCTGGGTGGGGCTGATTAATCAGCTGTGAGGCTGTGCTGCAGTGCTGCTTAGAGGGAACACTGTCACACCGGGATGGAGCACACATACAGGCAGCCCCTCAGCCACGTCAGTGATGGGGTTTGTGTTTATATTACTTTTTTGCTTGCTGGGATCCAGGGTCAGTGAGAGTTTATGGTTTTGTGGGGAGGGGCGGAGGTGGGGGTGGTTGTGCTTCTCACTGGTGTGTGGCTCCCGACCGAAGAAAGACTCCCCCCTCCTGCTCTGCAATGTTTCAAGTGTAGACAAGCCCTTAGTTTGTAGGTCCTAGCTGGAAACAAGCAAAGCTTCTGACCTGCAACACAAAAAGAAAGCTGGCTGGGTTCAACCAACTTTGCTATTCAACTGATTTCTTGCATTCTGTACTAAAAACCAAACATGTAAGCTGCAGCAAGGCAGGAAAGCATCTCCATGCAAAATAAACCACGTTCACAGTTTTATGTGTAGTAGGACCTACCATATAGCAAAAGATTCCCTTTTCCCTCTCTACCCACTGTTCATCACAGTTGGAGTGATCAAAGTCAAAACTGAACTGAGTCAGCAAGGCGCTTGCACCAGATGACTGGATTCCAATGCCTGTACAGTAGCCAGATTTTGTTTTTACATGATGCCTTCTGGAGTGAAGGAGTCTGCATATGCACCCACTGAAACGCAGCCTCTAGTGAAAGCGTGAGTGTAGCACTGGACTTTGCAGAACAGAGAAAGGGGCCATTTCAGGTGGGACCCCAGGGCAAAACGCTGCTCATACAATAAATGCCCAGAGACTGTCGAGATCCTCGCATAGCACGCAGGACTGTATTTCCTCTGAAAGAGCCGCCACCCCCAAAAAAGGGAAACAAATGGAACTCACAATTATCTGCCATGAAAGTGAAAAAAAGACAGATGATTCTGCAGGGTCATGAACCGAAAGGTTCCCGGAGTAACAGCACTTCAAAGCGGAGGCTCAGCCCATGTGAGACATCCCTCAGACTGCCGCATGCAATCTCACCATTTCACAGGACAGAACATGAGATTTAAGATCACGCAAAGCTGTGCATTTCAGAACTGTGAGTGTGCTGTGGAAGCGTCCACATGCTATGCTGCAGCACAGAAAGCTCGCACGCGGCAGATTCACCCCCCGGCTTGCTGCGCATCACACCCCAAGCAGAGAAGCCTTCAGTTTGAATAGTAGGAGAAACAGTTCAGAAAAGGAACAAGAGAGCAAGGGAGGGGATGGAGTTACCATCTCTGGAGACTATTCAACAGTAAAACCAGATCCTGCTGACAATCTACTGGAGATGGTTAGGATAATTAAATGTACAGTGCCCTGAAGCTGGTGGCTTACCAGACATCCATTCCAGCCCAAAGGACTCTGTTATTAAAAGGACACATTATCATTTCCTTGCTTTCCAGGAGATCCTGTTGATAATTTTAAAAGCAGCATCCGTGTAACTTGATCTGATAATTGTAAATAGGGTGGAGTGAAATATA
The DNA here is from genome assembly GCA_019425775.1 of Rafetus swinhoei. NCBI lineage: Eukaryota > Metazoa > Chordata > Testudines > Trionychidae > Rafetus > Rafetus swinhoei. Next base: position 33,845,451 of record CM033426.1, read on the forward strand.
GCTTGTCACCTTCCCAGCTTCAGCAAATGTTTATTTTGAATAAGGTGCTTATCTGCTCCAACTGCTCACCATCTGTTTTCAGTCTCCACCAAGCTAATCATTTTCACATTAGGAACTGAGAAATGAGAAGAATTACACTGACATTTTATTGTTAACATCCTTCCTTTGCTCTTGGAGATTGTCTTTGCCTCCTCCCCCGGAAGCTTCAAGTCACTTGTAAAGCGTTTCCACTGTTGCTCAGTGCTTTGAGACTCAGGTGAGAAGAGCGATATGAAGATAAAGCTTTTGTGTTATTAGTCAGACCACACCCCTGTTTAAATAGCTCAGGGTCAACAGTGATACCGGACGGGCTGACTAGCGCCAACGAAAAACAGTTTGCCTAGAATATTTGCCACAAATATTTCTCAGAGCAGATCTTTCAGAAAAATACCTGATTTTGATTGAAAAATAGGGATGGAGAATCCACCACCCCCCTTTGTAAATTGTTTCAATGGTTACTTACTCTCACTATTAAATCTTAGCCTTCCTTCTGGTCTAAATCTGTCTAGCTTCTTTGCAAAGACCGCAAATATTACTGCTCCATTCAGTTAGAGAAACTGAGGCACATAGAAGCTGAGTGACTTGCCCAAAGTCCCACAGTAACTCAGTGGCCAATCTGGGTTAGTGCACACGTTCACTGACACCCAACGCATCCTCCTTTATACATAGAAAACTGTCTAAGGGGTTACTATTGTGATGGGTGGGTATACGATTCCTGCCTGGGTACTTTACGGAATGTGACCAATCCATTTGTATATTTCAGTTTTACTAAGCACTGGGGGGGGTTAATCCTGCAAGATGTTGGGGGGGGGGAAGAAGAGACTCACCACCTTACAGCAGAGCTTACCACCTTGCAGGACTCAGCCCCCAGAGTTTGGGACAGGCATTTCGCAACTCAAAAATAAATGAACGCAGCTCCATTGCCATCTCTTCCTCTCCCACACACAGCTGCTTTACTTCCAAGCTGAGTGATGTGGAACTCAGCTATAAGAAACTGAACTAGCAGAATATGGCTCTTGCAGCCAGACAAGAAAGCAGTTAAGGTAAATAAGGTTAATAATTTCTTTTTCTTTTAAGGCTGATTGCTGATTCTTATCTGTCTATCCATCAATGAGTAGTGTGACTGGCAATATAAAGCTGTTAGGAGCACTTGCTGGGGGTTTATCTTGATTCTTCCTATTTTGTTATCACATACATTCTCATTTCAGCTAGAACTTGCTTGCCTCCATCAAACAGTGCAGTACTAATCAGGACATGGAACTGGCTTAAGATCCCATTGAGCATTTGTGGCTCAATTCTGGTTTCCAGACTCACCCCGAATTTAGTGCTTATGAGAGGAAAGTGCCATAAAAATAGGTCCACAACCTAACGACACACTTAGAATGCTATCGCTCGTGTCTAGATAATTGAGACTCTCTAAATACATAGCCCAAGTATGCAGGAAATCATTTTCCTAATTCACACGCACAAATGATCTCTGCCAATAGAAGTTTGCTAATGATGGATTTGCATTCCTGAGGATGAATTCTCTAAAAAGGTCTGAGGAGCACTGTTTGGTACACAGTTTCTTTCTGCTCATTCAACGGGATTTTATGGAGTTAGATGGCAAAACAATTAACAGCTTTGACTTTCACCTACAGCCCAAGTGTAATATCTTTAGCAGTCTCAGTCTTGTTCCTAATAGACATGGGGGAACATGGCTGTGCACACTGAGAAGCCAGTTGGGCTTTTGATCATTCTGCAGCCATGTCCTAGCTCTCAATGGGACATGGCTGGGGTGGAATCAGTGTAGAACAAAATTTGTATTAAATGGACAGGTATGTGCTGTGGGGGAGAAATGAAGAGTGGGCTGGGAGAGGGGTGAAAATTGAAAGGAGGCAGCTGAAGGGAGGGAAACCAAGTTGCATATTAAATTATCCTGTTCCCCCTACCCCCCAAATGACAAACTGCCCTGGCAGCAGCAGTTCAGGGTCCCAAAGCCCTTCTCCTCACTTTGTACTGGAAATGCCACATGAAGAGCTCTTCAATAGCCACCATTTATTCTTTCTGATAAAAAGGGCAGGGGAGAAGGGCTCCAGAACACCCAGGGACCATTTGTAAAATAAAGGCAGTGTCAGAAAAAGTCATTTCCTCTTGTTCTTCTGCTACTACTTTCCACAATGGCAGGACACCCAGCATGGGACTCCACAAGCGTTCTGGAGAGAAATGGGAGCAGTACTGCCTGCGGTGACAGAGTGTGCACTAGACAGCGACTTCTCCCTCAGCTGTAGGCACGTGGCTTATGGCCCTTGTCACGCAATGTGAGTGAAGTGGGAACCCAGAGGAAGCCAATGCACCCCCTAAAACACTTCTGTCTTGAAACCATACCCGCTGTGCGCACAACTTACACCGAGCCATACAAGAATCAAGTTAGTGCAGCTGTTCCCTCAGGAGTCCATCTTTACCCTTTTTGAACTGTTGAAAGGAGCCAATCAACCTGTCTAGACTTTGGGCCTGGTGTTCTGCCGTGACAGAATGATGAAACACCTCCAAGCCCCTTCACAGAGGAATTTGCTTCCTTCCACGAAAAGCAAAACCCGACTCACCATCACAATCTAGCTGTCCCATGTAGTAACCAGAAACATAAAAACAGCCAGCTCTCAGAAGACCAACCATGGTCAAGTGAAGCAAAAGTTCCTTGCAAATTAGCTTAATTATGGGGTGGGAATCCTTTTTGGGTCAGGGGGCTACTGGCCCTCAGAAAATCAGAAAAGTTCTCCATCTCAGCTTAATTGGTTATAAACATTTTGGTAACATTTAATTTGTTTACAACTGCCCATGGGGTACAAAACAAGTTGAAAATCCATTACTAATGTAACAGATAGTTAATCCTCTGCAATATTTATTTACTAGATTACCAGCATTTGGAATGAAAAATTACAGCTGCTAAACATTTTTAATGGACACCAAAATAACATTCAGAGTTTTAAAAAAATATCTTCTTGCTTCAGTGCTCTGCAAATAGTTTAAATTACAGTAAGGCTATCTGAATGTCACAACAATGGCTGGAACTAACCTTGCAGATGTGGACATCTGTCTCGCATTTGCCTTGCTGGTGAACACGAGAAAGATTAATGTCTTTGAGTCCAATGGAGCCCAGACATAACAAGAAAAGCTGGGATACACCCCTAAGAACACAGAGTAGCAGTTTCTATAGTTGAGCAGTCACGAACTCTGAATCAAAGATGATTTCAGGGTGATTTCCATGCCTGTATGTGTGAAGTGTATGCGCATAAAAACAGGGCATGGAATACACAGTCCAGTGGTAATATTTACATGAAAAGTTGTGAACAGAAGCAAACACTGAATATGAATATTTAAATTATGATAATTACCCTACTTGTCTATGCACATCTTCACTTTAAGTGCTAATTTAAGAGATACATGGAGGAAGCCAGATTATCCCTCTGTAAAAAAAAAAAGCTGGCTTTAAGCAGTTAAGCTTCCAAATGTTCTGAAATTATTCACTGTACAAGACAGAAAACGTGTTTTATTATGTGCAAAGTTACAAATGTACAAACGCTCCCCCTTGAGTTCCTTGGTGTGATAAATACAGAGGCAGTGCACAGGTGATGCCTTTCAGAGAGTTTGGAAAGAGAATTCCTTCAAAATATTACTACCCAAGTCTCTGCTGCACCTACTGTTGTTACATTCCTTAAATCTCTGCCAAGAGCTTTTTAAAGAGTAAGGGCCAGAGTTACAAAGGTATTTGCAGCATCTTTAGGTGCTTTAAATACCTATGTAAATCCAGCCCTACTTTAAGTACTATGTAAGGTGGGAAAAAAAAATATCTGTCCCTTTAGGCCAGAGGTGGGGAACCACAGGCCTGGAAGCAGCCCCTAGCTTGCCTGGATCTGGCCCCCAAGGCTCAGCGTTGGGCAGCCCGTGCTGGCTTTCCAGCCCCCTGCCACCCACCCACAGGGCTGGCACACTCAAAATCTACCAGCCTGGGCCCCCTAGGCTCTGGTGTGCAAGGGGAACATGGGGACTGTCTTTCTGCTTCTCAGTCGGGGGCTTCTCACTTGTGTGCAGCCCCCGACTGATTTCTGTGGGTCAGCAGCCCCCAAAGAGATTCCCGGCCCCCGGAACTAGGCCCCAGTTCAGCAAGGTGCTTAAGCACATGAGTACTCCCCTTGACTTCAATGGGAAACCTCTTGGCGGCCCTGAGTAAGCCACAACCTTTCTGGCTCATAGTACCCTGGAGCTCCTCAAGGTTATTTTCTGGGGTTTGGAGGCACCAATTTAAAACTTATTTTCTATTTAGTAACTGAGTTTCGCGGAAACAAACGAGTGGCCAGTCACTCCCTAGCTTTAACCAGCTTTCATCTTGCCTGCTCCTTCCACAGAACGTCACTTGTTAAACTGTGCACTATTATCTTGCTTGTGTGTTTCCAAGGCCATGACTACACTATGAGGTAAGGTCGAATTATGATGGACTTTTTTATACCTGACTGTGCAAAGGCAAAGATACAGTTATCCAGAGTGTACAAAATCCAACGCAGTTCGAAATAGCACGTCCCAAGGAGGGTGGCTACCGCCAGCTTTTGAGAGTGATGCACTAGGGGTGTTAAATTTTGTTTAATCAACCTAACTGACTAGTCAATGGATTAGTCAATAAGCGGGGGAGCCTTAGTGCAGCTAGTTCCTGGCCCCAGGAGCTAACCCTGCTGTGGCTCTGCCTTTTAAATGTACGGCCCTGCCTGCTCCTACTGCAGTGGTGGGGACCCAGCACGAGCCAGGAATCAGCTGTCCTGGCACAGTGCAGCATCTGGGACTGGGTGCAACCCGGCTCACGCCTGGTCCCCGCTACCCCCGTCCCTCCCCTGGCCCCCACGGAGACGGTGCTGGGGAAGTTTAAGCTGGCTCCCCCCAGCACCAGCTCCTGCTCCCCCCCTTGCTGCCTCTATTAAAGCAACTAGTCGAGGGATTAGTCGACTACCCAATAAGCTTTGGCTTATCGGATGGTTAACCAGTCGCTCACATCCCTGCGATGAAGTAGCTATCCCACAGTGCCTGGGCCCCCTTGCATTCTGTATTACGTTCCCAATGCACACTGGGACCAAAACTGTGCAGTGGGTGGTTCTGGGTGCATGTCATCAGTGGCCCATAATGCACTCGTTTCCTCCTTCCCTCTACTGCTTAAGACCAATGGCAAACAGTCCATTTGGGCCCTTTTTCCATTCGGTTATCCGCACAGATGCCATAGCAGTGTTAAGCATGGAACCCAGCATGGATCTCATTGAGCATCAAAGCATGATGATGATAACGATAACTTTGGTGCACCTAATGCTGGAGGACGTCTAGAGAGTATCCAGGGTCCACCGTAACGATGAACACTCTCGGGGGGCCATGAACATACTCTTCTGCGAAGCACTTGAGTTGAGTGACATGAAAATGCCGCTAGCCTTTGATCCTATTGACACAGTGGGACCCTGGTGCTCCCTGACAAGCACAGGCTGGTGAGACCACATTGTGATGCAGGTCCGGGACCATCAGCAGTGGTTGCAAAACTTTTGCATGCAGAAGGTCACTTTCATGGAAGCTTGCGAATTGCTTTTTCCCCCACCCTGAAGTGCAGACAAATGCCAGGATGAGACCTGCTCTGACAGCGGAGAAGAGAGTGGCAATTGCCCTGTGGAAGCTTGCAATGCCAGACAGCTACCGGTCAGTCGGGAATCAATTCAGAGCGGGGACATCTACAGTGGGTGCTGTTGTGATCCAACACCCTGCTACTATGGAGGGTAGTGACTCTGGCAAACAGTGGATATAGCTTTGCTGCGCTGGGGTCCCCTAACTGTGGTGGGGCGATAGATCGAACACACATCCCCATCTGCACACCTCACCACCTTGTCAAGGAGGACAAACCCCAAGGGGCACTTCTCAATGGTGCTGCAGACGCTAGTGGATCCCAAGGGCCGTTTCCCTATCAAGGTGGAACGGTCGGGAAAGGTGCATGATGCACATCTTTAGGAACTCCTGCCTGTTCAGCAAGCTACAGGCTGAAACTTTGCCCCCAGACCGGAAAGCTACTATGCTTCATTGAGGAATGAGCAAATGGTTTACTGCAGAGGCATCAGCTAACAGCTTCTCCCACTTCATCCAGGCTGCCATGCGAGAAATCCGTCTTCTCCGCATCACACAGAATGACGGAGCGGATGCTGACTGAATGTGGCCAGGAACCCGGGCCTTATGCTGCACTGCTTTGTGCTCAAATGCTGCCAGACCACTCATGGCTGGCTTGACGTGGAAAGGTGTCCTACCACGGAGGACGCAATAAGGCAGCCTCCCCAGAAAGCTTCTGAGAAGGATGAAAGAAGCCTGTGCGACAGCGTCTCTGAGAGGGATGTTGAGAGTTTAACCGGTAAGCTGATGTGTACTGGTTAAACTCAAACTCAGCTGGCTCCCAGGAAGGTGGCTTTGCTGCAACAGCCGGGCCGTGTAGGGTGTGTAGGATAAAGCTTTATACTGCAGAGGCCGCACTGTGCGCAATCGCTAAGATTTTTAGCAAGTACACGGTTCCCGTGCTGAACACTTTGTAACTTCCCTCGTCCAGGAGGCAGAAAGCCCCACGCCCGCAGAGGTGTTCCAGTTCGGAATAGAGACGCGTTAGCCCTTTGCGCCAGGGCCACTGTGGTTTATTTCACAGCATACAGTTGTGCAGCCTAGGATTCCCGCTGATTGTTGCCGCACCCCCGCCTGTGGACGGCATCCGCAGGTATCAGGGAACAGAGGCTACTAGGGAGCGTTCCTTGCATAACCTGCCTGTCTCCACCAGAGGGCCTGGGCAGGGACAGAGTAAGGTCAAGGAGGGGGACCAGATGTCTGGCTAAGCTAGGGCATCCTTCTTGGAAGCAGAGGGGCTGCTGAGAGCAACCCGGAGAGAGGAGCTGAACAAGACAGTCCCAGCACTAAAAGGATGATCCAGCCTGGGCAGCAGATCAATTTGGGCACTGGATACCTGGGGTCGTGGCCCCATGGGAGGCACCTATTTCTGACCTGGAGAGGGAAGGCCATGCTAGACTCACAGTTTCCCTGTATCGGTGCATGTGCCCCTGAATGCATTCCACGTTTTCCTTTCAAGAACTTTTTTTAAAACTTTTAAGGTTTAACATGAAGCCACTGAAGGCTGAAGATGTGGCTAGGAGTTTAACATCTGGCTCCTACACCTGGCCACAACATTGCCATGCAGAACTGCTGCGTGAGGAGTTAATGAAGTATCTAGCGCAGGGATGTGCATGAGAGGCCCAATTCTTTCCTGTTCATAGAACATTTGGAGGTATTCAGAGGATTTGCTAGATCCTCAGGGGCTCTCCCCAAAGACTGTTCTGCACTTCTAGCCCATTCAGTTCTACAGACTGTTAGCTGAAATACTCCATCTGATCTCTGCTGCATCCATGTCCCCCAAAGATGATTCTCAGGCAGCCAGCACCCATGCAGAGTGTTGTGTCACAGCCTGTTCTGAATGGCACTCAATGGGCACAGGAGTTGGCATAGCCAGGAGGCAGTCCCCACTGTGGACATGGGAGACCACAGGTCTGCACAGGCTGGGCCTTCCAGGCAGCCCCAAGGAAAGCATTTTTGAAGTAACACAGTCACCGAGGCAGGGATACCTGAAGGGGTCTGCACCCAAGAGAAATTCTCACATGAGAAACAAAGACTCGTTCGGCCCTTGATGCCCCATGAGAATCCAGGAGCAAGTGGAAAGCTCAAGAACAAATCCAAATCACAAGCTTCCTTCACAAAAGGTGGATAAAAACCCCATTAGTAATGGGACCATGCGCCCCACCTTCATATCACAGCCTTGAGGTGATTCTTCCTAAACTGCCAGCGGCATGTTCATTTTGCCATAGAAAGCTCTTCCTATTTCCTAGCCCTGGCAAGTCCTTTGTCCTTGAACCATTTAGGTTGGATGAAAGAAACCAGAGCTGCATGTATGGTTCACAGACTGTAGCATGTTACTGTCTGACCTCAGCAATAGACACCATCATCCTTGGAGACCAAAGAAGGTAAAACAAAATGAACAAAAAAACCTGAGTATAATTAGAGAAACAGATATTCCCTTATGAAGCATGCAAGCCCTCTAGCAAACCACCCGAAGTCTTGAAAGAAGAAACTCTAGCCTCAGTAAAAAACGAGGGAAGGATATCTGAAATTCAAACAAAAAATGTAGAACCCAAGCAGCCATTATCAATTAAGTTTAAAACCTTGTTGAAAAGCATCAGGACCTTAGTAAACCTGGATTACCTTCACCGACAAGGAATGGATCTGAGTGTACAGACCCCACAGGTTATGAGCGATAGGTCCCCACATATCCAGAAACAAGACACACGTGTAACCAATGAGTGTCAAACCACCAAATCAAGCACCGAACAAAACAGATAAAATTGTACCAGAAGTGTGCCTGAAAATGCCCCCATCAACTGTCCAAGTGTCATGAATAATTACTAAACAGCACAGTTAAAAGCACGGTCTTAATAATTAAACAGAGGGGCAGGGAGCACTGAAACCTGAATACATACAAGACCAGCTAGGGCAGGGGTCAGCCACCTTTTCAGGAGGGTGGGCAATGGCGCGCACACATCTCGAAGAACTACAATTACTGCCCAGGGTGAGTAACCTCTTTCTTCTTCAATAGTGCCTGATGGGTGTTCCACTTCACGTGACTCCCGATCAGGAGGAGGGAGCTTCAGAGTTGAGTCCGTTACAGAGGAAAGAACTGCACTGCCAACTGCCGCATCAGATTTGGAGGCACCCTTGTCTAAAGCACCGTTTCTGAAGAAATCATGCAGCAGAGTCTGCAAATCTCAGCAACTGGGGCATTTTAAAGCAGAGCCACAGATGTACACAGTGACCTCACAAGGCGAGTTGACATGCCAGCAACAGGGACTGTTGACCGCACTGTAACAAGTTGTAAGACATCCAGAAATCAATTTGATAACCTCTGGGTAGACAGAGAAGAGTCTTTTGATCTGTTTGCAAATGAACAAAGCAGCTAGAGGATTTACAAAATGGTTTAATCCTATGTAGACAAAAAGATAACGCCTTTCTGACATCTACAGTATGGAGTGCAGGCTGCATGACGAACTGGTGGTTTATGAAAGAAAACTAGTTGGTAAACGATCCGATTCAGATGAAACTTCAAAGACACTTCAGAATGGAACTGGGCAGACAGACCTAAGGAAACCTTGTTCTTGCAGAAAACTGAAAGAAGGGTCCACTATTGAAGTGCCAATCTCTCTGACTCCGCAAACTCAAGCAAGCTATTGTTCACAAATAAATCTGATAAGGAGCAGTCACCATCAGTTCAAAGGGAGTGTTCAAAAAACTTTTAAGAACCAGATTAACAGGAGTGTGCACTTGCACAGGTGGAGAGAAACGCCACAGGCTTTTCAGGAGCCAAGCAGTTGCAGCAGAGAACCGACAACAGTGGTATGAAATACTCTTACGGCTGCCAGGGGAACTTTGAGAGAATTACGTGACAGACATATTTTCTTTAGCTGCAACAGGTATTTCAGAACGAGCTGAAGTGGGGCAGATTGTGGGACAGTGCCCTAGAATTCACACCAGCAACTAAATCTCCACTTCTAAAAGTAATTATTTCTGGTAGAATCTTTTCCTACTATTTAATAACAGGTGCCAAGCTCTGCAGAACAGGACTGACATCCTGGGAACCATCGAGGAGCAAAGAACGCTTCAATGAGGATGCAACAATCGAGCATCAGCCGGAGAAAGACGTCGAGAAGAGACTGGAAGATTTATTGATGGACAGAGAGTTAAGTGCAAGCCATAAGGAAACCTCACATCAGAATTATTCTGGTCCTGTCCCATCTGGTTTTGTTCATCATTCTGAAGATCAAAGGTGCTGGGGCAAAAGCACAAAACAGCGGCCCTGTCCAAGGGAGCAGGAAGGGGTCCTGGGACCTAACCAGCCCTTTGAACGCAACAGGAATCTTTTTTGTGTTTGTAGCTGTTGCACAGAGGTCCGCTTCTGGTAATTCCCAAACCTGAGCAATGCTGAGCTGGACCCTGGGGACTCTGTTCCCATATGCTGTCTCGGGAAAAATACATGCTGAGACTGTTGATCATAAAACATTTTCCTGCCTGGAAGATACTAATGCAAGATACCGGAGATTCCTATGCCATGTTTTACACACCAGTTCCATCACCTTATTTCAATGCAGTGGGAAAGGGGTCTCAGTCTTCCCTTCCCACAGATAGAACATGCGGCCACATTGTCAGTCATGCCCCTGACAGATCTAGTTCTAGTGATGGAATTACAGGTCTTTCCCATGTACAATATTGACAATTCCCTTTAATGTCAAGACATCAGAATTCAGCACCATCTAAGAGGCAGGTTAGATGTCAGCTGTGGCTTTGATGTTGTAGCCATTAATCACATTCCATTTGTGCTACTTTCTTTAACCCCAACATTTGCTGCTCTGTCAATTTACCCATCTACCAAGGCAAACTACTCTGGTTATCATTCATGTTCGTTCTCCTTGGAGAAAGTGCCTGGTACACGCTGGGCCTCATACCTAACATTGGTAGATGGGAGGAGTTACCCGCGGCAGCCACTGGACGCTTTAAATTCATTTAGAGCCAAGTGAGTGACGCAAAATGAGCCTGGTCTATTGCAGGGGTGGCCAACCCGCAGCTCTTTTCCCCAAAAGTGCAGCTTGCGAAGCCTCTCCTGCGTCGTCCCTTCCCCCCACAACAACCCCTGCCCCCGGCTCCCCTGTGCTCACCAGGGCGGCGATTCAAAATGGCACCCAAGATGGTGGCCATTGACGGGAGTCTGATATGACCAAAAAGCCTAAGAGCTTGTTTCTGAAGGGGCAGCCTCCTTTTTCCCCCCCCCTCAATAATTGTGGTGTGGCTCTTTGCATTTTTTCTGCCACTGTTTTGGCTCTTTTTGTTAAATGGGTTGGCCACCCCTGATCTAGTGTATCTTAACACATGTTCAGCTGCTACTGTAGCTTTATGAATGTTGTCTGCTAACATGAGCAGCAGCATTGGTCACTTCATTTGTTTTTAAAAAACTAGCCATGCCTAGTCTACAATGCAGTAGGGATGTAATAGCGTAGCCAATTAACCGATACGCAAAAGCTTATAAATTAATGCTATAGACTACATGCATCTCTCCCCTCTCCATCCCCATCTGCCAGTAAATTTTTTAGCAGGCTGGCCAGCCAGGTCCAGGACCTACCCCCACTGTGGCTCTGCATTTAAAGTGTATTAGGAGCCAGGTGGGCAGGCAGCCAGGTTCATTTCTGGCTCGTGCCAGGTGCAGGAGCTCAGCCCCTCCCCTGGACAGGGGCTGCTGCCACCCTGTGCTGCTGCTGCATCAGAGGCAGCAGCACGGGGTGACAGGCAGCCGGTCCATGAGGGGAGCTGGTTTTTTCAACTGGCTCCCCTTGTGGACCAGCTCTCGCCTGGCACCCTGTGCTGCTGCCTCTGATACAGAGGCAGCAGCATAGAGTGGCAGGGGGCACCTCAGGATTGGTGCCGAAGCACACTGGCTTCTGGCCCCACCCCTTGGGACTACAGAACAGTCGACTAACCAGTAAGAATTCATGAGGTTAATCGACCACCCCTACAATGCAGTATAACAAACAGATGCTATTGCATCTCACAAGTCCCTGGATTGGTGTTAGGCACTAAAACACACCAGCCCTGACCAGCCCCAAGAGCCAGCAAAGGAAGATTCCAGCTTTAGAGAAATCTGGCATCAGAAATGGGACCTTCAAAACCTGCAACAAATGTAAAAGTCAAGTGTGTTTCCAATGGCATTTTCCTTCTCCAGCCACAGCGCAGTCTACAAAGCGGTGCCTACAGATTTCCTCTCAGCAGAGGCAGAGTCCTATCTGTGTGAGAGGAGACTTTCCACAACCGAGTGCAGGCTGCCTTTCAATTACTCCCACCAAGCCATTAGGCAAATTAAATTTGCACATGAGACAATATCTAAAACGAGAAGGAAGACACCCTAAAGAAAAGGCGATCAATATGCACGTGAATTATGCTGACTGCTAGTCAGGGCCATCCCAAGGGCAGTGAGAGGCATGGGACAACCCCTCCCCAAGTGCAGGGCCCAGGGAAACCCACCCCCCCTACCATCAGCCCTGCGCCTTGCCCCGCCTGCTCCACCCTCTTGTTCCCTCCCCACTAGCCAGGGATTATGGGGAGGCCTGGCACAGGGCAGCAGAGGTGGTCCCCCTTCTGCACCTACATGGCAGCAGGAACCTGAGCACCCCAGCCCACTGTGCTCAGCTTCGCTGCGGCAGCGGTAATAGGGGTGCCCTGGGATTGGGGCGCTGTGAAGTGGCATGCAGCCTGCTGGGAGACAGCGGTGCAATGGAGCAGAGTAGGCTGCCGCTGCAGTGAGTGGAGGGGGCCCCTGCTGCAGCCCTATGCCAGGCCCCCCAGTAATCCTCTGGGACCTGCCTACAGGATAGTTGAGGTGGCCACTGCGGGGCCCTTTGGCTAGAGATGGAGAGTCCCCTGGATATTCAGTGAGGCTGCATGTGGACGTGCATATTTTAAAAGACTCGGTGTGGTACAGCATTATAAGCCATGCTAACAAGCATTTCTTCACTTGATCCAGCACTGCTAAAACAGCCACCTATGTAAGGTGTACCCCTTCAAGATCAGTTTCTATCTCACAACACACTGGACACTGGCTTAAGCCTTAAGGCATTACTTTTCAAAACGAATGTGAATGGATTCTAACTATTTAATTTTACTCCTTTTACCCAAAGGTCCATCCCAGCTCACCCTGAAAAAGCCACAGATTCTGTTGTTTCTTGTGTCCATCAGCAAATTTATTTAATATAGTCCAACGAGCTACAACCACGCGCAAACTTACTGAAGGGATAGGGACTGCACAAATCACTCAGGGTATAAACTGGAAGATCACTGACTGCAGTAGTTTCATGACTGATGATTGTGTGCAAAGTGGAGATAATCCAGCTCACCTCTCAAAACCCAGGCTACATTTGCAAATTGTGACAAATGAGAACACTTGATCTAAAAACCACTGAGATAGCACAGCACCTCCTGGTGCTATTTTCAGCAACGCTCTTCAGAGAGCCATATTTCAAGTACCCTGACCACTAAGTATTAAGCACATGGCAGTTTTTGGGAACCTGAGCATGGATTTTGAACCTAGGAGCTTTGATGCTGGAGGACAAACTGTGTGAGTGGGAAAAGGGGGCAGCAGAGGAGAAAGAATTATATTAGTGTAATCCAGGAGTCTGCAACCTATGGCTCTAGCAAATATGGCTCAGTATGGAACCAAATATGGTTCTTTTGCCATTCCCAAAATGCATGCAACTTTTTAAATTAAAATGAAAAATTAAATCACAATTTTAAAAACGTGTACTTATTCATGTCTTGCTTTATGGATCTGAGACCTGGACTACCTACTCGTGCCAAGAGAAAAAACTGAGCAGTTTCCACTTTTGCTGCCTTCGCAGAATCATGAATATTAAGTGGCAAGACAAAGTTTCAAATGTAGATGTCCTATCAAGAGCTGGCATACCCAGTCTCATAGCGATCCTTAACAGAAGACTCCGGTGGCTTGGCCATGTGAGGAGAATGAGTGATAAACGCCTTCTCAAAGAAATCCTCTTTGGTGAACTAGCAAATGGAGCAAGGGCAAGAGGAAGGCCAAAGTTAAGATTCAAGGCTATATGTAAAAACACTATGAAAAGATTTAACATCAATCCAAGCTCTTGGGAATCTACATCATCAGATCGCAACACTTGGCGACAATTATTACAATAGGGCACGTAATTTTTCGATAGGACCTGTGCAAGTCATGCAAAAGAACGCTGTCTCAGAAGGAAAAAGTCTCAGACTCATGAAAATGGAAGTAGACTGGCATGTAGCTATTGTAATCGACTGTGCAAATCCAATATTGGATGCATAAGCCATGAAAGAAGTTGCAGATCCAGGCACAACTCAGATTGTCACTGCTGCTGCTTACCACCGTCTCTCGAGACGAATGGGTCATATATACTTATTCACGTAGTTTAAATGCATAATGAAGCTGGATTTGACCAGTTATGATGTAAACTTCAAAGAAATGTGCAAAAAGATGCAGCAGCAGAAGTCCCATTACTAACGTCTGTGAGTACAATGTTTCATTTATGCTATTATTAATCATCATGCCAATTATCAGCAATATTAAGTTGTATATTTTCAGTCATGCAAATGGGCATTCTGATACAGCTCTTTGTGGACCACTTGTTCTGAATTTTGATGAGTTTGGCTCTTTGATTTGAAAAGGTTGCCGACCGCTGGCGTAATGTCTCATAAGTAGGCCACGTGCAGTGACTTGAAATTAATTAGACTTCAGCAAGGTGTCACAGTATCTATATTTTAGAGATTTGTGCATCTGCCTGTGAGTTTGTTTATTCAGAACTCTTCCTAAACCAGAAGAACTAGGACCACCAAATTTGGTAGGCAGCTTCCTCTTATCCTAACTTAGAGCAAGGTAAAGGTTTGGTTGTGCCAGGAAAATAGGATGTGCCTGGAATTTGATTGTTTTCCATGCCATGGAAAGGGAGGGGAGAGAGGAGGGATGCAATCCTCAGTCACCACTGGGGGCAGTGAGCGCAGGGGAAAGCTATCCTGCAGAGTCACCACTGGGGGCATCTATACCTTCAACTAAGTGGCCAGCTGGGGACAGGGCTCTGCCATCTTGCCTGCCTCTAGTCTGTAGCTTCCCTGCCTCAAACCCCAACTCCTGACCCCACTGCCACACCACCAAGGCCAGCCAGCCCAGCCCTAGACACCCCTCACAGGACCCACTGGCATGCCCCCCATCCCCCTTGCACCGCTGAGCCACCCAGTATGACCAATGTGGGCCAGGCTGTGCAGCCTTCCCCCACCCTTCCTCCCCCAGGCCAGGCCCTTGGAGCACTGGCGGGGGAGGCCTGTGCAGCCCCCCGCCCTCCTTCCTCTCTGCCCCTGCCATCCCAACCTCCAGGCAATCCCAACAAGCACTGGACTGCCCCTCCTCCTCCGATTCTGGGCTGTGCCAACTGGAAGCCTGCATGGTCCCCCTGTCTGGACATGGGAAATGCCAGGTAAGTCTGCTAGTTAATTTGTTTACCCGCAAGACAAGCGAGAACTCACATCAGGTAACATTCAAGCCCAACTCTTCCATTAACGGGACTAGCCAAAGACAATGGACACTGCCCAGTTCTGGACTCTCTCAATCCTTTGTGCCCCCTGCTGATTTGGGGATTACTTTGCCACTTTTGCATTCCCTTAAATGCAAAGTTCAAATAGCAGAACAGCTGCCTGATTTCCTCCCTCCTTCCCCTATGTTACTAATTAATCCCTCTTCAGAAGTCATGTGAGAATTCTTTCCATGTGCAGTCTTCGATAACAGGTTTTTACAATACATGTTTTTAAAATCAGGGTGTTAGTATATCCTGATCCACACACTTGCCCCTGAAGAAGCAATCTATTTTACTAATGATAGTAATTAGTAATTTTTGGAAAACATGCTGCTCCAACCTTCTCATCCCAAGGACCTTAAACCAGTAATTTTTTATAGGGGAGTGAAAGGCAACGACCTCGGCAGAGTCCCTGTGAGAAAAAGGCCCATTCGTTATATTGGTGAAAGACCGGGGAGATTGCTAAATGCATGTAAGACTAAGCAGTCTCACAGCAGCAGAATCAGAAGGTTATACCAACAACCTAGAGAAGGTCACTGGAATAATCCCCAGCTCATCTGCTGCTGAAAAGAACCTGTGGTTTCAGGACAGAGACATCAGGTAAAGCAGCTTCTTTTGAAAGAGTGATACAGTAGGTAGGCGCCTTCCATATCACAGGCATTTTTCAGTAAACACCATATGGTCTAATCACTTAATTGGGGAAGAAAAAAACCCTTAAATTTGGGATGTGACTTTGTAAATCTGAAGAACGTTCCTGGGGCTATTCTGAAAGGCCATTTTACCAGCCTCAAACGTTACATACACATTTTCTAACCTCCAATTTATCTACACGTATCCCGTCCTCCCATGCAGAGCATCTATTACTCCAACTCCAAAGAAATGAACCCTTCATAAGTGCAAAACCAATTATGTACAGCACTGAAATGCTTGGCCTGCACCCCCACCTTCCAGAGCCAGAGACATCTGCACTGCACACCTTTTGAGTGATCTCAGATGAATGCAAGGAAGACTCTGTGATGAATAAAGCTATCAGATGTCTTCTGGAGGCTCAAGGTCCATTTCTTATCCTTTAGAGAACTGCCCTTCCCTGCGATTCTGATGATGCTAGAATGGCCATGGAGAACCAGACAAGTGCCCTAAGGAATGACACAGAGTGGGGCCTCAATTTCATCAGATGAGTCTATTCTCTTATCTGCTGATCCCTTGGGCACCCCTTCCACAGGGTCACCGTGGTGCTGATCACAGATATAATCCTGAAGGCAGATACTGTAGCAGTAACAAATTCTCATTTTTAATCAAAACAGACCCTTACTCCATCCAGCCCTTTTTCCTTACCTGGATATTGTCCTTCTGCTTTGGTAAGATCATCCAGCAAGTGACAGAGGCAAATGCAAATCTCCTTGGATTTGGAAAAAGGCACCTCTGGTGACTTGGCCAGCCCGACCATTCTATTCTGGAACCTGTGCCAATGGAGGCTGGTTCCCATGCATAGGCAGGAATTTGCTGAGCCTCGCCTCAAACAACAGGGGGTGAGGAGAATAGCTGATGAGATCTGGACAGCTTTCCTAACTCTTGAGGAGAGAAGATGGAGGAGTATGAAGCCCCGGGACCTTCCCTAGAACAGCATTTGGATTTTTCAACTTGTGTTTATGGGAGCCCTACTTGACTTCCTGTTTCTCTTTACCGGTGCTTCACTGATTCCAACAGAGGCCTTTCACTTGAGAGAAGCATTTTAGGAGCTGGAAGGCAATCAAGTCAATCTTTGGAGGCTGTTAGCCTTCTCTGGTTTCCAGTAGGCACAGTCTGGTTCCCTCCCACATGTGACTATGTAAGCAGTCTGACAGATCCACAAGTATCTGCTGCAGGGGAAGGCAGAAGAGTGCTAGCGATACACACACTGCAGCCAAGAGAAAGAAAGAGTTTCTTCATTACTTGGGGAATGTGTAGCGGACTGTAACAGCGAGAGAATTTAAACAAAGGTAGAAGGGTGGAAGCAGCCCAGTTACCCCTGGCTGACTTGAAACTCAAAAAGAACAGTGGATTTCACAAGGCTGCCCCTCTGCAAAGCCCACTAGAGAGCAGGGACCGCAGCAGTGAATTGCAACCCTCCCCCATGGCAGCTGCTGCTGGGAAAGAAGGTGTAGGCTGGATGGGTTCCTGAACTAGCAGCATCTCTGCAGCCTGCAGTTACTATTAAGTCTCTTGAGAACAGCCAGGGAACAGAAAAGTCTCTGGACTGGATGGCTACTCCTACAGCTAGAACCTTGTCTGGCCTGAACACCAACTGTGGGGGACCTGTTATTCTGAAAACACCAGAGATCTACTTGCTCCAGCCCCTGCATGCCAGAGCTGTTTCTCAATCCCATCCCTCTTCCCTTGCTTCACCATTTTGCCCACTCAGACTGGAAGGCCACAGTGAAAAAAATAGGGAAAAAATAGCCACAGTGCCCCAGAAAGCTCAGCTCCCACTGAATTTGGTTCCAATGTCAGAATTTGGTAAGGAGCAAAGCTGGGGATAAAAATGTAATTTATCTTTAAAAAAAAAAAAAAAAAAAAGAGGAAAATTGGTTAAAAAAAGAAAGAATCTACTGCTTGGGCTTCTTTGGAAGCAGAGAATGCTGGGTAATTTCCCAGAAGGGGCACACTCTAGCCCCTGCACCTCAAAGGTCTGCCCTCCGTCCAAGTTCTCTGGAGAAGGCTAGCCAGCTGTTTATGCGGCTGGTCACCGGTGGGAATACAAGCAGGAATCCCAACACTCTAGTGAGGTAAAGCCAGCACTGGACAGGTTAGCTTTCCCAAGGTCACAGCAAGTCAGTGGCAGAGCCAGGAAGAGAAGGCAGGAGTCCCAGTTCCCAGTCAGCTATTACCCACTAGCTCACTCTGGTACCTTAAGAGTGGGGCAGAATGTCTGCTCTCCGCATACACTGCCCAGTTTTCATAAGCGGCCACCTAAATTGCAGGGTTTCTACGTGATTGAGACAGGCTCTTCTGAAAACAGGGCTCATAATGTATAATCGCTGGGGTTTACATGAGCCTAATAGGCTTCCTCCTTCAGTCAGCATCACATGGGAAGTGCATCTGTGTCGAAGCCATTCAGTGACTGTTGTCAATCTTCCCAACAGCAGCTTGCCACCCAGGGCGCAGGGGCGTGTGTGAGACAACTCTACCACTAAGTGCTCTGGAGAACACAGCAACTGAAATTAGCTGGTCACCCAGAAGTAACCTCTTCAGAACCCAGTGCATTACAATGCTACAGTTCAAGTGGATTTATTTCCACCTGGAAAGCTACAACAAATATATTGGAAGTCTTGCATTAGCCTTTCCTCCAGTTTCCCGTGAAAGTTTCTGAATCCTTGTTCATAATGTAAACGTTGTTTTGTTCCACATGGAATTATACACCAGCCATGGTTACCTGTACTGAGGCTGCTCTAGTTTCCTTAATGCCTTTCAAGGTTCAGTTCTACTCTAAAAAGTGACCACGTAAACCAAAAAGTGACCTTTTATTCCACACATCCGCTCCCTTACACTTTCACTGGGTGACTTTGGTGACAAAAGTTTTTGGTTTGATTCCTATTAATTCTGCAAGGTCCACACAGCTATAGGAGAAGCGAGAGTTTGATTCCTGTCTGGGTCAAGCAGCAAAATAAATGGGCTCTCCGGGTGGAATAGAGCAGGGTTCTCCGGGTGGAATAGAGCAACATTTTTTGCTGGTATGGATGATGCACAAGCCAGAAAGAAGGCAGCCTAATTTCAGATCCTAAGCTGAGATACAGGGTTGACATTCCCCCCCTTCCATCCTCATCTAAGCAGAGTTAGCCTGCAGTCACAAGGAGAAACAGGAAGCTCCAATGTGCTATTTGTATAGTAAAAACACACATGAAATGGTTTAGATTTAAAACAAAAACTCAAAACACGCCACTCTGAAGAGGTGTTCTATTAAAAAACAAGGAATGCTCTGTTCCGAAGAATTATATGATCCACGTTTTTTAAGAAGTGTCTCTGCTTTCCCTCCCTTTGTCTGTCTAAACTTACGTAATTAATCAATTGGTAAAAATAGTGGCGTGTATTTTCTCATGGCTCCTCCCTGAATTGCAATTTGCTCACCAAGTTTATAAGGTGTGGCACCACAGGATATAAATGATGGCTAAATAGTTTCCATTACAGATCATCCAAAGACTAGCAGAATTTTCCTGTTAGCAAGACGCCTCATCTCTGGATATTTCAAAGATTTAGCTGACTGCCCATTGGCCCTTGATTATTTCACTTTTACAGGGGGGAGGAAGGATGAGAGAAAGAGAGAGAGAAAGTGTGAGTGTGTAATTAGCTTTGCTTGTAAAATGTTCATCACCCTCCTAACACTGAGTAGGATGTGGAGCCTATGGGAATGGGGGGAGGGGGGGGTCTAGTAGATTTCAGTATATTGTTCTTTGTGAGTAATAAAGTGCATGTGGGGGGAGGGAAATGAGTAAGTGGATATTACTTCTTACCACAACCCCATATGGAAGTAATCAAGCGCAAGGGTGGCAGCTGGGGCCAATAACAGTCACCTGCAGTTGAGGGACATGGGGGGTTTCGGATGGGTTTTTAATGCTAATTTTCTTCAGAAACAATGAGCTAGAAAGAGCAGAGTAACAGACGAGGCTGGATGAATAGAGACCAGCCAGAACAATAACTGCACCTGGTGTTAAGAGCAGAGGAACAGAGCCGGCACGCGTCAACAGCATAGGGCACATCTGTTACCCTCACAATAACCCATCCTCCCTCCCTGCTCCTCCAGCATGGTAAGTAATACAAGGGCTTTAAACATTCACAGCTTGCAGCACAGCAACAGGTTTGAGTTCTTTCAAAGCAGCAGCATTCTCCCTCTGCACACTCCCCTTCGCTCACCATTTAGATTTAGTTAAATAACAGACAGCTGTCAATACACAGATGACTATTTAAGTTCCACAGTCAGACTGGAAGAAAATCATCCCATTTGTGGGCCAACTGGTAGATTTGTGGCTTCTCGTCGTGCAGCGTGTGTGGCGCTGAAGACTATCAGCAGACACTTAAGAGTTCGAGCCACTAATAATGTTCTTCTGCTCAAAGTTGTGTCCACCAACCTGATCATGAACTTCAACGGGGACACTGCCACGAACAGGAAAGGAGGAAATGGTGCATCTGAGCAGGGAACTGAGACAATGAAACTCATAAAACATTGTTTTAAGAAGTCAGGGTAGGTTTGAAGTGCCACTGCCCAAAGCTGTTAATGTTAATTACTTGTTTTGTAAAGTGCTATAAACATTGTTAAGCCTCTTCATACTGTGCAGATGATACCAGTTTTACACATGGTGGAAATCCAGTTTATGGGGAAAGTCTATTGCCCATGGATATTGGTCAGACTAGAATTTCATAGTACTTCCGTCTAGCCTCAGAGTCTATGCAACTGAGGCACAAAGAAATTACACATCCCGGACACACACAGTCTCTAGCAGATCCAGGAATGGAACCCGAGTGCAATTCCTAGTTTCATACTTTAACTACAAAACCTTCATAACCCTGTACTTCAAGGTCACAGATCCCACATGTAAGCAGAAATACAGATATTTTCTGATTCACTTCAGAAGAGGTATCCAATACTTTGTAAAAATGAAGTAAACCAAAGCACATCTCAGAAGTAAAGTTTAATTAGCCTTTATGAAGGGTACAACGTGGCTTTCCCAATGACCATTGCTCAAGTTTTTATTAGAACATAATTTTATACCTAATCTCTGAAAAACAATAGTGTATGTAAATACTAGCCAGCCGTTAGGTTTGTTTAAGGGAGGTTTGCCATCTAACCGAAAGGGTACAGAACAGTCATCTCTTCTAGCATGTATAAAAAAAAGTCGGTGTCACTAAGTGATTCTCTCTCCAGTTCAAATTTAAAAACACATTATCTAATGCTGTCCAGAGGTTTTTTAACAAGTATCTGCTTCCACACATTTTACTGCAGTCTCTTCATATTCTGTGGCACTAGAATGTGTCTGGTAATATAATGGGGCCTGATTCTTGTTAATTAAATTAGGGATTCTCCAAATCATAAAAACTAGAAATGGAGAAGCCAACAAGCCCCTTAGTCCTCCCCATATCAAATCAGGGCTATAAACCATGGCATTTTCTACTAAGAGTAACTCAACATGGCATTGGGAGTTTCCATGTTTACAAAATGTTGCATCTGGAACTGCCAGTCTTGCAAACTCAACCTGGAACCCAGACAGTTTTTTTTCTTCCTTGTGCATTAGCATCAGGACTAAAAATTTCTGCAAGCCAAATGATGCCTTCAAGGACATGTGAGCAACCCCTTGCCTACAAGTGGATTTGCAAAAGTGAAACCAACTGATGCTTGATAAACAATTGTTGACAAAGCACTGAAAGAAATTGAACCCAGATGTCTCTTATGGTATGTCTAATGCTGCAATTAGACACCCACAGTTGGCCCATGCCAGATGACTGGGGCTTGAGCTAGGGGCTGTTTAATGGCAGTACAGACATTTAAGCTCAAGTTGCAGCCGGAGTTCTGGGACTCTCCCACCTTGCAAAAGCGGCGAGGAGTCCTGTGGCACCCCCACCTTGCAGGGTCTTAGAGCCTGGGCTGCAGCCCGAGCATCTACACCACAATTAAACAGCCCCTCAGCCCGAGTCCCGCAAGCCTGAGTCAGCAGGCACAGGCCAGCCGCAGGTTTTCAGTTTCACTGCAGACATCCCCTCAGGGCGACTGGCTCTGGAGACATGAGAAGTGAAACTGTAACATTAGAATCCAATCCCAAACCTGCTGAAATAGACGGGATTTTTCCCCTGACTTCTGTGGGTACTGGATGACGTGCTACTAGCAGATACAATTCAAATACCAAGCAGGTATTTGAAGTAACTAGATAACACTTTTCCATAGTCACTACTCACAGTAAAACTGCACTGTGATCGTCTTTTCCAATTTTCAATGAATCACATGATGGTGCGTCCATCGTTCCCCTAGGAAGATTATTCGAGTAGAAATTTATCCCAATTTAAGCTTCTCTGTGCTCTGAGAAATGTCTTACTTTTAGCAATGCCCCACTGGCCTATTCTGAGCAATTCCTTCTCCCTTTGTGTGGCTAAAGACTTCTAATGCTCAGGATACATCTACACTACAGTGGGGATCAAAGCTCTGAGATTGAACCACCAGCAGTCAATTTAGTGGGTCTAGTGAAGACCCTTCAAATCAACGGCAGATCACTATGCGATCGACCCCTGTACTCACCTTACCCTTCATGTTGTAGGGCAAGGTAAGTCAACTGGAGAGTTCCTTCCCCCCCACCATCTACCCAATGCAGTATACACCCCGCAATAAATCGACGTAAGGTATGTCAACTCCAGTTACTTTATTCACTTAGCTGGAGTTGCGCACCTTAGGTCAACGTTCTGCGGTAGTGCATACATAGGTTCAGTGTTGGTTATTGTATTTCCCTCAGTCATAAATCCTGCTACACATCCTGCATAGTTCTT
Source organism: Rafetus swinhoei (assembly GCA_019425775.1). Taxonomy (NCBI): domain Eukaryota; kingdom Metazoa; phylum Chordata; order Testudines; family Trionychidae; genus Rafetus; species Rafetus swinhoei. The sequence continues at coordinate 33,868,217 of CM033426.1, forward strand.
TTCACCCTCAGCCACAAATCAGCCCTTCAAGCCCCTGTATTTCATATTTTTTCCAATCCCCACCTCCTCCCGCTGCCATTTGCTGGTGTCTTGCATTATAGAGATGCTCAGAAAAAACAGACCTTCTCCCACGGATTCCATCAGGGAGCTCAAAAACAGCTCACACTCCTACCTCCCCAACCTTCTCTCTCTAATGTCCTGGGACCAACACAGCTACATCAGCATTGCTTCCAAAATTAATTGTTCGTTAGTGTAGCAGAATGCACCCTTTGCATTGTGAAATAGTGAGGTGATGCTTCTTCTTGAGGGTGGCAGGATAAGGTCCTAAATAGACTACTAGAAAGTCATAAGCTTCCACTTCTTTTGAACTGCTGAACACTGACCAAATCCTTGTTTATCCACAATTCTCCCATTCCTATGAATCTATCTATCTGTGATTACCCATGTAACTCTGAATTAAGAATGTTAAGTAACGGTTAATTTACTAGTCGAATAGTTGATGGAATTTCCATCGACTACTCAACTAGTTGATAGGCACTTGTACATTTCAATGGAGGAATATGGAACTACGCATGCAGTCCGGGGCCAGCGGAATGTCCTGCTGACTCCGGGCTACACGCAGTGTGCTAGCTTTGAAATGTACAAGAGTCCCCCACTGACCCCAGGCTCCATACTGCGCTGCCAATTTGAAATGCCACACGCAGCTGGGGACTCCCCAGCTAATCCCGAGTTCCATGGAAATGCCACCTCAGGGTTTCAAAGGGGCAGCCGCACAGCTGATCCCCAGCTCAGCTGTGCGGTGCTGCCACTTTGAAGTACCCCCTTTCCCACCTCTATCTGATAGTGGCAGCCGAGGGGAATCGACTAGTTGACTGACTATCCGATAAGCGTTTGCTTATCGGATAGTTGACTACTTGACTAGTCCTTAACATCCCTACTCTTAACAATGTTAAACAAAAAAAACCAGCTAGATGTTCCCTCTTTGTTCTAAGCACTTTCCCCCCAAATGTTCCCTGAACATCCTGCAGTGTTCTTCTAATCGCCTCTTCTCGGGACTCAGTCTTCTGCAGAACTTGAACATGAATTTGGCAGGCTAGTTATTTAAAATAAAGACCAAGAGCCCAATTGTGAAGACCTAACATGGGCAAAACTCCTGATTACTTAACTAGGGGTTTGTTTGCACAGTGACTGCAGGATCAAGTCTTAAATGGATTACAGGATAGGGATGTTAAATATCGGTTAATTGAATAGTAGATTAACCTCATGAATTCTTATCGGTTAGTCGACTATTCTATAGACCCTGGGGCCGGGGCCAGAAGCCAGGGCACTCCTGCCCCACTCCCGGGAAGCCCCCTGCCAGCCCACCAGATCAGAGGCTGCAATGTGGGGTGCCAGGTGAGAGCTGGTCTGCAACGTCCTGGACCGGCTGCCTGTTGCCCTGTGCTGCTGCCTCTGATACAGAGGCAGCAGCCCCTATCGGGGTTTCTGAGCTCCCAGACCCAGCACAAGCCAGGCTAAGGCTGCCTGCCTGCCTGCCTCCTAATACGCTTTAAATGCTGAGCTGCAGCAGCGGTAGGTCCCGGACCCAGTGCAAGCTGGGACTGAGCTGGACTGCAGGCCAGCCTGCTAAAAAAAAATTTACTGACAGGGGGGCGGGAGGGAAATGCAGATAGTTTATCATTAACCGATATGCTTTTGCTGATCAGTTAATTGACTACACTATTACATCCCTATTACAGTAACTTCAAAAAGTAATAGCATTAATGCTGGCAAATCCGGCAGGTCTTCAGTACCATCCTAGCTGAAGCTACTCAACTGCACCAGAAATAGCGCACATACTGATGCAAATAAAACATGACAAAACTTCACTGTTAGGAAACCGCACGTCTGTATGGTTTGTGACATTCTTTCCTCATTCTGGCGTGTTTGGGGATGCTAACGTGCACACGCTGCCCAGTACACTCTCACAGGTGTTGGAAATCAAGAAACAAAGAGCAAGTGCAAAGTCCCTTTCCTCGGTCAAGATGCTGGCTTACAAAGCATATGGAAACTGTCTGCACTCAGAGAGAGTTCGCAAACTATGAGAAAAGGGGGATTTGGATGGTTAGAGTGCATAAGGAGGAATAATGGAATGAGGCTAAGACAGGGACATTTAGCCTGAACAACAGGATAAACTTGCTGCCAGTGAGAGCTATCAGGCTGTGGAACAGTGTCTCAGGGGAAGCCCTGTCACTTGGCAGGTTTAAAACTAGCCTGGACAAAGCACTAGTAAGCGTACAATAGGGAATAATCCTGCATTGGCAGGGAGCTATAGTAGATAACCCAACACATTTTCCATCTATGATTGTGAAGCAAAATTTCCCACCCGCTCTCTTAGCCTTCAGAACTTTAGTGTGGATTCTGGCATATTTGGTGCAACTGAGCAGCATAAGCGGAACACAATGGATTATAAATGCAGTAGCTCTGGAGTTTAATGCTGCAAAAAAAGAAGGGAGCCAATAGCTCACCAGGTATAATGGTATAATTTTTACAGTAGCATGCCCCGAGGGATCACAGGAACATTTTAAAACTGCTGAACCTTTGCAAAAAAAAAAAAAAAAGGAACACAAAGCAGGTTTAAGATGCATCTGAAAGACTGCACATTCCAGTCCAATAAAATGGAATCCAATGTACAGTAGCCTTGCAATGAACATTGTAGCAGCAAAGAGAGAGGTTACTGCATCACAACACTGAAGGGAGAGATTTAAATGTTGGTAGCATCAATAGCTGCTTTTGAGTATAAAGACAAAAAGGTAGCACTCAGGCACAATGCAGAAAAAATATGGGGGGGGGGGGGGGCACATTGAGAACATTTGGGAGGTGATGGAGGTCACTTAGCCCTATATATTTACTCCGAATAAAATATTTTGCAAAACTGAGAACAAGGCTTCTCACAATGAAAAACACATTGCATTCAAAAAAATATCCTCCCACTTTTCCATTTGCCTAGGAAATGCTGAATACTAGCCTTCTACTCAGGAAAGCCAAACCCTTCCACAGCGACAGAAAGGACAGCAAGCTCCATCACAGCTTTCCTTAGAGAAACAGTTTACTATTTTTTCAGCTGCATAATCCGCACACCAAGTCAGCTCATCTATTGAAGTTTTTACCAGCAGACCCACTGCAGTCGAAATGAGGTGGTTAGAGAGGGGAAGGCAATATTGCAAAGCACTACATATGTGAGGGTTCCCACGCACAGATATACACCTTCTCACACTAGCTGAGCTCAAGGTTCAACTGATCCACAGAACAGAAACACATTTCTACTCTTAAAAATTAGCAAACAGCAAAACAAAAAAACCAAATAAACCTCATTAACATTTTAAATAACCTAATTTAAAAATTTGCTTACCCAAAATACCCAGGAGGCTACAACAATCCAGCTATTGTAGAATACTCCTAATTTCTTTGACATATAAATAAAATGCTCTTCTTTTTCTGCTCTTAATCTTCAAGCACAGCCTCAGACCAGCCTTCCTCCTTTCATTAGCTGGACATGTGTCAGCTCTCTCACATCTGCGATTTCTCACTGACTAGAGCCGCCTGTCCGATTCCAGGGAAACACAGATGGAACCCAGATGGGAAGGTCCAGCCAAACAGACCAGCTCTTTACCTCGCCAGAATACCCAGATATAAACACATCCTCCCTCCCTCCCTTCTCTCTCTCTCTCTCTCCCCCTCCTGCTTGCTCTGTTACCAGGGCTCCTTGCCAGCTGATGTCACTAAGCACACACCTACCAGTGACTCGCAACCACTTTGACATTAACTTGTTAAATACACATATTTTGTTTGTGGCTGACAAGAACACTGATAATGCACTGTGGGACAATGATCCATGCTAGGTCCCAGTGAAGAGGGGCTTCAAAGGATGTTCAATTGGACTGCCCATTCCAAAATCCTTTATTATGCCTTCACACTTGTGCAGCTCTTGTTTGTACAGAATGCCTGTTGTAAATCACTCTCGCCAGCAGCCTGTAGTGCTGGAGAGCCTTCATTGTAGAACTCCGTTTTAAAAACTGGATTTGGATATGCTGTTTGGTAAACAAATTAATTTTCCAAAGGTTTCCTAGTGTATGTAAATCTTTCATGTAAACTGCCTTTTTTAAAGTAAATTGCAGAACTGGCATGTGTTAACAATTAGAAGCAATAAGAATATACTATTCTCATGGTGCAGGGAAATCAAATTAGGGCTGGAAAACTCAGAGGAAGAGTTATTAAATACATAACATCCGAATCACAGTGGAGGGGAAGTGTTAAAGGAAAACGTGTCTTGTTGTTTAACACTACAGGGAGAGGATTCGTGGGATAAATCTTTTAGCAGTCACCGAGCAAGCTCTCAGAAGAAAGTGATTCTCATGAATCTGTAAAGTATTTGGGGCTGGTCCACACTAGACAATTACATCGACCTAGCTACATAGCTCAGGGGTGTGAAAAATCCACACCCTAGGGCTGACCTAGCTCTTGTTCAAAGGAAGACTTCTTCTGTTTACCTAGCTAGTGCCTCTCAGGGAGTGGAATCAGTACAGTGATAGGGAACCCCTCCCATAACCGTAATAGGTGTCTACACTGCTCCACTGCAGTGCTTCAGCTGGGCCGCTGTATGGTTAACAAGCACAGCCTTACACATGATCATTTTGCAACATGAAAGCACCTCTGCCAGGACTCCCCTTGGTTGTAGCCACTCACAACATACACCTTGGACAACAGAGCTCACCTGGCAGCAACTCCAGTGCATCAGGGGTTTGCAGATGCCAGTCGCTGGGAACTAGGGCAGCATGGCTTATGTCCACAGCTGACACCGCACACACCATGGTCCTCTGCTTGAGCTCAGCGCTGCTTTGGCTCCTTGAAAGAGCAGAGAGGTGACAGCACCATCACACTGCTCCTGGGGACTTCCTTGAGCTGTGCAGGTTCAGTCATGTTTCCTGGCCCTCGGAAAACCCTGTGGGCATCACTGAAAGCTAGGCAGCTCAACAATGCCCAGCACCTTATGAGAATGTAAATCTCAGCATTGCCAAGGCTCCCACTGCAGACTTTGAAACAATGGAAATCTTGACTAAGATACTGTGTTTCTGAAAATCTTTGCCATGAGTAGGACAGGTGGCGGCTGATTGAGGGTGACACGTTCAGTTTTCCTGAGAACTGTACAGCATGATTCTAGCACAGTAAGGGCTAAGCATACAATCTGACTGCTCCGAACAGAGAGTACTACTACGCATGGCAATAAATACTTGCAGGAACAGGGCCCAAGCTACAGGAAGTTATACAGAAATTCAATGGCCTCAGCCAATCAGAACCCAGGGCTGCAGGCCCATTTCCAACCCCAAATGGGCATCTCTCAATTAACTTCCCAGGGCTTTGCTTGGTTATTAGTCCTCAGAAACTCACAGTCCTAGGCTCACAACAGATGTGGCCACTTCCGTGTCTCACCTGCTTTTTCATCCCCCAATTGCCCTATTTCTCCTCATTCCGACAGAGGTTAAGATCCCTTCATTTCCCTTGGAAGGAAGGAACAGAAGGGGGGCTACGAAGAGGAGGAGCTGATTAAGGTGAAGTTAAAACCTGTGTGGGAGAGGGAGCTAGTCCTTCCTAAGCAGCAAGGGGGGAGTTAAAGGCACACCTGAGGGAAAGAACTCCAGTTGCTCGAGCATGCCAGGCCCCTACCAACTCAGTAGTAACTAGGGATGTAATAGCATAACCATTTATATGGTTAGCCCATAAACTTGGGCCTACTGGTTACCGTTCATGGTTACACGGAGGCTCCCGTGAAGCTGGCTGCTGTCTCTAATACAAGCGAGAAACAGGGCTCAAATGAAAATGAATAAACCTGTCACTTCACTATAGCTTTCCTTTGCAGGGTGGCAGCCGGCTCCATGGGAGCAGGGCCGACAGAGGGGAGCTGGTACGTGCCAGGAGCTGGCTTAAAAGGTGGCTTCTGGAGTGCACCCGCTCCTGGGGAGTCAGCTGCTGCCTCGCGCTGCAAGCTCTGTGGTACAGAGCTTATACTGCAGAGTCCGGGAGCGTGTAACTGCTGAGATTTCTCAGCAATTACACCATTACCTAATTAACCGCTTCTTAACATCGCCGATAACAGCAGCACCCTGGGCTAACATGCACGTCTGTCTTCAGCTTTGGAGTTCCAGCCCACAGAGCCCCAGTCAGGATTTAAGGACCCAGAAAATACTCCCGAGGTATGCCAATAGGTGGGGCGTGCCATCCTTCCTTTCAGGCAGCCTCTATCACAGCGTGCCAATGAGGGGGCTGCTCACAAAGGAGAATTCCTCCTAACTAGCCTATGAAGTTATCCAGTCACAAGGTTTCACACCTCCAACTGCTTGGGATTGGTTTTCTAGATCTAACTAAAACAGGTCTATTCAAACATCCTAAAAGCCTCTTATTTGTGCTTTACAGTCAGCCAACCAGCCAGCAGAGGGGGCACTAGATTAAGCCTGTTCTCAGATAGCTAATTCCCAAGAAATGACAACCACGATGTCCAGTACACCAATACAAAAGGTAGGAACAACAAACTTAGGTTTATTCATTTTCATTTGAACCCTGTCTCCTCAAGGAAGCTGAAATTTTAACATAACGGTCCCTTTACAATCGCTTCCCTTTGCCCTTGTGCACACTTTCATCTAGCTTGTTATTAGTACAACACATCAGAATGACCATTCATTCCAAAGGCATGGGGAAGGCATCACTTGGAGAGCTGACACATTTAGCCTTCCTGTCCACAAAGAAGTTGAACCAGAATTTACATTTGCAAACAGCCTCATACAGATATGCATCTGTTCTATAAATAATTTATATCGGGGAGATTAAAGCAGGTAGAGGTCTGATCTGTTGTGCTTTGTAAAAGTGGTAAACATACCCAAAACCTGTGTAAAATACTGAGGCTCAATATTTGACAAAACACAAAATGTGCATCTTAGTTATGCAGACTAAAAAGTTTTAAAAAATAAAATAGACCTTTATTCAAAACTTAAGAATTATTTTCCTTATGTTTTGGCCTGCAGTCCCAAACACCAACAGGGAAAAGCCAATTTGCAGCAGCTGCAGACATCTGGTTAAGTCCAGATACTAAACAACATAATTAGGGAGACTAGTCAAATATTAATGCTGCAGTTTCACAAAAGATTGTTCAGTACTGTTAAGTATTGTTTTAATACTGTTGCTGTGCAAAGGTATTTCCCCAAATTCAGAGCCTCTGGAAATCTCTCTCCATCCTCCTATCCAGATGGCACCTTACCCAGACCAGCTGTGTGGTGCAGATTCATCTCTTTCTTTTGTGACAAAAGTTTTTCCCTTTTCATCCAGAACTCAACTAGCCAAGAGGAGTTAAACGAATTTTTCCCTTTGTCAACTAGATTCCATCTGCAGCATCCCTTAATTGGTTATGGCGCATAAGCCAAAGAACCCACCTTGGTTTCCAGAACTCAAAGTGAGTTTGCAGGGCATGTCATTAAAAGAAACCAGCCAGACTGTTAAGGGGAACAGCTGAAGCAAGGGAACATGAGGGGCGGGGGGTATAAAGGTTCTTGCTTTCCACCAATGCAGCTGTACATACGGCTGGTTTCCCAGCATATATTAGAATAGGCGAAGACTGCTTAAACTCTAGCTACAACCAACCCCCAGGGGCCAAAGCTACAGTCAGGAACAGACAGCACAAGGGAGTCCCAACCAGTGTTTCCTGTAAGATGAGAGAACATAGGAGTGGCCAGACTGGGTCAGCCCAAAGGCCCATCTAGCCCAGTGTACTGTCAGCCAACAGGGGCCAATGCCAGGTGCCCCAGAGGGAGTGAATAGAACAGGGAACCATCAAGTGATCCCTCCCTTGTTGCCCATTCCCAGCCCCAAACAAACAGAGGCTAGGGACACTATCCCTGCCCTGCCTGGCTAACAGTCACTGATGGACCTAACCTCTATGAATCTATCTAGGTTTTCTGAATCCTGTTAAATAGCTGGGCAGCTTGGGCAGCCACTCAGGAGAGAGATTCAGGTGCCACCCAGATGACTAGCAGAGCCCCCACAGCCGCCGGCAACATGGGTTTCTAGTGGTGAGATGCATCTGCAAATGCCTTAGTTTACATAATTTATTCTGCACATAGATGGACAAAAATTAGGGGAAACACTGGTCACAAACACACCCTCTTTCCTTTAGTCAACCCCATATGCTGGCAGTTGGGTGAGGGGGGCAGAGACTGCTCTATGCCAGAAGAAATCCCTCAGGTGTTGGGACGATCCTCCCAGGGCCAAATATACCAGCTCAACAGTCAGACTCTCTACACAGTGCCATACAAAGAGGACACATTGCACAGATGGATCTGGTCAAACAGGGGCATCACCATAATAAAAGCAGCACTCATTTGGTTCCTTTAATCTCCAGCTATCAATCATTTCACAACAGTGAGTGCCATTACCCCCATTTTGCAAATGGAGAAACTGAGTCACTTTGCCTAGGGGCCTCATCCAAAGCCCACAGAAGCCAACAGCTGTCTTTCCACTGACTCCCATGGGCTTTGGCTCAAGCCTGGAGTGACCTTCCCCATGGTTCCATAGCCCACCAATGCAACCACTGAAAACAACGTCTCCAAACCTCCTGCTCAGTATTCCATTCATGACTAGACCAAAAAGGAATGGCTTTTGTATCCTTTACCCCTCTTTCTTCAGAGAGGAACGCATTCAAAACACGTTATTGACGACTCCTCACAACAAAAGCTCAGTGGCTGAGAAAAAGCACAACTCCTTCTACTGGGGTGGGATTTCCCTGGAAAGTTTCTGCTTCCACTAATTGCTCCTTTGCCAACAGAAGGGAAAATATAAAGGTGAGATCCACCAGCAAGAAAAAATAAACCATATAACTTGCCAGTCATCAAGCAGGATCCCTCGTTAAAACAGGCAACAAGCTAGCTTGCTCTGACAGCAGCCATCCCTAAGGATTCTGCTACCCAGATGTTGATATTGTGCATGAACACCACAATGGAAAGAACGAATACAGTTGCAGCAGCTAGGAAAATTGCTTCCCTGTCTCTGTGCACTAATCTGGTTCTACTTTCTTCACATGGGAACGTTCCATGGAAAGAACTATGAAAACAAAGCTTGAACACTGCAGGCTATTGATACCTGCTGCTAGCTGTGGTTTCTGGGAAAGCAGAGAAATCTGGAAAATTTTTTGTTTCCAGTGGAATTTTTATGCCTATCACAGCCTATTTCCCCAGCAAGCAAAGAAAATCTGAACTCGCTTTGACTTCTATTAGATTCCTCACATATTTCGTGACGGACTGAGGCATTATTTTTGCTTTCTGTGCTCTTATCTTGGAAAGTCGCCTTGCATTTATTCATGGCAACCATGTTTGCCATCTTACGCGCCTCACTTTCCACTGCCCAGAAAATAAACCCAAGTACCAGGGCAGCCAAAGTCATTTAACAGAGTAAATGGAACTGTAAATTCATGCTAAATAGAATCCAATGGAAACCAGTTGGAATCCTTTTCCTCTAGTCTCCAAGCTGGGCAGGAAAGTCATACGTCAGGTTGCCTTGTTTATCCCTTACATAAAAGTCACTAGCCCCAGGAGGGGACAGCAGACTTAGGCCATGTCTACTCTGCCACTTCACTGTGCTGCAGGTTTCTGGATCAGGGTGTGAAAAAACAGCCCCCCCTCCTAAGTGCAGCAAGTCATAGCACTGTAAAATGCCAGTGTAAATGGGCTCCCCGTGCTGGAGGCCACGCTCCTTGGTTAGGTGGTTTACATATAGCGCTGGAGCCAGGGCCGTACATTCATTTCAAAGCACTGCTACGGAAGCACATTAATGGTTTAAGTGCAGACTTAGCCTCAGGTGTATGTGAAAGTTCAGGCGAGGCTCACCTGGCTATCGCTGTCTGGGAAAACCTGGCGAATGCTCATTCAAGTTACCCAGAATGCTGCATGGAAGCCGCTCTCTCAGGTACGCTATCTGCAGATTAGCTCTGTGTGTTACTCCTGGGGGCGTTCTGGGTCACAACATTAAACATTCTCTGCACAATATTTTACAATTTTGCAAACTTCTGCAAATGTTGTCCAAACCAACACTGCATAATCACACTAATTTCAATAACGTTTGTAATTGATTTCCAAATACCAGTCAGCAAGTATACTGGTAACAGCACAGACACACACAAATTCACCCAGGAGTAGAGTGAAAGAATCCCCTAGGACAGCCCAGTTTCTATATCTCTGCCCCCTTTCCCTCCACAGAGCCCAACCAGGAGGTCAGACACCCATATCCCCCTACACACAACAGTACATCCAAGCCCCCTAACCCTAAGCCCATCATGGGGCCCCCCAGCCCAGAAACCCACACTCTCCCCCACCACAGCCCAGTTGCAGGGCCCCCCATGCCCAGATACCCTCCGCCTCCTCCCCACCCAAAGACCAGGCTTGCAGAAACAACCTGATGTTCAGTCCCAGGCCGCAGGGAGTTTCTTGCTTGCAGCCCTCTCCTTCCTTCATGCTAGAAACTGCAGCTGTCAGGAATCCTTAGCCCAGGGCTGGGCAATAATTTTTTATGGGGGGCCAAGCCAAGATCAAGGACCACACTTTTCTGTGGAGGACGTGCAAGGTCTGGGACAGAGGTTGGGTGCAGAAGGGAGCTCAAGTTAGGGGGCCTGGGGTACAGGAGAGAATGAGGGGTCTGAGAGGGAGTTTGGGTGAAGGAGAGGGTTGTGACCTGGGTCAGGGACTTGGGGTTCAGGGACTGGAGCTGTGACCTGGTGGAGGTGGGAGAGCGGGGTGCAGAGGGTTTGAATGGTGGCCTGGGGCAGGGAGTTGGGGCTGGGGTGCCAGGGATAGGCTGGGGCTGGGAGGCGCTTACCTAGCAGGGATGTAAAATCCTGTTTAGTACACCAGTTAAATATAATGTTTAACGAGTTACCCCATTAAAACGGGGGTGGCTGAGAGGGACACGCTAGCCTGGCTGGGCTGGAGGGGTCCTCCCATCTGGGCTGGAGGGGCCCTCTCACTGTGGGCAGGGGCTGCTCTGGCTGGGCTGGAGCTGGTGTGCCTCCTGCACATGGCGGGCCCAGTAAGAATGGAGCAGCCCCCTGCCCATGGCTGGCGGGGAGGTGCTCCAGCCCCCACTGGTTAACTGTCTGGTAAGCATCGGCTGGTTAACCATTCTCATTCCTATTACCTAGGTGGCTCCCGGCCAGCAGCCCCTGCAGAACCCTGTGCCACAGCCCCAGGCTGCTCAAAATGACTAGCTGCTCCCTGTGGCTCTCTGCTCCGGGCACGGGGTGGGGAGGGAGGATTTGTGGGCTGCCCCCCACACCCAGTAAAATCTCTCAGCTCCCATTGGCTGGTTTCCATGTACCCTCCCCCTCCCTTCCAGCACCCAGAGCAGAGAGCCACAAGGAACAGTGAGCCGCTTAAAGGTGGAGTGGGGCTTCTCTGCGCTTGAGTGTTCTGGCAGAGTGGCCCGCGGGCCGGATCGTGTGGCCCGCAGGCTGGATACAGTGGCTCCACCGCTCCCCAACAGTGGAGGGGAACGAGGAAATTCTGCACACGTGCCAATTTCTGCAAAATTCTGCATTGTGCAGTGGTGCCATATTCCCCTAGGTGGGTAATAATTTCAGAACATTTAACAAACATCCCCATTTCAACAAGTTCATTCTTTGAACTAGCACATGGCAAATTCTGCTAACAGGCTTATTTATCGTAACAGGCTGGCCTTACCAGAATGCCTCCTGTTGGTGCCAGTGCAATTAATACTGATTGTTTACATGGACTAAGCAGTCAAGGTTTTACCAGTTGGTTTTACTACATACTGAAGCCGGATGCAGTTAAAATGCGTAAGTTTCCACACCTTAAAGTAAAATAAATTACACACACACACACACACACACAGAATGAAGTGATGTCAGCTCATTTCAAAGTCTGAACTGGAGGTGCACGGAATTTCATTTAACAGTAAGGCGGCCTAGGAAAGGGGCTGGGAATGAAAGTTCAAAAGCAATGAATAAGCAGACAGTACAATGCAGACTACCGAATTGATACAGATGTTTGCCATATGAGAAAAATGGGAGGAAAGATAAGCTATTCATTGTTGCCACTCAACATCAGGAGTGAAGGAAAAATACCTGAGAAGTTTGTATCCTTTCCAACAAAAGGAACTTTTTCTACATCTAACACCCTCCTTGTCCTGACCAGAAATCCAAGTGCGTGTAGCTGTCCTGGGTATTTAAACCAAATACTGAAAAATGGAAAATATGAGTAATCCTATCAGGAAAGAGTAAAACCCAGCCTGTAGAAGATTACATTTAAACAGTTCAATAGTGCTATAATTCAACATTTTCCAAAAGGCACAGTGAAAAGACACCAGATTCTGGATTCATTCAACTTCAGATGTTCATTAAAAGATACACACACACACCTCATAACTCCAATTTCCGCATGTCTTATTCCTAATCAGAGTTATCAAAGATATTTACCAGCTTTGGAACAAACTGGTTGAAGTATTTTTCTGGCATAATTAACTCAATCACTTCAAAAAACACCCAGCATTACTCTCTTACGAATCACATTGAAAATCGTTGACATTTTGGGGTATTTAAAGGGCTTCAACCTTTTGTATCCCTCTGTGCCCACAAGTCTTTTCTTAGGAGTTAAAATGGACTGTGCATTTGTATTTAGAGAGTTTTGAAAATCTATTTCCAAGTTCAGTCACATCTCTCTTTTTTCCACACAGCCCTGGGATTCCCAGGCACTTATTGGCAGCATCTGTCAATTCACTTTGAAACCCCTCTCCCCACCAATTAGTCAAACCTTAGCCCAGGGGTGGGCACTAATTTTTGCCCAGGAGCCACTTCAAAAATTTTTGAAGTAGCCCTGGGCCACCCCGGAAGGGACGGGGCCTAAACAGGAAGGAGTGGGGGAGCCCCCTTTGCCCCCCCTTCCCACTAGACACACGTGCCCTGGAAGAGGCTTGGCATGCTCCCCCACCCTCAGGCCAAGCACGGTCTGGGGGCGAGGGAGCGCAGGAAGCCTCCTCCCGCCCTGCGAGGAGCACGTGGCACTTTGAAGTTCCACGGCTACTCGCAGGGCCAGGGCAGGGCAAAGGAAGCTCCATGCAGCTCCCCCGCTCCCAGGCCCTGATTGGCCTGGGGGCGGGGGAGCACGCAAAGCATCCTCCTCTCTTCTCCCCCACCCCCGCCCTGCTTTGAAGTACCGTGCGCTGCTCGCGCCACATGCTGCTCGCAGAGTGGGAGGAGGCTTCGCGCGTTCCCCCGCCCCCAGCCAATTAAGGCCTGGGGGCGGGGGAGCTGCAGGGCCTCCGCGGGCCGGATCCACCCACTTGGCAGGCCGCATCGGGCCCGCGCGGAGGCCCTTTTGCCCACCCCTGCCTTAGCCCCTATCAATGCCGACCGATATTGTTAAAAACCTTCTGAAACAAGAACTTGTAGTACTAAGATCTGCTGAATTTGTCTCTTGTTGTAGGAATAACATGCACAACCCAGAATACGAATACAATTAATGTGATGGATCCCAAACACCTCAAGTATGCTGTAGGACTTAATGCCCCACAGGTAGTTTACTTCCTGGTACTGTACATTCCTCTATCAGTACTTCATTCTTTAAAGGCTGATGACTTTTCCCAACCGAGCCCATAGCTTGTTTTATTGCTCTCTCATCACATCTCTATTTTAATAGAGGTTTTTAATACCTCAACATGGGTTTATTTCTTGTCTCTGGAGAAAACTGCAGCACTGAGCAATTCACAAGTCTTACATGACAATCACGTTGGTTATCTTTTCAATTGCACTAAAAAAAGCATAACATTCTAACTGAATAATATTTACTATCAAGTGGCTGCTTCCACGTGTACCTTACCTTCTGTGGAGAGGCACAGAAGGAAATCAAAGAAACGTAGAGCTAGAAGGGACCTCAAAAGGTCATCCAGCACAGGTTTGCTTTCATAGCGGTCACTAACCCCATAACTTGAGGTTTAAAACCAAAGATTCTAGCCCAAACCACAGCCTCTCTTAAAAGAGTGCACCCAGAAGCTATAAAGTTGTGTCCAGCACAGTACTGCGAACCACCAACTAATGGATTTGAAGTAGCACTTTCCAGTGAAGTAATATAAATTAGAACGCTGATGGCTGCCAAACTTTTGTTAGCTTTGCAGATGTAATGCTGAATGAAATTCTCACTTCCCTCCCTGATTAAAGACAAAATAAAAAAAAAGTGACAAGTTTCGGTTTTGTTTTTATCTAAATGGGAACTTTTTCCTCTCAGAGGCAATTTTTGCCAGCCTGCTCTTGTTGTCAACTGGACCTCTGGATCATTAGCCTCATAACAAATGGTGGCAGTTGGAAGAGAGACAGACCTTTTGTGCCTGCAGTGGCATTCCAAGCTCTCAGCTCTTGGCTCCATGAAGTCTGATTTAGCAGCACTGCTGGGAGCTATTAGTTTATGAAAGAACCAGCACGCCCACCCAAGCACACTAGACTGCAAGAGGATCCTCACATGGATGCCATGTGCCTTTCATTCAGCCTAGAGGAGTTTGCAAGGTTGTGGTTTCACTTAGCCCAAGCAACCTATCAAACCCAACATGTTCAGGGGAGGAGAGTGGAGATCGGACAAGAATGGCCAGATCTCAGCCATACTGTGGTGCTGCTAAATACAAAGGAGCAGTTAAAGCACAACTCAGGGGAAGTGTGTCTTCCCCCCAACTAGTAACTTTTGAGATTATGAATTCCAGTACCTCCCTTTCATTTGCTCTTCACTTCTAATCTCCCTTCCTTCTTGGGGTGTTTCCTGCACATTTTCAGCATCTATTCTCTTTTGGTCCTTTGTGTAGTTCTTCCTTTCCTTCAATTCTACCCTCAACTCCTCCTCTATTCCTTAGAGGCATGGAAATCACTAGGCCCTAAAATAAGCTCCTTCTACTCCCTTCATCCCCCCCGGACATTTACATTCCCCACACACACACATTTACATCAAGTCCAGCTGCCTCCCCATACCCTTCATTCCTGTCTCAGATGCTCACTCCATCCAAAAGCATACCGTTCAATCAATACACCAAAGAAAGGAGGACGGGACCCATGAGGCTATTTCTCTGCTGCCTGACAGCCCAGCCTGCCAGGATCTCTCTGACGGAGAAGGAAAGTATAGCTGACTGCCTGCTTGTTCAAATGGCATCACTACTGACAGATAACGGCAGGCCTCAGAGGGTACGTCTACACTGCACCGTAGCTCGGAATAAGATACGCAATTTGAGCTATGCAAACTGTGTATCTTATTTCGATGTTATTTCGAAATAGCTTATTTTGTAAATTTCTAAATAACCAGCTACTTCAAAATGTCCCTTCCTCCTCGTGGAACGAGGTTTACAGGGAGTCAGAATAGTGAGCCCGTTATATTTCAAAATAACAGGCTTGACGTTAAGATGCAGGATAGCAGCGCTGCAGTGTAGACATAGCCAGATGCTCCTTCTCAGATGGTGTAGGGCTGGACCATGAAGAGTCTACAGCTTTTGGACTTCTACTGCTTGGACTAGTGATGCAGCAATGGCCCTGAACTATGACTTGAAGTAAACATGGCCACGAGCCACAGGCAGCTCTTTAAGTACCAAAGGCCAATTTTAAATGTATTTAGGAACCCAAAGATGCAGATAAGCACCTACTGAGATCTTCTCAGAGGACTTATTTGAACCTGGGCTGCCAGTGCAGGTATAGTCTAGATCTCACAACCCACGAGCTTCAATGTTTGGGCTCCAAACAGAGCAATGAACAGTTAAATCCAGCCCAGCAAATATTTCCTTTGACTCTTTCAAAGTTCACATACTTCTATTAAATAACAGATTTCTTTTCCCCATAAATTCTGTTTTGGGCACAAGCTACGTGTGTCCATTAAAATGACAGTTTAGCGTTGCATTACCGTACGCAGGGTTTATGCTGAACTGCGAGGAATTAAAGATCTGAGATTCTTAAAAGACTTTGTTTCCTCACTCTGTCCTCTTACAGGATACAACATGGTCAGGTGGAGAGAGCCCTGGACTGAAACTTGTGAGACCTTGATTCTACTTCCAACTATGGCACGGATCTGCTGGCTGACCTGGGGCAAGTCACTTTCCCTCTTGGCTCCTCACCTTCCCCTTTTGTAAAATGGAGATGATGACACTGACCAAGATGGAACTTACCTCAGGCCAAACCTCGGGATCTAAATGTAGGCTCCAAAATCCGTATTTCGGCAACTAAAGAAAAGGCAGCCTGGTTTTCAAAAGTGCCAAGCATCAACAGCAACCCTTGCTCAGCACTTCTGAAAACTGGGCCACTTAAATCTGTAAACCCCTAAATATGGATTTAGGAGCCTAAGTTCCAGGCCAAGAGGTTTGAAAAATCTCGACCACCTTTTGTCACAAATGAAGCTTTCTTCCAGCACAATGGAGAATTTCAAACCAGATCCACAATTACACGTTTCCAGGGTTAACTTTTTCTTTCCTACTCCACGGTGAGAAGTGCTTCTCCCAGGGGAGAATTTGGATTGCCACGCTGAGCAGAAACAGGCAAAGCTCTTTCAAAATTCCCAAACAAATTATCTTATGATTGAACAAAAGTTCACCTGAAGAAGAGCTCTGGGTCAGATGGCAAGCTTGTCTCTGACCCCAACAGAAGTTGGTCAATAAAAGATATTACTGCACCCATCTTTGTCTGTAAAATTTAACAAACAATTCTGTTAAGGACATATAAAACACCAACTCCAGCTGGCTCCCTTAGCCGAGCAGGCTCAGCACGGTGAACAGGAGGAAAACGCAAAGGAAAAAAAACTGTTTTTGTCACTCAAGTGAGCCAATATGACAGAATACACTTGAACCTCTTTAATGCGGCAACCTTGGCAAACAGGCTAAGCCAGATTATGGAATTTTCCAGACAATGGGTGTTCGCCATAATGAGGGTAAACAAAGTCTCTAAAGCTTTTGAATGTACAAACCATTATGGAGCGTGGTACATGTATAACAGGTCATAAAATAAATCCTTAATTTATTCAAACTGCTATTTTGATTTTAGCATCATATGTAGGTAATCAAGCAGAAGACCACTAATTGCACAGTACAGTACTTTGCCATTTTTCATGTCTATAAGCTAAATTTGTGCTAGGCAGTACAGTATATATACTTTCTTTTGTTGCACTGTATTTAAACTTAGGTTGTTTTTATTATCATTATACACTTGCTTAATTTCACACACTGAAAACAGTCCTTTACATTCCAAATGTTCAGACCATAAACACTTTGTGACAGGAACTGACTTACTACTATGCATTTGCCCAGTGCCTCACCCAGTCATCACAGACCACAGTCTGCAGGTATTCCTGCAGTGCAAATCAATAATACATGGACAAGCTTTAAGAAAGCCATTCAAAAAGTAGAACTTTTCATTTACATTAAACAGTTTTGCTAAATTACACACACAACTGTAGATCAGAGAACTTTATAGAGGTTTTATGTTTATGAGCCACAACCAGTCCACATCCAGTTTAAACTAGGGATCTAAAAAAGATTTTAAAAAAGTAACCATGTAACCGCTAAAAATCCTAGCAGTTCTAGCTTATACTGCACTGCAGAGCCTGCAATGCAGCCGGCTTCCCAGGAGATATAGTAACCCTGCAGGGAAGAAGAGGTGAAGTTAAACGGAAACCAGTAAGATTATGCTTATCGGTTAACTGGTTAAACTCTTACATCCCTAGTTTGTGCATGGATTCAAATTAATCACAGTTTGTCTACAATATAGTTTAATGGCAGTTTCCAACAGGCCAATTCACCAAATAGTTTAAAAATACAACCTTTTCAATATAAACATTAATTAGAACAGAACAGACCTCAAGGAAGATGGCAAAAAAGAAATCAATGCTAAAAACACAATATTTCAGTAACATGCAGGGCTCATCATTAAGAATCCTGTGAAGCAGGCAAATCTCCCCAATATTCAGTGACCCCCCCAAACAGCTTTTGAAATGGCTGGTTTGATTTGACAGCTTTGCTGCCCAGAGAGAACAAACACAGCTGAAACATCCATTTTTGTTCAATTTATAAATCCTGTGCCAAGCTGACACCTGTGTTAAGGTGAGGCTGTGTTTAATTGCATGTGATTCCCCTTGGGGTCCATTTTAACCAGGTAAAATAGCACATAGAGGTCTTTTCTTAACTTTTACCAGCTGTGCTTTGTTGACTGCCCTGTGTATCTCCACCTGTTACCACAGATGGTGCAGCTGCAGTTAAAGGCAAACACCTGGCCTATAAGTAGATTAGTTACAACAGCTCCCCACAGTACTGACCTCGTTAAGGCCATATCAAGCATTTTGACTGTAAAGCCTACTTGGGCACTTAAAATGCTGGCCATTTCAAACACCCCGATCTGAAATTTCTGAATGTCACAGATTCTTATATTGACAAGGGACATTAACATTTGCTTAGCTTTTGATTGACAGTTTAGCATAAACAATGGAAGTCCCTGAGTCTCATGTGGTCTGTTTTTTGCCAACCTGAAACCTTGATTTTTTTTTAAAAGGTACATTTCACACAAACCAACAAACCCACTACCATCCATTAATCATCTGTAAGAAAATGTTTTCAAATGGCTGACGTTACATTTGAAAGTCAGACTTACAAATATTCTTCACCTGGGCAGGTGCCAAGTGTCCCAGGGAGAATGAGCATGAGAGCAAGCAGGCTGAAACTTAGTCCCGGGAGACTATGTTGATGCTGGAAGCAACTGGAAGACACAGCACGTGTAATGTGACCATCTTTGATCAAGAGTGTGACTCATTTGTGACCCACGCCTGTCATCTGGGGGTACACAAATGATCACACAGCAGCTTTGTCCAGGAAGGCATTTTACAGCCTTTACGTGGCTAGATGATTATAAATGCTTCTTTTGGATGTGGACTTGGCCAGTTACCTTTGCCTTTTCCACCTCTGATTTGCGACCTGGGGTTACACGCTCAATTGATCCAGAAGCTTACTAGTGCAGAAAGCGGCAGCATGCTTCCTGGTGCATGCAGGACGCCTGTGCTCCATGAGCTGTGCTGCCTGCTGCCTGGCTTTCAGATGGAAGATGAAGTGTTGGTTTTGAGCAATAAAGCCCTAAATGGCTTCAGGCCTTCTTATTGGGTGGGCAATAATTTTTGCAGGGAGCCACTTCAAGAATTTTGGCTGCACTTTTCTATTATATTAGTGGAGAGGGGGTGAGGTCCAAGAAGGAGTTTGGATGCAAGAGGAGGTTCTGACCTGGGACAGGGGTATAGGACATGGTGGAGGATCTGGGAGGGAATTTGGGTGCAGGTGGTGGTTCCGACCTGGGGCAGAGGGTTAGTTTGCGGAAGGGGTACCAAGCACAGGTTCTGGTGCTAGCTGGGATGTGCTACCATAGGTGGCTTCTGGCCAGCAAGCTGCCTGAATGCCATGGTGGCCCCATGTGGAGAAACTGGAGAGGGTCCAGAAAAGAGCAACAAGAATGATTAAAGGTCTAGAGAACATGACCTATGAAGGAAGGCTGAAAGAATTGGGTTTGTTTAGTTTGGAAAAGAGAAGATTGAGGGGGGACATGATAGCAGTTTTCAGGTGTCTAAAAGGGTGTCATAAGGAGGAGGGAGAAAACCTGGTCATCTTGGCCTCTGAGGATAGAACAAGAAGCAATGGGCTTAAACTGCAGCAAGGGAGGTTTAGGTTGGACATTAGGAAAAAGTTCCTAACTGTCAGGGCAGTCAAACACTGGAATAAATTGCCCAGGGAGGTTGTGGAATCTCCATCTCTGGAGATATTTAAGAGTAGGTTAGATAAATGTCTAGCAGGGATGGTCTAGACAGTATTTGGTCCTGCCTTGAGGGCAGGGGACTGGACTTGATGACCTCTTGAGGTCCCTTCCAGTCCTAGTATTCTATGATATCGTTCTAAACTGCCAAATGCTGCAGGCAAGAGTGTCTCTGCATACCCCTTGAGGGGAGGGGGACAGCGGGTCTCTATGCTGCCTGCACCTGCAAGCACCAACCCTGCAGCTCCCATTGGCAGGTTTCAATCAGCAGAGGCACACCACCTAAGAGATGGGCCTGGCATTGGAGCATTCTCCAACAGGATCCTCAGTTCTGGAACAAGGTCAGCACAAGTCTAAAATAGCCCAGGACTGCTAGCCTTCAGCAAGCTACGAAACAGGGTGGGTCTTGACTAAGGATGTTAAGTAACGGTTAATTTACTAGTCGAGTAGTTAATGGAATTTCCATCGACTACTCAACCAGCTGATGGGCACTTCCACATTCCTCCTCTGAAATGTACAAGAGCCTGAGCCTCAGTGTTTCAAAGGAACAGCCGCACAGCTGATCCTGGGCTCAGCTGTGCAGCACTGCCCCTTTGAAATACCCCCTCTTCCCCTCCTCTTTGCTGCCTCTATCTGACAGAGGCAGCAAGGGGGGGGGGAGGGGGGAATCAACTAGTCGACTGACTATCTGATAACATTTACTTATTGGATAGTCAACTAGTCCTTAACATCCCTAGCCTTGACTGGGGTTAGATGTGGAGGAGGGGAGTTTTGATGAGGTGTTTTATTTGTTTTTGTCATTTAGGGTAGGGATACCTGGAGGCTTGGATAAGCTCCATTCTATTTATAAATCTAGAGAAAATGGCAAAGGAAAATGTCCAAGTAACAAATGCGTACTGCCATTGTTTCATACATTGGCCATTTTGAATTACACCTCTGTACAACCTGCTCTTGCAACGTGGATAAAGTAGTTCAGAAAGAGCCTAAAGAATCCAAACCTTATTTCAGCTAAGCTACTAATAAATCTGATTGCTCCACGCATTGCTACTTTTAGCTTCACCACCACAACCACTCTCTGCAAGCTTCCATGGAAGCAAATGAGATGTCTGTATTGAGACTGCAGATGCGGTGAAGAACGGGAAGTGACAAGAAGCACTAGACTCATCTCCATGGGAGTGAGTTCTCTTAGCCTTCCCAACCCAAACATGGAAAAGATCAAATGAGTATTTCCCACGTGAGATGAATTTTACTAAAGTTGTATGAAACTGTATCAAATGCAATAAACGTAGAAATGAGGTAAAGTTTTTGCAGTGGCCAATGTTATATTTAGGTGTAACAAGGAAACAATAATCATCTGACAATCGTTTCAAAAGAAGCGTGAGTGGTCATCATAGAGAACACCTCTAGGCAAATGAAAACTGTGGAGTCTCTCTCAATTTCGTTTGGTGTTAAGCGTAGAAAACTCTGCATTCTTTTCCTAAGGTTAGGATTTTTAAAAAGCAATTAGCGAAGGCTGGAAGGAATCTTTAAGACAGGACTCTTGAATGATAAGAATCACCAGAGATGCTGTTTGCAAACACAACCCACAAGTCTGTCCCTGTGTCCAAAAGTCAAACACAACTGAACTGATGCTAGTAAAGTTTCTCTCAACTCTGGTCACATTTTCAAAACTTTTCAGTGCGTAGCCTCCTGGATCCTGAAAAGTCTGCAAATTTACAATGGCTCTGTAGCCAAGAGGGTTTTAACGTAAAAATGGAAGCATACTGCTTGCCCAACCCATGTGAAATGGATAATCTCAACTGGATAATCCTGTTTTAATGAAGAAACAGCTAAGTGTTTCATGAAATGCAGAGATTTTCATGAAAGACCTGCAAGACCTCTCCTTTACAGCCCTCTCTCACTAAGGTTGCAATACAGACCTCTAAAGGGTCTTTTGTAGAAGACTATTATGAGTTATGTAATGAAACACAAGGCAAAGGTACATTTTTCTCCTCTTTGTATACAAAATATTTCAAAACCTGTAAAATTCTAAACACTGCAAACTTCCCTTGCATTCACCACCACAAGAAAAACCCCCACCACGCATATTGCTCTTCCATCAATGTGCCTTACCTCTTACTCAGGCAGGTTCCTTTCTAGGCATCTGAGAGCCTGCCTCCACGATCTTTTTAATTCTTGGCATCTCTATTGAGGCTGCCAAAAAGGGACCAACTGTGATATGGACACCTGTCTGCTAGGAAATGGACTGAAACCAACAACTCATTTCACACAGGCCAACAAACAGCTGTCTGATAATAACAACTTTGTCAATGCCAACCTGGGCTGCAGTCGATCTGGAAGTGGAAGGCTTCATACACCACGGCTAAACTGCTACGCAATCTAGCCTCTGTGTGCTTTAATATCAGAGCAATCTGTTACATGTAAAACCATGGATTTTGAACAAGTTATCATTGTAACCTATGTGTAGTCCTCAATACTATATTCCATGGACATAAATCCTCAATTACGTGTTTTTTTTAAAAACCCTTTTTCTTACAATAAGAACATTAACACAGACCCCACTGAAGCAACAGTTCACAATGGTGAAAATAAACAGTGATTTTCTGGACTGACATAACCAGCAGTGTTGGTGGGATAATTCCTGGGCTGTACCACTGACTGGAATTACCAAGGCTTTGCCAGCAGCTTAATGAGATGGAAACTCACATTCCCAATGCCAGGAGGTATTTGCTGGGTATAAATTACTTGGACATGCTGCATATTGTGCTGCTGTTTTATAAAGCAGGTGCAAAAAGCACTGATGCACCCCTACTTGTCGATGGTGCAATCCTGGTAAATGTAACCAGTTGGAAAGGTGTACAGGGTGGTATAAGATCCTAACCAACCCAGGCACTGTTTACTTTCACCCAAGTTACCCTACAACGGAGAGATCCAGCCACTGCTGCTTTAGCTGTGTACCCGGTTACCAACAGGAGGCAGGTGTTTACAGTGAGGCACATGACCCCAAACTAGGTTTAACTTCTTTGTAATGGCTCCAAGTCCACACAGCTTTGAGAGTGAGAATAGAACAATTTCATGAAGATGGAGTTTGTTTGTATCCCAATGTGCTCATACTAGAGAGTTAACCTGCTTAATGAGCAAAGATTGACCCACTGGAGTCTGAGGCTTTGTCTACACTGCTGATTGTCGTTCACAGAGGCTTAAAAAAATCCCTCCCCTCTGCAAAGGGCAAAAGGTTTGAGCCACATGTAGGGGTGGAATTACTGTATTTAGTTGACAAAATGTTTACACTGCCAGACCTTTCCATTTGGTTGACAGAACTCCGTTGCTAACGGCTATATAGTGTAGACAAAGCTTGAAGGTCAACAGCTCTCACAGGTAAAGTAATCTGAACTGCAAACACAAAGGTAGTAGGAGCTCATAAGTGTTTCTGGATAAAATTGCTACTTTGTTTTAAAATTCTTCTCAATGTAACGATTTAAAGAACTTCTTACTGAAATCAAGATAAAAGAGATAAGACTTTCCTCCAACTCGGGCGAAGCTGGAATGAAGATGGTTGGTTCTATTTGGGGCAAATCCTGATATTCATTCTACAGTAAAACTCCATTGGTCCGGCATCCAATGCTCCAGCACTCCTGATGGTCGAGCACCATCAGGAACCCGGAAGTGCTCCGGCTGCCGGACAATTGGAGCTGCTCTGCGCCCGGCTTCCCTGATTCAGCTGCTGCTGAAACTGACCAGCAGCTGAATTGGGGAAGCCGGGGCCGAGCAGCTGGGGTGCTGCCGGTTGGTCCCGAGTGCTGCCTCTCTCGGGCTGCGGGACTAACCCGCAGCACCCCAGCTGCTCTGGGGACGCCTGGGGCAGAGCAGCTGGGGTGCTGCCGGATTGGTCCCGTAGCGCCGCTCCTCGGCAGAGCTGCTCTGCCCCGGGCTTCCTGGAATCAGCCGCTGGTCAGTTTCAGCAGCGGCTGACTTAGACGCCTGGGGCAGAGCAGCTGGGGTGCTGCCGGGTTGGTCCCGCAGCGCCGAGGAGCGCGCCACGGGACCAACCCAGCAGCACCAGCTTGCCTCAGGCGCCCCCGATTCAGCTGCTGCTGAAACTGACCAGCAGCGGCTGAATCGGGGACACCTGGGGCAGAGTCGGACTATCAGAAGGGGGGGCTATGAGGGGTCTGGGGTGGCATCCCACTCCACCCCATCCCAGACCCGTCATAGCCCCCCCCTTCCGACAGTCTGGCATATTTGATAATCCGGCACCCCCTGGGTCCTAAAGGTGCCGGATTATTGGAAGTTTACTGTATTGTGCTCTGCAACTGCATACAGTATTCCTGTTTATTCCTGCCTCAACTATTTCTTCGCATAACTGCTACATTTCCAACTGAGCTCTGGGTGCAGAAGAGGCTTTTCTTGGACACAATTTTACACTTCAGAAACCTTTTGGATGCAAAGATGTTCTATAAAACAATCATTATTGTTTGCTCCATTACTCACCCAGCTTATCTGTTAATGCTGCCTGAACCTGCCATCATCTCAACACTAAAACTGGCAAACAGAGGGTAGCACATGCTGAATGTGTTAGTCTGTGCATCAGAATAATGTGTGTCAGCCTCAGGCAGAAGCAGCTTTGATACCAAGAGGTTCCACTCGATCTAATTTTGTTTGTTGAACTGATGGCTCTGCAACTCTCTCCCCACAAACTAGTTAACATTTAGTTGTGATAACAGCAATGCTTCCACTGGAATATTTGATACAGATGCAAAATACAGCTTTACTGACTTTATTTTATACTGTGATTAGAGGTCTTCAGAATTATTACAATAATCAGTAGAAAGGTTACATGTATACAAACAAATCAACAGATGCATTGTACTTGGCTGTATATCATAAATAGGACTTAATGGATTTAATCACAGCTCAGGAAGTAGCTTGAGGAGCAGATGAAAGTTACAAAGAAAAAGTATTGCTGAGAGTATGTGCAACCACTCACCAATTTCTCCTGAACACTCAGCACTTTGAAATATCTGATGGCACGAGAACAAATTCCTTCTCAGGGCTAAGTACCTAAAATCCCCCTTGGAGCTCCTGCCTTTTAGTTAGCATGCCTGGTACATTTCACAGCTGAAAGTATTGGCCCTTAGGATATCAAATCTGTAACGGAAATGCAACTAACAATAAGGGTGCCACTGGGCACTGCAGTAACACCACTGTTTCCCCATGGCTGGAAGCAGCTCCCTAACACAGAGCTAGTCATTTAACTGTCAGTGATAAATTAAAGACAATATTGCAGCCATGATTTAGTCCCTATCAGCTTCTTCAAACCATATGCCAAGTCCCGAACCATGACAGGAATAAGATACTGCATCACAGTCTGCAATATCCTGTTCAATACATGCAAATTCCATTTCAATATCACCAAACAAAGCTGATTAGTCTAAATAAAGTTCTGGTTTTTGTAAAAGCCATTGTGAGAGTCGGAGACTGCCTCCCACGCAATTTCACAGGAGTCAAACGTTACAAGATCCACCAGACCCAAGAGAAAACAGCCAGAGGTAACAAACCTCGGACATGAAAAATTATCACCAGCAAGCGCGATCTCACAGAGCACCAGGCTCACTACAGTGTTGGCAAGAACAAAGCAGAGTCCTCCAGGGCTACAGGAAGTCAGCCAGATAAAAGTGCATTCCAATTTGCCCTTCCTCATTACAGGAAAAGAAACCTAACTACCCTGTAGGGTCTCCCCACCTGGTTGTGCTAGAGGTGACAGCGCAAGGGTTTGTCTTTCCAAAATTTTCTTCTCAAAACTTCCCCACTTTCGCTAAGACAAATATTATGGAGATTTAAAATTAATGGCAGACTAGAAAACCCTTTAAAATGTTTTGGCCGAGTATTTCCAAAGCTTTTCTGAAGGGGGCCGAGAGGACAAACCCTCCAGCCGTTGATACAGCTCCTCACAAAGAGAGATCAAGGCTCAGTTAAGAAAGACCCAAGCCACCTCTCTGCTCTTCCCCTGCTGCACTGAAATCCATGGGCCCTGGTGTGTTCTGATTGTTATGTAAAACAGGCCCCTGTTCCTCCTGAGCTCAGAGCTCCCTTGTAAACAGAGCCTGCCGAATGAATAGACTCCACTTACAAAAGATCTTTTGCTTAAAGCAAATTTGCCTCCCCAACACATGGCCAAACTCTCACACAATAAATTAACTATTTGGCAGCAGCCAAACTCTTGCTGGAGCCAAACCAATTAGGAGTTGAATGTGATCCCCACTTCCTATTTCTGAGATGGGGTGGAACCAAGGAGAGGGAAAGAGAGGGGTGTGAAGTAAATCCCCTCGTAGTTTATAAATCTTTGCCAATCATCTCAGATAAACCTGTCATCCACAGCTCTAGGATCTGCATCACGCTAACTTTCCCAAGTGCAGGGCTATGGGAAATTGCACATGGTATTCTGTGGGTCTGACTTCCAACATGTGGTTTTCATATTTTGGCAATTCAATCATTTAAAAAATATTTACAGAGCTTTAACTTTAATTAGAAAAACATGTCCACAGATAAGTCAAGCTTAGCACAAGTTATGGTTTGGGAGCTAGAAATGTCAGGCATCAGTGTGATGTCACAACACAAACCCAGGCCACTGCCTGAGTATGGCCCATCAGGGAGCCAAACACCTTAAAGACTTTTTCTCCTCCCTAGCAAAACCCCTATACAGCAGAGTCCGGAATATCCAACAGTCTCTGGGTCCCTCACAAAGCTTTGGATAAGGGGAAAGGAAGATCCTGGCTGCAGACTTGAAACCCTGCTGGCTGGGCTCCTTGAACAGAAGAGCCAGGACTGCGGTGGAAATCCTGGGAGCGGATGAGCTCCCTGGTGTTTTGGCATCGTGAATCAGTTAACACACTCCACACCCTGGCTCCTCGGCTCTTCACCCACAGACTTACCCAGGCAGCCCTTTACTGAAACTCCCTGTATCTGGAGTCACTGCTGCTTTAGAAGTTTTAGATAAGTGCGTCAGATATTCTAGTTTGCAGTCTCAGACCGGTAGCCCTGTTAGTCTGTACCTGCAAAAACAATAAGGAGTCTAAGTTGCCACAGGATGACTCCTTGTTTTTCCTAGTTTGCAGTGTAACCACAGGGACAACTGAAGATTTGATTCCACGAAACAGCCATTGGAGTAAGGGCCATGCAACCTTCATTAGCTCTCAGGAGCTATGGCCTTGGGGAAAGAACAGCCCCACATGGCTTTTAAGCATCTCTGATTTAGAACAGCATATAATTAAGATGCTGATATCTCTGCAGAATTTTAGCAAAAAGAGTAAGTGGGACAGGAATCCCAAATCTAGAATGTATATATTTGGAGGCACTAGAAGTAGAGACATTAGAGACAGCAGAACCGACCCTTTATCTTTTTTTTTTAATTTATTGTAACAAAGACCAGCTTACATGGTCTTTAAAAGTGGCAGCAGTATTCATCTACAGCACTGTTTCAAATTACCAAAACATCACGTACAGCCCACCCCACTAGATACTTGCTTTAAACAGTTCCTTCTGAGATGATCCACAGAAAAAATGTCTAATATTAACATTTTCAATCACCAGCAAGTTCTGAAATCCAGCACTCCAGGTCGATGGCTTTTTGAGTGGAATGAGGCATTCTTGTGTCACTGTCCAGCTCGATCAGGCCAGCCACAGATGATGTAAAGCATCCTTACAACCAGAGGGGTGAGGGCTACTTTCAAATTATGTCTCACATTTTCCAGAATGCTGTAGGGAAACGTTGCATGAAGAATCTGCCCTCTCAACGGGTTGTCTGCCCACTAATCTCGTGTGTCTACTTATAACATAAAAGCTGATGTATAGAACCAAGCTCAGCTGCAGGATAACTCACTGCTTGTAGCAATTAGTGTTTCGTTTTCCAGAAGGAGGGACTTTTGTGGAGGTGAAAGAGGGGGGATTTTTGCACTAACGAAAGGCACAGGTTTGATAACCCTGGAGACCAAAGTTTATTCTGACAACAGAACAGACATCAGATGGTACCTTCCCTGTTGAATTAGGCTTTGGGTGTGGGGAAAAGAAGACAAATCTAGGGACACTTCTCTGCCACACAAGCCTCAGAAAATAGTTTAGAACTTCCTGAAATAGTTTTGGTCAAATCACTTATCTAGGCTGAGACACTGTTCATTCCCTTCTCACTAACATGGGATTTATGCCATGCTAACTCCATGGATGGACTTTTCCTCATTTACATCAATGGAAGTGAAAGCAGAGCAGGCCTGGGTTTTTTTGTTTGGTTGGTTTTTTCCCCTAATTTTAAACTTCAAAGGCTTCTGTGAAAACTGAGCTAGTTGTGAGACCTGGTTAAAATATGATGGAAGTCTTAGTAACAGTCTCAAGTTTGGTGATTTTTCATTTTAACACTGCACTGAAGTAAATCAGTTCCTGAGTTCTACCTCATATACTTGCTGTTTTCCAGCCAATCCTCAGAAGAGTTGCACACCATACACAAGAAAATGCTTCTCCTATTCAGACAGCTCTAAAGATTCATGGCCCACTTCTAATCTAACTCTTCCTTTTCACAAGAATAGGTAACTCTACTAAAGCTAATAAAATTACCCCAGTGTAAAAGCAAAATCAAGTCCCTAGGGGCATATCTACACAGCAGGGCTAAAGCCGAAATAAGCTACACAACTTCAACAACACCAATCGCATGGCTTAAGTCAAAACATCTTATTTCGGCATTTGGCGCTGTCTACACAGCAGGAAGTCTGAGGAAGAGTACTCTTCCTCCAACTTCCCTTACTCCTCGTAAAATGAGGGTTAAAGGAGTTGGAAGAAGTTCTCCTGCTCAAAATTATTTTGACATTATGTCAAAATAACTGCTTGTAGTGTAGGCATGGACTGTTATTTTGGAATAATATCAGTTATTCTGAAATCACACTGCTGTGTAGACGTACTCTAAAAGATCAGTTTGTGCTTCAGCACTGTCCTCACTATCAAAGAAAGGGATATGCAAGTGAAGGATCTTGGAGTCATTGTAGACAGTTCTCTGAAAACATTCACTCAGTGTGCAGCGTCAGTCAAAAAAGCAAACAGAATGTTAGGAATCATTAAAAAGCGGATAGAGATTAAGACAGAAAATATCTTATTGCTTCTGTATAATCCATGGTACGTCCACATCTTAAATACTGCATACAGTGTACTGCCTCATCTCAAAAATGGTATTTTAGCATAAGAAAAAGTTCAGAAAAGGGCAATGAAAATTATTAGGGGTTTCAAATGGCTGCCATTTGAAGAGAGAGTAAAAATATTGGGAATTCTCAGCTAGGAAAAGAGATGACTAAGGGGGTAAATGATAGAGGTCTATAAAATCATGACAGGTATGGAGAAAGTGAATAAGGAAAAGTTATTTACTTCTTCCCATTACATAAGAACTAGGGGTCACCAAATGAAATTAATAGGTTTAAAACAAACAAAAAAAAGGAAGTATTTCTTCACGCAGCACAGAGTCAACCTGCGGAACTCCTTGCCAGAGGATATTGTGAAGACCAGGACTTTAACAGGGCTCAAAAAAGAACTAGATAAACTCACAGAGATTAGGTCCATCAAAGCTTACTAACCAGGATGAGTAAGAATGATGCCCCTACCTTCTGTTTGTCAGAGGCTGGCAACAGGGATCACTTGGTGATTAACTGTTCCGGTTCATTCCTCTCCTCTTGAATGGCTTTTCTGAGTAGGGTATTAAAAGACTGTCTTTGCACCGGAGGCCTGGTGCCCCACCTACCTACTCACAGCCATGCAAGACACCTCATGTTCCATGAAATCTTGTGTCCTCCAGTAAAGGCTAGTGTTGTGTGTGCTTTTACCCTAGACTACAGAGTTCACAGAGGTCTCCTGCATTTCTCAAATTGGAGGTGCTGACCCAAAGGGGAGTGGCAGGGGATCACAAGGTTATTTGGGGGGAGGGTCATGGTATTGCCCCCTTACTTTAGTTGCCCAGCTCTGAAGGCAATGCAGGAGAGTAATGGTTATACTGTTGGCCAGGTGCCCAGCTCTGAAGGCAGCACCTTGCCAGTAGCACTGCAGAATTAAGGGTGATAATACCACATCCATGTCACCCTGATTCTGTACTGCTGTTTTCAGAAATGGGTGGTCAGAGAATGGAGGCTGATGACTAAGAGCCCAGCTCTGCAGGCAGCAGCATAGAAGTAAAGGTGGCAATACTGTGCCAGGCCATTCTTACCTCTGCGCTGCTGCTGGTGGTAGCTCTGCCTTCAGAGCTGGATTCCTGGCCAGCAGCTATCGCTCTCCTGCTGTTTAGCTCTGAAGGCAGAGCTACCACCAGCAGCAGCGCAGAAGTAAGGGTAGCAAAGCCACAACCCCAAAACAATAACCTTGTGACCCCCATACAACTCCTTTTTGGGTCAGAGCCCCTACAATTACACCACCATGAAACTTCAGAGGTAAATATCTGAAATCATGAAACGTACCATTTTTAAAACCCCAGGACCATGAAATTGGCCAAAATGGACTGTGAATTTGGTAAGGCCCTAAATGTACGGTGTCTTATCTGCATCACTGACTACAGATTCATTCTGCACAACAGTCACAATGGGACTTTGAGCAAGACACAGCCAAGCTGAAGAGACCTCTTCCACAGCCTGCAAATATGTGACATGTAATTACATGATCTAACCTGTTATAATGTGACCTTTCTACTGGAGTGTACTTCTCTCAGAAGCCAGCTTGGCAATACCGTATTTTGAGTGTGCAGTTTGATACAAAAAATATTCTACTGGGGTAGACTAGCATAATATTCTCACTCCCAGTACATCCCAGTATATTTTGTGCCTCCCAACAAAGATTCATTCATCATCTGCACTTTCTTTCATTTGGCAATTCATTCAAAGTAACCAGGTATGTATAGCTTTTCTGGCTGTTTCAGCATTATTGCTGGCAACTGTCTTTAGGCTGATTCGCTTTCAGGACAGCTAAGTTCATTTTAAAATGCCCTAATTTTCTATGAGCTTTGGAATGCACTTTCTCTGGTTGCCTTGCTTCACCATAATCAACTTGTCAACACGCTCACACTCAGGATACAGTTTAGCAGTGAGGTTAGAGGATAGCAATCCTATTCCACAGTTACACAAAGACATCACATTGTCTTCCAGCACTTTACTACTCAGTCCCGATTCTTGACATTAATGCTGAACACACAGGTTTATCCACAAATCAACAAGTGGTGCACATCTAAGAAAAGATGAAAAGAATGAACAGGAAGCTATTTCGCTATATATACATACCAATGTAAAGCAGCACAACACTAATAGTGTGGACAGTTATACCTGTATAAGTGTTTATATCAGGTTAGCATATTTTCATGCTGAAGCAGAATAAGCTACTATACTAATATACCATATCTGAAGGTGAGAGCTATTCCAGCATAGCTGTATCAGCTTAACTATACTGGTACAATGGTCAAAAAAATTCACTCTCCCAGCCAATACAATTGCAGAGCTGCTATTTTACTGTGGACAGCCCTAAGCATTTGACAGCTTACACTCACAAGCAAACAGGAGTCTTATTAATTTTTAATAAAGCTGTCAATTAGCCACCACTGACTTACACGATGATTCAAAAAAAAAAAAAAATCGAGATTAATAGCACTGTTAAATTGATTTTTTGAAATTTTGAATGTTTTTCTACATTTTCAAATACATCGATTTCAATAACACCACGAAGTGTACAGGGCTCACTTTATATTTAATTTTGATTATAAATATTTGCATTATAAAGGTGATAAAATAGTTTTTCAATTCACCTCATACAAGGACTGCAGTGCAATCTCTTCATCAGGGAAGTTGAATTTACAAATTTAAAATTTTTTTTGGTTACATAACTGCGCTCAAAAACAATACCATGTAAAAGCTTAGCGCCTACAAGTCTACTCATTCCTACTTCTTTGTTTAGCCAATCAAGTTTGTTTATATTTATGGGAGATAGTGCTGCCTGCTTCTTATTTACGTCACCTGAAAGTGAGAACAGGTGTTTGCATGGCACTCTGCATGCAATATATATATGCTAAACATTTGCTTGCCCCTTCATGCTTCGGCCATCATCCCAGAGGACATGCTTCCATGCTGATGCTCATTAAAAAAATAATTAAATTTGTAACCAAAGTTCTTGGGGGGAAACTGTGTTTCCTCTTCCGTTTTACCGGCATTCTGCCATATATTTCGTGTGATAGCAATCTCGAATGATGACCCAGTACATACTCTTTTTACGAACGCTTTCGCAGCAGTGTTGACAAAAGGCAAAGAAGGTACCAATGTGAGTTTTCTAAAAATAGCTATACCACTCATCTCACAGTTTAAGAATTTGAAGTGCCATCCAGTCTTAAAAGAGCAACACTGATGCAGAAACTACAGAACCCAAACAACCAAAAAAGAAAATTAACCTTCTGCTGGTGGCATCTGACTCAGATGACAAAAATGGTCCATTCTGCTCTGAATTATTAATGAGCAGAACCCATCATCAGCATAGATGCGTGTCCTTTGGAATGGTGATTGAAGCACGAAGAAACATATGACTCTTTAGCATATTTGGCACGTAAGTATCTTGCAACAGCCGCTACAACAGTGCCATGCAAACACCAGTTCTCACTTTTAGAGGACATTGTAAACAAGTGGGCAGCATTATCTCCGGCAAATTGTAACCAAATTTGTTTGAGCAATTGGCTGAACAAGAAGCAGGACTGAGTGGACCTACAGGCTATAAAGTTTTACACTGTTTTATTACTGAATGCAGGGTTTTTTACATAATGCTACATTTGTAAATTCAATTTTCATGATAAAGAGATTACACTACAGTACTTGTATTAGGTGAATTGAAAAACTATTTCTTTTGTTTTGAATAGTGCAAATGTGTCATCAAAATTTAATATAAAGTAAGCACTGTACATGTATTTTGTGCAATAAAAATGTAGAAATATTCAAAAATTTAAATAAATTATATTCTACTGTTTTATGAAGAGATCATAATTAATTGCTTGATGGCCCTAATTTTCTAAATGTTACATAACACTGCACTAATTCTTGGAGTAAATCGATCTAATTGAGCTGTGTAATGTAGCTGAGTTGCAGAAAAACTTACATTTGTTATGAAAACAATTTCCCAGAGAAAAAAGTGTATAATCCTCAGGTATCCATAAAACGTTTACCTTCAAGGTTTTGCTCAAAATTAAGAACACGCGTTTGTAAGTTCCGATCACAATTAGAGAGAGTCAAGCTTTTTCCCCCATCAACGGGCCCGATCCTGCTATCTATTCCTTCTTGGTGAAGCCATGTGCATACAGAGAGCCCAGCCTTATCAGCATGCTATCTTAACAACATTTGAGATCATCACTGGCTCACAAGAGGTGAAATATACCCCAAAGCAGAACGCCAGCGCACAGCCTACAGAACAGTTCAACCCTTGCACTTACTCATTGCCCAGAGGCAAATTTTACCACATGGGCCCAGTCCTGCTCTCAGGGAAGTAAACAGACATCTTGACTGACTTCAATGAGACCAGCATTTGGCCCCTAAAAACCTGAGATATCTGGAACACAGACTTCTTTTCTCCAAGCCGAACAGTCATCGAACGCAGCTACAACAAAACGAGGCCCATTCCAAGCCCCCAGCCCTTCCCTCGGGCCGCTCTCAGAACACCGCTTTGCAGAGGGGCACGTCCCCTGCTCGTCCCAGCGAGAAGCACTTTCCTCCTTCACTGGATGTGCTGCCCGCGGCTGTTCCGACATCCCTCGGGAAGGGAAAGCGCGGAGACGCTGAGGCTCTCGGGCGCCCCCCAGCCGGAGCCCAGAGGGAGGGCGACGGCACTCGTGCCCCAAATCTCTTGGAAAACACCCGCTGCCGGCAGCCGGGCTCACGGGCAGAAGTGACGCGCTGGGCAAGGGAGACGGGCGGTCCGGGCAGGGGCGGGGATGCGAGGCACCAGCAGTTACAGCGGCCGCCAGCGAGGGGCACCGACCGGGCCTGGGCTGAGGTGCCCCCGACACAGCTCGGGGGCCGGGTCAGGCGCGGGGCCAGCAGCGGCTCCCCTCAGCCAGCCACGGGAGGACGGGCCCGCTCACGCTGCAGCGCCCGGGGAGGGGGGCGCGGGGGGGCCGCGGCGCTTACACTGGAAGGCTCCCGGGATCCCCACCATGGCCCGGCCGGGCCGCGCTTTGTTCCGGCGGGGCGGGCCGCGCGCGCCAGACACCGGCACCGGGCGGCAGACGGGCGGCTACTGCCAGCGCCGCGCCAGCCAGGCCCCGCCCCGCCGAGATGGCCCCGCCCCCCGCGGGGCGCTTACGTCAGCGCGCCCGGACTCAGCCCGGCGACTGTCCCGCCTTCGCGAGCCCTGATT
Organism: Rafetus swinhoei; assembly: GCA_019425775.1. NCBI lineage: Eukaryota > Metazoa > Chordata > Testudines > Trionychidae > Rafetus > Rafetus swinhoei. The sequence continues at coordinate 33,902,436 of CM033426.1, forward strand.
GGCCGACGGAGGAACCCGGCGGCTGTGAGTGGCGTGAGCAGAGGGGAGGGCGCGGCCTAGAAGGGCTGGGGGCGGGGCGGGGTGTGGAGTCCGGGGCTGGGGCGGGGCTAGGATTTGAGTGGCAGCCTTTGACTCCCATGGGGGGGGTAGCTGGGGTCCAGCCACTGCCCGGTCTGCTCGTGCAGGCCCTGCCCCTGCAGCGCTAGCCCCCTGCAATGTGCCCCCTTCCTCTGGGGGGCCAGGGAGAGCAGATTCTCTGCAGCACTGGGGACCCTGGCTCCCCGTCCCCAGGGCTGCTGGGCCCCGAGCTTCCACTCCCCGTCCCGAGGGCAGAGGGGCGGCAGTTGTGTTTTTAAAACAAACAAAAAAGCTGTTTTACTAATGGAAAAGAAGTTCCCTCTGCCCCTTCCCCGGGGCACACTTCCCTGGGGCGTTCACAGGGCTCACCCCAACCCCAGCCCCTTTAAAAGTTCATCCCCGTACACAAGCCAGGCCTGGAGAGTTTTATCTCGGGAGGTGAATGTATTAGAAAGCCATGAATAATGTAAAACGGGGACTTAGACTGCAAAGACTTGGGAGTAGGGATGTGAACGGTTAACCTGTTAACCAGTAAGCCTCTCTCCTAATGGGTGAGCCTTACCAGCTCCAGTTAACCAGTGGGGCTGGAGCCACGGGCAGGGGCAGGGTTAGGGCCACGGGCAGGGAGCTGCTCCAGCACTGCAGGGCCCACAGCAGTCAGGGGCTGGTCCGACCGGACTGCCGGAGCATCCCCTATCTGTGGCAGGCCTGGCCCAGGCAGCGCATCACAGCCACAGGCTGCTCTGACCAGCTGGCCAGCGCAGCTCCTATATGTGGCTGGCCTGGCCCAGCCCAGCCCCCCTCACCTCCACCACAGGCAGGGGCTGCTCCAACCCACGGTCCACAGCAGCCCTTGTCCACGGCGGGGAGGGAGGAGGCATACTCCAGCCCGTCCATGGCAGGCAGGGGGCCGCTCCAGCCCAGTGGGGTTGGAACAGCCTCCCCCCCCGTCCCGTCCCACCCCCGTTTAATTAGTTAATCCAGGAGTTCCCAATTTGTGGTCTGCAGACCCCTAGTGGTCCACGATGGTACTGCAGGGGGTCCACAGAAAGTTTCAAAATAAGAATTGGGCCCACCAGGGTGGGGCCTGATCCTTACTTTTCTTTTCTTTTTCTTTCCTTAACTTTTCTTTTCTCTTTTTTTTCTCCCCCAGAGGGGGGGTGGGTCCATGAAATTTTAATGGAATGGAAAGGCATTGGTATGCTCAAAAAAAGTTGGGAACCACAAAATGTTTAACCAGTTAACCAATTAAACAGGATTTTACATCCTTACTTGGGAACCTTAACTCTGAGTACTGCTAGGGCTCCAGCTATAACAACTAGATAACCTTCTAGAAATCATTTTAAATTGTGCATAGAGTTAATCTATCTAATATCAAAGACCAAGGTCTTTTGGGGCAGGACTGTAACATCACTAACACGGCTATTTCTCTGTTACTTCACTACCTAGAATTACAGTGTGTAACACAATGGAGCCCCAATCCCTACTCACTGGATGATGCAATAATCAGTACAACATTAAGCTGCTGTGGTTAAAATTTAAAAAGGAAAATGCGTAGTTAATATTCCATTTGTAACAAAGTTTAATTCTACTTTGCAAAGTGACCATAAAAATGCCATGACATAGTTCCATTTGCGGTTGTTGTATCAGTAATTTCAAATGAACTGCCAGCAGTTACATGCATCTTTATTTCTCATGCATTACAATGCAGAAATGAACTTCTGCCTCCAGTTATAGCTACATAATCCTGTTGCTTTCCATTTATCTTCAGTTACTCCTGTTCTGCTCTTATGCCCAGGTACAATTTCAGTGGAGGCTGAGAGACTGAAATTGGTATTGTGATTGGATTGTGGTTGTTAATTCTGTTCAGATGACACACGGGGGAATTGAATCCTGCTCACTTTTTTACAGTACCTGTTTTAACTCCACAGTGTTAATAGTAGCAAAAAGCACAGGGAGAAGACTGTGATAACATAGAGAGCAGATCTGTTGTGTAAATCATGTTTTATTTGATCACTTTTTAAAGCAAAATGGCACGTGGCATCAGTGTTCCTGTAAGATGAGTGCTTGGGCAACCACCCAGTAGAAATTCAACGTCTTTCTACTTGTGGTATTCATCTACACATGCCTTTGTGCACATAACAAAATTTATTCCACATGTGGATGGAAAAAATAGAGGGAACATTGCATGGCCGTTTTATTCATTATCTGTATTACCATAACTAATGGTCCTAATAATGGGCCAGCACTCCACAGTACATATTTTATGTTTGGCATTTGGTTGGTTGTTTTTTTTATAATTTGGATAGGTAATATTGAAGTTTACTTTTAAACATTTTTATTTTTTATCTATTTCAGTTTTCACAGTTACAGGAAATTATGGGGCGGCGACAATTATCTAACGACAACAGACATTGAGATTCAAAACTTAAAGCTCTATAAAGTGTTAAAACACAAATTGTCAAAATATACAAAGTAAATATCCTTGCATCAGCAAATCAGACCCGTTTTTACTATGCATTCAATAGACCATTTGTAACAAGTTTAATTCGAAAATTGAAATCAGTGGATTTTAACTCTAATAAGTTCTCAACCAGCATTTTTCTACTGTGCTTAAATGTAAATTTTGATTATAATCAATTGAACTATTATTTTGTGAGCTTTTTGCAAGCAGTGAAATTGATATTTACTGACATTTACTAATAAAAGATAAATCCTTGCAAGCCTAGATATATTTAACGTTTTCTGCTCCACTTTGTCTCATTAAACACATATATGAACATACTGTAAAATACGCATGTTGGGAAATATAGATGAGCTTTCTATTACTAGTGTTGGGGTCACATGTAGTAAAGCCTCAGGCTAGATTTTGACCTTGAGTCACTTTTCCTTTTCCTCTGTAGCCTCTGATTACTTCAAGACAAGCAGCTTTTGCTTTAGCTTCCTTTGGAATCTCATGGATCTTTTGACCTGTGGTATGAATCTTCACAAAGAGCCTAGAATGGTGCTTTTCAGATTCCCGCTCCAGTTCTTCTTTCATGTTGAGAGCTGTTTCTTAGTAGTCTCATTCTGTTTAAAGTGATTTTTCTTTCATTTTCCATTATCTTTGGTAAACATCAATTCTGCCTCTTTGGATGCAATTGATTCATGTTCTTTCTTCCCACTTACTTTGTTCTGCCTTTGGATTAGATTTATGCTGGCAAGATTTGTTATTTCCACCGGCCATCAAGTCTGAGCTTTTATGATAGCAGCATCCGTATGGTTGGCAATATTTCTGATATTTTCTTGCCTATTCCTTTTCACACTGCCGTAAAGTTTTCCCTGAGGCCTTTTTACGTAGAATTTGATATTTACATTTTTGTTGTTGCATTATCATTGCTCCTCACCGTTCCGGTATGCCTGTATTAATCTTTTCACCTCCTCCCTCCTCAAGAGAGTTGCCCCCATTATAATTGTATTACAGCTCCTGGAAATGGACTAAATGCTTTACACAACATATAGGTATGGACCTAGTCTGTGCCTTGAAGACTTTCCTATCCCATTTTAGACATGGCACTGTGCATAGGAGTAGTAAACAGAGTAAGAGCGGGACAAGAGAGAAGCAAGAGTTACTAATGATTACTTAGTAGGTATGTGCACAACTTAATGGTTCACAGGGAGGAGTCCTGTGGTACCTTAAAGACTAATAGATTTATTTGGGCATAAGCTTTTGTGGGTAAAAACCACTTTGTCAGATGCATGGAGTGGCAATTACAGAGGTTCTTCATGAAGTTGATGGATTTTCACTTCATATGGCTAAATTCAGTGCCTTGCTTGGCGACAAGTTTCAGAGGGGTAGCCATGTTGGTCTGTGTCTGCAAAAACAAAGAAGAAATGTGCCTCTCGGTCAAAATCTAACCTGAGGTCTTTCCTACATGGTGACCTAGCGCTAGTAAGAGAAAGGTCATCCATCTTTCCCAACATGAAGTGGAAATCCATCAACTTCATGAAGAACCTCTGTAATTGCCACTCCAGTGCATCCAACGACGTAGTTTTTACCCAGGAAAACTGATGCCCAAATAAATCTGTGAGTCTTTCAGGTGCCACAGGACACGGGGTGGGCTGGCGCTGGGGGGGCAGCAACTCTCTGCCCCCAGAATGCCTACAGTAGACCTTCTGGGGGCGGAGTGTGGCCGGGGCCAGGCTGACAGTTTGGGAAGGCAACGCCTTCTCCTGCCTAGGATACTGGATGCCCCTGGTCAGCCCTCTGCCACCAAAATCTGAAATGGTGCCCCTGGAGACAGGACAAACATTTAGAGAGGATATAAACTCACATGAAAACCAACCAGCGGAGTACGAAGGTAGAAGGACACTTACATGGATCTCACAAGCCATAGTAACAGGGGTTTTTTGAACTATCCTTTGAAGCATCTGGTATGTGCTACTGTCAGCCCTTGTCTACCCCAGCCATTAATTTATTGCGTCTGCTGTAGACACACTAAATCGATCTCCGAGAGCATTCCCATTGACGCTTGTGCTCCATCTAGGTGTGACGAGTAGCCAGCGTTGACGGGAGAGCAGCCCCCACCAACCTTACTGCGTCCAAGAGACCACAGTGAGGCTGTGAACTTCACCGCTGCTGTTTGCGTAGCTGAGTAGGTCGATGGTGCAGGGAAGCGTAGACAAGGCCTTAGAGACAGGACGCCAGACAACTCAAATATTGATCAGTGTGGGATAAAGAGCAGTCAGAGGCTGCCTGGAAGAAGGCCGTGGGCTTGCTCCCTGAGGGAGGGGAAGAATGAACCAACCCACCCACCGAAACCGTTTGACCTTGCGGGCTCTGCCTGGGAAGGCTGGAGAATGAAAAGCTTGAGGAAGTAGTCCAGGGCAAGAGCAGTGCGATCAATGGAGTCCCAGGCCATAACTGCTGGCTGTAGGGCCCAGGGTGGAACGCAGAGGAGAGGTGGGCCTGGGTCCCCCTGCCTGCCACCACAGAACGGAATTGCTGGAGCGGTGAACAGGAAGACGGCCTGAGTCACTGGAGAGGTGACTTGGGGACTCCCTGGTGCTGCTGGTACAGAGACTTTGAAAGGGCAGATCCCAGGGTGAGCTGGCCATGAAGAAGCTGCAGTGTGACTGTGAGCCGGAGGAGAGCTGCACTTTGGAAGAGCAGACCGGGTGTGAACTGGGGGGAGCAACGCCCCAAAACTGCCAGAAGGAGACACCCACCGGGTGATGAGCAGAGCACTGGGTGACAGCCTCTCTTGAGAAAATAAACTAACTTCCACAGGGTAAGTGGGGGACCTTGAGATTCCACAGGCCACAGCTCATCCCGGGAGAATTCTCTGGGAGAAAATCCAGAAAAGGACTTTAACGTTAGAGCGTCTGGAAAAAAACGTATCTGGAATTCATTTCAAATGTGGCTTGGGGCGTAGAGTCTCCTAAAGGGCTCAGGCTAGCCACTCCATTTCCGCTTTGAGTCATTGGCCTTTCTGAGGAGAGGTGCCTTGTAGAGTCTCTGAGGAATTTTGTGGGGGAGAAACTCTGGTAAAATGTAAAAATCACTTTCTAACATACTAGACCCCCCCAGCTTCCCACAACAGATGCTATTTTAACACCCGCTGGGGGACTGACTGATCGAACAGGGAGCACGAGGGGTGGAGGAGTATGGGAACCCACACTCTGCTTTGCTGGGGTTGGACCTGCAGGCGCTCGTCACAGCAGACAGATTTCAGTTTGGGCTGGCTCTGACGCCAGCGGCAGATGGATGCCCGGAGAAGAGGAGGCAGGACAGTCTGTTCTGCAGAAACAGTAGCACCCCACAACTATCACCTCAGCCTGCAGCTGTACAAACAGCTGATTCTCCGTTGCCTAGGCTCGATGGCTAGATCACCTGTAGGAAAGGCAGACAGTGTCCTCTCTGGAGCAGCGATGCTCCAGCCTCCAACAGCAGGGGAGAGGGCAAAAGGGGCAGTTGCCCCCGGACTTGGCGATCCAAAAGGGCCTGAGACTCCTGGCTCCCACAGCTATTTTAAATCACCGCTGGAGCCCCAGGCAGCATGCTCTGAGCAGTGTGAAGGGCTGGCTGGGAGAGGAGGGAGCGCAGCATGGCACACGCTGGCCAGTGCTGAGAGCTGGCTGCCCCAGCCCTGCGCTTACCCCCCAAGGCCCTGCCCCTTCTGGGCGCACAGAGCCGCCTCCCGCTGTGCCCAGGGGTCTGGTGAGGCTGTCCCCCCCCCCGCGCTGCTCAGATAATTGAAAACATGGTCTGATTGCAACAGGCATGCTATGAATACCGGAGGCTCTTACCAGATGTGGCTGCAGCTAACTGCTCAGTTTCTGGAAAAACTTTAAAAACAACGAAAAGTCTAGTAGCACTTTAGAGACGAACAAACCCTGTAGATGGGATCATGAACTTTTGTGGGCACAGCCCACTTCTTCAGATAACCGGCCATCTGAAGAAGTGGGTTGCTCCCACGAAAGCTCACGATACCATCTACATGGTTTGTTCATCTCTAAAGTGCTACCAGACCCACTCAGCTCCCCCCTGAAGCTTTTTAAAAACAATGAATAGTCTAGCAGCACCTTAGAGACGAACAAACCATGGGATCCTGAGCATTCATGGGCCACTTCTTCAGATGACTGGAGTTAATAAAGGTCCAGTTCCAAAATGAATAGGGGATGGGCAGGGGGAAGAAGGAAAAAGGGGGAAAGAAATGAACACTCTAATTGAAAAAGCGGCGAGGAGTCCTGTGGCACCTTATAGACCCCATGCATCTGTCGAAGTGGGTCTTTGCCCACGAAAGCTTATGCTCCAACACTTCGGTTAGTCTATAAGGTGCCACAGGACTCCTCGCCGCTTTTGCAGATTCAGACTAACACGGCTACCCCTCTGATACTCTAATTGACTATTCCTTTCCCCTTTTTCCTTCCTTCCTTCCAAGTTTGAGTGGTAACAACCCTTTCGCCCCGGCACTTATGTGACATTTTGTGTCCACAGAGATCAGCTCCTCCCTTTCTGCCTCTTGGCTCTCCCGGGAGAGCAATCATTCACCCAGGAATCCTCTTGCCTGGAGCGTTAGGGATATGGATCCTTCTGTGTGACCCCACAGTGAGCCAGGAGTGTCTTGCAGCTTGCCGGGCAGACTGAGGTAGAGCAGTCAAGTGCAGTCGCTTGTATAACAGTCACCCCCAGAGGTTAATTGCCATCTTAGCCCAGTCCAGTATAGGGAGCAGTTTTTATTTGCTGCGCTAAAAAAACCCTGACCTCTTTCTGTGCCTATGGATTTATGTTCTGTGTGCAACTGAGCAGCGTCCGTCCGTCTGTTTCCCTGTTGTGTTCTAGGAGCTGTCCTTCTGCTCAATAGATTTTAAATAGCTGCATGTACTGGGGAGGTATGGGCACAGGGAAGAATGGCCCTGTCTTCATTTGATCATTACAAATGCAATTCTTGAACTATGCTTTGGGTGTAAAATGCAAGCTGTGTGGTGTGTGTGTGAACACTGGCTACAGCAAAAGCAGAGTACTCAGGTTAAAGTCTAGGACTCAGAAGTTAGGAAATGCCAGACTGAAGGTTGCCTGCCAAGCTTCTGAGTACATATTGTATTGTACTGTTCAAGGACATGATCCCGTGTTATTTTTCCACTACCCCATGTCTCATTCAGGGCCCAGGAAGCAGAGCACACAATGAATGAGCAAAAAGTCTCAGGGGGCAGCTGTGTTGGTCTGTAACTTTAAAAACAAAGCTTATGGGGGGGAACCGAGTGAGTCTGTAACAGGAAGAACTTAAACAACAACAAATAGTCTAGTAGCACCTTACAGACTAAGAAAATGTGTCGATGGGATCATGAGCTTTCGTGGGCACAACCCACTTCTTCAGATGACCGGAGTTTTAGACATAGGGCCATCCTGCGGCACCACAGAGACTAACAAATATATTATATCATGAGCTTGCGTGGGGAAAACCCACTTCCCCAGGTGCTGAGCAGTTATTGCACTATTATGCTTCTTCTCATTGTTCCGTGGATGGCTCCAGGCCGCATTTCCACATGCCATTCAAAGCCAGCTCAGAAGACAATTATTAATGGCCTTGGCAGCTGCCTGCCGTGTGAGTACCAGCCTCAGGGCAGCCTGTTAAGAGCTAGGATCCAACCCCCAGAATGGTTATGATGATTTCTATACACTGATTTCACCCACCACTTATTAAGTGTGAACCCCTCAAGCACTGGAACAGCCTTAATATGGACTCACACCTGCCTTGCCACTCAGATAAGCCTGCCTGAGAGAGACGGCCCCTTAATCTGACTATTTATGCACTTCTCGGTGTAACTCGGGCCCAAAGTTCCAGTCACTTATCCAGCCAAGCACATCTTAGATCTCAACCCAAAGACCACGCTTGTGGCCAGTCTATAGTACAATACGTACAGCTGTGTTAATAGGAAAAGAAACAGGAAAGTTGTAGTATAAGGTGAAAGCAGGTAAATCTAAGAGATACCCAAGTGAGTTAAAGTTCAAAAGGTAATAGAAGCTTTTATAATAAGCAAACTCTATAGGTCCTTAAGCGCTAGCCAGTGGGGGGATCTCTTGCTCATGCCTAGAAAACCTGGCCCTCCAGAGTCAAAGGCACATAGAGATGTGGTTACTTGTTAGGGGTAGTTATCCCCTCCTGCCATGTTTCTGTTGTTATAGAGGCTTGCAACGCCAGTGCTCAACTACTCCCTTCCAAGAGGGGAAATGGACGGTATAAGTGAGACTAACGCATGGCAGCAACTCACAAGCATTCAGTAAAATCTAAACACGGTCTCGCAATCCCAGTGCCTGTTTCCACAACACTAATGCTCGGGGGAGCCAGACTGATTCCAGCTCTGTATTTGTCAGTTGAGACATGGGGATCTCGGCATGAGCTGCTCACACATTGTCTTTCAGCGCCACAGTCCTCATGAGCTGTTCTGTGGGTGCTCATCACTTTAGGGTCGAGTGCTTCCCAATCATTAATGGATTTATCTGTAGGACTCTCCTTTGAGGCAGCAGTGTGGCATTAGCCTTATGTACAGATGGGGACACTGAGGCACTGCAAGCTTAAGGTCAAAAGAATCCACTAATTTTGGGTGCCTGATTTGAGAGCCCTAGAACCGGAATTTCCAAGTTCTTAGCATTAGACAGGAATTAATGGGTTCAAGGTGTGGCTTTCATTGACTCCAGCTGCAGCAGGGAGTGCTTAGTACTTCTGTAAATCGGGACCGCAGGGTCTCAAGTCACGCACTCTGAAATCGAAGAAAACTAATTAGTGACCACTTGGCAGATCGAATCTGGCCGGAGGTTTTAGGAAAATAAACTAACAACAGATTAAAACATCAATAAAAAGTTTCTGAAAGTGCAGAAGAGGAGCTTCCCCAGGCACAGTGGCCAGGATGGGACTGGAAACGTGGCGTGCGACCCTGCACTATTGCTTTCCCACGTGCAAGAGGGGCCAACTGGCCACGTGGAAAAATTAGTGGGCATTGACCACCTCCCGGCAGCCAGCTGCTCCCTCCCCGCAGCGCCTCCTGCCTGCCAGATCGACTCCTCCACCACCCACCATGATTAGCTGTTCCTGGGATGCAGGAGGCCTGGGGGAAGGGGCCTGGCATGGGAAGAGGCAGGGTGGAGGCAGGGCCTTGGGGAAAGGGGGCAGAGCTTGGGGTAGAACAGAACAGGTGTTGAGCACCCCCAAAGCCTGGAAGAAGCCAGTGCCTGTGCCATGTGTGACCCCTGCCCTATGGCTTCCCCCTGCAGCGTGGGCGACGTCAGCTCTGCCACTTCCCACACAACGTCCGGTGGCGCTACAGCCCCCACACGGCGCATCTGTTTCAGCTTCCCTGCGCAATGTGCACCACCACAGCAGCAAACCCTCCCCCAGCACGGCTGCCTACCCCCCAGGCAGCCAGTGACACAGCAAGGGCTTTGTGACGAGGGGCTTGTCTTCCCGCACAGCACGACAGCACGTTAGTGAAGCTGCCCTGGCATGGGCGGGACAGCCGAGGGGCGGGAGCGGGGGTCACGGGAGAAGCTCTCTCTCCACGCTGCACCAGGAGGGAAGGTCAGTGCGTGTGGATTTCTTAGCCCCCCGAACAACGGGATACCCAAGCAATTCTGCAGTGCAGGGCTAAACGAAGGAAGTGCCTGCACTTGGCCAGGCTGTGACCGGGAGGGCTAAGGGAAAAATCTACCCAGTGAGTCCGGACTCCTCACTGAGTGTGTACGTTTCTTCGCTACCCTTCCCTGGGGTGAAGAAACTTTTGTAACCAGATGGGAAAGTGGAGAAGCCCTTTGTTGCTCCTGGATTGCAGGATGGCTGAGCTGAGCAACAGCAAAGGGGCTGGAAGGAAAGCACCATGGAAAAGTGCTTGCAACTAACAGCTGTTTTGCTCTTAGCATTCCCATGAACGTCAGTTTCAGCTCTTGCTGGAGAGGCTCCTGACTGATGCAGCCACACTTTGATCCGTTGTGCGTCAGTTGCTTTCTGACAGGAAAAAGTAAACATCAACTAGGGCTCACCAACTGAAAATGAATAGGCAGCAGGTTTAAAACAAACAAAAGGAAGTTTTTTGTTCACGCAGCGCGCAGTCAACCTGTGGAACTCCTTGCCAGAGGAGGTTGTGAAGACCAGGACTTTAATAGGATTCTAAAAAGAGCTAGATAGAGTCATGGAAGTTAGGTCCATCAATACTTATTATCCAGGATGGGAAGGGAGGGTGTCCCTCCCCTCTGTTTGTCAGGGGCTGGGAATGGGCGACAGGGGAGGGATCACTTGAGGATTCCCTGTTCTGTTCACTCCCTCTGGGCATCTGGCATTGGCCCCTGTGGGCCGACAGGACACTGGGCTGGATGGACCTTTGGTCTGACCCAGTGTGGCTGTTCCTAAGTTCTTATGTTCCTAATAAGGAGAAAAGGACTTGATTGCTTTGTAGAGGGCTTTGTGATCCTCCAGTCCAAGGCTCTGTCTGGCATTTGTCCCACAAGCCACCGAGTGAGGCAGTGGGAGCTGAAACAAGTGCTTGTACCTCTAGAGTGAGGCCCCATGAGTGGGAAGGAGCACCGGTAGGGTTAAAGCAGAAACCAGCCAGGAGGAGGGCTGTCCCTGGGGTGCGGTGCCCAGCTGGAGAGGCCAGAAGAGATGTGAGCTGATCTTTAACCCCGCGGAGACCTGGTGACCCCAAGCTGTCCCTCTTCCCCTTCTTTTCGGTTTATTTTTGTGAGTCCTGGCGCGTGGCTCGCTGTGCTGGCATCTCAGCGGGGCTTCCCCTGCCTTTGCTTGGGTTTGGTGTGCACGAGTGGTTCACACTGGCCACTGTGATGCCAACACCCTCTGGGGGCACAGCGGATGGGGGGCGGCGCCAGTGATGGACTGCGAGGAATCTGCATTTGCGTTCAGCCTGAAATGGTGTTTTACTTCTGGAGCTTGAAACGGAGGAGCTCAGGATGTCGTTTCCTCTCAGCCCCGCACAGTGCTAGGGGAAGAGCTGGGATTTGAGTACAGGTTCCTCTCCGTTAGCTGGCATCACGCCGGATGTGTTGGGCTGCTAGCCCCGTAGGAATGGCCCCAAGAAACAGCATTGGCCTGGCTGCTCCGGCATCTTCAATCTGTCTCCTCTGGCCTCCGAGGAAAGCCCCATTGTGCTTTGATGCCGGGCAGAGAGTCACTTCCGGAGCCTGACTGGTGAGCGCCTAGACGCACGAGAGCCCTTCTCCTTTGGGTCTCAGTAAGTGTAGTCGTAGTTTATTAGACCCTTGGCCACTGAAATCTCTTTGCCTGGAGCTTGGCTCTGGCTGGATCTCAGGCAAGCTGGCTGAGGCTTTTTATTCCTGCTCTGGAGATTAGCTCCCATTGTTCCTGCTAGGCAGGAACACAAGCTGAGCCTCAGAGGTCAGGGGCAATAGCAAAGGCTAATGCCTCTGGGCTGTGCCTATGCGCAGAAGCCCCCTTCCCCCCGTGCCACCTGGCTAGCAGAGTGTCTCCAGCATGAACGTGGGCCCAACGGCGAGACACGGATCTGCAACGTGCCGACATCTGTGACGGCGCGGACACGCCGCCGTGGAGAGGTGCAGCTCAGAGCGCTGCAGCAGATGAGTCCGCTGCTCCCCAAACCAGCCAATGTTTCGGTTTCAGTGTGGCTCTAATCTGTCTCCGCGGTGAGCCTAACAGCCTGCCTGCCATCTGCCAGAGGCCCCGCACGCGGCCGTAAACACATAGGAAATGCACAGTCAGAGCATGTGACACACGGCGAAAGGCGATGCCTTAGAGCTATATGAGCCTTGCTACACACACAGCATCCGGAAGTGAATATTTGCTTTTTAAAGTAAACGGATATTCGGGGCGTTGGAGGAGCTCCCTGCCTAGCAGATGCCACGCACGACAGCTCTGTACCAGGGTCAATTTCCGGGATGGCCCCAGGGAGCATACACTCCCACCCCTCCCAGCCTGGGGTGCAGAGCCAGGCTCTTTCTTTGCAAGCGGTTACGTTGGCAGTCACTGGCTTCAGCTCTGTGTGCAGCAGGTGGAGAGCAGTTCTGAGGTCTCAGCCAGCGAGCCCCATTACAGGGATAGCTGGGCCAGCAGGCCAAGGAGTAGGACTTGAATCTTAACGGCTTCCGTGGGAAGGGAGACCCGGGAGACTCAGACTTGGAATGGAAAGGCTGTTGGGGGAGGCAGTGCAGCCTAGTGGATAGCGCATTGGCCTGGAACTTAGGATACTTGGGTTCTATTCCTAGCTCAACTGCCAGGTGATCCTGGGCCAGTCACTGCCTTGCTCCCTGCCTCAGTTTCCCCATCAGTCAACTGGGGATACTGATACTGCCTCAGATCTACTGATGCCAAGCACTAGAGCCGTTAATAATACCCACCCGTGCCAGATTTCAATGCGTGCTGGAGTGTTAGATAACCCACGTTAACAGCTGAGTGGAAATGAGGCAGCTTGCCTTGAACATGTCATGTGAAAGCAGCTCTGTCTGGTGTGTCCGCTGCTTTGGCCGAGGTGTTTAATTAAAGCCACTTCCCCGTGGGGAACAAGCTGGGGTACACAAAGGTGAGGGGGGAACATTAAGTGGCTCCCTGACAGAGAGGCCGGAATGGATAAGGGAGCCGGTGTCTGCAGAGACAGAGAGCACCACGCCCGTGTCACACATCCCCTCTGGCCATGGACGGGGCCAGGGGAGCATCTGTCCTCCAGCATGCAGGCCAGGGAAAACACCAGCCTGGACAGGCCCCTGGGGTTTCCCGGAAGAACGGGCAGAGCGAATCTACTCTGCTGCCACAGGGCAGGGTTGGAAATAGCAGGGGATGATCTATCAGGGATGATCTAGACCAGTGGTCCCCAACCTTTTGGGGCTGCTGGGCGCCCGGGGCGGGGCTACTCATGTGCCGGGCACCCGGGGGCGGGGCCACCCATACGGCGCGCGCCCGGTGCTGGTGCCACCCATGCGCCACACTCCCGGGGCCGGTGCCGGCGCCGCTCCTGTGCTGCACGCGCAGGGGTGGGGCTGCCCATACGCCGTGCGCTGGGGCCGGAACAGCCCATGCGCCGCACGCCCGGGGGCGGGGCTGCCACCGCCCGTGTGCTGCATGCCCGGGGCCGGCGCCACTCCTGTGCTGTGCACCCAGGGCCGGTGCTACCCCTGTGCCGTGCGCCCAGGGGCCGGCGCCGCCCATATGCCGCGTGCCCGGGGCTGGCACAGCCCTTGCACCGTGCACCCGGGGGCAGGGCCACCCAAACGCTGCACACCCGGGGGCGGGGCCGCCCATGTGCTGTGTGCCCAGGGCTGACGCTGCCCCTACGCCGTGTGCCCAGGGGGCCGGCTCCGCCCATGCGCCGTGTGCCCGGGGCCGGGGCCGGCCCCGTTCACTCGGCGGGCGCACAGTAATGGCAGGCACCACGTTGGAGACCACTGATCTAGACAGTGCTTGGTCCTGCCGGGAGGGCAGGGGACCGGACCCAATGACCTCTCAAGGTCCCTTCCAGTTCCAGTGTTCTATGACAGAAAACCCCTTCCGTTGCTGTAGCCAGTCCTAGGATTGGCTTACCTACATCTCTCTACCTCTCAGCAAAGTGGCTAGATCGACCTTCGTTCTCAGTCTTGACCAGGCCTCAGACATGCTCCAAGCAGAGACAGATGGTTGAAGACCAGTATATAATCAGCACTAGCACTTCTAGCATTGCCATTAGCTAGGGAGCTGTGGTGGTAGAACAGCTGGGAAATTGCAGGTAGAAAAAGACGACTCAGCCCAGCCCTACAGAAGGAGACGCAATTCAAGATTCCTCCATATGTCTCCTTCTTTCTTTGAATTTTCTCGCCCTCTGTTCATGTTTCCTGACACATCCTGGCCTGGGCTGGGCTGGGCTAGGCCTCCAGGCTCAACCCAGCAGATTCTGGCATGTAACTGGCATTTTTCACCTCAGGGAGAGATGCCGAGGGCGCTTTTTCCTAAGTTAAAGAGAGAGAGGCGGGAAGGGAAGAACACCGTGATTCAATTAAGCATCCAGCGCGGTGCAGTGGTCCCAGGAGCCTGCCTCTCTGTAGAATAACATAATTGGTGTCATCCCAAGCGCCGGCACGACATGGTGCCTAACCCATCGGTGCAGGGCAGCCGTCTCCTGACTAACTGGATAGGAGCCCTGCGCTCTGTCGCCCTTGGCCGCTGGCTGCCACCTGCTCTCTCCATCCCACCATGCAGCTGTCGGCTCAGAATAACAACTGACACTCCCTTGCCAAGGCCATTCCCTGCTAGGCGTGACCAGTAAACCCATTAGCCAAGCCCCGGTGCCAGGCAGGGCAGGCGGGAGAGGGCAGACCGGATGGCTCACCGTAAAGCACCACATGGCAGCCTGGGGTGTTCACCCAGCCAGGCCAGCAGTGCCAAGAGACGACTGCCGAAGAGAGGAGCGATACGCAGCTCCTGTCCCTGGGAAGGAGCCGGGTGAACGCAAGTCTGTGTCCCTGCCTGTACCAGCTCTAAAGCCAGCCAGTGAGCATAGGCCCCCTCAGCGCAGGACCCCACAGCCGCCGGCCCCACGTCGCAAGACCCCACAGCCGCAGGACTCCACAGCTGCCGCCCCCTGCCGTAGGACCCCACGGCTGCCGGCGTAGGCCCCACGCCGCAGGACCCCACGGCTGCCGGCGTAGGCCCCACGCCGCAGGACCCCACGGCTGCCGGCGTAGGCCCCACGCCGCAGGACCCTGTGGTGTCCATGTAGGTTCTAAAATGAAGCCTTCCAGGCTGACTGCGCTCAGGAAATGTGTACTTTCGAGTGAATTGTGCACATGCTCCACGTCCTGGCTGGATTACGGCAATCCAGTGCTTAGGCACAGGCCGCGTCTGACACCCAGTGACTTGCTGCTGGTTTCTGCTCCCTTTGCGTGGAGCAGAACAGGGCAGGAAATCTGCCCCCAAAGGTTTGAGGCTGGCCCCTAGACCTTCCTGGGACAATCATCATCCCTCAGACTGGACGAGCTGGATGCCCGAGGAAGGAGGCGATGGGAGACGTCCTTCTAGCCACCTCTGGCTCCCTTAAATATTTATCGCCCGAGTAGCACAGGGCAGTAGCCATGCCCGCGAGCTCAGTCAGTGATGGACTAGCCAGCCTAGGGGCTAAGGTGCCCTGCCCACGAGGAGTAACGGTAGTTCGAATTAGGATCTTTAATTCGAACTACCTACTCCGTGCTGCGTGTAGCCGCGGGCACTGAGTTCGGACTAATGGGGATTTAAAAATGGTGGCGCCCGGGAACATGCAAATGAAGCCTGGGATATTTAAATCCCGGGCTTCATTTGCAACTCCGCTTGCCCTCATTACCCTACCTAGCTCGAACTAACGAGCTAGTGTAGACATACCCAGACTGTCCCTAAGAGGTTGTACTCGTGCTCTCAGAGCTGTGTCTCTAGCAGGGCGATACACACACACACACAGAAGAGAGCAAATGGTACATTTAGATACACGGGGTCTAACCCTGCTACAGTCTATCAATGTTCTGGCGTTCACCGCATTCTGCGCAGCAATTGTCTTACGCACGTATGACCAGAGCTCGCCTGCCTCTGCCCTACCACGTTGCTCTCGTTCTCCAAGCTCCGTCTGGCCCTGGGAGCAGCTGCCTGCAGATGATGCCGTTGCCCCTAACACTACAGCAGGGCTGCCGGAGGCCTCTTGCAGGCGCTGGGGCTCAGGATGGATGAAAGGGCAGCGAGGATCAAACTCTAGGAGCGCAGGCCCTGCTCCGCCATTCTCGCCCGGTCATCTGCCCAAAGCAGGAGGGAGGAAGGTCTCACTCATTTTCATTTCGTCAGCAAAACCTCCCGCTCCTTCTCCCACCAGGCTAGCAGGAGCCACGGCTGCTCCCCGGTGCAGGGCGCCGCTGCAGGCTCCTTTCGGAAAGAGGAGCCAAAGAAGCCGAGTCTTGTGCTGTGCGGATGCGCGAGACCGTGGTTAGGGACTGGAAATTCGTGTGCACCCAGCGGTGGGTCCAAAGCTAGTAGAACTTGTCCCCTGGTTCTTTTTCTAAGGATTTCCACCCGGCATTAGGCCCCGGGGCAAAAGCATTCCCTAGCCAAGGAGCGGCTCTGGTCTCTGCACCCCCAGGCGCTGCTTTCAGAACATGCCGTGCCCCCAGCACCACAGCCGTCAGCCCCCCGCGTGCGCCAACAGCTTGGATTCTCCTCCAGGGGGCCAGCTGGCCCTAGCTACCGGTGCGGCGCCTCAGGAGCCCATTCTGTCTGGGTCTGAGAGCGGAGCCCAGGCGCTCCACCTTCACCTGCCTGCTGGAGGCTTCGTTGTCAGGGCTAACTCGGTCGCTCTCCTCCTTGCCACGGTGTCCCGGTTCCGAGAGCTCAGTAAACCCCATGCTGCCCTGTGAAACCAGCACAGCCACACTGCACCAAAACCCCCGCAACCCCAAGTCTCAAAGCCCAGAGCCGCTGGCTCAGGCTCGTGGGCCTTGGGCTATCCAAGTGCAGTGAAGATGTTTGGGGGCAGGCTGGAGCCTAGGTCCTGAGACACCTTCCGTCTCCCACTGGCTACAGGGCCCAGCCACCAGCCGGAGCTCCCATGTCTACACTGCAGTTTTGAGTCTGAGTCTCACAAGCCCATTGGCTTGTAGTGCAGCTGACAGGTGGGGAAACTGAGGCAGTGAAGTGGTGAGATGCTCATACCTAGTGAGCAAATGGCAAAGCCAGGACGATAGCTTGGGAGTCCTGGGTCCCTGTCTGTCATTCTACCCCACAACTCACAAGGCAGGGGATGCCGCCCTCTCCAATGCCAGCCTAATTCCACCAGCAGTTTCACCAGCGTCAGAACAGGGTGGTGCCCTCAGCCTTTGGATTCAGTCATCCCCAAGTCCACCTGAAACGGGGAGGGGATGATCGACAGCAACCTCACCCCAGCGCCACAAACCTCGGTGCTGCCTGGGTGCCAGGTGCCTGCCCTAAAGCTTTCAGCATCCCCCCCATCCCCGTATACACCCCAGGGCGTGGCCCTGTGAGGCAGAGCCAGGGCGAACATCTGCCAGGGATGAGAAACAAACAGCTGCCCCCCGACATCCTGCTCAGGCTGCAGCCAGTGAAACCCGCCTCTCCTGGACTCCTCACTCCGCTCCACATTGGCCAACCCAGCCACTAACCACCTGCAGCCTTCACTGGGCTGAGCAAGGAGCGGCCGTCACACTGGGACACCGCCCCCCCCTATTTTTATGGAAATACGGTTTTGAATATGGATCTGCATAACTCAGATATGCTTCATGTAACACAGGTCACGTCACCTGCCATTCCCGAGCCTAGGGTCCCCTGCCTAGCTATATTCTATGTGCGCACACGTATCATTGTTGGATGGGAAGAGAGGGAGGACGTGTAAACCTGCTTCTTAATGTAGAACTCCATTCCGAGTGAGAGCCATTAGTGGTACTTAAGGGACTTACTGGACAATGGTCTGTAAATGGTTCATTTGTCCTGTAAGCCCGAAGCATGGTTGGTTCTACAAAGACCTGTGACCATGCCACCTGGTGCTGGAATCCGTCTCGAACTGAGTATTTTTCCATTGGGATGGAGGATTAAACAAAGGATGCCCGCCCTGGAGCAATTCTATTTAAGGAATAGAAAGCAGCCAAGGATCATCCTCAGCTGGCTTTTGAAAACTGCCTCCCCACCTAAGAGGATACACAGGAGGCTGTTAGACCCAGGCCAGGCCAGCTCTGGACTAGGGTGAGAAACAAGCAGTAGAGGGAGAAATGCATTTGCAACAATTTCTCTTCGTGTACTAGGCTTAGCTGGTCTTTTGTTCATTGTAGACTAGAAGATCTGCCCAGGACCTTAACTCCGTTTAGTTTCTCGGAAAATAAAAAGTGTCCCGGCGTCATTGAAATCACTGCTCAGGGGCGGGGCTGGGGGGAGGGGTTCAGGGCGCAGGCTGCCCCGAGGAGACACTGCCCCTGCCCTCTCTTGCTGCAGCAGCTGGGGCCAGATGAGATGCCTCTCCATGGCTGCTGCAGCTCCAGCGGGCACAGCCAGTGCATATCCCCCGGCTGGAGTGGTCCAGGTACTTTTGCCCCCATGCTCCCCAGACAGAGTGAGGAAAGCAGCAAACTGGGCACCTTCCCCTTGCTCCCTGACAGAGGGGAACAGCCAGCAATGTTCCCATGCATAAGGGGGGGTGGGGCTTCAACCCCTCCACCCTCCCTAAAGAGCTCCTGGAGGGGTGGATGTCTTGGAGGGGGGCTTGCCCCCCGGCCGCCTCTTTCACCTGCCTGGTAATTCCCTCTCATTTCTCTATGGGGTGATGAGCAGCAATCCCATTCCAGGCACATCCCTTTTCCTGGCACAACCAAACCCCGCCCTTGCTTTAAGTTATCATCAGAGGAAGCTGTGCAGTCCTCACAATTGACGTAACTGAGTGAATGTTGAAAAAGACTGAACCGATGAGCCAGAAAAATAGGATGAAGCTGGAATAGGCTTGCATCTCAATAAACCTGAGGGTGTCTACACTAAAGAGTTTTTTTCGGAATTGTCCCTTCACTTACGTCCACACTACAATGACGTCCTTTGGAAAGAAAATCAAAAGAACAGAGGGGTTTTTCCGACATTGGTAATCCTCATTTTATGAGGAAGAAGCCTTTTTCTGAAAGAGCTCTTTTGGAAAAAGGTGTGTGTGGATGGGGAAGAGGGAGTTCTCTCGAAAGATGAGGAAAGAGGAAAAAGCACAGGTGCCCTGGTGGCCACTCTGTCCATAGTAATCACAGCTTAAATGTGAGAGAGCATCCATACAGTGTGGATGCTATCTTTCGAAATAGCAGATGGCTTTTTCGATGTGCTTTGGCAGTGTGAATACTCTCTTTCGGAAGAAGTTTTTTCAGAAGATCTCTTCCAGAAAAGCTTCTTCCGAAAGAAGCCTGCAGTCTAAACGTAGCCTGAGAAAAGAGATAAAATGGAGAAATGTGGAGTAGTGCTCTGTTTTGGCACAGCTAAATCAATACTTAAGATTTGAAAACAAGAAAAAATGTTATTGGAAACCAAATCAGCTATAGCCCTTTTTGGTTAAAACATAGGAAATGATAGTTTATAGGGATGAAGAAAAAAAATACACTTGATGGAATTCTCATTTTAAAATATTACTAAAAAATTCAATGGACAATTTTAACAATCCCTTTTAAAGAAATCCAAAATAAAAACTAACTTCATAAAAATAACACTTTTTGAAAAATACTGGCACTTAAATCAAACATGTACATTCTCCTTTTATTTTAAAAAAATAAGGACCGGAACACCAGGTAAATTTGCTAGCACTTAATAAACCCCCTTCTGTGTATTATCAAGCACAGTGTAAATCGCTGTTGGGGGTGACAGCTGTCTCTCTCTCTCTCTCTCTCTCTTTCATTGATAAAGGGACAAACGTCTTTGAGCTCTCTTGGTGTAGCACTTTCACACAGAGTAAAAGGGATTTATTGGGTGGTTGGCTGTGCTCCTGGGTACTGTCCAGTCCTTATAAACGAGCCCTCCCAGAGTGGAGTAGCATTTGGGTTGCTCTGTTGGGGGGGCTGTTTCCTCAGCTCTGCACCTTGGCTGGGGGAGACCAGAGCTTCTGGCCCAGCAAGACGGGGTGGTGGGGAACCCCAGAGAGCAGGTAGGTGGGCTCAGTGGTATGATCAGCACACCCTGGGGACACTCTCCAGGGGACCTCTGGGACCCAGCCCCTCACAATCACACCATCTATTTTCAAGGTAAGTCACTTGCCAGAGGCCCCCCACCCCAGAGCTGGGACCAGATCCCAGCTTTGCTGTATGCCATGGCTGTGCTCCAGCCACTAGACGGCACTGCCTGCTGGTCACAGGGCCTTGGCTCTCATGTCTGCACAGGTGACTCTCAGGTGTTGTTTGACAGCATTCTGCAGCCTGCCTGCCACCTCAGCCCTGTGTCCCTGGACCCACACCCTCCCTGGACTACACCAGCCAGCTGGTGTCATCTCACGTCGCTGGGGCGGGGCTGGCACCAGGAATGGGACCACAGGTGAGAAGTGGGTGCTGGGCCGGCTCCAGAGTCAACACTCTGAATGGAGGGAGAGCCCTTTAGACAAACAGCCTGGCCCTTCCCAGCCGCCTCCCGCAACCCAGCCCTGGGAAAGGCGCACACTTGGGGGCAGACAGGGAAGGCGGCTGGGCTGGGTTTAACCCATCCCCGGGTGTTCTGAGCATGCCCTGTATCAAAGCAGCCAAGCTCTGCTCTCTAGCTGGGGCTCTGAGTGCACTTGCCATGCACCCGGGAAGGGAGCCCCCAGCTCCCCAGCTGCCAGCTCCGTATTGGCCTCCCATTGTACGGGGGGGGGGGAGGAAAGTGACGAGTTCCAGGTCACAGAGTTAATGGCAGCACGAGAACCCGGGTCCCCTGAGTCCGAAGCATTTGCTTTGGTCCCCGTCAGATGGTGGGTATGCCCAGCCCCCTCGAGGGGGCACGGGGGACCCTAGACCTCACAACCGCCCAAAGAATGCTTCACCCCATGTGCATCTCAGTCCCTTTGGCTCATGGCCAATCGCTACTCACCCCCGTCCACCAGGGTAACTCGGCCTAGCAGCCACAGACAGTAAAACACCCCCTCTTGAAGGGCAGTGAGGCCTAGTAGCCAGAGTCAGTATCACAGCTGTAGGAGTGGGGTAGGGGGACCCAGGCCCACCCTCTTCACCAGATCTGAGCCCAGGGCCCTGTCAGTGGTGAGCATATCCCACCGCTGGCTCAGCAGGGAATCCGCCCAAAACACACTGAGCTCTTGGGAATTAACTCCCCACCCTGGGCTACCTCCTACAGACTCACCAAGGGACAGTTCACCAGTTTCCACCAGACTGGAAGCTTCTCCGGCTGCTCCCCACTGACTGGCCTCTGTCGGTCGGTCCCACTGGAGCTCTTCCTCCGGCACTCTGGTGCTGGCGGCACCTCCCCCTGCAGCGGTCAGTCCTGACTGAGCTGCTCCGCCGGCCTTTATACCTGTCCTCCAGCTGGAGCATGCCCAGCAGGGCATGGGGGCGGGGCTTTCTTGGCCAGGGAGCCCTGGTTAACCCTTACAGGTCCAGTGCGGGGCTGCTGCACCCTGTCACAGTCTCAAATTCCTCAGTCCCCACTGATGAGCTACTTAGAGGGCCTGAGAGTGAGCCCGAGTGCCCGGTCTTGCACTGCTGGCTGAGGAGGGACGGTGAAGGTGGCCCAACGACCCTTCTTTCCACTGCACCCTCCGCTCAGCCAGCCCTGGTGCTGCATGTGGCCCAACCACAACCCGTCGTTGCAGCCAAAGAGCATCCGCGGAGCTCGTGTTCCTGGGGCCGGCTGCTCGTCAGGCTGAGCGGTAAACTCCAGCTCCAGGCAATGTGTCTGCACTAACTGATCCAGCTGCCACGCCACACACGGGGGACCAGCGGTGGGAGGGGCTCGCCTCCCAAGCCCACGCCGAGTGTCTCAGATGGGCACGTCCTCAGGGCGGCTAGCTTCCGATCTGATCCGTGGGAAGCACTTTCCTAGCAGTTCCCTCGGGCAGGTGGCAGGACAGTAACAAAGGGCCTTTGGATACGCATTGCATCTCCTGCCCCCCTGGCTCCGAGCTTGGACACCGAAAATACGTAACCCTGGCTCTGCAATGGGAAAATGCAACGTTTTGTTCATCTGGGCATCTTCCCCTTCATGGTCAGCGTGGCTGAGCCTAAAATGAGATCTGTCCAAGCCACCTGCATGTGTGTCTGTGTGTGAGCAGGGACGGCCCGTCCATATAGGAGAACTAGGCAGTTGCCTAGGGCGCCAAGTTAAATGGGGCGCCAAATGGTGGCGCAATCTCATTGAGGGGTTTGGAGGTGGGGGCGCCGATTGCATGGTTCGCCTAGGGCGCCAGTTGCTGGCAGCTAGTCTAGGGCCGCCCCTGTGTGTGAGACACAACACGTGTTCATTGTCCACACTGAGGGTCTTCTTCCATTCTTGGAGCAACCAGAGAATTGTCCGAGGCAGAACAATCATCCCTCCAGGTGCTTTGGAGAGCAGAATTCTTGTATATTTCAATAGTCTGCACAGAATTGCAGAGCCCCGGATCTGACATCACTGGAATGTGTCTCTGTTTCCTCCCTCCTGTTTGAGGGGCCATGTGCTCATGTGTCTGTGGCCCTCTGTGCGCGTGCAGCATTATCGTTTTTAGAAACACGACCATTCGCTGACACATAATAGCCAAAGACCAGGGAAGGAACAGGGCTGAGTGAGCACTCCTCAGTCCCAATAAGCCTTTGATGTTGCCCCTGCATCTCCATCAGCTGATCTGACAACACACCTCAGCGTTATTCGGAGAGAAAAAAGGGGGCAACCCCATCAGGAGATGCATTTGAAAGACTCGGCTCTTGTGTCTGATCCAGGGAGCTGCTGAGTGAGGGCCCCCAACTTCCTGTGCAGTCAATGGGAAGGAGCTGAGAGCTGCAGCCGTTGTATCGATCTGAGAGGAGTAGCCGTGTTAGTCTGTAACTTTAAAAAACAGGTGGTCCTGCAGCACCTTCAAGACTAACAAAAAAATAAAAGCTCAGGACAGTATCTGTATATTGTTGTTAGTCTTGAAGGTGCTACAGGACCACTCGGTTTTTCCGTTTTTTTCCGTTATATCAAGTATGTCTCACATGTCCCACCTACCTCTCCACTAGTCCTCCCAGAGTCATATGGGCCCATGGTGCCTGGATACCAGGAATATTCCCGGCCCAGGGCCTGGCTCCATCAAGGTTCAGGACCAGCTATTTTACATTAGCTACTTTACAGTTATCTGGGAGAGAGGCTGATTTCAGCGATAGGTGACATACCAGTTAGGAGTTCTGCAACTTCTGGTTTGAGTTCCCTCGGCAGTATACCCTCTGCCCGATCGGTGCTTGCTAGCCTTACAGCCGGAGAGCAGAAGGCGATTTGGATGCATGCAGCGAACGCTAGCAGGGCCGGCTTCCGGTCGTCACGCGGAAACTCTGCCAAGCCGGAGACATGGAAGAGGCAGGTGCTGGCCCCCAGTACCCTCCTTCGGAGGCGGTTGGAACAGTATTCGAAATGGGGTCCAGGCATGGCCTCCAAATTGATCTTCCCTAAAGAGTCCCTGCTGCTGTACGGATTTCCCCTCAGCAGGGGGCAGAGTCTCAGGAAATGGATTTTGGTTTGTAAGTTTGGCTCCCACCACGGCGTGATCCCAACGTGTTCTGCACGTCTGGTGACGGCCCGTGCAAGTGGTCAAGCAGCAAGAGAGAGATACACGCACTCTCGTGCAACGTGCTGGCTTTACTCCTTCCACCACACGCTCTGTTTTCTCTCATCAAGCACTTCCTGCAAGCAGAGCTCTTGAAGGGCCTGTGCATACAGGCACCGTGGACGAAGTGTCTTTTCTGTCATGTCAGGGCTTAGAGCAGGGGTGGGGAACCTACGGCCCTGGGGCCGGATGCAGCCCCCTGCTTGCCTGGATCTGGCCCCCGACGCTCAGGGCTCCTCCACCAGCACTGGGGAGTCCATTCTGGCACTCCAACCTCCTGTGGTTCCCCGTGGGGCTGGAGCACACAAAATCTATTCGCCTGGGCCCCCTTAGGCTCCGGTGTGGGAGGGGAACGTGGGAAGAGTCTTTCTGCGTCTCCGCCAGGGCCATGGCAGTGAGGGTGGGGTTGGGGGTTTTTTGTTTTTTGCTTCTCACTTGCGTGCGGCCCCCGACTGATTTTTCCAGGGTCAGTGGCCCCCGGCCCAAAAAAGGTTCCTGCCTCTGGCTTCGAGTTTCTCCCTCTAGCGTTGAGGGAGCCTGGAGCAAATCTGCCCCATTCCTGAGCTTGAGAGGGGAGGCCCCAGAGCTTCTTTAAACGGAAACAAAATGACATTTCCTTAATCCCCCTGCCCTGCTGCCTCTTCTTGTGCTGCCCGCCGATCCCCCGCTTCTCTCTCGGCCCCCGGCAGCCCAGCTCCAGGGACCCTCCCTCCCCAAACACCGACAGCGCTTCGCCTTTTCCCCTCGCTGCACACGGCCCTTCTGCAGCCTGCTGCTCAGCTTCCTCCGCTCAGCCCTCTCTCGGGAAGGGGTTTTAAAGGTCATTGGCTGCCCTTAATTAGACTCAGCTGTCCATAATTAACCTGCAGTAACCTCTTTCAGTCCCTAGGAGAAAGGGCTCGAACCATTCTGAGGCTCACGTACCTGCCTTCCGTCACCCTCCCCGAACTGCCAGGGGTGACTGTCACAGCCCACGCTACAGCGGACCCCACTGTGACGCTACCTAGGCCACATCGATACTTACAGCGCAGCAACGCTCTGGAGGTCGATTTTCTGGCGTTCGATTTAGCAGGTCTAGTAAGGCCCCACTAAATCAAATCCTGAAGGTGCCCCCCTTGACACTGGGACCCCTCGATTCGTGAGGAGTAAGGGAAGTCGACGGAAGCGTTTCTCCGATCAACCTCCTGCTGTGGGGACAGTGCCAAAGTCTGAATTAAGGTCCGTTGACTCCAGCTACACAATGAATGTAACTGGAGTCGTGTATCTTAATTCAAGCGTATCCCCTATTATAGACCTGGCATTTTTGTCTAATCCCTTTTGTCCCATGTATCTGATAACAAAACTAAACATGGCCCCCACAACCTTCCACCTGCACGTGCTGGTATAGCCCCTAAAGGCAGACATATCACTTAACACCAACTCTTCAAACAAACAAACAAACAAACACTTTCACTAGAAGTGTGCTTGGAAGCTCAGGTATTGTCTTCTGCGGTTAGAAGGGTTGTCCTCTCATGCCTTCCTATTGGACAAAGTCTCATATAGACTTTGTGGGCAAAGTGATGTGGCGGTTAGTGCAAGTCTTTCTTGTAGTGACAGAAAGCTGCTTGGGGTTTGGTTCTTGTGGATGGGGGTGTTTTGCACATCCTGTCTAATACCTATAGGTCGCTTATTGGCCTGTGTTCCTTCCCTGTCCTGCTGGTCAAGTTCTAACAGAGGGCAAGATCCTCCACATGCATGTTTTTGTCTTGTGTTCATACGGGGTGAGCGTATTCACACTGTGGTGAAATATATGTCCCCTCACTGCTGATATGAATAAGGATTTCTCTCTTCAACACACGTCGCTTGCTTCCAAGAGCACAATTTGTCTCAAGGAAACAGCTTGGTCCGGAAAGGTTGTCCCGGTTGGAGTTCTGGGTGGTACTTAGCTTGTCAGTCATAATAATCTTTGGCCTTTACTTGTCTCTCTTGTTTTTTGTCCATTACTCCTTCCATAGCTGTGTGCATTTAGACATCAGGCTTTGTACTAGGCAGCTATTAAGGCTTCAGTGGGAGTGTTTCTCCAGTCAGGAATGACTTGCCATACATTTACCTTGCTCTTCACAGCTATCTTTAATAGAGCCTTAACAATTTTACCTGCCAGTTCAGCTGCCATTTGACTGGCTGTATAGTACTGCGTTGATGGAGCTGACCGAACTCCCATTCCCACAAACTCAGAGCAAGTAGACAGATCTGTTGTCTTAACTGCACAGTTTGCGGGGCCAAGCCCAGTGCGTCATTGCTTTCTCTGGGACGATGGTCACTGCTGTAGTGTCTCGTTATCTAGCTCCCAGAAATCTGTCGGCAACAGTCGTTTGTGGGATTTGTAGTGACAGGGTCTATTCCTGATCCACTTCAAGTCTGGTGGGAAGAGTGTACATTTCGTTGTCTCTTTCTGCTGTTTGGCCTGCATTTCTCCACATGTACCAGGACTCCTCTCCTGGTCTCAGAGCCCCTCACGTGTTTGGCCAGGGTGTGATGCCTCTCGCTTTCATGGCTGCGATGAAGTTCTGCACGTGGAGAATGTCTGTGCTCTGTGATCAGAGTGTTCTGTATCAACGGTCTTTGCTCAGCTTGTCTCTCTCGGTCTGCTAGTCGGGAGGTGCACATGGGACTTCTCCCTCGTGTCTGGCCCCCCGGCAGTATGATAGGTGTCAGCCTCTGAGTTGTTCTCTCCTTCTTTCCAGCCCTTGCCTTGAAACTGCCACAGAACTGGCATGGGTGATGCTTTCTGTGTCCTTCTGTGGCATTTGTATTTCTAGCAGGGTGAAGGTCTCATATTCTTGCTCAGCTGCCATATTATAACTTCATGCCGCAAGGTTGCTCCAGATAAGAAGCCAGCTACACGCATCAGTCCCTGTCTTGTCGTAGACGTCTAAGCTGTGGTGCTGCACTTTCGGTGGCATAAGCTGAAGGTGTTTTGGAGCTGCCAGCAGTGGCTTTTAAACATGCTGACTAATAATTTATGATCATTTCTACTCTCCAACATTACTATTTCACTACGTAGAACCTCCCCATTGGGCTATGAAAAGTCAGAGTCACTTTTTTTTGAAACCTCAGTGAAACTATTGTTGAAATCAACATGTCCACGAAACAGTTCAGTGTTGATCAAATGGCACTTATTGACAGAAAAAAGTGTTGCTGAAAATCTCTAAGTCAGCTCTGATTGTACCAACGACGGCCATCCATGCGGAGGGGTGCCTCATTTGCATGCACGTTCAGGGTAATTGCACATGCAAAATGAGGCACAGAGTTGACTGTGCAGCCTTGGTTTGAACACAAAACCAGTTTGGACAGAGCAGTGAATTATGATGCAAACACACATGCACACATGAGCACACGCACATACATGTCCACACAGTACTGTCAGCTTCTCTATGGAAAAGAAAAATGTCAGTAGTATCCCCATGTTATAAATTAGAGCAGCCTGCGCCTGTCCTGAGCATCGAGTACAGACTGGAATACTTGCAAGTGCCGCTTGGAACGAGCTGAGAAATCTGTAACAACAACAAAGCTTTTTCTTGATCAGCCAACACCGACATCCCTTCTTTCCCATTCATCATTTGTAGGAACGTTTACACTGGGAATATCAGGGGTTTGCTGCCTGGGTGCTGGTTTCTCCTGCTGCTCATTGGCTAGGTAAAGCCCAAATTCTTTACCTATAACATCACAATGGACTGTTGTGGAAACATGGTGTCCCAAACAAGGTACAGGTGGCACCGCCCTGGTCCGGCACCCTGGGACCTGACAGGTCCTGATGGAGGGGATTTGCCTGACCGGAGGAGGTCCCCTGCCACCGGCTCCTTAGCCCACTGCCCCCAGTGCTCCTGGCTCCACTACCGCCCCAGCCGGCTATCCCCTGCCTATGGCCCCCCTACTGCCAGCCCCAGCACCGCCAGCTCTGCTGCCTCTGACTCCCACCCGTCTGGGCTCTGGCCCTGGCCCCACGCTGCCCCAGGCTGCCTGCAGCCTGCCTGCCTCTAGGCTCCCTGGGCTCTCTGGTCCAGGAACATCTGGGGTCCTGCTGGACCCCAGATGTTGCCGGACCGGAGAGTGCCAGTTTTGGGAGGTACAACTATTCAGGTGGGATACAAGCAACCAAAACCCCAGGCAGGTCAGTCTTTAGCTAGGAAAGTCAGGCATGAGAGTAACTTAACCTTCTAACAGTGATTATTGCATGAACCCCCCCGGGGGAGCGGAGGGCAGCGTATTGGGGAGGGGTGCGATATGAGAGCGCCTGTAAGAAGTTTAAGCGTAAGGTGGCGTGCAAGGGGCTCAGGGCAGTGGGTGCGGATGTGGGGGGGGGGAAGGAGGCTGGGGGGTGAGAGGGGTCAGGGCAGACGGGTAGGTTGCATGTGGAGGGGTGCAGGAGCCAGGGCAGGGGGCTGCGGGCAAGGAGGGGCTCAGGCCAGGGGGTTGTGGTGTGTGGTCAATGCAGGGGGGCTGAAGCTCCTGCTCCTGATTCCTCCGGACACTGCTTGTTGCTTGGCTCTTCCCCTTCCATCAGGGAGCAAGGGGACAGCGCCCAGCGTGGGTCACTCACTCCTCTGCCCCGGCCCTCAGTGCCAGGAGGGACAGGAAGACAGGTGAGCTGCCAGCTTCCCTCTCCCTCCCTGACAGCAAGAGGGGGAACAGCAAGCAGCAGGCCAGGGATTTCCCTACACCCCCTCCTGAATTTCCCCAATACCCCCCCCCCCCCCCGTTTTGTGAACTATGGTGCCATACAGCCCACCTTCACCCTCACGGTCTCATCCCTCATCAGCCCTGACACTCCCCCCCCCCCCCCGTAAATTTGAACACCCCCCTAATTTCAATTCCTGGGGAGGCTACTGCAGCAGGCAGCTTTGGTAGGAATGTGGGGGTGGGGCTTCAGCCCCTTTCCCCCCTAATTGCATTCTGGGGGGTGGCTGGGCAGTCCCGGACCGGGTGTAGGGTGCAACCCCAGCCAACCACTTTCCCTTGCCTGCTGCTTAGCAGGGCAGCCTGCAGGAGAGACCCAGGAGCCCAGCTGGAAGCCCTCCATGTCTTTCACCAGCCAAAGCCAGTGGTCATGGGCATCTGTGGCTCTGTAAGCCAGGCTAGAACTGTCCATCTGAACCGTCCATCCAGCCACAAACCTCCCTTTTCCTTTGACTCCTGCTGCAGAAGGTTCAAGACCTGCATGTCCTGCCGCAGAGCTGTGGAAATGCCTTTGTTACCAGACTGGGTCCAGATGTGAGCAATCCCCAGCTATATGTAGATTCCAGATTTGTTTTGGCAGCAACTGCCCTGGAAGATGTGCTGGAATCAGACTTTCCAGGCTGGCTGTGTCAGGCAGCTGGAGCAAGGCTCTGTAGCGGTGGGGGTGGGGGTGGTAGGAGCGCACTCTGTCTTTTAGGGTAACTCTCAGAGCCTGGAGTCAGCTGGAGAAAATGTATGGCCCCCAGGTGCTAGTGGCAGACAACCTGACAACCCACCCCAGCAAAACCACCTCTCCAGATTGTTCTCAGCTGGGGGATGCTGAGCTGAAGCAATTCACAAAGCAAGGACACTTCTACAGAGGGAACAGAGTCAAAGGTCTCGCTAGCCCGAAGTCAGAGGGTTCCCCCCTTGCAAGCTGTCTCCTTCCACAGCGAGGCTCCGCCAGGCCCGGCAATGTCCCCGTTTACAAAGGGTTATTTCTGAAGGTCCCTTGCTAGAAATCTCCTTGGCTAGGGCCCAAGGGCATTTCCAACCACAAAACTTACCGCCAGTCACATACATGAGACAGACTGTGGGCCTGAATCTTACTGACGGGGCCCTTGGTAGAAGGGAGGACTTAAACCAGGCGCAGATCACATGGCCAGCCCCTTCCAACGGCTGCGCAGCCCAACTGAAGGGCCTTTCCCCGCCAGTCTGATGCTGAGAGGCCCTGCGAAGATCTGTCCCCGTGTGTGCTGGGTTCCCAGGCCTGGGAATAACTCTTGTTTAAATGGAGGCAGAAGGCCTAGTAAATCCGCTGGATCCAAACAGGCCACTCTTAGTCCCCGCCCCGGGGGTTCTGAGTGCGCCGCGGTGTCTGAGAGCAGCCTGCCCGGGGCCTCTGGCATCCTCCCTGATGGCCTGTGCTCATCCTGCCCAGGGCTGCTCCCCAGCCCCAGCCAGCAAAGGGACTTGGCTTGTGGTGGACCCCTTCTCTTCAGCCATGGCAGCAGTGGCAGGGCACTTCCAAAGGACGGCTGTGCCCAGTGCCTGGCTCGGCAGCCGCGAGAAACCCGCCCCTCCCTCCTACCTCACTGAGCCCAGGGGCCCTGCCCAGAGCCCGCGCCTGGCAGCGCATCGCTGCGGAGGTCTCCTGGGGGGCTGGGTCTCTGCCCCGTCAGTCATCCCCAGGTCTCATCCGCCGTCTCAGACTGCAAGGCTCTGGGGGAGCCACGTCCCCTCCCCCTGGGACAGAGCAAAGCCCCAGTTCCTCAGTTCTGCCCTGTTCCTGCCATGGGGCCATCTGCGCTCCCCCGGCAATGCTGTGGCCTGGGGGGGGCCCTGAGCCGAGGGAGGCCTGCCATCTCCCCAGGCAGGGCTGGAGAGCTATCGCCCGGAGGAGGTGCCGTCGGGTAGCCCGAGGTGCTAGTTGTGTGTCGCTCTGCTCCTCCTGGACAGCGACTGTCCCCTCAGGGGGACACTACGGCCGCCCACACAAGGGAGCTGGCTAATGCCAGCGAGACAGCCTGAGCACTCAGGTTAGGGCGCAGGAGGCTCCGTTCCACGCGCCCGTCGCTAACCCACGTGGCATCTCCCGCCAGCCGGCCCCACTGCCAGCCCCCAGCACAGCCCAGTGACTCAGGGGAGCCAGGCCAGCCTCTGCCAGGCGAGGATCTGTCCTGGCAGGCTCCCCTTGGAGCCTTGTCTCTGGGGCTCTCCTGCCTGAGTCTTAGACGCGGGCCTGGTGGATGGAGAGCCACCCCACGGCCCACAGCTGTTCAGGCTGGCCGGTGGGACGGGCTGGCTCAGTGCTGGGGTGAGAGCCCAGGACGATTTATTACAATGTGGCAGGCAGTGTGGCTGCCGGCTGGAACCGGCTCTGGTGCTCAACAGCCTCGCAGTTGCCACAGGCCTGCAGCTGCACTTAGAGAGGCAGCTGTTACGCTTGTCAGGAGCACATGGGCTCTTGTTCAGGGGAAAAGGCTACGTGCTGCATTTATGGAAAATACAACATGGAAAGCAGAAAATGCATTCACATGCATGCACACGCACACATACATTCACACGCACGCACACACACACGCACATGCATTCACACACGCACATACATTCACACACGCGCACACACACACACACACATTCACATGCACACACACACACACGTGCACACACACACGCACATACATTCACGAGACACGTACATTCACATGCACACACACACACATTCACCTGCACACACACACACACACACACACACACACACACACACATTCACCTACATGCACACACATATGCACTCACCCACACACATGCACACACATGTCAAGTGGCCAGTCAGACTCAGGTCTGTTGTGGGGACTCCCATTTCAGCGCAGTGCCATTGGCACAGGGCTGAGGTCTGGCTGCTCTGGTCTTGGAGCTGTGTCCTGGAGTTGGTTCCCAAAGAACTTCCTTTGGGCCCCTGTTTATTCAGTGAACCCTGAGACCTGCTTTGCTCGACCCTGAACAATTATTTTACTATAATTTTACTAATTGATCGTAACATACTGTAACCGAATATCTAACCAATCAGACTCCACCATCTTAATCGATTTACGCCTAGCAAAGTTAATTATCCAGCAGGCAGAAACAATTAAAAACCAGGCTAAGGTCATATAGACAAACAAGATGGCAAAGTGGGAAGCACAATGATAGAATAAAGGAATGAGGATTTCACAACCCAGCCATCAATAAAGAGTTTCTTGCCACAGGAATTGCTGCAAGCTAAGTTTTCTGTAAGCAGCTCGAGATGGGTTTCTGTGGCTGGTGACAGCGGGTTAGGACAGGGTCTGCTTCTTAGCAGCCTAACACTGAACTGCTGTAATGCAGTTTAGCGGGAATGTGAGGGTGTGACTCCAGGCTTTGCAGCTAATGGCTGCTGCTCTTCAGTCTGGCTGCAGACAAGGGCCTTAGGCAGGCCTGCACAACTCGGAAAGCGGCGCGGGCCATATTACTCCAAAGAAAACAGCTGCGGGCCGCAAGCAGGGTTGCCAGATGCTCTCCCAAAAAATACCGAACACGCGGGCTAAAAATGTTTGTCAAGAAAAAAAAAAAAATAAACCCACACGTGTCAGGCATACAAAAAAACCCCCGCACCGCCCAGCTTCAGCACGCAACCACAGATTTTGTCGAAAGCTCAAGATTTTGTTGAATAAATTCACACACAAGGGAAAGACTCACGGCCACACACAAAGAGAAGAAATATCTCATGGCGCAAAATTTGTTCCCTCTGATACAAGTTATAATATCGACGGGGCGTAGATTTTACCAGCTGGCAAGCTGTGACGGGGCGCCCCGCACTCCAACAGCACCAACCGGCGTGCTGCACGGGGAACGCCGCGTTCCGACAGCGGTCTGCACCGTGCAAGCAGCCGCCCAACCGAGCGGCATGCAGGGAGGCTGAGTCCTGGGACGGGAGACGGAAGTGGGGGTGGGGCCGCACGCGGGCATAGGGTGGGGCCAGAGCGTGCGTGCGTCCCTGACGTCAGGGGCAGAGGCGCCGGCACAAGAGAGCGCCCCATTCAAAAGGGGAGTAGAGGAGAGCAGAAGAGAGGAGGGACGAAATATTATTTCCGAAAGTCGTCGCGGGCCGCATGCGGCTCGCGGGCTGTATGTTGTGCAGGCCTGGCCTTAGGTTTTAGCCCTTCCAGGATGGCTTCCTTACACAACACAGGTTAGTGAGCTGAGCAGGGAAGGGAGAGCCAGTGACGCCAGCGGTCTCCTCCCTGCTCTCCTGCTGCTGCTTGTGACTTGGGTCTCAGAGGGGCCACGGCTTCGTGGAAGTCAGGGGAGTTCGTCTCCTTGGAAAATCTGCTCCCTGCTGCGACACCCCCAGCTGTGAAATGGGGAGCCCCCCGTGGAGCCAAGAGTCCTCGGGGTCTGGAGAGCAGTGGTCTGGAGAGAGTGGAGATGCAGCATGCGCCTCACCTCCCTGGTTGCTGTGGAGAGGGGATCCCTTGTGGTGGGGCGAAGGGGGGCGGTGGGGGCCTAGCAGAGAACACCAAGGCTGGCTGTGCGGGGATGTGAATCAAATGGAAACATTCCTCTGGGGAGCGCCACGCTGGGCCTGCAGCTGGGAAGGGCCGAGCTGGCCTCAGACACCCGGGTTAAGTGGCTACTGTAAATCCCCACGCACTTTGATCAAGTGGTGCGCAAAGCGGGGCTGCTGGGACAGACGTCTCTCTGGGCTCAGGCCGGCCGGCAGTTGGCAGGGCCGCGGAAGGGGGCCATCGCGGAACGCCGGGGAGGTTAATCGCATTATCACCGAGGGCATGGGGTCTCGAGCAGACACGGGGTTGGTGACCAGATGGGCAGACTTGTCTGTTTAATCATGTGAGCGAGGGCCTATTAATCACCACAAAGGAGGTGCCCCTCGCAGCAGCTGGCCACACGGCCAAGGTTAAAGAGACACGTGTCGGGGCAAAGCACTAGAGTGGGAGGACAGCTCGGGCTTTGTCTCAAGGGTCATTTTCCATCTGACGAGAGAGCAGGTGGGGCTGGGCCAAGTCACAATACTCGGCTTACACCTAGGGACGCAGGCCAGGGGCAGGGCGAGCAGATTCAATCTGACCTCTCAAAGGGAGCAGACAGCCCCCGGGGGGAGGAGACGGGGGGCAGGATCAGCTGGGAAATCCCATGCGGTGCACCGGCTGCCTCTGTGGGCGTGCAGATAATGAATAATTTTTGGTGAAAGGACCGAATCCTCCCCCTTGTGCAAACAGGCCACGGCTGGACAGCGTCCTGGGACATGAACGCCGTTAACTAACGGCCGTGTGCATAATGCAGGGCACATGCGGGCTCCCCCGGCATGGGGTCGGCAGGGGCAGGAAAAGAGGGATGCCTGAGACGGGGGCATTAGACTCTGCTGTTCTCCTTCAAGCGCATGGCCAAATTCAGGGAGGTTTTTAAGAAACGCCAGCCAGGCCTGCTGGGAAACACCACGGATGGGCTAGGGCCGTAGCTCGGGTCTGCCAGTGTAGAGGGCCTAGTACCAGAGACCTGGGCCAGGGACTGTGGTCAAGTGACCAGTAATAATTACCCGTAGAGGGTGGCTTTGCCACACCCTGAGCAAGGGGCAGCATGCTGTCGCAGGAATGGCCGAGGCCTGCGAATCCGATCGAGTCCCTGGCTCTCCCCTAGCCCTAGGTGGGAGTGACTGGCGCCAGACCTGTCCCAGGCACTGCTTACGTGCGCTGGTGTGCCAGCTGCGCTGCAAATGTGCACAGCCTGACCCAGCCGAGTGAAGGCCCTGCCCACCCGCTGGCCTTGGAATGGGGATGCGACGCCACAGAGGAACCTTTGCTGGACCCACAGAAAAGTCAGTCGGGGGGCCGCACACAAGTGACGAACAAGCGAAAAACCCCTCAGTGGTGCAGCCCCCAATCGAGGAGAAAGACTCTCCCCACAGTCCCCTCGCACACCAGAGCCTGGGAGGGAGGGGGAGCCTGGTAGATTCTGTGTGCTCCAGCTCTGTGGTGGGGCAGCGGGGGAGGGCACTGGAGTGCCAGGGCGGGCTCCCCAATGCTGGGGGGGGCCCCGGAGCCTCAGGGGCCACATCCAGGTGAGCAGGGGGGGGCCTGAGGTTCCCCACTCTGCTTTAGAGTCTCATTTCATGAGCGTTCCCTAGGGTTGCCAGGTGTCCGGTATTCACCTGGACAGTCTGGTATTTTCGCCTCCTGTCCGGTAAAAAAAAATTCAGAGAATACTGGACACCTCAAATGTCCTAAAATGTCCAGGATTTTCTGATTTCTTTCCCCAGCCAGGAGGCAAAAATGCCAGGCACCTGGCAACCCTACAAACACTCAGCGCCCGGCCTCCCCCCCCATATCCCTCTCTGGCCCCCAACACCCCCAGCCCCCATGCTTACCTGGTTCCCCAAGGCTGCCGGCACAAAATGGCTGCCGGCCAAAAGACTTAGGGGAATGCTTCCCCTGGGTCTTAGTGCTCAACCGCTCCCCTGTTCCTAGCCCTGCACTCACTCTTAAAGGGGACATGCTGTTTTATTTAAAAAAAATTTTTTTTTGGCTTAATAAGTCCTTTTTTTTTTTTCTCAACAACTTTGGTCTCCCCCCCCTTTTTTTCCCCTTCAACAACATTTTTTTCCCGGTGTTTTTTTTTGGGGGGGCGGGGGGTGTTCGGTATTTTTGTTTCAACCATCTGGCAACCCTAACATTCCTTCCCAGCCGAGTTCTGATTGCACAAATGCAGTGGGGGAGGGGATGGCTCGTCATCCGGTCACCAAGCTGTGCAGGCGAGCAAAGTGGGCCCCAAGTGGGTTGAAAATCTTTCAGCCGGATGCTTATCTTCTTGAGGAACAGAGCACAGGCCTCATGAATTGTTGAACAGCTCAGTGTGCCTGCCAGCACAGGCTGCTGTTATGCCCAGGACACATAGTTGCAAAGACTGTTCCTTGGGCCTCCAGTGAAATTCTCTTGCCTCAGTGGTGCCGTTGCCTGTGACTCTGGTGTCCAGCGTGAGCAAGGTTAGGGTTTCATGACCTCATTCACTCCAGGAGATTGGCCTCATCTCTCAAACACCTGGAGCATGGGATTTCCAGCTTTCGTGTTCCCTCTACTGACCATCCAACCGCTCTTCCAGCCTAGCCAGGAACTGGCCCTGTTGCCAAAGGAAATTTGAGATAGTTGAATAGAGGTTTTCTAAAGTCGAGGCCCAGATTTTCCTCCCTGGGCCTGCTGCTGCTGCTTTGTGCCCGCAGCGTGGTGCTGACGTAGCCTTGCGTTAGAACAGATGATTAGGTTTGAGAAGAAAGGGCAGTTGTATTTGCACAAGCTCCACCCACACAACAAGCTCCACCCACCTGCCCTGCCCGCTATGCATAGTAAGCTGAGCAGGCATTCAAAACATGGCCATGTGTGGTATCTGGGCTCCTGGGCTCCTCTATCCCGGCTCCCCTTCACTGCGTTCACCTGCACCCATGAGCTCCACTGGGCTCCTTAATGGGACTCAAAGATGCTGTGGGACATTGCTCAGCTCCCTCATTTGCCTCCTCATTGTCTGGGGGGAAAGAAATAAGTGGTGGAGCCTCCCAAGGGCCATCCACTCATGGTCCCAGAAGGAGCAGTCACTTCCCTCCCTACCATATGGGCTCTGAATCAGCAGTGAATAGTTAACAGGATTACCAGTGAAATTAACGGCCCTGGGCATCTCACTGAAATGAACAAGGCAGTTCACACCTCTGGGAGCTACTGTTTCGGGCTGTCTGCAGACTCAAGCAGATGGCGCTGTCTCGGTGATACTGCAGTCGCAGTTTTAGAGGTTCCTGTGCAACGACAAAGGCTAGAGGTGAGCATCTTTGCAAGATGACATCTGAGCTGCTGGAGAATGCGATGGCAATTTAAAAGAAGGGCTGGTACACGGGGCTGCAGTGTGCCACCCCCATTCGAACTCAGGGGAACGACTCTTTTTTTGAGCTTCCTTTGGCTGCTTTTCTTAGTTTCATGACTCCTGCCAAGTCTCAGTTCTTACGCATCGTAACGTCGTTTTCTGACCTTCCTTGTAGAACACAAATAAGCAATTTTTAGACACGGATGCCGACAAGTACGCGTAGGGTTGTTTCGCAGCTCTCTGGCCACAGCAAGAACATGGTATCGAAGGGACCTGCCAAAGGAGAGACAAGCCAGCTGCTCCTGGCCTCTAACTACACCCAGCCCTGTGGTAGCTGAGTGTATCTAGCTTGTGAGCTCCTTAGGGCATGGGTCATGACTGCATCTGGGTCTGGAAAATGCCCACTGCTTGTATCCCAGCTGCAAGCAATGCTGGGGAAGGAGAGCGCCTG
Organism: Rafetus swinhoei; assembly: GCA_019425775.1. NCBI lineage: Eukaryota > Metazoa > Chordata > Testudines > Trionychidae > Rafetus > Rafetus swinhoei. The sequence continues at coordinate 33,939,271 of CM033426.1, forward strand.
TTACACTGCAGGATGGGCCTGAGCCAGGAGAGAATGAGGGAGGCTGGAAGACAAATTTGTGATTCACAAGGCAGAGCTCACAGGTAGGAGGAGCCAGCCCAGCCCTGCTGTGTACTGGCAGGAGAAACCACCACGGAGCTGGAGCCTTGGAATGGGAGCTGGGAAGTAATGAGCAGACAGTTGCAGAGCAAGGAACGGGCGCTTGCCATACACCAGCATCAGGGGATTAGCTCTGGGGATTTGGGGGATTAAAAATACCAGGATCAAATTGCGCCTAGCCCCACAAGGTGATGCTGAGGGCACAAGGAGATCCCAGATTGCATCTCTATGCTGGGCCTGGTCTGGGGCCTAACTGGAGCAATGAGACAGCTCCCAAAGCTGGCTGGCGGCCGTGCAGAGTGCTTGCTGCACTCCGGATCATTGTAACAGCAGCTGTGCTCCTGGGACGACATGGTCCCCAAAGACACCTCATGCCTAATGGCACAATAGAGTCCACAGGGACGAGCAGGCGTCATGAAATCCACCACCACGGGGAAGGGAGAAGCAGGAAGCAGCCAAGTGGTTTCTTGTGAGGCTGTTCAGAGACCAGAGTTTTGCAGCCTGCACTAGCCAATGAAAACAGAGAAGGCAGCCAATTAAGTGTACAAAAAAATCAGGCCAGGCTTGCAGGGAAAAGATACGTAGACACCTTCTGCTCTTGCTTATGCCACTTGGACCAGGAAACCGCAGTGCTAAAGATCCAGGCCTCTGTAGCTAGGAGCTGTAACAGCTCATGTCCTCGGGGGACTGGCACGGAGGGGACACACAGTGAGTAGCCAGATACATTTCTACCAGCAAACTCCATGCAGCTGCATGGCTCTAACAGAGTCTGGCCCAAGGGCCGGAGAAAGCCAGCATGTGTTCTGCTAGGCAGAGGGGATCTGCAGGCCTTTTACGCAGTAACAGCAGAGCAGAGAAGAAGGTCCCCTGAGAAGTGTGGAAGGGGCTATAATTACTATAACTCCAAAATGGATGAGAGACTGAACTTGTACAAGGAGGGGCAACTAGGGTAAAAGAAAAACCCAGTGGAAACAGCTCCTTCTGCCCAGCCGGAGTGACGGGAACATGTATAAATCAGCTGATGTGCCTGACAGGCACCACCAATTGTTATTCAGTGACCTGGCTGAGGAACTTACTTTTCGCTCAGATTTCTCTCCTTACAATAAACTGAGGGGATAAATACCAGGCAACAAGTCAAATCACTAGCTGGCGAAAGGCAATGACCCCCAGAGCAGGGAGCGAGCTGGGTTGATGAGGGTTATATCCTACCAGTAGCACTTTGCGGGCTGTGCTTGATAATATTGCACCATGAGCAGATGGAGGGAATGCAGCAGATATAAGTGATTTGGATTTCAACAAAGCATTTGATACTGTGCAGAAGAGTGTTTCTTGAAAAACAATTCCGAGGGGCTTGGAGAAGAACACTTCTGTGGACTGAAAAAATAACAGAAAGATCTAAAGTGAGGCCAATGCTAGTGAGCCTCAGAAGAGTTGAGGTGCGGGGCAGGGAGTGGGGGTCAGTCTTGGGGGGCACAGCAAGGACAGGAGGGTTATCTCGGCTCACACTGAAGAAGGAGGAAGTGAAGAGCATGGTAGAGCCTCACAGATGATACTAAACTGGCAGGAGAGGCCAGGGGGCAGGGTGGGGCATGGGGAGTCGGTTCGGTGCTGTTCGGATGTGGGCAAACCTGTGCAGACACGCACCTTGGAGCATTTGATACAATTCCAGCCTGTCTCCCTGATGGGCCCAAATCAAACTCTGGATGTGGAAACCCTTTGTCAAGGGAGAGCTTTTGACATGAGCACCTGATTGTGAGTATCTGGCTGCTGTGCATCCTCCCAGCTGAGACCAGCTCAGCGTGGCTCCTATGGGCTAGGCCAAGGCAATGCACCTGTTTGCCCATGCTCTCGATTCCCTAGTGCCTGGCACAGCCCTTGTGGGCTCGCCCTCCTATGGCCCCCCAAAAGGGACACTGTCTGTTGGAGTCACCTCTGCAGGCTGTTCTCTGTTGGGTGGGGCCCACACACCTGGGGTTCCTGTGAGAGGATCCTGCATAACATTTGCATGAGACATCCAACATTGCACAGATGGCCCCAAATCCCAGGGTGTCAAACCCAAACCAGTCCAATGCAAATGCCAAGCTGCTCGCCACAGAACAGCTCGTTGCTGGCACCTGCTGTCAGCTCTAAATTATGCATTTGCCTTTCCGTAGTGCATCAGTAATAAACACATGTGACTGGCGTGTCCTTTGCCTGCTAAGGCAGAGAGCGCCCGTGCTGGAGTCCTGAGCTGCCATCATCTGTAGCCTGCGGCAAGGACTTTTCTTGGACATCGCCAGAGGTTTTGTTTAACGTTCAAGGGGAACATAACAGTTGTAGGGCTCATCCTTTGGCTTGCTGTGGCAGGGAGGTGGGGCGGTTTAAGATCAAAATGATGAGGGGGCTGGAGCATATGACCTATGAGGAGAGGCTGAGGGAGTTGGGTCTGTTTAGTCTGCAGAAACGAAGAGTGAGGGGGGATTTGATAGCAGCCTTCAACTTCCTGAAGGGAGGTTCCAAAGAGGATGGAGAAGGGCTGTTCTCAGTGGTGACAGATGGCAGAACAAGGAGCAATGGTCTCAAGTTGCAGTGGGGGAGGTCTAGGTTGGATATTAGGAAAAAACTACTTCCTTAGGAGGGTGGGGAAGCACTGGGATGGGTTCCCTAGGGAGGTAGTGGAGTCTCCATCCCTAGAGGTGTTTAAGTCCCGGCTTGACAAAGCCCTGGCTGGGTTGATTTAATTGGGATTGGTCCTGCCTTGGGCGGGGGGCTGGACTTGAATGCCTTCTAAGGCAGGGGTCTCCAACCTTTTTAAGCACTAGATCACTTTTTGAATGTAAGTGCAATCCAAGATCTACCTCAAACCCAAATACCCTGGCCCCGCCTCCCAGGGGCGGCCCTAGACTAGCTGCCAGCAACTGGCGCCCTAGGCGAACCATGCAATCGGTGCCCCCACCTCCAAACCCCTCAATGATATTGAGCCACCATTTGGCACCCCATTTAACTTGGCGCCCTAGGCAACCGCCTTCTTCGCCTATATGGACGGGCCTGCCGCCGCCTTTGTGCCCCCTTCTCTGAGGCTCTGCCCCTGCTCATTCCATCCTCCCTCCACCCCCATCCTCCTTCACTTTCACCAGGCTGGGGCAGGCAGTTGGGGTGCCACAGGGGATTATAGGTGCAGGCTCTGGAAGGGTGTTTGGATGCAGGGATGCTTGGGGCTAGGGCAGGGGCTTGGGTTGCAGAAGGGGGTTCATGACAGGGGTAGGGTTTCGGGATGTGAGTACCAGCTGGGCACTGCTTATCTCAGGTGGCTCCTGGGTGGTGGTGCAGTGGGGCAAAGGCAGGCTCACCCATGCCCTGATCTTGCACCACTCCCAAAAGCAGCTGGCAAACTCCATCCCACGCCCTGTTGTGCCCCCCTCTCTGCTCTGTGGAGATAGGATACAGGGTGGAAGAGGGGGCACCCTGACATCAACACCCTCCTCTCTCTCCCCTGCACATCAAGCAGGAGGCTCCCGGGAGTGTGTGGAGGGGGGGGGGGAGGAAGCTCCAAAGCAAAGGGCAAGAGATGTGCAGCAGGCTGGGGTGGGGCAGCTGAAGTCCTGTGTTTGATAACCTCTTGGCCAAACCACTCAGGATCACCTGTCAGAAGCTCCAAGATCTACCAGTAGATCCCGATCGACTGGTTGGGGATCACTGTTCTAAGGTCTCTTCCAGCTCTATGATTCTATGATCTGTTTGCAATCGGCTATCCTGAATAGCTTTAGGGGCTATTTTACCGCAATAAATGCCAGCAGCCACCTTCCAGGAGCAACCCTACCATAACAAACCAGTGTGTGTACTGCAGCTCCCAGGAGCAACCCTATAACAACAAGCCCTACAATAACAAACCAGTATGTAGAGCCCAGCCCATACACTTTGTTATGCTTCCTGACACACAAATTCAGGGACAACTGCCCGGCTCATTGTCCTTGCTCTGGTAGATCTTATTAGATTCCATATTACAGGGCTGGGGGAACTAGCCTCCTGCTTCATTTCATCTGGCCCGCAGCAAGTCTCCATGCTGCAGGAGCTCCACTGCAGGGGAAGGGGAGAAGTTAGGATTGTCGGGCTGTTAAAAGTCCAGTTGGCTCTGTGCATGCAGTCCCCACTGCTGGCTCCACAGCTCCCATTGGCCGAGAGCCACGGCCACTAGGAGCTGCAGGGGCACTGCCTCCATGCCCAATCCATAGGTAGAGGAGCTCAGCAAAGGCGCTCCAGGTAGCAGCTCCCGGTTTTAATCAGAGAAGGGCTGGTGGGGGGGTGGGGCTTTTTGCTCTGAATCACCCTCACTCTGTGATCTGACCTGGCCAGTGCAGGCCCCAGGGTCAGCAGCAGTAGCTATCTATGAATCTTTGTGGGCACGGGGAGGAGGGGAGGGTGGAATCTATCAGGGTCTATTTGCAAGTTAGACGAAAGGACTGGGACATTTCTTTAACAATTTCAAACATAAATGATTCTTCTAAGAGCTGCTCCTTGTTCTGCCCAGGTGGGAGAGAGAAGTGAGCTCCAGAGGGGTAAGCTGCTTCTGAACAATAGGAAATTAATGGAACCAGGATCCAAGCCAATCATGGCATAACAACCAGGCCTGGTCATTTCATCACATAGGCTATATCTACACGGCACGCTTATTTCGAAATAACAGAGTGCACGTCTACACAGCAAGCCCGTTATTTTGAAATAACGGGCTTCTTACTCTGACTTCTGTAACCCTCATTTCACAAGGAGTAAGGGAAGTTGAAGGGGAGAGTGTTCTTTCAACTTCCTGCTGTGGAGAAAGTAGGGATGTGAAGGACTAGTCGACTATCCGATAAGCAAATGCTTATCGGATAGTCGACAGGGTACTCAACTAGTTGCTTCCCCCCCTTGCTGCCTCTATCAGAAAGAGGCAGCAAGGGGTGGGGGAAAGAGGAGGGGGTACGTCAAAGAGTCTGCTTGAGGAGGTGAGTCTAAGGCCCGTGGTCACCAACCAGTCGATCGGGATCTACCGATAGATCTTAGAGGCTCTGACAGGTGATCCTGACTGGTTTGGCTGGGAGACTATCAAGTCCTGGCACTTCAGCTGCCCCTTCTACTGCTGCCCAGCTGCTCCTGCCCAGAGCCTCAGAGCTGCCCCTGGGAGCTTCCTGCTTGTTGTGCAGGGTGGGGGAGACAGAGGCAGGGGAGCACTGATGTCTCTCTGCCCCCCTCTCCTGTACCCCATCTTCACAAAGTGAGGAGGGCGGAGCCTCAGCAAAGGGGCAGGGCAGGGGTATTTGGGTTTGAGGTAGATCCTGGACTGACTTAAATTCGAAAAGTGATCTTGTGCTTAAAAAAGTTGGAGACCACTGGCTCTAAGGCCTTGTCTACACTGGCAAGTTTTGTCACCAAAAAAACCTTTTCGGCGACAAAACCTGGAGAGCATCCACATCGCAACATGACAAAAGTTGTGACAAATGCCCAGTTCTGGTGACAAAAAATCTTCACCTCGCATCCAGAAGCAGAGCCCAGGTCTGCCTTTTCTTTGCTTCAGTCTTCATGGCTGAGGACGTTGGGGAGATTCCCAAATCTGCACCGTCCTTTGTGGGTGATGAATCTGAGGAACTGTCCCGGATTGAAGTGTCATTAGAGGAGGTTTTGGATCAAATAGAAAAACTTAATGTTAACAAATCTCCGGGACCAGATGGCATTCATCCAAGGGTTCTAAAAGAACTCAAATGGGAAATTGCTGAACTATTATCTGTGGTTTGTAACCTATCCCTTAAATCGGCTTCCGTACCTAATGACTGGAAGGTAGCCAACGTGACACCAATATTTAAAAAGGGCTCTAGAGGCAATCCGGGCAATTACAGACTGGTAAGTCTAACTTCGGTACCTGGCAAATTAGTCAAAACAATAGTAAAGAATAAAATTGTGAAGCATGTAGAAGAACATAATTTGTTGGACAAAAGTCAACATGGTTTCTGTAAAGGGAAATCCTGTCTTACTAATCTATTAGAGTTCTTTGAAGGGGTTAACAAACATGTGGACAAGGGGATCCAGTAGATATAGTATACTTAGATTTCCAGAAAGCCTTTGACAAGGTCCTCACCAAAGGCTCTTGTGTAAATTACATGGCCATGGGATAAGAGGGAAGGTCCTTTCTTGGATTGAGAACTGGTTAAAAGACAGGAAACAAAGGGTAGGAATAAATGGTAAATTTTCAGAATGGAGAGGGGTAACTAGTAGTACCCCAAGGGTCAGTCCTAGGACCAATCCTGTTCAACTTATTCATAAATGATCTGGAGAAAGGGGTAAGCAGTGAGGTGGTAAAGTTTGCAGATGATACCAAACTGTTTAGGATAGTCAAGACAGAAGCAGACTGTAAGGGACTCCAAGAAGATCTCACTAAACTGAGTGATTGGGCAACAAAATGGCAAATGAAATTTAATGTGGATAAGTGTAAAGTAATGCACATCGGGAAAAATAACCCCAACTATACGTACAGTATGATGGGGGCTAATTTGGCTACGACAAATCAGGAAAGAGATCTTGGAGTTATCGTGGACAGTTCTCTGAAAACTTCCACACAGTGCAGCGCGGTCAAAAAGGCAAATAGGATGCTAGGAATTATTAAGAAAGGGATAGAAAATAAGACCCAGAATATCTTACTGCCCCTGTATAAAACTATGGTACGCCCACATCTTGAATACTGTGTACAGATGTGGTCTCCTCACCTCAAAAAGATATTTTGGCCTTGGAAAGGGTTCAGAAAAGGGCAACTAAAATGATTAGGGGTTTGGAACGGGTCCCATATGAGGAGAGGTTAAAGCGACTGGGACTTTTCAGTTTAGAAAAGAGGAGACTGAGGGGATATGATAGAGGTGTATAAAATCATGAGTGGTGTGGAGAGGGCCGATAAAGAAAAGTTATTTATTAGTTCCTAAACAGAAGAACTAGAGGACACCAAATGAAATTAATGGGTAGCAGGTTTAAAACTAATAAAAGAAAGTTCTTCTTCACACAGCGTGTAGTCAGCCTGTGGAACTGCTTGCCAGAGGAGGCTGTGAAGGCTGGGACTATAACAGAGTTTAAAGAGAAGCTAGATAATTTCATGGAGGTTAGGTCCATAAAAGGCTATTAGCCAGGGATAAAATGGTGTCCTTGGCCTCTGTTTGTCAGAGGCTGGAGAGGGATGGCAGGAGATAAATCGCTTGATCATTGTCTTCGGTCCACCCCCTCTGGGGCACCTGGTGCTGGCCACTGTCGGCAGACAGGATACTGGGCTAGATGGACCTTTGGTCTGACCTGGTACGGCCGTTCTTATGTTCTTATGTTCTAACCCTCCGCAGAGAAAAGTCAGCCTGAGTAATGGCAGCCTGTGGACCAGTGTAGGGCCATGGCGCTCTGCTTCCTGCTATCACGCTCAGCAGGCTGGGAGGACAGCAGGGCGGAGCAGGTTGCTGGGTTGCTCCAGCTCCTACTGGCCTTTCCCTCCTGCACTGCCCTAGGATCCATCCATAGGATGGTTGGGGTGGCTGCTGCAGGGGCCCCAAAGTGCGGGGCTTGGGGCAGCCACCCCGAACCATCCCATGGACAGGACTCTGGCGGTGAGCCACAAGGCAGTGTAGATACATCTTACTAATCTCTATATTAATCATTTTCTCATTGAAATTTTAATTTTAACTTTGTATCAAGTCCTTTTAGCATTGTAATACGTCTTTAGCTTTGTTGTATTAAGTCCTTTTATATAGAAATGTTGTATACTTTCATATAGAACATAGAAACTTTGTATTAAGTCTTTTTACATAGAAACCTTATATCTTGTAGACTTGTACCCCCTTTTGCTTCATTGATTGTGCTGTTGAGTGAATGAGGTGTGAATGGATAAGGCATGAAAGATCAGCACCTCTGGGGACTTGCAAAGGTTGGAGAGGGGTGGAAGCCAGATCCAAGAACAATGAGAAGAACAATGGGACCTGTAAAGTGGGCTCATTGAAAGAAGACTGGACCTATGGACGCCTTGAGAGTCAGCAGCAAGGTCCTGCTTTTGGAAGCCCCCTCTTTGAAGGAGAATGTAGCAGCATTGAGACACCACCCAAAAGAAGGTGCCACAGATGTCTAACTGCATATGCATATGATGACTCTCACAGATGACGCATGTGCATGTGATGACTAACTGATGGATATCTGCAGGAGAGGGAAGACACTATAAATCTAAGGCATCTTGCAGAGGGACCCCAGGTTTTTGTCTTGTCAACTTGGGAGCCCGGATCGGCAGGAGCCTGGCTCCACCCCTCCCCCACCTAACTCACCAGGCCAGTGCGGTTAGGGGGAGCAACTATTGGTAACAACAAGAAGACGGGGTGTGCTTTTGTGTGTGAGAGAGAGAGATATCATATGCATATGATAAGTGTTGATTGATATATGTGCTACCAATAAATGTGATGTTTTGCCTTTTCCCCCCTGAAAAGATCCCGTGCAGTACTTTTAAGTACAACAGCAGGTTCTGATAAGCGATGGCTGATGATTCTCATGATGTCCAATCAAAGCAGAGGGCAGGAAACAAACAGGCCTTCCCATGCTTGCAACCAAACCAGGCCTTTCCTTGACCCCAGTGAAGCAGGGTGTTTCAAACTATTTTAAAGACAAGTCACCCCCATGTGAATAAGAACAGAAGGATAGCCATTCTGGGTTAGGTCAAACATTCATCTGTCCCAGTGTCCTGTCTTCCAACAGCGGACTTCAGAGGGAATGGTTCTTCAGAGGGAGTGAACAGAACAGACAATTATTGAGTGATCCATTCCCTGGTGTCTACTCCCTGACCATCCTGGCTAAGAGCCACTGATGGATCTGTCCTCCATGCACCGGTGAGGCTGTGCAGCTACAAGGTGTCAGGAAATGCAGAAAGTTGATCTTTTTACAGCACCTTACTGAAGTATTCACAGGGTTTCCCCATATTTATTACAACACAGTTTGTGCCATTCACACAGGCCACATGGTGCCCTGGTCCAGTGCACTCTGCAGGACAGCCAGGGCATATGGTCAACAGGAAACCTTTGCAGAATTGGAGTCTGGGGCCATGGTCAACATAACTTCTTGAGCGTTGTAAAAAAAAAAAAAAAAAAGCAGCTTAGATTTCAGGAGGTGAATGAAGTCTCTTTGATGCCCCTCACTTTGGTGAACTGCAAAACCAGCTTTAGCTGAAACTTTTCACCTTCAGGCAGACACACAACCTGGGAAATTCCAGCCCCAAGGCCTGAGCAAGTGAACAAAGGACTTGTAGAGGAAGCTGGTTTGTAACCATAACTGTAGACCATCTGAAGAAGGGGGGCTGTGCCCACGAAAGCTCATGATACCACCTACATGTTTTGTTAGTCTTTAAGGTGCTACTAGTCTATTTGTTATTTTTTAAGGGTTTCCTGTTACAGACTAACTCAGCTGCCCCCTGAAGCTTTTGGATCCACTATTGTCACTTGCTTTGCTGAAAAACACAGGGACAGAGCAAACCACAGTATTGTTGGGGGGGGGGGGGTAATTTCACAGTCCAGACAGCTCACTAGAACGAGCACCCTGCCAATCCTCAGCCAGCAGAGGGCACCTCAGAGCTACAATGGAAGTGGGATGCGTGGTTGCTGAAAACTCCCAGGCAGGATAACTGGCTTGGCTGAGCTATTTCCCCCCTCTAATTTAACTGATTTTTCTCTTAGGCTGCGTCTCCGCTGCAACACTATTTCAGGATACCGGAGTATCCCGATATAGCTATCCCACATCTTAACAGCAAGCCCCTTATTCTGACGTCCCTGTAAATATCATTCCACAAGGAGTAAGAGACTTTTCAGAATGGTGCGTTATTTCAAAATTTGGTGTTGTGTAGACAGCACCAAATAACGAAATAAGCTATTTAAAAATAAGATCGAAAAAAGATACACAATTTGTGTAGCTCAAATTGCGTATCTTATTTCAAACTACAGTGCAGTGTAGACGTAGCTTTAGGGCATGTCTACACAGCAGCATTATTTCGAAATAACTGATATTATTTCAAAATAACATAGTGAGCATCTATACAGCAAGCCTTTATTTCAAAATAATGTTGAGCTGGAGGACTTCTTACTCTGACTCCTGCAACCCTCATTTCATGAGGAGTAAGGGAAGTCCAAGAAAGAGTGCTCTTCCTTCAACTTCCTGCTGTGCAGACAGTGCCAAAAGCCGAATCAAGCTATTTCGACTTCAGCTATGCAATTGACGTAGCTGAAGTTGCATATCTTAACTCGACTTTTGCCCTGCTGTGTGGCTGTACCCTTAGGTATTTTTAGTGTGTCTGTGGGGCTCAACCCCTATTTTCCATTCCCAGCTGTCTGCTTAGGGAACATGGCCCCTGGGAGTGAGGACTAAAGTCGGGAGGGGAGGAGGAGTTGGAGACGCAGAGCTTCATTATTCCTTCTGTTCCTTTCTGGTTAGGCTTTGGATGGGTTCATTTCCCAAAGGCAGAATTGGACTTGTCAGGAATCACGGAAATATCTCCAAATAATGCCCAGGACCTAGCACAAACTCTCACAGCCTCCTGTGGGGGAGAGTGGCATTTATAGGACTTGTTAAAAATAAACTTTGGACAAGGAGGCTTTTAAAGTGAGCCTAAAAGAAGTACTGCGGGTTAATCTCTGCCCAGACTCTCCTGTGAGCACACAGACCTGTCGTATCCCAGGGGGAGAATCTCCGGCTCCACCCAGCCCAGTGTGTCCTGAGAGCTACTGATGTAACTTGGCACTCATGAGTCCAGCCCAGAAGCTCAGTGCCAGCCAGCGCAGGCTGGATACGCCTGTCACACTATGGGGTCTCTGCTTTTCTGGCTACTGCACCTTAGCACTGCAGACAAGCTGCATTCCGAGAAGAAACAGCAGCCTAATTGCTCTCAGAGTTGCTGCAGCTTGTTAGTGAAGGGCTGCACTGTGCTCCCCCTGCTGCTGCCCTGTCCTTTCCCTGCACCACGCCACCTTCTGCCCCCAGTGACAACCTGTCCCCGGAGGCATGCAGCCTCAGGGATTACTGGGGGGCCTGGTGGGAGGCTGCAGCAGTGCTCACCTCTCCTCCCCCCTCCCGCTTCCCACGGCTATGGAGTGCACTCCACAAATACACTTGCTCTGTTTCCCCACAGCTCCTACCGCCACTGAAAGTGCAAGGGGTCTGACCGCTGTTGCCCTCCGGTAATCCCAGAGTCCGAGTCCCTCCGGGGACAGGGTGCCATTATGGGGAAGGCAGGGCGATAGCGGGAAGGGGTGAGGGTTGGGGGACAGGAACAGACAGGCCTCCTCCCTGGCCTGCTGGGACTCCCAGGCCAGATTGCACAACCTCTTGGGCTGGAGATGGCCTGCAGGCCATGAGTCTGAGACACCTGGTTTATATAAAGTACAGGTTGGAACTCTCTAAACAGGGACTCTCTGCTCCAGCACAGATGTTGCAGGACCAGAGAGTCCTGGTGGTAGGCCAGCAGCAGGGAGCCCTGCGGGGCTGGCAGGGCAGTTGGCCGCCTGCAGCGAGCTGCCAGCTGGGCTACTCAGAGTGCAGCAGCTGCCTGGCGGAACTGGAAACTGCTGTGGTGCATGGCTGCCCAGTGGAGCCAGGAGCCATGGCATGCAGCCACCTGGTAGGTCATCATTATGAGACTATGTACAGGTGATATTTAAGGAATAATGTGTTTACATTGAAAGCATGCTGTATGAGTGTGGAATAAAAATTAACCCTCAGGGAACAACATGTCTTTGTTGGGCCAATATGCCATTGATAGTCCATTCAGGCAGGAGGCAGTTCCCATCCAGCCCTGGTTAGCATGTGGTGCAATGCAAGGCTCAGTTCTTTGGCCTTGCTCAATCCCAAAACTTTCCTTGGAAAACCATCCCAGGCATCTGCAATCATTGAAACCTCATGAAGGCAAAATGTGTTGGAGACTGAGATGTTGGAGTGTCAGTGACTGAGGCGTTGGGGTGTCGGTAACGGGGGGTTGGTTGGGGTGTTGTTGACTGAGGCGTTGGGGTGTTGGTGACGGGGGATTGGTTGGGGTGTTGTTGACTGAGGCGTTGGTGTGTCGGTGATGGGAGGGGCGTTGGGGTGTTAGTGACTGAGGCGCTGGGGTGTCGGTGACAGGGATTGTTTGGGGTGTTGTTGACTGAGGCGTTCGGGTGTTGGTGACAGGGGGTTGGTTGGGGTGTTGTTGACTGAGGCATTGGGGTGTTGGTGACGGGGTTGGTTGGGGTGTTGTTGACTGAGGCGTTGGTGTGTCGGTGATGGGAGGGGCGTTGGGGTGTTAGTGACTGAGGCGTTGGGGTGTCGGTGATGGGAGAGCGTTGGGGGTGTTGGTGACGGGGGATGCGTTGGGGTGTTGTTGACTGAGACGTTGGGGTGTTGGTGACGGGGGGTTGGTTGGGGTGTTGTTGACTGAGGCGTTGGTGTGTTGGTGATGGGAGGGGCATTGGGGTGTTAGTGACTGAGCCGCTGGGGTGTCGGTGACAGGGGTTGGTTGGGGTGTTGTTGACTAAGGCTTTGGGGTGTTGGTGACGGGGGGTTGGTTGGGGTGTTGTTGACTGAGGCGTTGGTGTGTTGGTGATGGGAGGGGCATTGGGGTGTTAGTGACTGAGGCGCTGGGGTGTCGTGACAGGGGGTTGGTTGGGGTGTTGTGGACTGAGGCGTTGGGGTGTTAGTGGCTGAGGCGTTGGGGTGTCGGTGACGGGGGTTGGTCGGGGTGTCGGTGCTTGAGGTGAGGTGAGGGAGGGGTCGGTCGGGGTGTCGGTGACGGGGATTGGTCGGGGTGTCGGTGACGGGCGGAGGCCGCGGCCACTGAGCGGGGCTGGAGTGGGCGGAGCCAGCGGGGCCCGCCTGGGGAGCGCGAGCGAGGCGCCTGCGCGGGGGCGGTCGAGCCGGGTCGATGCTGAGCCAGAGCCAGAGCGCGGCCCGGCAGCCCCTCCCCCTCCCCCCCGGGGCACTGCGCAGGTCTGCGACTCCCTCTGCCTGCTGCGCCGCGTGCGAGGGACCGGGGGGCGGGGCCGTGAGGGGAGCGCGCCGGCCGAGCCCGGGGGGGGCTGTACGAACAAGCCCCCCCCCGCCCCCCCGAGCGCGGCCGGCAGCAGGGTCCGCGGCGGGGGGAGCGGCCCGGGCACAGGCGGCCCCTGCCCCGCGCTCCGTTCCGCGCTGCCCGCCCCTGCTGGGCTCCTGGGGGGCCGGAGGGCCCTTGTGAGGAACAGGCCTGTAGAGCGGCGGGATCTCCCCTCACCGGGGGGCCTGTCGCAGGGGAACGTCACCAAGCGGCAGGTGCCCCCCCGAGCACGCGCACCGCCTGCAGGGGTCGCGCGCGTCCGTGGGCACAAGCCGCTTCTAGATGGCAGCCCGTCTCTTCGTGGGCTTTGCCCGCGCAGGACCGTGAGCCCGCCCACGTGCTTCGTCAGTCTTCAAGGTGCTGCTCGATTGTTTGTTGTTTCTTTCGTTTTTCCTGCATTGGCCTAGTGTGTGACAGTCTGTGCTTTATGGAAGTGGCTTGTGAATGGAAACATGCGCAGCTTGGAGGTGCTTAGGACAAAATACCTCACCTTTCCCGTCTGTTTTAATGTTACAGTCTGCTGGATCTGCATATCTTATTGTGGGGTGTGCATCAGTCTTGTATGTACAGTTAGAAATATGAAGTGTGAGATGGCTTATGGTTCTAAATGTGCTAAGGATAGCCATCAATGGTGCTCACAAAGCCTTAATGACTGGTGATCAACTTAACGACTTGTAAACAACCTTATTTGTCCTGTAAGTCAGTGGTTCCCAGCCACTCAGTAGTGGTGGCTCCTGGAGCTGAAGCCAGTTGTTTGCCATGCCTTGGGGAGCTGGGGAACCCCAGGTTGGGGTACAGAGCTGGGGAACCCCAGGTTGGGGTACAGAGCTGGGGAACCCCAGGTTGGGGTACAGAGCTGGGGAACCCCAGGTTGGGGTACAGAGCTGGGGAACCCCAACTGAAGCTTGCTGCTGTGCAGCAACTCAGGGAGGCAGGGTGTACCATAGCCCTGGCCCCCAGAGCCATGGCAAACATCCTCCCCCCACATCTTGCCCTCAGGGCCTGCAGTGATTGCTGGCCTTGCTGGTTCTTGAGTGGGAGGTGCAGAAGCTAATGCTGACATCTGTTGAAGCTAACTTAATTTACCTGACTGACTGACCTAAACCAAGAAACTATTAGAAACACAGCCTTTAAAGACAGAGTTTTGAGACTAATGTCATTAATTCAAATATTAACCAAAAATTGATTTTATTGTACTCTCTTTGTAGAGAAAACACCCCAATCAGCTGGAGAAATACACAAGGTTTACTTCTACTGTGCAGATGAGAAAGACGGAGTCAGATCACACTTCTGGCTCCACAAGTAAGCAGCTCAAGATTGAGGCCATGGAAAATCCCATTATGTGTGTATCACAGGCCACAGTGGACAAGGCAGTGATGAAGTACGTCATTGAAGGTCTCCAGCCATTTAGTGTTGTTGAGCTACCAGCATTTAAAGACTTTATTCACGATCTACAGCCTAACTCTGCCATCATATCAAGACCTGCTCTTCGTACTAAGATCTTTGATGCTGCCAAAAGCATGAAGAGAAATTTGGTTGATGCCATGAGCGGAGTGCAATACATTGCCACCATCACAGACTGCTGGACGGTCAGGCGATGCAGCTTCATTGGTGTAACAGCTCACTGGATTGATCCCAAGAGTCTAGATAGGCATTCTGCTGCACTAGCATGTAGGCATCTAAAAGGCTCACGCACCTTTGATGTTTTGGCTAGTGCCCTAAATGACACTTATTCTGAATATCAAATGAGAGAAAATAGTTAGAACAACAACAGACAATGGGTCAAATTTCCTCAAAACTTTCAAAATATTTGGCAGCAAAAACCACCAGAATACTGAAGAAGGCAGTATGGAACCTGAGGAAGAAACTGATGAAGATGAAGTTGAATTTCACAAAATTGCAGAGGTCTTGGACACAGATAATGGCCTTGAGTACCACCTACCAAAACACCACTATTGTGCCTGTCACTTGTTGACACTAGTTTCCTCTGTAGATGTGGTACAGGCTGAATGAAATGACACCTACAAAAAGCTGTCCAGGTCTGCTTTTACCAAATGCCAAGCACTGTGGAATAAAACTGGATGCTCTGCTATTGGAGCAGAACTGGTGGGAGCAGAATGCAAGCTACAGTTCATTTGACCACACCAGACAAGATGGAACTCTGTGTTCATGACTGAAGAGAATTCTGCTCATATTGAATGAACAAGGAGAAGGGGCCATCAGAAATGTGTTTGCAGCACTCAAAATTAACATGTAAGTAGAGGTTCTTTGCTTTATACTTTATTTTCTAAAAAAAAAATCCGATCATGCTGTATTTAACTTATTTAACAATGTCTATTAACTATTCTACAGGCTGAATCCAGCAGAGCTGGCCTTCTTGGCAGAATATGCCATGGTCCTGGGCCCAGTGGCAAAGGCACTAAATATTCTCCAAGCAGAGATGAGCACACAAATGGGATGGCTGCTTCCTACACTATACCAGCTGGATTCAAAACTTCAAAGGTTCAAGGTGTCTTCCAAGTTCTGCAGGCCACTGGTAGATGCACTTCAGTGTGGCATTATGAAGCGTTTTGGTGAAATGTTTGAGGACTCAGAGTTGATCGCAGCTGCCATCTTGCTGCCAAAGTTTAAGACTGCTTGGACCAAGGATGATGCTGTGATTAGAAGAGGTAAGAGACTATGTTAAAGCAGTATAGCCTGTCAATACAGGCTCTCCCATGCAATATAGTTGCAATAGGCTGACAGAAAAAGTTTTCAGTTTGACTGGTTGTTTTTAGGTGAGAATATTAGCTAATATTTATACATTAAAATAAAATGCATATGTTTAGTTCTACACTGAAATGTTATGAGGGAAAGCAGGTTTATCCTTGGATTGATTTAAAAGAGCCAACTAGATCTGATAGCTCATTAGTTGGCAGCACAATTTTTTCTGTAATGTCATTTATTCAGTTTCATAACTAACCCCAGTTTTTATATTAGTTCTCATTAATTTATTTTCCAATACAGGTCTCAACTACATCAGACAACAGATGGAGTCCCTGCTGGATCCACTTGAGCAGCAGAATGGCTCTTCTGATGAAGAGGATTTCTTTGCTTCAATGAAGTCCTCTTGTACAAATGAAATTGCAAGGCAGCTTGATGGGTATTCAGCCTGCTCAGCAGACACCATGGATCTGTTGCAATCCTTTCCTACAATCAAGGAGGTGTCCAGCAGGATCAACACTCCTCTTCCTGCCTCAGCTGCCTGAGAGAGACTCTTCAGTGTTGCTGGATTCATATTTTGTCCTAGGAAAGCAATGCTTGAGTCTGATGATTTTGAAAATCAACTGCTCCTAAGGTTGAACAAACATTTTTGTAGTTAATGATTACAGTGCTAAAAATGCACACTTGTGAATGTGGACAAAATAAATACATTTCTGTAACTTGACTCCTGTATTTAATTTGGTCACTCTTTAGCTTTATAAATGAAGGCTGCAACTACATTTAAATTCCAGATTTGAAAGATATAAATATATACACACAGGGCTCGACGATCGCGGTGAAAACCACTCGCCAGCCCTGCATCGTGCATGCGCGCGAGACCCGCACTGTGCATGCGCGGCCCGCTGGTGAATGGGGCGACCAGCTGAAATCTACTCGCCATGGGCGAGTAGATAAGCGTATTTGTCGAGCCGTGTGTGTGTGTGTGTGTGTGTGTGTGTACACCTTGTGTGCACCCCCTGCTCACTACACTCACCAACCCCCCTCTCACAAGGGGTATGCAACCCCAGCTCTAATGAATATGCAAATAAAACGTTACCAGTCCGCCGAAAGTTTGCGAATGGGTTTGGTGGTCTGTGGTACAAAAAAGCTTGGGAACCACTAAGTCTGGTAGGACTAGTGGGAAGACATGACCGTGCAACCTGATACTGGGATACCAGTTTGACCAGGTAATTTTTCCTTGGGGGGGGGGGGATGGAGAACAAACAATTCCTGCCCAGGAAAAATATATTTAAGCAATGGGAAGCTATCAGTTCCTTGATCTTCGACTGGCTGGGGAACAAAGAAGACGGGGAGACCCATATCAAAGTAAAAGATGGTCTTTGACTTGAAGGCTTGCCTGAAATAACTGCTTCTTAGGGTAAGAAACTGTTTGCAGTAAGTTTTAGCTATGCATTTGCTTTTCATTTTAATTCTATAACTTACTTTGATCTTGTCTATTTTCACTGCAACCACATATATCCCACAGTAGATAATTATCTGGGGAGACAACCAGTGTACATAGACTTTTTTCATTGATAAAGGGGGTTTAGTTGAATAAACTTAAAACTTTTACAGAGAGACTGATTGATTTGAGGTTCTGATCCCTTTGGGGGCTTGTATCCTTGTCTAGAGAGCACTGGGCCATTAAGTTCCTAAGGTACCACTAATGGCTCTCACTAGAAGTCCTAGGTTAATAAACAGGTTTACACTTTATATTTTTCTAATAACTTCACATACAAGAAAGATTCATGCACATAAATAGAATATACACATTTAGGAGATTACAAGTTGTTGAATGATAGGTTACTTGCTCTGTTTTGCATAAAGCATATTTGAGTTATGCATATTCATATTCAAAACCACATTTCCATAAAAATATGGGGCACAGTGTCACAGATACCACCACCTCTCCCCAATTACTGAGACTTCCTGCCAAGGTGCTACACCTGGAATCTGCTTGTGGAGAGTGGAAAGTATTTTTGTATGGTTTTCGCTAGTAAATGTCATGTAACTGCATGAGTAGAGCAATAAGTTTTATTGGATCCTCTCCACCTTAATTTCTGAGCATGCCATGGTTAGGGAGAACCTATTTTAGAAAAATTGCCTTTTTAAATAATTTTTTGCCACCTATGGTGGGTGAGTAGTTATGACAGACTGATGCACTAATACTTAGAACTCACAAGGCACCTTATCTCAAAAAATGCTTTACAGACATACATTCACCTTAGTTATTAATTCATGTAGTACAGGGGTCTCCAACCTTTTTGACCACAAGGTCACTTTTTCAATTTAAGTGCAATGTAAGTTCTACCTTAAACCCAAATGCCCTTGCCCTGCCCCTGCTCCACCCCTTCTCCGAGGCCTCACCCTGCTCACTCTCTCCCCGAATCTCATTCACTTTCACCAGGCTGGGGTAGCGGGTTGGGCTGCAAGCTCTGGTCTTGGGCAAAGGGGTCCGGAGTGTGGGAGGGGATGCCATGAAGGTAGGGAGGTGAGGTGGGTTGTGGAGTGGCCTAGGGGATAGGGCATTTGCCTGGGAGCGCAGGGTTGGGGGCTTGCGTCCCTCCGCCCATTCTGGCAGTGGCCAGGCAGCCTACAGTGGCTGCCCCAGGGATGGAGCTGGCATTAGAAAAGCAGGATAAGGGGCCCTCTGAAGGTGGGGTGGGTTTATCTGTTTTGCACGGCTTATGGAAATTGTATTAACCCTCTTACTTTCAAAGTTCTTTGGCTATTGCAATTGCTTTAATTTTCAATAAAATAGGAAGGTGGTTAAGTTCAGATCTCTCACTGGTCTGTCCTGCGCCTCTGAAGCTAGAAATATATTGAAAGAACCATCACACGACAGGAAGGCAGGATAAGGGATCCCTTATCCTGCCTTCCTAATACGGGAGCCAGGTCCATCTCTGGGACAGCCGGTGTTGGCTGTCCAGCCTCTGCCTGAGTGGGTGGAGGGGAGCTAAGGCAGGCTGACTCCTGCCCTGGCCCTGCACCACTTCTGAAAGCAGCTGGCATGTACAGCAGTGGCTCCATGTGCTGCCCCTCATCTACAGGCACCGGCCCCACAGCTTCTACTGGCCTCGGTTTTCTGTTATTGATCAATGAGAGCTGCAGGCAAGGACAGCATGTGGAGACCCTCTGCTCTGCCTTTCTCAGGGGCTGTAGGGATATGCCAGCCACTTCCAGGAGCACAATTACCACAGGGATAATTACTCCAGCCATGACAGGTTAGGTATTTTAAAACTCACTACGCAAAGAATTAGATGTAAGCGTAAGAGAGAAATGAAAGTTATGAAATGCACAGACGAGTCACAAACTAAAACTAACCCACTTTGCAAGCAGTAAAAGTAACAACAACCCCCCATGTATGTGTTGGGTCAGGAGATGAGAGGGAAAGACAATGTGGCTACGTCTACACTAGCAGCATCTTGCGCAAGAACTCTTTTGCGGAAGAGTTCTTGTGCAAAAACTCTTCCAGAAGAGGGCGTCTACACTGCCATGTGCTTTTGCGCAAGAGCATCCATGCCAGTGCAGACGCTCTCTTGCGCAAGAAAGCTCTGATGGCCATTTTAACCATAGGGCTTTCTTGCGCAAGAAATTCATGTTGCCTGTCTACACTGGCCTCTTGCGCAAGAACACTTGCGCAAAAGGGCTTATTCGTGAGCGGGAGCGTCAGAGTTCTGGCGCAAGAAGCCCTGATTTCATACATTAGAACGTCAGTTTACTTGCGCAAGAACACATGGCCAGTGTAGACAGGCAGCAAGTTTTTACGCAAGAGAGGCTGCTTTTGCGCAAGATCGCGCCAGTGTAGACACAGCCTGTGTGTTTGTGAGAATGACAGACACACACACACATTGTGTGAGAGTGTCAGAGATTTGCATTGCCAATCTCCCTCCATCCCCTTCTCTCTGTGTGGAGATGGGGTACAGGAGTGTGGGGGAGGAGGAACACCCTGACATCACCCCCCCTCTTCCACACTGTGCACAGCAAGCAGGAGGCTCCCAGGGGGCAGCTCCAAGGCAGAGGACAGGAGCAGCCTGATAGAGGGGGGAGGGGCAACTGAAGTGCCAGCGCTTGATGGCTTCCTGGCCAAACCAGTCAGGATCACCTATCAGAGGCTCCAAGATCTACTGGTAGCTCCTGATCTACTGGTTGGTGATCACTGATGTATTATTTAGTCACCATCAAGTGTGTTCTGCTGTGCAGTACTTCTGTATTACAACAGTCTGAGCAGTCATTGGTCACTGACCTTCAGACTCCCTAGGCTGTGTCTATACTGGTGCGATCTTGTGCCAGAGCTATGCAAATGAGGCTCAGCGTGGAATATCGCTGAGCCTCATTTGCATAACTAATGAGCCACCATTTTTGCGGAAGAGGCTCTTGCGCAAGACGGAGCTGTCTACACTGCCCCTTCTTGCGCAAGAAAAACCCTCTTGCGCAAAGCTGTTATGCTGATTATTTTCAGGCATAACGGCTTTGCGCAAGAGGGTTTTTCTTGCGCAAGAAGGGGCAGTGTAGACAGCTCCGTCTTGCGCAACAGCCTCTTCTGCAAAAATGGCGGCTCATTAGTTATGCAAATGAGGCTCGGGCAATATTCCACGTTGAGCCTCATTTGCATAGCTCTGGCGCAAGATCGCGCCAGTATAGGCACAGCCCTACAGTCAACCAAACAGCAATGCCAAACATTCAGTCTGAAGCACTGCATAGAAGTATATTTCTAGTTCATCCAAATTACAGGTTTTTAAGTGAAAGCACTTAACTAGTTAACTAGTCGGAAGGTTAGGTATTTACTGTTAATGCACAAGCTTGAGCAACCACGCCTAGGTATAAACCCAGTTTAGTCAATGGAAGATGTGAAATGTTGCAGTATCACTGATGTCTCCTGGTTTTGTGTTTGGAATGATTATTTGCTAATGGCACATTATTTGTAAACATATTGTGGCTTTTGAGTTTCTCTTTTTAAAACACTAAATCCATATTCTGTGTTTCAAAATAGGATTACAGATGCCTTCCTAAAAGCAGATCCCTATATTAAAATAGTGGGCACTGGAGGAAAACACTACAAGATTTCTACAGCAATGGAGAATTATGGAACCTTACACCAAGCTAACAGGTAAACTTTCTCTGATGGTAATACTTCTTCCCCCTTGTGACCTAGTGCATTGGCTTAGCGCAGTGGTCTCCAACCTTTTTACACCGAAGATCACTTTTTAAATCTCAGAACAGGCGAAGATCTACCGCCCCGCCCCTTCCTTGAAACCCCGCCCTCTCTAGTCTCCTCCTGTCCATCACTTGCTATCCCCAGCCCTTACTTACACACTATGATAAACAGTTTATTTTTAAATTATGCGATATATAAAATTAAAATCACGTGTTTATAGTTATGAAATAAATGGTCTGTTTCTTATTCATGCTATTTAAATCTAAAATGAAGCATTTATAATTATACATTTTGTGGGGACAGAGTTCTGCGGCTGGGGGCAGGGGAGAGGGAACAGGGTGCTGGGAGGGCAGAGGACAGGGTTCTGCAGCAGGGGACAGGGTGCCAGTGGGGACAGAGTTCAGGGACTGGGGACAGAGTTCTGTAGGTGGGGACAGAGTTCGGGGAGTGGGGACAGGAATGGGGACAGAATTCTATAGCTGGGGACAGGGGAGTGGAGTCAGGGGAGCGGGGGCAGGGTGCCAGTGGCAGCAGAGTCCCCTGCATCTGCCTCCTCCCAGGATTCTCTCCCCGAGGAAGCCAGCACATGCCTCCTCCGGGCCGGCGGCACAGGAAACCCCGAGCGTGCCTGCCCCGGGGCTAACCCCCGCCTCCCATGGCGGGGCCAAACCCCCACGGGAGCCTGCCCCAGGGGCAACCCCCACCCCTCCCGCAGCGGGGCCGAACCCCCGCGGGCACCTGCCCCGGGGCCAAACCCCACCCTTCCACGGCGCGGCCCGGCCCCTCCCCTCCCGCAGCGCGGCCAACCCCCACGGGCACCTGCCCCGGGGCCAAACCCGCCTCCTGCGGCGCAGCGCGGCCAACACCCTCCTGCAGCATGGCCAACCCCTGCGGGCGCCTGCCCCTGGGTCAAACCCCCCTCCCGCGGCGCAGCCCGGCCCAGCCCAGCCAACTCCCTCCCCTCCGCAGTGCGGCCAAACCCCGGGGCCGACTCCCGCTCCCACGGCGCAGGGAAACCCCTGCGCCCAACTCACCCCTCCGGCGCCGGCGGCGCAGGGAAGCCTCCGCACTCCTCCTCTAGGGCCAACGCCCCTTCCCCCAGCACGCAACAGAGCTATGGGAGCGGGAGCAGCCCGCGCACTTCCGGAACCCCCGGAAGTGACGCGGGCTTCAGACAGGACTTCCGTCCACCCCGCGGGAAGCCGGCACTACACTAGAGGTAGGTAGTGGGGCTTCTCGGGGGTGGGGGGAAAATGGGGGGGGGCGGGGTTGCCCGAACGCCTCGCGATCGACTGGTCGATCACGATCGATGGGTTGGTGACCACGGGCTTAGCGTCTCCTCTCGACTGGCTGTGATCCTGCACTCTTTCCTGTCTCTGTTCCCAACTCCACCTGTTGACTGTTATTCTCGCCAGGCAGGTTTTCAGTGGCTCAACCCTCCAGCCAAGTCACACACGGACAAAATGCATGGAAGAACCGTTTCTGGAGTAACAAATCCAAGAAATGGTTGGCTTTTTTTGGTGTCTTCAGCCCCATCTCAAGGCCTGTTTAAAGTCAAACCCTTTTGGGGGATTTTAGTATTATCCCCATCTCCGGGCTTAGGCCACTTCCTCAGCAGCCCTGGTGGGGGGGTGACCCTGGCCTGCCGCTGCTCTGGGTCCCATCCCAGGGGCAACTTCATGCTGCTTCCATTAATAGTTGCTGCTGATCCCACTTGGCCCCATCACCTTTTGGGAATCTCTGTCTGTTCTCTGTTTGAGCGGGAACTCCCCCCAGTCCTCCTTTTTGGGACAGTTTCTCAGCCTCTGTCCTGATTTCTAAAGGACTTCTCGGGCCTCTTTGCCTGGAGACCTATCTCTGCTTGAGTTTTTGAGCAGGGTCTCTTCCTGGCCTTCTTGCTGATCCATTTTCTTCCATTCCTCGTAGTCTTTCTGCTTTCTCTTAATTATACAGTCATAGAAGAGTAGGGTTGGAAGAGACCTTAGGAGGTCACCTAGTTCAACCCCCTGCTCAAAGGAGGACCAACCCCAACTCATTCCATCCAGAGCTTTGTCAAGCCTGGCTTTCAAAACCTCTGAGAATGGAGATTCCACCACCCCATAGATAACCCATTCCAGTGCTTCCCACCCGCCTAGTGAAATAGTTTTTCCTAATATTCCACCTGGATCTTCCCCCCTGCAATTCGAGACCATTGCTCCTTGTTCTGTCATCTGCCATCACTGAGAATAGCCTGGCTCCATCTTCTTTGGAACCCCCCTGCAGGTAGTTGAAGGCTGCTATCAAATCCCCCCTCACTCTTCTCTTCTGCAGACTAAGTAAGTCCAAATCCCTCAGTCTCTTCTCATATGTCATGTCTGTCCGCCCCCCATATCCCTTTTGCCTAAGGTGGGAACTCTTTGTGCTCAGTTCAAACTTCTCTCACCTCGAGCAGAAAAGTACAAGCTCCAAAAATGGGTTTTAGCATCAGGTGGCCTGACCACATGTCCTGGCATGACCAACCACAATCCATGGCTACAGGAAAAATAGAACCATTCACAAATTGTTGACTCATTAGTGCATTTAGAATTATAAACAGATCCACACTTCATATTTCTAACGTCACATACAAGAATGATACTTGCACAAAATAGGATATGCACATTCAGTAGACTGTAACGTTAAAATTGATACGTTACTTTAGACAAAATACTCATATATCTTCGAATTATAGACTCATAGACTCATAGACTTTAAGGTCAGAAGGGACCATTATGATCATCTAGTCTGACCCCCTGCACAATGCAGGCCACAGAATCTCACCCACCCTCTCCTAGAATAATTCTCTCACCTATATCTCAGATATTGAAGCCTTCAAATAGTTTGAAGACCCCAAGATACAGAGAATCCTCCAGCTGTGATCTGTACCCCATGCTACAGAGGAAGGCGAAAAACCTCCAGGGCCTCTGCCAATCTACCCTGGAGGAAAATTCCTTCCCGACCCCAAATATGGCGATCAGCTAAACCCTGAGCATGTGGGCAAGACTCACCAGCCAGACACCCAGAATTATGCAGTGGATGAACAAGCATCTCAGACAGGTTATAAAGAGAGCAGACCAGGAGCGTGAGATAGACAAAGCTTTCTTTGGACAACTAATAGACGTTTCCAGATTACAGGTCCTGGTTCTCATGGGGTACTTCAGTCATCATGACATATACTGGAAGAGTAATTCAGCAATGTACAAACAGTTCAGGAAGTTTGTGGAGACTGTTTGGGACAACTTCCTGGTGCAACTGCTAGAGGAACCAAGTAGGGGTCATGCTCCTCTTGACCTGCTGCTCGCAAACAGGAAGAATTGGTAGGGGAAGTGGAAGTAAGGGGCAACCTGGGTGACTGTGAGCAAGAGATGGTTAACTTTAGAGTCCGGACAAAAGGAAGAAAGGAAAGCAGCAGAATATGGACCCTGGACTTCACAAAAGCAGACTGATTGCCTCAGGGAACTGGTGGCTCACAGAAAAATCAGAGGGGCCCCAAGCCTCAGGGCTTCCCCCCAGGCTTGGATTAACTTTTCTGGGGGCCCAGGGCTAGTAGATTTTGTGAAGCCCCTCTGGGTTTTGGGGTGGGGCAAAAATAAAGGGTTCAGTGTATGGGAGAGGGCTGCCAGGGAATGGGATGGGGGTGTGGGTTCTGAGTGGGAGGTAGGGTGCAGAAGCAGGCTGGGGGTGGGGATGCAGGGGCTGGGTGAGAGGTAGGGTGCAGAAGCAGGGTGAAGTGGAAGTATAGGTCTAAGTGGGAGGACAGGGATTGGGGGCATCTACCTGGCACAGCTCCCAGGGAGCACAGGTAGCTCCATGGCACCCTAAACTTTCAGATATGCCCCCACTGCTCCCATTGGCTGTGATTCCCAGCTCGAGGGAGCGGGGGTGGAATCTGAAAATGAACTCATGGACAGATCTTCCCTGCCGGACTGAGCTGCTTCCTCTCCCTTGCTAGGCAGAGTCTGAGGGCTGGATGAGGCCTGCAGCTTGCCTTGATCTGGCCTGTGAGGCTTGGGGCTCACCGGCTCCCCACTGCGGGGAGGGAACTGCTGCTCCAGCCACACGAGCACTGAGGCTTGGAGAATCACTGTGTGCCAGGAGCACCAGTGCTGGCTTGCCCCACTGCGGGGCAGGGAGGAGCCTCAAGGCTTGTAGGCCGAATCCAGCCCTGCGGTAGAAGGAAAAACTACGCTGGGAGGGAGAAAACTCTTTATGAGCATAAATTATTCCCAAGGAAACAGAAAGTTCTGTCCGAATTAATAGATACATAGATATAATGAAATTTAAGACCTGAAGGGGCCATGTAGACTGACTTCCTGTATCACACAGGATGTTCCAAGCCATCAGTTTATGGTTATACATCTGGGTTTTCCTGGACACAACCAATTGTTTGGTCCTCTGATCTCCGTCTGGGTGGATTTTTGAAATAGGAACAAATGTGGAGAAATCCCTGTGATATTATACTTTGTATTAAGATCTTGTCCTTTTAGATATATCTTTAAGTGTTCTTATAGAATCTCTGGAACATTTCTCCTATAACTTTGTATTAAGATATCTAGATCTTGTAAGAAAAAAAATGTCTTTTGAGCTCTCCCCTTTCCTTGATTGTCCTGTTGAAATGAATGAGGTGTGAATGGAGACTGAAAGGGGGAGCACCTCCAGCAGCAGCTGGGAGGGTGGAGACGGTCTGGGAGCCAGATCCAAGACAATACCTGTAAAGTGAGCTCATTAAGAAGACTGAACATACAGACGCCTTGGGAGTCAAGTAGCAAGTGCCTGCCCTTGGAAGAACTCTCTTTGAAGCAGCATTAAGAAAGGCAAGGTGATGGCTAATTGGCTGCATGAGAGGGATAAATAGGAGGCATCTTGCAGAGGGACCCCGGGTTTTCGTCTTGTCAACATGGGAGCATCGATCCGGATCAGCAGAAGCCGGCTCCACCCTCCCCATCTAACTCACCTGGCCAGTGCAGTTAGGGGAGCAACTTTAGTAACAACAAGATGGAGTGTGCTTGTGTGTGTGTGTGAGTGCATGAGTGTAATGTGTCATATGCATATGATAAGTATTGATTATTCTATGTGTGTTCAATAAATGTGGCGTGTTGCCTTATCCCCCTGAAAAAGATCCCGAGTACTTCTTTTAAGTACAACACAAATGTCCATGATTTTTCCTTGCTCGCCCTTTCTCCGACAGTAATTCTGGTGGAATTTCAGTTCCCAGAGTGGAATTGAAGTGCAGTGTGCATTTCCTGCTTTGCTACCCTTACTGCTGTGCTGAGAGCAGCTGCTGCTGGCTGGGCTCCCAGCTCCGAAGGCAGCACAGCAGCCAGCAGTAGTGCTGAAAGGTGGGTGTGTTCTTGGCCGTTGAGTCGCTGAAAGAGACCTTGCTTGTGCAGTATGTTGTCAGGCACGGATCTTGCAGTGACTTTCCTAGTGACCTGAAGAGCAGTTGCCTCCTGCTCAGAAAGATGTGCTCCCCAGAGAAATACGCATGAGCACAGCAGGAGGAGGTGCAGTAGGAAAGGACTGACTTCATGTAAAAAGGGGCATTTAGATTGGATTTACATTTATTTTTGAGGCCATTGCACTTGTTACTAATACAGGTTAGTGTGACGTAGTGGGGGTGCTGTCTGCTTTTGTAATCCTGGGTTCTCTCTTTGCTGTATTGTGTTAAGTGTGAGTCCTGATGACTCACTGCAGATGTGTATTGGGCCCAGACACCTGGGGGCCAGACTTAGAAGATAACAAAACACTCTTTTCCCAGGAAGAGGGACAAAGGATATAGGTGGGGCTGTCACAAGGCTGGGAACTAGGCCTAGGAGTTGGGGGCAGTCTCCTCAGGGCTAGGAGGAGAGAGGAGGCTGGGAGCTGGAAAAGGACGGAAGGGGCCCGGGAGCCCTTTTTCCTCCCCCCTCCCCGAGAGGAATAAAGCTGTCTGTTCTGGGTACCTTTGCTAACATCGATCCTATGCTATGCTGTGTCCCTATTATCCAATAAACCTTCTGATCTACCTGCTGGCTAAGAGTTGCATCTGGCTGCTGATGGGGGTGCAGGGTCGGGGATGCCCCGACACACCGTTACAGTGGTGTCAGAAGTGGGATGGATTGCACCCTGTGGATGGAGCATCTGGCAGTAAGTGACTGGGGTGCAGTAGAAGGAAGGGGGCTTGCAAAAGCCCAGTGTGCTGGAGGCAGTGAGAAGTGGTTCCAGGAAGCAGAGGGGCAGGCAGCTTCACTCAAGTGTGGCCGTGGAGAAGCAGTGTCCCCCAGGACGGGGAGTGACACTCAAGGAGCCTGGCACACTGAGGGGTTCTTCCTGGGAGTTGTGGGGTGCTGTAGCATCGGCTGGTGAGTCTGCACTCCGGGGGACAGCGGGGAGATGGCCTATAACCGACTCCTCAAGGCAGGTGTTGTGGGGCTGTGCAAGGAGAGAGGCCTGCCAGTGGGGAAATTGACTAAGGCCCAGCTAATTGCCCAGCTGGAAGAGAATGATAGTTCCAGAGGGCTGGATCCTGTCCCAGCTGGGAGCAGTCAGACACCCCCGGGAGCATTTCAGGCTGTGAGGCAGGAGAGAGGGCAGGAGACCTCCAGACAGACGCAGTGCCCACCAGGCCATACTCCGCCAGCAGCGGTTCGTCCCGGGCAAGGTCCCCCTCGGCACATCTGTGATGGCTGGAGATTGAGCTGTGGCTAAAGGAATTGGAGGATTATAGGGAGGAGCGCTAGGACCGAGAGAGTCATTGCCAGGTACAAAAGTAGACAGCACCCCCACTACGTCAGTTAACTATTCAAAATAGAAAGAAACTGCAGTAGAAACTGTACCTCTACTCTTCCAGCCTCTCCTCCCTCCCGGCAGTGTCCTCTGGGAACTTGAAATTGGTAACTCAAAGTCGTTTGAATGTTTAATTCTAAATCGGTTGGTCTATTTTTCCTACTCATCCAGTTCAGCATTTTTATATGGCTTGATCCTGCACCGCTGGTGTTAATAAGATGATTGCACTGGACTTTAATGGCAGCCGGATCAGAGCCACATAGTGCCCTTCGCTGGAAGAGCTTAGCACTTCCCACAATCCACCTGCAGGCCTGCCTGCACTTAGGAACACCCCTGACTCAGCAAGGGCGCCGGCCGCACTGGTGCCGACCATCACGTGGAGCCACGGTCAAACTGGGGTCATGATGAGAGAGGTGTCAGCACCTCCTCACGTGTCTCCTGCTAGCGAGGAGCCAGGAGCTGCTCAGCGCTTGTTTAAGGCCAAGCCAAGGCTGAAACTCTTGTGCTCTGCTACGCTCAGGCAATTGCCGAGGCTGAACCCAAACCCACAGACCCCTGGGCATTAATCCTTCTCTGCCCCCTCTTCATACGGCTCACCCCCACCTTTTGCTTCCATAACAGGCCCCGTTCTTTTGTGCACTGGCCTCTGATTGCAGTGCACGTGCTGGGGGCAGGCGGGCGGGCCCATGCTCAGCTGTGTGCTGAGGATGAATTACTCTTTGCATGCACGGAGCCCTGTGTATTGTTATCTGAGTCCCCGCAGGTAGGGGATGTTATTCCACTCTCTGAGCATGAGCTCTGTCGGGCTCTTACTTTTGCTTCACTGGTGATTAATTTAATTAATGTGACTAGAACAAAACGTCTAGCCACACCTCTATAAATAGAGCCCCGGGCTTCACTACAGCTCCTCTCCCTGAGCCCACGCCAACAGCCCTGCTATGAGCGGAGTCTAATTATATCTGCGAGGAGATGAAGTGTGTGTGTGCGGGGGTGGGCGAGGGGGTGGGCAGTGACACTATCTCGTTGGTGCAGGGAAAGGAAATGTCAGCCCAGCCTTGCCGGAGGGATGAAAACGAGCCTGGAAGGAGTCTGGGAGTCGTGACGGCGTAGTAGCGCTTATCCAGAACCCTGGCACGGCTGCTGCTGGGAGGAGGGTTTTGCACACAGTGCTTCTCTAAAGGCAGGTCAGCCTCAGAGACACTGGGCTTTGCGGTCCTTATCCTCAGAGGGAGTTAGGCGCCTAACTCCCCCAGGCTTCATTCCCAGCAGAAACCAGGCCCAGTGAGCTGTGGGGCCACCGCCCAGAACTCTCAGCACCAGCACAGTACACGTCTCTCCTGCCACTGGAGCTACAGTTAGCTGTTAGCAAGCAGCAGCTGCTTGAATCCCCGGAGCTGCTCTCCGCTGCGAGTCCTCACTGAGCTGGGATGGGAAGGTCCCACACAAGCAGTCCCTTCATCGCCTCCTGCAGCAGTAACGGGATGGGGCAACTGTCACGCTGCACTGTCCTGGGAGCTAGTGAGGAGCGATTATAAACATGCGTGTCCTGCTGTTCCTTAGCGGGCAAGGCCCAGGGACTCTAGGAGCGACTCTGTAACTTCTGCGGGTGGAGTGGGACCTGGGACTTCAGGGCATGAGCTAGAAGCCAGCAAGCTGCTAGCTCGGGCTGTAGAGCAGACTTGTTTTTCTCTCTAAGTGATCTCAGTGCCACTAGCCGGGACAGGGCACCACACCCAGCAGGTGTGTGGTTACAAATTGTATCGCCTATACCATTTTAACATCCTTAGTCCACTGGGGGCAAGTGCTCTTCCTTTGCTGACCTGAGCTCCTACCTAAGGTTGCTGTACACTGATGAGAGCTGCTACCCTCTACCCCAGGAGTGGCTGGATTGTAGCGGAAGGGAGAAGCAACCCTGTGACATGTGCTTTGTACAGTGTGTGCTTTGGGATCTTTGGACAAATGGTGTCATATCAATGTCTGTTTTTATTAGCATCCCTTCCCCCCAGCCTGCACTACAAGGTGCGTGTGTGTTTAAGCACTTTGTTTAATGGGAGCTCTTGGTACCAGCTCCTAACTTGCATTAAAGAAGCTAAATGACCTAAAACATTCCTCATATTACTTTTCCAGAGGGAGAGAGGGCAGCACATGTGATCCTGAGTGGGAGGCCAAGTGCCCATGAGACAACAAGGGCCACACTGTGGCAATTCCCCTGTTGGGAACAAGGCTGCATTGGGCATGGGAGGGGCCAGAGGGACTAACAGGACTTTCCCACCTGATTCCGTGGGCATGGCCTGTGCAGCCAAGTGATGTGTCTCCTCTGACGGGTAAATGTTTGAGTGCTAACGAAGATGTGCAGACATCTACCAAAAGCTAATGGAATTAGAGTCTGGGAATAAGTGACTGATGGGGGAGGGATGAGAGCGGAATATGACAACAGAGTTTGCAGACTTGGCACAATCCCATTTGAGGGCAGAACAGCTCCCTGGTTATAGCCTGGTGGAACTGAAAATGTCGTTACTGGAGAGTGAATAAACCCATCCTTGGATTGGAAGCCAGCTGCTGCTCGGGGATGGGTGGGGAGCCTGTCACAACTGTGGGGAGGCCAGAAGTAGCTGTCATTGCATGTGATGCACCCTCTCAGCCAAACCTTGGATGTTCTCGGACTGACACTAGCTCTGATAGCAGCAGCTGCCCTCTCCACCTGGGTGTTTGAGAGAGGGCAAAGAAAGGCAGATCTCTGCCCTTGCTGTACTGAAAGAGTCAGAATATTTCCTTGAATAAAGGGCATATTAGTCCTTTAAGACTGGCGTCTCTGCTGCCAGGCACAGGGAAGGCCAAGGAAGCAGGGGAAAGCACTCTGTGACATTATGCAACAGTGAAGAGGTGCTTATGAGTCCTTTTGTTTGAAGCAACAGCACTGCTCCCAAAAGAGTGAAACAGCTGCTTGGAGGTGGCCTTAAAGCTTCGCTACTCTTGCAAATAATGAGAACAGCTATGGGAAGAACAAAATAATTAATTCAAGCCATCGATCCTAGCCAGCTGGCTAAAGGAGGGAATATTTTGAATGCTAACAGCACAACTGGGAAATAAATTAAAATGGAAAAAAATCCTTGGACAAAAGGGCCAAATTCAGCCCCTGTGTAAACAGACAAAGTCCCACTTGGATGTCTGCACTGCATTGGAAACCTGACTAGAGAGTCAGGTTTCAGCCCAAACTCCCCTAAGCATCCACGCACAAATTAGGGTTGCCAACTCCTCAGTATTGTCCTTGAGTCTCTAGGGATTAAAGATGAGTCTTTAATTACAGACTGTGTCATGTGATGAAACCTCCACATGACAGGGATGGTGTCCTGAGCCTCTGTTTGCCAGAAGCTAGAAATGTGTGACAGGAGGGTCCACTAGATGATTCCCTGTTCTGTTCATTCCCTCTGGGGCACCTGGCATTGGCCACTGTCAAAAGATGGATGGACCTTTGGTCTGACCCAATATGACCATTCCTATGTTCTCCAGGCACACCTCCAACTCAGACTCGCAACCCTAGTGCAAATCTGTCTGACTCTGGCAAGCAACAGGACCCAGAAGTGGAAGGGGTCTGTCTGTGTCCTGCTGAGATGTAGGTCCAAGCCTGGTTACTCTGCAGTGTTGACACAGCTTAAGCCACAGAAGGCCCTTGTATAGCAATATGAACACGTTGGCGTGGTTGGGAGGCCTGGATCCAGCAACTGTAAACTCAGGTTGACAATACAGTGTGGGTGCTCGGATGCAGCTTGGGAATACCATGCCCGCTGTAGAGATGGGATGGCCTACCTGCAGACTGGAGAGCAAGGGACCACTACGCTGCCCCTGGTGGGTGGAGTCAAATCCACCCCGCTCTCCTCACCAGACCTGCCAGGGCAGGCCAGGAATTATAAAGGGAAGAATATGCAGGTCATTTGAGCAGAAGCCAGATGTCTCCAGCCCACTGCAGAACTCCGGAGCTGAACCTGCACCATGCAACACCCTGCTACAGGACCGCTCCTCCTTTGAAAGCTTTTTTTAGTTAGAGACTAACATAGCTGCCCCTCTGAGACTATGCAGCACCCTGCCGCTAAAGCAGACTGACCCTGGGGAGGAGTTGCCAGGGCTGCTGCCCACCATGTCACCCTGAGGAGACAGAGCACTTGTGGGCTAAGGAACCCCTTGCCTGAACACCGGTAGGGAAAGCAGATTTTGCTATCAGAACCCAAGTTAGAGTGTTGAGGCTGGATCCCTGCTGACCCGGCGTTGGAGCCCTCCACCATTCTTAGGACCTGGGGCTGGGACCCAGTGGAGCCTGGAGTGGCAGCCTCCCCATCTTTGGCCAAGAGGCCTGTGTGTGTCTGCCATTTGCCGGGGCCTGAGTTCCCTACACTGTTCTCTGCTCTGCCCTAGCTGGGAGACAGTGGACTGCGGACTGTTTAGTCCTGCTCATGAAGGCTACAGCTTCAGACTCGTAATGGATATTTGTCTGCTAGAAGAGTGCAAGCGATAGGCTGCTTACTGCTTAGCCGGCCAGCCGGACCCCAGCTTGAGTGCTGCTGTCTGACACACTGAGGCTGTAATGTAGTTTTTCTCATCACTAGATCTTAACAAAAGACAAGTCCATTATTATTTGTATTAAGAAACTGGTAGGCGCTCCATCTGTGAACCATTGTGTTCAGTGCTACACACACACAAAAACTGTCCCTTGCCCCAAGGAAGTTATCACCAAAGTTGCTAGTAGAGCTGGTAGAAAATTTTCATCAACGCATTTTTTTAACCAAAAAATCTGTTTTATCTAAATGAAAATCTTGTTTCATTTTAAGTTTTCCAGTTTCTTTGGCGAAATAATCAGTTTTTGAATTTTCTGGTTTTCTACAAAAATCTGGAACCATTTTCCCAAAAGTTGTGAAGCTGTTTTCTCATTTCTTTCCAAAAAAAAATTGAAGGCAAATACAATTTTCCTTTCACAGACAGGAAATACAGTGGATGAGCTAAGAGGTATTTTCTAATTGCTGTCACTCAATGATCTCAGTAAAACAAACCTAAAAAGAAAATCCATCAGAGATAACATGTTATGTCTTCAGAGAGCTTACCCGCAGCTAATCAACAACAAATCTTTGAATTTCTCTAAGACATTCCTCTTTGTTTTCTCCTGCCTCTAATGGGAGCAGTTACATACAGTACCAGGGTTGTTCCTGGTGTTATTCAGAGATTTCCATCCCAGAATCATTAGAAAGAAAACCGGTACATAATAAGGCCTCCATTCTGCAACTGGATCCATGCAAAGGGACCTTGACCAATGTGTGGCTCCCTGTTGAAATCAGTGGGCTTAGAAGCTCACTGGGGCTACGTCTACACGGCACCATAGTTTGAAATGAGATACGCAATTTGAGCTACATGAATTGTGTATCTTATTTCGATCTTATTTCAAAATAGCTTATTTCGTAATTTGGTGCTGTCTACACAGCACCAAATTTCAAAATAACCCGCTACTCCGAAACATCCCTTACTCTTTGTGGAATGAGGTTTACAGGGACATCGGAATAATGAGCCCAAATTAATGGGCTTGCTGTGAAGACGCAGGATAGCTATTTCGGGATAACGCTGGTATCCCGAAATAGCATTGCAGTGTAGATGTAGCCTGGCATGGCTCCATTTGCAGGATCAGGGGCTGTGACATTTAATTAAAATGGTCATCCTTGCTCATGTTTTAATTTTCAGATTTAAAACTTGTCACTGAAATGCAGCCACCTCTAGGGTGAAGCAGAGTGCACAGACACTTCACAGCACTGATTTTTTGATGAATGGGCGTGAGGAATAAGATCTCCCCAGAATATTTTTTCTACATAAAATATAGCACAGACTAATGGGACTTAATGAATTTAAACTCACATTTCTAAACTTGTCTTCTGTTCTGATACAATATGTCAAGGCTGTTTCCCGCTTTGCACTTTGAGTGCAAAAGCAGGTGGGGGCCCACAAGAGCCTTTAAAATACCTTGCCACTAAAGGCTTGCTTTAAACTCCCCAACGCTACAGATTCCTCTGCTTTGAATTGACATCACTGCCACCACTCAAACACAAACCCCCTTTGAGGACCCAGGAAGGCGCACTTGAGAATTCCTTCCTGTCAGGTACCCTTACGCTCTTTTACCCTCTCTCTGGAGAGAGCTTGAAACCCAGCCGCTGAGATCAGCTGAAAATGGAACTTAGTTTCTCTTAATAGTTAGGCTGTGCAGTCTTAGGCACCTGCACACAGAACCTCCTGCCTTCTCGGACACAGGAATCAGATCAAGTTCTTAAAAGGGTGATTTTTATTTTTAAAAACCCAACACATTTGGTAAGACATTGCTCAGTAACACCTCGCAGCCCAGACACTGAAAAAGGATTAAAAACACTGAAGTGCTTCCCTGGGATTCAGCTTGGAAAGTTACAGTGTAAGGGGCTAGTTAAATGTGCTCAGCACAGAGAAATCCAACAAACCTGAAAATCACCTGACTGGGTCTGACTAAACATTCCGGCTGTGTCTACACTGGCATGATTTTCCGGAAATGCTTTTAACGGAAAAGTTTTCCGTTAAAAGCATTTTCGGAACAGAGCGTCTAGATTGGCATGGGCGGCTTTTCTGCAAAAGCACTTTTGCGGAAAAGCGTCGTGCTAATCTAGATGCTTTTTAAAAGCCCGATCACCATTTTCGTGATCGGGGCTTTTTATGAAAACAAATCTGAGCTGTCTACACTGGCCCTTTGCGCAAAAGCTTTGCGCAAAGGGTTTTGCCCGACGGGAGCAGAATAGTATTTCCGCAAGAAGCACTGATTTCTTACAGTAGGAAGTCAGTGCTTTTGCGGAAATTCAAGTGGCCAGTGTAGACAGCTGGCAAGTTTTTCCGGAAAAGCGGCTGATTTTCTGGAAAAACTGGCCAATCTAGACACAGCCTCCCTGTTCTACTCACATATCTGTAGTTTCAAGACTTAATGCTTCCGTGGGCATAGATGTCGCTGGATTCTCCAGGCCTGGCTCCTTCCAAGGCCTCTGCTGTGGTCACACAGGAACAAGAAGGGCTACTGCGTCCAATTCAAAAGTTCATACTCTTTTCATTGGTTCTCCTGGTCAGTGTTCCCTCTCTTTCCCACCCTTGTGTGGAATAAATTTTTTCATGTCCACCAAGGCCTGTGTGAATGTGCACCACCAGTAGAAACACTAACCTAGCTGTGGGCACTGTGCCAATCAGCTGGGTGGCATTTGAATCTCTCCTGAGAGGCCGCACAAGCACACAGCTTACAGGGAACACTGCTCCTGGTCTCTTGCCAACTCACTGCTTCCCTAAACATTCCCGAGGGCTTTGGGACTCACTGTCTATGGTATTAATCCTTCTAGGCAAGGGTTAGGGTTAGGTCTAAAGAGTTAACACGACTCAGTAAAGACTTTAGCTAATGGAATGGCTGGAATGCCCGGAAAATGCTGCCTCCCCATTCACCGCAATATCATTTCTAGAGTCATCCATGCTAAGGCTGTACGGGGCCACTGCGGCTAGCTAGGCTACCCCTGCATAACCCAGGCCGATGGATTTCACCCAGTCCTTCCCGCATTGGTCCCAGGACCAAAGTCTGAGCTTGTCTGAGCCCTGCGGCCCTGGGTGGGGAGGGCCAAAGCCAGAGCCCCACTGCCACGGCACGGGGCCCAAAACTGGAGCCCAAGGGCTTCAGGCCTGGGCGAGGGGCTTGTAACCTGAGCCCTGCTGCCTGAGGCTGAGGCTGAAGCCTGAGCCCCACCAGCCAGGGCTTTGGCCTCAGGCAGTGGGGCTCAGGCTTCAGCTTCTGTCCTGGGCCCCAGCAAGTCTGAACAGCAGGCCTGGCAAATCCCATTGAAACAGGGTCCTGACCTGCTTCGGGGGCCTGACCCGCAGTGAGAACTGCTGATCTAGACCTACATGCAACAATGCACTCAGGTAAATGCCTGTTTGGGGGCATCCCTGCCTGGCCCAGGGGGCGGGGTCAGGGGGTATTGCTATTTGGGCACCTACATAGCTGCCAGATTTTCAAAAGAACTCAGCCCCCAAGCGGCACCCTTAAAAAAACCCGACTCACTTTGGTGCCTGAACAGGGTCCTGAACGATTGGAGATGGCGGCCCAAGGCATGAGATTCCCTTACCAGGTGACCCCCTGTCTTCCCCAGTATTTAGTCATCCCTGCACCCTGATGCTGACTGGGAGTGGTTTCATGCCGGGCAGCATGGGAAGGGAAATCAGTTGCCGTCTGTCCAGAAGTCACACTGCTCACTCTGTTAAGAGTGCACTTGCCACTCCCTTTGCTCGTGGGGGCAAGTGAATCCCGGCCTGGTTTGGGCTGGAT
Organism: Rafetus swinhoei; assembly: GCA_019425775.1. NCBI lineage: Eukaryota > Metazoa > Chordata > Testudines > Trionychidae > Rafetus > Rafetus swinhoei. The sequence goes on from CM033426.1 coordinate 33,975,466, forward strand.
GTTCAGAGAACCGCTGGTGAGCGGCACTAGGGCAGTCAAAGCCACCACGGGAGGGCTGCTTGGCAGGACTGCCTGCTGCTATCGCTTTGGCACACTCAGAATCGGCTCCCCCTACACCTTCAGCGCAGCCTTTGCACAGGTGGTCGGCTTTAAATGCTCCCTGTTCTTATACAGCCTCGGTGGGATTCTTGCCCAGAGATGTCTCCAGTTCTTGCGGTTTTATGAAAGAAGCAAAAGCTGGATACAGTCAAACCTAGCCATGGGTCCCTTTCCAGGTGTATTCTGCTCTGCTTTCCAGTTAAATGGATCTGCTGAAGGCGGAGAGCAGGGATAGTTTGTGGCTGTATGATCCTGCTGGCATTCCTCTTTGCTTGCAGGCCTAGTTCATGAGTCCTGTAGAGTCTCCTGTACAGCCATGAATTGTTTGCCTCCAGGAGAGGGAAAGCTCTGTTGGGGAGGGGCTCTGTGGACAGCTGCTTCTCCACATCTGTTTCTGTTCTCTTTCCAGGCTTCAGGGGCAGGCCCTCTATGCACAGACTCTCTAACAGGGAGTTTAGAGAGGGAATTTGGAAGGGGAGAGGGAAGGGCGTGAGGTTCTCTTGCCTTTCTTTTTAAATCCTTTCTCCAGGACAGCAGCCATGGATGGTGATAGGTCTGCTGTTGTTACCTGCACAGCGTGTGCCATGTTTGTCTTCCTCCAGGAAGAAAGAATGGATTTCATCTGCACTAAGTGCAAGCTGGTCGCCATTTTGGAAGAAAAAATTAGAGGACTGGAGGCCTAAGTGTCGACCCTACGCTCGATCAGAGAGGATGAAGACTTTCTCGATAGAAGGCAGTGTTTAATCCTTCAAGCACGGCAGGCGGAAGAGCCGGAGAGGGCAGTACGGGACCAGGAAGAGAACTGGCAGCATGCAACTTCTAGAAGGGGAAAAAGGCCAGGACGGGAATCCCCCGATGCTATAGAGGTAAGTAATCGCTTTCAGGCTCTCTCCACAGGCTCTGCGGTGCTGAATGCTTTGGAAGGGATCTCACAAGGAAGAAGCCGCAAGGGAACACCATCTACCGGAAGGCATGGGATGCATAGTCCTAGGGATGGGGGTTCCACGGCCACCACCCCCAAAAGGAAACGACGGGTGGTGGTGGTCGGGGACTCCCTCCTAAGAGGGACTGAGCCATCCCTCTGCCATCCGGACCTGGAATCTCGAGAGGTGTGCTGCTTACCGGGAGCTCGCATTCAGGATGTGACGGAGAGGCTTACCAAACTGATCAAACATTCGGATCGCTACCCCTTCCTGCTTCTCCACGTGGGAACTAACGATACGGCCAAGAATGACCTTGAGCGGGTTACTGCGGATTATGTAGCGCTGGGAAGAAGGATCCAAGAATTTGGAGCGCAAGTGGTGTTCTCGTCCATCCTCCCTGTTGAAGGAAAGGACTGAGCAGGGATCGTCGAATTGAGGGCGTAAATGCGTGGTTGCGCAGGTGGTGTCGAGAGGGCTTTGGTTTCTTCGACCATGGGACTCTGTTCCGGGCACAAGGATTGTTAGGAAGAGATGGGATCCACCTAACGAAGAGAGGAAGAAGCATCTTCGCGGGCAGGCTTGCAAACCTAGTGAGGAGGACTTTAAACTAGGTTCATCGGGGGACGGTGACCAAAACCCTGAGGGGAGTGGGAAAGTCGGATACCAGGAAGAAATGCAGAGAGGAACGAGCAGGAAAGGAGGACCCCTGATTCGAATGGAGAAGATAGGGCGATCAACTGGTTACCTGAGGTGTTTGTACACTAATGCGAGAAGCCTGGGCAACAAACAGGAAGAACTGGAGGCCCTGGCCCAGTCCAAGAAATATGATTTAATTGGGATAACAGAGACTTGGTGGGATGACTCGCATGACTGGAGCGCTGTCATGGAAGGGTATAGACTGTTCAGGAAGAACAGGCAGGGGAGAAAAGGAGGAGGAGTTGCACTATATGTAAGAGAGCACTATGATTGCTCTGAACTCCAGTATAAGAGAGGAGAAAAACCTGTTGAGAGTCTATGGGTTAAGTTTAAAGGAGCAAACAACAGCAGTGATGTTGTGGCTGGTGTCTGCTACAGGCCACCGAATCAGGTGGATGAGGTAGATGAGGCTTTTTTCGGACAACTGAGAGAAGCTTCCAGATCGCAGGCCCTGGTTCTCGTAGGGGACTTTAATCACCCTGACATCTGTTGGGAAACCAATACGGCAGCACACAGGCAATCCAGGAAGTTTTTGGAGAATGTTGGGGATAACTTCTTGACACAAGTGCTGAAGGATCCGACCAGGGGCCGTGCGCAGCTTGACCTTCTGCTCACAAACAGGAGGAACTAATAGGGAAGTAGAGGTGGGTGACAACCTGGGAAGCAGTGATCATGAGATGGTAGATTTCAGGATCCTGACCAAAGGAAGAAAAGAGAGTAGTAAAATACACACCTTGGACTTCAAAAAGCAGATTTTGACTCCTCAGAGATCTGATGGGCAGAATCCTGGGATGCTAACATGAAGGAAAGGAGTCCAGGAGAGCTGGCAGTATTTTAAAGAAGCCTTATTGAAGGCACAGAAAGAAACCATCCCGACACGTAGCAAGAGAGGCAAACATGGTAGGAGACTGGATTGGCTTACAGGAGAAATCCTTGGTGAACTTAAGCACAAAAAGGAAGCTTACAAAAAGTGGAAACTTGGACAAATGACCAGGGAGGGGTTTAAATGTATCGCTCGAGAATGCCGGGGGGTTATCAGGAAGGCGAAAGCGCAAATGGAATTGCGACTGGCTAAGGATGTGAAGGATAACAGGAAAGGTTTGTACAGGCATGTTAACAAGAAGAAGGTGATCAGAGAGGGTGTGCGGCCCCTACTGGATGAAGGAGGTAACCTAGTGACAGATGATGTGGGGAAAGCTGAAGTACTCAATGCTTTCTTTGCCCCTGAATTCACAGACAAGGTGGGCTCCTGAACTAATGCGCTAAGTGACACAAGATGGGATGAAGATGGACAGCCTGTGGTGGGTAAAGAACAGGTTAGGAACTATTTAGAAAAGCTAAACGTACACAAATCCATGGGTCCGGACTTAATGCATCCGAGGGTACTGAGGAGTTGGCAAGTGTCATTGAGGAGCCTTTGGCCATTATCTTTGAAAAGTCGTGGAGATCAGGAGAAATCGATGACTGGAAAAGGCAAATGTAGTGCCCATCTTCAAAAAGGGAAGAAGGGCGATCCAGGAACTATAGGCGGTCAGTCTTACCTCGGTTCCTGAAAAAATCATGAAAGGGATCCTTAAGGAATCCATTTTGAGGCACTTGGAGGAGAGGAAAGTGATTAGGAATAGTCAGCATGGATTCACAAAGGGCAAGTCATGCCTGACCAATCTGATTAGCTTCTATGTTGAGGTAACTGGCTCTGTGGACGTGGGAAAGTCAGTGGATGTGATATACCTTGACTTTAGCAAGGCTTTTGATACGGTCTCCCACAATATTCTTGCCAGCAAGTTAAGGGAATGTGGGTTGGATAAATGGACAGTAAGATGGATAGAAAGATGGCTAGAAGGCCGGGCCCAGCGTGTAGTGATCAACGGCTCGATGTCAGGATGGCGGTCGGTTTCTAGCGAAGTGCCCCAAGGTTCGGTTCTAGGACCGGTTTTGTTCAATATCTTTATTAATGACCTGGATGAGGGGGGATGGATTGCACCCTCAGCAAGTTTGCGGATGACACTAAGCTAGGGGGGAGAGGTAGATACGCTGGAGGGCAGGGATAGGGTCCAGAGTGACTTAGACAAATTGGAGGATTGGGCCACAAGAAATCTGATGAAGTTCAACAAGGACAAGTGCAGAGTCCTGCACTTGGGACGGAAGAATCCCAAGCATTGTTACAGGCTGGGGACCAATCAGTTAAGTAGTAGTTCTGCACAAAAGGACCTGGGGGTTACAGTGGATGAGAAGCTAGATATGAGTCAACAGTGTGCCCTTGTAGCCAAGAAGGCTAATGGCATATTAGGTTGCATTAAAAGGAGCATTTCCAGCAGATCCAGAGATGTCATTATTCCCCTTTATTCGGCTTTGGTGAGGCCACATCTGGAGTATTGTGTCCAGTTCTGGGCCCCCCACTACACAAAGGATGTGGACGCATTGGAGAGGGTCCAGCGGAGGGCAACCAAAATGATTAGGGGGCTGGAGCATATGACCTATGAGGAGAGGCTGAGGGAGTTGGGTCTGTTTAGTCTGCAGAAGAGAAGAGTGAGGGGTGATTTGATAGCAGCCTTCAACTTCCTGAAGGGAGGTTCCAAAGAGGATGGAGAGAGGCTGTTCTCAGTAGTGACAGATGGCAGAACAAGGAGCAATGGGCTCAAGTTGCAGTGGGAGAGGTCCAGGTTGGATATTAGGAAAAACTATTTCACTAGGAGAGTGGTGAAGCACTGCAATGGGTTACCTAGGGAAGCAGTGGAGTCTCCATCCCTGGAGGTGTTTAAGTCTCGGCTTGACCAAGCCCTGGCTGGGTTGATTTAGTTGGGATTGGTCCTGCCTAGAGCAGGGGGCTGGACTTGATGCCTCCTGAGGTCTCTTCCAGCTCTAGGGTTCTATGATTCTTTGATTGGGGACTGGCCTGGGGAAATTGCCAGACGAATACCTGGGATGCACACAGCATTTTTTCTAAATACAAGGCCGGTCCCTAGGGATTCCTGTCTCAAAGAACTGGAGACACGTGAATGAATTGACCCAAGCATTGCTGTGAGGTAAGTGACTATTAGCCTGATTGTATAGCTGGAGAACAACAGCACCAGGAGGGGAAGGCCCAGGCCCCCCAAAGCACCGAGGGCACTGTGTATTCGTTTGGATGGAATATAGGGCCCAAAGATGTTCATGTATCAACCAGGTACTTGACCAACATTAAATGGTTTCAAATGAGGGTTGTGGGTTGGGGTACGCCAGCGGCCACCAGCCCGTAGACTGGGATCTATTGGTAGATCCTGGAGCCTCTGGCAGGTCATCCTGACTGGTTTGGCCGGGAGGCCTCAAGCACTAGCTCTTCAGCTGCCCCTCCCCACTCAGCTGTGCTGCTTCTGCCCTCTGCCTTGGCGCTGTTCCCTGGGAGTCTCCTGCTGGCTGTGCAGGGTAGGAGAGAGGCAGAAGAGGGGGTGCTGTCAGGGTGTCCCCAATCCTGTACCCCAGCTCCCCAGAGTGAGCAGGGTGGGGCCTTGGAGCCTGGGCGGGGTGAGACTACAAAGAAGCCCAGGTAGAGTATTTGAAATATAACGAAAGGATTTTATTTTATTTTATTTTTTAGCTGGGGAGAGTTTTTAGGAGGAAAATCCTTCTGGTGTTCCAGTTTTAGATGTGTCAGAGCTGGCAACAAATGTCAGCAAATGTTTGGGGGGACAGAGAAGAACTCAGGTAAAATGGGTTGCTGCTGTAACAGTCCCATCCCATTTCCTAACATGAAAACACACACAAAGGGGATGGGAAAACACAGCTTCTGTCCTTGCTGGTGACTTTCACTCGCAGCCTCACTGCTGGAGAAACGGGCCCAGCACAGGATCTTATTAGTCACTCCGAGGCCTGGCAAACTTGCTCCAGCATCAGACTGTTTAGATCATAGCTTTTAGCTGCCTTTTTTTGGTCACAGGCTTAAAGCAGTGTTGCAAAATATGTAGTCTTGGCTGGGAAAGCAAGACTCTCCTTAGACAGAAGGAAAAAAAGTCAGGGGCAGGAAAGAGAAGAAATAAGATGGGAAAGGACAATAGTAGGGGAAGAGACACAAAGTCCCTCATTCTAGGCCTTGTTGGGGTTCAGCTGGAAGTGATGATGTCATCTGGGTCCTTCTCTGTCTGCTCAGGACATCCTTCCAGGCTACCACAAAGACCTTCTAACTCTCAGGTGACCAAGTGGGGTGCAGCCACAAGGGAGCAGCTCACTTTTTTGCATTTCTCTCCTCTCCCAATCTGTCAGGATTGAGAGAGCCTCCAGCTGTTGGTTCCTACAGGCTCCTCAAAGTCTCCTTAAATAAATAAATAAATACATAAATAAATAAAAAGCCCCCAAAGGAGCACTGGGTGGCATAGCCCATCCTTTTAGCACTTTGTTCACCAAGAGGGTTAATGTCTGACACACCGATTTCGGCATGTTGCTTTCTGGTATTCTGCTCTTAGGCCTGGGTTTCAGTCTTGAGCTAGATCAGTTGGCCTTTTGGTTTGTCCAAGCGAGGTGGTTTTTGCTCTGCCTTTTGCCACTTCTCCCTGTGACATTTATTGCCATAGGTGACTGTGATAATTTAGCAACTTTCACTCACGTTTCACAGTCGAGCTTACACTGGGGTAAATGCGCAGGGCCAATTATTACAACAGCTTCTAGCGGCCACTGAAAGCAATGGGGGCTGACAGTTTTCTTAGTCTTTAAAGTGCTATCAGACTATTTGCTGGTGTTAAGTTTCGTTTAGCATTTCCAAGGTTGGCCAGGCAGCTAAAGGCGGACGGGGCCAAGGCCCCAAGAACCCCAAGTCCCAGTCCCCTGCCCTGACCACCCTGCACTAAGCCTTTGTCTGTGGACATCTGGACAAGCTCACCCGAGTTCTGTCTGCTTCTAGCCCTAGCGGCCACCTGATGCTCGGCTCGGGAGGGGAGCTGCCGGCCACGGGAGGGGGTGGGGGCTCGGGTCCTGCCTGCTGACACCAGCCCCCTGCCCGAGGCGCGGCGCGGCTCCGAGGGAGGGTCCGAGCGGTGCTGCCGCGGCGCGGGGAGGGGAGAGGCGTGTCCGGGGGCGGCTCCCTGGGCTGGGGCGGCTGGCGGGCGGCCCATGTGCCCGGCACCGCCGGGGGCGGCGCCCGGGGTGGCTGGGTGCCCGGTGCCCCCCCTCGGGCCTGGCAGGCGGGACGGGAGGCGGCGCAGCTGTCCCAGGAATGCGCTGAAGATGGCGGCCGGCAGGCGAGCCCCGAAGAGCGGGCTGCTGGAGCTGCGAGCCCCGGGCGAGCACTGGCTGCGGGTGCTGCTCACGCTGGCCGAGGACTTCTTGAGTCTGAGCCCCGCCAAGGGCGCGGGGGCCGAGGAGCCGCCGCCGCCGCCCGGCCCGGCGCAGCTGAACGGCGGGGAGCCGTGCGCCCAGGTGCCCGAGGCGCTCGCCAACGTGAGGCGCACGGTGCGGATCGTCAAGCAGGACGTGGGGGGGCTCGGGATCAGCATCAAAGGTGAGGGGCGCGGGGCGCCGCGGCTCAGCCTGGCTCCGGGGCCCCGCCCCAGCGCCGGCGGCTGGGCTCTGCCCGCGGGCCCCGAGCCGCCCGGGGAGTTGGCTGGTGCCTGCCCAACTTCGGTGCGTTCCCAGGGCGGGGCGCACCTGGGCTCCAGGGACGCGCGTTGGCAGGTTCTGCCCGGTGGCGCCGGAGACCCAGCTGTAGCTCGGGCGCATCAGCCAGGCGGGCGGCGGCAGCTCCCGGCCCAAGTGCACAGCCCAGGGCCCTGCTCCGGGGGGCTTCCCACGCGCGAGCAGCGCCCCGCAGCCAGGTGCCTGCGGTGGGCAGGTGCGCCAAGCGTGGCCGGACTGGAGCCATGGTTTCCTCGACTGGCCTGGCGCCGGGCGCTGCCCGCGGGTGGCTGCGTGGGCCGGGTTTGAGCATTCCTGCAAGGTGAGTTTGTGAACCGGAGACTGCCCTGAGTGGGCACTAACTCGGGGGGGCTGTCCAAGAATTTGGTGAGTGGGCGGGGGCTGCGCTTTTCTACCACATTCATCAGGGGCGCCCGGGTCTGGGCTGCAGTTTGGGCGCAGGAGGAAGCTCTGGGAGGGGGCTGGGTAGGGGTGGGGTGCTGGGGGGGAGTTTGGGTTCAGGCCTGGGGCAGGGGTGCAGAGGGTTTGGGTGCAGGAGGGGGTTGTGACTTGGGGCAGGGTGTTGGGGTCCATGAGGGGGTACCAGGTGCAGGCTCTGGCTGGGAGGTGCTTACCCGGCGGTGGCTTTCAACTGGTGGCCTGTGGGACTGTGAGGCAGGCTCCCTGCCTGCTGTCTCTCCCACACCCCCACCGTGGCTGGCTGCTGGGGCCAGTGTGTGTGTCTGTATGGTGTGTCCCTTGGAGGGGGATGTAGGGTCTCCATGTGCTGCAGTACCCACAAGCACTGCCCTTGCCATGCGGAGTCACTGGCTTCAAGAATGGGAGGTTTTGAGCCGTAGGTGGGGTAGGCAGCCAGGGAGCCTGCCTGAGGGTCCCGCTGGGTCGCAGCTGGCTGCAACCAAATGTTTGGGGCTGGATTTTGCCCACCCTGGAAAAAGCGAGCGCATGTAACGTGTCTAAGCAGGGTGGGGTGGGACTGAACAGAAAGGTTAAATTGGTGGTGGGGGGGGAATTATTCTGTACTAAACTATTCCCTGGAATGTAAAGGAGCTGAGCAATGTCCCCCTACGGCCCACGTAGTTCAGTTCAAGTCACATTCGCTGTCTTTTCATTGTGAATTCCGCTGTGGCTGTGCGCGTTTGCCCGCTGGCCGGCCACGGGCATGGCGCTGGGATGCTGCTGCTGCTGTCGAAGGATGTTTTCACGTTCTTCTGTTGGCATTGCAGCCTGGAACAGAATTCTGTGTCAAAACGCCATCGCCCAGCCAAACGTACATAAATAAAACCCCATGGTTCACTGCACCTGATGAGTCTCGCAGTGCGCCATTTCAGAATATGGGGGCCGGGGGGCGACCTGTGCATGCCGGGATGGGAGCGGGGGGCAGAGAGGGTGAGAGCATGGGAGGCAGACTGAGGACAGCAGCTTCAGCAGTGTTACTTCAGCAGAACAAGCTAAGCACCAAATGGGGGGGAAACCGATTACTTCTGCCCTCCCCCCAACCCCACAATCTCTTTCTCAGGGCTGCTAAGGCAGGAGGAAACTGCTTTTTCTGGCAGACAGCTTAGCAGGTAGCAGGAGCACTGTATCCAATTCCTATATAAAAGAAAGAAAAATAAATATGAGCCCCACTCAGCTCTAACACTAACGTATTCTGATAACTTGTGGCAAGTTGCTTAAGGGACACTGGTTGGCTGGAAATGTTAATGTCTGTTCTTACTTTGTTACTAACTCTGGGGAGAGAGACCGACCCCGTCAGTACTCCTGGGCTCTCTCAGCTCGGGAAGGGGAGTGGGGTCTAGTGGGTTACAGCAGGGGGCAGATACATTTCAGCTCTATATAAGAACATCAGAACGGCCAGACTGGGTCAGACCAAAGGTCCTTCTAGCCCTGTATCCTGTCTGCTGACAGAGGCCAATGCCAGGTGCTTCAGGAGGAATAAACAGAAGAGGCATCATCATGATCCATCCCCTGTTGCCCATTCCCAGCTTCTGACAAACAGAGGCCAGGGACACCATCTCTGCCCATTCTGGCTAATAACCATTGATGGACCCTTCCTCCTTGATCTTAGTTTGTTCTTATTGCAACCCTGTTACAGTTTGGACTTTCCCATCATCTCCTGGCAAAGAGGTTCCACAAGTTGGCTGTGAAAAAATAATGTTGTTTGTTTTACATCTTCTCCCTATACGTTTAATTGGTCAGCTTCTTGTGTTACGTGAGTGAAGGAATAAATAACATTTCCTTAGTCTATTTTTCCACGCCGTTTATGATTTTCTAGATCTCTAACATCCCCCCCCAGCAGGCCGGCCCTACCATGAGGTGAACTGAGGCGGCCGCCTCAGGTGCCAGACTGTGGGGGGCACCACTAGGACCCAGAGTGGAGAACATGTGTCTGCTGCTGGTGCAGATGTATTCTCTCTGCACTAGATGCACAGAGCGGGGGGGGAGTGCTGTGTTGGAGGAAGGCGGGCACAAGAGACCTTTCAAAGTTTTGGCCCAAGCGAGGGGGCATGGGGGCGTCATTTGAGCTCCCCGCCTCGGGTGCCAAAATGTTGTGGGCCGGCCCTGCCCCCCACCCTTTAGTCATTTCTTTTCCAAGCTGAAGAGCCCCAGTCTTGTTAATTTCTCCTCCAATGGAAGCTGTTCCTTACCCCTAATCATTTCTGTTGCCCTTTCTCTACCTTTTCCATATCCAATAGATCTTTTTGTAGATGGGGTGACCAGATCTGCATGTAGTGTTGAAGATGTGGGCATACCATGGCTTTACATAGAAGCAATATGGTATTTTGTCCTCTTATCTATTCCTTTCCTAATGCTTCCCAACGATCAGTTAGCTTTTTAGTTTGTAAACTGCCACTGCACGTGGAGCAGATGTTTGCTGGGAACTATCCACAAGGATTCCAAGATCTCTTTCTTGAGTGGTAACAGCTATTTTAGATCCCACCATTTTTGTATCTGTAATTGGGATTACATTTGCCCATGTGCATTACTTTGCACTTATCAGCACGGAATTCCATCTGCCCTGGTGTTGCCCAATCACCCAGCTTTGTGAGATGCCTTTGTAGCTCTCTGCAGTCAGCTTTGGAGAAGTCACTGTTTACCCCTTTTTCAAGAACATTTATGCGAAGTTCAAGAGAAGTGATCTAAATGCAGATCCCTGCAGGACACTCTTCCCCTCTCCTCCCCCCCGCACCCCATCTTTTAAGTGGAATACCTGGCAAGGTTTTCTTGATGGACTCTAAGGATCCTTCAGTGACCAGAATGACCAGCCTTTTATTCTTAATCACCCTGTCCCTCCCCCCTGTTTATAACAAACTCCCCGCCCCAAAGGCAAAGCTGCAAGCAGCCCAAACTGTTGCATTTAAGAACTGCCTCTGGAGTTAGGGCGTGGGCTTTAAGCTGATCTCAAGCATGAAATCTAGGGGCCAAGCCCCCTCTCCCCCCCCCCCCCCCCCCAATGGTGCCCCTGTCATCATGATCTGTGCAAGTTCAACAGCCTCATTGGTGCAACCTTGCAGCTTCATGCAATGCACAGTGGCTGGAAGGAGCACAGAGGAGTAGACCGGCTTAGCACAGAATGAAGGGGCTGTGAAGGGATAATTGTCTTGAAGCTGTAGGTCACAGTTGTTTATTTTACAGTTGATGCTTCACAAGCCACACCTGGCAGACAGGCGGCTTTGACCTTGAAAATCCAAGACAGAAATAACTCACCTTGTGTGGAATCGGAGCGAACTCACAAGTGCTGGCAGGAGACGTTGGAAAACTGATCTATTGTCAGGCTGGCTTCTGCCCATAAATACGGACTGGGCATGGATCACGTTTTCCCTGAATTAAGGCCAGTGCAGGAGCCTGGTTGGTCTCTTTCAAACGTTAAAGAGTTGGTGTTCTTGCCTCTAGAACAGTGGTCTCCAACCTTTTTACACCCAAGATCACTTTTTAAATCTCAGAACAGGCGAAGATCTACCACCCCGCCCCTTCCTTGAAGCCCCGCCCTCTCTAGTCTCCTCCTGTCCATCACTTGCTATCCCCAGCCCTTACTTACACACTCTGATAAACAGTTTATTTTTAAATTATGCGATATATAAAATTAAAATCACGTGTTTATAGTTATGAAATAAATGGTCTGTTTTTATTCATGCTATTTAAATCTAAAATGAAACATTTATAATTATACATTTTGTGGGGACAGAGTTCTGCGGCTGGGGGCAGGGGAGAGGGAACAGGGTGCTGGGAGGGCAGAGGACAGGGTTCTGCAGCAGGGGACAGAGTGCCAGTGGGGACAGAGTTCGGGGAGTGGGGACGGGAATAGGGACAGAGTTCGGGGAGTCGGGACGGGAATAGGGACAGAGTTCTGTAGCTGGGGACAGGGGAGTGGGGACAGCGTTCTGTAGCTGGGGACGGGAGTGGGAATAGCGTTCTGGGGCTGGGGAGTGGGGGCTGGGAGTGGGGTGCCAGTGGAGGCAGAAAGTCCCCTGCATCTGCCTCCTCCCAGGATTCCCCACAGGAAACCAGCATACGCCTGCCCTGGGGCCGACCCCCGCGCAGGGAAGCCCCGTGCGTGCTTGACCCGGCGCCAACCCCCCCGCCCCGGCGCAGGGAAGCCCCGCGTGTGCCTCCCCCGGGGCTGACTCACCCCTCCTGTGTGGTGCAGGGAGCCGATGCTCCCTCCTGCAGTACACCCGGCAGAGCAGCTTGCGCACTTCCGGAATCGCCGAAAGTGGCGCTAAGCTGTGGGACTTTTGTCCATCCCCGGGAGCCGACACTACCTCCATTTTCACTTGAGGTAGGTAGTGGGGCTTCTCGGGGGTGGGAGGGAAATGCGGGGGGAGGTGCGGGGCGGACAGGACTCCTCACGATCGACTGGTCGAGGCTTCGATCGCAATCGACCTGTTGGTGACCACGGCTCTAGAACTTACTCTGGATGGAGAAGAGGAAACGACAGGGCCCATCCGAGTGCTGAATAAAGCAGAACAAAGCTAGAAACTTTCCCAGATTCACCATTCCCCCATTTCCTTCTTCAGAGACGTCTTTAGGAGGCCTGTACCTAGTTAACTAATAAAACAAGACTCAAGGATTAGCTAAGCTAAACTTTTTTTTTCTAGCAACATCCAATTTAGCAAACAGCCTGGGAATTGACTTGTTCAGTCACCCTCCCACTAACCGTCACAGAGAGCTCTGAAGAGGGAAGCATTGCAAAGTTGATCCACCTTGTTCTTCAGCCACAGCCACATCTCCAGCCCCAGCATTTCCGCCCAATTAGCAGTTTTCCGTATGATGTTTCATTCTTGCTGTAGGCCCGGAATTGTCTTTTTGCCCTGCTAACCTGTGACACCGTTTTCTGTTTTACCAGGGCACACACTTCAACATATTCCCGAGTAGCGTCTCCTTTGCACCCAGAAGCCAGGGCAGTTTTTCTGTGGCAAAAGTGTAGGGGAATATAGGAAGCTGCGTGTGCTGAAAAATGTCTTGCCTTTTTCTTTCCAGTCCACTCCACTGTTCCTTTCTGTGCTGCCTCCGTCCTTCCCTAGATAGCGTGTCTCTGTCTTTAGACAGTGTCTTAACTAACTCTGCCATCTTGGCCCAGGGCCACCCCCACAGAAGCGCAGCACAAAACCAACCCTGACCGGCGTGGCACTGTCTTCGCATGTCACTCTGCTGAGAAACAGAAATTGAAAGCCCAGCACTTTCAAGAGGCAAGAGCTGGCTGTTTGGCTGGGCTGAGCAGAGCCGTTCCTGCGCTATGAGGCTGCACATGGAAGCCAGCAGGGCTGTGATAAGATTGAATTGTACCTGTTGTTTTCAAATGAGAAATTAAGTATTTTATTAATGATTAAAAAAACAACAACCCTGATTTAAATGTAAAAAATCAATTTTTAATTTGTTTTTAAACCTTTGAATTGTATCCCCCCTGCTTTCCCCACTGGTGCACTTCAGACTTTGTTGCTTATGTCCCAGTTTGACCAGGCCACGTGTGTATTTGTTAAACTTCTCGTTTCAGTATCATCCACAGGCCTGGTAACGGGAATTCCTAGGGGAGGCAGCTGTGTAGGAGACATATCGCTGCTTCCATTCACTTGTGTTTCACTTGATTGATGTCTAGTTAGAAAAGCCTCTAGAACAGTGGTCCCCAACCTTTTGGGGCTGCCGGGTGCCCGGGGGTGGGGCCACGCATGCGCCCAGGGCCCGGGGTGCAAGAATGGCTCGGGCCGGCCCTGGTCACTCGGCAGGCGCGCATAAATGCCCCGGCGGGCGCCATGGCGCCTGCGGGCACCGCGTTGGGGACCACTGCTCTAGAACCTCTCGGCCAGGCCTGGGTTGGGGGGGATAAGTGACAAGCACCACAGACGCTTCATCCAGGTGGCAGGAGCCGCTCCGTCCCATTGCTCCTGCGCCGACAAACAGCCATCCCTAGTGACCAGAAACGGGGCAACTGGCTGAAACCAAAATCAAGGCATCTCGTATCTCCAGGAGGGGCCGGTATCCAGAAGTGTCTCCTCCTTGAGCTACGTGGCGGAGTTTATATTCTGAGCTTCGAGCCAGAAAAGGGCAGTTGCTAGGGTCTCTGGGTGACTGTGGGATCGGATGCTCACTGCTCTGAGCCATGCTCCTGTGCATGTTGATAACATTCATGGGAGTGATTTTTTTCTCCCCAAAAATGGCACCAGCGGTTGCGAATGTGATGCCTTACTGGGAAAAAGGAGCGAAATCTTGATCTCTCGGCACTCAGATTTGTCTAAGCCGGATGCTTTCTAAGTACAGGTCGAGCCTCTCTCAACCGGGACTCCCTGGTCCAGCAGCATTTGAGCTCTGGCAGGAGCACGGCTGTTGCTAGACCAGAGAGACCTGGGGAAGTGCCAGAGGCAGGAGCCATGCGGGGGCCGGGAACCCAGCCAGGCTGGCTGCAAGGAGGCCAGCAGCTGGGATCCCTGCTGCAGGAGTCCGGCTGAGCCGGTGGCAGAGCAGCCAGAACGTCAGCAGGCTTCGGCAGGGTAGCGGTCGGCCGGCGGAGCCTGGAGCCCTGGCAGCAGGGCTGGTGCTGCCCGGGTACGCCTGGCAGGGTCAGGAACCCTGGTGGCTGAGCAGCAGTCTAGCGTGGGGAAGGGAGGAAGAGGTGGGCAGGAGTCCAGTGGGGGGACCGTGGGCTGGCGGGGCTGGTGCTGCCCTGGCAGGGCTGGGAGCACTGGCGGCAGGGCAGTGGCTTGCCATGGCGAAGCTGAAAGCCCCAGCAGCAGGACCGTGGGCTGCCGTGGCAGAACTCGTGGGGAACTCGCCGAGAGGCCAGATCAGGAGCGGAGCTGGGCTGGGAGGCCAGTGGCAGGAGGGCAGAAATGACCTTCACTGGTCTGGCACATCCCTCCTGGGGGACCACTTGGGTCGCAAGGGTGCTGGCCCAGGCAGGTCCAACCAGCAGCACCTTCCGCCTTCTGTATAGAAATCGCATCTGATCCCTTTCCCTTTCCTTTCCAGGTGGCCGAGAAAATAAAATGCCCATCCTGATCTCCAAGATCTTTAAGGGGCTGGCTGCCGATCAGACAGAGGCGCTCTACGTGGGAGACGCCATTCTCTCCGTCAACGGGGCCGACCTTTCGGAGGCGACTCACGATGAGGCCGTGCAGGCGCTCAAAAAGACGGGCAAGGAGGTGGTCTTGGAGGGTGAGTACCAGAGCAGGGCTGTGTGGGGTGTGGCGGGTGTTGGCAGCGAGCCCGCATGTGGTGAACGCCTCCTGGCGGTGCTGTTACCACGTGGCCTTTGCGGCTAGTTCTTATTTCTGCACGGGGCATTTCGTTTCAGTGCTGCGAGGGTCCCTGGGGGGCTCTCCCTGCTTTGCACCCAGATGCCCTGCATTCGGGATCTTTCTGGCCCCCCAGGGCGAGTGGGGCTCAGCTGGGCTGTGCATGAATCGGGTAACAAGGGCAGAGGGACCAGCGGGCCACGGAGAAGAAATTGTCTGCACTTGGAAACTCTCAGTGCTGAGAAAAGGCCACGTCCCTCCCCCCCCCGCATCCCACTGGGGTTCTGCTTAGCCTCACCAGAACCGTGGCCTGGGCCGAGGATTCCTGCTGGGGATGCCCTTGGGGCCAGTCTGACCTGCCAGCTGGGCTGTAATATGGAGGCAGCCGTGGTGCCTGCTCCTGCAATGGCAGTTCGCCAGGAGCCTGAGAGCCTGATCTGCAGATCCATTTGCATACCGCTCTTAATTAAAAACCAAACCTGCACAAGCCGTTCCAGCCGCCCACCCTGAGGGCGGGGAATCGCGGCAGGGCTCTCCCCGAGGAGAGGGACAGAAACTGCTTGTTCTGGTCTTTCTGCAGCGACAGACGAACGCCTGGAGCTCGCCAGCGGGTCGTGGGAGAGGGGCGGCTGCGGGGCAGGGCTCTGGGTTAAATAGGCCATTTCAGCCCAGCTCCGCGTTGCCTGACTCCCCCCAGACCTTGGTGTATGTCCAGGCCCGCCGACGGGGCGGTGGGGTAAAGGGGGCCGTCGCCTTGGGGCCTGGCGATTCGAAAGGGCCTGGAGCTCCCGGCGGCTGGAGCCCAGACCCTTTAGATTGTCGCCGGAGCCCCGCGGGGTGTGCTGCGGGCAGCGCGAGGGGCTGGCTGGAGGCAGGGGTGCACTGGTGGCATTGAGGTTGGTTGCCCTGAGACCCCGCCCCCTCTGCCTGAGACCCCGCCCCTTCCGGGGCCTGGCAGGTCTGTCGGCCCCCTTGTGTGTCTCTTTACATTCTGGGGTCCCGGTGCTGATGCGACTGGCTAGGTGTAGTGCGGGCTTCCTGGGGGCTTTGCTGCTGTCTCCGCCACTGTCCTCGCTTGTCTGACAGCGCCGGGTCTCGTCCCAGCAGCCTCTGCTCACCGGGGTCCGTGGTGCTTTCTGAGGGAGATGAACGGGGGGAGCGGCGATGCTGCGTTTCAGCTTCGCATGCTTCGTGGCGGTGCACCAGTCCCTCGGCCGGAGAGCCCTGGGAGCGAGGCTCAGGCTGTGCGCTCCGTTGCGGGGGTGTCAGGGTGTAGGATCCCAGGCCCGTGGTAGAGGCGGGCGATCGATGCTTTTGGGCCAAGTTCGGATCTGAGCCTGAGCCGGGTGCTCGCAGCAGGGGAACAAACCAAGAGGCTCAAGGGAGAGGAGAGCCGTTTGTGTTGCATGTGTGGCGACCCTGGAAAGACCAGCGTTATCTGATTGCACGTCCGGGCTGATGTAATCCAAATATAGAAACCGGGTGAATTGGGCAGCAGGTGCAGGGCGTAGCCCGGGGCAGGGAACCTTTCTGAGTCAAGGGCCGCTGACCCTCAGAGGAATCGTCAGGGACCGCACACAAATGAGAAGCAAAAAACCAAAAGCCCCTCACTGACGTGGCCCCTACCGGAGAAGGAGAAATCTGGCCCCACATCCGGCCCCGGGCCTTAGGTTCCCACCCCTGGCTGAGCCGTAACACACCCTGTTCTGTCTTTGGCCGAAGTCCACGAGCCAGCAGCAGCGTCCCTTGTTCGCTGCTGAGCGTGAAGAGCAGGGTTTGTAGGGCTCGCGCCTTGACGGGAAGGGGCCTCCTGGGAGGAGCCTGTTGTGAGTATTTTGGCTAGTACTTACGGCTGCTAGTGTCTGGGCTGCCGCTGGTGTCCGGGATGCCACCAGCCCCGGGGCCCTGTGGGCCGAAGGCAGGAATGCCGGTGTGGAAACTTGGCGCCGGGAAACCTGACGACACCTCTTGGGGATGATTTCCAGCCCAGAGCATGGATTCAATTCAGGACTTGGCTGAGACAGTCACGTGACTCTTCCGCGGTTTGAACCCAGGTGTTCGGAGATGGCAATCCAGTGAGCCGGGAGATCGGCTCAGCCCCCGTCCCAGTCACTGCTTTAAAGAGAGGTTGGGAGCGACCATGTTTGAAATCCCAGCGAAAGCTCAGCCTCGCTAGAGCACAGAGTGTTCCAGCCCCGGCCCCGGCGTGCTCCGGCCCTGCCAATTCCCTCCCTGCAGGACAGGCAGCTCCCCTGTGGGACGCTTCGCCCCCTCTTTGCCCCTGCACGCTGCCAGAGCAGCACAAAGGGGCCAGAGCAGGGTCTGGAATCTGGCCAGCAGTTAGACACCGGGAATAATTTGTTCTGTGTCACCCGGAGCCTTTAGGCCTTGGGTGTAAATATGCCAAGTTCTAAACCCTCGAGCGCCAAAGTTCAATCCTGGCCGTTGGAGTTGGCTAATAGTTATGGAGCAGCTTCCTCCAGGACGCCCAGCCAGGGCAGAGCCGCAGCCGGCGTGCAGATGAATCCCCCCGAGCTCGCTCGGGCTCCCCCGCAGCAGCACGAGCCGGCGAGGTCTGGTGTTGGGGAAGAGAATGAGCCCTAGAAGAATCCCGTCGCCCAGCTCCCGGCGAGAGGCCTGGGGCGGATGTTCGTGGTGAAGCAGGTTGTTACCTGGAGCGCCCAGTCCGAGCGATCCTAGAGCTGGACTGAGCTGGAGTGGCACGGTGTCGTGCGTTGGCAGGTGCCGCTGGAGCAGGGGCAAGCCGGCAGCATTTTCATAACTTCTGCAGGACCTTCCCTCTCGCCTGGCGATGTGACTGGCCGGCAGCGGCCAGTGTGAGAGGGTGGAACTTCATCCCCTCCGCTTGTGCGTCTCTCCAGGACAGTCAGACAGCGACTGGCCTTGGAGGCAACCTCTCCCTAACCTCGCCCCTGAACCACGGAGTCTGATGCCCCTGGGATCCTTCTAACCCTCCCAGTGGAGCTGCGGGTTTTATTATTCTTCATATGGGTGTCCAGTCCTTTTCTGCATCTCACTCACTAAACCCTCTGCCTGGGCAGTCGCTTGTGGCCGAGAGTTCCTCTGACTGACTGCGGTGTGAGACAACAATCCCTGTTCGATTGTCTGGGGCTGCCCTTGTTCTTGTGCGCTCAGGAATCCCCCATTCTCGTTCTCTAGACCGGGCATTTTCTCTTTCGCTTCTGTTTTTTCTCCTCCCTTAAGGAATGGCTCCAGCTATTTAAATCTGACTCCTCACTGCGTTTCCAAGACGCGCCCCTGTGCCTCTGCTGTACCCGTCTGGCGGCACGCCGGCGATTTGCCTGGGGTCGTGCAGTGACTCAGTGGCCGGACTAGAACCAGAGGCCAGGAGGCCTCCCTCCCAGCCATGTGCTCTCGCCACAGCTCCCAAGGGACGTCTCTGGGAGCTGGTTTCTGTCGAGCGGGTAGGCGGGCCATGTGGTGGGTGCAGCTGATGGCACAGCGGTTCGGGACGACCCAGCGGAGGGAGGTTGTGTAACGTCTTTGCTAAAGGGCCTGTCGCAGGGAGGAGCCGTTCTCTTGCAGAGTCTCAATTGATAGAACAATAAAACTCCACTGGATCCCTGGCAAGTCCCATCAGCCCCACCGCTATTTGTGCAGAGCAGCAACTGCCCCAACTGGGATGGGGTGGGAGGCAGGGGCCTTTTCCCAGGTGCAGCTAAACTTGCCCTCCGTTCGGCTCTGCGGGGCCGGGAGCCCTAGGAGCGCTCGGACGCAGGGAGAGCGCTGGCTGTTCAGCCTGCGTGTGAACAGGAGAGCCGTTCTCTGGCTCCAGATGTTTCCTCGCCCTCTTCGGAGCCCTCCCCCACGCCTTCCCCAAACTGCCTCGTCTCCAAAGGCGTTTTTAGCTCTGCTCAGCCCGCTCTGTGGCTTGGTTCCTCCTCTCGCTGGAGCCTCCGGAACCGCACGCCGTCCTGTGGAATGTGCCCGTCTGCGCAGCTGCTGGAAGTTGATCGTTTCCACCCAAGAGAAACACGAGAACTTTCTCGCTGGGCCTGTGAGATTCCTCCCTCAGGCCTCTCGCTCTCTCCGTGGTTTGTCTCTTCCCTCGGGCCGGGCGTGTTCCCTTTTCTCCTAGCGGTCCTGCGTGGGGCTGGGCTGGGCTGGGCTGGGCTGCCCCTCTTCCCAGACCGGACCTGTTTGCTGCCCTGCCGGGAAGAGTGAGCAGGAGGCCTTTGCGGAGATGGCTGGGGCTCAGATGGGACCCAGCAGGCTTGAAAACATTACACATCCCAGCAGGCCAACTCCACAGGGCAGCTGGGAGGTTTGCTCCTGTGTTCAGGGGCTTGGCAGCTGCCTTTGCAGGGGCTGAGCAGCCGAAGGTTTTGGGGCTGGGTGCAGGTAACCCCCCTGGAGCATGGCAGGGCCCGTTCAGGTGTCTGGACCGACCTGGGAGGGAATCAGACGTCCTAGCTCGGCACATGCTCGTTTCTGGCCTGTTTCCATTGCTGAGATCCCCAGAGAAGGCGCGACCGCACCAGCACTAGGGCACTTGTCTTGCTTCCAGGTGTGGGGCTTGGGACAGTACCCAGCCTTCTGCAGCTCTGCCTGCTCCCTCTGAGCAGTGCTGGCGGGAGGCGAGGGTCAGGGAAAAGGAGTGGTGGGAAGTGCTCCCGGCTCTCCTTGCAAAGCACAGCCCTGCTTCGCTGCTTAGCCAGGGCGTAGGTGGCTGCAGGGGAACAAGGTTCAGCCAGGGAGGTGGGTTTCTTAAACTCTCCGTGTCTCTCTTCCACTGGCCTGTAAACGCTGGGGCCGGGGCGGGGTGGGGTGGGGATTCTGCCTCCTGCAGAAGAGCTGGTCCCCCGAGCGAGGGCCTGAGCCGGTGGGTGGCCGGTGTGCTCCAGCTCTGCGTGAGAGCACTGTTGGGAGCCATCCGGCTGCAGCATTTCCAGCTCGGGTCTCTCCAGTTCCCAGGCTCTCATGGGCTCTTTCCCCGGAGGCCCTGGAAGCCTGAGTTCCCGCTTCATTCCCCTTTGCAGCCACAGTTAGTTTTGCCGGCCTCTTGGAGCCCCGGCCTGCAGCACTGGACAGAATCCCAACCCACCGTCTGGTTTGGTTTGCTCTGGCCAGCATCCGTGTGCCTCGAGTCTCCCCGCACTGCCTGCGTTCCCAGCTGGCGTCAGCGGCCCAGCTTCCTGGGGCGCCTTTGCCTCCAGCAACGTTGGCTGGAAGCAGGTTGGGGAGCGCTGGCAGTGGGCAGGACGTGGGGAAGGGGCCAAGGCCGCAGACAGAGCGGACCAAGCTCCTCCCTGGAAGTGGGCCGCTTGGGCCCTGGCCTTTCCCCGGCCGGTGCGCACCAGCTCTGCTGATCTGGCGGCTACGCTGGGGTCAGGCAGGGAGCAGCTCTTGGCTGCTGCACGGGGGCTGGATTCCATGGCGGTGTGGGGCTCCTATGAGGCCTGACGAGCACTTGGCCCACGTGCCCATAAGGAGGGCACCCCAAAGAAAAGCACTTGGCCCTTCTGCTCTGGCTGCCCTGGGAGCTCCGAGCGCTCCATGAACTCGCTGCTCCTCATGACCGGTGGAATGGGGCAGTGGCCTCATTGCGCGATCCGCCCTTTCCAGCCTGGCCGCGCTGCCCGCAGGGAGGCTGATGGGGCGGCTGCTCCATGGTGCTGGGTGGGGCTGCAGAGTGGGCAGCCGTCGCTCGGTACCCGCAGTCTATCGGCACAGAGAGCCCCAGCCCCCCGGCTGCAGCAGGGGCGGTGCTCCCTGGGCTGAGCTCTCTCCGCCCCGCTGACGGAGAAGTTCTGGCAGCACTTGATCAGCATGCCTCAGCTTGGGCGGCCCTCAGGCCTGTGCTGTAAAATAGCCCCTTTGGAACTGCAGCGTGCGGGGCCTCGTGCGGGGAGGCAGCGAGACGGACTGGCTCCGAGGGCCGTCACGGGGCGGGGCAGGGCAGTGGGTGGGGGGGGGTCTGGTTTCACAGCTGTGCCGTGGATTCATTCCAACGCCGACAGACCAGTGACAACGGCGGGAGGGCTGTGAAGTGCTCTGGGACAGAGGTCTGAGTGCCGGCTGCTGATCACTGGAGGAGGTGGGGAGAGCGGCTGAATGAGTTGGCTCTGCCAGGATTACGGTTGCCGGGTGTCCGGTATTGACCCGGACAGTCCGATATTTTCACCTCCTGTTCGGTAAAAACATTCAGAAAATACCAAACACCTAAAATATCTGGTATTTTCTGATTATTTTTTCCCTGCGAGGAGGCGAAAATACTGGACACCTGGCAACCCTACAACACTCAGCAACTGGGCCTAGCCCCTGCCCCTGCCCCTCTCCCCGCGGGGCCCCCCAACTCCCCACTTACCTGGTTCTGCCGGAAAGCTGCCTTCTGGCTCTGATCAAGAAAACAAGATGGCCACTGGCAAAGAGCCTAAAGACTTTTCTTAAAGGGGCCATGCTGTTTTAATGCTGTTTAACTCTCGGGGTCCTTCTTTTTTTTTTTTTTTTTTCCTCCTCAACAACTTTGGTCTCTCCCCCCCCCCCCCCTTTTTTTTTCCTCAACAGCATTTTTTCCCTGGTGTGTTTTTTTTTGGGGGGGGGCTGTTCGGGGTGTTAGTTTAACCAAAAATACCGATCTGGCAACCCTAGCCAGGATCCCAGCTCACCCTGAGCACTGCAGGGCTGGCCCTGTGCGAGGACTCTCCCCTTACTGCAAACGCTGAGAGCTGGCCAAAGGGGCAGGGCCGGGCCAGGGTGGGAGGGGAGAGCTGCTGTTCTATCCTGAGTCAGGCCAGGGCAGAACTGCTGCGGTCAGCTGCCCAATAGCCCCCACCCGTATGGGCTGCCGAAAGAGTCCGTGGGACGAAACAGGAGTGTGCCTGAGGGGAGCGTTGGGGCGCCCCCGTTTTCCAGGCTAGAGCCAAACCAGGCGCTGGGCTCGGGGCGCTTGCGACCTGGCTCAGGTCCTTCCCTGGGCCAGGCCTCGTTCAGGCTCACCTGCCTGTGGAACGTGCGGGCTGGGAGCTGCAGGAGAGAGGGCTCCCCTGAGATCTCTGGGATTCCCTGCTCCTGGGCGGGCTTGCTTGTGGCTTTGCTCCCTCCCTGCGCCAGGAGCAGGGATTGCAGAACTGCACAGAGATAAAAATGAACCCGGCTCTTTGGAGCCTTTGAGGCCTGCCGGGAGGGTTTGTTTCCCTGCCCCGGCTCTGGGGCTCTGACAGGTTTGCATTAGTCGATCTCGTCCCCGTTGGCCTCTCGTCCGTGCACCAGCCGTTCGAATTCTCCTCCAGTGCCAGCGGGGGACTGCCAGGCCAGACGTCCTCTGCCACGGTCGACCACAGGCCAGACGTACTCTGCAGATGGCCTGTGGGCGACTCCTGTGAGCCTGGGCTCCCATGTGATGCGCACACGCCTGTGTCATGGGACCCGTGGCCGCCGGACGCCAGAGCCGAGTGTGGGAGCGGCTCTCGGTTGAGCTGAGGAGGTGGGCCCTGCTGGCGGATCGGGTGCCACGACAGAGCTGTGCCGCGCTGCGACCCGTCAGCTTCATCGCATCCTGAGCGCTCAGTTGTGGCTCCTGGCTGGGGCCGGGACGCGGCCATGGGTTTCAGCCTGTTGGGCAATGGCATCCCCTTTTGGACCCTATGGCACTAGGGATGTAATAGGGTGGTCGATTAATCAATAAGCAAAGGCTCATCGGTAAATGCTCTAGTCTACACGCATCCTGCCCCCTCCGTGCCAGGTCCGGGACCTACCCCCACTGTGGCGTTGCATTTAACGTGTATTAGGAGCCAGCCGGGCAGGCAGCTAGGTTCAGTTCCAGCTTGGGCTGGGTCCAGGAGCTCAGATCCCCCTCCAGACAGGGGCTACTGCCGCCCCGCGCTGCTCCTCTTGATCAGAGGCAGCAGTGCAGGGCGAGAGGCAGCCGGGCGCGAGGGGAGCTGGTTTTTAAACTGGCTCCTCTCGTGGGCCAGCTCCCGCCTGGCACCCGCGCGCTGCTGCCTCGGATACAGAGGCAACAGTACGGGGTGGCAGGCGGCGCCTCAGGAGTGAGGCCGGAGCACGCTGGCTGCCAGCCCCGCCCCCACCGACTACAGAATCGTTGAGTCGCCGATAAGAATTCACGAGGTTACTGGACTATTCGATTAACCGATGTTTAACATCCCTGCGTGGCACCACAGCGGAGAGTCACTGTAGGGGGGACCCTCGCCTGGCAGAGACGGCAGGAACCGCAGTGCGATTGTCCCCACAGCCTCTTACCTAGAAGTAAGGCCTCGCCTCTGACCCTGCTGGTACCTTTCCAGTGGGCCAGGAGTCTAGGGCCAGCCTCTCTCTGGGGCAGCCCAATGGCTCTGTGCTGCTGGTCAGGGACTGTCGGTTCCCTGCTTGGGGCCATGCAGTTGGCCCAGTGTTAGCGTGTCGGGTAGCTGCTTTGAAGCGGCTGCTCTGTTGTTTTTAACAGGTGGCCGCACTCTGAGTAACTTCTCCCCCTGTGGGCCTCCAGCTCCACCTTTTTTGCTCCTGCCCCCCCTCTCCAGCGCACTCTGCTCCGCCTGGGCCAGCCCCTTGGGTTTTTAGTTAACTTGGAACATTTTCCGTAGGCAGCCGAGACCACAGCGTCTCCATAATGACACACACCAAGGCGAAAATGGGGCTGAATCAGCTCTCTGCGACGTCTAATCATGTCAGCCCACACAGCAGGGAACCTGACCACTAAGGAACAGCGCTGCCTCCCTGCTCATAACCAGCCTCCTGGCCGTTAAAGAGACCGTGTGCAGCAGCATGGACACACTCTCTGAGTGCAGGCCTGCAAAAAGGCAGGATTTTTCCAGGTAGAAAGCTATTCCAAGCGAGCGAAGGTGGTAGGTAAATCGAACCTTGTTAGAATGCCATCGTCATATGTTTAAAGTGCCACAAACAACCTTAACTCTGACCCCATGGCTGTGTCTACATTGGCACCCTTTTCCGGAAAAGGGATGCTAATGAGACAAGTCGGAATTGCAAATGCCG
This sequence comes from Rafetus swinhoei, assembly GCA_019425775.1. Taxonomy (NCBI): domain Eukaryota; kingdom Metazoa; phylum Chordata; order Testudines; family Trionychidae; genus Rafetus; species Rafetus swinhoei. The sequence goes on from CM033426.1 coordinate 33,999,512, forward strand.
CGGGGATTTAAATTTTCCCAGCGGCATTTATAATTTATAACTGCCGCTTTTTCCGGCTCGGGGGCTTTGACGGAAAAAGCGCCAGTCAAACGGCTCTTGCGGAAAATAAAGCCTTTTCCGGAAGATCCTTATTCCTCTTAAAATCAGGAAAGACTGGCGCTTTTTCCACAAAGCCCCGAGCCGAAAAAAGCGGCAGTTATAATTATGCAAATGCCGCGGGAAAATTTAAATCCCCGCGGCATTTGCAATTCCGACTTGTCTCATTAGCATCCCTTTTCCGGAAAAGGATGCCAATGTAGACACAGCCCATGTCTCTGCCCACTGCCTCCCTGGCTGGTGTCTCCATTTGTCCCCCGTTCTGAGGCACCGCAGCGTGGCGGGATCTGGCCTGTGTGTATTCGGGGTTTGTGGTTGAAGCAGGTTAGGCTCAGACACTGTGGCCATTAGACGACATTGTGTGTGGATGGGGTAGGGGTGAAAGGTGAGAAGTTGGTGTTCTTGGCTACCGGTGGAGGTGAAGTAGGGATGTCCAGCCATGTTTCCTGTTTGCTGGGCTCCTAGGCGGCCACCCAAGAGAGATTTAAATCCAGCCCAGCTGATTAGCAGAAAGCCCACAGCCTCCCACAGCCAGCAGCATGTGTTTCTACTGGTGGTGCACATCCACATGTCTTGGTGCACATAACATTTATTCTGCACATAGATGGAAAAAATGAGAGGGAACGTTGGTGTCCAGGGCAGTGGCCTGTATGTCTAGGGCTGGGTGAATGTGTAGCTTTGTGTTTACAGTATGCTATAGCTAATGACTGAGGTATAACACACACCCACATACTGTGACAATCTCTCTCAGATGACTTGGCTGTGTATATGATCATTAAAGATTTGCCATAGTCCATATTAGAAGTGTGGATGAGGAATGGTGAACGGGTATCATGGCTTCATAGCAGTTTGGCAGAGATTGAGGTCAGAATTAAGGTGTTTTGTGAAACTTGAGCTATAGATTTAAAAAAAAAAAAAACGAACTACAAAACCCGAATAATGTTTTCATGTAACTGATGTGTGTTTACAACCCTGATTCTGTCTTAGCCAAGTTGTTTTCTTGGAGAATTTTGTTAGCTTTCTGCAGGGCATGCGTGTGAATATCTTTTCAGGAGGTAACAGTTCTTACCGTCTATCGTCTGATGGGGAGATACCTATTTAGCAGGATCAAAAGACAACTTGCGTTCTGTGGAACACAGACCATGAAGTGTTGAAATCAGGCGCCTCGCTCATGGAGAGTGACCCGGGGCGATGCAGCAAAAGGCGCGCGCCATGGAAACCTGGCCTGTTTGCCAACTCCTGGCACAGCCAGAAATGGGTGAAGCTCCAAGTTGGGCCTCGGGTGAGACAGGGACCAATTAAAGCTTTAAAATGTATAGTCAGTAAATACCAGATTTTACACCTGCTCTCTTCCAGCAGCAGCCTTGTGCTCTAGACCTTTCTGGATTGTTAAATTCAGCTTCTGACCTGAGGCTTCTAGGTCAAACCATTTTTGAGGTGTGTGTGTATAAAAACCACCTCTGCCCCTGCTGTGACAAGAATACTGTCGGGGTGTCCACTCTGGAGCTGGCGGTGTAATTTCCAGCTCAGATGGCTGCTCTCGTCCTTGCTGTCTGCGGTGCAGCTAGCGTGCTAGAGTTGGCAGCGTAGCCGCAGGGGCGGGGAACAGCCATCCCGGGTACGATCCTGCCTGAGACCCTACGTCCCGGGCCATTCTTACAACACTTCTGGTTTGAATGAGCCTGCTCGATGAGAACTAGCGTGAGCGCACTTGTCTGAGGGAACCTGCACCTCTAGCTGCCCTGCTGCTCTGAGGAGAGTCTGGGCTTGTTCTAGGTTTTGCCCCGTTGTACTTCATGTTTCCCTGTGAGTCTGACGTCTTGCATTGTGCCCACGCAGCCGTAGCGGTGGTGAAAGAGCTGGAAACGCGTTGTCAAACCACACTGACTGGGCAATAAACGTGAGGAGCAGTTTTTCAGACAGGTGTGTGAGCCGTGCCTGTGAGCTCTGTGCAGACAGCGGAACTGCACACAGGAGGGTGTTTTCGGGCAGCCATGCAATCAGCCACTTGTCGGCACTGCTCTCTGGAGGTGCAGCGTAACAGCATGCTTTTGTTCCATTTCTAGAGCCATTTGTGCAACTGTGGCTTTCAATGGCTCTCGCCCAGGATCCGCTTGTGGTAAATGTGCTGCAGCCACATATCGCTCTTGTGCGGGGACTTCATGTGATTGCTCTCAGGTCTGTGCCTGTCTCCACCAAGTGCTGGCTGGTCAGAAGTTCAGAGAAAGCTAGGAGCGTTGTTTACTTGCACCTCTGGCCCCCTTGCTCCAGTCATCTGAAGAAGTGGGTTGTGCCCACAAAAGCTCATGACACCGTCAACATGTTTTGTTAGTCTCTAAGGTGCTGCAGGTTGTTGAAGTTTTTTCTAGGAGCGTGGGTGAGAGTGCAAATCTCGTTTTACGGATGCTCTGCCTGGCTGATTAGAGTGGTGCTGGGGGATATTTCATGGGGGTTTCATGGAGGATGGAGGGGCACGTATGTCTTTGACTGCAGGTTTCATTGAAAGGAACAGCCAGGTGTGACTTAATCCAAGAGGAGCCAGGAGGCTGTGAGGTGAAGTAGCTGCTCTGGGTTTCCTGTTGCACTGAGACATTTCACAGGGCTCGGAGGAGCATGCGGAGTTCCATGTACCCGAGCCGCAGAGGCGCGCTCTGGATGAGAATTGGAGCTGGGCGAAGAGTTTTCAGCAGATTGTGAGTCCATCAAAACAGCCATTTCAGGGCAACAGAAGCTCTTGGTGCATTTGGGTCAAATTTGGTGAATAGTTTCAGTGAAATTAAAAAATGAAAAAAATTAGAAAAAGGTGAAACATTTTGTTTTGACACTTTCCATACGAGCCATTTCACTGCAGAAATGTCCGTGCAAATCGAGCTGCACAATTTTTTTTGGTAGTGTTTTGATGAGTAAAATAAAAAAAAAATCTGGTTTGGAATGAAACAATTCCCCTGTCTGCCCCCTCCCCCTCCCCACCCCCTTGCCACTGATCTGAGGGGGAAAATCCATCGCTCACTCGTCTCAGATGAGGACTTCTGTATTTGTTTGGGGTATCATCACTAAGCCACCCCCCTGTTGAAACCCTTTTGACCAGCCCGTTGTGGGAGCAAGGCAAGTTCAGAAGCGGGGCTGGGGCAGGTGACGACCCATCCCGGTTTGAGCGGACAGCCCCGGAATGCGGAGGTCAAGTCCCAAGCCCGTGCTGAATGACTCTGGGACAGCACGGGGCTCAGATTCCCCGTGGCATGCATCTGGGGTACATCAGCGGCCTGTTAGGTCAAAGGAGTTTGGGATCCGCCTGCAGCCATCTGATCTGGAGAAATACCCACTGCTTTGAATGTCAGAGCTTTGGCCTTTTTATTCACCTGGCAGCTGGATTCTCGCTCCCCTGACCAGGTGCGTGGGTTACTTGGAAACCCCTGGAGGCCATTTGCCATAGACGTTATGAATAATTCATCAGCCAGATTAACAGAGCTTTCTTTATGGCTTGTGCCCGGTAAGCAGCCTGGATCCGGCCCCCGAGGCTCAGGGCTCCCCTTCCCCAGCATTGGGGAGCCTGCACTGGCACTCCAGCCCCCCCTGCTATCCCACCGAGGGGGCTGGAGCCCACAAAATCTATTAGCCTGGGGAGTCAGCAGCCCCCAACCCAAAACAGGTTCCCCACCCCTGGCGTAGGGGATGGCTTAGAGGTGCTGGCACCTGTCGAGTGATTTAAGGGGTTGCTCTTCCAGGCTAGAATGGCTCTGGTCTGTTGAGTTAAGAAGATTGTTTCCTATTGATCATCAATAAGTCACTGAGTTCAGTGTGTTCCCTGCGTTACTAGCGTCACCCAGAGGCGCCTCACCTCTTGCAGAGGGCTTCCCAGACTCGCCTCTGAGCAGCCGAGCGGGGCTGTTATGTAGACGTGGGCCGAACGGCTGAGTAAGCTGTTACCGGAGGCCTGTGGTTTTTGTCGCGGCGGCAGACTGCTCTGTTAATAGCTCCCACTGCCAGGGGGAGAGAAGCCGGCACCAATTCTGTGCTGAACTCCACTCTCTGCTGCGACCTGTTGTTCAGAGCCACATCGCTTGCAGCCCCAAGCAGCAGCCTGAAAACAGGTCAAGGTGCTCTCTGGAGTCTGAAGGAGACCCCGGGATCCTGACTCCACCTTGCCCTTCCCCTTCAGTTTGCACCGGTGCAAATGTAGAGCAAAGTGCCCGTGGGTCACGGCGGCTGGTGGTTTAGTTACGTGTGGTCCCCTCTTTGCACTTGCTTGGCAGCAGGCAAACAGCCAGGTCCCGGGCAAAGGAGAATGGAGATCTTTGGTCTCTGGGAAGCAGCTGCAGCGGTTTCACCTTAGCTCTGCCCTGGGGAGCAGCATGGGGAGGGTTAGCCATCGAGCCCACGCAGCAGAGTCCCTGCGAGCGCTCATTCAGCCACGACAGGGTTCATTTCATCCAGCGGGGTGAGCTGGGCCCGGGGCATTTGGCCGAGGTTCTGTCTGTGAAATGATTTTCAATGGCGAGTGGGGTTATAAAAGGCTGTGCCGGGGACCTGTCCGAGCAGCCTTTCAGCCAAGCAGAGTGTGAGTTTTATTTCTGTTTGAGCTGGCTTCTTGAAACTCCTCTCCGGTTGCTGCTTTTTCCGGCTGTGGCTGCTGCTCCCAAACTGTAAGCCCCGTGTGCACTGGAAGCTACTTCAAGTCAGGGGGTGCTCCAGCACCCCCTCCCCCCACACCCCTAGCTCTAGCACCCCCTCCCCCCACACCCCTAGCTCTGGCACCTCCTCCCCACACTCCTAGCTCCTCAACCCCCTCCCCACAATTCTAGCTTCAGCACCCCTCCCCCACACCCCTAGCTCCACAACCCCCACACTCCTAGCTCCAGCACCCCCTCCCCTACACTGCTAGCTCCAGCACCCGTGCTAAAATCTGCTTTGCCTCTCTGGCTGGCTCAGCTGAACCCAACCTGCTTACTCATGGCTGAATGTTCAAAAACCATTCCCTGACTGGTGCCCACCTTTGGACGGCAGCTGTCAGGGCTCCGTGGTCAGTGTCTTGGGCTCCCTCCATCTCCCAGTGATGAACAGGGGGACTGTAGGTACTTGGCCCCCAGGAAATCGGGCCTGGGTTCCAGCAGTTACAGACTAAGAAACACCGAATGAGAAGTGTTGTATATTGGGTTGTAGATATAGATCTTGTTGTTATAGTAACTGAGTAGGTCACTGGGGTCAGCCCAGCTAGTCTGGGCTTATTCTAGTTAGTTCTGTGCTTTGCAATAAAATGGACACTTGCAACTACTCCAGCTCTCTGCATTTCCACTGATTTCTTCCTATACTGTGAAACTCCCCACGACATAACAAGTGGCGACGAGGATGGGATGCCTGTGCTGCCTCCAACAACAAAAGAAGTAGAAGTCAATGTAAGAAAACAAACTTTTTTGGCTGTTTTGGAAGGTGGGGTAAGAACTGACTGCTACACTGTGCAAACTGAAACTAAGATCAAGGAGCCTAGAGACTGAAAAGAAAAAAAAAAAAAAGGAGGAGTGCAACAGCCATGGCTACACTTACAGGGCCACTGGGACCTTTTGAGGAGACTAGAGAGCAATGGCACGTATATACTGAGCGTTTTGAACTTTTGTTATTGCAAATGACATTAAAGAAGAAAAGAAGGTGCCAATATTTTTAAGTGTTGTAGGGGCTAAGACCTACTCTCTGCAACGCAGTTTGCTGCTCCCTGTTAAGCCAGAGACCAAATCTTACAGTGACATTGTGGAAATCCTGGGGTCACATTATGCTCCAAAACCATTGGTAATTGCAGAAAGGTACAGGTTCCATAACAGAGACCAAAAAGAAAGTGAAACAATTGTACAATTTGTAGCCAATTTGAAAAAGCTTGCTGAACACTGTGAATTTAAGGAGATGTTAAATGATGCCATACGTGACAGGTTAGTGTGTGGCCTGCACAGTGAAGCTATACGGAGGCGTCTGTTAACAGAAGCTCAGCTCACCCTACAGAAGGCCATTGATATTGCGGTCTCCATGGAACTGGCCACACAGGAGGCACAATACCTTAGTGCACCCCCTGGGGTGCATAAATGTCCCAAGAACCTACTCACAAAACAGTGGGGAGCCAGGAATGTTACCGCTGTGGTAAGCCAGGTCACCATGCATCAGAATGCTGGTGTAAGAACCTAGTGTGTCGACAGTGTGGAAAAAGGACACATTGAGCGTGCCTGCAAACAAAAGAAAAAGAGGCCTGTGGGCTGGCGGAACAAAAGGAAAATCTGCATACCATCGAGCAGATGTCTGATGATCAAAGTGACACCCTGTCTGAAGAAGAAGCGCCATGCTATGTTTTGTCTTTGCAAGGGGGCTCCCATGAATACTAGGTAACCCCACTGTTGGATGGCAAACCGGTACGCATGGAAGTGGACACTGGTGCAGCAGTTTCATTGGTCTCAGACACGGTGTATAAGGAAAAGTTGAAGCATCTTCCACTTAAGGCAACAAAGATCATTCTGAAGACATACACAGGAGAAGCAGTACCCCTGTTGGGCACTACTGATGTTAAGGTGGAACTAAATGGACAGACTGCAGAATTACCACTGTTTGTGGTGAAAATTACCCAGCCTTAATGGGGAGATCATGGCTTAGGAAGATCCCACTGGACTGGGCAGAAGTGCACCGGATGACTAAAGAAGAAACAGGTCTGACTGATATATTAAAGAAACATGCTGCTGTTTTTGGAGAGGATCTGGGAAGTATGAAGGGAATCACCGTGAAACTGAACATTAAACCTGGTAGCCAACCAAAATATCTGAAGGCCAGAACTGTGCCATATGCTATCAGGCCAAAAGTTGAAGCAGACCTGGAGCGCCTAGTCAAAAATGGAGTCCTAATACCAGTTACCCATAGTCCATGGGCAACTCCAATAGTTCCAATATTGAAGAAAGACGGTTCTATTCGTCGGATTTGTGGGGATTTTAAGGTCACTGTTAACCCTGTTTTATATGCAGAGAGCTGGAGTAGTTGCAAGTGTCCATTTTATTGCAAAGCACAGAACTAACTAGAATAAGCCCAGACTAGCTGGGCTGACCCCAGTGACCTACTCAGTTACTATAACAACAAGATCTATATCTACAACCCAATATACAACAAGAAGCTGCTCTTGCAAATTTGGCCTTTAACCTTTGTGCCTCCATTTGCCCCATCGATGGCATGGGGCAGTGAATGCTTCTCCCCCATAGGGAAATGCTGGGGGGCTGTGAATCAAGGCAGTACTAGCCATGCCATTACCGGGGCAGAGTTAAGGTTACGAGGGGGCAGTGGGTGCTGTGGGAAGCCGCACAGTGGGCCTGGGGTACTGCGAGTGGCTCAGCACATTGGTGCCCCCGGAGGAGCAGAGAATGGGGCTGAGGCCCTGGCGGTCTCTCCAGGGCCAGGCCTTCGAATGGCGGCTCTCTGGCCCTAGCTGTGCCTTGGGGAGAGGGCCTGTCCTTTTGCCACTGCCCGGCCCTCCTGTGGTTCTGCTGCCTCTCTCCCTGCCCTGCCTTTCCACAGACCCGACCGCAGAGCCAGGGTGTGCTGGGCGCTGTCCCGCCTGCCCCGCTGCCAGCCCCGAGTGCCTCGGGCAGCCCTAGGGCCGTGCTCACCTCTGCTGGGTTAGAGGAGGCTCCTGCTGCCCCAGTGATTCAGAGCCTGTCTCAGACCTACAGCAGCTGGGTGTGTCACAGGGGGAGGCTTATATCAGGCCCCTAGCGCCCCTTCCTGGCAGGGCAGCACGGCACTGGTGTCTGTGCCTCGTCTCTCCCTCCCCCATGGTGGATCAGCGTCCCATTCAGCCAGGAACCCTGCATTCCCTGACAGGCGCTCCCGGGCCTGAAGGAGAATGGTGGCTCTGGGAATTTGGCTGGGACCGGGAAGTGCCATTGTGGGGCTCAGAACCAGGCCACGTTAAACAGGCGTTCGTGGGCCTCCCGGACGTGCTGACCCAGGTTCTCTCCTGAGTGGGAGAGGCCCAGCTCCGTTCCACGTGGGCCCCCCCCCCCCCCCCGGCGCCTGCTCGCCTCTGGCAGAGAGTGGGGAGAAGCGAAGCGTTGCCGGTGTGCTCCGCCTGGCAGCACGAGGCAGAGGCGAGGTCTTGCAGTGCTCTCGGACTCCTTTCCTCTGGGCCGCCGAGGGAAACCGAGGCCTGCAGTGCAGTCAGCAAGACAAACCGAAGCCCTTTAATTTACCACAGTGGTCCCTGTGCTGCCTGGGTGCTGTATGTGCATAGAGCAGGCGAGGAGGCTAGTTCCTTTGATTGGACCAGTGTCTGGCTTGGGGTGAGGGACAAGCTTTGGAGCTTAGAAGCCTCTTGTGCCAACAGAAGTTGGTCCAGTAACGCCTCCCCCCAGCCTCTCTGGTGCCCTGGGCCGAGCACAGCGGCAGTACAGCAGGTCTGATCTCTGTGTGCGCCGTACCTTGGCGTGGCTCGTCAGTGCTCTGCTGGGGGGAGCCGCTGCCTTCAGTTCCCATGCAGCCAGGGAGCACCCCTCAGTTCTTCCCTCGTTTTCCCGTAATCTGAAACAAAATGGCTCCCCGGAGAATCTAGTGAGCCCTGGCTGCCTGGGGCCCTGGCTGCTGCGGGAGTAGCGCTACTCCCCCGGTTTCCGTGGGCTGGGAGAACAGGCTGGCGCTGGCTGTGGGGAGGGGAGGGGAAGGGTGGAGAGCAGGAAAGGGGGCTGATGCTACAAACACAGGCAGAGACAGCCCGGGAAGATGTGCCTCTGGCTGGGAGGCGCCTGCTCCTTTTGGTGATAGAGATCACTCTGGCGGGAGTCCAGCGCGTTAAGTAGGCGCATATCTGTGGGAGACCAGATGCAGAATTAGCCGCACGCTGGCGTTTCTGGGGCGCTGTGCCCTTGCGTTGGGCTAGTTTTACAGTGTTTGGTTTCAAGGACAATATTCAGAGCCACCAGGGCCCTTTCCAGCCCTTCTGGAGTCACTGAGAATGGAAACCCCCTCTGGGTACGTCCGATGGGCAGGAAACGGGGTTGCAGGCTCCACCTGTGTTGATTCCTGTTCCAGCTAAAGAAGTGATGGGATTTGACAGGGCATCTTCACATCTGGGAAAGCCCAATTTATGGCAAACTCTATGAACTTCTCTCCCAGTTGTGGAGTACTGTAACGGGGCTAGGCCCTAGGGCCAAGAGGGCCATAGAGAAGTCCTCCAGGAGGCTAGAGAGACTCTGGAGTAAGTGGCCAATCAGGGGCCAGGGAGGACTACAAAAGGAGCTGCAGGCCAGCCCTGAAGGGAGAAGGTCACGACATGGCTGGCAGAACCCAGGAGAGCTCAGAGTGGGGAGCTGTTGGGACACTGTCTCCAGGAGGAGACGCCGAGGAGGCCCCACTCGCCTACTGAGTGGGGAACCAGGCTGAGAGACTGGACTCCATCTCTGCCGAGGCGCCAGGATGGGCCCCGGGTAGAGGGGCGCCTGAAAGGGGGTTGTGATTGCACGGAAGAGCACGACTGGCCGGAGGGCTGGGCAGCCGCAAGGCTTTTAAAAAGGCTGATGTAACGGGCTGGCACTCGCCTCACGCCAGCGCCCCGTTTGGCCGGGTGCGGTTCCTGCACTGCCTCAGTCTTTTAAAAGCCCTGCAGCTACTCTGGCTAGACGCCGGCTTCCAGCCCCAGCCCGGCGGAACTGGCTGCCAGGGCTGGAGCAGCCCTCTGCCCCCAGCAGGCCACGGGCGGAGGCTGCTCCTGGGGAACTGATTAAGCATTACCCAGTAGCTAGTTAACTGGTTACCTGTTCACATCCCTAGTGTCCACGCCAGGGGGTGGCATGGAAGTGGCCGGTTGAGATTTAACTTGTAGTGACGGCTCTGCGGGCCGTTGGTACGTTTTAAAGTCGATGATAGTCCTGTTTACGTTTGAGCAGCTTCGCTAATGAATACGTGACGATGCAGATCGTACCGTGTGGTGTGACCCTCGGCCTTGCTTTGCCTGGCTGAGTTCTCCCATCTCGGGCTTGTAGTTCGATGCTTAAAGCAGCGCACAGGCCTCTCTCTCCAGCGCCGCTCCGCCGGTGATGCTGGCAGAACGGCAGCCTGATCCCCTGCCGCCGCAGCTCCCCGGCACGCCCATGCCACGCCGCAGCCCCCGGTCCAGCCCCCAGGAGCCCTGACCCAGCTCCAGCCCTTCCCCAGGCTGGGGCCACGGCCGTGTGGTGACTTCCCAGCTGTCCTGGGTGGAGGCCTTGGCCCCTGGAGGCGCTGCTGCTGAGGCCACATGGTCCTGGGCCAGCCCCAAAGGCGCCACTGCCACAGCCATGTAGTTGGCCCCAGATGCTGGAGGAGCTGCCTCCTGCCACTGCCGCTGGGCACGGTGCAGTCTAACCTGCTGCCGGGGAAGGGGGAGGGCTCCAGTGGCAGTGCAGGCTCCCTACTGCGTGGGGGACGAGGCGACGGGGACTGAGCTTCCCATGTGCCGCTTAAAATCGGCTTGCGTGCCACGTATGGTACGCGTGCCGTGGGTTGCCGCCCCCTGGTCCACACTGTGGGGCACAGAGCCAAGCTGCCGGAGTGTACACAGGCCTGAAGTTAGATAGGTGTCTCCTTCATCCACAGGAACACTCCAGGACTAGCTGACTTTCTCCCAGTGAGTCTGGCACCTCCTGTGTGTCTGTGGGGCTTGGCCTTCTCTTCAGAGTAATAGGGACACAGCTGCGCTGGTCAGGGTCTGTAAAACCACGGCCTGACTGCCTGCACCGCCGACCTCCCCCGTGGCACAGACACAGCTGCGTGGCTAGAAGACCTCTTGGCGTTACTACTGCCCCAGTCCAGGAGGCAGCGCTCCTACAGCGACGGGAAAAGCCTTTCTCGGCCTGTGGGCAGCATCTGCTCTGCTGGCTTAGCTACGCCGGCGTGCATGCGCGGCGCTAGGCCTAGCCTAGAGGTCGACCCAGCTACGTTGCTCCAGCGTGTGAGGAATGCACCTTTGTGAGTGACCTCGCCATGCCGACCAGCCCCCCGTGGAGACAGCACCAGGTCCTGGACACGTTCCGTCTGGCAAAGCTGCCGTCTCTTGGCTTATCTACCATGGCAGGAGAACCCTCGGTCGGCTCAGGCTGTGTCTTCTGTGCCATGGTCGCATTTCCAGTGTGGACCTGGCCAGCGTCTCTGGGACAATGCCCCCCGAACAGCATGCGCTCTGCCCTCGGGGACGCTACCGAGTCATTGAACCCGCACTGTGGCATTGTCCTTGAACAATGCCACCGACACACACATTGTTAAGAGACTTTTGGCAAAGGCCTTCCCCCTTCTCCCCAAGGTGGGCAGACTGTCTCTGCAGTTACCTCCTCAGCAGCTGAAGTAGCCTCCCCCGTGTGTACAAAACACCACGCTAAGCCGCTACGCTGCTGCCCCCCACCTGCCACACCAGCGGTGGGAATGTGGCGCTGCTCAGCAGCTGGAGCCAGGGGGGCCAGGTGCATGCAGCTGGCAAGGAGACATTTGTTTCAGGGACAAGCTCTTCATGTCTCAGGCATTGGCTGAATTCTCCTCCAAGTGATTGGTAACAGCCTGGCTAGCCACAACCGCTCCTTGTACCGTCACAAGGCCAGGTCCCAGCGTCGCCTGAGCCTCAAGCACGCTGCTCCTGGCCGCAGAGATGGGGCTGGTTCAAAGAGGAAATGGGACAGCAGCTGGTCTCTTCCGCTCGCAGCAGCCTCCACGCGAGGCATCTCAGCCTGTGCTCAGCCCCTGTGCTCTCCCTGCAGGGCGTTAGGGTGCAGCCCTCTGGAAAAGTCCCACGACCCAGTAGACCAGAAGGGCTCAGCTACCCGGCCATGATGGCGGAGTGAGGCCTGTGGCTCTGTGAGCTGCACCAGGCCGGGGAGGCCTGTGCCACAGACTGACTGGCTGCCCTGCTTCTCTGGAGCAGCTCGCCAGGTTGCAGAAGGCCGAGGGTGGGGGGAAGAGGAGCTTCCCCATCTCTTCATGCAGGAGAGTAGGAGAGTAGGCCCATCTCCCCCCTTCTTATCCTCCTGCTGCCGCTGCTATTGGCCCGGAGCTGCCCAGACGCCCCACTCCTGCCTGTGACCCCAAGAGCAGAGGCCGAGAGGTCCCAGGGGTCACTTTTCACATAACGTCCCAGCCCCTGGCGCTGGCTGGCTGGGTGCAGCAGCACACTCCAGCTGGGAGCAGGGCAGGAGCCAGGCGGGCGGGGAAGGCCTCGCTGTGTTCGGTTTTCCAACATTGCTGCCATGGGGAAGGGGGTGTGTGTGCATGCGCTGGAGTCCAGGGAGCTTTGGGCCGGCAGCTGCCGGTAAAGCTGCTTTCTGCGCGGTTAGGCGTCCGTCAGGAGCACCGAGGAGCAATTCCGGCTGGGTGATCTGAGTGAGCCTGACGCGCCGGAGCCCTGGCCCACCCAGCAGAATCCGAGCAGGCTACGGTTGTCGCCAGCCCCCAGCTAAAGAATGGGAGTTGCTGGCAGCCAGGAGGCAGCCTACTGTGGCCGGAGGCGTTGCTTTTATTGAGATCGCGCAGGCACGATGCCGTTCAGCGACAGCCGACTGCGCTGGAGACGGCAGGCTGGGCAGAGGCTGAGGGTTATCTGCCGAAACACGGCGTGACGGTCTTTGGTGTTTTATCCCGGGAAAGAAGCGCTGGGCGGGGTAGGCCTGTCTGTCACTGGATCCTCTCGGCTGAGCTCTGGGCTGGTGCTGGAACCTCGGCCTAAATTCAGATACCTGCAAATTCTTCCTCATTCCCTGTGTGGTGCACCCTGAATAAGTGATTCCAATGCGCTCTCCTGGGGACTTAGCACGTGCCGTTCCTCCTGCCACGTTTCGGCAGACACCGTCTGGCAGGCGGCACACCCGCCCCCACAAGCACTGTTGCAAGTGCACACAGCTCACTGGGGGGGTCTCTGCACATTCTGCCCTCTCCCACCCACCCCCATGCTGGGGGGGCTCTCCTGGCCAGCCACATCCCTGCAGAAGAGTCTAGGGGTGGGCTAGAGCCGTGCCCCACAGATCCCTGCTGACACGGATCCTGCAGCCAAAGCCCTTTGCAGAAGCGGTGTTAGCTGCTGCAGAACCATACAGTTGGGAGCTGGGCAGGGCGACTAGCTCCTCTCTGCCCATGCGTCGTCGCTCCCTGCCGCATGTTAGCTAAGATGCGTCCATTCTCGTGTGCAGTGCCCCTAGCGAGGGGTCTCCAGCACTTGCCCTGGGCGCCGGTCCCCCAGCCTGCTCTCACACCCCACAGCGTGTTCTAGCTCGTCAGCCTGTGTCGTCTTCCTTTCTTCATTTCATCCCGCGGCTGAACCCACTGGACCACGCTGCGTCATTCTTGCCCTCTCTGGTGGGTGCAAGCTCCCAGCCCGCGTATCTGCTCCGGGCAAAAACTCCCACTGCATCCAGCCAGGGCGGGAGCCTGGGTTTCCAGGTGGGAGCTGCAGCTGAGCTGCCCTAGAAGCCGGGACTGAGGGGCGCAGGCTTGTGGACCCAGCGTTTCCAACCCTGTGCTCGAGCAGCCGCAGCTGGCTTTGCAGTGGCCCGGATCTCGGCTGTGCTCCCACGTCTGCACCGCATGGTGCAGCCCTTCTGCTGTGGGCCTGCAGCTCGGGCTGCATCCCCGCTGCCAAACAGGGCGTGGCCGGGGGTCACCGGTGGACCCAGCTCTGTCCTGCTCTCCGATCCTGAGCACCTCCTGCGCCAAGTCCCACTTGTGTGTGAGCGGAAGGGGTCCTGGGCTCAAACCGGAGTCAGATCACAGGCTTTGTGTGCAGTGTAGACACACCCTGCAGTGCCTTTCTGTCCATCCCGGGGACTACGTGCCTCCCCGAGTCAGAGCATCGGTACAGATCAGCGCTGTGCCACTTGTGCACCCCAGCCTCAAGTCCTTTTCAGGGATGCAGCCCCTAAAGAAGGCGAGACCTCATGAGGTCCCTGGGCCCCCCACCAGCCCCTGCAGAGGGAGCCTTGCCTGCCCCCCGGGGCCGTTCCCCAGGCAAGCCAATGCAGATGAGTTTCACTGATCGTTTCATGAGACCCTTCACTGCAACCCACTTCTGTGGGCCAACCCCGGTCCAGCCATTTCTTAATTCCACTTTAAAGAACAGAGTTTCTGGTTCGTAGCGTCGGCAGCCTGACCTGCTCCTGGTGCTGGGCAACGGGGGCAGGGTCTGTGCTCCCCACTGCAACCGCCAGAGCCTACAGGTGGGCAAAGGCTCTGGGGTGATGGATTAGCCCGTCGCCCACAGCCAGCCCGGCCCCTGAGAGCCGAGGGGTGCAGACACACCTGGCCCCGTGCACCACGCGGTTACACAGTTACATGCAGGGGGCGGGGCTAGGCAGCAGCACGAGGGGCAGTGCAGGTGTGGGGAGGACTGGCTCCACCCCCTTCCCCCTCCCCTTCCCCCTCCGCTGCCTCTGCACAAAAGGGGCCTACTGCTCTGTGTGGCATCTGTTCTGTGCTGCTTTCCGTGTCCTCCACACGTCCCCGCTTTTGCACGTGGTCTCACTGCCCCTTCCCCCCCCTGCTGGCACACTGGGCTGCCGTGCCCCACTGGCAATGGAAACAGGCGGTTGTGCAGCGAGCGGCAGCACCCCTAGGAAACCCCCATCCGGTCACTGGGTCTTGCCTTACGCTTTCCTGGCTGCAGCCTGATTCTAGTCTCCTACCCAGGCCCTGTCGTTGGCCTCGGCAGAGCAGCTCCAGGTTCCCAGCAACCTACGGGCAGAATGAAGCCCCAGGCCCCCTCGGGAGCCGGGCTGGTCCTGGGAGCAGGCTCAGGAATCTGTGCCAAGAAGTTCCCAGGCAGAGGAGTCGTTGGCAGGGATTCTCTGCCAAGATTAATGACTCAGGGAGAAATCGGAGACCCGCTCAAACGTCTGGGCGAGGGAGCCTGCTATTTATAGTTGGAGGCACAGAGCACGAGCACCCCACCCTGGTCACAGCCCCCCGGCCATTTTGCTCCAACCAGAGGCAGCGGGGCTGGGTGCTGTCCTTTGCGTAACTTGATCCACCTGCTTGGATGGGATCCGGTCCCTTTTTAGCTTGTCCCCATCTCTGGCTGCGTGGGGGGCTCAGGCTGGACCTGTTGTTCCCCAAGGGCCGTGCCTGGCACGCAGGCCTTGCTGGGAACGCGGCGTCACCCGGAGAGCGGCTCGTCTTAGTGTAAAAGCGGAAAGGGCAGCATGCCCTCCGGGGCCCCTCCTGCTCCCTGCCAGCCGTTCTCCCAGAGCCGTCCCCTGAGGTGACCCATTGGCCCTTCCCTGGGCTGGCTGTGCTGCTGGGAGGCTGCGAGCGGAGACGCAGGCCCATTGCGCTAGGCCTGCCCGGTGCGCACAGGCAGAAGAAAGGCGCGTGGGCGCCGTGTCCCTGGGCTGTGGGTGTAGCAGGGGAACGGAACCAGGCCGGAGGGAGCGGGAAGCGCTGGAAGGGGATGGCGATCCGGGGCAGCGTGGTTCTGTGGCGTTACTGGCCCGTCCCGCTGGGGGTAAGCAGCCGGCAGGGACCTGCAGGGCAGTTTGTCTCCCCAGTGGATGTTAGGGGCAGGCGGGGGCGATCTGGGCGCAGGTGCGGGGTTGGGGTGGAGATGAGGGGGATGAGCGTTTCACCTGTGAAGGTGGAGCCGGGGGGCTGGATCCTAGGGCAGCATCGCGCTCCCCGAGTGACCGGGCTCGCACCAGCCCACAGCAAACGCCCGTTTGTGAGTGGAGCCGTTGTTCTGGAATAAAGTCGCTTTTAATTCCCGTGTGGGACGTGTGCGGCGAGAGCTGTTCCAGCACAGCAGTGCCAAGCCATTCCCCATGTAGACAGGACCGTCAGAGTTGTGAGGGGGAATTTAGGCCTGGCCTGGAAAAGGGGAGCTGGAGGGCAGGCCAAGTCAAAGATACACAGCGCCAACCCCAACAGTTAAAAAATCATGAGTTACACCCTTAGCGATCACGAGCAGGGGTTCAAACCCGCCTCTTCCATATCCCAGGGGAACGGCTTAGCTATTGGTGGCTTCACCTTCTCCGCCATGGTTTTGAGAGTGGTGCCTACATCTCCTTGTGAGAGCCTAGCCCCCCAGTCAGCGTGTTGATGCTGTCAGAAGCCTACAGCATGTTTGGATTCAGGCAATGAATTGGTTTCCACGTTTCTGGTTTTTTTTTCTCCTTTTTTTCTGTTTCAACCGAATCAGTTTGTCAAAATCCACGTGAATTTGTCACACAGCGTTCCGGTCAACTGGTATCTGCATTTGCAGACGAACAATGTTGCTGAGCTTCAGCTAAGGCTGTGACAGTGCAACCGTGTCCAGTTAACCAACGAGCCTGGGCACATCGGTTAACCTTCATGGTTATACGCAGGCTCCCAACATGCCCAGGAAGCTCACTCTAGGTGCACACCAGTCCCCAGGGAGCTGCCTGCCCCCCTTTTCTCCATGCTTCTGCCTCTGTATTGCCTTTTAAGCCAGCTCCCCATGTGCGCCGGCCCCCAAGGAGCTGCCTGGCCCCTGTGCAGCCGAGTAGCCACTGACATTTTCAGCAGTTACAGTTTACTTGATGAAACACGTTTTACCAGCTCTAGTTCCAGCGCTGAGCCCTACTTCGGTGCAGCTAGTTCTGGCCTCTCCATCGGCTGGACTGGAGGTTCCACGTTCACCCACCAGAGTGGCCCAGGATGTCAGGCTGGGGAGGGAGCTGGCTGGTGTGCGGCAAACTGTTTCGTGTTTGTTTTACGTTTTCTAGGCTCACAGGTTGTAGACTCCGGGCTCGCCTTGCTGAGCCCCTGCATTGCCGCTTCTCCTGGGTCACGCTCCCTGTCAGGCGCAGAAAGCCTGTTAGCGAGGGCTCCGTTGCATTGTATCTAGTTCTGCGCTTACATGTCGCCTGTTAAAGTGGGTCGGGTTTGCTCACACCCGTGATCTCTTGTCCGCTTAGTTATTCACCGTTCCCCGATTGTTGTCGCTGCTCCTTCTGTTCGTTCTTGGGGAGCTCTGGCCCCCTTTCCCAGGTGGCTGATCCTGGTCTAGTTAAGGATCCAGCTCAGACACGTGTGTAAAGGCCGACAGGTGCCAAGTCGGGTTCGTCTCTCCTCCACGGGAGGAGGCGGAGCCCCGCCGACGGGTGGGGGAGGAGCCTGTCTCTTTTCAACTTGGCTCAGGATTCCTAATGCGTTCGGTCTCGCAGTGGCACCGGGCACTCGGGACGCCACTGTTCCCGGCTTACAAGTGAGCCTCACTTCTGTTTGTCCTCTCAGCAGCCCATGTGCCCGTGCCAACAGCTGACCCGTGAAGGCAGCGCTGTACTGGTTGGCACTGTGCAGCCAGTGGGGCCGCATGCTGGGCCTTGTGCCAGCCTGGGCAGCGGGCATGGAAGGCAGGGAACGGCTGAATCTCCCTAAATAGCCTTGCATGGCCCTGCCCTCGCTCTGCCCCTTCCTGCTTCCCAGCGCTGTGCTGTGGGGGGCTCTCCCCCTGTGGCCAGGGCTCTGGGCTTGGTCTAGCGGGGCCACCAGGCGCTCTGGGGCTAGGGGGGTGCAGGCCCCACCACTCATCCTCCAGGAGCTCCAGGGCTGCAGGAGGGGGACAGCTGGGTGGCCTGGGGCTGGCAGCCACATGGGGGATAAGGGGGTGAGTAGGGATGTGAACGACTAGTCGACTGGTCACTTCCCCCCCTTACTGCCTCTGTCCCCAGCTGACCCCGGGCTCCACGCGGCGCTTTCGCCTTTGAAGTGTAGCGACAGCCTTAGGCTCCTTATCGACTAATCGAAGTCAGCGCAAAAATGCATCGACTGTTCGATTAGTCAGTTACTTGATACTTCACCTCCCAGTGTTGAGCGTCAGCAGGAGGGGCGGGGCCAGGGGTTAGCTTCCCTGAGCCCACAGATCCCCCACTGCCCCGCCTTGCCGGGATAGATGGGGCGCCCTCACTGCTCCACCACTGGGGGCTCTCTCAGCTCAGGGTAACTGCACCCGGTTCCCCCCATGCGATCCCTCGAGCCCAAGCCTGGCTGGAGGCCGGCACCCGTGGCTGCCTTCTCTCTGGGCCGGCAGGGAGTATCGCTCGCGGTTCCAAGGGGCCGCCCAGCTCTGAGCCTCACCCAAAGACACGCGCAGGGCCCGCAGGGTTCCCAGACACACCCATGGGGCTGTCGGTTTGGAGGCTGGATGCAGAGTGACTCAGAACCTTCTGTCAGTCTGCAAATGCACAGGGGCTTGCGGGCAGCCTTCGGCCCCCAGCCAGACGGGAGCGGGACCAGGGTCCCTGCTGGAGGCCTGAGTGGGCCGAGGGCGACCAGGTAGCCAGTGGAAACGTTGGGGGGCGGGTCTCAGAGAAAGCCCCTAATGGCGGGACGGCAGGCTCCGTGGACGGATGCAGCACTGGAGCTCTGGGTTTGCGCTCGGGCCACTGTGGCTGGGACTGGAGACGGAGTTTCAGGCCCCAAGAAAAGTCGTGTCTCCGCTGCACAGAAGTGCCTGGAGGGGGTCGTGTTGCAGGGTGAAGGGCCCAGGAGCGTTGGCCCGTGGAGGGAGCGCACCGTGCTCTGGGAGCTGTGAGAACGTAGGACTGGCCACCCTGCTGTCCGTCAGCCCAAAGGGCCGTCCAGCCCAGGGCCCTGTCCTCCGACAGTGGCCGGTGCCCCAGAGGGACCGAGCGGGGCAGGCCCCTCGCGCCCAGGGCCAGGCTGCGGCTAGGCGGGCCGTTGTTCCCAGAGCTCCCGGCTGGCCGAGCACAGCCCACCGCGGTACTGAGCTGAGACCTGCCGGGATCATCCCGAGGGCCGCGCGCTGCAGCAGGCAGGCTGCTCTTCTCTGGGAGCGCGCCCTGAGCCTCGCTACTGCCCGTCGGCCCTGAGCTTGTCTTGCCTTCGGATCCCCCAGCCCCTCCTCTTACTAGCCTCAAATTTGCATACGAGCCGGTCTGTGTACCGCTGTAGCACCTTGGGCCTCGAAGCCAAGTCTCCCAGAGTCGTGCTCCCCGTTTTAGCGAGGGGGAAACAGACTTGTCCAAGGGGCAAGAGGGGGCTGGCGGCCAGCTGGGAGCAAGCTGGGGGCTTGGAAAGATACAGTAGAACAAGTCTGCGGAGTCCTAGCTCACTGCTGTAACCACTAGGCGTGTCCACCCGATGAGTGCTCAGTTTCCACCTGGCCTGGGGGGGCTGACATTATTAACCTCAATGACTTCTGACATGATAATGTGCCGGCCCGTGCAGCCCCTTAGCCCCCCCGGGTGACCTGTTCCAGTTGCCGAACGTGCAGCCCCCTGCCTGCTTTCTTGCCCTTGAGGCTCAACGTCCTTTCCCAGTGCCAGCGAGCACGCATGCCCTGCTTTGCATTGCACACCCATTCTGCCTCTCAGCTGGGCCAGTCAGTCCGCCAGGCCGTGCTTCCAACAGTCCTGGCTGGCGTCCCAGGGCCTTTTACCCGCCTGTTGGCTGGGCGGCTGAGAACAGCCTGCATCAGCGCAAACATCCCTCAGACGTATTGGGCATGAGCGTCAGGAAGGGCTGAGCTCCTGGCGGGGCAGGCGCTGGCCCTGCTTCTCCGCGTTCTCTGAGCACGGCTCGGCGGCTCCCCGCATCCGAGACGGGGGGAGGAGGAGGTTTGTAAGTCCTGTCTCCTAGCAAAGCCCGGCTGCTTCTGGGTTGGAAATAGTTCCCACTCGGTTAGTATCGTGTTTCTCCCTCCCCCCACAGCTCCTCCAGCGTCACAGGCGTCCCGGCGTCCTGCCGCAGACAGCCGTCGGGAATGCACACCCGGGAGTCCAGCCGCCTGCTGCACGCACCCCAGGCCCAAACACCAGCACCCCCGGCTAGCACACGGGCTGCCCAAGGGACAGGCGAGCTGCTCCTGCTGAGGTCTGGCCACGCCACTGTCATGGCTTTGGAAATGCCTCTTGCCTGGGGGCAGCAGGCAGCCCGGGAGAGACTGGGAGACGGGCAAGGAGAGGAATTCAAATAGGGAAACGCCAGCCAAGGGGCCTGCTTGGGCCAGCTGAGCCGCTGGGCACAGCCTGCCCTGGGGCTGTCTAAAAAGTGACTGCCCCGGGGGAAAGGCTTGGGAACAGGGCCGGTGGCCGTCTCCCCTCCTCCGCCTGCTCAGAAGTGCCACAGGCAGCCAGGGAGCTGACGCCCGGGGCTTTGGAGCAGCCCGGGAGCCATGGCAGAGCCATGGCAGGTTTGGGATTTTCACCCACGGGTGGCTGGGACACGGGTGCTGGCAGAAGTGGGAGAACCACGTGCTCCTGCCCTTCTCCCCTGTGGCCCCCCAACCTGCTTTAGGCAAGGTCTGCAGTCGGTCACCATCACTGCCCACTGGATTGCCTTGGACCCGCAGCGCCAGAGCGTTGCACACGCACTGCACACAGCTGGGCACACAGCTGGGCGTCCGACGTGCCGCCCTGCCCGCTGTGGGCGCTTTAAGGCCCAAACAAGCGAGGTCTTTCCCTCCCTGGGCCTTGCGCTGCCTGCCCCAAGCAGCTCCTGCAGCGCGGGCCATCGCCGGGAAGCGCGTGGTCCCTCCGGGGGGACCTTGTGGCTTCCTCGGGCAGGGGAGGCACATGCCCCCCTGCTCTGATGGCCGCACGGCCGAGTGCAGGGCCCCGGGTTTTCCCCAGCCCAGAGAAAAGGTGGTTTGTTTGTTGGGGGAGGGAAAGCAGGAACGCAGCAGCAGGGAATTCACCCCGAGCACTGTTACAGCCACGGGCATCCGTGGGGCTCCTTGCCAGCCGGTCACAGGCCAGGGCCTTTTTCTGCTCGCCCTGTGGGTTAGCTACCTGTCCCCTGTCTGTGTGCGTGCCTGCCCAGCCGCTAGCCACAGCCTTGCGTTGCCCCGGGGAAAGGCAAGACCGGCAGGCGCTTCTGCTGTGACCCGCCAGGCTAGACACACCGTGCTGGCCGGGGCCCAGGGCACTTCACTAGCCACGGGCCAGTGCTCAGAACGGAAGCGCGTAGCCGGCACGTCCGTGAGGCCCACGGGGCTCGTCCAAGGTCCTGCCGCCCTGGGGGCCATACAGGGGAAAGGCCGCTCACGTTTCTGCCCTGGGTGGCACCAGCTCTTCCAGTGCCCCGACGAGCTGAGCTCTTGGATGGCCTGGCCACCGATTGTGGTGCCGGCTGGGAGACCCAGCCCCAGAGGCGTCTGAGCGTGTGTGGCCCCACCTCCGGGTGCTCTCGGTCGTCTTTGCAGGGACGGTGGGGGTTGGGTGTGATCGCAGAGCTGAGACCTCCATTCCCCAGGGCCATTGGCAGCGGGGCCGGGGCCTGGCTACCCGCCCTGCTGAGCTGCCCGCGCACACGGAGGCTGTAGCGGAGACACGCGGGTTCAGCCAGGAGAACAGATCCCGCTTTCGCGCTTCCCTGCTGAAGGGAGAAATGGTGCCTGGCCCCGCAGCTGGGCCCTGGAGTCCCTGCTCGTGCCTGGTTGGAATATCTCCCATCTCCTGGGAGGTGCAGCCCTGGCGCGTGGGTGGCTGTCCCGTGGCCGGGCTCCCTGCCGCAGTGTGGGCCGACGAGCAGGGATGGCTGGGGCCAGGGTGCGGCTGAGGGGACTGCAGGCTCCGGCGCGCGCAGCCCCGGGTGTCTGGCTGCCGTGCGTTCTGCCGCCCCGTCTGCGGGGCTCCGGGCCAAAGCTGGGGTGGCCGTGCAGGGCTGGGGAACCCCGAGGGGGCAGGGAAGGGGGAAGCTCTCCATGGGGAGGGTTTTGTGCCTTTGACCCAGGCATCTCCCCCTCCCTCCAGTGAAGTACATGAAGGAGATCTCGCCCTATTTCAAGAACTCCTCGTCCGGGGCGACCGTCAGCTGGGACCCCGCGCCCGCTGCCTCCCTTCAGAAGCAGGCCTCGCCCATCCTCTCCCTGAGAGACCTCAAGGAAGGGAAGAACGTGCCCCTGAAAATGTGCTACCTGGCACGGAAGTGTCTCCCCAGCGACCCCGAGAACAGGTAACCCCGCGCCTGAGGTCTGAACCCCCATTCAGAGCACGACCCGGCAGGCCCCTGCTGTTCCCTGCCCAGGGGTCCGTGTCCCACTCCAACGCGGGCCGGGGGATTGGCAGGCCGGGACCTTTGCCTCAGGAATAGCTAGGACGGCGCTGGGGAAGTGGACGGACGCCTCCCTCCCTTGACCAGTGCAGACCCTCTGCTCTTCTCCTGGCAGCACCACGTGGGACCGGGCGCCCGGCCGCTGGGCAGCTCCTAGGGAGTCCTGACCCGGGTCCCCTCCCTGGCTTAGCGAGCGGAACAGCAACGCCAAGAAGGAGCCTCCTTCAGCTCCTGCTGCGGGGCCCCGGGGCTCCCCGAGCCGCGCCCCCAGCACAGGGCCGGGGTGGGTCGTGCTCGCAAGAGAAGAGTGGCGTGAGCCCCTGCCAAAGCCAGCTCGCCCATGCGAGCAAACGCCACCCAATGGCAGGCCCTGGGGGAGGCGGGTGGCCCGGGACCCTGGCGCTGCCCCGACGGCCCGTGGCCAGCCCTAGAACGGGTGGCTGGCGGCTCCGGGCTTTCACGTGCCCCCGTGGTCTCCCTCGAGACACCAGCACTTCAGGGTCTGCGAGGCAGAGGCCGAAGCCCAGCTCTGCTGGGGAAGCGTGAAGGGGAGCGAGCCCTCTGCTCCTTCCTGCCACGCGGACCCGGGCCACAAGCCTCCTCCGCAGGTACCTGGAAGTGTGCTCAGCGGACGGGCGGATCCCCCTCTTCCTGCGGGCCAAAGACGAGGTGACTGCCCAGTCCTGGTTCAGCGCCATTCACGCCAACGCCAGCGCCCTGGTGCCCAGAGCCAAGGAGGAGCTGAGAGCCCTGCTGGCAGCAGCCGGAGTCGCGGGGAGCAAAGAAATCAAGCACGTCGGCTGGCTCACGGAGCAGGTAGCCCGGCCTTTTGGGGGCTGCGACCCCTGGGTTGTGGTGCAGGGTTCCCCGCCCAGTGCTGGCCGGGCCGCTCAGCCCTTGTCACCAGCAGCTCTCCGCTGCTCACTCTTCTCCCACAGCTCTGCCAGTGACCTGCACCCCCCTCCCCTGGGTACCCGCCCAGCCTGCACCCCCTTCCCCTGGGTACCCGCCCCGGGCCCCTCGCGCCCAGCCTGCAGCCCCATCCCCTGCTGTACCCAGCCGTCACCCCCCACCCCACAGCCCCTGCTGTACCCGCCCAGGCCCTCGCGCCCAGCCTGCAGCCCCATCCCCTGCTGTACCCGCCCGTCACCCCCCACCCCACAGCCCCTGCTGTACCCGCCCCGGGCCCCTCGCGCCCAGCCTGCACCCCACTCCCCTGGGTACCCGCCCGGGCCTCGTGCCCAGCCTGCACCCCACTCCCTGGGTACCCGCCCGGGCCCCTTGCACCCAGCCTGCACCCCTCCCTGGGTACCCGCCCGGGCCCCTCGCGCCCAGCCTGCAGCCCCATCCCCTGCTGTACCCGCCCGTCACCCCCCACCCCACAGCCCCTGCTGTACCCGCCCCGGGCCCCTCGCGCCCAGCCTGCACCCCACTCCCCTGGGTACCCGCCCCGGGCCCCTCGTGCCCAGCCTGCACCCCACTCCCCTGGGTACCCGCCCCGGGCCCCTCGCGCCCAGCCTGCAGCCCCATCCCCTGCTGTACCCACCCGTCACCCCCCACCCCACAGCCCCTGCTGTACCCGCCCCGGGCCCCTTGCACCCAGCCTGCACCCCACTCCCCTGGGTACCCGCCCCGGGCCCCTTGCACCTAGCCTGCAGCCCCGTCCCCTGCTGTACCCGCCCGTCGCCCCCACCCCGCAGCCCCTGCTGTACCCGCCCTGGGCCCCTCGTGCCCAGCCTGCAGCCCACTCCCCTGGGTACCTGCCCCGGGCCTCTCGTGCCCAGCCTGCAGCCCCCTCCCCTGGGTACCCGCCCCAGGCCCCTCACGCCCAGCCTGCAGCCCCGTCCCCTGCTGTACCCGCCCGTTGCCCGCAGCCCCTGCTGTACCCGCCCTGGGCCCCTCGCACCCAGCCTGCATCCCACTCCCCTGGGTACCCGCCCCGGGCCCCTCGCGCCCAGCCTGCAGCCCCTTCCCCTGGGTATCTGCCCAGCCTGCAGCCCCCTCCCCTGGGTACCTGCCTCGGGCCTCTCGTGCCCAGCCTGCAGCCCCCTCCCCTGGGTACCCGCCCCTCGCCCCCACCCCGCAACCCCTGCTGTACCCACCCCGGGCCCTTGGAACCCACCTTGGCCAGAGGTGGGTCTGGCTGGAGGAAGGGTCTGGCAGGAGGGGGGTATCCGAGAAAAGCAGCGATGGGCCGTGAATAGAGAGGGTTGCACAAATGGCCTCCTTCATCTCAGCGAGCCACAGCAGCCCACGTCTACGGGGGTTCCACCTGTGGCCTGCAGACCCCCTGTCTGCCCCCACCCGCACATGCCTCTTGCGCACAGGGGCACCAGAGCCCCACACTTACCTGCTCCCCCCAGCTCTTTTGGAGCACCCCAAATTGCCTGGTTGGCGCCCCATCCCCTTCCCCCCCAGCGCTGGACCACCGCGAATCAGCCATCCCCTAGGCCCATTCGGTACGGCCCCACCCATGCACACCTGGGTCTCCCCGGCCTGGTGCCAGCTCTCTGGGCAGGACGCCTCTCGGCCCATTCGGCCACGTGCCCTCTGTTTCCAGCTCCCTGGCGACGGGACGAAGAACATTCTCAGCATCCTCACGGAGAAGGATCTTCTGTTCTACGGCAGCCTCCCGCAGACCCGGGACGCGCTGAACAAGCCAAGCCACAGCTACCCGCTCATCGCCACCAGGTGTGTGTGCCGGCTGGGGCAGGCAGCCGCCCGGCCTGAGCTAAGCAGCGGTGGTGGCACAGAGCCCCGGGCACCGCCACCCAGCGAGCCCTCGCGCGCGCCTGCCCCCTCCCATCACTGGGTCGCTCTCCACAAAGCAGGGCAGCGCTGTGAGCCCCATGTGACAGATGGGGAAACTGAGGCAGGGGAAGTTGGTTGCCCAGGTCATGCAGCCTCTGCTCCTTACCTGGTCCCTCGCTGGAGCCCATCTCCCCCACGGAGGGGGCAGATTGGTCAGCAGCAAAGGGGTGGGTTTGTCCCCGTGGCCGGGGGGGCGGAGGGTTTGCGGTGCTTGGCACTGGGACGGCCCACTCTGGAGTTCAGGATCCCAGGCCAAGTGTGGGGCTGGCCGCTGAGCACTGGAGCCGCAACCGATCCCTGTGGCCTGTCTGCGGGACTGGCCAGGCTCGGATTCAGCCAAGCCCAGAGCTGGGCGCGGGTCGGGGTTGGAACCGGCGAGGGGGGACTTGGGCTGTGGCCGGCGGTGGGCCAAGCGAGCCCTGGCGGGTGCAAATGAAGCAGAGTTAGGGGGCGCCCCAGCTGTGGGTACGTCTTAACTACACCCCTCTGTTGACAGAGGGATGTAAATTAGACGTCTCGAAAGCGCAAATGACGCGGGGATGAGGAATACAGGATCTTTCGAAGCGGGCCATTTCTGTCGAAAATGCCCTGTCTAAACTGCCGGTTTTTTTCGAAAAGCCCCATTTTGAAAAAAAGCAGCAGCTGCCGTTATGCAAATGAAGCGCGGGAAATTTAAATCCCTGCTTCGTTTGCACTTTTGATACGTCTAATTTACAGCCCTCTGCCGACAGGGGGGTGTAGTTTAGACACACCCTGGCTACGTCTAGACTACAGCCTCTTTCGAAAGAGAGCGTCTAGACTACAAGCAGATTTTTCGAGAAAGCACAGTTTGCATTCAATAGCGCCTGTTTTCGAGTACTTTAGAGTACTTTAGAGAAAAGGCGTTATTCCTCAAAAGGAGGTTTGCCACGATCGAAAAGACTGCCGCGTTCTTTCGATTTACTTTGGAAAGAACGCGGCTGCAGTTTAGACGCAGGGGAAGTTTTTTGGAAAAAAGGCCATTTAAAAAAAACCAACCCTGTAGTCTAGACACCCCCTGTGTGTGCCGGGGTCAGCGCCCGGGTGGGGGGGGGGGAGAGGAGGTTTGTCCTGGTTCTGGCAGGGGCAGGGGACAGATCAGCTCCCCAGGAGGCTCTCGGAGCCGGGGGAGGGGGCAGCGTGGCAGCCTGGCCTGCTCGCTGGTCCCCTCTGGCAGGCCTGAGGCAGCTGGGAGGTGGGGCAGGAACGGTGGCTGTCCCGCTGTGGGGTCCCTGCACACACCCCCCCCGCCCCCCTCCTCCAGCCCTCCTTGGACACCTGGCAGAGCCCCTAGATCTCGGCACAGCCCATGAGACACCGTGCCTCGGGGCCATGCCTGGGGCGGAGCCTGTCTGCCCACTGAGCAGCACCCGCCGGGCACCACGGGACCCGCTGGCCGGGCCCAGCCGGCACCCGAGCTGAGACCTGCCCTCGCCTGGGTGCCCCATTCCCGGGGTTCTACTGCCCCCTGGTGGCCAGCGGCAGGCACAGGGGCTAGACGTGCCCTGGTCCAGGACAACAGGCCGCGGGAATCTCGGTGCAGATCCATTGAGCCTAAATACCTTTGAGGGTCTGGGCCGTTCTCCCAAGAATAAACCGACGCAGCCTCTCAAAGCCCGGAGCCAGCGCCTCCTGCTCGTGCGCCCAGTGGCAGGGTGGCAGAAATGTTGGTGGTGCCTGGAGCCCGCCCCTCTCCCCCACTCGAACTCACCCCCCATCCCCACCCCTGGCCTGAGGCTCCAAGAGGGTGTTTGGGCGGGGAAGGGGTGTGGGTTCTGGGAGGGAGTTTGGGTGCTGGGGGCAGGCTCTGGGCTGGAGCAAGGCTTGGGGGGCAGGCTCTGGAGGGGCTTGGGTGCAGGTGGGGATCGGGGGGCAGGCTCTGGGGGGGAGTTTGGGGGCATGGGGGAGAGGGGACAGGCTCTGGAGGTAGTGGGGTTGCATGGGGGAAGAAGGAGGTGCCGTGCTTACCTGGAGGCCCCCCGGCAGTGGCTCCTGGGGGGGCAAGAGTCTCCAGGTGCTGCTGCTCCCCGTGTACTCCCCCCGTCTCCGTGCATCCTCCAGCCCCACCTGCCACCCCTGGGCGATTTAAGACACCCCGGGGCCTTGTTGCCCCCGGTGGCACAGTGGGTTAGAGCAGCTTCTGGCCGCTCACTCACAACTTCCGGCACAGGCACCCCTGCAGCCTGGTGTGTGGGTGTCTCCGTGTGCTGCTCCCAGAGCGGGGGCAGCAAATGGCACACAGACCCCCCCTGGGCCGCAGGGATGCACATGCTGGCAACTGCAGGGAGCGTAACCCCGCTGCACTGCTGGTGGTGGGGCCCCTGGGGCGTTTTGAATCCTCTGCAGGACACCTAGGGGGAGCACATGGGGCGGCAGGGGAGCTGGAGGATGCAGCAGGAGGCAGGTGGTGAGTTTGGGGGAGCCCAGCGGGGAGGTGGCACGCGGTGGCTCAGCAGGGTTCCCCTCATGCTGCAGCCCCGTGGGGGAGTGTGTGTGCTGTGGCTTTGGGTTCTCTGAAGGCTGGATTTACTCTTCTGGGAGCCGAGGGCTAGTAGATTTTGGGGGCCCCCCCCCCCACTCCATGGCTTTGAGATGGGAACAAAAATGAGCAGTTCAGTGTTCAGGAGGGGCCTGCCGGGGGGAGAGATGGGGGTCTGGGCGGGAGGCAGGGGGCAGGAGCGGAGCAGGGGCAGGGTCTGGGCGGGAGGCAGGGGCAGGAGCGGAGCAGGGGCAGGGTCTGGGGCGGGAGGCATGGGGCAGGAGCGGAGCAGGGGCAGGTCTGGGGCGGGAGGCATGGGGCAGGAGCGGAGCAGGGGCAGGGTCTGGGCGGGAGGCAGGGGCAGGAGCGGAGCAGGGGCAGGTCTGGGCGGGAGGCATGGGGCAGGAGCGGAGCAGGGGCAGGGTCTGGGGCGGGAGGCAGGGGCAGGAGCGGAGCAGGGGCAGGTCTGGGCGGGAGGCAGGGGCAGGAGCGGAGCAGGGGCAGGGTCTGGGCGGGAGGCAGGGGCAGGAGCGGAGCAGGGGCAGGTCTGGGCAGGAGGCAGGGGCAGGAGGCGGAGCAGGGGCAGGGTCTGGGGCGGGAGGCAGGGGGCAGGAGCGGAGCAGGGGCAGGGTCTGGGCGGGAGGCATGGGGCAGGAGCGGAGCAGGGGCAGGTCTGGGCGGGAGGCATGGGGCAGGAGCGGAGCAGGGGCAGGGTCTGGGCGGGAGGCAGGGGCAGGAGCGGAGCAGGGGCAGGTCTGGGCGGGAGGCATGGGGCAGGAGCGGAGCAGGGGCAGGGTCTGGGCGGGAGGCAGGGGCAGGAGCGGAGCAGGGGCAGGTCTGGGCGGGAGGCAGGGGCAGGAGGAGCAGGGGCAGGGTCTGGGCGGGAGGCAGGGGCAGGAGCGGAGCAGGGGCAGGTCTGGGCGGGAGGCATGGGGCAGGAGCGGAGCAGGGGCAGGGTCTGGGGCGGGAGGCAGGGGCAGGAGCGGAGCAGGTCTGGGCGGGAGGCAGGGGCAGGAGCGGAGCAGGGGCAGGGTCTGGGCGGGAGGCAGGGGCAGGAGCGGAGCAGGGGCAGGTCTGGGCGGGAGGCATGGGGCAGGAGCGGAGCAGGGGCAGGGTCTGGGCGGGAGGCAGGGGGCAGGAGCAGAGCGGGGGTCTGGGCGACCGGGGGTGGGCACAGGTGTCTCCGCGTCGCCCTGTGCTTTCAGGCACTGCCACATGGGCCGTGCGGGGGCTTTAGGGCCGGTTCCCTCCTGCTTCCCCCTGCAGGGGCCGGGTCGGGGGAGCCGGGGGCTGGATCCTGCCTGTGGGTCCGAGGTTCCCCCTCCCTGGCCTGACGGTGCCTGGCCCGAGCGCGTGGCCCCGCGTCTCTGAGGCGGGCGGCCGAGGGGCTCCCGGGGGCTGGGTGGGGCAGAGGCAAGCGCCCCGGGGAGGGGGCCGGGAAGGGGGCCGGAGGAAGCGGCTCCTGTGGGTCTCAGCAGCGCTCCAGCCAGGGCCTGGGGGTCCAGTAAACGGGGCTGCAGCGGCCTCTGCTGGCCGCTCTCCCCTATTGCAGGGACAGCCGAGGGGAGCCGCACAGCCCAGCGAGCGGGGAGCGTGCGCCTGCGGCTTGCTTAGGGTTCCCAGTGCTGCCGGTGCCCTGCTGCCAGCCCCGCGCTCAGCCACCCTCCCCCAGCTGCTGGGCGGGCAGGGGCAGGGGCAGGGACAGGGGCAGGGCCGGGAGTGGCATTGTCACCACGTGCAGAGAGGCCGGCGGGTGCTGGAGAACCACGTGGCCCCGTGAGCAATCCAGGCCACGTCTCCGACCCCCCTGCGGCCACGCAGAGAGAGGAAGCCACAAGCAGGCAGGGCGAGAGAGCCCGGCTGCCTCCGGGAGAGGCTCTGGCTCCGCCAGCGCCGTGTCCAAGCCCCTGCCAGGCACTCGCAGGGCCCCCTCACGGGGAGTCTTCCCACCCCACTGACCAACGGGGAATCGAGGCAGAGGGGCCAAGATCCTAACTTCCCTGGGAACCTGTGGAGGTTAGGCCCCTGCACACCTCTGAGGGTGTGGGCCAGAGGGATTAAGGGACTTGCCCAAAAAGCAGGTGGCAGAGAAGGTCTCCTAGGAAGCTAGTGCCCTAACCCCTAGGCAACACGTCCTCACAAAGTGGCAGTGCTCTCCCCATTGCACCGGTGGTGCTGAGGGTGGCCAGGGCAGGGGGTTCTTTGTACTATCCCCACTTCTCTCCTGGCCAGGCTGGTGCACTCCGGCCCATCCAAGGGCTCCCTCCCCCTACGACGCGGAGCTCTCCTTCGCCCTGCGGACGGGGACCCAGAAGGGGGTGGAGACGCACCTGTTCAGCGTGGAGACGCACCGGGACCTGGCAACGTGGACGCGGATGCTGGTGGACGGCTGCCACAGCGCGGCCGAGTTCACGCAGGAAGTCTCCACAGGTCCGGAGCGGGGAGGCTGTGGGGGGAGGGTGGCAGAGCAGTGCCTGCAGTGGTGGGGTGGGGGAGGCAGGCCCCCCCGGAGGCAGCGCTCTGCCCCTTCTCACTGGGCCCTCCCCAGCCACTGGGCTCAGCGCGCGCAGCGGGGTGCTGGCCTCCCCTGGGGATCGCTGGTGTCAGGACGGCGCGGCACAAGGGGCAGAGCCGGGGCCTGGGCAGTGGGACACGTGGCCTGGCAGGGAGGGACACGGCTCGGGGAACGCCGGGGACTGGGGCTGCACCCCGGGGAAGAGCTTCCGGGGGGGAGGGAGGAGCCTGGTGACTACAGCTCAGGAGCGAGTGCCCAGCCCTACGCGGGCGTCGGCGGTGACCTGCGGGGCCGCTTGCTGTCTGACAGAGCCGGGCAGCCGCTTCCACCAGGCCCCCACTCTCTGAGGGAATCGGCCCGGGCACGGCTGCCCCAGGCTGACTCTGCTGAGGGGAGCGGATGGGGTGTGACAGGCAAAGCTATGGGGCAGAGAGAGCTGTGGGGAGGGGCCAGCGGGGGCGGGCACGCTTCAGAGCTGGCTCCGGCTGACGCGGTTGTAACCTGGCAACACAGGATGGGCCGCGTCCCCACCAGCGGAGGCTCTCGGTGTCCCCCCTCGCCTAGGGACCGTCGTGCTCCCAGCTTCGCTCGGCTCAGCTCTGGGGCTTTGCGCAGCAGGAAGCCAGTGGGGAGCGACGTCCCATGTCCCTGCCCGCACCCTGCACTCGCCTGAGAGGGGCATTTCCCCAGGCTTGCCCCCTGGCCCCAGCTGCCCCACCGTGTCCTGTGACGAGCGGTGGCTCCAAGCCCTGCACCGGGGCGGTAGGAGCAGGGGAGGGAGCACGGGGCCGGCGTGATGCCTTTCTGCCCCGCTCTCTTCCAGCCTGCACATGGAATGGGCGGGACTGCACCTTGTCCATCCACATCGACAAAGGCTTCACCGTCTTCACCACGGAGCCCGGGCTCAGCAGGACCATCCTGCTGCAGCAGCCCTTCGAGAAGCTGCAGATGTCCTCCGACGACGGGGCCAAGATGCTCTACTTGGACTTCGGCAGCGCAGAGGGGGAGATTGTGCGTTGGCCTGGGGCTCCGCTCGCTTGCGGCCGGGCCCGGCGGGACCCGAGGAGGCGGAGGGGGTGGGCCGAGTGCGGGGGCGGGCGCCGCTTGGGCATTGGGCAGTGCGGGATTCCTGCAGCCACCTGAAGAAGAGAAGCCGGGTGGTAGCGTTCCCAGCGGCCGGTGCCTCTGCTGGACACGCAGTGCAGCACGGGGAGGCGGTCCGGGGGGTGCCGGGCCGGGGGGAACCCCGCATGGTGTCTAGAAAGAGGTGAGGGAGGAGGACTGGCCCCCGGGCTGGAGTCCTGTTCTTCGCTCTGAGGGGCAGCGGGTGAGGGCAGCATACGGCTGAGAGGGGTCCTGCTGCCAGGTGCCCCCTTAGGCGTCCGCTCCCTGCGCCTGGCTTCATCGCTGGGCAACAAGGCAGGCCGTGTCCTTCCCAGCCCCGCAGGGCGCGA
The DNA here is from genome assembly GCA_019425775.1 of Rafetus swinhoei. Lineage (NCBI taxonomy): Eukaryota > Metazoa > Chordata > Testudines > Trionychidae > Rafetus > Rafetus swinhoei. The sequence continues at coordinate 34,030,878 of CM033426.1, forward strand.
GCCCCAGACATGGCCGACCAGGTACTTTAACCCGAGGGTCCCCCGATCAGCGAGGCAGTGCGTGCCCGCGGGCGCTCCCCATCCTGCCGCAGGGCCGCACCGCTCCCGAGCACTGCGGCCCAATGAGACCTAGGTGCCAGAGCCTTTCCTCCCACCCCACGTTCCCAGCCAATCGCCAGGCACTAGCGGCCCTGCCGATGGGCACAGCTGTGCTGCAGTTCAAACCCGGGCCCGGCCCGTTCTCGGGGGCTCGGGCTAAGGGCCTGTCTCCCTGCGGTACAGACCTTTGGGCTCGGGCCGGACGCCCGCCTCTCGGGCCCTGCGAGGTGGGAGAGTCCAGGGCTCGGCCCGCAAATACGCTGCAGTTAAACAGCCCAAAGCCTGGGCAGCCAGCTCAGCTGGCCCGGGCACCTGAGGTGCTAAAGAGGAACCCCCACCATGACTTCACCACACGTGTCAGCCCCCCGCCTCCCCGGTGGCCCCACAGGGGCAAGGCGGAGGCTGCGTGTTTGAGCAGGGCACTGACCATTCCCAATATTCCCCTTTCTTACAGCAACTGGACCTTCACTCCTGCCCCAAAACCATCGTCTTCATTATCCACTCATTCCTGTCTGCCAAAGTGACCCGGCTCGGGCTGCTGGCCTAGGCGCCTGGGGAGGAGCCCGAGAGAGAAGGCTGAACCTCCGAGATCTATGCATATGGCCAGTCCTGGCCAGCGCCACATGAAAGCCATTCGGACAAGAGGCGCACGGCTGGGTAACAGCCACAGCCCAGGAAAACCTCTCAATATTCAGGACCCTGGCCCAATCCCCACCACTGCTGGTCTGCCTCCTGCCAGCCCGGGGACGAGTCTCTGCTCCCAGCACGCTTGCCCCGGGCGTTCTCCGCAGCGTCGCTCAAGAACTAACGACATTCTCACCGCGACAACAGTGCTCGAAACAAGCCTGAAAAATAGCCATGCCGGACAAGCAGCCCCCGGGTCCGCCCTCACTCTAGTGCCTTGGGAGATGATATTTTCTGTACAAAGAACCAGTTTGTATCAACGTTTTATATTTCTAGAGCTCCGTTCGAAAGGGGGAAGTGGCAGCTTTCGCTCCCCATATTTTAACCCTCCTTTGTCATCAAACGAACCGTAGATTAGCTATTTAAACACGCATCTCTTCCTCGGAGACCCATTTTGGAAACGGCTGGCTTGGAGACCTGAGCCAACTTTGTATTCTTTTGACAGATGGGGACTAGGGAGGATAAAGTATATTTGCTGATTTATTCGACTCTGTAACCAGTTAGAAGAGCCTTCATTTAATCCCCTTTTTATTCATTAGATTTGGATGGTTGTTTTGCTAACTCCAAGCTCCTTGAAAATTTTACTTTTTTGGTTTAATTTTTTGGGGGGGGAGGGGCTGTCAGGTGGGCAGCAGGGAACCAATTTGTTTTATGAACGAAAAGTTCATGCATGAAAATTCTTTTTTCCCCTCCTTTTCTTTTGTGAAATAAACATCACAAACGATGACAGACGCTGTCTGTTTCCTGATTTGTGCTGAGTAGTAGCAGTTCTGCATTTCAAGTCACAGATGGCCTGCTGCCTTGATTTAGTTTTGCCAAAGGATCGTGCGAAAGTAACGGTGAGGTTCTGACTGGAGGAGGTTGAAACCGCGGGAGAAAACTCTGCAATAATGACACTGACTTTTTTCTGTTTGGTGGGTTTAGACTTTGAAATTCTAGCAACGTTCATCAAAATTGCAATAATTTCAGCTTGCTGCAGATCAGAGATCAGAGCGATTTTAGCAGAGGGGGCGTTGTTAGCAGTACTGGTGCTATTTAGGATTTGGGAAGACCCCTCAGTTGTTCCGATTGTATTGCAAACACTGCTCTGCTAGACCTTCTTTCTCTCAGGCTTTGCCCCATGGAGCGTGCCCAGACCTTTTTGGATTGAATAGCTGTAGCTCTGCTATGGTGTGCTGACTTCTGGTCCAGCCTGCCGAGCCACGCAGCTTTAGATGTGTCCAGCCTTGGAGGAGAGACCCCAAGAGAGCACCCAGGTGATACTAGTGGCTCCCATAGCCAGTGGCTCACAGTGGGGTGTGCTGGAGGGACTGTCCGTACCCTAGGACAAGAGAAGTGATTCATCTGCCCAAACGGGGGAAGCACGTCTTTGTGCACCAGCCCGGTGAGGAGGGCTGTCGGCGAGCTTCAGAGGGGGCAGGTGACAAGGCCACAGGGAAGCCCAAAAAGGCGATGTTAGCAGAGGGCTAGCTGAGGGGTGGGGTGGGGAGGGAACATGGAAAATTACAACAGGGTAACAGGAGCAACAAGAGAGAAATCCGTGGAGGAAAGTGTTCGCCATCTTAGATGTCTCTCACAAAGAAAAGGCATGTAGGGCAGAAACAGGAAGAGCTGGGCGTATTAAGCATGTAAACTAAACCTTGACTTAATTGGCCTCCCAGAGACTTGGTGGGATAAGTCTCTTTACGGGAAGATTTCTATAGAGCAGCGGTGGGCAATAAAAAACCTGGCAGCCCGCCACCACAATATTTACCTGCGCCTCTGCAGTACCAGACGATCGCAGCGCCCGTTGTCCACGGATTGCCATTCGTGGCGGGAAGTGGTGTGGACCGGGGCGGCGTCTAGCTCCGGCGAAGGGGCAGATTTCCGCCAGATGCAGCCCGCAGAGGGCCAGATGGCCTTTCACAGCAGAGGAGGGCGGTTTCTGAGGCAACAAGTGATGCTCCTTGACTTCGACTGTGTCTTGTCTGGAGGGCCGAGGCGCAGACCCCAGCCGAGTGAGCTCAGCCACGTGCAGGAGGTGCCGGCAGTGGGGCAAAGCTGGAACCTTCCCTCTGAACTCAGCCTGGGCTTTCCAGGAGCTGCCGGGGTCTGCTCCTCTCCTCAGGGCAGAGAAAGGGCCCCAGGGGCCTGGCTGGCCACCAACAAGCCCAGCCTGACGCTGCCAGGCTCCTGTGCTGAGCTCTGCCTTCGGATGGCGCCCATCTTGGCTGTCAAACGCCAGCAGCTTTAGGCTTGGCTCAAGCCGCCCTGTTGCCAAACGCAGGGAACTCCTGGCACAGCTGGGTGCCCCAGCTCTGGGGGTTCAGTCCACACAGCCGGGGCAGCTGGCAGGAGCTGAGCACAAAGTGCCACGTCTCCATCATGTGGCCTCCCCCACCGGCTGGGGGGGGACACTGGAGCAGGGAGGCTTTGGCAAGGTCTTGCCTCTTCCCTCCTTCCGCGGTGCAGAAGGATGAGCTGAGAGGCTCCCTCAAGGGCCAGTAGAGGGGAGAACTCCCCTCCACCCATCTCCAACAGGGGTTGTGCTCTGAGCATCTCTCCTGTGGAGGCCCTTAATGTCGGGCTGAGCAGCCTTTGGAGGCAATGTTGTCTAGTGGTCAGAGCCAGGCAGCTGGAATCAGAACACAGGGGCCTGGCCAGTGGCTTCCTGGGTGAGCATGGGCCAGCTGTGCTGCGCCGGGCATACGTCAGCTCAGCGTCCGAAGCGGCTGTGAGATCATCACAACCCCCGTGTGCGTCGGGGGCAGGCGGCGCCCCCCCCTTTGGAATGTGCAGCCAATGGCGCTCCCCGCTCTGTAAGGGCTGTTTGCTTCCGCTGGGCCCGCCGCTGGGCCCTGCCGGGCTAGACCTTCCCTCAGGCGCTGGCCCCGCTCAGCTAGGCTGGACCTCTGCTATCTGGGCACATGGGGGGTTTGTAATGAAAACCAATGGAGGGCAATTGGCACTTGGCACGCAGCGCTCAGAGATCTAGTCCCTCCAGGCAAGGGACAGGTCCCAGATTGAAGAACGGGTCCGGTGGAGAGCCAGGCCTGGCCTTGGTAACAGTGCCATCGGGCAGGGGCCTGTGCTCCTGTGGGGAAGCTGGCGAGGGTGCCCCAACACGGGGGGTGGGTGATGGTAAAGAGAAGAGGCGGGTGGCATTTTCTTCAGTCCATGAGGGAGCGACTACTCGCCATGTGCCAGCCTTCCCGAGGCGGGGTGCGCTGGCTGCCCGAGGCGGGGCGCGCTGGCTGCCCGAAGCGGGGCGCGCCGGCTGTTTGCCTTCTGGAACACCCCCCCCATGCACCAGCCCTGCCAGGGCAGTCGAGAAGGGGTTGACTCAGGCTCCGCGTGTGCTGGGTGGGTAACGAGCTGATGGATGCCTGCTGCCGGGCTGGGAGAGCGCAGCGGATACCGACGAGCACGTGTCCGAGGGAAACCGACTCCTAGGGAACCTTGACGGGGAAAGACCCGACCGGCCATGGACACAGCTGGGCTGCCGTCCCCTGCCCTCTGGCTTAGAAAGCTCCAGCAGATGCCACCAGGTGAGGGGCTAAAAGCAGCCCCAGCTCCCAACACCCCTGAGCTCTGCACCCAGGAGCCTCGGCGTTCCCTGAGCGCTGCCCCAGCCCCCTCGTCACAGCCGTCTCCCGCGCTAAGGTTCGGCCCGGGCACTCCCTCGGGGGTTGTGTCTGTGCTAACGGGAGCGGGGAGGCCGGACAGTGGCTCCACCCATGAGCAGGTCTGTGGGCAGGTCATCATGGGGGCTGGCCTACGAGATGCTCCACTTCCTGGGCCCTTACCGCCGCTCACCTGCCTCAGGGCAGCAGGCAGGCATCCAGGTGGAGGGTAACACACGTGGGCTAAGTATCGCACATCGCAGTCACATAAGGCTCCAAGTCCCCTTATTTATTCTGCCCTTCCCCAGGATAATCTTCCACCAACACTGTTTTCTAACTAAGAATTGGATTTTCAAGAAACTCAAAATGGCGCTGGAAAGCAGCCGCTGCTCTTCTCATGGAAAGTCAACATTTTCCAGGGGCGGGGAAATCTGTTTTCCACCCCGCTCATTGAATTGGTTGCGTGCGGAACACTTTTCCATTGCAAAATGCAGTTGAGCTGAAATTGACACATTTTATGGGAACACGTCAATGCTGACAAAAAGTTACATGGGAAAACGGCGAAATGATCTTTTTAATGTCAAAACCTCTGGTTTAGATCAAGTAAAAATGTTTCATTTTTGATGTGGCAATTTGTGTTATTTCAACTTTTAGATTATATGAAAAATCACAATTTTAAGTAGCTGTATATAATTTAGATTATGATTAAATCTATAAATGTAAATGTGACATGTATTTAATATTTTAATATACTATAAAAGTCAAGACAAAATCCAAATGTTACAGACAGAATGAAATAACCTTCACATTAGCCAAACTTAACGTGCAACATTATTAACATGAAACATCTCCAGGGTCCCAGACCGAAGTTTTTCCGGAGTTTTGCGTAATGAGAAATTGGGACTTTTCGTTCTGACTTGGAATGAATTTGTCCAAATGGGGGACTTGCCCACGGAAGGGACGTTCTGCTTTCTGACCAGATCTAGTTAGCCGCAGTCTGGGCTTGACCAGCCAGCTCTGAGACCAGTCTGACTAGCCAGCTCTGAGACCAGTCTTACCAGCCTCCTACCTCTCCGGTGATTTTTGGTCTCCCCTTTATCCAGTCAATTTGGCCTCCTAACCCACGGCAGCTGCGCCTCTCCTACTTCCCCCGGCTTTGTGGCCGTTAGTGCCAGTTCCTGGCTTCCATAGTTATGGCTTTGAGCCCAACACCATGTGACGAACCTTGAGGGGGGAAAGCAGAAACGAAGCATCAAAGCCAAACCCAGGCGGTGCCCCAAGCTGCCTGGCTGCCCTGCCGCAGGGTCATGCTGACAGTGTGACCGAGTCTCCCCTAGTGGGAAAGACCCAGGTACCATGATACCGGATGTTTACAATGTGTAAAATGCTCCTGCCCCCAGGCTGCCGGTGAGTAGCAGCCAAGGCTGCTGCCACCCGATGACGTGCGGTTGGTTACCCTGTGGGGACGGACGTGGTGGAACAAGCCAAATTCCCAGTAGACACCACTGCAGTTAGCACTAACTGGCTAGATAGCAGCAGAGAAGCAAACAAGTGAGTTCAGAGACTGACCGATCCTCTCCCCACCAGCATTTCTATGGGCTGCACGTCGGGGGTGGGGATCGAGTGGCACCAGGAGCAGGAGAAACTGTCATTGCTTCTGCCCACGTTGTCGGCAGTGAGTTCCAGGGGCTAAGCCGGTGCATTATTATACCCATTTGACAGTGGCAAACTGAGGCCCCAGAGATAAAGCGACTTCCCTTGTGTCACACAGCCAGTCGGGACTGCGAGTCCAGTGTCCATCCTCCACCCGTATTCCCAGACTCAGAACGACCCAGCCGAAGGGCAGGATGAGACCCAGGGCCTTTACATTTTCCTTGTAACTATTTTTTCTCCTTTCTCAAGAATCTAATGAAGAATGAAAAACCTGTTGTGGTGCACACATGCTGAATTATGAAATCCCGCTGTGCGTGGGAAGGCAGCTAAAGGTTAACAACCCAGTAATTCAAAAGACAAGACAACAGCGCTGACAGATGGATCTTAGTAGCTGTTACATTAAACAAGGTAAACACCCATTTATACAATTCTGCAATTTCCTGGAATTCCTATTGTACTCTCGCCGGTGACACTTACAACACCTTGTGCTGCCTAATTCCTTTCCAGGCACTCTGGGCACGGTAGTGAGCACAGCAGAGTCAAAGACAGAGCGGACCTGCTCCCAAAGCAAAGCTTTCTCTGCAGACAAGGGCATTTTCCAGATCTCCCTGCCCTGAGGAGATGCTGTCTAACCCTTCACATGGCATTGGTTCGAGAGAAAAGTCAGGTGGATGGCTTCCGGTCTGGTGTGGAAGCAAAGGCAAAAACAAGCTATTGTAGCAAGAAAGAGTTCTGCTTCTGGTTAAAACCAGGGTTCCCTATAAGCTGAGCGCTTGGGCAGCCGCCCAGCAGAGATCCAGGTGCTGCCCAGCTGATTGTCAGAGTGCCCACAGCTGCCCATAGCCGGCAGCATGTGTTTCTATTTTGGTGGTGCACATCTGCACATGCCTCGGTGCACGGAGCAAAATGTATTCTGCACATGGATGGCAAAATTTAGAGGGAACATTGGTTAAAACCCCCAAATTCAGAGGAGAAGGGTGGGGTTTTTTTATTTAAAAATGGGAGGGAGACTTGAGAATCTGGACATTTTTGGTTTTGACAACTGAACTTTTCAATTTTGAGTTTTCATCTTTCCCCCCAAACTTTAGAAAGAAAAATTCCTTCAAAATAAAGGCTCCTTTTGAGCCAAAGAAAATTTCAACCGAAGAATTTCAGCCACCTGTAACCCAAACCTCTTCCTAGATGCAAAGAAGTTAAACTGGAGGGTAACTTAGGAGCTGGACTCCACACAGGTGTATATAAAGAGCACTAGGGACTTGTAAAATGCCCCGTAGCAGGAGCGTTAGTGCAGGGCAAGCTTGTGTAAAGTAGATTTCACACCCGAGTCCTGCAAATCCGCAGATATCAACCTACCCACTACTACTGGTACCCGGAGCTCAGGTTTTGTGGATGCAGATACACATTTTGTATCCGCAGGGCTCTGTGTCACACCCCCGCTTCTGTTGCACTAACAGTCCCTCCAGACAATTCTTCGCGCTGTGATTCGTCTCTGGAAAGGGAGGCTGCATAAATTGTTCCCTGCATCTGCTTCTTGATCGGGTGATCCCAGTGTACACAGCGGAAGATGTTTGAGCGGGGAGGGGAGTTTAAGTACCAACCCTACAACCGCAACATGGGATCTGAAAAAACCAGCCTCGGTTCTTTCCTTTCCTGGGCTGTAGGAAGGGTTCCAGCAAGGAGCTAGGAAGGAAGTGTTTACTTTGGGCTACCTAGAATATCAGACTGGGTCTAATGTGGACGGAAGACAAGTTAATGCTTTGCATCTGGGCGTTCAGACTATGAACTGACTGCTCCAGCCGAGACGCGTTAGTGAAGCTGTTGTACAATTCCAGTTGCCCCGGGCAGAAGAAAGGTGATTCTAACAGTACAGCCATAATAGTCCTAGAACCGCTTACTCTGAAACATTAGCAATGCTTTGCACAGGCCGCCATCCGTTCCGGGCTCTCAAAGTGCTTCACAACATTCCAGTTACAAACAGGGTCCTGGCCTGGGAATGGAAAAGTCTCCATTGCCTTACTGACAAAGCCTTGTCTGTCTTATCCTCGTGCTCTGGTGGCCCACAGCACACGTGCAGCGTGACCTCGGGCTTGTTGCTCCAGTCTCTAATCTTAACCCAGCGACTCACGACAGACTTTCCCCCAGGCTCGGACAGGAGCTCTGAGCAATCCCACGGCTCTTACACACACACAGGTGTGATTGTGGGAGGCGGGAGGTGAGGCATTTCCAGGAGAGAGAGAGAGAACTGTTAATGCCTTTTTTAGAGAAGGCAGCTAAGACCTGCTTATGTGATTGTGTACTGGTCTAGTCATGCGTCGTCAGCTGGGACGGAGTGCGACTCACCACTGGGGTGCCTCCTGCTGGCTGTCCTGGGGATTGGCACCCTATGCCAGCACCCCCTTTTCCGGTGGCGTCTCACCACCACCACTGCAGCAGCCTCTTCGTGACACAGCCCTGTGGCTGGCCCATGCTCCATATTCCCTCCTTTGGGACAGGGGCGGGGGGGGGGAAGGGCAGTATCACAGTCCCTCAGTCCAGATGCTTCCTCAGTGGCAAATAGGGGCAAGGAGGACCCAGGCCCACCCACTACTCCTGGTCCTGGCCCAGGGACACTGTAGATGGCTGCCCTTTGCTATGTCCTCTGTGGCTGATCAGTGGGTTTCCTGGTGCACTTTCCCATGGCCACAACACCCTCTGTGCCCTTGCCTCAGGGACTGCCTCTAGCTCCCCGGGTCCCTGCCTGTAGCATTGCTCTCTGTCCGCGCGATTGCCTCTGCCTGCAAGGCCGCTAGATCTCCCTCTCCAAGCTCCAGGGAGTGACTGCAGCTGCTCTGTTCTGCAGCCTTTTTTATGTGGACCTGCCTGGCTGCAGGCCCCCTCTGTCTAGCTGCCTCCTGTGCAGCTGCCCCAGGGCTCTATTAACCCCTTTCAGCCCAGTGTGGGGCAGACATCAGCCAAGATGGATTGAAACTGGAACTGGGGCCGAGGTCAGTTCCTAGGATGATCGGGGCAAGGAGGGGGCCTATCTTAGGAGAGAACCCTGGAAAAGCCTGGCTTGGTTAGTTTTTCAGAAAGAAGGCTGAGGCAAGCTGTGTGCTCTGTTTAGATCACATTCAGGGGGTAAATCTGAGGAGGTGAGGGAAGACACTAGTTACACATATGCCACCAGAACAAAGGGACAGCAACTGCCCATGAACAAATTCAGGGTGGCAATGAGAAGATTTCTAACCATCACCAAGAGGAGATTCTGGAACAGGCTCCATATAGGAGTCTTTGGAGGAAAACAACTTATTTTGTCTTAAGAGAGAACGGGCCAAATCTGAGTGTAATTGTATGACAGGCCCTGCGCTTGTGATGGCTCCACAGCCCTGGGGGTCACTTCTGGTTATTTCTTATGATCCTAAAGCTCGTGCTTAAGGGTTTCAGTGGTCACCAGCAGGGGTCAGGACAGGGCTTCTCCCACACGGTGTCTTCTGGAGGGTTTTTATCGCCTTCCTTTGAAGCATCAGGGATGGGCACGTCTGGAGATGGGACTCAGAGTGGGGTTGGACCAGACTTTTGAGGTAGCCCCAAGCATTCTCTCAGGTGGCTGGCTGTCTCTGCCTCCAGCTCCCATACTTAGGGTCCATCTGATTGCCATATGGGGAGCTGGAAAGAATCTCTATCCCAGGAGAGACTGAGGGTGGTTCGTGGCTTTTGCCTTCTCTGTAGTGTGGGCATGGGTTGCTTGCCAGGGTTATCTGCATATCTCACAATCCATTCCCAGCCACTGAGGTTCTCCAGCAGGCTGGAGCCATCTGCACATCACCCTAACCATGAAAATGAGACCTAAGGGGACCAGGCTATCCTGCGCCACAGGCAGCGACTGAACAGGATCAGTCTTCGAGGCTCACGCTGGGAATGTCGAGAGCGCGCCAGAGCGGTTCTGGCAAGCACCCATGCTCACATACCAGAGGATTTCTCGATATTTCTTTCGGGATAAGCCTTCCAGCCCCCATGGCAAATCAGATGGACCCTAAGCATGGGAGCCGGAGTTAACTTATCCCAGGAGAGATCGAGGGTGGTCCGGGTGGCTTTTTGCCTTCCTCTGCAGTGTGGGTACGGTTGCTTCTGCTGTGCTATCTGGCATATCTCACAATCCATTCCCAGCCACTGGTGAGGCCCTCAGTGACAGGACCAGTCTCTGAGGTTCACTGTTGAATGATTGAGATATGCCAGAGCATTCCTGGTAGCAACTCCATGCTCACACTGACAGAGTGAAAGGCAAATCACCTCCAGAACACCCGATTCTTCCGGATAAACTCCTTCCAGCCCCATACCTAGGTCCATCTGATTGCCATATGGGGAGCTGGAAAGGAATTTATCCCAGGAGAGATCGAGGGTGGTCTGGGTGGTTTTTGCCTTCCTCTGTAGTGTGGGCATGGGTTGCTTGCCAGGGTTATCTGGCATATCTCACAATCCATTCCCAGCCACTGGTGAGGCCTCAGAGACTGGTCCTGTTCAGTCGCTGCCTGTGTCGCAGGATAGCCTGTTCCCCTTAGGTCTCATTTTCATGGTTAGGGTGATGTGCAGGTGGCCGGCTTCTCTTGGAGGCCTGTGACGTACAGGAGGTCAGACTATGAGCTGGGCCCTTCTGGCCTTAGTCGGTCTGATTCTAGCCTGGAGTGGCATTGTGGGACACTGCTGCTCAGTGCCGGATTTCTGCTGTTCTGGGAGGAGGGAGTTACATCAAATTCCCAAACAGCGTTGAGCTGCAGGTGCAAATGTGACCATGGGCATCTGTCGCTCTTCCAGTGGGAGGAGCTTGTAGCTTGAGAGCCTGTGACTGGCACGTCCAGGGAGTCCAAGCTGCAAAGCGAGCTCATTTCTCAGGGTTAAAACCTTCTTGGTGGTGTCCAGGTGATGTGGCACATTACGCTATGTTTGGCGTCTTCACCAGGTAATCTGCTTTGATCTGTTTGCATCACTTAAAAACTCACTTTTGTCAGTAATAAACTTGCTTTTATCGACCGCAGTGAGCTTTGCTGGAGTGCTCAGGGAAAATCGCTGCTTGGTTCCCAGAAGTGCCCGTTCACATGGAGGGAGAGGCAGACCAGGTATCGAACCCACCGACTGGCCAGATTTGACCAGGGCCTGTCAGTGCTGGTCTGGACTCCCACTCTGGGCAGCGGCTGGCTAGAAAGCTTGCGTGTGGCTGCAGATGACAGGGTGCCAAGGTGGAGATTTCCAATGCCTGTGTGTGGGTGGGAGGAGACAGGGAGGGGTCCAAGTCACATGGGCAGGTGAGTAATTCGGAGATGGTCTTCTCTTGGAAGTAAGGGCCGGGGATTCTAAGCAAAGAAGGAAGGCAGGGCGCTCCTGAGGAGCGGCAGGAAGCCAAAGCTGCTCCGTCCTCAATGCGGATGCTCTGTCCTCTTGCCTGGCACAAACCTAGGGTGAGTGGTTGCCATGGCGATACCATTTCTGGGCTCAGAGAAACAATGTGCTGATGCTGATTTTTGCAGCATTCCTCTAACGAGAACAATAAGAGTGACCCACGGGGTTGTTCTTCTGGTCACAAAGTGCAGCCAACTATGTTAAAAATGCGGCACTTCCCGAATGCCTGCGCTGGGCCCTGACGTTCCTGTGCACACGCTGAATGGCGTTTTCTCCGACAAAATCGGTTTCTTTCCAGACTCGTAGCCAGTCAGGCTGAGCTGGGGCGTTGGTCTCTGTCCATTGCTCCTGGGCACTGTCAGGCTCCGGGGCCCCTTGCGGTTGGTAGCTGGACTAGCTGGCCAAACCCCATTGAGTTTTAGGCCCGTGTCCTGCTACCCAAGCTGGAGCATGAGTCCCAGCTGCACGAGAGGCAGCCTGGGTGGCGGAGGCGAGTGCCGTCTCCGGGGGCGCCGAGAGCCCAGGCCACGGAGAGACGGGGCAGTTTCGGGACGAGCAGAGATTTGCTCTCTTGGGTATCACAGGTCGGATGATTTTATTTTACACCTTTATTTTAAAATAAAATAGTGTTGGTTTTGACACTTTGGAAACAATTTACAGCCTCCGTCCGTGCTCTGACAGCCAGTGCTTTATGAGGGCTTTGCACGCAAGTGCATCTCGAAAGGGCGCCGTAAATTCGCCTGTCACAGCCGCCACTTCTTTTTTCTTTACCACAGCAGACAGTCTAGGCGGGTGTTTCTCGGTAGCAGACGGACAGTTCACTGATGCTTTATTCTGCACTAGCAGACTTACCTGGTGTTGCCCGAGTCCTTCAGGGCAGGGCCATGGGGATATGTGTGTGTGGCGGGGCTGGGGGGCCACGGGCCACGGGCCTGTTCTCTCTCCCCGGCCCGGCCCGGCCCGGCCCAGCCCCTCAGCCCGCCTGCGCCCTGTTCTCCCCCCCCCCCCATACCACACACTACCCCTTAGCCCGCCTGGGACTTGTTCTCCTCCCCCCCCAGCCAGCCTGTTCTCTCTCCTCCCAGGCCACCTCCCCAGTTCACTCAGGGCCTGTTCTCTATCTCCCACTCAGGGTTTGGCAAAGGGGGGGCTACTTACCAGTGTGCTGGCAGGCAAGATAGTAGACCAGGGCTACTCAACTGCGGAAGCCCTGGGGGCCACAACGATACGCAGAGCACATGCTGAGAGCTGCAACTTAAGTATGTTGCATATACATGCAAATAGATATGCAAACATATGCAAATAGCTTCTTTCACACTGACAGGCATGAATACAAAGATTAAGCCTTAAGCCGCAGCGCCGGACCCAAATGTGGCCAGTGTGAGCCAGTCAGCACCTCTCAGGCTCTGCCCACAAGGCTAAGCAGCCAGCACTTCCCACAATGCCTTGGGGCTCCTGGCACCTCCTCCATGGGGGCTAGAAATGCCGACACCCCGTACCCGTCTGCTCCAGCCAGCCCGTCCGCTTGCATCTTTCAATGCTCACCCTGCCTGGGAGATGCCTCGCCGTTGTGGGGCGTGTTCCCAGTGGAGGCCACGTTCAAAGGATCCCACCCGTGGGCCGTGTGTTGAGCCCAGCATAAACTCAAACCGCCTTGCGGCCTGCATGCCAACAGGTGGTGGGCCGAGTAGCCCTGCTGTGGAGCCTCAGCTTGGCTGGCCAGTCCCGTGGTGGTGTGGCTGCTCCTAGTGGACACTGCAGGTGAGCTCTCCCCCGTGGGCTGTCTGCCCTCAGTGGCCACTCTCATATCACGTCCCTCCGAACAGCAGCCCCTCCCTTTGCATGTTATGGAAACCAGCCTTTTTCCCAGGGCTTCCGGGTCTCCTGGCAGAGCCTGGTTCAGCATGTCAGAAGAAAGGGTATGAGCTGCAGCTGGGTTGCCAGATGGTTTAACCAAAAATACCGAACATCCCCTCCCGCCCCCCAAAATAAAACCATAGGGGAAAAAATTCTGTTGAGAAAAAAAGGGGGACCCTGAGAGTTATTAAGCAAAAAAAATAAAATAAAATAAAATAAAAACCCAGCATGGCTCCTTTAAGAAATGCCGTGGAGGCTTTTTGGCCCTAACAGGCTGCTGGCGGCCGTCCGCATCTTGTCTTCCTGCTCCGGGCCAGACAGCTCCCCTGCGGAACCAAGTAAGCTCCCGGGATTTTTGCCTCCTGGCTGGGAAAAAATCCGAAAATACCGGACCTTTTAGGGCATTTGGGTGTCTGGTATTTTCTGAATTTTTTTTACCAGACAGGAGGTAAAAATACTGAACCTTCCGGGTCAATACTGGCCACCTGGCAACCCTAGCCACAGTCTCTACACACAGATAGGTAGCCAGCCACTATCCCGCTAAAGCACACCCAAGGGTGCCAGTCGTCCTAATGGGACGCAATGCGCACTGTCATCACAAGCTGCGTACCAAATTGGGTGGCCCTAGTTCTTACCGTTTAGGAGGCGTTCTTGAACAAACGGACTTGCAGCCAGACACACTGACAGCCAGACATATTATATATCTAGATTGCTGGAGCAATGTTCTCATGGGTAAGGTGTCAGCTGTCTCCTGCTTTTGTAACCCACACAGACCACTTACAGCCAGAGATAAGAACAAGGGAGCTCTACAGCCTAAGCTGAGAGCCAGCTACCTTTTAGCTCAAGCTGTGACAGTTCCTATGCTAAGCCCCAGAGGTCCCAGGTTCAAATCCACCTGGTAACGGTTACACTTTGGCATTGTGCTGCCGTACTGTGTCCACCCTTGTGATGAGCGTGCGTATTTCTTATCCTATGTGGAGATCACATTAGGGTTAGGTGGTAAACTGAGCTGCTGGGGAATTGTTTGGTTTTACAGAGATGCCAGGTAGGACTCTCTCATGATAATACTTCTCTTTCAGGATAGTATCTTGATCTCGAGGTGTCCCCTTTTAAGGTGTCATTCAAACATCTTTGCAGCTTCCAGATGTTCATCAAACATCTTGCAGCCAGAGCCCTCTATTGCTACTGCTCTGATCTTTACCTGCAGCTGGAAATCAGTTCTCACCTGTCCGGGCGGGATCCTCTTCTTAGAGCTCGTCAGCTGCCAAGGGCCCTGTACGCTACCTGCTCCCTTCCCTGGGGGGGAATCAGGCTGCGCACCCAGCACGATCCAAGGCAGGCTTCCCAGAGAAGGACACTCAGCCACTGTCACTGCTTAGCCCATTGCCTGCTGTCCAAAGATGGGATCATTTGTACTGCCCGGAGGCCCTGGCATGGCATCGTGTAGTTGGCCATATGAACCGGCCACAGCAGGGTGATGACACAAGACAGAGCAACCTATGGACACGGCTCTGTTCCATGCAGTGCCCTCGCAGGCAAGCTGCTGGGCAGGCAGGCAGGGACACTGCTCATGGGGGCGTCTAGTACTCTGGTCACCTTTATGGCTCTACTCATCATTTTAAAAAAAAGAAATGTTACCCTGACTGTGCCAAACGTGGCGCATGCACCGGGGCAATGGGCTCAGAAGCCAAACACAGGGCCCTGAATGGACTCCATTTAGGAACGACTCAGTTTCTCTGGCTGCCGCGAACGGCCAGCACCAGTGAAATGGGTTTTCAGGGTGTGAGGAAGGACGGTGGCAGACGATACGCGCCAGAGCCTGCCGCACAGGCAGATCCCCACAGGATCGAAGCAATGTCAGCTCCTAACGGGGAGTTCAGTGGAGGAGTTGCCAAGCTCCGCCCAAATACTTACAAATGACCCAAGATTTGTGACCATCAGAACGGCCAAGCGGGGTCAGAGCAAAGGCCCATCCAGCCCAGCGTCCTGGCTGCCCACAGTGGCCAATGCCAGGTGCCCCAGAGGGAGCAAACACAACAGGGAATCGTCACGTGCTCCTTCCCTGTAGCCCATTTCCAGACAAACAGAGGCTAGGGACACCATTCCTAACCATTCTGGCCAATAGCCACTAGTGGACCTAAACACCATGAATTTATCTAGCTCTTTTTTGAACCCTGTTAAAGTTCTGCTCTTCACAACATCCTCTGGCAAGGAGTTCCACAGGTTGACTGTGTATTGACACTTCTGGGCAGGATGGCCAATGGCCGAGTCACCATACCAGGTGCCTCTCCTCTCCCTCCCTTGCCTGTACAACTGGCTGGAGGTAAAGTCCCCAAAATGCACAACACTGTGGCTCTGCCCTTGGATTTTGTTTCTCTTCCAATATGCGATTGGAAGTGACACCCGGGTGGGCTGAGTGTGAGCAGGGCTAGGCCTTGAGTTGATCTCTTCCTTGATCAGAATGAGAGGTGGGCAAGGGACCAAGTGCACTAGAGCGGGACCCAGGCTGCAGCAGCCAGACCTGGGGCGATGGCTTGCCCGAGCCCAGAGGGGCTGAGTTCCAGACCGCGAGGATGGGTGGATAACTGCCCAGGTGGCGTCCAGACCCTGACTCAGCCGACTCACCCACTGTGAGTCTCTGAGGACTGGACCAGCCTCTCACAGACCGTGGCTCAGTGCGAGGGATAGGTTGGTAGCTGTTTGCTTGGTCCTGGGCGTGACACCAGGGAAATGTGGGTCCTGCCTCAGGGCGCTTCCGATCTAAACACGCCCAAAGGGTGCAGCTCCCCCGTGTCGCAAGCCAGCTCGAGCCCGTAGGCATCTCCTGGGCCTGGCACAGGGCAAATCCCACCCCTGTAGTTACTCCCTCAGCTCCCCCAGAGCCTGGGGCCTGTAGGGCTCCTGGAAAGATCCCTGTTGGCTGTTTGGCTCAGCCCCGTGTGCGGGCACCTCATGGACCCTCCTCTCCTTGTGCCACGTGGTGGAGAGCGTATCTGTGGGACAGGGAAGCCATCCTGCCGCTCGACCCTGTTCTCTCTCCAGCCACAGGCGCCTGAGAAGCTGCCCCTCGGGCTGCCAGAGACTCCAACCCCTCGGCTCCCTCTGCCCAGTGCCCAGGGCAGGATTCCCTCCCTGCCCCGAGCAGCACGTCCCACTGGCTCAGTCGGAAATGGGGGTGTCTAGCAGCCAGCAGGCACGAGGCCTGGAGCCGGGTAGCGGAGCAGTGTGGGTCCCCAGTGGGGAGCAGAAGAGAACAGCCGAGGCCTGGCAGAGCAAAGGGCAGGATTTCGCCAGCAACCTCGGGCCCTTTGCTCCCCTGCCCCGTGGCCCTTCTTCCCCGACAGCATCCTCTGAGCCAGCAGGTGCCAGGCCACCCTGGCAGATCAGGCAGGGGAGCGCCGGGGCTGCCGCTGTGGGGAGGGCAGGTGGGGAGTCCGAGCTGAGTCATGGGGCCACCAATGGAACCCAGAGGTGGGAGTGGGAGCCAGGCCCAGGCAAGGAGACAGGGCCAGGTCATTCCTCGCTTCTCTGGGCGTCACCCACCCCCCTGCTGGGCCGTCTTCCTCTCCGTCCCAGCCCCACCCACTTAGGCAGTTCAGGGAGGAGCTCTGGCACAGCCCTTGGGGACCCACACTGCCACTGCCAATGGTCCTGACCCTCTGGGTGGAGTCTCCACCAGCTGGGGATGGGGCCCACGTCGCTCGTGAGTCATGTCCTGCCAGAGCGAGCCAGGCCATGCACCGGGGATCCACCGGAACTGATCCGACTCTTTCCACGCGGCCCCATGTGCTGGACAAGGGACGACTTCATCGCCGTCATGGCCCGAGGAAAGGGCACGGATGGTCGGAGGGTTGATCTGTTCTGAAAAGCTGCATTCGTGCAGAGCAGGGTGCCTGAGAGGCACGAATCACTCCCAAGGACTTACCACTGCTGGTAGCTGGGATAAGTCTAGGTCCCCACAGCAGCAAGGCCAAGGGCCAGGACCCTCCTCTGGAAATGAGGTTTATTGCAACATAGTTGGACAGTGTTACACCCAGCCAAAGGGCTTGGATTGTGGGTATCCCAGGGGCCTCTGCAAAGATTCAGGGGCCAGTCCCCAGTTGTGGGTATTTAGTGGCTTACTTAGTGATCTACAAAGTGTCAGTGTCTAGGCGCGGGGCTGCCAGGCACCAGCCCACAAAATTCTAACCAGCTTGCATACAACCAGCCATCCCTTGAAAATATGGGCACCGTGCAAATAGCTCCAGATGAAAGAGCTAGTGAAAAAGGAGACTCAGACTCTGGAGCGAGAGTGAGAGAGAAGACTGATAACGTTGTCTCGAGTTGTTTGCTTACTCATTGGCAGAGTGGTATTTCCCGAGCAATATCACTTGTACTTTTCATTAGTCATCTGTGACCTTTTACTTCCATAATCAAACAAGACAACCTAACACTTAAATCTGAGCATTTAGGTTTGACATTTACGATTGGTTCTCACGTTAGAGAGACCAAATGAAAATTTTCCTAGCAGACAGCATGCTACGGGGAAGGGTGAATCAAATAATTCATTTGCTGAATAACATGCGTGTCAGCCCCATTCAGCCGCCTGAATCTGACTGAATAATATCAGTTGGTATTTGTACTATAGTGGTTGTCATTAAAAAGTCAATATTCATCTGGAGTTACTACCGCACGGAGGTATCTGAGAGTCAGAGACATTTCCCATTCTGCGTTCAGGGAAACTGTATTTGGCATTTGATTAAAGCAAAGCACCACGGATATTACTGGGGGGATAGGACTGTGGCAGTGACTAGAGAAAAAGTTTTGTTAAAGACCAGGGGTGTTGTTCTTCCCGAGTCAGTATAGAGTGAGTTCAAACCCCGACCCAGAGAAGGCTTAGGACAGGTAGTGATACTATTGACGTGGCGTCATGAACATGTTTAGCCTCACGCTAAATCTGTTTCAGGTGCAGGCCCATACAAATTACTTGAGTTCATCCTGGCAAGTAGGGGAGCTGCTATTATCCCGAGTTCACAGATGGGAAACTGAGGCACGGGGAGGTTTCAAAACTGAAGGGAGGTTCCAAAGAGGCTGGAGAGAGGCTGTTCTCAGTGGTGACAGATGGCAGAACAAGGAGCAATGGTCTCAAGTTGTGGTGGGAGAGGTCCAGGTTGGATATTAGGAAAAACTATTTCACTAGGAGGGTGGTGAAGCACTGGAATGGGTTACCTAGGGAAGTAGTGGAGTCTCCATCCCTAGAGGTGTTTAAGTCTCGGCTTGACAAAGCCCTGGCCGGGTTGATTTAGTTGGAATTGGTCCTGCCTAGAGCAGGGGGCTGGACTTGATGACCTTCTGAGGTCTCTTCCAGCTCTATCGTTCTATGATTCTATGAAACCGGGGCCAAATATTTAAAGGTATTTAGGTACCTGAAGGTGCAGAGAGGTGCCTCAGGGGGGTTCATTTAGGCACCTAGTTCTCACTGAGTCCGAGAATCCCATTTTAGATACCTACGCCGTTTTTACAAGCCTGCCCCTCTGTGATTTGTCCAAGGTCACACAGGGTGACTATGGCTGAGAAGCTCTTGAAGGCCAGTTTCCAGAGGCTGGTACCCGACCCTCAGCACTAGGCAATTGCTGAGCACAGAGTTACCGGAGCGGTCAGTCGTTACAAATAAGACACATCATAACTTTGTTCCTGTCACTAAGGACAGCGTCGCAGCTTCGGGAGGAACAGATGTGCTCATGATGGTTTCTTGGGAGCTGCTCAGATATCACGGTGATGGGCCTGCCAGAAGGTCGTAGCCAGAATACAACGTTGCACAGAACTTCCAAGTCATAGCCACATTCCGCTTCTACTGGTTCCCTCCGCATTTCCGTGGTTACAGGAGTCAGCGTCCCTTCCTGTCCTAAAATGTGGCACTGCTGAGTGTCAGCCCAGACTCTCTCCCCTCAAGGTGGCTGCATTTCAGCAGCAGAAAAAGAGGCTCCCGTGTGCTAAGCTGAAAGTTCCCACACGCAGACTTTGTTCATTTAAAGCTGCAAAGAGACAGTTAAAACAAACCACCCCTTGCCATTACACACACCTTACTATCACCGCTCGGCACACCGGGGAGTTAAAAGAGAAAAAAATCAATTGAGAACGGAGAGTGCGTTCCGTTCTAACAACGTCTGCAACACCCAGTTCACACGCACGAGCCTTTACCAGCAAAATGCTCACTGACCCTGCCCTCTGCCTCAGTATTACTAGCAGCTTTCATCCTGTTACACTTGGAGAAAGGAGTACATTTCTATATTGGCAACATGGGGGTAGAAAATGTGATTTCTGGAGCACTGGTTATATCCATATTTACTCTGTATTACTAAGCGTGGTGGTCTGTTATCGCAGTAACTACTGCTGTTCTAATGTAAGGGGCATTCTTCCGTGATCTTACATCTGAGTTAGGATTAGTATTTGTTCTTGCAGCAGTTTCATGTCTAGAAGCGTTTTCCCAAGTAGAAGTACACAGAATTATTGTGCTCAGCGGGCTAAGCTTGCTGTCTGTGTGATATTGCTACTGTGTTGAATTGACGTGTGCACACTGCTTTTTTGGACTGTTGATAGTGGTACGGAAGGCCACACTTCAGACAATATTAGTATTAAAAGGACTAAAACACCCCAGCGTGTGTGTACAGCTGTGAAACAAGAGTGTGCCCTGGCGCAGTCCAGCGGTTTTTACAGCACTGGGTTGCGGAAAGTCAGACGCTGGCTCGCCTTGCTGTAGGGTGACCAGGTGGCCAGCGGGGGGTTTAGGCAGCATCCTGCCTAGCCTGGCACCACGGACCATGCTGCGCCCAGGAGCAGCCAGTGGCAGGTCTGGCTCTGCGGTGGAAGGGTTTTGCTTTTTGATCTTTTGAGAGTTGGCGCCTCAGGCCCCCAGAGGCAGCCGGTCCCCTTCAGAACAAGCCCCAAACAAGCGCCGTCCATGTTTGCTCGGCGATGCCTGGCAACAAGCCACCCAAACGAGGCCATTTCCCTTCTCGGCCGGCACTGCCCACTCCCAACAAACACCCCCCCAACAAGCCATACTCCAAAGGGATGTTTTTAAAAAACTCCTCACAGAGCAGTCAGCAGACACAACCCCCCCTTCGCAACCAACCCCCACTGTACCCACCCAACCAACAAGCAACACCCCGCCAGGTCAGGCAGGCAAACACAGTCTCTTCCCCAGCATCCCATGTATCCTCCAAACCAACAAACAGCCCCAAACACACACCCCTCCCTAGCCCACAGCCTTCCCTCAGTGTAGCTCCTCGGGGTGGCAGGGAGGAATGAAGTCCAGCATTCAGAGGACTCCCAGGTATGTGAGTTTGAGTCCCCCCTCTCTGGCCCCGTGGACTAGGCACTCGCACTCTCTGGCGGGAAATTAAAAAAAGCAGCCATCTCCGGGGAAGCCCAGACAAGCAGCAACTCCAAGAAGCCAGGTGAAGAGCCGAGAAAGGCCTTAAATGGGCAACTGGAAGAAGTGACACATCCAATCGACTTAAAACAAGTAGAACTGGACTTGTTATAGGCCACATTGGCAGCCTGTCAGTGGCTGGCACCGCCTCCCAGCTCCCATTGGCTGGGAAACAGCCAAGGGGAGTGTGGAGCTAGATCTTGGGGCAGGGGCAGCATGTGGAGTGGGACCTGTTGCTGGCTGCTTTCAGAGTGCAGTGCGGTCCGCTGTGCCAGGACAGGCAGGAGGCCTGCCTTGCCGTCCCACTGCATCGCTGACTAGGAGCTGCCGGAGGTCAGCCTGTGCCCCAGCAATCCCCTGTCCCAGCCCTGAGCCCCAGAAACCCCTCCTGTACCCTAAACACTTCATCTCTGGCCACACCCCCATGCCCCAGCCCAGAATCCCCTCCCACATACAGAACCCCTCTGCCCCATCCCCGAGCCTGGAACCTCCTCCTGCACCCCAAACCCTTCATCCCTGGAGCCTGCCCTCTAGACAAAAGATATAATTACGTGGGGGTCACATCAACAATTTTCTTCAACTCAGTTGCAAGAAAAAAAGCTTGGAACCCCCTGGTTAGTCTGACTGTCAACTGTACAGTTTGCAGTAGCGTATCTGCAACATCTGCACCTGCGAAATGGACCACGGGCAAACGTCGGTGCAACTCCTCCAGCTAAGTGTCTTCAGGTGCAAACAGAGTCAAAAAGGCAGGTTTTCATATCCTACACTCACAGCCCAATTGCTGGCATAAATTGCACCCAAAAAAGGGAGCGAAACTAGACTCACTGCACAAACCCAAGCTCACCGGAGCATTGACCATCCGTTCCTGGAATTGTTTGCAACACGAAGGGAAGGTTGCATAAGACACAATGCAACACAAACTGGGTGCCACTGAAAACCATCCCCTCCCCAGCACTGGATTTGGGTATTTCCAGTCACTACTGCAGCCAATTACATTTTTGATTAGTACTCACTGGACTGTCACTTTCCTACGCCTCCCCCCCCCTCCCTTCTTTCTCTGTTTATGGCAAATATTTGTTTCCTTTATTTTGCCTTCTCCTCATTGTGCTTGTCTGCTGATGTATTAGAGGCCTCGCTTCCATCTCCTGTGTGTGACATCTCCATGGCAACAGATTGTGATGTGAAATTGCATGGGTAGCACAAGAAATGAGTCATGAATAACCCTTTTCTCCCTTCTGTATTAAAGGTAAATCAAATTTTGGGTGAAATATGTTTTAATGTGTGACATTGTCAAGGAGATTTTGATGAGATGGTGCTGCACCTTGCATATAAAACAGAGACTTTCCTGCACGGCCAACAGCCGACGTGCGGCTGTTATTTGGAATGGAAATACAAATATATTTCATATCCGAGGGACTGTTGTCTGGTGGCCAGGGTAGGGACTGGGATTCAGGGTTTCTGGGTTTTACCCTTGGCACTTTCACTGGCTGGCTGTGCCTCAGTTTCCCCCCTCTGTCCATGGAGGATGTCGTGTTGGCATGTCTCACAGTGCTGCTGTCTGAGAAGATTAGGGAGCTGTTAGTTGCTCTCTTTACAGTTCTGTTCCTATTGTGAGTAGAGAATGTCTCCAGACTTTGGTGTGCTAGCCCCCTCTATTACAAGGCACCCCTGGACTTCTGCGGGAATGGCTGAGCCATAGTTAGTTCTTGTGGCTCGGCCCATTTCTCATTGCGCAGGTTCCAGCGAGACTGTCAGGTCCTTCTCCTGCCCCCACCCATCCCTCCAGGAGCCTTCCCCGGCACGGCAGCCCCTCGAGGGAGGTGCGGTACATGCAGCATTTGTTCCCAAAGGGTTGCATGAACTTCCTCTGAGTGTGCAACTACAGCACTGTCCTCTGCACTCTGGAGCTTGGTTCTTGTTGCCGGTGTTACTTTAGTTCTGGCACGAAGACAGCAAAAGCCTGGGGCTGGCTCTGAACATCAGCAAAACCAGCCAACTCCTGGTCAACAAGGAGACCAGCACGGCAGAGAAGAACTGGAAAATGCAGAACACTTTGTCTGTCTTGGCAGCCAAGACCTGGAGGCTCAGCACAGCATCCGCTGGGCAGGCCTTGCCTGTAGCAGACTGTCTCGCCGGGTGTTCCGCCGTCACCCCGTCACAACACACGCTAGACTTTGAGTTTCCATAGCAATTCCAACTCTCCTCTGTGGCTGTGAGGTTTGGGTGGCTGACTGAACACACCTGAAAAGCCTGGAACTCCGGCAGAAGCACTTTCTTCAGAAGCTTCTGGTTGGTCGCTCTACTGTCTATTGGGTGGTTGGTCGCTCTACTGTCCCGTCCTCCCAGAGGCCAGCATTGTCAGCGGTGAGGCCCTGATTCTCCAGCGCCAGTGGAAGTGGAGGGGGCATGATGTGCGCATGCCTGATGTACTCTTACCAGAACAACTGCTGTGTGCCCCGCTCACCAGAGGAGGAAGGAAATGGGGCGGCCAAAAGAAATAGACACCCTCAGGATAAGCACTGAGATGTGGCACTCACACCACACGCAGTAGCGCAGGACAGGGATAACTGGCAAAGGCTTGTCTTTTTCACATGAAAATGCCAGACAAGGCCAAGGATCGGACGGCAATTGGGGCCCAACCCTGACTTCCACCAAGGCTCCCTCTATGCGGCATGGCAGCACGGCCCTGCAACTGCTTAACCAGCCCTGCCCAGTCAGGCAGCTCCGTGCACGGAGCCCGGAGCCCCTTGTTTCACACCACCTGCAACGTCTGCCAATGAGCTTCAGGGTCAGACTCCCCATTCACCAAAGGACCCGTACATAGATCAAACACACGAAGGAGATCGTCCGCGCACCTGACGAATTGTGGCCGACCCTCGCTGTTAAAAGCATACACCTTTCTGAATCTGTCTAGCTTCGGTTTCTAGCCCCCGCATTGTGCTAGACCTTTCTCTGCTAGGCCGAAGGGCGCAGTGTTAAATATCTGCTCCCCATGTAGGTGCTCACAGACTAATCAAGTCCCCTGTTAACCCCCTCTTTCTTAAGCTAAACTAGAAGGTTAAATTGCCAGCCACGGCCTGCTGGAGAGAATGGAGCAGGACTGGAGATTTTGGCCCAGCTCCCCAGAGGTATTTCACATTTAGGTGTCTAAAGACTTTTCGGGATGTGGGCCTTTGCTCTTGTTCCACAATGCAAGGTACAATTCCAATTCAATCTAACACCAGGATTGTGTTTTCTGAAGTAATGAAAACAGCCTTTCCCACCTTTTACAACATGTATTATCTGATACCAGAGTCATTATAGATACTGAGTGGAAATCTCCCAGCAACATCACTATTAATAAATGGTTTAATACATCATCGTATCTCCTGTCCACAGACTATCTTAAATGGATACCAGCTTTCATTACATTCACAACTTTTATATAAGCCATTAAATCACTCAATTTTTCACCTTGCCAGTATAATTGCACTGTTCTCTTTTTTCATTTTTTGTTCACTGTTAGTCATTTTTTTCCTGTAATGTGGGTATTGTATATGTGTAGCTTCTATGTTCTTTGAAATGTTTTCGGATCTTTCTGCATTATCCCACTTGACTGATTTCATACCTGCACCTATTTGCACACAAGCAAACCAATGGAAGAAATACAGGGCATATGACAAGTAAGCCAGACTGTGTACCCCAGACTGGACTCCATGGAAATGAACCAGAGGGTAAAGCCTGCCCCACCTTACTCGACAGAAGGTAAAGAAGCAGCTGATATGGACGTCTTTGAAAATAGTTCTAAGAATGACTACATGCAATTTGACGTATAGTACGGCGCACTACAGAGCCCCACAGCTTCCGCCCAAGACCCCGCTCTTTCTAGGGGCCTGGAGTCAGATCCTGACAACTTACCAACATTTATGGAGTGCCCCACCCCAGGCCCCTGCGAAAACTATTGCCCACCCCTGCTCTAGGTTCATCTCAAAAAATTAACCCACAAAGACGAGACAAGGGACTAGACCAACATCCTGGTGAATGACACGGAGGCTACGTCTACACTGTAGGCTTTTTGCACAAGAACGGCTGTTCTTGTGCAAAAACTTGCAGAGCGTCTACACTGCATGCGTGTTCTTGCGCAAGTAAATTTACAGTACAACGTCGGAAACCAGGGCTTCTTCCAGAAGAGTTATTCCTCTCCCCACGAGGAATAAACCCTCTTGCGCAAGAGCTCTTCCACAAGAAGGCAGTGTAGCCAGGCAACATGAATTTCTTGTGCAAGAAACTTCTATGGCTAAAATGGCCATCAGAGCTTTCTTGCGCAAGAGAGCGTCCACACTGTCATGGACACTCTTGTGCAAAAGCACATGGCAGTGTGGACGCGCTCTTGTAGAAGACCTTTTGCACAAGAACTCTTGCACAAAACAGTTCTTGCACAAGAAGCCTGCAGTGTAGACGTAGCCTTAATGTTACATGCTCAACTATCTAAAAGGGTGTTACAAGGAGGAGGGAGAAAAATAGTTCTCCTTGGCCTCTGAGGACAGGATAAGAAGCAATGGGCTTAAATTGCAGCAAGGGAGGTATAGGTTGAACATTAGGAATAACTTCCTGCCTATCAGGGTGGTTAAACACGGGAATAAATTGCCCAGGGAGACTGTGGAATCTCCATCTCTGGAGATATTTAAGAGCCAGTTAGCTAGACATCTGTCAGGGATGATCTAGATGGTGCTTGGTCCTGCCGTGAGAGCAGGGGACTGGACTTGAAGATCTCTCGAGGTCCCTTCCCATTCTAGTGTTCTAGGGTTCTGTACCCAAGTCACAAGGAAAGGAATTCAGCGTCCAGTGCAAAAACCAGTGGTCTGAGGTCTCCAGGCGGGTGGAAGGAAACCCAACTCTTTGCAGATGTGATGTTGCCATGAACCAGAGCACTGAGCCCTTGTGTCTGGGGCCAGCTCTCAGTTCCCAGGGTGCTTTTCTTTGCAGGGCCCTCATGTGAGCCAAGACGGTGCTGGGCTAGCTTGGGAAAAAGCCACAGTGCCCCAAATAAAACCCTGGGCCACTGGCCATGTCGTCAATGGGGCCACGGGTGGCTGTCATGTCTCCGTAGTATTGCCCCTTCCTCCTGAGCACCTCCCCATGGAGGCAGCCTTGCGAGCAGGACTGGCTCCAAAACTCCCCTGCAGCCTCAAGTGGATCCGGCAGCTGAGTCCAGCCAGGTCCTCACTGGGGTGCAGAGGGAAGCCATGCAGAGATGTGTCCCTCCCCCACACCACTGGGGCAAAGGCCACCCAGTGTTCAGCATTGCAGAGTGCCCCAACTCCCCCGGAGCCCTAGGTACCGGCCTTGCCTTGGCGGAGATCCAGCCCTGCGAGGCACCCTCGGGATGGGCGCTTCTCCACCGGACAGGCGCCCGCTGGTTCAAACAGAACACCCCCTCTTTCCCCAGGGCTGTTCTTGGTGTTAACCCCACATCTCCTGTGGGTGCAGAGTACAGCCGGCCCCCCGGGGCACCCAGCCACTTGCTGCTCCGTTTCTGAGCGCTGGTGTGACGCTTTCAGCTCCCAAACTACAGGCAACCAGAGAAACCCGCCAGGGCCGTGGCAAGCGGTGGGAATGCCCGTCACTGTGGTTAACCCCTTTGGCTGAGAGTCCTAGCAGATTGGGATGGCTGGATCCCATTGAAGTGAGAGTCCAAAGGTCTACACTGGCTGGAAAGGTCTCAGCCTGCATGGCCTGCCTCGTGTCTGAAGCACCCACTAGGGACAGGCATCCTCTGGAGGGTAAGTGTAGCAAGCAGCTTATCACGACGTAAGGGGTTCGCACTTGATTCAGGCCTGGTCTGATTTTCATTGTGTTGGCGGTTATTTCTGGCACTAGGGTAGTGGTTGCTTGTTAAAAATGTCCATGCAGTGGTGCTAAAGTGCTAGACAGGGAGCTGAGAAACCTGGCCTCTATGCCTAGCTCTGCCACTCGCTCACTGGATGACCTTGGGCAAGTCCTCAGCCTTGCTGTGCCTCAGTTTCCCTATCTATAAAATAGGAATATTCATTAATTTATTATTCTGGATAGCTT
The DNA here is from genome assembly GCA_019425775.1 of Rafetus swinhoei. NCBI lineage: Eukaryota > Metazoa > Chordata > Testudines > Trionychidae > Rafetus > Rafetus swinhoei. The sequence goes on from CM033426.1 coordinate 34,057,614, forward strand.
GCTGTGATGTAGTGTGTGTGTGTGTGTGCGTGTGTGTTTTAAATGTGTCCATTAGTACCTCATTGCTGCAGGAGCAGGCTCAGTAGAAATGCTAAAATAAATACATGAAATAAATAGCTCCATTTAATTTTTCTCTGGGTTTTAAAAGCAATTAGGTTTCAAGAGGCTCTGGAGCAGAGGGCAGCCTAATGGACAACCAGAAGAGAGAGGGGTTTCATCTGAGGCAAGAGCAGGCAAGCCACGTAGCGTTGGGATTTGTTTTCTAACACGCATTGTGACGTTCTAAACCCCAGAGATGACACTGGATGTAGCATGCGGGGCGCCAGGAGACTCTGCCCCAGGCCCTGTGGTTTAGTTACCCTGTATATCGCCAATGGCACATGGTAGACGTCTTCTCAACACTCCTTCTCCAAGCAGCAGGATACTGCTCTCACAACGACGGGTCCGTGTGCAATATAACCAAGGACTCGTTTCCAAGGCTGAGAATACAAATAAATACCAAATTTAACAGAAAAACAACCCGCGCATCAGGAAAAATAGCCGAATTTAAGCATCCAGAAAGCTCTCGCTCCAGCAAAGGGCAAGTAACCATGGCAACAGGTGGCCTCTCTGTCACGATAATAAAACATAGCTGTTTGGAGGAGAGCTCTTAAAAGGGAAACATCCCTTTCGCCGGGCTGTGATGAAGTACAGGCAGCGGACGGGTGGCTGTTACGGGGGCACAGGAAAAGGATCGCAGCCGCCCTTCGCACGGGAGCAGGGGCTGGGGGATTTGTGGGCCACAGGCTGCTGGGGAGGTTAAAGATGGCATCACGCCTGGGGCGGGCCAGCGGCTGCTGGCTGGAACACAGAGGCTGGTGGTGTTTAGCCCCGTGTTCTCCCGGACTGGAGCAGACTGGGCGAGGCCCAAGACGAGTGTGCAAGAATGGGGCCAGCAGGGCTGGCAGGTTTGCAAACATTTTGGGGGTGCCCAGATTGTCCAGAGCCTGCACCCCTCCCTCCCTCAAATTCCCCCTCCCACCTGCCTCGGAGCTGTCCCTAGGGTGGGGTGTGGAGCCGGGGCAACCCCACCAGCGCCCCAGGTGTGGGGCCCAGAGAAACCCCCTGCTGCAGGCCCGGCCCTTCCTTGCCTCTGCTCCACCCTTCCCTCAAGCCCTGCCACGAATACCAGGCAGAGGCGGGGCCATGATGATGGCAACCAAAATGCTGAAGGGGCTGGAGCACGTGACCTACGAGGAGAGGCTGAGGGATTTGGGTTCGTTTAGTCTGCAGAAGAGCAGAGTGAGGGGGGATTTGAGAGCAGCCTTCAGCTCCCTGCAGGGGGGTTCCAAAGAGGCTGGAGAGAGGCTGTTCTCAGTGGGCACAGATGGCAGAACAAGGAGCAATGGTCTCAAGTTGCAGTGGGGGAGGTCTAGGTTGGATATTAGGAAAAACTATTTCCCTGGGAGGGTGGTGAAGCACTGGGCTGGGTTCCCTAGGGAGGGGATGGAATCTCCATCCCTAGAGGTGTTTAAGTCCCGGCTTCTCTAAGCCCTGGCTGGGATGATTGAGTTGGGGTTGGTCCTGCTCTGGGCAGGGGGCTGGACTCGATGGTTCCTGAGGTCTCCTCCAGCCCTAGAATTCTATGATGGCAACAGGTAATCTGGAGCTGAGCGCTATTGTCATGGTGCACAGGAGACAGAAAAGTTTTTTCTTTAGGACCTATGGCCTTGCAGCAGGCTGAAGACTTTGGAGGAAAATGCTGGGAGCAGGGACTCTGAGGAAGGCTGGGGTTGTGGTAGAACAAAGCGGAGGCTGGGCTGTAAGAGGGATAGAGAACAGCTCTGCCTTGCGTGATTAATAACTAGTAACCTCTCCTGGCCCTCAAAACAATTAGAAAAGTGTCCTGCCTCTGTTTATCCCAAATAGCACCCATCTAGGTCGGGAGTGAAGATGGTAAGCGAAGGGTCTGCATTGTGTGAGACACATTGTCTAATCCCCGACAGATCAGCCAAGGTTGGGCGTTCGTCACCCCAAGAATAGAAATTACAATGACTCAGTGAGATTGTTAATTACCAAGGCAAGAATTGCTGATAGGGGATTTATGCACATACAAACTTTCTCCATCCTGACATAGCTTTTTAGCAAAAGAACTCAAAAGTTACCAGGTAAGGGTAACTCTCTGCTTTCCTGTGCAGGGGCCCTGTTGCACAGTGAGTGAATCAAGAGACAGAGTGGGGAACATGCAAGTTTATCAAAGGAGAAATAAGTCGCGGTGAGACTGAAAGCCAGTTAGGGTGAACTGCCTGTTACCCTAAGAATTACAACCCACACGTAGCCCCCCAAATTATAAACTAGATATGAGCTTGTCTTGAAAAATCAAATATACCTTTGACTCTCTGTTTTGCCCCCTCAATATATTATTCACCAAAAATTAAGAGCTGCACGTTTGCTTACCTTGTGACTCAAATCGACATCTTTCTCTTGTTCCGTTGCAAGCCCCAAACAACATGAAATGCCTGTGTCGGATCAAAGAATATCTGAAGCATGACCATGAAGTTTGGCTGATCATTAGAGATTGTGTTGGTTGTCATGGTAAATAATTGTTTAAAAGTACTGAAATTGCAGAGTACATGGAAGGAGCTATCTTGAAAGATCTAAACAAGACTATAACTTTGGATTATTAAAAGACATTGCCTTGAAAGGGGGGGATTCCAATTAGTAACATGAGCTAATAGTGACATGCAGTGCCTGAAATGAATCAGAGATACAAACCCTCTGATAAGGAAAAGGATTGAAAATCTTTGTGACACCCCATCACAGCAGATGGCATCACAAAGGTTGTATTTCCCTGTCTTTTCTTTCACGTAGGGGGACCAGTTAAGTGTGTTCCTCTCAGCCAGCCGTCAGCCACCTGGGCAGCTCTGCTCTGGCCCCAGGCAGGCCCTGGAGCACAGGTAGAATCTGTGTGTGTGGGGGGGGTGGGGGGGTAAGGAGCGGGGAGGGGGCAGAATCCCTGAGCCCCAGGGCCCTGGCAGAGGCCATGTGGGGTGGGGGGTTCCTAGGCCCAGTCCCCTGGTCCCTGGCAGAAGCGGCATGGGCGAGGTCAGCCCCCTGACCGCCCGGCAGAACCTGCGTGGGCAGAAGGGAAGCCCCAAGGGACCAGGACAAGCTGCCCAGGGGGGGAAGCGGGGCGTTGGGAGGGAGGCAGGAGCCAGTTGGGGGAGGGGGCCCATAAGGACGGCCCTGCCTAGGGCCTCGTCGCCTGCTTTACCCTGGGCCCTTGTGACTCTCAGGGCCCTCCAGATGGGAACGCCTGATTGGTCATCGTTAAAAAGCTTCCTCTCTGCTCGTGCGGGGGGCCGTCAGTGCGGGGGATGGGGTCCCAGCTCCGTGCCAGTCCCTGGAGATTGGGCCAAGGGTGGGGGTGTCCGTGCCAAGCCCGCTCTGGGGACTGCAGACCTGGGCACGAGGGGGTCCCCTCTCCCCCGCCCACATTGCTCATCTAAGCCACGATGAATCGGTGACCTCCAGCACCTCCTGCGAGGAGAAAGGCTGGCCTAGTGGGGAAAGCACCAGCGGGGGCTTTAGGAGCCTGACGTTCAATTCCTAACTGAGCTACAGACGTTGCCAAAGCCCCATTAACCTGGGTGCTTTCCAACAAAGATCCTTAAACTGCCCTGTGCTTGCGTTCCCATCTGTAAAATGGGGCTAACCCTTCCTGCTCTCACCGCGGTGCTGTCAGTTACACATCACTAAGCATTGAGAGTTAGCAGAGGCCATGGTGCCAAGGGGCCACACACATCCATAGGCAGGTGACGCTCTTCCTTCGCTAGGGCTTGGTACAATTGCGCAGAGGGACAAGTGAAGCTCCGACCCCAATATGTTGTCTGTGTGCGCCCTTTGGGCTCTAGAAGGTCTCTTCTCTGGGGTCTGGCTTTCGGGATCAGTTCTGACTTCTATCTTAGGATACCATGGTGAGGTGTCCAGCTTGGGAAATTCCTGGAGCAAGTCAAACCCTAAATACTGGCATGTCTCACCTCCACTAGAAGAAAGGAGGAAAGAAGCAGCAGGAAAAAACATACACATAAAACAAACCAAGGGAAGTTTTTATGCACACAGTGCACAGTCAACCTGTGGAACTCCTTGCCAGAGGATGTTGTGAAGACTAGGACTTTAACAGGGTTCAAAAAAAGAGCTAGATAAATTCATGGCGGTTAGGTCCATCAATGGCTATTAGCCGGGATGGGTAGGAATGGTGGCCCTAGCCTCTGTTTGTCTGGAAATAGGTGACAGGGGAGGGATCAGGTGATGATTACCTGTTGTGTTCACTCCCTCTGGGGCATCTGGTATTGGCCACTGTGGGCAGACAGAACACTGGGCTGGATGGACCTTTGGTATGACCCCATCTGCCCGCTCTTATGTTCTTATAAAACAATCCCAAACAAACATTGGGGGTAAGGTTGATCCCAAACAGTTCAGTGAACATCTGTCAGCCGGGAATGTATCCGAACCTTGGCTACCTGTTGCTGACACTGCACCATCGTGGGGCACCTGCCAGACAGTGGGACTTGCTCATCCTGAAGCCTCACTGAATAATTCCCTTGTTTGGAGGAGCCGAGGACACAAGAAGATCATGTAGCTAATACACCGCTGCCTGCTGTTTATTCTCATTCACAGCCGGATTACAGCCTCAGGATGCTAATGACTGCCACGGCTTCACACAGATCCTGCAGCTTGAAACATCGGTCAGGAAAAAACCCTTTTCACAAGTGAACTTCTCCCACCCACATGTGCTCCAAATGGCCAGATGCTACGAGGCAGAGCCTGGCAAAGCCAGGAGGCTGTTGTCGGATTGGTCGGTGGCAGAAAAGCTGGAAAGCTACAATGTTTATCTTATGGGGGTCTGTCCACATACAAGCATTTATGTGCCTGTGCGTGTACGGTTGTCATTTTCCTGTGATCACCATGGGCGGCGAGTATGCTAGACGGGGGGAGGCGTTGTCTTGCTGAACCGCCAGCCTGGCCCTGCCCACACTCTGCCCCCAGAACGCTGACTGTAGGTGTTCTCTGGGTGGGGTGTTGTAGCCCCAGAGCGCCTGCCCTCCCTGTGCTCCAGAGCTGAGGAAGCTTGGGCCACGCCCTCCCCATGATGGGGCGTGGCTTGGGCAGAGGGGGCGGAGCTGGGGGCGGGGTTGGGGTTTGGCTCCCCCAGCCCTACCTTCACTTGCCACCCATGGTGATCACCTTCAAAAATCGCACTGAATTCAGTTGAAGTCTCTTTGCAGATCGTGGTAGTAACCAGAGAGGGTTAGAAACTGGCCAGGGTTAGGAACGTCAGGGCACAAGACTGACCAACGGGCCGGGCAGGACGGGACTTTTGGCCCAACCCCTCCAGTGGGCAGCCCGGAGAGCGCTAGCCGGAGGGGAACGAAGATTCCCACCACCAGTTATGCAGATGCCCAGCCTCTTGGCGCTACCCCTCAGCTGGGAACCGCTGTCTGCTCCTTACCTCTTCCTGCAGCCTGAGGTTCAAGCTGTGCACTGGAGAGACTGGCCAGGGCCTGGGACCAGGGGCTGGGCCGGACGAGCAGAGCCCTGCGCGGTTCGGAGTTTGTATCCACAGCCATAGCTGCAGGAGCGAGCTGCGGCTGGCTGCCCTGGCGTCTGCGCACGCAGGATAGAGCAGGGCTCCGCATAGCAACTGCTTGTGGGCCTGGCACCAAAGGTATTTGTGGGCCCCATCGGCACAAAGGAGCACGGTGCCGGGGGCTTGGGCCCCAGACGAGGGGCTGGCCTGGGGCAGGGCATGGCAGGGGAGGCCCTGCTCTGCCCAGCCCAGCACAAGGGGTCTATTTATAAACTGGCAGCTGCCAGAGGCACACTGGCCCGCCCGGCCCTATGCTGCCAGCACGTCCCTCCTGCTCAGGGGTACACCCATGCCACACCCTTCCCCTCCCCAAATCCCTATGCCCAGTGCCACACCCCTCCCCCCCAAATCCCTATCCAAATCCCTAATTACCGGACGGAGATGGGGATCTTGTAGCTGCACACAGTTCTGTTAGAATGTAGTCCACAGTTACAGTCCAAAATGCAGGATGATTGCCTCAGTCCTGAGCGCAGGAAGGGGCATGTGCGTGGGGGTGATAACGCCCCGTTCAGTAGCTGTAATGCCCAGCACAGGAACGTCTCAGAGGGGATGTCTCTGAAAGGGGCGCAGAGCTGAGCCGTATTCACACTGCTTTGGGGGTTCAGCACAGCGTTAGTGCGGCTAACCCGCCCCGCAAACCCTCCTCTCTTGGCTGTCCAGTCTCCTCAGGGTCGTAGAATCATAGAACCGTAGAGCTGGAAGAGACCTCAGGAGGCATCAAGTCCAGCCCCCTGCTCTAGGCAGGACCAATCCCAACTAAATCAACCCAGCCAGGGCTTGGTCAAGCCAAGACTTAAACACCTCTAGGGATGGAGACTCCACTACTTCCCTAGGTAACCCATCCCAGTGCTTCACCACCCGCCTAGTGAAATAGTTTTTCCTAATATCCAACCTAGACCTCCCCCACTGTAACTTGAGACCATTGCTCCTTGTTCTGTCATCCGTCACTACTGAGAACAGCCTCTCTCCATCCTCTTTGGAACCTCCCTTCAGGAAGTTGAAGGCTGCTATCAAATCCCCCCTCACTCTTCGCTTCTGCAGACTAAACAGACCCAACTCCCTCAGCCTCTCCTCATAGGTCATATGATCCAGCCCCCTAATCATTTTGGTTGCCCTCCGCTGGACCCTCTCCAATTCGTCCACATCCTTTTTGTAGTGGGGGGCCCAGATAAGCAGCACACCTCTCGAGATTCCAGGTCCGGACGGCAGAGGGATGGCTCAGTCCCTCTTAGGAGGGAGTCCCCGACCACCACCACCCGTTGTCTTCTTTTGGGGGTGGTGGTCGTGGAACCCCCATCCCTAGGACTACGCATCCCATGCCTTCCAGTAGATGGTGTTACCTTGAGGTTTCTTCCTTATGAGGTCCCTTCCAAAGCATTCAGCACTGCAGAGCCTGTGGAGAGAGCCTGAAAGCGATTACTTACCTCTATAGCATCGGGAGATTCCTGTGCTGGCCTTTTTCCCCTTCTAGACGTTACATGCTGCCAGTTCTCTTCCTGGTCCCGTACTGCCCTCTCTGGCTCTTCCGCCTGCCGTGCTTGTAGGATTAAACGCTGCCTTCTATTGAGGAAGTCTTCATCCTCTCTGATGGAGCGTAGGGTCGACACTTGGGCCTCCAGTCCTCTAATTTTTTCTTCCAAAATGGCGACCAGCTTGCACTTAGTGCAGATGAAATCTGTTCTTTCTTCCAGGAGGAAGACAAACATGGCACATGCTGTGCAGGTAGCAACAGCGGACCTATCGCCATCCATCCCTGCTGTCCTGGAGAAAGGATTTAAAAAGAAAGGCAAGAGAACCTCGCCCCCTTCCCAACTCCCTCTCTAAACTCCCTGTTAGCACTCACCTGTTCGCAAGCTCCTTGGTCGCTTGCACACTGCTTTATAAAGCCCTGGACTGCCTGAAAGTCCCTCCCCCTACCAAGGCTCAGCCAATCAGCAGAGGCTTCTAGAATTCAAACTTTAATTAGAAGCCAACAGTTTCCACCTGCCAATCACAGCACATACTCCATGAAGGGGAGGGGGAGGGGAAAGGGGAAGTGAAAAAAAAAGCCTCACTCACAAACACAGGCGAAAAAACAAACCAAAACAAAAAAAGACCAGACACCAACCCTCACTCACAAACACAAGCTCAGCACACAGTAAGAAAGCCCCAAACACAACACACACTTCCCTCAAGAGTCCTGTATCTGCTTCTCCTTGACCTGGAGAACTCCTTCTCTAAACGCCCTGTTAGCACTCACCTGTTCTCAAGCTCCTTGGTCGCTTGCACACTGCTTTATGAACCTGCGAGCCATCGTCCCTGTAGCTCAGAGATGCCCCTCCCCAAGTTCATTTCCTGCCTTATCGTTTCATCAGCTCAAAAAGCTTTTGCAAATCAATACACAGGGCAGGTTTAACAGATACAACCCCCAGCCTCATGGGCTGCATAGCCAGCCTGTTCTGAGCCTAGCCCAGCTTGGGCTGGTTTAGTCTGGAAAGGAGAAGACGGAGAGGGGACATGACAGCAGCTTTCAGGTACCTAAAAGGGTGTCACAAGGAGGAGGGAGAAAAATTGCTCTCCTTGGCCTCTGAGGATAGGACAAGAAGCAACGGGCTTAAACTACAGCAAGGGAGGTTGAGGTTGGACATTAGGAAAAACTTCCCGCCTGTCAGGGTGGTTAAACACTGGAATAAATTGCCCAGGGGGGTTGTGGAATCTCCATCCCTGGAGATGTTTAAGAGCAGGTTGGACAGACATCTCTCAGGGATGGTCTAGATGGTGCTGGGCCCTGCGGTGAGGGCAGGCGACTGGACTCGATGGCCTCTCGCGGTCCCTTCCAGTCCTAGGATTCTCTGAGACTCACAAAGGGAGATTCTCTGACACTCGGGGCTGACGTAGCGATAGGACGCAGGTGGGTCGCATGGGCATGAGAGTCGGTGCAGGCTGACGGTTCTCAGTCGTCTACAAGACCACGCCCCTTTTCACGGCCCGAGCAGAGACACGAACGCAAACTGGCTCAGCCTGGCCTGCAACGCAGCAGTGCCCTTCCTGCCAGCGTGTGCTCCAAGCACCTGGGACAAGGGTATGAAAGAGACCAGAGGGGCTCCGTGTTTGGGCTTTCTCCTGCCCCCACCTGTCCTGCAAGCAACAAGGACACTGAAAAGAAGACCAAATAGTCCAACAGAGGGGACTGGCCCAGGTTTCCAAGCGTGAAATCGGTACAATCGGCGTCCTGTGGGGTGGGCAAAACTGCTTCCTCTGTTGTCGCCCAGTCGAACGGGCTTGGGAGTTCAGACTGCGTGCTGCTATTTGATTTCTTTTGCAAACTGACTCTGACCTTTTGCTTGTCATTTACAGTCACTTACCACCTGTCTTTTGTAGTCAATACACTTGTCTGACTGTTTCTCTTTACCAGCGAGTTTGACTGAAGCCTTTGGTAAGGGTGCTTGTTCAGGTTACAATGGCCGGTGTATGTCCCTCTCCATGGAGGAGGCGGTGCACTGATTGCTAAATGTGCACTGCTCAGCCGGAGTGGAGCAGGACGGCCTGTTCCCGAGGTGCGAGGCTGGGAGCTGCGGGGATTGTGGTGCCTTTCTCTGGGTGTTCATGGCAGCTCTGGGATCGTGCATGCAATCTCGCCAGCTCTGGGGCTCCAAGTGCTCTTCTGCCCAGTGATCGCAGCACCTGGAGAGTTTGCTGCTTGTCACTAGCAAAGCATGGCGAGCGCCACAGTCCAGATGTCGTCTTGGGCTTCTGGGAGGGGGCTGTTTCCTCTCATACATTTGTACTTCCTGCCCACTCAGTCAGCCTCCTTAACCTCAGCACTACAATTGACAGGTACTTCCCCACCCTCCCTTTTTCTGTTGTAAACTCTGAGGAATCTACACAGTAGCGTTATTTCGGAATAATTGACGTTATTCCAAAATAACATCGTTTGCATCTACACTGCAAGCCTTTGTTTTGAAATACTGTTGAGCTGCAGGACTTCTTACTCGGACTCCTGGTAACCCTCATTGGACGAGGAGTAAGGGGCCAAACGCCAAATTAAGCTATTTCAACTTCAGCTATGCAATTGACGTAGCTGAAGTTGCGTAGCTTAATTCGACATTATCCCCCACTGTGTAGATGTGCCCTGAAAGTTCCCCCCTTTTTTCTCCACTCCAGGTCCTCTGAGGAAGTGGGTTTTGCCCACGAAAGTGCATGTTACTATGTATATTTTTGTTAGCCTCTATGGGTGCATCTACATTGCACCGTAACTTGAAATAAGATACGCAATTTGAGCCATGCAACTTGCATATCTTATTTTGATGCCATTTCGAAATAGCTTATTTCCTCATTGGGTGCTGTTCACACAGTGCCAAATTTCGAAATAAAGCGCTATTCCAAAACCTCCCTTACTCCTCGTAGAATGAGGTTTACAGGGATGTCGGAATAGTGAGCCTGAATAACGGGCTTGCTGTGAAGACGCGGGAGAGCTATTTTGGGATACTCCGGTCTCCCGAAAAAGTGTTGCAGTGTAGACGTAGCCTAAGGGGCCACAGGGCTCCTCGTTGGTACATCAGGCCTCTGGATGTTATTGCAACAGAAATCACCACTGATCCCAGTCAGCGGGACTAACACAGGCCTGGGAAGTGCTGTCTATTTGGTGCCCGCTGAGAAAAAAAGCGGATCACCTGGGTGTCAGAAAACACCGTAGGTCGTAATTATCCCCAGTGTAACTTCCCTGACTGCAGAGCTGCAAGCAGGACTGGAGTTTGCTTTAATTGCTGCTTCTCCCCCCTCTTCCTCCTACTCCCTTTCACTGAATGTGGTGAAACATGGGGCCATCCCCTTCATTTGCTCACCCACGCGGAGTAGTTATCCTGGGAACACTCTCCTGTAAAACACAGACGTATTTCTGAAACCCCGTCAACAAAGGGAGCAAGAAAGCGGCGCGACGGGGCTCCTGGTACTTCACTCCTTTGCCGAGGGAGCGGAACAAATCAGGCCTCTCCCGCCCTTGAGCGACAATCGCCGCGCCCTGCTTTTCGACCGGAACACCTGGCCAGAAGGGACCGTGGCAGCATCGCTCCCTGGGCCGCGGACAGTCCCGCTGGCCGTGCAGAGGCTGCCTGCAGCCATGGCGCTGCGCAGCTCCCAGGACACGCCCGCCACGTCTAGAGCTGCATGAACGAAGTGTCCCCTGGCCGGAGCCCGCACTCGGCCCTCGACCCCCCCGCCCCAGCCCTGAGCCCCAGCTCCTGGAACCTACCGCACCTCAACCCCCTTCCCCAGCCTGGAGCTCCTTCCTGCACCCACAGCCCCTCCCGCACCCCACCCTTGCCCCAGGCCTGGACCACTCCCCCATGCCAAACCCCTCAGGCCCCATCCCAGAGCCCCCTGTTCCACCAAAGGCTCTTCATCCTTGTCCACACGCCCAGACAGAGCCCTCCCCCCTCATGGACTCCAACCCCTGCCCCAACCCTGTGCACCCCAGCCCTTCATCGCCTGCCTCATCCCAGAGCCGGCACCAGGCTGGAGCCCATACCTCTTCCTACACCTAACCCCGCCCCATCCCTGAGCTCCTGCCCCCACCAAACCCTCGGCCCCCGCCTGAGCCCCCTTGTTCTCCGCCAAACCCTCATCCCCTGCCTCAGCCCAGAGCCCATACCTCCTCCTACACCTAACCCCTGCCCCACCCCTGAGCTCCTGCCCCCCCACCAAACCCTCGGTCCCAGCCTGAACCCCCTTGTTCTCCAACCCTCATCCCTGCCTCACCCCAGAGCCCATACCTCCTCCTACACCCTAACCCCCTGCCCCATCCCTGAGCTCTCTGCCCCCACCAAACCCTCGGCCCCAGCCTGGAGCCCCCCTTGCTCCCCAAAGCCCTCATGCTCAGCCCCACCCCAGAGCCTGCACCCCAACCCCCTGGCCTGGCCTGGTGAGAAGGATTGAAAGGTGGGGGGAGAGCGAGCGATGGAGGGATGGAGAAGGGGCAGGGCACAATGGGCTGGAACAATTTTTCCAGTGGGTAGCTGAGAGCTGTTGAACCCAACCAGAATCCTTGTGTATAATGGGACCCACATCAAGCCAAGGGGGTGCTGCAGCCCCCACTCTAGTTCTAGTACCTGTGGCAGGGTGGGGGGTGGAGCAGGAGTGTCCTGTGGGGAGTGGTGGAGCAGGGGTGTCCTGTGTGGGGGTGGAGCAGGGGTGTCCTGGGGTATGTGGATCAGGGGTGTCCTGTGGGGGGAGGAGTGGAGCAGGAGTGTCCTGGGTAGGGATGGAGCGGGGTGTCCTGGGCGGGGTGGAGCGGGGGTGTCCTTGGCTGGGGTGGTGCGGGGTGTCCTGGGGTGGAGAAGCGGGGTGTCCTTGGCAGGGGTGGAGCAGGGTGTCCTGGGCGGGGTGGTGCGGGGTGTCCTGGGGGTGGAGCGGGGTGTCCTGGGCGGGGTGGGCGGGGTGTCCTGGGTGGGGGTGGAGCAGGGTGTCCTGGGGTGGTGCAGGGTGTCCTGGGCGGGGTGGAGCGGGGTGTCCTGGGGGTGGAGCGGGGTGTCCTGGGCGGAGGTGGAGCAGGGTGTCCTGGGGTGGAGTAGCAGGGTGTCCTTGGCGGGGTGGAGCAGGGTGTCCTGGGGTGGTGGAGCACGGTGTCCTTGGCGGGGTGGAGCGGGGTGTCCTTGGCGGGGTGGAGCGGGGTGTCCTGGGGGTGGAGCGGGGTGTCCTTGGCGGGGTGGTGCAAGGTGTCCTGGGCGGGGTGGAGCAGGGTGTCCTGGGGTGGTGGAGCGGGGTGTCCTTGGCGGGGTGGAGCGGGGTGTCCTGGGGGTGGAGCGGGGTGTCCTGGGGGTTGGGCGGGGTGTCCTTGGCGGGGTGGAGCGGGGGTGTCCTGGGGGTGGAGCGGGGTGTCCTGGGGGTGGAGCGGGGTGTCCTGGGGTGGGCGGGGGTGTCCTTGGCGGGGTGGTGCGGGGTGTCCTGGGGTGGTGGAGCAGGGTGTCCTGGGTGGGGGTGGTGCAGGTGTCCTGGGTGGGGTGGAGCGGGGTGTCCTGGGTGGGGTGGAGCAGGGTGTCCTGGGGTGGTGCGGGTGTCCTGGGCGGGGTGGAGCGGGGTGTCCTGGGGGTGGTGGAGCAGGGTGTCCTGGGGGTGGAGCACGGTGTCCTTGGCGGGGTGGAGCAGGGTGTCCTGGGGGTGGAGCGGGGTGTCCTGGGGGAACAGGGTGTCCTGGGCGGGGTGGAGCAGGGTGTCCTGGGGGTGGAGCAGGGTGTCCTGGGGGTGGAGCGGGGTGTCCTGGGGGTGGTGGAGCACGGTGTCTTTGGCGGGGGTGGAGCGGGGTGTCCTGGGCGGGTTCTGTTTTGCACGGTCAGACCATCGGCAATTCTGCCTGGAACTGGGTTCTAATCAGCGCCTGAGCCCGGAGACTCTGCTGAGCAGCCCAAGCGCCCAGCGGGCGTCCGTGTGCGAAGGAGAACGCCTCTGCCTGGAGCTCTCTGCGCCAGGGCTGGAGGCGGCAGGGAGCCGGGCAGCAACCCTGCAGGCCCCTTGCACTCTGGCGGCGCCCAGGTCCCCTAACCCTGGGGAATTGCACGGACACTAGCTCAGCCCAGGAGGCCGAGTGCCTGGCAAGGCTCCTCCCCTCCTGCCTGGCGGGAGTCCCGCAGGCCGAGCTGCTCCCTTGGGGTACATGGGAGGGCCCGTTCAGCGGTGCCCCTGGCCCGTCGCAGGAGACAGGAGCCCCACAAGGTCGCACTCGGGCTGTTGTCCGGCAGCCGGTGCCCACGCTGTCACGGGCACATGTAGCGGGGCCCTGGCTCCTCAGACCCACACACACGGTGGCCCTGGGCGTCCTCGCTGGGTCCCATGTCCCCTCCCTCCCCCACCTCCTGTGGCTGCCTGCTGGGCTCCCTGCAGCTCAGCCTAGCGCCCGATGCAGCGTCTGCCCCGGGCGTTGGGCTGGGAGGGGAGAAATGTTCGGGGTGACATTTCCACGTGAGCGCGTCGTACCCCGGAGCCCGACTCGGGAACTCGCCATGGGGCTTGGGGCAAACCCGCCAGGGCCCCGTTAACGTCAGAGGAAGCAGGAGTGGATGCTTTCGGGCTCGATCCCTCAAGCTGCTGAGCGCTCCTGGGGAGTGCAGCATGCACTCAACATCCACGTGCTTCCCTGGGCGCTGCTTGGCCTCCAGAGTTTGCTGTAATGACCCGGAGCTCAGACGACCAACAAAAGTCCCCCTTCCCTCCCGAGGAGGAATGTACCTCCTGCAACATATTGGCCAGCATGGGCAATATTCATTCGCGGCTCAGGGGCCACTTGAAGGCTTAGTATTCACTGGCATTTGAACCATTTGTATAGTAGGGGGCGGAGAACCACTTCAAGCGAGGAGCATCTCCGGCCCCTCTATTCCCCGCACCCCTGCGAGTGTCTCAAGCCAGTGAAGAGACCGGTGGAATTGTATTCCACTGAGAGAGGACCTGGGAATGCCCCTAGCAAAGGGACAGGAGCTAACTTCCTAATTTCTAACACGAATGCGAACTCTCACCATTCGCAGTGGGAACTTACTGCAGGGGTAAGGAACAGCTGCCGTATGAGGAGAGATTAATAAGACGGGGACTTTCAGCTTGGAAAAGAGATGACTAAGAGGAGATATAAGAGAGAGCTACAAAATCATGACTGGTGTGGAGAAAGTAAACAAGAAAGTATATTCTTATTTCAGTATTTTACTCCTTCTCATAACACCAGAAGTAGGTGTCACCAAATGAAATTAATAAGCAGCAGGTTTAAAACAAACAAAGGAAGTACAGGAGACCCCTGCGATTTACGGAACTGCTATTCGCGGTTCCATGTATTGGTGGGTGTATTTTGTCCTAGTCTTGGGCGGGGGGGGGAGGCGAGGGGGGAAGGGGAGAGTCCAGGAGCTGTGGGGAAACCACCTCGGCTCTTGGCAGCTGCAGTGAATTCCCAGAGGTTCCTTGCCCTTGCAGTGAGTTCCCACTGCGCATGAGTTCCCTGTATTTCTACACATAACTCACAGTCAACCTGTGGAACTCCTTGCCAGAAGATGTTGTGAAGAATATGACTATAACATGGCTCAAAAAAAGAACTAATAAATTTGTGGAGGTTAGGTCCACCAATGGCTATTAGCCAGGATGGGCAGGAATGGTGTCCGTAGCCTCTGTTTGTCAGAAGCTGGGAATCGCCGAGAGGGGAGGGATCATGTGACGATTCCCTGTTCTGTTTATTCCCCTCTGGGGCATCTGGCATTGGCCACTGTGGGCAGACAGGACACTGGGCCAGATGGACCTTGGTCTGACCCATGTGGCTGTTCTTAGGTTCTTATGTAAACCTAGTGAATCACCGGGTATTGGACCTTAATGTCGGAATTTTGTGATACATAAAAATGCTGGTTTCCAGGGTTCTAAAATTTTCTTTGTTTTTCTTCTTTCCTTCTGATGCTTGAAAAATTGGCCTTATGGAACTAAGGATTTCTAGGCAGTGGAAATAGCATTAATCCATTTTTAAACGTTTCTGAAATATTTCTAAAAACAATTTTTCAAAAAATGATGGAGCCTGGCAAGAGAACATGGTGCTGTGGGGTGGTGTGAAGGTTT
Source organism: Rafetus swinhoei (assembly GCA_019425775.1). Classification (NCBI taxonomy): domain Eukaryota; kingdom Metazoa; phylum Chordata; order Testudines; family Trionychidae; genus Rafetus; species Rafetus swinhoei. The sequence continues at coordinate 34,072,795 of CM033426.1, forward strand.
TATTCATGTGGTTTCAGCTGACCAGCACAAACCTGACAAGAGAAATCTTTCTATTTCCCTAAAACATCCTATCCTATGGATACAATTCCAAGCCAAATGCACTGAAACTGGTGGAGTTTTGCCGGAGGAAGGAACCGGGGAGTTGACCCATCTGTATTATGTTTATAAAGTACTGGGAGGTTCTAGAAAATGTAGACATTTGAGTATGAGAGTGGGTGAGGAGGACCAGAGAGATACAGAATAAGGCCTTGTATACGTACAGATCTGCACTGGCTTAGTTAAACTGATTTAACCTGTGCACACCTCTAGGTGGACACTCATAGTTCAACTCGGAGTGACCTACTTTGGTTCCTTTGGTTACTTCCAAGCAAGTTGAACTGAACTGAAACAGGCCTGGTGTAAAGCAAAATCAGAGTGTCCACTCGTCTTTTGAACTGGTTTAATTAAACCAGTCTGAAATCGTTGCTCACCAAATCTGATGCCCAAATAAATCAGCTCGTCTTTAAGGTACCACAGGACTCCTTGTTTTTTCAAAAGGATATTCTGGCCTGCACGCCCTTCCAACAAGATGCTGTCTCCTTCTTAGGCAGTTTCCGCTCTGTGCAGTAGGGGGAGCTGTTGTGTTTTCAAAACAGTCACACAACCCATCAGCCAAGATTCTGTTAATTTAATTGCTTCAGAGTAGTCTTTGCAAATGCTTCAAAGTTTCATATCTCGCTCCTAAACTAACTTAAAAGCAATGGAAGCTGATCGTATCTTCCTCCTAATGACTCTCCGCTGCAATTTGGGACAGTTTGCCAGGAAGTAAATGATAAATGACAGCTGACAAAGAACATTTGTTTGTACTGCACCATCATCTTCATACGCACACACGTTCCCCCAGCCAGTGCACTCCAGATGACAGTGCTAGGCACTGCACTCTGAAAGCACAGCACGAGGGAGGTAGGCTGCGCACAGAGCAATCCCACGCTCTGAAGTCGCTTGCACACTCGCTGCTTATGAAAACCAGGTGAGAGAATCCTAGAACTGGAAGGGGCCTCGAGAGGCCATCGAGTCCAGTCCCCTGCCCTCACGGCAGGACCCAGCACCGTCTAGACCATCCCTGGCAGGTGTCTGTCCAACCTGCTCTGGAATATCTCCAGGGATGGAGCTCCCACAACCACCCTAGGCAATTTATTCCAGTGTGTAACCACCCTGACAGGTGGGAAGTTTTTCCTACTGTCCAACCTAAACCTCCCTTGCTGCAGTTTAAGCCCATTGCTTCTTGTCCTGTCCTCAGAGGCCAAGGAGAGCAATTTTTCTCCCTCCTCCTTGTGACACCCTTTTAGGTACTTGAAAACCACTCTCATGTCCCCACTCAGTCTTCTCTTTTCAGGGTGTCTGGAGGGGGAGATGTTTTCTCTGACACCAGCCAGGAAGAAGACAGGTTCCACCCCACGAGCACTTGTGTGAGCCTGAAGTACCGGCTTTTGTCCCAGTTGACACCAGTATCACTGAATGCAGTACTGGGCGGCTGGGCCCTTTTATCTAATGCTCCTGAAATAGCCCAGACCTGGGCCTGGGCCTGGGCCTACAGTCCCAAGTTAACTGGTTGCTCTAACAAAAAGGAATGGGCCACAGGTCTTACATCTGCTGCAGAAGGCTGGGCAGTTCTGCAGATAAGTACACGCACTGTGCCCATAGGCATACGCACACAAACGCTTGTGTGCACACACATTCACAACACCCACATCTCTATATATACACATACCCACAAAATTGCACAAGCACAATTGACTTTGATGGGATTTTTATGCAATGGGATTCACAGCTGTCTCCAAAAGGGCCATGTTCCTACTTGGGATCCAAGTGCCTGTCCAGTATGCAATGATACATCAGCGACTCAAGACTACTCTTGTTTGGTTCGCTGTGTTACAAAACAGAAACAATCTTAGTCTTTAATTTTATTGTAGGGTTGTGAATAGCCTTGCTGAGGTGGCTAAGCAGCAGTGCCTCGCAGAACCCTGCAGGCCCCGGCTCGGTGTTTGAAGGGTGCGGGTTACATGTCGCTTGGGACCAAAATGATTTTCAAGTTCAGAAATCAGTATTACACCAACTGTTCTAACTTTTCATCTAGACTCACTGCTGCTAATACACGTGCGGCACCGAACAAAGAAATTCCAGGAAACAAATGCGCTGAGAAAGTCACTGCTATTTGAGAAAATCACTTCTGTGGGTAAATTTCCCACCACTACCTGAAACCACATTTGCTTTGTGTGTGTGTGTATTTTCATTTCTACTGACATATAAATTCACACATTCTTGTGTAACTTAAGGATGAAAATGCAACTAGGAAAAATCAGACTTGCCCTTGGTCTTTTGGAAGGTTTTCATTTTTTGCAACCTTTACTTCTTTTGATGGAACAAGAATATTCCCACGATGGAATTGCAGACTTTGCCCTGGTTGGCTACAAATAAAACATAAGTGGCAGAATATTTTCTAGGGGATTGTCTTTGTGGTCACAGCATCAGTTTGAACACTTATAAAGCTAACAGCAGCAAAGCAAACAAACAACTGAACAAGGAGGTTAAGCATCCTAAAGACTGAATTATGCATATTACACTGCTTGCACTAAAGATCAGGTAAAAAGGAATTAAGGAATTATTAGGTAATTTGTTCTCTAAAGAACCATTCATATTAGTCCTTTATCCCATGTACGTGCCATTTTCACATTTTCAAATATATGTATGAAAATGGAACCCACTTAAGTTGAATGTAAAGGACTAATGTAAAAGACTTTGGAGCCTAATTTAACTAATTAGATAGATAGATAGATAGATAGATAGATAGATAGATAGATAGATAGATGAAAATGTATGTAGTTGTTAAAGAGAAGACGGTGCCAAAATGCAAAATCATATATGGAAAATACCACCTAACATAATTCTATACATGCATTTTTTTTTAAAAGTCCCATTTGCTTCTTGCCACAGCTAGAAATATTTCCTAACATCTCCACAGAAAATTTTGACAAAAAAGCAAAATATCACAAACAAATTTTCCAACAAGAAGTCTAATATTACCATGGAAGGCAAATAATTTCCATGAACATTTTTTGTTACGTCAAAACCAAAATTTTATTCCAAAAACTAGTTTTGATGAATCATTTCTGCCCATCGCTAGTCATTGCCAGGGGGGTTGTGATTATTTTATTTATTTTTTATTTTGTACAGGTCACACACCTGTGAAAACTGACCGCGACTCGTCCCCTTCATTTGGAGTCACTTTCTAGTCAGTTTCTCCTCCTGGTTTGCAGACGCTAGCGCAGGGGCTGTGTATGTTGGCAAGGGAGGGTGTGAACCATGTCAGAAACTGGCTTTGGTGGATTTCAGTTTTAGAGAAATAATTCGTATTCACGGGAGGCATGGCCATAAAACCACTGGGCAGCTTTCTTTCCTTTTGGAAATCCAGAATTCAAACTCTGGGGAGGTTTCTCTGCCTGTGGCTGGCTATGCCACGCTAGCTTTCTTGCCCTTGCCCCGGAGAGAAATTACCAGCACAGCACCAGTGGACGGTTCATACCGCGTCTGCCAGCAATGTGAATGAATTATTGTATAACGTAAGGTACATCTCTACCATCGTCCCCGGGTGTGACGGCAGCTCGGGTCGACATCCCTGCGCTAGCTTTACTCTAGTGCGCTGGAGAGCTGGACAGGCGCACAGGCTCGCTCTGCAAGGAATTACCAGAGTTCCCAGCAGCCTGTGCAGAAGGGTGTGTTGTCAAAGCATCCCTGCACTGGTGCCCAGACTGCCTCCACTGGAGGTCTCTTGGGTATGTTTACCCGAGTTAAAGCACGCCCCATGTTACAGCATTTGAACCTACCCTAAGGTGGAGACATATGGGGCCTTGAAGAGCTACTGCGCTGCAGCCTGATTAGACATAACCCCTCTGAGCCACAGATCTGGGACCATCTGGGACTGCTGCAGAGGGCCACGTCCTGAGGTACTTACCTTCCCTGGGCCAACACTAGAACAATTAATGAACAGGCCGGGCGATGGCATGTTGGGCCACCCTCTCTGTGTCTTAGGGCACGACTCTCATTCTGGCTCTGCATGTCTTTCTAGGGGCCCCCATCACCATGGTAACAAGAAGAGAGTCCTGCAAGTCCACAGAGATCCGCAGATGTGGATGCTGGTCTCCACGACGCCTTTTTGTGGATACAGATGCAGAGGTGGATGCCACATCTGGAGTCCTGAGTCCAGTTCTGGGCCCCCTGTTACAGAAAGGGTGTAGAGGCATTGGAGAAAGTCCAGCGGAGGGCAACCAAAAGTCCAGCGGAGCACATAACTTATGGGGAGAGGCTGAGGGATTTGGGCTTATTTAGTCTGCAGGAGAGAAGAGTGAGGGGGGATTTGAGAGCAGCCTTCAACTTCCTGAAGGGGGGTTCCAAAGAGGATGGAGAGAGGCTGTTCTCAGTGGTGACAGATGGCAGAACAAGGAGCAATGGTCTCAAGTTGCAGTGGGGGAGGTCTAGGTTGGACATTAGGAAAAACTATTTCCCTGGGAGGGTGGGGAAGCACTGGGATGGGTTCCCTAGGGAGGGGGTGGAATCTCCATCCCTAGAAGTTTTTAAGTCCTGGCTTGACAACGCCCTGGCTGGGATGATTTAGTCTCGGTTGGTCCTGTTTTTAGCAGGGGGGTTGGACTTGATGACTCCTGAGAGCTCTTCCAGCCCTAGGATTTGCTGTTTTGATGATTTTGTATCTGTGCGGGGCTCCAAACAACAGCCTGTTTATCAGTCTATCAGATGGGTGTGATCGACTCACCTACTCCCAGATGCGGTTTGAGGCAATTAATTAATTAACGCTCCCAAGGTGCTTTGAGGAATTCAGATGGAAGGTGCTGTACATCTGTGAAGAGCTGGGACACTTTTTGTTCTGTGTTATGTCTCCCTTCTCAGCTGTACCACTGGAATCTGTGTGTGTTTGTTTGTCTTGGCTCTTTAGGTTTTAAGCTCTTTGGGGGCAGGGGCACCTGACACAAAAGGGGTCTGATCCAGATCAAGATCTTCGGGCACTGCTGCAATGTCAACATGAAACCACAAATTCCTTGTGCTGCCACCGTGACACGGCTCAGAGATGTTCCGGAGCAGTGTTTCTCAACCTTTTTTTATAAAGTACTCCTTTTTCCAAAAAAAAATTATAAGTACCCCCAGTACCTACAGTTTTCAGACACACACATTTTTTTCTACCATTGCAACTCGTTTGTTTAAACAACTTAATGGTAGCCAGGTGGGCGATGAAATGTTTGGATGAAAACTAATAAAGCACTGTAAAACTTAAAACAAAAATTCAGTTTTCTCCAAATGTCAGCTGTGTTGATGTACCCCCCGACTTCTCTTGAGTACCCCTAAGGGTACTCGTACCCCTGGTTGAGAAACACTCATCTGGAGCAGTTTCCCTAATGCACACCCCAGTTGAGATGGGACATGCGATCTGAAATAAAATACCAAAGGCAGAGGAAAAGCAAAGCCGCCGAGTGTTGATGTTCAGAGCCTCTCTGGAGTGGGTGTGTGTGTGTCTCAGCTCCACTGCAGTCCAACCATTCGTTGTTTTTCAATTTCATTTCCTCTCCTACGAGTGACCCCAGCTTTGTATTTCCTTTTTAAGCAGATTGAAATAAAGTATTTGCTTGAATGTCACCTGCACTCAGACATCTCCTGTTTACTCTCTCTTGCTTTCACTCTGTCCGTCTCCTGCAGTGCCTGCTCTTAAGGCTTTGAGTGCAGCCTGGCTATATATTAATGCATCTTGTAGCCAGCATACCGCACAAATTCATTAATTTCTGTCCATTGGAAATAGGCCTTTATTAGTCCTCGAGTCTTGTCCCTCCAGTTGAACAGTCGAGCTTCTTTGTGAGTCATCGGCAGAGAGCTGCGGACTCCCGGAGATCCATTAGGTGCATACCTCTGGGAAAGCATTATTCATCCAACAAATATTTATATTCATTATAGAAAATAGGCCCACGGCCTCCCGGAAAGGGCCCTGCGCTCGCCAGACTCCATTCCAAAGCTCCAGCCAGGCCGAGCGCTTTACAATGTGAAGCACTCAGACACAGAGGGGCAACTTGCCCTGGGTTTCTATCTAGCTCAAGTCCGCGGCCTTTCGTGCATTTAGCCTCGTCACCCTCTGTGGGTAGGAAAATAGAATGATCCTCCATTTCACAATGCGTCCACATTCTTATTGTAGTGGGGACCCAGAGCTGGATGCAACACTCCAGATGTGGCCTCACCAGAGCCGAATAAAGGGGAATAATCACTTCTCTAGATCTGCTGGCAATGCTCCTACTATTGCAGCCCAATGTGCCATTAGCCTTCTTGGCTACAAGGGCACCCTGTTGACTCCTATCCAGCTTCTCATCCACTGTCATCCCCAGCTCCTTTCCTGCTGAACTGCTGCTTAGCCAGTCGGTCCCCAGCCTGTAACAATGCTTGGGAGTCTTCCGTCCCAAGGGCAGGACTCTGCACTTGTCCTTGTGGAACCTCCGCAGATTTCTTTTGAACCAAGCAGAGCAGCTTTCAGTTCTGGCACCCGCAGGTGCAACTCTATGACAGGAGGGAATTTTGTCCCGTTGGGAGCATTGTTAAGAAGAAAAGTGTCAGCAATTGCTGTTTGCCCTGCTCCTGGAGCCGTGGTCGCTGGTAGGGTAGGTGAACGTGTTCACAGACGTTGCAAACTCACCTGGTGCATAAACCCAGAGGTTTTATCATTAGGACCATCTAGCCTGATCTGCAAAACAGAGCTCAGGTCTGGGAATTTCTTCTGCAAGTCCATAATGTCTGCTTGAGTTACAGCCTCTGTTTTAGTGAGAGACCCAGTTGTCTACGGTGAGCTTCCAACATGGTGCCTTCGTTGGAATGAGGGGTTGGGATCTTTGGTTTGGTTTTGCCCTGCCAGTGCAGTTCCTGACCCAGCCAGGATGGAAAGCAGCACAGGGAAATCCTGCGGTAAGGGCTGGCTGCCCCATGGAGCCCCCCTGCCTCACACAGCAGGCTGCCAGCCTCCCGGGGGGTGATAGAGTGATATGGTCACTGCCACAGTCCTGCGACTGCCACAAAGTTGGCAGATCCAAGAGGAACTTGCTTGGTCTAATTTCAAACCCGCTCGAAAATTCTGGGATCTGTGATTTCACCCTGATGTGCACATTACTGAGTGGACGTGCTGCTGAGGGGAGACGGGGAAAGAACAGAAAATTACAACTGAGTTAAATACAGTGTAGGGTTGTGTGTGTAAATGCAGTGTAGCGGTGTGTGGGGTGTGTGTGTCAATGCAGTGTAGTCGTGTGTACGTGTGTAAATGCAATGTAGGGGTGTGTGTGTGTAACTGCATTGTAAAGGTGTGTGTGGGGTGTGTGCAAATGCAGTGTAGGGTTGTGTGTGCGGGTGTGTGTAAATGCAGTGTAGGTAGGGGTGTGTGTTTGTGTGTAAATGCAGTGCGGTGTGTGAGGGTGTGTGTGTAAATGCAGTGTAGGGGTGTGTGTGTATGTGTAAATGCAGTGTAGAGGGGTGTGTGTTCTAATACAGAGTGTGGTTTCCCTACAATTTCAAGGAAACATGAGTCCACATCTCCCACTGTGTTGCCAAGTTTATTCTCATGTTTCTGGTCTGCTGAGCCAGGGGTGGCTGGGACAAAAATGGCTCCCAGTGCAATGTGGGGAGACACGAGGCTGCTCGAAGTTACACTTGCCTGCCATGGTCCGTGCTCTGGCCAAGCATCTGCTCCTGCGCATTCCCGCTCTGCTAGTCCTCCTCTTTGCGTTGCGCCAGGAGCCCTCCCTCCCAGCAGAGTGGCTGAGGCTCCAGCACATGCCCGCTGGCTCCAGGGTTTGCTTACAGCATCCCCGGGAGCGCAGGGCTAGTTGGGAGGTTTCTCCCAGGCGTGCGCCCACGCCCAGGCTGTTTCACGGCCACGTACCACAGGAGGAGCTACCCCACTGCGGCCGGGAATCCGTCTCGGTTTGAACTGAGCCGAACTTGAACCTGGCTTCGAATGGCGGGGGAAGGGTTAGGGAGTCAGCCAGGGCAGCGCAGGCCAAACGCTCCATCTCCCAGAGGTTCCCGGCTCGTGCGGGTAGATGGCCTCGGGGGCGCAGCTCAGAACCAAGCGTTGGGAGCCGACCTCGCAGGCTCTGCTCGCCCAATGCGCCTGCTGACTCTGCAGCGGCAGGCGGGATTTCTGCCTGTGGTTTCGGTTGACTAGGTTTGCTCTGGGTATGAGTCAGGTGAGTGGGCTTGGTTCATCTGCAGAAGCGAACGCTCCCGGGAGCCGAGCTCCCCAGCCCTTGCACGGTGCTGGGCGCGCTCACACCACGGGCTCCAGCAGGCACGAGGGGAGGATCGGCCGGGAGCAAACGGATCTCGGGGAGCGGGGGGCAGGGCCCAGAGCTCCTTCAGATGTAGGGTTAGCGGTGTTTGGTCCCTGCCGAGAGCCCTTTGAGCCTGTCCCTGCCGCCCCCTGGGCTGAGTCGGCATTTCTACAGGGGTTCCAGAGGCCACCAGGGGAGGGGAGAGGCTGAACCTGCTGGAAGCCTTTAGAAATGAATAAAAATTCACAACGTGGTGGTGGTGGTGGTGGTGGTGGGGGGGAGGGACTGAAACTAGCAGGTGTGGCCCAGGCCCGCTGGCCAGACAGGGCATTACAAGAGCGTCCCAGTTCTACAGAAGTCCCCTGCTCACAGCGCAGGAAGAACTAGCCCTGAATGTCCAGAGGAACCGGAGTCAATCTCTCTTGCCGCGGAAGATGAAGCAGTGGTGGCCTTAGGCCCCTGGCTTGGGGCATTTGAAAGTGGCTGGCCAGAGAAGTCGGAGGTGGCCCACAGGGAAGCATCCTGCACTGGTCTCAGGCTGCATGGGACCCAGCAGGTCTCTTCAGGTCCCCTCTGTGTTATTCAGACCGGGGAGGAGAAACACAGCCTGGGCCCACCTCCGGCTCGGCTCATCATGACCCGCAGCATCAGTTCTCTGTGCCCAGCGTGTCGGCCAGGTGGGCTGCCGTCCCAGCAAGGAGAGCGGTGGCTCTTTCCAGAGGCGTAGTGAGGGTGTTATGCGCCCGGGGGGAAAGGCACAATTTGCGCCCCCACCCCTGCTGCCGTGCAGCGGGGCCCTGAACCTGGCGCATGGCTGAGCCCAACCCTGGGAGGAGGGGGGAGCTAGTACCGCGTCTTCCCCTGCCCCCTCCAGTTTGAGGCCAGGCCCCCGCATGCACTAACCCGCCAACAGAGATGGAGGAGGGTCGGGCTGGGGGCGGAGAGGCAGGGAGGAGGCTCCAGCCAGTGGCGGCAGGAGGAAGAGGAGCAGGCGAGCCGAGGGATGACAAGGAGCGGAGGGGGACTAAATAGGCACCCCTCTAGAGTGGTACTCAGGGGGCAACTGCCCCCCTGCCACCCCTCGCTAAGCCATTGTAAATAATCCACCTCTCTGGACATTTATCATTTATCGAATTACTTCTTTTACTAACTACAGACAAATATCAATTATTGGTTTTGTGGATTACATTCTGTTAAATAATTTTTCTCTTTAATTTGTTCATATCCCATTCTCATTAGGTTCATGTCTTTTACATAAAACATGTCAAATGCTTAAAATATATAGGTTTTATAAAACACAAGAGAAATAAATGTTATACAACCTAAATATGAATTTCATCACTATATTTTAATCAAGCATTTAAAACCACTGTTATAGCAAATGAGTAACTCATTTCTTTTAATGAATAAAAGGTAAAAAGATTTTGAGCGTATCAAGTTTATTGTAAGTCATCTGTAATGCTTCCTAACTGCTTAGTTACTTACCTAGTTAACCTTGCTGTTTTTCATACTATCACACAGCGATAAACTACATCATAGTTATGAATGTAAGAGATTAAAATAACACTCAGAAAAACTTTTAAATAAAACTAACACACAACACGAGACTCGCCCTCACTTTCTTGAAGGCACTTGAAGCAATAAGTATCCTAAGGCTGAGGTTACACGGCAAGCCTGGCTTTCTGTCTGCCACAAGGACTTTTTCCTTCAGGCGGTTGTGAGCGTCTATCCTTAAGTGAAGGAGAGAGGTCTCTCTGAGCTGCTCTTCCAAATTTCACACGAGCCATTCAACTGAAGCCATAGATGTCAAGATTCAAGGCCAGCCTTGCCTTGGGCAGACTGCCTCGCCAGGTGTTCACAATCACAACGTCCGAACACATACAAGACTTTTAGTTGAGAAAGCCATGGTAATCCCACGTCTCTGCTAGGACTGGGAGATGTGGGTGACCTGTAGAAAACACTAACATGTCCTTTGGAAAATCTGCAACAAAACATGGGGGAATCTATCACTTCAGTAATGCCAACTCCTTCAGAACTGAGGCTCTGATTGTCCAGCACCAGCTGAGGTAGGGCGGGCACTGTGTGCACAGGTCTGATATATTTTTACCAAAACTCCTGCCTGCCCAACTCGCCAAAGGAGAAAGGAAAGAGGGAGGCCAAAAGGACTGGTACAGAGCAGTGTTTCTCAACCTTTTTTTATAAGCTTCAGAGGGGCAGCTGAGTGAGTCTGTAGCAGGAAAAACTTAAAAAACAACCAATGGTCTGGTAGCATCTTAAAGACGAACAAAACATGTAGATGGTATCGTGAGCTTTCGTGGGCGGAAGTGGGTTTTGCCCACGAAAGCTCATGATCTCATCTACATGTTTGGTTAGTCTTTAAAGTGCTACCAGACCATTGTTTAAGTTTTTCCTTTTTTAATATAAAGTACCTTTTAAAAAAAAATTATAAGTACCCCCAATGCACCGACCTCTCCCCCAGAGCCAGGCACCCCAGCCCCCACTCTAACCCAATGCACCCACCTCCCCAGAGCCAGGCACCCCAGCCCCCTCCACTCTAACCCAATGCACCCACCCTCCCCAGAGCCAGGCACCCCAGCCCACCATTCTAACCCAACACACCCACCCTCCCCAGAGCCAGGCACCCCAGCCCACCACTCTAACCCAACGCACCCACCCTCCCCAGAGCCAGGCACCCCACCCCTATCCTAATGCACCCACCCTCCTGAGAGCCAGGCACCCCCATCCCCCATCCCAATGCACCCACCCCTCCCTGAGAGCCAGGCACCCCCAGCCCCCCCAACCAAATCCCCCTCCCTCAGAGCCAGGCACTGGAGGGACGGGACGGGTAAGGTATCCTGCCTTTAAAGTGGCCACTCCTGCTGCCTGGCCCGGCTGCCTCAGCTCGATTGTGATTGCAGTTTGTACAAGGAGCCAGCACGTGGCCCTCCAGGCGCTCCTGGCTCGCCGCTATGCATGGGCCTGTGCGCGCCAGTCCTAGCATGGCACCTGGGGGCCACTGCCCCCCCCCCCCCCCTCCTCGCTACGCCTCTGGCTCTTTCTCCAGGTCTGTGGAGCCTGTAGCATGGGCTCCTCCTGTCTGATGGTGGGAGGGGACTGACGCAGATGAGCCAAGATGCTTCCAAATGAGCTGATGAAATTTAAGCCTTTGGGGCCCAAACTGGTGACTCGGGGGGGGGGGGGAAGGGCACCTCTGCTACAGCTCCACTTGTGTGGGTTGGAGGAGGGGGGGAGTAGACCCCTCCTCCCCTGCCCTCTCTTCATACAGGCTTCAGAGAGGCCTTCAGAGAAGCAGGGTCAGTTCCTGGCTGGGCCACAGGAGTTCTCTGGGCCCTTCCTGCAGGGCTGTTCTGAGCACAACTTCCTCCAAGGCTGCGAGGTGCTGAGATGCTGCGGTGACAGAGGGCGCCCCGCGGAGAGAGAATTTGGCGCGCAGTGGCTCAGCAGACGTGCCCGTTACTGATGGGGACACCATCACGTTCTCAGCTGGAAGCACCTTCCCGGGAGCTGACCTTGGAAGATGAGATGACGCTGTGGCAGGAATAAGCGAGGGTTACACAACCCAGGAGTCACACCCCTGGGATTCCGAGCTGTTGGCAAGGGTGGGTTCCCGCCAAGTCATGATCTGAGGATGCTTTCTGGCTCCTGCTCTTCGTATGAAATGTCTTCCGGACGCGTGTCCCTCTGCCCAGGGCACCAGGAGAACGTGTATCTCTGACCATGCGCCTGGCAGTCATTTGTCTGATGGGACTTCGTTCCCTGCCTCCACTCACTGGCTTCATACTTTGTGGGCTGATGAGTGGGACTATTGTGCTGTCAGCTGGGTGAACGCCGAGGGCGCCGCATTCCTTGCTGTCGCGAGGAGTAAGGGAAGTTGACAGGAGCGTTTCTCCCACTGTGAAGACGGTGCCAATGCTTGACGTAAGGTACGTCCACTCCCAGCTCTGCTACTTACGCAGCTGCAATTGGGTATCTTAAGCCAGCCTTTGGCTGTGGTGTAGACCTGCCCTACCCTCAACCTACCAGACAACAGAAACCATGCCATGTGACCTGTGCAGCCAGTCAAAACTAACCAAGCCAGCAGCAATTTGGAATGTCCCCAAGGACCCGCTCATGGGCACGCTATAGACCAAGGCTCCTGCACCAGACAGGGGAGAGCTTTGCAGCATGAAGCCAGCGCTCACCGTGAGCCTCTTGTGAGTGACCCACATGCTGGAGAAGGAAACATTTATCAGAGCAGTTACCTGCTATCCGTGGAAGTTAGGCTGGGTAGCGAGGCAAATGGTTAGCGAAGGTTTTACATGACCGGAATTGTGCGCGTGTTCCTGGTGTGCATCTACATGACAATGGCATGGGCAGGTATGACCATCTGTAATACTAACATGTCTCACTATGCTGCATGTTGATGTGACAGGCCATGAGGTACAGAGGTAAATATTTGCCCAGAGCCAGTGGCTACCTTTACATGGATTCACCTTTACATGGATAAGAGCTGGAGATTCCAGTAACATCCAGTAGGGCCAGATTTTCAAAGGTACTTTGGCACTTAAAATTGCAACTAGGCAAGGAGTAGGAGCCAGGGCTGTGAGGACTACTGATTTCCCCTCGGCAGATAGGAGCAGCTTCTCTGGAACAGTCTGCCCCGAACTGAAGAAGGCAGCCAGTGTCTGGAAAGAGAGGCCCTGGGGATTTCAAGGCCCAGTCCCATGTAGATTGCTCTGTACACGCACCCAGCCTGAGGAGTGGGCCTTCTCGGTCGAGGTTCAGCCATACTGGGCAGGAGTATGAAGACGCGGGCATTACTGCTGTCTCTGCTGTGCTCATTCCGTGGTAAACAAGGTACTGCAGGCTCACCAACTGCCAACTGTAGTGAGTGATGCCCAAGGGTCTTCTTTGGGTGGGTCCCTTGTTCTGACCTAGTGACCTGTACCCCCAGGCCTGGGTTTCATTCTTCTCTCCCACCATCACTGAGTCTCAGGTGGGTGACCCCTCTCTCAGCCCAGTGGCGGGCCTTTCCCTGGCGATCCCAGGAACGGGCCTCTTTCCTCAGCAGACCACATTCGCCTTGCTCTGTGTCTGTCTGTATTCCCAGACTCTTGATTTTAATGCCGGCCAGTAACAGTACAAATAAGTCAGAGCACACGCCGTTATGTCGGTGATGAATTCGTTCTCTCATGTGCCTTTCTTTATGGGGTTCACACTTGCTCTTTAAGGAGGCAAGCTAATTTACTTCTGGCCTTTCACAGAAGCCACTGTGTGGCGGATGAAATGTCAGCACTAATTAAACACAATCTCTGGTCTATCCCACCGAAGGAGAGGTGCGGACTGTGCTGGAGAAATGCTGGGTAAGGTCAGCCTGCATCCTTCGCCCACCTTGCCTTCCCGTCGCCGGCAAGACTGCGCCCCTATTTTGTGTTCACACTAGGTTGAGGTTGGCTGTTGGTGGATACACTTTACAGCCCCACACGCAGGTTTTCCAAGGGCAATGGAGGACTATGGGAGCTGCTATAACCAGTCAGAGCCCTGGACCCTCTAATCAGCCATCCCACTGAAAGAGATCACACTCTTATTCTGCTGTGCAGTTCCTTTTGCAGGGAGGGTCTCTGAGCCATTCCCACGCTGATTTTCACCGAAGAGTTGGGAGGAATAATTGGCATCCTATGGCTCGTTTGTGAACTGATCACTTGGACTCTTGGCTCTTGGGGGAGTGTGATGGGTCATCTAAATCACATGGTGCTGGTTTTGTTGCCCGATTGGAGAGCGTTAACTTTTGAAACAGGGGAACCACCCATTCAATTAAACTTACCTACTTGCAGAATGCTCTTTCTGAGGTACTACCCTTTCCATGACACGTTCAGGGTGCAGTGAATGCTTTCGCCAGTGCTCAGACGGGCCCTAAGGTAGCAGATGGCAGCCTTCCTGGTGTAAGTGAGAAGCCTCCGTGGTATAAGTGTGACTTCACACTGAATGCCTCCAATTCAGTGACCAAACATGGCTCAGCGATCTCTCAGCCCTCACACCCACAACTCGACAAATTCTGCAGCTCTTCCTCAGGGCCACGCAACGTGCCAAATAAGCCCTGGAATAAGAATCCTGCCACTTAATGTTGAAGGAATCTCATTGGTAAAATGCGAGTTCCTTGTGGAAAACGTACTACAATGATCATCTCCTGTTGCAAGAGACCCATGTTGGCAAGGACCAACAGGCGAGGTGCTACTGGCTCTAAATATGGCTTGGCAATGTACAGCCAGGACACCATCACAGATTTTAATGTTATTCCATCAGCCCATGAGGAGACCACATTTACCTCAGCTATCAAAGTCAGGGAGCTGCACGTTACCAGTGTCTCTAGAGCCCCGAGCACAAGATGGACGAAGCCAGTGCTATGCCCAGTCCGTGCGTCTAGGCCAGTGACTTTAATTGTCACCCCCACACTACGTGGGGCTATCAAACAAATGACGTGGATGGCCAACGATCTCGTGGGCGGGAGAGCTGCACAAGACTGACACGTAATTGATGAACTGAAACAACTGTCAAGCCGTTGGCAGTGGGGGGACAGCCCAGGCCTGACACTCGTCTCCAAAGACCAAACTGTGAATGGGACACAACTGAGTTTCTCCTCATCATCCGGCTGTGTGACGCTCCAGCTGGCTTCTTTCCACAGACAGGCGGCAGGAGGAGTTGGCAGAGCCGACAGGCTGCACTCGCTAGCAGCTGGTTCAAGCGGGAAGGATGGGCCAGGGCTGAGGGGCTGGCCTACAGCAGGAGGGTGCTGGGTCCAATTTAGCTACAGTTAGAGAGTGTTGGGGTCAGTTGCCTGCTTCCTCCACGGTCTTGAGCAAGTCCCTCGGTGCCTCGGAGCCGGAGCTGCCCAGCTGCAAAAGGGAACGATAATGCTGCCTGTCTCACAGGGCTGTTGCTTGAAGGACTGATGAAAAGTCTGGCTGTCCCGGGGAATGAATAATTGTGCACACCTGATGCTCTCAGTAGAGCTGGTTAACATCTCAACAACGACGAAAACTGGCCTTTCATACAAAATGGCTAGTTTCAACCCTAAAGGCCTCGCTTTCGCTAGAAAATGGCTCACGTTGGGGTTTCGGGAAAAAGGTTCACTTGTTGAAAACTGACTCTTGTAACTGAAATTTTATACTTTGTCGCCAAAAATATTTTTGGAAAACAAACCCAGACGTGCCAACCAACATTTCCCTAAAGTTCCCCGTGAAAACCAATTGGGATTTTTGGAGCTGCTCCAATTCTCAGCACCGAGGTCCTGATTATGTGTGGCGAGAATACTGCCAGGCGGTGTACATGGTCACTGAGCCATGCAAGTGCTCTGGGGAGCCCAAAGCAACCCCAGTGTCTGGCAGAACAGAACTACAACAGGGGCCACAGGAAAACAAAAACGAAAGAGCCAGAGGACTATGGCAGGCATCCCAGGGAGTAGAAGGAGAACGGAGGGAAGGAGGTTGGATTCAGGGTTTGACGTGGTCCATTATAAGGATGGGGCATTTACCTAATGAGGATCAAGATCCAGATTGGGACCGTAAATACTTTCAAACTCCTTAAATAATGTTACTGGGTTGCCGCCTAGAACAATTAACGCAACCCAACATTTGATGTAGTGGCAGTTAAAGCTGCATCACGATATGCCTCTCCCACTCAGTCCTCAAAGCGTGAAGATCAGAGAAAAGTCACTTGCATTCTTTGTCACTTTCATATTGACTACCTTGCTGGTCACACACGGCAGCCCAATCTCCGCCCGAGCACCATGCAAAATTCAAAGATTGCATACCTGGTAACAGGGCCATCCCGAGGAGGGCGCAGGGCCTGGATCAACCTTCCCTAGGGCCCCAGGCAAGGGGCACAGGGAACCCCCCTTCCACAAGCCCTGCCCTGCTCCTTCTCCTAACCCCACCCCCGCCCCAAGCCACATGGCCTAGGGAATTATGAGGGCCTTGAGGTGGTGGTTGCAGGGCTTGTCCCCCATCACCACGTGGGCGGCAGGAGCTGGAGCAGCCCGGCAGCCTTCTCCACTCTGCTCTGCCCTGCCCTGCTGCACTCCACTTCTACATGGCCGGGGGAAGCAGAGCCCCCCGGGGCCAGAGCGCTCTGCTTCCTGCTGTCAGAGAGAAGCCACGGGTAGTGAGCTGGGAGGACGGTGTGGCAGGGTAGAGTGGAGCAGGCTGGTGGGCCGCTTTGGCTCCTTGTGTGGGAGGCACCCCCTGCTGCTGCCCGGTGCCAGGTCCCAGAATCCCTTGGGTCCCTTCTGTCCAGAGGACGGTTGGGACAGCCACTGCAAGGTCCCCCAAAGTGCAGCACCTGGGGTAGCTGCCCCAATTTGTCTGCTGGACGGCACAGCTTGGTCTGTTCACTCTGTGTTTTGTTTATCACCATTTTCACCATGACACGTTTGTTAAGAGGAAAACTTTGGTATAACATTAAGCTGGAGACAGCCTGTTTTATCTGAGGATATCCCTGTTTTTCAAGGGACAAGTGTTACTGCCCTGGGGCAAAGCAAGGAGCAGAGAAGACAAGCAGTCTAGCTAAGGCAATATTGCGCGCTAGGGAAAGAGATCAGTCTAGAACCAAGGTCTTGTGGCTTCTAGTGTTTTGCTCACTGGACTACTAGATATGCAGACCCACAACATGGGAATGGAGCTGTCTCTAACATTTGCCATTGTGTAATTAACCAGGTAGTATTCACGGAGTCTCGGAGAATTCTACAGGGTGCTCCTAGTAGACTCATGATCAGAATATTAAAATAACAGAGAAAATGGAACCTTCTTGGCAATTATTCCAGAAGTGAGCTGGCAAGTCTGCTGGTTTTGTTCATGTTCCTTTGAAAGCCTTTGACACATCAGTGCTGTATGTTTCTTTTATGAATATGCAAATCAAAGCAGTGAAATTACAGATAATGATATGTAGTCAAAACTTTTCAGAAGTTAATGCATATTCCTTATTTTGCAGATTTCTATCACATTTGTATTTGCAAAATAGATGAGATAACACTGCTTGAGAGAACAGCTTTCCTGTCACAGAAACAGCGATACACCTTTCAGATCCAGCAATGGAGAAGTGCCAACTTCCTTCAGATTGACAGGGGTTCCTTTGGGTGGGGAGCCAAAGGGTTAAGCCAACTCTCAGGCGCTAACTACATCGGGGGTTACAGAAGCAAAGTTGCCATGGAAAAGCACTAAACTGACTCAAGCAAATAGATAATTACACATGGAGGCCACCATTGCACAGTTAGCTGGGTTGCGGGCACCAGCTCAATAGCTATTTCACCAGCATCATGAGGGCTGCTAGTGAACCCAGGTCCTACAGAGCCAAAAGCCTAAACTCAGCCAAAACACCAAACCTGTGAGCATCAGGGATGGTCTCGATAAGTGGTTCCCAAACTTTTCGGCATCATGCCCCCTTTTTGATTTTTGAGAAACCCTCACGCCGCCCCCCCCCAAAAATAGCAGCAAAACTTGTTGAGCAAAAAAAAAAAAGGTTGCCCTTTTAAGAGCAGAGCAGCCATTACCCCTTTAAGGTGGCCATTGTGAAGTCTAGCCAGGACACTCCATCCTCCCCCAGCCAGCCTGAGCTGCACAGACTGGGCTCCTTCTTGGGGGTGGGGTTGACGGGTGGACTGGATCGCCTCACGTCCCCCCTGGAATTTCTTCATGCCCTGCCCTCCCCAGTTTGGGACCCTATAGTGTAGATGGTGCTTGGTCCTGCCATGAGGGCAGGGGACTGGACTCGACAACCTCTCGAGGGTCCTTCCAGTTCTAGTGTTCTATGATCCATATAAACTTCCTATGCAGACCAGAGCCTCTTCTTAGAATGGGTTGCACATCTACAGTGACTTGTTTGGCTCACACGGTTACGATTGAGATTAGATTTGCCCTTTCAAGAGGGCCCAGAGCTTAACAAGGATCTGAGGAAGCTACAAGGCTGGGCATGGGTTTGGCTGGATAAGTGCTTTTGCATTATGTTTGTGTTCTAACACTTGAGGAGTGCATGGGCCTGACACACACTCCTGAGTGCCCCATGTCCTGTGTTAACACTCCCACCTGCTACTCACACCGCTGCCCTTGTGGTAGAGTCGATTCACACCCCCTCAGCCAGGCTGCTTTAGCTCTGGGGCTTCAGGGATAGTTGCCATCCTACATACGGTACAAATATCGGGTCTTATCCATCACTGTGTTTCTCCACTTTTACTTCTGACTAGTGCAGTTCACTGGCCTGTGGGTGGGCTGGCTGCGTGGTATTTACTAGTGTGCTAATACAATTAGTGGACAACACAAAGTTGGGAGGTATTGCCAATACAGAGGAGGACTGGACTATCATACAAGAGGATCTGGAAAAACCTTAAAAACTGGAATAATAGAAATGGGGAGAAATGTAATAGGGCAGAGTTCATGCAGTTAGGGGCTAAGCACAAGAATTTTTGCTGTAAGTTGCGGATGTATCAGTTGAAAGCGAGAGAGAGGAGAAGGATCTGGTGTATTGGTTGATCACAGGATGAGACTGTGAAAAGGTTAATGCATCAGACAAGGCATATCCGGTAGAGACAGGGAAGTGTTATTTCATGATACCCGCACTGGTGAGACCTCCTTCGGAGCACTGTGCGCAGTTCTGACATGCCCTGTTTAGGAAAGATGAAGTCAAAGTGGAACAGGTGTAGAGAAGGGCAAATGGGATGGTCAGAGAAATGGAAAATCCGCCTTGGAAGAGGAGAGTCAGAGTTTGGCTTGTTTAGCCTGTTCTAAAGAAGGCCGATTCATGCTCTGTAAATACATCAGCAGGGTAAATACCGGGGGAGAGAAGTTATTTACTTTAAGCACCCCGGTGATACAAGAACACATGAATACAAAGTGGCTATCAACTAGGGTAGGCTTGAAATTAGACAAAGGCCTCTGGCTGTCAAAGGAGCGAAGTTCTGGGACAGCCTGCCAAGGGGAGCCGTGGGAATAACACCCCCCAAAAACCCTCCTAACTCCTTTCAAGATTGAGCTTGACAAGTTTATGGAGGAGGTTTCCAGTGCCTGGCGATGGAACACTAGACGGGGAGGGCTCTGAGCTACTGTAGAGACGTCTTTCCCATGTGTCCGACTGGTGGGTCTTGCCATCGTGCTCTGGGTTCAACTGATCATACTTGGGGTTAGGAAGGAGTTTTTCCTTGGGTCAGATTGGAAGAGACCCGGCGGGGGGAGGGGGGAGTTGCCTTCTCCTGTAGCATGGGACACAGGTCCTCTGAACTGGCATAAACAGTGAAGACTCCGGTCAGCTGAAGAAGAGGGCTGTGCCCACGAAAGGTCCTGATCCCATCTCCATGTTTTGTGAGTCTAGAAAGTGCTACCAGGCCTTTTGTTGGTTTTTAAGTTTATCCCGTACAGACTCACTCGGCTCCCCCTGAAGCTAGTGAATTCTCTGTAATTCCAAGCCTTTAAATCATGATTCGAGGACTACCGTGGCTCAGCCATGGGCTAGGGGTCTATTACGGGATGGGGTGGGTGAGGTTCTGTGATCTACAAGGTGCAAGAGGCCAGACCAGACGATTAAGAGGGTCTCTCCTGGCTTTAAAGGCTACGAGTTTATGTGGAATGCAATTCATATCTCAGCTGTAAGAAAAGCCGATGTGCACATCACACAAAAATACACCAGCCCACAGCCGTTCACTTGACTCCTCTGCTCTAATTGAAGTTCAAATGAATAAACTCTGCAAACATTTTGTCTGCTCCCCTGTAGTTCTGTGCTCCTTCTATCATTCAACAAACAAATCAGAAACCTCAGTGAGGTGATTTCTCTCAGAATTAACCTCTGAATGCCACATTGCTGACTTGGTGGTTTCTTAAATGCAGGTGTAACCCAAAGGCACGGAGGCCATTGAGAAGGGAGAATGAAGTCTGTTCTACAGCCTCAGCTGAGAGGCAGTTGGCTTTTTAGCTCATACAGTGGAGGCACATAGCTTTAGCCTCTAAGGTGGCAGGTTCATTCCCTCCTGCAGACGACCCAGGTATGTTGGCTTTAAACAGGCAACATTCAAGAATAAAGAAATGACAGAGAGAACTATTGTAGCTCAATGTGATTCATTAAGGTCATTGTCTAGAAAGTCTATCCCCCATGGAGATCCAAAATCTCCTCTCACCAATGAGCCAAAGGCTCCATCTGAAAAGCAAAACCACATCAATGGGCTTAAACTGTAGCAAGGGAGGTTTAGGTTGGACATTAGGAAAAACTTCCTGCCTGTCAGGATGGTGAAACACTGGAATAAGTTGCCTAGGGAGGTTGTGGAATCTCCATCTTTGGAGACGTCTATCAGGGATGGTCTAGACGGTGCTGGGTCCCGCTGTGAGGGCAGGGGACTGGACTCGATGACCTCTCGAGGTCCCTTCCCGTTCCAGTGTTCTAGGATTCGATGATCTGAGAAAGGCATTGATGTGAAGAGTCCCCTGGGGTTGTTTGCTTTCTGTATGCACCTGCCTGGGACGAGAGAGGCTGGAGGTGCCTGGCTAGGAGAGTGAGGGAAGGAAGGGGCGTTTGTCTTTCTCTGAAGCATGTGGCCTTGTCCACTCCCGGAGAGCATTCTGGACTGGGCCAGTGGTCTGGCCTAGTGTGGGGAATTCCCGGACCTAAGGCATGCAAGTGGGGCGCTCAGCTCCCAGCAGGAGAGTGACGCAGAGAACTTTGCTTTGTCTTCTTCTGGGCAGCTGCCACTCAGAACGGACTCATGGCGAGCACCCCCCACATCAACTCCAGTGAGGCTGGGAGCCGGGATGGTGCTGGATAAAGAGGAAGCGGAGCCACGAGAGGTGCTCTGTGCATGAGACTAAGAACCTGCCGTCCTGCTGCAGAGCAAGGAGTCAGGCGTACATGCCCTCCCGAGCAGCTGTGTCACCCAGCGCCCCTTGTGTAGTTATCGCTCACCCTTGTCTTCGTGGCTGTTTCCAGACTGCTTCATCCACACTAAGCCTGCACCCCCAATGCAGCAAAGAACAGGCGGATTTTCATTTAGAGCCTCCTCGCCCCACGCCCCGATCCGGTGAGACGTCGCACCAAGGACCTGAGGAGAAATGGAGTCTGCATGCGGGAGAGCCCTGCGACCGCCTCGTGACCAGATTCCTCTGCAGCGTCACCTGGGAGGAGTTTCCTACAGCAGGCCAGCTCCCTGGGACCGGGGCCTTGTCTCCTGCCGTGTCTCCCACTGAGCTTCGCCCTCTGGCTGCGGCCGAGTACGAAGACTGCGGAGGGGACGTACTGATATCACATACTAGGCGTGAGCTGGCCAGAGCGGCCATGCTGTGACCAACGACGTTTGCCTGTTCAAGAGGCAGCAGAAGACTGTGCTGGACTCTGCATTTGCAGGGCATGGGGAAGCCGAGACTGGCCTGCAGCCACTGCTCTTATTGGCTGGTCTGACTTTCAGGCTTTGCCCAGACCTGAGAGCAAATTCCTTCCCCGCCCCTCGGAGCACCTTGAGCCGTGAAGCATGGATGTGGCTGGCCCTCAGGTTGGCGTGTGTAACCACAATGGCCGGCGAACATCTAGTTGCCCTGTAACAGCAGCGAGCACAGCTTGTAACTCGTCCTCTGGCTCAAGACAAGAGCCCTTCCACTGGTCGGGACAGGAGCTGGAGTAGATAGGAAGGGATGCAAAGGTGTTAAGGGCTTAGCTCTGCCCCTTCTCCAGCTCAGTGAGCAAGGAGTCCCTACCAAGCATTGCTGTCTCCCTCCCAGCCCCCTGAGGGGAACGTGACCCCTGCTGCACCATTCACCCCAACCTTTATTCCATCCCCCTTGGTACCAGGGAGTGAATGACTGCTTGTGTGTCTCTTACTGCATCCTTCCACCTTCCTGCAAGTGACAAAGACACAGAGACCTTTTCAGCTGCACAAGGGCCCTCTCCCCCACCTCTTTCTTCTTGACTACACCTACATCCTTCCTGTATTGTTTCAAACCACAAGAGAATAAATTAACTGACAAGTAAGCTTCAGCAGGCCCCCATCAAATGGCAAGTGGAAAGGTCTGTGGCTACGGAACTAGGTGCGGTTGGAGGTGGACCTTTGCACCTCGCAGGCTCCCTCCTTGTGCAAATATCACCGGAAACCTGTGGCCTGCTTATTACATAACCGCAGGCTGGGCCAACGGAGACGTTTACAATAATTCGGCGGGGGCTCTGGACGTGACTTTAATGAGTTCCGGCCTTTTATGGTCATTACTCCCCTCTCCTGCAGCCTGCCCAGGCTGCACGGCAGCTTTGTGCGAGCAGCTGGGGGCTCACGAGCCCTGCATCCTGGGGCTGGTTTCCTCGGTTCCTCACAGTGTTCTCACTGGCTGCTATTTTAAGCAACAGGCTTGTGAACTCCTCAGTAACCCTCCCATATTACAGCCCAAAAGGGCTGGTTTCTCACCAGCAATAGCAGGCCGTAAGTAGGCAAAGCCCCCCCCCTGCCCACCGCAGGCATTGCTGGATGGCGGGGGAGGGGGTTGCTTGGCTCTGTTTACTTCAGAAATATTCACTGTCCGGATCAGAACCAGGATACATTTCTGCGCGGGTCCCTTCAGTGCCAGGCCTCGCGCTGCCCAGCTCCTTGGGGCAAAGGAGAGAGGCACTCGGGGGCTGTGTACGTCTTGTGAACCTTTGTGAGGTGCCCAGACACTAGTGCTGGCCTGGGCCTTGTGTCAGAGTTTTAGGGAAAAGGAGAGTCACCTCACACATCAGTCACCTCTTCGGTCACAGGCTTAACTGTGGCCTTGTTCAGACCTGGCAGAGGAGGTCCATAGACCATAGACATTAAGGACAGATGGGAGCTTCTGGTCATCCAGGCCAATGGCAACTGTACCCCTGTCAGGGGTCTGATTTGTCCTGCGTACCCCCAAATTCCACCTCCCTTAACAATGAAGTGGTTACACAATCGGACCTACAGCCTCACTGTTACGGACACACTGATGACTTTCTCACCGTTACCCTGTCATTACAAAATAAATCAATTGGGGTATAGCTGTTGTGCTTACATTTCAGTGTGTAATATATAGAGCAGAATAAACTCGTAATTGTGGGAAATTTTAGTTTGCACTGACGTGGCTGATTTATGTAACCTGTTATAAAACCAGGCAACTAGCTAGATGAGCTGATGGGCCCCCTGGAAGAGCCCTGTGTATCCCCAGGGGCACACGTACAACTGGCTGAGAACCATGGATCTAGTCTGACCTTGTCACACAACCTCATACCCTCGCCCACCCACCCGCTCTGGGCACGGACCCCTAGCCTCTGGCTGGGTTACTGCAGTTCTCATCTCATGAGTTAAAGACTTTGCATTGCAGAGACGCCCCATTTACACTAGTTTTAACCGGCGAGGGACCCATGCCCTGTGCCTCAGAAAATGTCAGACTCCCCTCTCCCCGCCACCTGGGGCTTCGGCAGTCCGACCCACCGGAAGCCCCATGGCCTGGTGACGAAGCAGCACTTGGACGAGGGGAGCTTGGCACTTTGGCACGTGCTGCAGGAGCCCTGCCGTATGCCACCCTTTGAAGCCATTACCATGGGATTTCGTTTCATCTCCTGAGCACCCTGAGGGCTTTGTATTATGGCTTCCAAAGCAAGACTCCTCCTGGGCCCAACGCTGCCTGTGCGGGAGCCTGTTGGCACCCTGGGAGAGATGCCAGGGAGGAACCTGGCATCTGCACCCCATCTGTAAGAATGCGCTGGCAGCCCCGCCCCTCGCCGGTTGCTAGGCTGGGGCTTCCCGACCGTACGACCAAGAGACCGCAGGCTGCAGGCAGGCGACCCTCATGGGAAATGGGAACCAAGGCCAAGGGGACGCAATGCCCAGCGAGAGGAGGGGCGTGGAGGCAGGGGGAGGTGGCCACCCTCCCAAAGACCCCTCCCCGCCAAGTTCCAGCCACTATACCAGCACAGGCTTCGAAGAACCTCTCGGAAGCGAGGAGATTTCTTCGTGCGGCCTGTAGGTGGCGGCGTTGTGACCCGGTAGGCAGGCCGAAGGGCTTCGTGCAGGGAGGACGAACAGCCTCTGCCACAGCTTCACTGCTAGACTTTGTCAGGGTTTTTGGAGCCCTCATGTCCCGAACATCAGTGCACGGCAGGGCCTCAGGCGGGAGCAGGGACGCGTGGAGGACACAGGTTACCATGGAAGATGACAGAGTTCAGTCCACACTTACACTGGGGTAAATCCAGAGTCAGTATTCCATTGTCATCAAAGAGATTACTCTGAATTGACTCCGGCACGTGCTCCGGCACCGGCTGTTGCGCGGGAAAGCGTGTTTGTACCTGTCAGGCCTCATTCAGTGCTGCTGAAAGGGCCCCATAGAAAACAAGGTGGGAGAGAGTCACATTAGGTCAAACCCGGAGGTTCTGGCTCCCGTTCTAGCTGACCTGTCTCAGGCAAAACTCCCACGGACTCGGAGAGGGATTTGCCTGAGACCTGGATGCACAAGTGCGGATTAAGGGAGTTGCAGCAAAAACCATGCTCATCAATTAAAACATCTCCGATATATGGAAAAGTGTGTGTGTGGAGGGGGAGGAGGGCGGCATTAGTCCCATAATGGCTAACACAAGGACATTACATTCCCCCGGCTGAAAGTACCCAAGGTAACACGGATCAGATAATACATCTGGGGCAGCGTGGCGGGCAGCGGCCAATTAACGCTACCTGTGGTGTACATCCTGTAACAGGAAACCAAGTTTGATCAGACCAGGGTCCAGAGAGTGTCACTGAACAAGCTCTAGTTAATACACAGCAGGATCGTCTGAGCATCCTGCCTGGTCCGTGAGCAGATCAGGAGGATCAGGCCAAGAGTGCTTTCTGCCTGCCCACACGCCTCTTTGCTTCCCATCCCGGCTCCCGCCAAGCCCTGGGTGTCAGGACAGATTCCTTGGCACTTCAGCTTTCACCTCCAGAGCACGAGTGCCTGGCCTCAGCTCTCCATGCTGCAGGTAGCAGCACAGGGCCCAGACTGATCTATTTCAAGGTCAGATGGGGTCACTGTGCACGTTGAGTCTGCACCCCCCAATATAACACAGGCCAGAGGACTGCCTCAAAATCATTCCTCTTTGAACAAGAGCAGATCTTTTAGAAAAACAGCCAGGCTGGATTTTCAAATTGCCAGGGCTGGAGACCACCCTGCCCCCCCCCCCGCGGAAATGGGTCCAGGATTTTAAAAGTGTTCACATTTGCACCTTCTTTCCAGGCTGGATTTGTCTGGGTTCAGTTCCCAGCCATTGGTTGAAGCAGGCTCTGCAGAATTGCTACTCCTCCCATGCCGACCAGCAGAGAGCAGGTGCAGCTGGCCTGAAGTTCCACCCCCACAATGCACCAGGCAGCAGGGGGACGTCAGGAAGCCGGTTTTGACTCTAAGGCTACATCCACACTCGAGTGAGGAGCGAAGCTCTGACATCCATCCACCAGCAGGTGATTTAGCAGGTCTAGAGAAGACCCGCCAAATTGAGCGCAGATCACTCTGTAGTCGACCCTGGTATGCAACCCCCGATGGGAAGAGTAAAGTGAATCAACCAGAGAGTTTCTCCCATCACTTCCCCTGCGGGGTAGACCCCTCAGTGACGCGACCTGAGGTAAGTTATTCACACGGCTGGCGCTGTGGACTTTCGGTTGACATTCTGCAGCAATGCAGATGTAGGCTGAGTCACAGTCTGCCTCCCAGGCTGCAGTGTAGCGATGTGCTGCCCTCAGATGGGGCTGCCACAAAGCCGCAGTACAGCCTGTGCAGACAACTCCAGTGGCACACCGGTAACTCAGTGATTTGCTCTAACCATCACTGCGTATCAGTAGCAGGCTGTCCGTGTCAACCAGGCACGCACGGCGGACCCCAGCCCTCACTGTGCCAACCTGATGGCTCCAGCCGGCCCACCGAGGATGCCATTGTACAGAACAAGATGGCATCCGCCACACAGTGTGGCCTCACGCCGCGTGGAGAACTCCATTTTGCATGCGAGTGTCATGGTACAAAGTGACGGAAACAGTTACCAGCTTAGCCGGAGCCTTTCCTATTCAGAGTATCTCTGGGTTGGGTGACCACTGGGTTTCAGGGGCTGGTACTGCCCACGGTTCCCAGCCATTCTCACTGTATTAATTGTACTCACGCTGTGCACAACTACAACAGGGCAAGTCTCTGTGTCAACAGGGCCAGCCCATTGTGAGGTTAGCGGGTAATCCAGCCAATCACCTCCCTCCCTCTCCAGTGATTTGCATGCAATAATTTCATTGGTCATACAAAGGAGACTGCAGAGCAGGGGCATCATTTGGCCCAGCTGCCACATCAGTGCCCCCCCCCCACTGCCACCTACAGCTCCCAGCACAACCCCCACAGATGCACTTGGTACAACCGCCTGCCAGTGCGCACAGTAACCACCACCGTCAGCCTGAATACCTGCCAAGCCCGGGTGAAGCAAAGGAAAGCCTGCACGCATGGTCAAGGGCTCTTTTTGTGTAGACGATCACTAGGTTCAGTCATTGGTGGGATTTGAGGTCTGTTGCCATCCAGTTATTAAACTCAGACATATTTGGCTTTTATATTCACATGGCTTTATGAATTGCACCCATGGACCAGCATGGCTGAGGCTCGGCAGCACATGGCAATCAAATCCCATGACAGCTTTGTCACAGATTTTCATAGCAAAGTCCACTTTCATGCATTCATAACTACTCCCTCTTAATGCCTCTTGTTTCTGTAGGAGTCTGACTGTGCAAAAAATTCAGCATCAGGACCTAAAAGATGGTTGTTATTTATACCACTGCCTGTACGACTTTGCACTTGTGTAATGTTTATACAACTCCCGGGCACTACGACTACATCTGAAGAAGTAGGCTGTGCCCACAAAAGCTCATGATACTATCTACATGTTTTGTTAGTTTTTAAGGTGCTGCTAGACTAGTTGTTGTTTTTTAAGTTTTTACATTTGTAGTGTGTGGTTTTGTAAAGGGTGTGCATGTTTTAAAACCCAGGGCAATGTGTAAGGCACACTTTTCTTTTTCTTTCTTATTTTCTCTCTGCAGAATCCCCAAGGAATGGAAAGAAAAAGCCCAGGCCTCATTATGCTGTGTGCTTTCAAAACATAGACCAAAATATCTCCCGGCGTACCCCCAAAATCATGCAATCCAAGTGCTGGGGAAGTGCTGTCCTCTCATGGCTGGGTGTAGGCAGAAGGGCATTTGAATGTCAAACTGTTCAGAACTGGAGCTAATCAAAAGTTTCAGAAAGAAAATTTTTCCCACCCAGAAATTGGATTTTGCCTTAATGAAAAAGGTCATTGGGCAAGTCTGATTTTTATTTGCTATTTTATATGCAAATTTCTAAATGAAATAAATGAAACCATTGATTTGAATTTCATTTTTCATCTTTATTTTTGGAAATTGTTCCCCTCCCCTTCCGAAGTTTGGATTTTTCTCCCCTTTCTTTTTTGGCCACCAAATGAGAGATGGCCAGGAGTAGGAATGAGGATCTTTTCCTTTTTGTTCCTGTTTTCCTTTCTGCACTCTGCAGCTTTAACAGGTGGCCTCAGCTGTGGAAACAGATCAGGTACAAAAAGGAAACTGAACCACTGAAATTCTGCCGCAGCCCCACAGCCGGAGAACTTTTGAAAAGGGAACAGAAACAAAGAATAAGAAACGGAAAACTAAATTGATCCCTGGACGCTATCACTTGAACGCACTTTGTGGCAAAAAGTAGGGAGGAAGGAAAACAGAAATTTTGAAACTTTAAAAAAAAGTTCTCAGATATTAAAATACGATATTCACACATATTAAAAATAAACACAAATTATTCCATTTCTAATCGTGCAAATTGGAAACGCCTGTGAAATGTTTAGGCAATTTTTTTTTCCATTTTCCAGACCAGTCTATTCAGAATCAAATGCAGCACGTTCTCTGCGATCTGTATTGCCGTTGGAACATACACCCTGAATGCAGCTTTTTGGAAGGTTCAAGGGCACGTGAAGTGGGAAGGTTGAGTTCCAGGCAAACCTCCACATTTATGTTTCGACCGGGTTGAGTTTTCATGGTTTTGACTCAAAACCGAAATGAATCATGGTGGTCACAGTCGCTTTTAACTCGGGGCCAAACAGTGCCAAAGCGTGTGCAGGCCAAGAGGAATCAGCCACTCTCCCCAAAATGTGGTTGGAAGCGATGGGAACCAGATCTGCCGCGTTTCACACTGTTCTAGGAAACAGCCCAGAGCAGGCAGCTATGAGCACGTGGGCCTCTGGCAGTGAGCGCGGAGAGCGGGGTGTGTGTGTGTCGCACTGTACTCAGAGCACAGCGCCACTTCTTCTCACGGCCTCCTGGCAGGAGAGGTGCCAGTGAAGCAGCCTTTCTTCTTTGAAATCAATGGCCAAGGATGCTCAGGGAAGGGGGCTGGATTTCTGGGGGGGGTCAGGACAGGGAAGGGGTGCAGGAGTGAGGGCATGGGGTGGGGGCTCAGGACATGGGGTTCAATGTGTGTGGGGGCTCAGGAGTGCAGGTGGAGTGCAGAGATTTGGGTGTTAGGTGGGGCTGAGAGCAGGAGGTGGGGTGCCGGAGTTAGAGCAGGGGAGGGACTCAGGACAGGGGTGGGGTGCTGGAGTTAGAGCAGTGATGGAGGGCTCAGGGCAGGGGAGGAAGCTGGGGGCTCAGGACAGGGGTGGGGTGCTGAGTTGGAGCTGAGGCGGGGCTCTGGGCACAGGGAGGAAAATGAGGGCTCAGGGCAGTGGGTTGGGTTTGTGGGGGTCAGGGCAGGGGTGGGGTGCTGGAGTTAGGGCAGTGGGGAGGGGTTCAGGGCAGGGGAGGAAGATGGGGGGGCTCAGGGCAGGGGGTGGGTGGTGCAGGACTCAGGGCAGGGAGATGGGAGGCTGGGGGTGAATGTACCGGGGCCGATTGTGGCAGTGAGGGCGGTGCCGTTCTGGACTGGCCCCAGCCTCCAGACTGTCTGGGGGGAATCCAGGGGCCAACCCCGGCCTGCAGCTGGTTTGGGAGTGGGTCTCGGGGAGCCAGCCCTGGCCTCCAGCTGCTCCCCCTTAGCCTGCAGCTGGTGTAGGGGACAGGACTCCGGGGGCTGGCTCTGGCCTCCAGCTGCCCTCTCCCGGCCTGCAACTGGTCTGGGGCTGGGTCTTTCCTTGTGAGGCCAGGCCACATTTCCCAGCCTCTCCTCCAGGGTGGGGAGGGTGGACTGTGGTTCCCAGCTGCAGCCTGTCTTTATGGTGGGGCCTCTCCTGGGTGCAGGCCAGGCTGTGCTGCTTGGCCCCAAGGGTGGTCCTGGGGGGGCTGCAGTGGCAGGACCAGTGGAAAGGGGGAAGGGAGTTTCCCTCCCACCCAGCACTGTTTGGGACTGAGGGGGCACTTACCTCATTCAGTGGGTAGCCATGTGGAGCCTTGGCCCCAGCGAGCTACTCTCCTACTGGTGCGCCTGCCCGAGTGGTCACTGCAGTATCGCTGGCCAGTGATCAGCCCCCTCCCTTGCCATGTTATGGGAAACAATCCCATTCCAGGCACTTCCCATGTTCCTGGCACAACCAAACTCTGGCCTAGCTTTAAGTTATGACAAGAGGAAGCTGCAGACCAAATGTGGTGGTCCTAGCTCATACCAGTTAGGAGGGGTTCTTGAGCAAAGGGATGTGTAGACAGATGGACGGACACACAGACAGACAAACACACTATTAGGGTATGTCTACACTAGCTCGTTAATTCGAGCTAGGTAGGCAAATCAGGCAGCCGGAGTTGCAAATGAAGCCCGGGATTTAAATATCCCGGGTTTTATTTGCATGTTCCCGTCCGGCCGCCATTTTTAAATCTCCCTTAGTTCGAACGAACTGCCCGCGGCTACACGCGGCAGTTTACAGTTAAGCCGAACTAAGTCCTTAGTTTGGATTAAGTGTTACTCCTTGTGGAATGAGATGTAACAGTTAATCCGAACTAAGTCCTTAGTTCGGCTTAACTGTAAACTGCCGTGTGTGTAGCCGGGCAGTTCGTCAACTAAGGGGATTTAAAATGGAGGCGGATAGAACATGTAAATAAAGCCCGGATATTTAAATATCCCGGGCTTCATTTGCAACTCCGGCTGCCTGATTTGCCTACCTAGCTCGAATTAACGAGCTAGCGTAGACGTACCCTTAGAGAGAGATACAGACAATTCGTGGATTCCAAGGTTAGAAGGGACCAGAGTGATCATCTAGTCTCACCTCCTGTGAGCACAGGCCAAATCCCCCCAAATCATCCCGCGAGCAGGGCCTAGAGAAAACAGCCCATCTGGATATAAAACCGGTCACTGCTGGAGAATTCACACAACCCTTGGTAAGCTCTTCTGACGGTGAGTTGCCCTCACCCTTACAAGCGTTCCCTTTGTAAACAGTGTATACAAATACAATTTACATACGTTACCTGGCGGCAGCACTTCTAGTAACTCTTTTATTTTACTACTAGCAGGCTTACCCGGCACTGCCTGGGTCCAGAGTGGGACGATCTCACAGACCTCCAACCGGCGTGCCCCGAGCCAGCCTGGGGTCGGAGGGGGAGAAGGGGGTGGCCTGGCACTTGGCAGTGGCCCCAGCCCAGGGATGTGGGGGTCCCAGCCCAGGGTTTGGGTTGGGGGGGTTGAATTTGGGGGAGGGAGGCCAGCCCGGGGCTGGGGCTGCTCCCTGGGCCCAGCCCAGAAGGGGGAGGCCTACCCCCTCGGCATTCCCTGGGGTGGGGTGGGGAGGCCTGGGGGACAGCTCAGGTCTCCCCCACTGGTGCTCCCCCTGCCCAGGAGGGACGGGGTGGGGAGGCCCACAGGCCTCTCCTGTGCTGGCGCTCCCAGGGCCTGGCCCAGGGGCACAGGGAGTAGGGGGGGCCATGCAGGCTGGGCCACAGCAGCCATGTTGGACAGCCCAGCATTGCCGGGGGGCGTATGCCAGTGGGGCCTATGGGGATCAGTCGGAGGGGAAGGGGGAGCACACAGCAGTGGGTGGTGTGGAGGAGTTTTATTCAGGGAGGTCACCTTCCACACGCCCCACCCCCGGTACAGCTCTACAGAGACAAAGCTAATCTGCAGCACCGGCACAGTGCGCGTTGGGGGAGGAGGCTGCCCCCTGAGACCCTGCAGGAGGCATGGCCAGGCCAGTGTGATTTCCATATTGGGGTATATAACTGCCCATCGAAGCCTTCAAGTGTTCATTGCGTGCATGCCTCGCTGAGAAGGGCTGCTGGGCTTGGAATCCGCAGTGTTCGCTTACCTCTCCAAGCTCTGTCTCTTGCCAAACTTTGCAGGGTTTTATGCATTTTAGAAGCGTATTTCTGGGGGCACAGAACGTCTGAGCAGGACAGGCCCAGTTTAGACCTGGAGCGAGAGCACTGTGACCTTGCTAAGATGAGGAGTGTCTGCAGTAATCTGAGTCCAATGGGTGCAGGTCTCTGGAGGCCAAGTTTCCAGAGGGACCTCAACCTTTCACCTGCAATTGCACCCCCAATAAAACATGCCCGGGTGTATATGTGCCCAATTTTCCATGCCCGATATTGTTTGCAAGAGATGCGCACACACGCCTCTAGGTATAACAATGGGGTGGGGGGATGCAAAAATCACCCCCCCACACACAGCTTTGAGCAATCAAAACAGGGTACAATTTCAGAAGCCACACTTGACTCCAAGGAAACAGGAAAAAACTCCTATTTTCTGAAGCCAGAGGACCAGCTATTCGTCTCCCTGAGAAGGCTACCGCATTCTCGGACCAGGCTGGCTGTGGGTCACTCCCCCACCCCATGTCTAACCATTCAGCACCATGGCCAGGGCTTGCAGCGTGAACTACAGAAACACTGGTACAGGCAAAGAAAACAGGCAAAGAATCTCCACCGTGTGTCTGATGTGTCTCCCACCCCATCATTTCTTTTCTGGGCTCCTTTCTTTGTGACCCCCTAGCAGCTGCCTGGCGGTCGCAGGAAAGGAAGCAGACTGACGGTGTCTCTAACAGGCGGCCTGGCTGTCTGCAAATACCCTGGGTTAATTTGGCTGCACGCCCCCCAGTTTATTAGCTCGACTGTTTTATTCCCCAGTGAGCGGAGTCTCCGTGTGTGTGCCGAGGGCTGCGTTGTCCTGCTACATTCTCTTCCAATGAAGCCAGAGTGAGTAATGCTGATTGCGGGGTAAGTCCGGGGGAAGACTCAGCTTCGGAGAGGGGCATGACCTGTACTTTTTACCCCATCAAAACTAACTGTCGTTTTACAGCCATAACTATCTCCCATGGCACAAATGCCTCTGGAGAGCAATGCAATGGACATTAATTGCACACAGAGAAGCTGTACAAGTTTGACCCTCGCCCATCAATGCACAGAGCAAGAGGCTTCGTCCATAAGAAAGGTTCCATGCGATTGCACTCTGAGGACTTGTTTTATCGCCACAGGCTAACTGCGGACAGGGCATAAAACAGGCGAGTGAGGGGCCGGGGGCAGAGCTGGCTGCCCTTAAAGGCAAGGCCGTGTGGTGGGAGAGGCTGGAACACCATCCCTGTGCAAAGCCCGGAGCGGCTGTGAGTGCTGGGAGCCAGCGAGCAGGAGAGAGAAGCCAAGCGGTGGGGCCAGCACCCCGAGGGGCAGTGAGAAGATGCTCTGACCGCCTGTGGGGCTTGTTCAGACCTTAGAAACCTCTCTCTGGATTTCTGTTTGCAGAGGTTTTGCCTGGCTGTCCAGCAGAGCCAGACCACAAGGGCCCTGTTGACAGGTAGGAATGTTCAGTCCAGCCTCCTCTGCTCCAAAATGGATCGGGAGCAGTTTGGGATAGAGAGTGGCTTTGGTTTTGTGGCTAAAGTGTTAACAAATGAGAAAAGCTAAGTTCTGAGGACACGCCTGTCAATGGGAGCTGTAAGACCCCAGGCCTAGTGTACTGTTGGGACTTTACAACAGAGATTTACTTCTTTGCTCTAGAGTTAGTTGAAAAATGGAGACAATTTTTCATTAAGTGTTTCTAAAACATGTTCATGCTCCAAGCTTTGAAGCACAACACATTTTTGTTTATTCATTTTTTTCCCAGAAAAATATTTTTCAAAAATGTTTGTTTGAAATTTTGGTTATTCCTGCCAAGCCCCCTCTCCTCATCCTTGCTGCCTCTGGAAAAGGGTGGGAAGGAAAAACAAAACTGTAAAAATAAACCCAAAATGTTTTTCTTTTCCGGTTTTGTTGAAAAGTGAGGACATTTTTTTAAAAAAAGTGAAGATGTTCCCATGACATTTTAATGTGTTTTTAAAGTGGTTTTCCAATAAACATCGCCAACTTTTTTTCCTTAGCAAAAAACTTGCAGATTTGGTGAAAAATATTTTGCAAATTTGTGTCAATTTCAAGTAATTGTTTTGCTTTAAAAGGGGGTTCTGAAAAAGCCAACCCTCTGAATGCTATATTTCGACATTTTTAAAACAAGAAATTTTGACTTTTTGATTCACAATCGTTTCAAAAAAATTAAATGTAAACATTTCAGAATCGACATGACTTTGGTTTTACTTTTTGTGTCACTAACACTAACAGGAAAAATAGATTTAGTTCAACCCAAATGGACTTCTTTGACATTTTTGCAGATTTACAAACAAACCACAAAAACCGTGATTTCCACAGCTCCACGTTTCATTAAAACATACTGCATTTGAAAAATTGTGGTGCTCCTCTCGATGTATTTTAAATGCGGTGTACACAGTGGAATGGGTCATTAAAAGGAAAGCTAAATTTCCTTGCAGCTTCTGAACTTTCCCCGTCATTCTATGCTAACTGCCTCTGCATTCGGTAGGCACCTGACCAGGCTGGACAAAAGCCACCCAGTAGCATTGCATGCTAGGCCCTGCAGTTTCCACAGGCCACACCCCTCTATTATTGTAGAGGAGAGGGGCTGGAAACTGGTCAGTTGGTTTGCCAGCTAGCTGTTGCACCTGCAGCCCTCGAGGGGGCACATACTGGGTACCCTCTCCGCCTAAGATGTGGTACTTATGTGAGAGCTGTCGAGGAGGCTGACAGAAAAGTCCGAGGCTAGTTAGACTACACCTTGCTCAGGGGGAGAGTTAAGGGTATTTTTGCCAATCTTGTTTCACTGGAGGGCGAGTAGTTCAAGAGGAAGAGCAAATGGATATCATAGAAACTACAGTACTGCCACTGTGAGGAGGCCTTCAATACACTACGCATATTGAAATAAGGCCCATTCCAAACCAGGAAGGAAGGTACATTCCAAACCAGTGATGTTGAAATTTGGTGCTGTTAGAAAGACCAAAGCCACCCAATCGATCACCGCCAGAGAAAGGGAAGAACCTAGAAACGTAGGTCGGTGGCTTTCTGCCTGGCAAGGACCCACTTCTCAATAGCTGGGATTGTGAAATCCGCATTTATTTATTGCTTTGACATTAAGCTCCCCTATCTCCATTGCTTATCTGTGTGGTCTCTGACTGGTTCTTTGATTGGTTCTGTCTTCTGCATAATTAATGTTGCTGGGTATAAACCAGTTAGGGTGGTGAGATTTAAATGGTTAGATAACCATCTTACAAGATGTTAGGACTGGTTAGTTCGATGTCAGTAGAAACATTGGTTAGGGTATAGCTGAAAACACTGCTAAATATGTTAGGCACAAACAGGAAGCAAATGGGAAACAACAAGGGAAAAAGGAAAAGAAACTGGATTCATGCTTACCCCACTAACCATTGAATTATTTGCATCTCCGGACTTTGCGTCTTGCTGCTCTCTGTTCATGTGAAGGACCAGGGCAAGTGGGAGGGTGACAGGATAAGCCCTCTGACAGCAGCGACGGCCAGAGCCAAGGTGCAGAGCAAACCTTGCACACCCCCGGTCCCAGGGAACGCTGCAGCACAGGGCAGGACGGGACTTGGGCTGGGAACAAGAGGATGTTGGATGGAGGGGGAGGTCTCGGAAGCTGCCCTCCTCCTCTCATTCAAGGACAGAGCTGAGTTGACCATTCTAATGCTGAGCAGCATCCGGATTCCATATGGCTCTTCCCACCCACACGACTCACCGAGATGGGGGAGAAGCATCATCCCCATTTTACAGAAGGGGCAACTGAGCTGCAGAGAGGCCAAGAAACGTACCTGGCGAGCCACTGGTGGAGCCAGGAAGAGACTCAGACTGGCTTGTGACCAATCCCTGAACAGCTGCATGCAGCTCAGGTACCCGGAGAGGGTGCCTGCGGCTGACAGTTGAGATTACTACAGTGACGTCCTGCATTCACTGAATATTTTATGCTAATAACAGTTGCCCTATGGCAGGGGTTCCCAAACCTTTTGACACGGGGACCAGTAAATCCATTCACAAACTTTTGGAGGACTGGTAACATTCATTTGCATATTCATTAATCAAATGATGAATATTCAAATAAGTTGTTTCTGGTCCTCCCAAAGCCCGCAGTGCCAGCTTTAGCAAAGCTTTTGATATGGTCACGCACAATATTCTTGCCATCAAGTTAAAGAATATGGATTGGATAAATGGAGTGTAAGACAGCTAGAAAGCTGTTTAGACCAGGGTTTCCCAAACTTTTAACTTTAGTTGGTTTTTTTCAGTACTGTTTTTTGCAGCCCAAAAATATAAACATAAAAAACAAACTGAGAAAATACCAGACATATAACATGTCTGGTATTTTCTCATTAGGTATGTTTTATTATTACTAGATGTATCAGTTTGTAGTTTGAACTGCCTGGCTGCTAAATGTGCTCAGGCTGCATGAGTGTGTCTACCAGCCAGCCAGTTCGCAACTACTCGAGGGGTGGGGGCACAATAGAATCCCCAGGCCAGACTCACTCGTGCTTTGTGGGGGGGGAGGCAGCGCCCCGAGATCTACATATGGCCGGGTCAGTCCTGGTCCCCGGCCCCCGCGCCTCTGGCCAGCCCCACTTCCCCCTACCCCCTCCCGGACAGCCAGTTCCCCCTCCCGGACAGCCAGTTCTCCCCCGCTTCTCTTCCCAATCTCCCTTGGCCAGCCCGCTGCCCGTGTCCAGCCCTGCTTCCGGCTGCTGCTTCTCTCCCCATCTTCCCGGCCAGCTCCCTACCCCCAACCTCGCGTCCCCCAGCAGCCCTGCTTCCGCCGGCCCCCAATCTCTCTCGGCCAGCTCTAATGCCCAGCCAAGCCCTGCTTCCGGCAGCTGCTTCTCCCCTACTCCTCCTCCAGACCTCCCCTAGCTGCTCCTCTGCCGGGAGCTGGAACATCGGGCTGCAGGTTATGCCCAGGCTGGCCAAGGGCTTGGGGGACCCGGTGCCACATGGGCACTCCGGGAGCCTGGAACACCCTGGCAACCACGCTGAGGCCCGGTATTTTTTTCCTGTGGCCCAGTACCGGGCCGCAGCCCATAGTTTGGGAAACGCTGCCCTATGGGATGCACACAAATTGTTCACTATGATTAGTTGCTATTTGTGTGTTTTGATAAGCCAGGTAGGTCACATGGTGTTGTTCCAGGTGTCTGGTTGGTTGGCTGAAACGTGTCAAACAGGAAAACAATGCATAGCAACCAACTACGCTTCCAGTATGAAATTAAAGACACGGTGGGAATTCCTAAAGGCTCTCCCACAGAGGCTGTAGCTGGCAGGCTGGAAGGGTGGCCCAGCGGTTAGGACACTGGCCTAAAACTTGGCAGACTTGTGTGCAGTCCCCTGCTCTGCCACCAACTTTGTGACCGTGGTCAAGTCACTTAGCCTGTCTGAGCCTCAGTGCCCCATACATACAACAGGAATGATACCCCTGTCTTGTAGGGGGTTACGAGGCTAAATAATGTGACAGACTGGGAAGTGCTTCAATATTATGGCGGTGGAGGCCAGATAAACATGATGGATAGTTTGAATACTCACAAGCAATATATCTCCTGACACTGCCGATTACGGCAAATGGAGCAGGCCAGTTTGATTTGCAAAAATATTTACCCAACCTTTTGTGCATTCTCGGAGTGGCTTTACCCACAACTAATATTGTAGCGGAACAACAATCTCCTCTCTAACACGCTGGCAGCGTAACAAAATAACCCCACTCGGAATAGAACCTAACTCAATCCCTCTGCCAGGCGTTCTGCTGATTTGAGAAATCGCAGCTGAAAGTCAAGACAAGTTGAGGGGACAGTGATGAAATGGCCGATCTAGAATCGGATGTATATTACCCCTCTGCCCAGCACAATACTTCACCCAGAAGAATGTTATTCCTCTGCTCTCTCCTCCTCACGAACGTGAGTGCAATCGGCTCCTTTTGTGCGTCTCGCCCATGGGGATAATGCTTTCCACGCGCTCCACAATTAGCTAGGAAAGGGGCACTGGGCATTGGGAGCACTGTGCCCAAACGACACGGCCTTCGGGGGCAAGGGGAATCAAACCGAAAATGGAAGCAAAGCTACTGCATTCCGGAGCTGCCCACCCTGGACTGACGGAGCGGCAACCGGCTTTTTGATATAAAAAGGTAAGCAGAGATTGAAGGCCAAATTTGGTTCCTGGGGCCAGAGTGACTTGACCTGGACACACGCAGCCAGGGGCAGAAATGGGGCAGGTGGGGTTGAGTTGGATATTAGGAAAAACTATTTCCCCAGGAGAGTGGTGAAGCACTGGGATGGGTTCCCTAGGGAGGGGGTGGAATCTCCATCCCTAGAGGCTTTTAAGTCCCGGCTTGACAAAGCCCTGGCTGGGCTGATTGAGTTGGGGTTGGTCCTGCTCTGGGCAGGGGGCTGGACTCGATGACTCCTGAGGTCTCTGCCAGCCCTGCGATTCTGTGATTCTGAGTCGGTCCGTGCATGCCGGCAGCAATCTCACGCTGCACTAGACGGGCAGGGCGTTGAGTCTCGCACGCGCCTGCCCCGGGGCCGTGTCTACACTAGGAGATGATTTCAAAATAACGACATTCGACTGAGGAACGCCCAATTTTACAAAATCAAACTAACGTGCCCCCACTTAATGAGTTCGAGGCAGGCTCCCTTCATGGGGACGGGCTACCTCGACATCGAGGCCCAGGACGCACTGGGGAGTCATTACTTCGAGTGACTCTGAGGAGTTGTTATTTCAAAATAGCAGCAGCGGCGCGTCCACACT
The DNA here is from genome assembly GCA_019425775.1 of Rafetus swinhoei. Lineage (NCBI taxonomy): Eukaryota > Metazoa > Chordata > Testudines > Trionychidae > Rafetus > Rafetus swinhoei. The sequence continues at coordinate 34,111,159 of CM033426.1, forward strand.
CCCGCTATTCCGAAATGATGTTATTCCCGGAGGAAAGCAGGAGTAGCCATTTTGAAAGAAGCGGCCCGTGGACGCTTATAAATTCGACCTTGGGGGTTACCGTAAAATGTATAATGTGCACTTTTTTCCCGTTTTTTTAGAGTCATAGCCAGGGTGCGCATTATACATTGGGGGGTATCTTTTCAAGTTTTAAACTCACCCTCGGCAGGCGCGAGCTGGGCGTGGGGGGGCCCCCCCGGCAGGCACGAGTTCAGCGCGTGGACAGCTGAGCAGGGGAGGTCCCCCGGCAGGCACGAGCTCAGCGCGTGGACAGCTGAGCAGGGGAGGTCCCCCGGCAGGCATGAGCTCAGCGCGTGGACAGCTGGGCAGGGGAGGTCCCCCGGCAGGCACGAGCTCAGCGCATGGACAGCTGGGCAGGGGAGGTCCCCCGGCAGGCACGAGCACGAGTAGAATGGGCGCGCATTATACATAGGAGTTCGATTTTTTCATGATTTTAAGAGTCTAAAGTCAGGGTGCGCGCTATACATAGGTGTGCATTATACTCACGATTTTACGGTATTTCGAGATAATGCCCTAGTGTAGATCAGGGCTAAGTCAATAGCAGCCCCAGACGCTGCTGTCCATGGAGCTGCATTCAGGTGAAGCGGGGAGAGGGGTCTCTTCTGAGGAGGGCCGGGAGACAGCAGGGTCTCTGATCTGTGGCGAATCTGGGCCTAGGATGCCCCCAAAAGAGATGATTAGTCCAACCCCCGGAGTGAACGTTCACCCGCTGCTTTGCAGGGAGCTCCTGGAGGACGTATGAACCCAGGAGAGGGACACCCTTGTGTCCTGTGCCCTCGATAGAGCCGATGGGGCTTGGTCCCCCCCCGGCAGTGGAACGCTGGCACTCTGGGGGGCAGACTCTACCGCAGCAAAGGCCGTGGGGGGTTAAATCATGGGGTGTTATCCATGGCTTCTGCAGCAATCACATTCAGCTGTGCCCAGCCAAGCTCAGCGCTTTGGGGCTGGCCTTGGCCCTGGCCCTGGTCCAGAGCCTGTTTCTGTTGTGTCTGGCCACACAGATCTCCCGGGCCTGATTCGTGTGGCCTGTCCCATGTGCTGTCACTTACGCCTGTACCAAGGGCTCCCAGAGCAGAACGTTTGGTTTCTCCCCACTCTCCCGGGTGTGGAAAGCCACCCCCGTACAAGGAGGAGGGCGGAGCTGTTCTCTCTACCAGGAAAGCAAAATGTGCCAGGTTAAACGAGTTTGTTTCCCCATTGGATCTGGCCGGTTTGGCAGCGGTTTGGTGGGTTCTGCTACTCGTCTTTACAACGGAGTGGGTGACTTGTGACAGCGGGCGGGGAACGGGGCAGAGAGGTACCCAGCTGGGTACAAAACGGGACCATGCCGCTGGTGCAGAGGGAATGAGAAAGGCACACGCCGGGCAGAACTTCGGTGGTCTTACGACACCGGTCTCGGGGATGCTCGTCTGCTGGAGGGCCCAGAATCCGTCAGAGGAAGGTCGCTGCTCTGATCCGTCTGGCACTACGCTTTCAACATTGCTCGTCAACACTGTTTCCCCGCCCGTTCGCTCATCCTAATAACAACAACGGAATGTAACAAAGACAAAACAGCGCTCTGCTAGCTCACCGGCATGCCACCGGCGCGCACCGCGCTCTCTCGGGGCTCCGGGGGCTTGCTGCAGGTTCCCATGCGGAAGGGGCATTTCAAGGGGGAAAACACCAGCGGGAGGACGATGGCTCAGGTACAGCCAGGAGAAGTGCGGGGACGTTAGCTGGAGGAGGATTGTGGCTGCCCCGTCTGTGGCCACTCAGCCTCTTGCTTTAAAGCTGCACTGGAGCAAGTTTAGCAGGAGCCGTTTTGCACCAGCACCGGGACAGGGCAGGAGAGCAGACGGGCCTTGGCTGTGTCTAACCCCCAAGAGCCTGCTTGCCACTGACCCAGGAGCCCTTGTGATTTCCTAGCCGGGCCGGGGGAGAGGGCTGGAGGGAAGCTACACGTGGGCACGCCGGCTGGGAAGGGCTAAGCAGGAGGCAGAAAAGGGGCCATTTGGTCCGATTCAGCAAGAAGCCGTTCACAACGTGTCTGCCCGCGTGCTCTTCCCCGGGGCTGACTTTGAAGCCTATGGCGAGCGGGTTGGCTAACTTAGGACAAATACTGACCAAAGGACTAGAACATGGCAGGGCGGGGAACGTGCCTGCCGGGGGAGGCTGGAGTGACCGGAAGGAATACGAGGTCCTCAGCTGAGAAAGATGAGGGGATACACCCCGGTACCATGAGGGAAGTGAAAAGGGAAAGGGAGGAAGCAACAGAAGAGACTTGGTAGGGGAATAAGTCGGTGGCCTGGCCCTTAGCTCTGCTCTGCTACAGACTGGTCACGGCAGGTCTCCAGAAGCGTCCGGGGGCAGGCTGAGCCGGGCTTGGATGGGCGGGGAGCGGGAGGCCGTGGAATGGACGGGCATTTCTGTGCCTCGAGGCGGTGCTCGTGAAACGGAAAGACCGACACAGATGTCAATGTTCTTGGCGCCAGTGCACGAGGACCAGGGGGACCCAACATCAGTAGCAATTCCACTGGTGATAGACTGGGGAACAAGGCCCCCCAGTGGGGCATCGACCTACTCACCCAAAGGCTGGTGCTACGGAGTATCCCCTCGTCCTGCCTCTTCCGGTCAGAGAGCTTTGGCGCGATTGGGCTCAGCCTGCCGGAGCGCGGGGGAAGAGCAGGAGTCTCCACACACGGTTACGCTCAGGGAGAGGAGCCCAACAGCCAGTCGCCAGGCACGAGAAGGGTTAAGAAACCGAGGGATGAGAGTTGTTAAATTCTCCAGGACATTTACCCTAGTTCTACAATGGCGTTAATTACCTCTCCATAAAACAAACTCAATTAATGGTCTCTATCTGCCGCTGCCTCTTAATTTCTGTCTCTGCTATTAGCCGTCTGACGGAAAGCTCTCCTTTGCAGCACTGGTTTCTCTCACTCTGCTGTGGGTGTGGTACCCTGGCCTGGGAGGCCAAGGCTGCCTGTTGCTCTGGGAACTGAACAGTAACAGCTGGAGGGAAAATGGCCCCTATTTTGGTGCCCCTGGACCCCATGAGCAGCCCCCATCTCCCCTGGTTCCAGTGGGTCCACCCCCCTCCCGCTACCTCCTCCTCCCGGCTTAATTTGCATTGACAGAGGGGCCAGGGCTCAGCCTCAGCCTCATAAATTCAGCCTGGACCCTGAAGTCCATGCCACCACCAGGGCCAGATTAGCTCTTCTAGGGGCCCAGGCCAAGTAGATTTTATGGGGCTCCTAGGCCCCAAGGTAGGGCCAAAAAGGAGGGATTTGGTGTTTGGAAGGGAGCTGCTGGGGAGCAGGATAGGGGTGCAGGGTCTGGATGGGAGGTAGGGAGCAGGAGTGGGCTGAGAGTGGGGGTGTGGGGTCTGGGCTGCCACAAATCACACCCAATTGCCTTAACCCACTTGTAGCATGACAAAAATGTGAGCTCACCCGAAGCTCCCTGCCCGCTTGGGAGGAGACGTCCTGGGAGGAGGGGATAGTCTCCAAAGTTATGCAAATGGCCTTGCTGTTGGTGAGCTCAGATGCTCTGCTCTCCTGCCGACCCTCTTCCTCCTCTGCGCTGCTGCCCAAGGCTGCTTGAAGGGTCTTGGCAGGACTCCACGGACGCCTTTGGGACACGGTCAGGCCCCGTAGAATGCCAGGCAGCTGCTCATAGAAGGGGCACGTTTGCGGTGCTGACCCAGACCGTCCGTGTGCCTCCTCTGCCTTCAGGCGCGCCTGCCCGAGCTCCTCTACTTTCACACGGCCCTGCTGGGCATCCCTGGCATAGCCTCTTCCCACCCGTGCGATCTTGGCATTCAGCCTTTCTTTTGCAGCTTCGCTGTTCTGCCCGCACCGGCTCCTCTCCTCACAGCGCACCCAGGCCCAGGATCTCCTCCACGCTCCATGCTGGTGCTCGCTTGCGACCCTGGGCATTCATGGCCAGCTGCGCCGCCTGCTCTGAGGTCTGCTGGCCATGCTGAAATTCAAACTGTCCTAGGGATTTTCCTGTTCAGCCGGAGAGCAGCGGAGTTGAAAGTCCTGGCCAGAGCGGTCACCGCGGGGCACTGTGGGACACCTCTCGGAGGCCAGGAACATTGACTTTCACAAGGTTCCTTCTGCACTATCCTCAAGTCGACCATGCGAGGCTGAATTTACCATTACTCAGGAAAAGCAGGAGTAGCCACATTGACTTTAACAACCCTGAAAGTGGGCGGAACAGGCACGGTGGTGTGGACTCATTGTTTAGAGCATTGGTCTAATGTGACTCCTAGTATAGGCCAGGCCTACTAAGGTGCCATGGGGTTCGGCACAACCACAGACATATTGTTAGGAGAGGTCAGGGCGGCCACAAGCCGTCTGCGTGGTGACCAATACATAAAGAGACCTCAGGAGGGCACCGAGTGGCTTGGGCTGAAAGGAAGTGAGAAACGGAGAGTGACAGACACAAACCTAAGAACAAGAGTTTTCTTCTTTTCTTCCTGTTTCTTGGAACTAGGAAATGAAGCTGGTAAATCCCAGGGGCGGGTGTGTGCCTGTATGGGATCCTGGCGGCGGGAGCGTTTGTGCATGGAAAGCAGGACGGGGACCCCATGGCCGTTCGTGGAAAGGCACTTTTAAGGCTGCCACGTGGGGAGGCTGGGCTCACCGCCGGCACATCTCCTCAGGGCTGGGCATTGGCGGAACCACTCTTCTCAGCTAGCGCTGCCGCCAGCAGCCTGGGCCAGGCTGCTTGTCCTTGTCACCCAGGCCTTGGTTGGGCACTTCAACTCCCTCCCCTTTGGAGCTAACAAAGTTTCATCTAAAGGCCCAAAGGTGTCCCGCCGCAAAAGCTCCTCTCAGCACCTCTTAGGGCAACTATTCTTCTGCCCCCTTCCCTCCCCCACAATAGTCCTTAAGTCAGCCTGCCCGGCCCTTCCTCAGGGCTGGCCAGCGGGCCCAGCTCACACGCAGCACTGGCTTTCGGCCCAGGGGCCCTGTGGGAAGCAGCTTGGTCTGCACCTTCAGATGCACTTCCCTTCCCTGGGCCACTTGGCACCATAGAGCCACAGAGTCGGGAGGGGCCGTAAGGGTAGTCTAGGACAAGCCCCGACCAAACTGCAGGCTCCACCGTGTCTAAAGCATCCCAGACAGACGGCTGTCCTGCCTCCTTGGGAAAACTTCCAGCCGAGGCGCGTCCACCACCTCTCTAGGCCCCACTGTTGTAACCACGAGGAAGTTTTCCCCTGGAAATTAATAGTCGTCTGCTGCACTCGAGTTCGAACCTTTGCCTCTTGTCCTGCCCTCTGTGGCAGGAGAGAACTTTTGTTCCCAGATTTTTTATGGCAGACTTTCAAGTCTTTGCAGATCTCGATCAAGGCCCCTGTTAGTCTCTCCTGTCTTCCAAACTAAACGGACCCAGTTCTTCCCGCCTTTGCTCCTAGGGCTTGTATGTGATCCCTCACCACGGTGTACCTTGGGCTGCTTCCCTGTGGCCTGCCCTTCACCCGGGCCCTCTTCTGTTCCCCAGGCCTCTGGCTTTTCCCTGGCGCCTCCATTCTCCACCAGACTGGAGCTCCCTCAGGGCTGCCTCTGTCCCCCACTTCCAGGGCCCACCTCGGGGTGAATTCCATCCCAGTGCCTTCCTTCACCCACATTTCCCAGGCCCTTCACTGGAAGCTGGACTCCACTGTCCTGGCACTTTCGTTCAGGTGAATGCCTTGCTCGATTTCTTCCCTGGAGGCCCAAGTCCTGCCCTTCTGCTGGGGCTCACTGCTGGAGCATGCTCCACCCACCCCAGTTACCTCTGTATCTCTGCAGAGTTCACTCTGCTACTCAAAGGACTGGCAATTTCCTTCCCTCTCCTGCCACCCCGTCCACTCGGTGCGCCCATTTTTGTGAAAACCACCCGGCTGGGTTTCATTACCTACTGCCTGACACCCAATGGCCTAACTGGGGTTGGTGCCTGTTAACTGTTGGTTAACCAGTATGTGGTTTATATGTTCCATCACACCCCAAACAACCTTAACTCTGCCCTGCCAGGATGCCAGGTAGGGAGGGGTGAATATGAAAAAAACCCAACCTAATCTATCTTTAAAGGTCAACTTGAACGAATCTGAGGCCACAAACTCCAAAATGTCTTAGTCAGAATCAGCTACATAAAAATGGGCTTCTTTAATAATTGTAGGATTTGGTGTCTGTCGGATCTTGTTTTCCTCCCCAATGAGGTTTATAATGGAATAACAGAGTCTTCAAATTTTCCATGTAGTTAAAACTATTTTACATGTACATGTAATGAAATGAGCCTGTAATTAAGATCAGCTCTTAATATTTGTAGTATCGAATGGTGGCGATTATTATGGAAGTGTTGGGTATGACTCTAAATTTAAGGTTGTGGTCTAACATGGGCTTAAATGCTACATTAATTCCTGGAGAGATGTCAGCCATGGGACAGTGTCCAGTGTAGCTGGTGACTCAGCCTTTCACAAGAGCTGTGAAGGAGTTGAATCAGCAAAATAGAGCCTGGAGCTGGTCTGAGAGAAGCATCCCGGGACGGCCCTGAAAGGAAGTCACTTGGGTTATGTGCGAGTGTTTTCTCCAGGAATCGTGAAGACTCTGGGCGATATGATCAGGAGCACCACTGGATTGTGCTTCGATCAGGGAATGCCCCTCTGAGGCAGCCCCGTGACAGACCCCCTGGGCACGTCAGGTCAAATCACATGCTGCCGCAATCGGCATCGTTGTGGGCACCCCCAGCTGTAATTGTTGAAACACCTAGAGGAGCTCTCAGCAGGTCTGTTGACTAGAGGAGACTTAATTGTCAGCGACTAGAAGATAGCTCCCCACTCGTTCTCCCTGGATCAAATATCAGGAGCAAAATCTTTTAGTAGCTTTGATTTGGCATCTGGATCCATCGGATCCAAGTGGCACCGAGGAGGGTGAAAATACGGTCTTTGTGACATCCTGTCAATCTGTTAAGTTCTGTTCAGGACTTAGCCCTTGTTACGGGATGAAGAATTCAGTGAATCCTCCCCAAATCTGCAGCACTTCCCTTGTAAGCACAGGATGAATTGTCTGGGTCAATCTGCTAAACTGGAAGGAAAATTAATTAAAAATTGGTCCTGTAAGATATTTGGCTCCTTGTATCAGACTTTTTTTGTTTGATTAATCTTAATGGAATAACACGGACTCTTCAAACTTCCCGCAGAATTAAAACTCTCTGAAATTGTGCCTACAAGGTCCATATTAAACTATTATGTAATAATGACACAAAGTTATTAACAGTTGGTTCGATATAGCATTCATTTTTGGATTTCTTAGTTTACTATTCAGATTTGACCTTTTAATAATTTAAAAAGTCAAAGAAATTCCCAAACAAACAACATTAAGGCCTAATAAGGTTGAGAGTAGATAGCAATAATTTAAGGGTAAAAAACTGTGCATATAGGCCCAGATCCTGTGAAAACATGTCCACGTTTCTCTTTACCCAGGGTGAGTAATGTCACTGAAGTCAATGGGACTGTGTGTAAATGCAGGGTGTGCGTAAGTCTTTGCAGTTCTGGGGACACAGCCAATGAGATGTGTCTGGTCTGTATGCATGACCTCTGGGTGAACAGATTTATTGGGCATAAGCTTTCAGGGGCAAAACCCCACTTTGCTAAAAGCTGATGCTCAAATAAATCTGTTAGTCTTTAAAGTACAACAGGAGTTCTTGTTGTTTTTGCAGATACAGATGAACACGATTACCCTTTGATATGTGTTACCTCTGAGTGGTGACCACAAAATAACGAGTCTGATTCATTTCTATTTTTCATATGTTTTATTATAAAGAAAAGTAAGATAAGCATTGTGAACTGAATGTGCTGGGTGCTGAGAAAACAGCACCATCAAAAAACTTAAAAAACCCCCAAAAAATGCACCTTATGATAAATTGTAATTCTGCTTTCTAATTCTTCATAAATAGACAAAAATCATTGTCAGCAATTTTAAATAGATGGACATATGGCTGAAAAAAAATATAATAATGCCATACAACATGGATATAAATTGTCCATTTCTTGCTGTACAAATAATAGAAACAAGTTTGGCAGGCTTTTTTTTGTGTTTTTATTTTTTATACACATCTCCCTTCTATGTATAACTAAAAAATGTGCTACAATTAATATAAAATGCTTTTACTATAAAGTAAACTACTAATTTTTTTCCACAAAAAAATCTTAAAGATGTCTTTAGCACAGTTCTAAAACACTTAGTAAACTACTTACAACTATCCAACAAATTATATTTTTCATGATCTTTTTCACATTTTTTTTCCTTTCATATTTTGCCAGCTGCTCTCTCCACCCACCCATTTAGGAATAGTTTTTACTTTTTTTTTCCTCGCCAGACATCCAAGGCCTTTGCATGTACAATATTCACACAAACTTCACATTTTCCTGCACAAAGTTTAGTGCTGTTAGCAAGTCAAAAGAGTGCGTCCTTCTACTGAGCCGGCCTAATGCGGTAGGACACCAGACCTGGGCCTATGCTGCGTCTAAAAGCAGTTCACTAGGAAAACAGTCCATAGCTAAGCTGATGGCAAGCAGAGAAACCATGTTCTTATTTTTTTGTTTTCGTTTTTTTTGTTCTTCATGATTAATGAGGTTTGGGCTTCCACGAAAAGTAGACTTTAGAGTTCAAAATAAAAAATAAAAACTGCTCTCAGAGCCTGGAAATGAAGCCAGCAACGAGACGTGTTAGCTCAGCTCTCTGGTCTGTATGACTTGCGTGACGCCCCTCTGGGTGGTCTGTATTCTAGACCCTCTCAAGTGTCCTTCCTTTGAGCCTTACTGGAAAGCTATGGTGGGTTTAGGTGAGGTAGAGTGACTTGTCCCGTGGCAGCATGCTGTAAGGGAAGCAAAAGACAGAGGGAGGTGAGACAGGCTGCCAGCCGTTCTAAAACAGCAACTCTCAGCACAGAAGCACTGGAGGGGAGGGCACAAAAAGGAGCCACCCCACGAACTGCAATTGCATCTTTTGAGCTGGTTTATGGGTTTTATTGTGTCATAAGCAGTGGGGCCAACAGATTCACCAGATCCCTGGGCAAGGAGGGGTGGGAGGAGGCGGGAGGCTCCGTGCCCCCAGAAGGGCCGGGGCCTCAGGCAGACGGGGCGGGGTTAACTTCCCCCAGGCATCCACAGTGCTGCCCGGAGCACACCGCATGGGGCTCCAGTGGCGATTTAAAAGGCCCAGGGCTTCGGCTGCTGTTGCTGCCATGGCAACAGCAGCCAGGAACCCTGCCGCTTTTTGAATCACCAGGCCCCAGAGCAGCTGCTCTCTTGGCCCCCTGGTTGCGAGGCAGATTTTAATAGGAGATGTTCCTGCCTTGGCCCTCACAGGGAAGCAGCAACATCAACGCTTGATGTGACAAACTGGCAATTCAAACAGCAACAAATTGGGCACTTTTAAATTCCTAATGAACTTCACTAAACCCAGCAATCCCCCAGCACGACACCAGCTCCTGGCCTGCCCAGCATCTGCTGTTAGCAGAGAGGCCAAGCATCTGCCCGCTTGCATTTCTATCCATTTTCATTCCCTCGCCTCCTGTCCAGACGAGAGTCCCCCCAGCCAAATGCTTGAATGCCGCCAGAGCGCCTGCCAGACACGGAAAGGCAGGGGCGGGGGGCAGGGACAGAGTCAGCGAGTGCTCCTGGGGCCCAGTTGTGCCCTGAGGTTTCACCTGTTCATGGGGCCCAGCACTGACCCACAGTCCTGACTCTGGCTGGCCCTTTTGGGACTCTGGGGGGGCATGCAAGGAGCAGCCCCATGTTCTGAGAGGCCTTTGTGTTGTGGAGGGGGGGAGGCAGAACACCTTGCCTGCTCCCCCAACCTGCCTGCCTGTGTAGCTGCTTCCCAGGCCTAACGAAGGGACCTGTCTTCAAGCTCAATGGACGCTAAATGCTTTTGAGGATCTGCCCTTCGTTTCAGTCCTCATGCTTGTGACCGCCCCCAGGGAATGCCCCCTCACCTGGGAAGGGCTTGGAGAGCTGGGCTCTGTAGGGGCCACGCTCTGCAAAGACTTGGGGAGGTCTTGGTCCCATTTGAAGTTGATGGGATTTCTGCCATTGACTTACAGAGCCAGGATTAGACCCTCAATGAAAGGGGCTTACAGGACCAGTCTCCTTAGGCCTCAAAACAACTTGGGAGGATTTTACAGAGACGGCTCCCCACCAGCTCCTTTGCTCTGTACGGGTGTGTCTACGTGGCACACTCAGCCTGGGTCTATGGGACTCAGTGGACTTGCTGTTTGCAAGCCTGTGCGACAGGGTCCACACTGCACTCGAAACCTGGGTTCCTCAGCCATGCTAATGGGTCCCCTCCGCACCACGCAGATCCTCTGACTCAGGCTGGCAGGGTGAGCTGCGTAGGGTTGACAGATGGTTGAAACAAAAATACCAAACATTCCCCATCCCCACCCCCCAAAAAAACCTGGAAAAAATTCTGCTGAAGGAAAAAAAAACCCGGGGCGGGGGGGAAGCATTAAAACAGCATGTCCCCTTTAAATGCAGGGATAGGAACAGGGGAGCGGTTGAGCACTAAGACCCAGGGGAAGCATTGCTTCCCCTAGGTCTTTTGGCCGGGAGCCACTTTGTGCCGGCAGCCTTGTGGAACCAGGTAAGCATGGGGGCTGGGGTCGGGGCTGGGGGTGTTGGGGGCCAGAGGGAGGCTCGGGGGGGGGGAAGAAGGGAGGCCAGGCACTGAGTGTTTGTAGGGTTGCCAGGTGCCCGGCATTTTTGCCTCCTGGCTGGGGAAAAATTCAGAAAATACCCGACATTTTAGGACATCTCATTTTTTTACCGGACAGGAGCTGAAAATACCAGACTGTCCGGGTGAATACCGGACACCTGGCAACCCTAGAGCTGTGTCCTCACTGCAAGCAACAGGGTTTGGATTTGAGTTGTAGGAGGCCTTGTGCTCTGACCCCGTCGGGGTCCTCAGACCGTGGTTCGGAGTGCTGGCTGGCCCACGGCTGACTGAAGTGTGGGCGGACGGAAGGAGGATGCAGGCTGAAACTTGAGTCAGAACCTGGGCTTAATGCGCAGCGTAGACAAGGCCTTTGAGCCTGGCACGGCAAGGTCCTTATGCATGGGGCTCCTGCCGCAAGAGGATCAGGGTCCTTGCTACTCTCCCTACAGTAAGGAATTCACCACATGATACCAGGAAATTCCCCTGCCTGCCACCCACAGGCCAGTCGCAGCCCAATTGCTTTTCAGCCAAAATGAGGCCTCTGCACCTTCTTATGGGAAATGAATTCCAATCTGTGGTTAGCAGCAGACTGCAGGCGACCCTAGCTGGTCCCATTAGAGCAAATCTCCGCCACGAGCCAGGGAATGGAGTCAGCCAACCCAGAGGCATTCCCAGCTCTGGGGGGCTAGGTCGTGCAAGGGAACTACGCAGGGTTGGGAAGGCTCTTTTATGGCTTTTCTAACAGACACAAATCTACTCCAACAAACTTAGCCCCATAAAAAAGTCTGGCTTTAAAAGGTGAAGAGAAAAACAGCCCAACACTGGGAGGTTCTCGTGCGGGTCGTTATTAACGACCATAATAGAGAGAAAGGGACACCGGCAATGAAGTACCGAAGGCCTGGTTGATGCAGCTGTTGATAAAACAACTAGAGCAGTCGGGCCTGCACTTCGCTAGTCTGCATGTTTCATAATTTGCACTTCAAAGGCACAGTCTTTTCCCTACCACACGAGCAAAGATTTAAGACCAACGAGCAGTAGCGAGGTCTGCTAGTACCAACACTTCATTCACGTTTCAGTATCCAGCGCAGAACATTTCCTAGTGTGTCACAGTGAACTGCCATAAATAACCATTCCACTCTCCGTCTGTTTGTGATGCTTTATCTTGTTTTTTCTATGGCGTTTGTTCACTGAGTGGCTGATTGGGAAAATTCAGCCATCCGGACTAGCTCTTCCAGCCATTGGTACGAATGACTGAGCCTCATGTGGGCAAAGGGAGCAGACGCAGATCTGCAAGCCGGGCTGACGTGCGTCCCAAAGTAAATTATCCAGCTTTGGGAAGATGCCCAGAGGAGGGTGGGGAAAAGGTGCCAAAGTTTAGCAAGTCATAGTGAAGTTATGCGGGTCCGAAGGACTGGACCGCTGACCGTGTCTTTGAGAAACGTGCCGGGCAGATACTGCGTAACTGGAAAAGAACAAAGGTGGTAGCATCTCACAGGGGACAGCCCACCCACGTTGGTAACGACCCTTTGGTAACACTGATCCCTACTAATACCCTGTGCAAATACTAAGAGCCAGGGGCGGCCCATGAGCCTAGGCAAACTAGGCAGTTGCCTAAGGCGCCACTGGCCCGGGCGCCCGATGATGACGTCACGGGGCACCCCGTGATGACATCATGGCCATTGATGGCCGTGCAGGCGGGGGCGCCGATCATGCCTCTCCCCTAGGGTGCCAGGAGCCGCAGCCAGCCTCGGGCCGCTCCTGCTAAGAGCAGAGCCTGAGCACGTAGCCCTAGAGATTTTTATGGACGTGAGGGGTGACCCGAGCGACTGGATCTGATCAGAGCCCCTTGCTGTGCACGCGCTCAGACTCCTGAAGCGCAGCTCCCAGCGGTGAGGCTGCAGGGAGCATGCAGAGGGCTCCAAGCAGGGAAGGGGAGCTGGGAATCTTTCCCAGGGACAGAGGGACGAAGAGAAGATCATCCCCCAGCTCTCCTTGTAACCCAGGGTGGGACGGAGGGAAGGGAGGACATTCGCTGAAGGGGATACAGAGTCCCAAAGGCAATCAACGCTTGCAGGAGACACGGCTTTGCAAGGTTTGCGTCGTGACGTCCCATGAGTCCATGATGCCGATGAGCCATTATGGTGCGTAGTCCCAATGAGAACAACACAGCTGAGATGCTTTTTACATCTCTCTGCGAATCCATGTAATGACCTAGTCTTCCTTCAGCTCTTCAAGATCAATCACCACTGACCTGGGGGACACCACCTACTACAAGCAAGAACCAGCAGGGGTGTACAAGGAAAACACCGTGCTAGAGCGACTGGGGTCAGTTTTACCAAATCACATAATGATCAGAGGCAGGCAAGACAATAGATGGCCTAAGCAGAGCAGCATTTAACACAGTGCCTTGTGTAATCTTATTGAAAATGTTAACTCTTGTAGATGACTAATGTCAGGCTGGAAAAGTGGTAATAGGTTTAGGGAATTATAATGCCTTAAATTGTAAGGAGGGTCTAATTCAGTGCTATCTGTAATGATCTAGAGGGGAGAGCTAAACACAAATGAAATCAGCCGACGATGCTACACTTGGAAGAACAGCAAGTGCCAATAAAGGCAGAAGGGCCTGGAGAGATGAGAGAGATTGGCAGGCAATCACAAAACGAGGTTCAAGCTGAAAAAAGGCCAGCTCGTCTACTTGAAGGAAGGCGATCCCAGGTATTCCGTAGGTACTTGAGAAACTGTGATGGTGAAAGAGGCCAAGGGGTGACAGAGAAGAGCCAATGCGAGTCAGTAGCTTGCAATACACCCGGGAAAACAACAGCCACGTAATTTCACAGTTCTAGATTGCAACACATCAGAGATGATAGTCACTTTTCGGCTGTAATAGGGAGATGATAGTTATTTTATTACTTCCAATTCTGGGCAACTCCTGGCCAAAAAGATATTGAAAAAGTGGATGGAGCTGGGTAAAGCAACATGATAATGAAGGGCTCGAAAGGATGGATTGATGAAGACGGGCTGAGTGATAACGGAAGGTGTGACCATGACACACCCGTGTTTGAAGAGGATAAATGCAGGAGCTTAATCATTAGTAGTATTTGGATTAATCTGAACTAAAGACAATTTCATCTAAATGATCAAGAAATACTTTCTAACCCCGAGGACTTAGTAGATGTGGAATACTTTGCAAAGGGAAGCACAACCTTGAGAATCATTTAAAAGGTGTCTGGACAACAGCCTTAGAAGAACAATGCATCATTGGCCGAGAGAATGGCCGAGGTGTACATAGAAACAAAGCAGATCAGACACGACGCACAGACAATACTAGTCTGGAAAGCAAGATGGGATTGCTGGCTGCTTGAGGGAGATGGTTGAACCCTCGCTAACAGGGGTCTGTACACTTGGGGAGTCACATCACCATGCAGAATGTACAGGTACTCACCTGTCTATTGCTGATTTCTTTCCCCAGATTGTTGCTTTAATCACAGTTAAATTGAGCAACATTTTGAGGTTGAAAAGGGAATTATGTGAGAGTGTGATTATCTGGTAACACCGTAACAATCAAACCCAATGAGATGTGAATTTGACAATACATGGATTGTGTAAACTTTGTTGATAGAAAGTCAGTTCATTCATGTGGGGTCAACAGTCCATGGCCAAGAGTAGAAATCATGGGAGAAGAGCAGTCCAGTTTAACATTTAATGTGATCTGCAAATTATTGTGAAGTTTGTTGGTGAGGCTATGCAGACATTCAGCTACCACAGCAATGGGTCCATAAAAGTACCTATATAGACAGATGGAGTTTTAGGCCTGGCCAAACTTAAATGAAGATCACTGCTGCTGTGATCAATCTTCTAGAGTTCAATTTAGCGAGTCTAGTTAAGACTCACTAAATCAAACTCAGAGGGCAGGGCGCCCTTCCCGGCATCCAGTACTCCTTTGGTGAGGAGTAAGGGAAGCCGATGAGATGTTTGCTCCCATTGGCTGAGGGGATGTTGCCAAGCTCGACTTAAGGTAAGCTGACTCCAGCTTCATGTTCTATGTCTCATTGAGACATACAGGGCTAAGTATTCAAAGCTAAGCAAAATGAGTCCTCCTGTACCACAGACCTTACAAACCACACATCTTGTAGCACATACCAGGTTTTAAGAAGTGCAAGAGATGCAAATTCACATTGCGGTACAATCATTGGCAAACAGTGCTAACAGCAAAATAAGAATTTGGCTCTGAGATGCAACGTGGAAACTGAGCTTCCAACCGAGTGCATCTCTCTAGTACTGACAGCTTTGTTCTTTCCTCGATAGAAACTTCATTTTTTCAGTCCTGTCTGTACAAATGGAAAGAGTGGAGACAGTCCCCAGACAGACCCGTACTCAGTTCAGTTCATTGTTCTAAGTGGCTATAATCATTTTCTGGCCTTCTCGGGGCACTCTGTGTGGGTTTAATATGATTCTTCCAGGAACTGGAGATAAATCCATGAAACTGGATATTTTCACTGTGACAAAGGCATGAAATGCATGAACTTTGATCATGGATTGCATGGGGCCCTGTGCGTACAATACAGCTTTTGGTCAGGCTATTAAAGTATGTGCTTTAGCAACACACAGCTCACACTGGCCTACTACATGGGTGCTTCATGCAACTAGCATAATACCCCAAGTGTTGTGTAGAACACACTTTTTATCAAGCTACCTCTATCACACCATAAGGATCTCCTCTCCCCACCCCAGACAGCTCCCTGCATGGAGTCTGATTCTGGGATGGGGGAAGGGTGGGTGTGACTAGTTCTCAGTCCTGAAAATCCAGCACCTTTCACCGTCAGGAAGTGACTGAACGAGGCTGCTGCGGACCACTCCGAACGCTGAGGTTCACAGCGAGTATTGCTCGTTTCTCTCCCAAGGTCACAAATAGCCTGAGTACAAGACCTGGATTCCCCCCCAGAGGTGCTTGCTCCTGAGATGCCCAGAAGGCCAGCAGGGAGAGCCGGCCGATCTCAGAACGCTGGCCAGGCTATCCCAGCAGGCCACGCCGAGGAAACCCTGCCCTGAACAGAATCCCCTCACGTTCTGCAGCCTCAGTGGCCACTGGCTGCTGCTGGATGGAAAGAGGGGTTTGCTTTTCCTGATCCGTTTGGCCGCCAGTGCTGCTGCTTCAAGCCAAAATGTTCAGAGGTCTCCGAGGACCAGGGCCCACGTTTTCAAAACAGGCCCCGATTTTGTGTATCGTAAATTCTGGGGCCAGAATGGAGATGCTTTGTTCCTGGTCTTCACAACTGCTGAGGTCCCACCACGGCAACTGATGCCAGTAGGAATTTCAGGTGCTCAGCACTGCTGGACATGATGCCCTCAGGCCACCCTGTTCCAAGGGTAAGCTTTCTTGGGCAGGCTCCTAGCACGAGGGGCTCTGGCCCAGCACGGGGTCTCTGGCCTATCACCGACTAGTGATTCTGGGAGCCTCCGTTGTAGATGCCCAACTTTTGGTGGCCTGGAAGGGACTGGCACAAGATGCTTGGAGCATTGTGGGCACCTCGGATTCAACTGCCCTGGCTCCAGAGACCTTGGCTAAGATTTTCCAAGGTGACCAGTTGCTATCAGGTCCGAGGTGCCCAGAACTCAAAGCCGCTTTTGAAAATTTGGGCCTATGTGACTGCAGTGGGAGCTGTGGATGCTCAGGGCCATCTTAGTGAGACCCCACATCATAGATCCAGGGCCTGACTCTAGGCACCCAAGTCTTAATATTTTGGCCTTAATATCCAGAATACCTTACCAGGGTCTGAGAGGCAGTCATGGGCGGTGGGTGGGTGTAGGGCCAGGGGAGGCAAGCCCCCAGCTCCGCCCCTTCTGCCTGAGGCCCGGCCCCCACAGAAGCCAAGCCCCCCACAACCACAGGGGCAAGCCTTCAGCCCCCCCGTGGGAGCCTCCCTGGTCCTGGAGCACCACAGGGAGGGCAGGTGGCCCCAGAGTCTGGAGCTTCAGTGAGGCTAAAGGCCGGGGCAGCAACACCCCACCCCCAGAATGCCGACAGCTTCAGCACAGCTCTCGGCCGGAGCCCTGCTGAAGCAGTAGGTGTTCTGGGGGCGGAGTGTGGGTGGGGCCATGCCTGGCCATTTGGGAAGGCATTGCCTTCCCCCGCTTCTTCTACCCACCGCCCATGGAGGCCCTGCCTTTGGTTCCTTCCGTCTGTACAGACAGGAAGGCCTCCCTGCTCTGGTAGTTGAGCTGGCTGAAAGCATCCTAGAGGCTCAGCCAGACAAAAGCAAGGCATGTGCTATCTGGGCTGAATCAAGGGCTGGCAATTGCCCTGCTGGCAGGTGAGTGTTGCTTTTCCAAGCAATCTGTAAGCTTGCTCTATATTCCCGAGAGTGAAAGCACAGCGTTCCAGTACAGCGCCTCGCTCAGTCAACTCCAACAAGCGCTCAGACAACAAGTGTTCTTCCCCTTCCAGACTGTCAAAGTGGGCGGCACCCAGAGCGCACAGGGAAAAGGGGGTGACTTTCCACGGCTTAGCGCTGCCCTTTGCCGCCGTGAGGAGTGGATACAGCTGGGGCTGCAGTGCTTTTAGCACACCCACCTGCTCTCCACCTCAAGAACTAAGATGTTTCCAGAAGAGTTTATTCTTCTCTTGGCATTTGAATGTCATTGCACTGAACTTTGCATTGACATCGTCAATATCGTAATTCTCATGCTGGCATAACGGGAAAGAGCTCTCTTCAGCCCTGCAGAATTTACAGGCCTGCTCCTGGGACATGTGGAGGGCCTGCTGCAAAGGACTTTGTGTGTACAGGTTGAACCTCTCTAGTCCGGCACCTGACCGGTTCCGAACCAGGGAATTTTCTGGACCACGGGAGGTCAATATTGTCTGGCAGCATTACCGACACTTCCACTGCTTCCTGGGCTGTTAGAGGACATTGAGGAGTAAATTAGAGCTAAAGAACAGCACAGAACTCTGAGAGCCAGGACTGGTGGCTGGAAACAAACTTTATGGGACTGCGGGAAACTTGGCCACACCCATGAAGAGTGGAGATCCAGCTGACTAAAATCATTTCAGAGGATGGATGTTTCCACACCAGACAGTTCTGAACTAGAGAGGTTCAACCTGTATTAGGGAGTGAGGCATGTTACCTTCTAGTGCTCAACCCTACTGAAAAGATAAGGGACCTACTACAGCTGTTAGTTGGGGAGCTCTTAAGCTTAAGTGGTAGAGGCCAAGATTTTGGAAGCTGAAAAAATACATCTAGTGTCTGCAGACATAGTATTGAATACCACAGCTCCACTTGAAGTCAAGCATCTTTCAGGATTGGGCCCCACACAGCCCACACACTTAAGCAGCTGTCCAGTCAAGAGAAATCTCGTTTTTTCAAGTTTGGGGCAGCAAATCAACCTCTCTCTAGTTGAAGGTGCTGCTCCTCTGGGAAGAGCTGCCCAATGCACGTCACAGCAATGGCTCAGCCTGGCCTGTCCCGCTCAGCGTATCCCTGTCCTTCCTGGGCATTTACTTACACAAGACAATTGCAAGATTCAGTCATTTTCTTTCCTTTCTAAAAATATTTGTATAGTCAATGAATTTGTAACTTTCAAACTGCTTGCTCGTGTAGCATGGTTTAGATTAGCTTGTGCAGAAGGGACAATTACACAGCTTCATTTACCTTAGCGAGTGGAACAACTTGCTGGACATTTGGGGGCAGATTTCACCTGGTGTCAACTGGCAGAGTTCTAGCAATTTACAAAGCTCAGGATCTGTACCACCCCCTCTCCCTGTTTGGTTTTTTTTGGTAAAAAGTGCTGATGAAAACTTTGCTCAGCAGCAGTTGGAAACACTGCAGAAACTACGTCCACAGCTCAGGCATGAAAGCCAGCCAAGGCTAACTAGGATCTTCACTGAGTTCTCCTTTAATAGTTTAGTCCTCAGATTCAACAACTGTTTTGGGGACAGGACAGCTGACTTTCCCAGAAACCCCAGGTACACACGACTGCTAAAACAATGCAAATGTGGCTGGAACATGGTGTTTTGATCTTTTACATTTTCCTTTCTTGAAGTTATGAACTACCCTGTGTCTGATCACAAAATCACAGCTCAGACAGCTCGCCACGCATGTTAGTAGCACACTGTTTTGTCTACTGGCCTGCAGTGGTTAATTCCACACTCTCTGCTGGAGTAATCATTGTCCCAGTCGGTATTTCCTGGGGGGTTTGATGCACCAGGTGACCGGGGTCCAACGCTGTTTGGAAACTCAGATGAAATATGTGAAAAGTCCTGCAAGGGGGAGACAATAAAAGGAAAGGAAGGAAAAGTTACAAATAGGCAGATCAGCAGAGGGCCCAGTTAACATTTATAATAAGCATGTCCAAATACGCTGCCCAGCTGAGCATTTAAGCATGAGCGTAACCTCACTGAAATCCAAGAGACATGAGCATGGATTTAAAGAACTGAGTAAGGACCAAAGTGGAATAATTTCACCATGATCCTTGATAGAAAGACTCAATTCAGCAGCATTTACTTCCCCTCTGTGCTCCTCCCCCATGTTTAAAGGGCCTCTCTCTTAGGGAGATCTTGGCAAACAGCCGCAGAATGCAAGGGGAGGAAAGTCTTTGCATCAGCATGCTGGCAATCAAAACCATTTCCCCATCTCCAGGGCAGCTCTCTCTGCAGTACTACATTAGCCTGTCTTAATGGGCAGTAACAAGGTAAAGAAAATCCACTTAGGCAACCTTCTCTTGCCAACGGTCATGGCTGGCAATTTAACAGCGACTGTGGGAGTCCAGATTATCTGAACTCCCATCATGATACTGTGGCTATGTCTACACTACGGGGTTTTTTCGGGATACCAAAGGTATCCTGGAAAAACTCAGCCGCGTCAAGGGAACACGTCTGCTCTTCCGACATTTTTTGCGGAAGAGCAGAGCTGCTCTTTCGGTAGCCCTGTAAACTTCGTTTCACGAGGAAAGAAGAGCTCTTCCGAAAGAGGAGGTTTTTCCAAAATTTGGCCCAGTGTAGACAGGCCACATTTCAGAAAAGCCTCTTCTGAGAAAACAATCGGAAAAAGGTATGCAAATTACGGAGCGCAATTTGTATACCTTTATCCGAAAAAGAAGTGTAGTGTAGACACAGCCTGTGTGCGCACGGGTGAGCTAATTAGCAAATGTTAGCGAACAGATATTAACCATGGAACCAGGCAGCGGCTTGACTGAGAATATGGCTTCTCCCCAGCCAGTACCTTCCGGTATTTAACCTGCTAACAAAATATGTGGAATTAAGCTTTAGCAATATCTGTGCCCGACCTAGCCTGACACCCCACTTTAAGTGCTCGCCGTATGATAGTCTCTTATCCCCACCATGGGCAGAGAGCTCTCGCTGGCTTTAAACGGTGGCCACCTTGGCCCACCACTCCTGAAGTTATTGCTCTGCAAAGAGCGTTTGGGACCTCGCTTTCCGGGGTGTGATGTCTTTTAAGAGCCGGAGGGAGAATTTTGCTACCAAGGTTCATGCCGCATGACACTTTTCGCCACCACTCTCTATGCCAATGTTATCCATTGACGTTTTCTCAAAGCTGGTCCTGAACAGGATGGGCAAGAATCCTGGGGAAAGCCCTGTTCATTGACTACATTGTGGGATGATTTTTGTGAAACGTATCGAATAAATACACAATGCCACAAATTGCTCAGTCAGGTCCTCCAGCTGGGAGACTATTGGGGGAAAAGATTCATCAAATAAGTTATGTGACAGCTGTGAAATCACAGACCGAGTCCTTCACTAGGAATAGTTCACCCAGCTCTTGTTCCATGGGGATCAGAGAAACCTAGACACTAGAGAAGGAGAAGGCCATTCATCCCTGGCCAGTGCCAGAGTGCTCTCTTTAGAGAGTGTGATGCATTCAGAGCCATTGCTCAGCTATCCAAGAGCTGTCTCTCCTCCGGATTTATTTTCTTTAGATCAGAAACCCAGGACTGTCCTCTCCACGGCTATGTCTACACTGTAGCATTTTTGCGGAAGAGGAAATGCAAATGAAGTGCTCATTAGCATTTCTTGCGCTCTCATTTGCATAATCTCTTCCAAACCATTTTGCAGGAAAAAAACGAAGTGTAGATGGGGCCATTCTGTGCAAATACACCCTTTTGCGCAAGATCCCTTATCCCTCAAAAAAGGAGGGATACAGGATGTTGTGCAAAAGGGGTTTTTGCCTCGTCTACATTGCTTTTTTTTCCCTGCAAAAACCTCTTCCGCAAAACAGATCGGAAGAGATTATGCAAATGAGAGCACAAGAAATGCTAATGAGCACTTCATTTGCATTTCCTCTTCTGCAAAAATGCTACAGTGTGGACATAGCCTACGTGTGGACACTGCAAAGGATGGCATGTGCTACAGGAGGGAGGACTGTATACAAGCACACAGTACAGGAATGACTTTGCTGCCATGCAAGTCACGTTAAAGCCCGTTTTTCAGTCTTTCAAATCTTCTCTCAAACAAATTATTTGGGTAATTTCCCCATTGGTGGGAAGTCCCTGGAGAATCAATCCGATTCCTTGATGCGCTTGGTTTTTCTCTTTGCATTTTTAAGTTATTTTCTCTTCCCACATGCTCATCTTTGGGAAAAAAAATCCTACATTCAACTCTGTTGCTATCCCAGGAGCTTTCAGACTGTATTTGAGTGCTGTCACACATGGTTTCTGTGCCTGATTCTCCAGGGTACCACCTCAGGTGAACAGAAAGTTTTGCTCCACCCTGCTCAATTCACCTGACGCTTAGTAGGGGACAGAGTGTCTTGCAAGAGCTTCTACCCGATACATCCTTGACTGCAAAGGGTGTGTAAAAGCACCTGTCTATCGCAGCCAGGGGTGTGAAGGGCAGGTCATGGAGACATACAGTGAGAGTCAACAGGGTTTATGCGCCTAAGCCGCTTACTCCCTTTCAAACTCCCACCCCAAACCATCCATCAAGTCCAATAGCAGCTGGGAGGTAACAGCCTGCGATCATCTCCAGGAGAGCTTCATGGCTAGGGGAGCTGACGATGAAACCCTCGCTCGGAGGCACGTCTTTGCCCAAAGGAACAGATTAGCACAGTCATGACCTGGAAAGTCGGCATCGACACCAGGCTCCATCAGCAACACGAGACACTTCAGCCGAGAGCAGCGTCTCCCTCTGACGCACAGCGGGCCTAGACTTAAAAACATGTGCCCATCCCCCCCAGACTGGGATTCGGGACCCAGGCCACTCACCTGCTGCCCTGGAGGCGAAGCGTTGAGAGGGGGCTGTACCTGTAGTGCCATGGAAGGAGACAAGATGGCTTGCTGGGGGACCTGCTGCATGCTGAGTGGCTGGTTGAGGAGGGGGCTCTGGGGGTGGTGCAAAGACAGCTGCTGATGGAGAGGAGGGCTGATTTGGAAAGAAGGAGGTGGAGAGGCACTGATGCTGGGCAGCATGGGTTTGGAGCTGAGAGTTCGGGAGAGGCCGGGGTGAGGGTGTCCCCGGTAGCTCTGCAGATCTGACGGGGACAGGAAGGAGCCTAAGCCAGGGTAAGGCGAGGAGGCCTGCGGCGGCATCGTATACATGGGCTGTTTGGGTGGTATCATTTTGGAAGGTTGGTTGGGCTGGGCGCTTTTCGTCTCCCCCTGATCGGCAGAGCTCTGCAAGAAAACAGAAGAGGGGTGAAGTGCGAACTTCGTGTTCCAGTGTTGCCTGGTCCCTGCCAGGCGCTCTGCCGCCCCCCTCCACACTGAGGATGGTGCTCATGATTTGTTGTACAGCGCCTGGCGCAGTGGGGTCCAGCTTCCTGACTAGGTGCCAGTGTAACCTGCACACCTACTGGGTGTGGTTCACTCTCCCATGCAGTGACACTTAGACCACTTACGAAGAGAGAGAGAGAGAGAGAGAATGAGTTTGCTCTAGCCTTAGGCCAGGTCTACACTAAACCCGGAAGGTCAGGTTAAGGTGCACAATTCCAGCACCATCTTCACAATGGGAGGCTGGAGGGAGCAAATGCTCCTGTCAGCTTCCCTTACCCCTCCCAACTGCAAGGAGTACTTGCACCGATGGGAGCCACCCTCAGCGACTGATTTAGCAGGTCTTAACTAGATCCACTAAATCAAACACCAAAAGATCGATCTCCAGCACAGCAAGTGGAGATGAGGCTCTTAGCTTAGAGCCAATTGGCTTTTAGCTCGAGCTGTAGAGGCTCAGGCATTAAGCTCCAGAAGTCCCAGGCTTGGTTCCCTCTATCGGCGTTACACCGTGGTAGTACAAACACTTCATAATATGGTAACAACCACAAGCTAAGAGGCAGGTTTAAACATTGTACCCAGTTGCCATGTGGTTCACACTGGCTCTGTTGTGCTTCCCGCACTGTATTCCTACCTCAAATCTTGTAACAAAAGTCATTTTAGTTTCCCTGACCTGCCCCCGCCCCCACACCTAACACAACAGCCTCCTCCAACTGGCACCATCACCCACTGCTCTGAGCCCAGCGCTGATCCCCTCCCATCAAAATCCCCCTCTGCCGATTCTCGTCTCCTGTGCAGGCTTTGCCACCAAGCTGCACTGGTAAGATGTTCCTTCCTGCCCTTGCCTGCTCCTTCTGTGCATCCAGCTCAAGCCAGCAGGCCGGTAAAAGCAGATCAACCGCACTATCCGAAGCAGGGACTAGCCCGGCCTGTACTCTAGAGCGCTGGGAGGCAGCTCCTCAGAGCGGGTGCCTGTCTTCAAAAAAGAACGACAGAATCACTTGCTTTCCCAATGGAAACCAGGAGGGTGCTGTGAAATGCCGGCTGTTTGCTCCTGTGCATGCCTGCAACCCTGGGAGGGCTTCCTAAAGTGCACCGCAGCAATGGCCTCCTTTGGGATCAAAGATGGCTACCTGGGCTATTCCCAGGCGTGGCAAGCCAGGTTCTCGTGAGGGCTCTGTAATGTCACTAATAGCTGCTTCCTGCCGCGCAGAGGGGGCACTGCCTAACCCGACCTTTACTCACGTCAGGGCTGCCCTGCTGCACACCGATGAGCCTGGGAGTAACTCACATTAAGAAAATCTTAATTTCCCCCCCGTTTTGTTCCCTGGAACAGACCGAGTCTGTCCTACCAGAGGTGGGTGCTCAGGGCTCCTCAGGGTTGAGCCCAACTGCTGTGGCTGCAGAATCACACCTCAGACACACTCCCCAGGACTTCTGCCATAACTGCCAGCCTTCCCCGCCACCCCAAAAAAGACCCTTCCCCCCCAGCACTGCACAGAAACCCACCTAGTGCTCCACTGCCCTCAGGTGCTCAGTTCACTGCCTTGTCACTGTTGTTGGCTCGGGGCTGGAGCTGCGGGTTTCTCCGGAAAAAGGCCGTTGGACAGATTTCAAAGTTCCTCACCTGAGTCCAAACTGCCCTCACACACAGCCACTTGGTCCGTCCTGGCTGCTCTTACCCTGTTTGACAGTCACGGATGCTACAGTGCGGGTCTGTCCAATGGCTTTGCTCCATGGGCGGCGGGTGATGGAGGCAAGGCAAGGCACAGCCTTCCCAAAACTGCCTGCACGCCTGTCCGCTGGAGGCTGGGGTCACCGCTGGGGAAGGCTGGGGCTGCAGTGCAGCAGCCTGGCTTCCCCAGCCACCAGGGATAGATGGGGCCGTGGCCAGGAAGGATCAGGCTGAGGTGGGCGGGGCTTGGCTCCAGGGGTGGCCCTCGGGCAGAAGGGGCGGGGCTTGCCTTGCCCAGCTGGGCTTTCACCTGTCACCCATGCTTTGCTCTCTTGCTGCCTAAGGGCCTTCTGCCCTGTGATTCCGCAGGTCCATCAGGATGCTGGATCTGGGACAAGGATCTTCCTTGGTACCTGACAGTGAGGCTGTCAATCAAGGCTCTCACACCTCAGCACAGGAACCAGGAAGAGGAGCTGGCTTGGGGGGAGAAAGCTCCAACACCCGCCCAGGCAGGCGCACAGAATCCTGCCCTGCTGATTGCCAATGACTAAACACACGAACACACAGGGCACGCTCAGGAACTGCAGAAGTGCAGGGATGTTCTTACAGGCATGAGAACCTTCCCCAAGATGAACAGACTTGAACCCGTATCTGCATGTGGCAGTACTGCCCTGGCCAGGCCAGATGGGAGCTTGGCCATGAAGTGTCAGATCAATTACTGCCAGCTCCCAGCATCAGCTGGATCTTGTTCGCTCCAGCCTTAACATACATGGGTTTGGAGGGGGTCTCTGGGGCAGAGGGACATAGGCTGGAGGTCGAGGAGAAAGCTAGGCTGAAGTCTATGTTTTCTCAATAATACACTGACCCTAACATCAGCTTTTAGCCAGCACTTTTCATCACTAGATATCTCAGCCCTCCACAAAAGGGGGGAGTATTATCATCCCCATTGTACAGATGGGGAAACTGAGACACATGGAAGGGAAATGATTTGCCCAAGGTCATCCAGTGAGCCGGTGATAGAGCGAGGACTAGCTTGAAGGTCTCCTGAGCACAGTCCAGAGCTCTATCACCAGAGCTCTATCACCAGAGCTCTAAAACACTGCCTTGTGATTTGACTTACCAATTAAACTCAGCCCTAGCAGGAAGGCCAGCTGGGATGATGCAGTGGGAGTAGACGTGATCCGGAGCAGGATTGGGCCTCACCTGCAATATCCCCTTCTACCTCCCTCTACTCATTTGCATAGAGCAATTACTAACGTTATCTCACTGCAAATACCTATTTACTTATCAGAAGCAACAGGAAAGTTTCTAAGGCCCACTCCGGCACAGGAAGGATCTCTGCCTCGAAACGATCTCATTTCCACGTTGATTTCCATATGAAACGCCCCCTTTCAAACTCCTGCTCTCTCTGCCCCTCCCGCACACAGCGGTGATTACTGCTTTCTTGCTGCGTGCAGCAGATACTGTGCTGCGGTAGGAAAGGCAGCATGACCAGAACACCAACCTCAAACCACGCAGGCCAGCGCATATTAAATCCATGCAGAGCAGTTCCCAGTCTTTTTAAACACTTATGCCAATCAGAGGGACTTCGATTGTTTCCTTTTTCCCCCCATCTCTTAACCGCCAAGTGTGTCTCGGCTAATGGCAGGGCAGGCTCCTCGGCGCTGGCCGCACACCATGAAGTTGATTGTTATTGCACTTGTCTATACAGGTTGAACCTCTCTGGTCTGGCAGGGCCACGGACATTGCTGGACCAGAGAGCCCTGGAAGCCCCAGTGCTGGTGGTACTGGGAGAGTGGAGCCCAGGCTGACCCTACGGCTAGCTGCTAGGGGAAATACCTTCCGGCTCCCACGCACATGCGCACGCACACACCTGACTGCAATGCACTTGGAGAATCACGCCACGGAGACGAGAACGCACCGTATGAAGGTATAAAGGAGGCATGAGGAACGCCCCAGCAGCAGGAGATGAACCAAGGTCCCAGAAGTGTGGCTGCGAGTGACCCAGAACCATCACTTCATGTGTAAGGAAGGAGAAGTCGGGGCTCAAACTATTCTACTTGTTACTTTCAGAACAGCTGCAGCGAGCCAGGCAGTGCCAGAGCTAGGAAATGCTGAGCTGCGAGGGGCCTGGACCCTCACGAGAGGGACAGCCATCTACTTCCAGAACTGAAAGCGGCCGATCCATTTTCTCTCCATTCTTCTTTCCCTGGCCCGGATTCCTCCTTTACAACAGAGGAGGTTGTTTTGATTTTTTACTATGGCTGTTGCCATGTGTTATTTACCCAGCTCACAGCTGTTACGCACTAATTAGCTATTTATCTCAGCACTGCTTGGGATGGCACACTGTCCCGTTTTCTAGGAATTCATTCACATTTGCTTTTCACCTCTCCTCCTAACCTAGCCGGGGGAACAGCACCTTCTCCCTCCCTGCAAGCACTGCAGGCGTCCGTCTCTCTTAGGAAGCCAGGCTGAGCCGCAGACCTATCCATTAGATGACACCAGAGTAAATCCTCCCTGCTCTGGTCCGGCACAGACCCACATGGGAGAGAAGAGAAAGCACTGAGGAGCGGGCAGGAGACATTAGCACACATCTTTCCAGGGACCAAGTACAGGCACTTTCCCCTGTGAAGGTCCAGAGAATCTGCTGCCTGCATAGAACTCCCCTCCTGCCAGATCCAGCCCTGTTCAATGGGGCAAGAACAGGGGCAGGACAAAGACAATCTATGCAGTTCCCATGGAACCTACCACAGTGGTATCTGAGCTCCTATCCCGCCCCATATTGGGCCCCGACCTGGTAAGTCACAACCTAGAAGTATTGCTACCTGGCAGGAGGGTGGATTCTCTGCTCCCCTCCCAACTTCCATAGATGCTGCCTCAAATTTCACTCAACTGGCTTCTGGAACTGCACCTACAGTCTACTACCCCTTGGCCTGCACCTACAGTCTACTACCCTTGGCCTGCACCTACAGTCTACGACCCCTTGGCCTGCACCTACAGTCTACCACCCCTTGGCCTGCACCTACAGTCTACCACCCCTTGGCCTGCACCTACAGTCTACCACCCCTTGGCCCATCCAGCCTAGGCCTCAAGAAGCACCCAGGCTGCACAGAGAGAGGGGAGGCGCCAGGTGCTTTGTGAGGCCTAGGCTGGATGGGCCAAGGGGTACCATGATCCCGTGGGGAGTTCCGGTGCAGGAAGAAGTCACCAAACCCTGCAACGTGCCCTAACAAACTAGACCTTGTTTTGGTGCATGAAGGGAAAAAACTGGCACTCACACGGCGTCGTGCAGGCTCCGTCGCGCTGCGGAGCATTTCATTTAGCGCTTCCAGAAGGTATTTAACACTGATATTAGTTTTGATCGCACGGTTACAGTGTATTTCTTATACCCTTGCTCCTCCCCAGAGAGTTCCACGAGTTCCAGCTAATTCATCATTGCCACATCCATAGAGACTCATGTATGAAACACACTGTCTGTTACCTTGGAAACCAAGCTGGCCCTGTAGGCTGCCAGAGCCTTTAGATACTCCTTCTTCGCCGCTTCTGTTTTCCTCTTGTATGCCTGAAAGGACCAAACAATGAATAATAATTAATAAAGCAAAACAGGGTGCTGTCCGGCACCGCGACATCTGCCCTTCTGCAGACCACTCGTGTCTTCCCTGGGCAGAGGAAAAGGGGGAGGGGGCGCTTTAAAATACAGTGTGCAGGAAAAGCTGGCTGCTCACCGAAGTGTGGCTGTCAAAGGCAGGGGCCAGGGGTAGAAACATTTGGCACAAATCCACTCCTAGTTCTGAACACCCTCAAATGCTGGGGAAGCGGGGGTGGAGCTGAACCTTGCTAGGTATTTGCTGGCTCATTACCGTGGTATGTGTGGGTCAGGGGTGGCAAAGACGGCCTCTCTCTCTGGGCACAGTGCACAGAGGTCTGAGGTCAGAGAAGGAAGCTCTGCCAATGGCGCAAATCGACTACCAAACCCAGAATCCCACCGGCGTTCTACCCTGCCCATCTGCCCTCGCCAGAGGCCTGTTTCAGAGGCAGGTGCCATTTCACTCCCTCTGATTCACAGCCACCAGGCCTGCCACATCACGGCAATGTGAATGAATGAGATTTTGCCTATTTCATTGAAATACCCGGTGAAAGTCTTCACGGTGAGAGTGAGCGTCATGGAGTGGGGGGGGGGAGGTGCGTTCTGGCTAGCACTGGTGTGAAATCAAGGGAGTCATTCCATGCTGTTACCCGGATGGGAATAAGAACAGAATCTGGTCCAGGTACTTGAAAACCTACCTACACATTCATCCAGTATAAGGAAGCCTCCCACCACTGCTAGCCCCCAATGACCAAAAATCATGAGTCAGGCCCCTCAAAATCATGAGATTGGGTTTGAAAATCACATTTTCAGAATCTCTACATGTTGGGGTCGTTTTTCTTTGCTTTCCACTTTTGAGTCTTTAAGGCTCCTGTTTTCAAGCTTTCCTCTGCAATCTTCAGAACTAGAAACTTCAGCTAGGTTTTAAAATGAACGCTGTGTCTCTCCGGGAACCGGGCTTTGAGAAAAACACTCCTGATTGCAAGAAGCAGCAGCGCTAAGTGGAACGAGCCTGACCTTAACCAGGGTTGACAATTAGTCTCTCTCTCTCTCACAAGAGCAAATATCTCGCTGCAGCTGTGTTGCACTGGGCTGATTTTCAGCTCCGAATGACACGCATGGATCCTCAGCCTGGAATCGATCACAGTCCGGCCTTCTGCAGGCCAACTCCCCTGTGGCCCCCGAGGACCAAAGTGGAACCAGTTAACATGATCGGGGAGAAAACTACTTTCAAATGAAGGAAAGATTTGGGCAAAGGGGGCACGTACTGAAATAAAACATCGACTAACTTCCTGTGCAAAACCAAGTGCCTCCTCACACAAGTCACACAAAGTTAATTTCACTTAGGACCGAGGTGAATACATTGAACTCTGCTTTCAAAAGAACAACCTTACAACAGTCAACATGCTGAAGTCCAGAGAGAACTTTCAGTTGTTTTTCGCCGAGTGTTTCCATCAAGCCATCAAATAATGTAAACGACTCACTTGTGAGCCCAGTTGCGTGCCTGCCGCGGGGCCAGAAGACATAAGAAGCTCCTTTTGCGAGCTATGTGCACCTTGCAAAGGGCACTAAACTATGCAAGCTCTGGTCACAATCTGGCTCACGCAGGGAGTGTCTACACAGGGTGTGTCTGCAAATTGCGTATCTTATTTCGAAACTATTTTGAAATAGCTTATTTTGAAATTTGGTGCGTCTACACAGTGCCAAATTTCAAAATAATGCACTATTCGAGCCATCCCTTATCCCTCGTGCAATGAGGTTTACTGGGATGGCAAAATAGCACGCCCGTTATTTCAAAAAAATATTTTGAAATAACAGGCGGCTTGTGTAGACGCAGGGTAGCTATTTCAGGACACTTCCGGTATCCCAATATAGCTGCACAGTGTAGACGTACCCGCACTGTCCTTTACTCAGGCTGCATGGTCAGATCACCATTGGGTTACAAAGGAGTATGTTATGACAGTCCAGTGCAAAAAAGTAAAGGAAGTTTTTATCATTGGGTTCATACACATTTCCGAACACCCCAAAGGCAGCTGCCTGGCATGACCCATTGAGTCATGTCTGTCCACACACTGATCTTTTGTTTATCTTACTATGTCCGGTCCCTCAGTCTTGGTAGCTACTGCAGTACTACCCCCTCTGAATGCTCAGAGAACTGTGGCCACAACAGAACCAGAAAAGCAAAAGGTGTCAGAGGTTGCATCAGGCATTTTCTCTCGTGAGGGCTGTAATTTACAAGCCATACGATTTCAGGCTGGAATGTACAGTCTCAGAACGGGATCATGTCTCTGAGAAGGAACAGTCTGGAAAATGTTGGGCCTGGTTTGAAGTTCTTCCACATGCAAAACTTCCAGTGAAGTGAGTAGGAAGTGAGGGGTTGTTCCAGCCCCACAGATCTCAAGCTCAAGTCAAAAATGGCTTCCCAGGACACAATTTCTGGCTTTTCATTTAACAAAAATATGAAATCTGATCCAAAAATGATGTTAAAAGACCATTAGAATGGCAAAGTCAAGCCCTCTAAAGTGAGACCTGGAGAATCAAGATTGGCCATGAAAACTTCATTAGCCCCTTAGTAAGGACCCTTAACGATGCAACCGTTAGTTACATGATCCATTTGTTCCACATGATCCCTGCCTCAGTGCATGGAGGGGATGGTAGAAGAACAGAAGGATGCTTGCTATTGGTAAGGCACTGACAGCCCTCCGGAAATGTGCAGTCTTCCCAGACGTCCTGTGCGAGGCCTGGCATAGATATACGGATGCTCAAATAAGATTAGGGAGTTTGCTGCATTTGCTTTTAACTCATTTGTGTGCAATATAGATCATACACCCTGCCACTATTGTATGTACTACCTGGCAACCTTAGCAGTAGGTGGTGCTACCAGCCCCACCTGTCTATGCACCATACTCACTGGCTGTGTGTTTAGGTGCACATGCGAGTGTCTAAAGTGGTGCCAGGAAAGACTGTTGCAGCCGAAACACACTGTTTATTATTCATGATGCAGTCACCTATGGCTTCCACTCAGATTCACTACCAAGGGATGGGCATGCAAGATTGGAAGGCAGACATTTTAAAGATAATTTTGAGTGTAAAAGCTGAAACTTGGGTGAAAGCTAATCAGAAGTGATTTCAGTGCCAGCATGGTTTCTTCCAAAATGTGCATGAAGTACACCTTCCTCTTCACGAAGGAAGCCCACATCCTCTTCATTGCTTTGTCTAAGGGAATACATAATAGTGGGTGTTCGCTTTTAACAACGCTCTTCAACGGACTATCAGGTGCTGGTATAACAATGAAATATCCATCCCCATCTCTCAGATCAGTACATCACAGCCACCATAACTCATGGTGATGAATCCAAAGCACATTTATTTTCTTCTCATGCAGATGTAAAGTACCTCGGACAAGATCTCCTTGGCTTTGGTAGCACAAACTAAAATTGCTCAGCTCAAACGCTGCCTGGACACTAACTCAGAGGCAGTGGATGCTACTGCCATACGCACACGCAGAGGAGCAGCAATTTAGTGCTTGGCAGAGCGGAGGGGAATTTAGAGTTTTTAACTTAAACAACCAGTAAGAAACAAGTGACTACGAAGCTGTGTGCTTGTCACCCCAAACACTTTGCTGGTGTGCGACAGCCCTTCCCTACCCCTTTCATCCGCCTTTGCCTTTTTAGACTGTAAGCGGTTTGAAGTGGGAACTGGGTCGTCCCTTGCGTTTGGAAAGTGCCACCAATTTGTAGTTGCCACAGCAATCTACGACACGCTAACTGAACAAAGGGACCTCATGTTAAGAAGCAACGACAACAGAAGGGAGCTCTGCCCGGGATAATGGTCGCCTGCCGCTGAGCTAGATTTAGGATCCTCCTCTAGGCTGACGTTGCAATGTAGTCCTGGGGCCCGCACTGTGGGGGCTGTTTAAGGGGGTGTCCGCTGGGTCATGATCCCTAAAGGGGAAAATGGCTTTGTGGTTAAGCAGGGAAATAAGCAGACTACAAACTATTCCTCCTCAGGCCTGCAGAAGCCCGTAAGAGATTTTTAAAAATAAACAAACAGTGTTTTTCTTTCGACATATTTGCTGTAGCCACACTTGTTCCCTGGTCATTTCCAGGGAGAATTTTCACTTCTGAGCTCATCATCCTCTTCCCGAAGAATGCAAGCGAGGGGGGGCCTCACCAACATTTCATCTCCTTCATCGAGGCTGAAGTGCACTGATTTCTTAGGGAACAAGGCATCTGGAAACTCAGCGGTGCTGGCAGCAAGCACAGATGACTATGGGTCTATGCCTTCCCTGGATCCATGCTTTTTCTGAAGCATCCTCCTCCAGGTCCTTCTCGCACAGCAGCCATGTGGGGAGAGAAGGTGGGAGCTGCTTCATGAGTTATTGCCAAGTTCTGGAATCAGAGGCTTGATCTACACGAGGAGTTTAGAGGGGTGGCCGTGTGAGTCTGAGACTTTAAAAACAACGAGGAGTCCTGTGCACCATAGAGACTAACCAAGATATACAGAATCATGAGCTCTTGTGGAAGAATCCCAGGCACCGACTGGCTACGCAGCAGTTCAGCAGAAAAATGTCTGGGGATTCCAGTGGAGGAGAAGCTGGATGTGAGTCAACAGGGCACACTTGGAGCCAAGAAGGCGAATGGCATATTGGGGGACATTAGTAAGAGCATTGCCAGCAGATCCAGAGAAGTGATTATTCCCCTTTATTTGGCTCTGGTGAGGCCACATCTGGAGTATTGTGTCCAGTTCTGGGCCCCCCACTACAGAAAGGATGTGGATGCATTGGAGGGGGTCCAGCAGAGGCAACCAAAATGATGAGGGGGCTGGAGCACGTGACTTACGAGAGAAGGCTGAGGGATTTGGGCTTATTTAGTCTGCAGAAGAGAAGAGTGAGGGGGGATTTGAGAGCAGCCTTCAACTTCCTGAAGGGGGTTCCAAAGAGGCTGGAGAGAGGCTGTTCTCAGTGGTGGCAGATGACAGAACGAGGAGCAATGGGCTCAAGTTGCAGTGGGGGAGGTTCTAGGTTGGAGATTAGGAAAAACTATTTCCCTAGGCGGGTGGGAAGCACTGGGATGGGTTACCTAAGGAGGGGGTGGAATCTCCATCCCTAGAGGTTTCTAAGTCCTGGCTTGACAAAGCCCTGGCTGGGTTGATTGAGTCGGGGTTGGTCCTGCTTTGGGCAGGGGGTTGGGCTCGATGACTCCTGAGGTCTCTGCCAGCCCTGGGATTCTGTGCATGGATGGTTTTCACACCAGTGGGGTAAAAGCCATTTTTTAACGCAAAAATTCTCTCCAGACATGTGGGGTTTGCCAAGCTGCATGAGGCTTGCGTACTGTCTTCCATGCTACTTGTATTGGTTATTCCTTCATGTCTTTTTGCCTTCTTGAATTCTAAAATCTATAACTTGGATAAATGTAAAAATGCTGATTGAGAGAATACGTCATTTGCCCTGACAGACTGCAAATGAAACCCAGAATCGGCTGAGATAAATCGGACAGGGCGCAATTAAAGGTGTGGAGGAGATGCAAGTGGAGTGCGGATGGGAGAGTGGGCAAGGCACAAGACGTGAGGATACAGGATAGTCAGATGCACAGAGACCCCCTCAGGCCCATGTTAAACCATATGCCTTCCTCACCGGGGGGGAAGGGAGGAAAGGGGGTCAAGGGCAGCCCACTCAGCCCCCAGGGGTGAGTCCCAGAACAAAGGGCAGTCACTGGCATGCCTGTGTGATTGCTGGGCAGGGGGACTGTAATACACCGCTTTCCTTTGTCCCCCCCGCCCACTGAAGCTCCCGTCCTGGGTTCCTCTCCTGTCCCTGCTTCCTTGTGGTCCCTGAATAAAAATGCAGGATTTCTCAACAACAGTACTTTGTGGCTTGTGTTGCAAAGGAGGGGCTGCAGGGTTCACCGGCAAGCGCACTTAGTGCAGGAAGTACCTTGCTAAGAGCAGCACACGTGACTGTCATGTCGCTGTCTGGACACTCGCAAGGCTCTTTTTCAAAGCCCCTCTGGTTTGCAGTGCCCCTCGATGTGCTCTCCTTATGGCCCTGGCGTCCGGTGGCCCTTAATTAGTGGTTAAGCACTGTGCCTCAACCCCCACCTGGCACACAAACCTCCCCTTTACTCTACAGATACTGGGGGAGCACACAGCAGGCTGCCTCGAGAATGGGAACGTTGCTTTGGCTGAGGTTTAACCGTGTGAAGAAACTGCAAAACCTTCCCTTTAAATATCCAAAAGCACATCCCACCGCCCTTCTGCACTTGCACCTTCCTGCAGTCTAGGGCTGCCTGTGTACGGCAGTGTCATGAGCCACAGGGTGGCCAGGTCCCCAAGGATCCCTGCTGGCATTTCAATGCCTCACATATGAATTTTCTGGTCAGGAAGAAAATTCCCTCTGACAGCTTTGTGAGGAGGCCGGAGTTCCGAAAGACATGCGCGTCTTGCCCCTTTCCTGATCATCCCCCGCCGATGTCGGTGAAATGGCCCTCGTGATCCACCAGCGCCTGCACTATCATTGAGAAGTGCCCCTGTGGCTTATGTCCCCGTTGGCAAGGTGGTCGGGGCATTCCTGCACGTGTCCCAGGCTTGCCTTGGCTACTTGGATCACAGCAGCCCCCACTGTAATGTCCCCACTCCGAACGGATCCCCAGCTGACAACTTCCGCAGGGCTATTGCCACTCGCTGAGAGCGGTCTCCTCCTGGCATTGCTGCACTTTAGGGCAGGGGAAAGCAATTGGCATGCAAATGTTTTACAGCCACTGCTGATGGTCCCGTAGCTGCATCAGGGTCCCACCACAGTCTGAGCTTTTCTCTCGGCACCAGAACCGGCGTTCCCCTGGGTCCAGAGGATCGACTGCTGTCAGCATCTGCCAATTGCTCCACTCAAGTGCTTCACACAAGCGTCTGTTCATGGTCTCCTCCAATTCATCCTCCCTTTGGCAGGCCCTGGAGGCTATGGACATACGGCCGGCCGCATAAGGTGCAAGATGTTTGCTAGGACACCACAGCATTTTGCAGCTGAATGGGGTCCATGCTTGCCCTGCTATGGTGTCTGTGCAGATAATCAGGGGAAAAGGGTGTGAGAAAAGAGTTTGCCGATGCTTTCAAGTGCGGGGGAAGGAGGAGAAGAGTGCACTATGGGATGCCGACAACACGTTCCCAGAACCGCCTGCTGCTCTGTTTTTCCCATGGGGAACTAGGACCATAATCTAGACTGCGAAGGGGGACAGGAATACCCACAGTGCATCGTTGTCAAAGCCAACCGTAGCCACCCTACTGGGGACACACTCTGTCAAATTCTAGCGCACAGTGGGGCCATGCACCTCCGGCTTTGCAAAATCAGGTGCTAAAAATCGACCTTAATAGATTCAACCTTATCTCGTAGAGTAGACGAGTCCTCAGGTGCACTAGATCCACTAAGGCGATGTAGGGAAAGGTGACTCCAGCAGGGACTCACATGAAGGAGCTTTCCCAGAGCTGTGCGTACGCGTGTGTCCAAGCACGCTGGCCAACAACTGCCCTGACACACTCAGCGGCTCTGCCCTGACAGCCCAATACTCAGCATGACTATTGGCAGCCTTGTTTGGAAACACCATCTCACTGACTAGGTGGTGAAATTCTGGTTTTGCTGAAGTCGGTGGCAAAACTCCCATTGAGCAGGGCCAGGAATTTACCCTTTGAGCCATGGAAGGCTGGTGGCTAAAAGCCCTGCATGGCACATCTGAAAATTGAGGGGCTTCAGTGCAAACAGCTGTTTCTAGCGGAGCTGCTTAAAACCCCTCTGTGCGAAAGGAGCTTTGAAGCGGTGTTCGTGACCTTTTAAAGTTTTCATTTAAATATTGACAGAACCATGCGACTGTCTAATTAAATCACATTTTCTCCCAGGGATTTTAATTTCAAAGTCATTTATCAGATTTAAAGATCCTCCAAATATTTTGCGCGTGTTCCTTGATAATCTGCCATGCCTGCTGATTTATTTTGCTTATTCGTAAGCAGAATTCATTAGTCATTTAGGAAGGGGGTGGAGGGTGGCGGGGAGCAAATACAGTTAGTGATTATGAAAAAACCTATCTGAGCTGTAAGAAGCATATGTTGGAGTCATAATCCTGACACGGCTGTGTCTCAGCAAAGCAGCTAGTAATTGTACCATAATGAAATGTTCTTGTTTGATAACCAGTTAATTAGAGAAGACAATTATTCCAACCCCTGCTGACGCCCACGGAACAGCTCTGAGTTGCGCACACACAGAGTGACAGGCAGAGCAGTTATCAATAACCCTTCCATCCCATCCCGGGTGGTTAAATGGCACAGTGTTTTGTAAAGCGGGGGAGAATGAAAAGGAACAGAGAACTGCCACAAAAACATCCTCCTCATCCCTGTAGGGGTTGGGACTGAGTTTACAGTGACAACAACCACCCGCTGGACTGTCCGTCTGTGCCCGGAAAGTTTACGTTTGGTGAAACCCGAAGGGTGTTTTGTTTGTTTGAAAAGCCAAATAAATACCAGTTCCTTTCCAAGAAGTGCAGCCTGGTATCACTGATTGCAACTGATGGGATGACCTGAAGGTGTGCCCTGCGTACCAGGTAATAACTGTATCCCAGCTGAGGCTGCAGAGGAGGGGGTGAGGGCCAGGACCTTAACAGGGTTCAAAAAAAGGACTCGATACACTCATGGAGGTTGGGTCCATCAGTGGTTGTTGGCCAGGCTGGGTAGGGATGGCGTCCCCAGCTTCTGTTTGCTAGATGTGGGGAATGGGCGACAGGCGAGGGATCACTTGATTCCGTCCTGCTCATTCCCTCTGGGGTTGGCCATGGTCGGCAGACAGGCTCCTGAGCTGGATGGACCTTTGATCTGACCCAGTACGGCTGTTCTTAGGCAGGTCCAGGTCTCTCCTCCATCTGCTCTGAATAGCTGTGCCGTCCCAGTGTCCATCTATATGGGGCTGGGATGGACTAGGGGTGAGCTCCCAAGGTCCCTTCCAGTCCTGCCCTTCTAGGAGTCTATGCCCATAACCCACATGGCCACCTCGACTTCTGATCCCCTCCTGCCCCACCAAACTGCTGCCTCCCCACTGTCCTCCCCAATGAGAAGGGCACAGGCTCTGGGCACCTCCCCGCATTGTAAATCTGGGCTGAGGTCAGACGTTGAGGCAGCCATGTGCATTGTGGGCTGCTGCCCAGCGGGACAGGATCCTCTCAGCGCAGACGACCGGCAGGAGGGTGAGCATAGGCCCAGTAATGACCCGCCTTCCCCTTTGCTTCCCCAGTCCCAATGCAACTCTCCTGCAGCGTAAAGCCACAGAGGCCGTTATCAGCACTGCTGCCAGCCCAGGCACATTGGGCCATATGACTCCATATGAAACTCCTCTGCTATCACCATGCACAGCCTTCAGCTCGGCATCCTGCCTGGACAATACTCTCCCTAAGGCCCGTCCACCCTCACTGCCCACTGGCAGTTCCATATGGACCAGTCTATGCAGGCCATGTAGGGCTGCATGCACGGGTCCTCTCTGCCCTCTCAAGCCTTCGCCACCCAGGTGAACAAATCCTCCAACTTCCTGGGCAACATCGCCCCAGCCGTCAGCAGGGCAACGTGCTGCAATAACGACGCCATGCAGAGTGCATGCCCTACAGCACAAACAGCCTCAGGCGAGAGCGCCGCAGCCCGCACGGTGCAGAGGTTTGTTTTCATTCCTTGCAAGGCAATGCCGGGTCTGGCCCCACGCAGCTGTGTGCACCTGCAGGGCACCTACCCAGGGGAGATGTACGGCCTCTGCAGACAGAGCTGCCGGCCTGAGGGTTCGCTCTGGGGGTGCAGCCTCTGTATTACACAGAACTGTCGACATGCTGGGGTGCTAAAAGCGGAAAAGTGCCCATGCTGGTGATGACAAGTGTGCTGGGGTGGCTGAGGAGTGCACGCCTGGCATGGACCCACACATGCTGTTTTCATGACAGCAGTTTTCAAGTACCTAAAAGAGTGTCACAAGGAGGAGGGAGAAAAATGGTTCCCCCTTGGCCTCTGAGGACAGGCCAAGAAGCAATGGGCTTAAACTGCAGCAAGGGAGGTTTAGGTTGGACATTAGGAAAAACTTCCCACCTGCCAGGGTGGTTAAACACTGGAATAAATTGCCTAGGGGGGTTGTGGAACCCCCATCCCTGGAGATATTTAAGAGCAGGTTGGACAGGCACCTGCCAGGGATGGTCTAGATGGTACTTGGTCCTGCCATGAGGGCAGGGGACTGGACTCAATCTCTTGAGGTTTCTTCCAGTCCTAGTGTTCTAGGATTCTACGACTAGGCAATCAAAAGGTGGCGGCCCACAGAGTTACCAGCGATCTGCAATGAACAAGAGCTGCAATTGGCAATGCCTAGGGAGGTGCAGGTAAATACAGCGGTGGGAGCCGGCCAGGGACTAACCCTGGCAGACCAGATTCGGCCTGTGGGCTGCTATTTGCCCTCCCCTGGCCTATGCCTAACTCTCCAGTGGTGACAACTGAGTGTGCAGCTCTCGCCTCCTCCTCTGAGTCTCGTGGTAGTGGTGGTTCAAACGGTTAGTGGAGAACTGTGCGCGTGGGCGTGCATGGCTGCAGTCGCTGCCTGGGGGAACAGCCACTCCAGGCCTGCAGGAAGACGAATCCCAGTACAATGGGGATGGTTTCACAGGTCTAGGGAACAAAACACACGGTGCTAGCTCAGGGACTCGTGCACAAGACGGAGGGAGAAAAAGGGTCCGCACAGGCCTGGCCTCTCTCTCTCTCTCTTCTGAGCGGCGAGGGAAGCAGCTGGCTTGGGG
This sequence comes from Rafetus swinhoei, assembly GCA_019425775.1. Taxonomy (NCBI): domain Eukaryota; kingdom Metazoa; phylum Chordata; order Testudines; family Trionychidae; genus Rafetus; species Rafetus swinhoei. Next base: position 34,149,670 of record CM033426.1, read on the forward strand.
AGTAAGGGGGGAGACAAACGCAGCAAAAGGAGATGAGCCGTGTACCAAGCACAGGAGAAGAGCTCAGACTCTCGAGCCTCCCTCCTTTCACCCCACAGCACCACCAGAGCACTTTGCCTCTCCAGGGCACTTCCTGCAGTCTGCTCTCCCTTCCCCCAGGCCGTCTGCTCCTCCGGGGCCCATGGGGCTGGGCAAAGTCCTGGATGGGGCTCCCAGGACCTTGCTGCCTCTTCAAGCTCGCAGGCCTCGTTTGCCATCGGTCCATCGCTCGCCGTCGTCAACTCCTCGCGCTGTCGCGAGTGACTCGGGTTCACCGCGGCCAGCTCTCCGTAGAAACACTATTCTGGGTCAGCTCTACGGCCAGGTTGCTTGGCAGCAGCATGCTGTTTAGCGTTCCCAACAAGGTCTAGGCTTCGCTGTGGCTGAAATGCGATATGACTTTGCAACAGGCCTCAGACTGACGTGTATCCTGCAGTGATAAATGCAGGGCCCTGTCCGTAAGGGATGTGTCTGGTCCAATGAGCAGATGTCTCTGATTAGATGGGTGAGCTATTATTTTCTGCTGAGCAAGTAATTTTTTCCTCCGGTGATTTATCTGTTTAGTGTAAACTCTGTTCCACTCCCCATGCAGTGCATTTAGAAGACAAGTCCTTTGCCATGGGTACTGCATAGGGAGCGTGCCCATTTGTGGGTGGAATGCACCGACGACAAGCTATGTTCTGCTTGCAGCTGTGTGCAAACCCACTGAATCCTAAGCCTCGAAACGCAGGCACAACTGCTGCGGAGTGCAACTCGCCGTTCTGTGAAATGGTGACTTTCACCTGCCGTAGGATGAGGAGCCCAGGACCACTGGAAAGCGCCGTCCATCAGTTTGTGCTGATCCTGGTCCGAGTTTCACGTCTGTAATGAAACCTCAAACCAGCAACTTTCACGTGGTCAGTGGTTTCATAACGCAGCTTCCATAAGTCTCCGCTATTTATCTGCAGGAAAATGCAATCGAGACGCATGCAGATCAAGCGCCAGCTCATGCCCCATCTCCTGGACCGGAGCACTGACGCATGCAGAGCTGGGAACAGCGTGGATTTCCCTTAGTGCTAAACTAAATATCAGAGTTCCAAGAATGAGTCCAGACTTTATGAAATGACTGAAGGATGCTGCCTGCATTAATCTTACCGATAGTATCTGTATCTCTACGGTACCATTGAAATGTTTGCTCTGTGTCTATCAGAATGTTTACTAAGACTGTAAACCCCCCACAACCGTGTGAATGGGAGTTTACCACAAGAACTGTTATCTCCTGTTATCTCCAGACAAGCCATTGTGAAGCATCCACGGTAAAACACAGGCAGTTGCTCCTGCCTATCTGGGGAAGGGGAAAGGCAGGGAAGAGTTAGGGTCTGTGCAGCTATGGCTTTGTCTTACACTTCTAATTTTTAAGTGCTGCCAGTGAAAGTGTGGCCGCGGCAGAAGCGCATGCAGCTGTCCCCGGGCTCCCCACGGGGAGTAGCTCCCAAGCTGGGAATCCGTTTACACTGGCGTGGCACTCAGGTGTGTGTTTGTGTTTCTTCACATCCCTGAGCCAGAAAGTTGCAGCGCTGTAGCGTGGCAGCACAGACTTTGCCTGTGTCACTCGGGGGTGTGGAGCATGGACCTTGCCAAGCTCCTAGGGCTTGTCTACCCAATCTCGGGAGACCGATCTTCCTGAGGGCAGCCCCCGCCGGCTGGGTGGGGTAAGGGAAGCCGGCGGAGCTTGTGCGCCCATCTGCCTCCCGCAGTGTAGATGCTGCAGCAGCTCGGCTTAAGGTAAGATGAATCGAGCTAGGCATTCTGCGTAGCTGGATGGCGTACCGTAAGCCAACCTGCCTGGTTTAGTGTCGACCAGGCCCTATTGACTTCAGTGGGAATTAGATTACGCACCTTGAGAAATTACTCTAAAAGCTACTAGAGTCTACAGGGTGATGCAAAACACCCATGGAGAAATGACTGTGACTTTCACAAGTTTAACTTGAGTAAAATATGACTGTTTTAACTTAGGTCTGTCAAATTGTTACCTAAAACTGAGAAAAGCTAACCAAAGGGAAAGAAGATTGCTTCTGCATTAAGATAAATATAGTATCTCCATATTAAGATCATGTTTATATAACTTGAAAACCAGGGAGATGTGATTCATAGTTATATGAAAATGCTCAGTTCTGTTTATTCAAGAATTTGTTTTTATGCTAATGCTGATTTTAAAGTGGTAGCTGGTAAACATGGCAAATAATTAAGTTAATGTCGTTGTGATTTCAAAAACTCTGGAATTTTACACCACTAACAATTGGTAAATCCAGAAGTAAGACCTGCACATATTATTAATCCCCTTGCCTCCTGTGGCTTTATCCGATTATAATGTTGCTATGAAAAAAAAAGGTTGATACCCCTGTTACACAGTTGCAACTACTCGTGTGCTGAGCAAGACATGTGGTCTGAAAGGGTTAAACAATCCCAGACCAAATGACCCAGAGTCACGTGAGAAAAGTATGCAAATGGTAATTAAGGCCATTCAGGGCCAGGCAGGCTAGAACTTTGAAATGCAAACCTGTAGTGTTGGAAGTCAGAGGGAATACTAGTTAGAGGGGTTTACTTGTCTCTTCTAGATACTAATCATGGAAACAGACATTTCCTGTCTCTCACTAAAGGATACAGACATCAAAGGGCAATATTAACATTCCCACCAATCTTGAGTGAATTCATGTCAGTGGTCTCTGTAAAGTTTGGGATAAATTGCTTAATGGAGGAAAAGAGAGACCCTTTCCTGGGGCCCGCTTTGTGCCGAAATGCGAATGCGCTGGCTGAGAGGGCTGAGGTCTGGGGTCCTCTGTGCACAAATGCCGAGAGGCCAGGGAACCTCCCTGCTATTTTGTTTTCCCCCATCTTGCCTGGACCTGGGTATGAAACAGGGTATGGTCCGGTCTACACAACAGATTTGAGCTACGTTTGTAGCCAGGCTAGGGGACAAGCCAATTGTGAGGCTCCCTGGCACAGCTGCATGGGTCATGTGGACAGGGCCTTTGCTGTGTCCCCTACAGAGGCAGATGGGCAGGGTCACAGAGCTCCTCAGTGAGGGCGCTCTTCCTCCAGAAATCACGCCCGGTGATGGCAGGAGTCCCATGGGACACCAAACTACTAGTGCTAATGCCAGTGCTAGGACCGGAGTGTGGCCCACTCCCCTCTCCTGCAGGGACAGCTGGAGAACCACTGAGGCACCCTCAGAACTGACAGCAGACTGCCTCCTAGTTGTAATGGACAGAAAAGTAAAGGCTTTGGCTGCCTCCTGCATTCTAGCAGGATCTGTTTGCCCACATTTAAACACACACCACACCAGGGGCCGTGGGTAATGCAGGCAAGGGAAGGCACTGCCTTCCCAAAACTGCCTACACTGCCCGGCCACCTGGGAGGGGGGAGGGCCGCTCTGTGTGGCATACCTGGCACTCAGCTGGAGTTGGACGGGGCTTGGGTGGGGAGGGGTTATTGAAGGGGCATGGCCTGGAGGAAGGGGTGTGGTTTTGGGTGGAAGGGGTGGGGCTTTGGCTTGCCTTCCCCAGCTGGGCCTTCACCCGCCACCCATGCACCACATCCTCCAAGTGGAACAGCTACCCCCACTGGAGAGCAGTGCACATTGCACCTCACCCGAGCGCCTCCTGCAACAGCCTCTGGCTGACGTTCACTCAGGCTCTTCCCAAATCCTAGCCCCGTTGCTGCAAGCACGCCAGCAGCATGGCCAGCTCAGCTGAGGGCAGCATTTGCCATTCATTAACTATAATGGGATAGCCTGGGATTTAAAGAAGAGTTTGAAACTAAAACCTTGTCAGTCCATTGAGGTACTGTCCAAACACTCCCTATCTGGATAATCAAAGTTCTTCTAGATGGTGAAACGTTAACTAGATTTCAGCCTCTTGCCTGCAGGTGGCCTAAACTCCAGAATCGTCTCTGCAGAATGAGAAAGTTCCTTTCAATCCGGGCTCCAAAATCTGTGACAGTGTCAAACCAGCCCGATTGGCTAAGCCTCTCTAACATCATGCATGTAGCTGTTTAATGAAAAACAACAACTATAACACTGTGGCGAGGGGTTATACAGGGAGCCGGGAGTTGAAGGAGGCTTACTAGAGACAGGTTCCCCATTTGCTGACAATAGCTGAATTAGCATTTCACTTTTCAATCAAGTATAAGCTGTCTCTACAGGAAAAGCTGCTCAACTCTTTGCAAAGTTCAAAGCATGTGTATTATTTTTAATTTTTTTTTAGTGTCACATTCTTTAGAATCTAGCATAAGCCTCTTAGGCAAGGCCATGCCAGCTGTTGAAGAATGAAGATTATAATGTCCTGTAAGAGTAGTGGCGGAGGTATTTAAAGCAATCATTATTATTTATTATTATTATTTGCACGTGGCACGTTCCATGCACAAAGGGGCGAAGGAGAGGAAGGCATCGGTGCAAGTTTCTGAACAGGTGTCCTTGAGCAGTGCCCAAGGACAGAGAGATTGCTAATCCTGTATTCCACAGCATGATCAAATCACCAGGCAACAGATATAAATAAAAAAGGCAGGAAATGAGGAATTTAGATACAAGTGTGTCAGAGGGAAAATGAAGATTCATTGTGAAGAGCCTGGGAAGAGAAGAAGGAACAATATGACAAAAGGCACAAGCGATAAACCAGAAAGGAAAAAAAAAAAAAAGTCTAAGAAATTCATGTCTGTGACAGCAGCCTTCTAATCAAAGATGTTCCGAGATTATAGGTTTTCTTGCATAATATGCATTCTGTTTGCCAGTCTGTGTTTGTCTTTCAGTTTGGGCAGGAGAAAGGAAAAAAACATATTTGAAATGGGACGGAAGCAACCTTTATTTTGCTTATTTCATCAGGAGAAAAAAAGCAAATTTGCTTTGTGGGTGCAGCAGCACCTGTTCAATGGCTCCGTATTTGTGATTACAATGCATGTAATCATTAGCAACCCAGAGGAGAGAGGATTAACCCTCTGCTTGCCGCTAGAGGCAGTGGGAGATGCCATGCGGAGTGTTTCTCCAATTAACACGCACTGCCAATCTGCCAGCTGTGGGAGGGAATTAGATTCTGCCTGCCCAGAAGACTGGCCTGGGCCCACCTTCTCTAACGGGAGGGACTGGATAAACTGTGTCTCGGCACACACAAGCAATTTAGGGACCTGCCTTCACCAGCATAGAGATGATGGTTGGTTTCCTCAACGCCACATATAACATGGGACAGACGCCGCATATAACATGGGTTTGTGATACGTAATGGCCATGTGCTGTGAAACGCGTCAATAATGCAGTGGCTCTCGTCAGACCCTCCTCTTGGCCCTCCTCTCCTGCCTCATCTCTGAGAGGGCTGGCACCAAAACTCACCTGCAGGGATCATTGGACAAGTAGTAAGAAAGGTTTTGCAACCTCTGTCCAAGCAAAACAGAGCCATCAAGTCCAAAGGGCTGTGGGAGGAGTTCATCTCCTCTTAGAAAAAGTGGACAGCTCAAGTGAGGTAAAAGATTCAAAAAATATTATCTGGAGACGACTAGTGTCCTGGGAGTGCTGTGGCCCTCTTTGAAATCACAGGGTCATGGAAACGTAGGGCTGGAAGTAACCCCATCTGGCCCCCTGTAAGGAAGGACCAAGTCAACCAAGACCCTGACACGCTTGTCTTTTTTCTTAAAAACCTCCAGTGATGGTGACTCCACAACCTCGCTTGACGACCTGTGCCTGAGCTTACCTACCATTAGAGTTGGAAGGTTTTTTCCCTAGTATCTAACCTATATCTCCCTTGCTGCAGATTAAGCCCATGACTTCTTGTCTGACCTCCAGAATACATAAGAGCAACTGATTACAGTAGTATGAAGACTATTACCATGTCCCCATCTTAGTCCTCTTTTCTCAGGACCAAACATGCCCATTTTGTAACTTTCCTCCCAAGTTTTCTAACCCGTTTATCTTTTTTGCATGTCTCCTCTGGACTTTCTTCACTTTGTCCACATCTTCCATAAAGAGGGTCTCAGACCCGGACACAGTACACCAGCAGGGGCCTCACCGTGCTGAGAAAAGCAGGATAATTATCTTCCATGTCTTGCGTATGCCACTTCCATTCATACACCCGAGAATGAGATTCGCCTTTTTCAAAACGGAGCCACATTGTGGCCCCATTAAAGGTGCAATTTACTAAAATCCCCAGGTCCTTTGAGGCAGACAGGGACCCCGCCAGTTACGGCTCAGTTTGGAGCTGGACACTTCGCTTTTTTTCCTTCCCAAGTGAAGTACTTTACACTTGTGTTTACTGAATCTCAGCTTGTTGGATTCAGACCAGTTCAGACTAGATACATTCCCAGTATATGACAGCGATCCATTGACAACTACACTTGGAGAACAATCTTTCAATCAGATGCAATACACCCACCTTACAGTCCTTTCCTCCAGACCCTATTTCTCTAGTTTGCTTCCGAGAACACCTGCTAGTCTTCACCCACCATACCTTGCAGATCCCAAACTCCAGATGACCTCAGTCGGAGTTGTGTGTGTGCAAGAAATGCCCAGTTGGTGTCTCCATGTTCTGCCAGCTATACAGTTATGTTCTGTGGACAGAGCCCTAAATCTATCTTTTTTATACAGGAAAAGCCTTGTTGGAGTCAATGGGAGTTTTGCATGAGCAAGAACTCAGTACAAACTGAGAAAGGCCTTCAGGTGTTGGCTCATTGCTTGTTTGGTTTTAATTATTGTAAGGAATCCTTTCTTAGGAGGCTAAAGATATAAAATGCTGTCTTTCTGAACACTGGGTTGTGTGGCATACTGCAATCTTGTCATTCAGACGTTGCATGGGCCTCATTGAGAGACAATTAGCATGTGCAAAATGGTAATATTTCGAACAGTGCAACGTACATTTCTTTCCGATACTCTATGGCAGTATTTCCCAATTTTATTTGTCCGAGGAACCCTTTTCAGCTTTTCAGAATTTCAAGGAACCCCTAGGTTTGTCAAAAAAAAAAAAAAAAAGGGGGCGGGGAGGAGAGAGGACCCACCAATTCATGAAAATCACATTCCTTCCCGAGACCCCCATCTCCCTTCCGTGAGGCCTCATCCGCTCTGTTCCTCCTCTCCATCACTTGCTATCCCCAGCCCTTATACCTGTCTCAACCTAGTGAGAGTGAGGTGTGGGGTGGGAATGAGGGATTTGGGTGTGGGAAGGGGTGAGAAGTACAAGCTCTGGGAGGGAATTTGGATGCAGGAGAAGGGGCTGTTGGCTCGGGAGGGGGCTCTAGGCTGGGGAGTGTTGGGCTCAGGTGGAAGGTTGGGATGCTGAGCAAGCCAGGGCTTGTGGATGTGAGGGTGCAGGAGTTTGGGCTGGATATGTGAGGGACTCAGGGCAAGAAGGTTGTGAGTATGATGGGCTCAGGACACAGATTTGTGATGTGTGGATGGTGGAGGAATGTTGTGGCAGAAGACTGAGGATGTGGGGATGCAGGAGTTTGGGGATGTAAGAGGCTCAGGACAGGGGTTCCAGTGTATGATAGGCTCAGATTTGGGGTCAGGTGGTGCAGGAGTGTTATTATGCTGCAGTGAAATGGGGTTTGGTCCCAATTGGGGCTTGTTGGCCTGGCTTCATTTTTAAATAAAATATTATGTCAAACTCAAAAGGTTTTAGCATTGTCTTTATATATGAGAGGGTGAGGAACCTGTTTTGAGTCAAAGGTCACTGACCCACAGAAAAGTCAGTTGGGGCCACATAAGTGAGATGCAAAAACAAAAAAAGCTCCAAAAACCCCCAAGCCTCACTAATGTGGTCCCAAATGTGCTGGTGGGGGTAGGGGACAGAGTGCTAGTGGGTGCTGGGGCTGGGGAGAGGGTGCTGTTGGGTGGAAGGATGCTGGCTCAGGTGGCAGGGTGCTGGGGCAAGGTGCTGGGGCAGGCAGGTGGCAGGGTGCTGGGGTCAGGAACATGGTCCTGCTGGGCACTAGGGTGACTGGCAGGGTGCTGGGACAAGGAACAGGGTGCTGCTGGGTGCTAGCGTGGATGGCAGGGTGCTGGGGCCAGGGCCAGGGCCAGGGTGGTGCTGAGTCCTGGGGTGTGAGGCAAGGTGCTGGGGCCAGGCGGTGCTAGGGTGGATGGCAGGGCTGCCAAGGAGGCGGGATAGGGATGGGGTGCAGGATCTGGGAGGGAGCTGGGGGGCGGAAGGGGACAAGGTCTGGGTGGTAGGTAGGGTTCAGAAGCAGGCTGGATGTAGGGTGACTGGCTACGAGGGAGGGTGCAAGGAGGGGACTTGGGTAGGAGTTGGACCTCCCTGATCTGGCACCCTCTAGACCTGACTGGTCCCAGATGAGGAATTTTTGGACCAGGGGAGGTCATTTCAGGGCTCCTGGTTCCCCCCCCCTTCCCCACTAGGCTTCTTTACACTTCTATCCCCTGCAACTGAACTAAGCTGCCCACCCCTGCTGGTTCCCTGCACTTCCCCCAAAACCATCCCTCACAATCCAAGGGAGTGCAGCATCAGTTCCCTACAGCCCAGCTGAGCTGCCCATCTGTTCTGTATGCCCTCCCCCATCCACCTCAGCCCAGCTGAGCCCTGCACTGGTTCCCTGCATGCCTCCCCCACAGCACAGCTGAGCCCTGTTTCCCTGCACCTCCTCCAAGTCCCACAAAACTGCTGAGCCAAGAGCCGATTCCCTGCCCCTCCCTCCCTTGAGTCTAGCCCGGTTCCGGCACCTCCCTCCTCCTGCAGCCAAACTGAGCTCTGAGCCACACACACACACACACACACACACACACACACACACACACACACACCCAGCCCAGCCCAGCCCCCCAGACCTCCCCACTCTGCAACCCAGCTGAGCTCAATTTCCCTGCACCTTCCCACAAACCATGTAGACATGCTGAGCCAGTTGTGATTCCCTGCCCCTGCCTTCCTCCCTCCCCTTGGCTGTCTCTACACTGGCACGATCTTGCGCCAAAGCAGCCGCTCTTGCACAAAAATTTGCTGCCTGTCTACACTGGCCGTGTGTTCTTGCGCAAGTACACTAACGTTCTCATGTATGAAATCAGGGCTTCTTCCGCAAGAACTACGATGCTCCCGCTCAGGAATAAGCCCTTTTGAGCAACTATTCTTGTGCAAGAGGCCAGTGTAGACAGGCAACATGAATTTCTTGAGCAAGAAAGCCCTATGGCTAAAATGGCCATCAGAGCTTTCTTGGGCAAGAGAGTGTCCACACTGCCATAGATGCTCTTGTGCAAAAGCACAGCTCGCACATGGCAGTGTGGATGTGTTCTTGTGCAAGAAACAACCAGTGTAGACATAGCCTAAGATTTTCCTCACATGAGCAAAATGAATTTTGTGTTGTGCACCAGTACTGAGTTCATGTGGCTTGTTTGGATGTGCCACCCAAGTTATTAATAAATATTTTTAAACCGCTACCTTTTCCCTCTGCTGCCATGTCTCCTCCCCTTGCTCCATCAGCTCCCCTGGTGCCTGCTGCCCCCCAACCCCTCACCCTCCTCTGCTGTCCTGACTCCTGCTCCTCTCACTGTCCTTAGCCCTCCTGCAACCTGCCCCCCTCCACCAGCCCTTCTCTCCTCCCTGTGCCCACTTCTCCAGTAGCCCCACTCTGATCATGTGAGCTACCCCTCCTCATCCCCTCTTCTAACACCTCCCTCTACAAACCTGCCCTGCATCTGTCCTCTGATGGTGGTCCCTCCCCTGCAGGTGTCTGCCCTTCTGCTTCACCCCCAGAAACCCGTGGCACCTGCACCTTCTCTTACCCCTGCACCCTCCTGGTGCCTCCCCCTTCCCTCACTTCTCCTGCCCCCTTTGCTCCATTTTTCCCTGATGCCCACCCCCTCACCACCCTCTGCCTCCCCTCACCCCTCTAGCCCCCAATGCCCTTACCTTCTCCCCTCCCAGCATCACCCTGTCCTCCTCCCACTGACACCTCTCCCCTCCTGCCCTTTTCCTCATTGTCTGCACTTGGCCCCCTGGCATTTGTCTCTCCTCCACCCCTGTCCCTTTGGTGCCTTCCCCTTCCCCTTCCCCTCCGCCTCCGCACAAGCACCTTCCTCTCCCAGCCCTTCCCCTTTCCCTCTGCACAAGCCCTTTCCCTTCCCTTCCCTTCCCTCTCTCTCGTACCTTCTGCCTTCCATTTTGTGGGGCTGCAGTCTGTGCTCTGTCCCCGGACTCCGAACCCGCAACTCAGCCATGCGGCGCAACACAGCGCCCAGCAAGTTTAAAATCCCGGGCCGTGACATTACGTCACATCCGGGAGTCTCCCCACCCACTGGTTTGAGCGCGCTGCGCAGGGCAGCAGCAGCCAGCAAGGGGGAGCTCAGAGAAGGTTGCGCACGACAGGGACGGGTCTGGAGACGGGGATGGGGGAGAGACGCTCTGGGGCCGGGGGGTCGGGACCAGCTCCAGCTCCAGCTCCAGCTCCAGCTCCAGCTCCAGCTCCAGCTCCAGCTCCAGCTCCAGCTCCAGCTCCAGCTCCAAATATTGCTGGAGCATGGGCACCACGAGCCCACACAACTCACCGCCCATGCCTCTGCTGGCTAGCCGGCTCTCTCTCTCTCTTTTTCAGAGGGGGCGGGGGAGCGCCGGCTCCTCGCGGAACCCCTCGTTTTGCTCCGCGGAACCCCAGGGTTCCACGGAGCACCAATTGGGAAACACTGCTCTATGGACAGTTAAAAAAAAAATCCACGTCTGTCGAGCTCGCAGTGCCTAGAACATGAAATGAACACGAAAGGCTCTTTTCAGATGGGGTGAATTGTAGTCTAGTAAAGCGAGTGATGAGAGTCAGGATCTCTGAGTTTTATTTCAATTTTGGCCAAGGATTCACTGAGTGACTGTACTAGCCACTCACCTTCCCTGCCCAGCACTTTGCCCATCTGTTAAATAGGGGAAATGATGCTTATCTATCTATTACAAAGGAATGTTTGCAGTAATAAATGAATCATACAAACGTAGGCCTGGAAGGGCCCTTAACAGTCCAGCTTCCGAAATGAGTCAGGACGATGTATTATCTAGATCATCCTTCACAGGGGTTTGTCTAACCCAGTGGTCCCCAACCTTTTTGGGTGGCAGGCGCCGCGCGGGGCTGCCGGGTCGCGCAGGGGCGGTGGCCACGCATGCGCCGCGCCTCCGGGGCCAGCACCGCGCATGTGCCTTGTGCCCGGATAGGGGGCCGCGCATGTGCCGCGCTCCCAGTGGTGGCGTAGGTGGGCGCACATAAATGCCCTGGCAGGCGCCATGGCACCCACGGGCACCGCATTGAGGACCACTGGTCTAACCTGTTCTTAAAAATCTCCAATAGTAATAGAGATGTAGCCGTGTTAGTCTGGTCTTGCTGAAACAAAAGACAGGACTATGCAGCACTTTAAAGACTAACAAGATGGTTTATTAGGTGATGAGGTTCGTGGGCCAGACCCACTTCCTCAGATCAAATTGTGGAAGAATTTGATATATGTGTTCACTTTTTTTTTTTGATTGTATCACTTTGGTATATATGGTCATGCCAATTTTCTTCCACAATTTGATCTGAGGAAGTGGGTCTGGCCCACGAAAGCTCATCACCTAATAAACCATCTTGTTAGTCTGCATAGTCTAAAGTGCTGCATAGTCCTGTCTTTTGTTTTAAAAATCTCCAGTGAGAGAGATTCTACAATCTCCCTAGGTAACATGTTCCAGTGCGTAACCATCCTGGCCGTTCGGAAGCCTGAGTCGTGCTCCGAGAGCCCGAGATGACATGCCCCATATGGCACGTGTTCTCAGCAGTTTCATATATCAAAAAGTTGTGTTAATTTAACCTGTCTCTTGTTCCTTAGCATTTGCTTAGGAATGTAAACAGAGGAGAGTGGAAATACTGGCTGCTTTGCCAAGAGAAAGCAAACAGGGACTAAACAAGCCGAGATGCAGCCAAACACTTCAAGAGCAAACGTGCCCCAGCTCACAAACCACCAGTGAAGCCCTGGAGTCAGAGATAAATCGTGTCCTCTCTGCCAGGACCTGGGGTAATTACAGCAGGAGAAATGTACACAGATGGGGACAAAAGCAGGAAGTTAATATTTAAGTGCCCAGACAAGAAACAAACGACTTAATTAAGGCAATTAGAAAAAGAGAAATCGAGCCACTTATAAAGCCCGTGTAAAGAAATGGCAAATGGCATTTGTATCTTGTAAAAGAAAAGAAGGGAGAACTAGCAGGGAAGAAAAACGGGCGGGTTTCGTTCCTTCTGTTAATGAGAGCTGAGCATTCACACCTAGCTCACCTAGGTTTTGGTACCAGAGCCTGCAGAGGCAAGGTTTTGGAGTGCGCTTGCAGGCCCCCAACGTCTGCATTCGTCGTGCCAGAGTAGGGAACAGCCTTAACAGGGGGTGAATGTAGTCCATGAGATTCCGGGAAGGCCCTAATTCCTGTGGTGTGAGAGGACGATTTACGGTGAGAGTCAAATATAAGCCACCAGGGAAGGTAGGTTTTCAGCTGAGTATTGCTGACTACAAGTGGAAGAGGAGCCATGCCTTAGAGATGAGAGTGAAGGGCTGATTTGCAAATGGAGGGGCAGCCCATGCAGAAGCCACCAACTGCTGTGGGCAGCATTGAAGAGGGGGGCAGAGAGCAGTCAGGTCCACACGGGCTTGGTTTTTGTCTTGGTTACCCTGGTCACGGTTCCTTTTCCACGACACCAGGGCAACGGAGACCAGGCCCAAAGCCAGGGAGCAGCTGGGCATGAAGTCAGACCTGTGGTGGTGCAATACGGCCTGGAGAGGTCTGCAAAGGAGGAGTGCCATTCCAAACGTGTTCAGTGGCTGCATGGGTGGAGCCCGACTGAAGGTGACAGTGAGGATAAGACTGGCACAGGAACCACGGGAAGCGCCAGGCTAGATCAGATGCAGGGTCCTTCTCGTTTGCTGTCCTGTCCCAAAAGTGACCAGTAAAAGATGCAGGGGAGGCAGGTGCAAGGACTGCTGCCATAGGCAGTGGTAGTTTGCTGCCAGGTGGTTGCTTTCTGACCTGCATGATGAGTGATTGGCTCATGCCCTAACGCAGGACCGTTTGTATCCATCCAAAACAACTCTGTGCATTAAAAACTCCTCAGCATCACATCTGGAGGGGTTCTCATTGGGGATATAAACGTCCAACTGATCTTGGAATCCCACTATGTTCCTGGCCTCTGAGATCACTGTGTTCCACAGGCCAACTGTGTCTCCTCGGAAAACAGCCTTGTGGGCCTCCTGATGGTCACAGAGTAATAATTTAGAAAGACCAGGAGTCAAGATTAGGGCAGGGTCAAGGATTTCAGTAGAACGTCAAGGCCAGGATGAATCCCAGCCAGAGGATGGGGCTGGACACCTGATAGGGAGCTAAGAGGTAGCAGGACAGAGAAGGCGTGAGGTCCGGGCAACTCCAGGCTGTCTGGCTGTCAGACAGAAAGCAGAGGTGAGCGTGTTCAGTAAGAGCAGTGTCAGAGAAATGGAACAAACTTTTTACACAGGGGAAGACTTGGGGGCTGTTTAGTAATAGGAAGTTATGGTGTGTTCAGAAGGCAAAACACAGCGGCGGAGGGATGGGGAGGATGGGATCAGCAATCAGAAGGGTCGTTGCTAAGGACCTTCTAATTCACAAGCCAGCATGGTAAAATGCACAGCTATAGAATTTTTAAATCTGAAATATTTAAATCTGAAATTTCATAGTGTAGTAATTGTAGGGGTCCTGACCCAAAAGGAGTTGTGGATGAATTCACAATGTTAGAGAGAGAGAGAAAGAGAGTGTGTGTGTGTGTGTGTGCGTGCGAGCGCACGCAGTACTGCAACTCTAACTTCTGCACGGCTGGCAGTGGTGTTGCCTTCAGAGCTGGGAAGCCGGAGAATGGCAGCTGCTGGCTGGCAGCCCAGCTCTTAAGGCACAGCCGCCCCGGCAGCAGCACAGAAGTAAGAATGGCCTGGTACGGTGCTGCCACCTTCACTTCTGCTGGCCCTCAGCCAGCAGCCACCCCCCTCTGGTCACCCAGCTCTGAAATCAGCACAGAAGTAAGGGTGACAATTCCATAACCCCCCTAAAATATTCTCGTGACCTTCTTTTTGGGTCAGGCCCCCAAGTTGAGAAACTCTGGACTTCCCCATGAAATCTGGATAGTAGGGGGTACAGCAAGGGGAGACCAGCTTGCATGGTCTGCGGCACTTTTTTCATGGCTGTGAATTAGGTACTGCACCCTTGCTGTTAAAACTCATTGTGTAAATAATAACCCAAGTGGGACTTGATTGTGCAACTGCCGACCTCAATGCTAGTAACTGCAGTAAGATCCGAAGGGATGAATAAACACTCCGTGATGTGAGTGACTGAGGGTTGTGTGGTATGAAAAGGGCCAGTGCAGATACTGATAGCACCCACCACAGCTAGAGTGACCGTCTGGTTTAGCCTGCATGGTCAGGGAACATGAAAAATCCATCTTAGCCATAATTTAGAAGTCGTCCAAATATTGATTTATCTCAACCGATTCTGGGTTTCATTTGCAGTCTGTCAGGGCAAATGACGTATTCTCTCAATCAGCATTTTTACATTTATCCGGGTTATAGATTTTAGCATTTAAGAAGGCAAAAAGACATGAAGGAATAACCAATACAAGTAGCATGGAAGACAGCGCAAGCCTCATGCAGCTTGGCAAACCCCACACCTCTGGAGAGAATTTTTGCATTAAAAAATGGCTTTTACCCCACTGGTGTGAAAACCATCCATGCACAGAATCCCAGGGCTGGCAGAGACCTCAGGAGTCATCGAGCCCAACCCCCTGCCCAAAGCAGGACCAACCCCGACTCAATCAACCCAGCCAGGGCTTTGTCAAGCTGGGACTTAGAAACCTCTAGTGATGGAGATTCCACCCCCTCCCTAGGGAACCCATCCCAGTGCTTCCCCACCCTCCCAGGGAAATAGTTTTTCCTAATCTCCAACCTAGAACCTCCCCCACTGCAACTTGTGACCATTGCTCCTCGCTCTGTCACCTGTCACCACTGAGAACAGCCTCTCTCCACCCTCTTTGGAACCTCCCTTCAGGAAGTTGAAGGCTGCATCAAATCCCCCCTCACTCTTCGCTTCTGCAGACTAAACAGACCCAACTCCCTCAGCCTCTCCTCATAGGTCATATGCTCCAGCCCCCTAATCATTTTGGTCGCCCTCCGCTGGACCCTCTCCAGTGCGTCCACATCCTTTCTATAGTGGGAGGCCCAGAAATGGACACAGTACTCCAGATGTGGCCTCACCAGAGCCGAATAAAGGGGAATAATCACTTCTCTAGATCTGCTGACAATGCTCCTCCCAATGCAACCTAATATGCCATTAGCCTTCTTGGCTACAAGGGCACCCTACTGACTCATATCCAGCTTCTCATCCATTGCAATCCCCAGTCCATTTCTGCTGAAGTTTGCCTGAAAAGACCTGCAGTTTGCACCTGACTCAAAGCAATAGGAGCCGTTTCCCAGCAGAGCTTTCGTTCCAGTGAGTTCTATTTGCTGCCACCTGGAACCCTGGCCATGGGAGCACTCGGAGCTCAGTGACAGAGGCACAGGCCCTCAGCTGTCAGCAAGCCTGTGAAGTGAGGGCTTGGCGCTTTGGCGGAGAACTGAGAATTTCTGGACAGCTGGGTTCAAAGACCAACTGCAGAGCAACTCAGATCTCCCCTCCCTCTGATAAAAATACACGCTTGCCACCTCAAAATGGTGCCCAGGAGTCCTGGGCTACGTCTAGACTGCAAGCCTCTTTCAAAAAAAGAGCATCTAGACTACAACCAGTACTTTCGAAAAAGCAAGCCGCTTTTTTGAAAGAGAGCACCCAGGCAGTCTGGACGCTCTCTTTTGAAAAAGCACAGTTTGCATTACATAGCGCCTTTTTTCGAAAGAGCACTTTCGAAAAAAGGCATTCTTCCTTGTAAAACGAGGTTTTCCACGGTCAAAAAAATTGCCGCATTCTTTCGATTTACTTTCGAAAGAATGTGGCAGCAGTCTAGACGCAGGGGAAGTTTTTTCGAAAAAAACCCTGTAGTCTAGACACACCCTTGAAGACAGGGACTAGGCAAGTACAGCGCGTTTGTAACGGATTCAGCATCAACAAGAATAGCTACACCGAGCCTAGAAATCCCTGCATGAAACAGGCGCAGGCCTGTGTGACGGCTACAGCGCAGGGACGTTTCCCAGGTGATGTTACACTGACAAACTGCTTCCTGGGCGTTTTTTTGAAGCTGTGACACTGGATCTGAGGTGGCTGATGTGGAGAAAAGCTACTGTCGTTCCTAGGCAATCCCCCAAACGGTGACTCGGCAGAGATACAACTGTCTGCCATCGGGGCATGTGTTCCATGGCTGGCGGGAATAGCGAGCCCTGGGACGTTCCCAGCTTTGGCATGCATTACAATACAAGGGATTGGTTTGTCGCAAATAATGTTTATTATTACTTATGTAAATTCAAATGAATTTACTCCCCTCCCCGCCTTGCAAGGCCATGGATGAAGGGTCTCTTTGCAAAGGATGGCGGCTAAGCACATCGGTGCAAAGGCTAAAGCTACTTTCCCTCAGACACTACAATGGTACGGGCCGGACCGCACCCTCCCCCTCCTGCAGAGGTGAGGAATGTTCTGTTTGGGGTTCATAGCCCATCCCCATGGTAGGAGCCTCAGCTCCCTCCCCGCAGTCTGCCGGGGTGCCCCAGGGGACCATGCCGAGAGAGAGGGAGGCTAGGCACACCCCACACCAGCTCTGTCAAGGTCACAGCAGTAACACACCGTTCGATCTAATCTGAGCGGCCCCCTTCACGCTACCTCACCCCAGTAGAGTAACCGCCATGAGCACTGGTACGTTCTACTTCGGGCCCTCGTTAGTATCACTGCAGCGACCAGTGTGCTCCCTCCGCACCCATTCAGGGACTCTCACAAATACCGCAGCAAGGCTAATGGCTCGTGAACCGCAAGAGTCAAGAGGTGACGAGTGGCTGCATGGTGTGAACAGCTATCGCCTAGCAGGTCTCCGACACGTCAGGCAAGGTGCAGTTCCTACACGTAGCCCGGTGGGACGGGCGCGGGGACACGGGCTGTGCTAGGTCCCGCCCGGAATGCAAAACTTGAAAAAAATATCTTGCCTGCAGGAACCGCGTGTGCTCACTGGAGGACATGATCTGGACAGAAGCCTGCAGAACATATTGACTAGGGGCTTCGGAAGCACACGCTGTCAAATGGCCTGCCGCAAGTGGTGAGCATTCCAGGACACGTCTATAAAAGCCTCTCTCTGACTCATTGCAACTTCACTGTGATACAGCTGTGCCTGGGATTTGTGTGTGGAGAAAACTCAGCCCCTCCGTAATTATCCAGGGGGCAGGTTACACAATTACTGGACAGAATTAGCAGCTCAACATTGTGCCTGCCAAACATAAATGCCTTGCTTCTAGTGGCAAAGGGCACCTTGCTAATACCCCCGAAAACAGCCTCAATTTTTGGTGCATACACCTTTGGGTGCCTAAGCTCCAAACTGGGCTTCTGACCGCTCGGCCAGATTCCAACTGGCAAGATACAGAAAAGCCAAAAGCAATTCAGCCACGGTAACAAACCAGATCAGAAACTCACCTGCTTTTGTTCTTCTCCCAAACTGTCCCACATGGATGCAACAATTTTTGAAACGTCTCCAAAGGTGGCATTTGGGTTTTGCCCTTTGATTGCGGCTTGCGTGTCTCTGAAAAACAGGGCGTAAGCAGACACAGGCTTCTGGGGCTCATTGGGGTCCTTCTTTTTCTTCTTCTTTTGGCTCTTGGGTTTCTTGCCCAGGTCTGTGGATGGTCTCTTCTCTCCAGTCACCTGTAAAACCAAAAGGGGTCCAGTAATGATCAGC
This sequence comes from Rafetus swinhoei, assembly GCA_019425775.1. Taxonomy (NCBI): domain Eukaryota; kingdom Metazoa; phylum Chordata; order Testudines; family Trionychidae; genus Rafetus; species Rafetus swinhoei. Next base: position 34,167,547 of record CM033426.1, read on the forward strand.
TCCCTCTGAGCAGGGTTGAAGATTCAGGGGTATTGAAAAGGCTGAGGCTGGCAGCCAATGAAGGAAGAACCCAGGATGGTGCCTGCCACCACAACCTGTTCCCCGCCCTCCCAAGAGCATCCCTTCCTCGTGTACAAACAGCTTGTGAAGTTCAGCGTTCAACTGAGTGAGGAACTAATCACCCTGGCTAGGGGCAGCTGCTGGGCTTTCCCCAGCTACCCAGCCCTGCCTCGAACACAGGTCACCTCCTCCACAACTGGAGCAATTTGCTGGTTATTCCGGTCTTGAGGCCCTGAGGTACTTGCTGTCCGTGTACAGTGTGAACAAGGCTGGGCCAGCACACTCTGCTTTTCAACTTCCTCCCACCTGGTCTCTTACCTGCTCCACTCTTGGAGCTTGGTGACCAGGCTGCTCCTTGCACCCTGGGCATCTTAGCATGGAGACAAGATTCTTACTCTAGCCTGGATCAGGTTTTTAGGCAGCCGTGTAGTGAAGGCCTTTGGCAGTTCCCATGAACGCGCGTCTGTTTTACCTCATAGAATCCTAGAATCATAGAACACTAAAACTGGAAGGGACCTTGAGAGGTCATCAAGTCCAGTCCCCTGCCCTCATGACAGGACCCAGTACCGACTAGACGAGGGCTATTCAACGTGGCCCGCAGCCCTTTTGTTTGTGGCCTGCAGTGCGGTTTGGGTTTACGCAGGGCTCAACAAGTGGCCCACAGCTGAGATCCTTTGAACGTGGCCTAACTGGGAACACGCTCCACAATGGCGAGTCAATAGAATGGTCTTCTGTTGAGATGCGTTTTAGTAGTTAAATCTCTGGACTGTCATTGCTCATTAAAAGTGCTGTCATATGGGTGGAAAACGGGTAAATATTGCATTTTATTAATATCAGCAGGACTGACTTAAATGGGGCCTGTGTGTTGTGCAGTCTTGCCTTAACTTTGTATTCATGCCTGTCAGTGTCAAAGAAGCTATTTGCATATATTTCATGCATATGCAACTTAAGTTGTGGCCCTCACCATTTGCTGTGAGTATCATTGTGGGCCCCCAGGGCTTCCAAAGTTGAGTAGCCCTGGTCTAGACCATCCCTGACAGATGTCTGTCTAAACTGCTCTTAAATATCTCCAGAGATGGAGATCCCACAACCTCCCCAGGCAACTTATCCCAGTGTTTAATCACCCTGACAGTCAGGAAGTTTTTCCTAATGTCCAACCAAAACCTCCCTTGCTGCAGTTTAAGCCCATTGCTTCTTGTTCTATCCTCAGAGGCCCAGGAGAACAATTTTTCTCCCTCCTCCTTGTAACACCCTTTTAGATACCTGAAAACCGCTATCATGTCCCCTTTCAGTCTTCTCCTTTCCAAACTAGACAAGCCCAATTCTTTCAGTCTTTCCTCATAGCTCATGTTCTCTAGACCTTTCATTATTCTTGTTGCTCTTCTCTGGACCTCATGCTACTCCTATTGTTACTTCTCCGAAGACATTAGCCAGGCTAGGTAAGCAGGCCCTCCGGCTAGCGTAGCCTGTTGAACAACTCTCCTGGAGTTCTCTCTGGCCTCGGACCGCATGCTTCAGCAGTCCCTCCAGAATCTTGCCCAAGCTGTAGGTCAGATTTTTGCCAAGGCTCTTCCACTCGCCCCTCTTTCATATAGGGGGTGGGGTCATTTTAGCTCCTCTCTCATTGGCACTCCAGCTACGCCCAGGCATTCCTCTGCTAGATATTTGAGAGACTTTGTCTGTGAGAGTCTCTGTCTGTCTGTCTGTTCAGAACGCCTCCTAAACGGTAAGAGCTAAGACCACCCGGTATACCACTTCCTCTTCTAACCTAAAGCAGCAAGGGGCGAGCTAGGCTAGTGTGCGGGCCGCATGAGTGCCCCTCTTTCATCTCAATGGGTGGCAGGACTATTGGAACCAAGACAGTCTCCCGGGATAGGGTCGTTTTGCTAAGCGTGCTTGCATGCAGGGGGTGCCGACTGAACACTACCAGCGCTGTGATTGGCTGCAGAGGGAGCACGTGGCTCTCACGCTCAGTGCTGTGTGCAATCAGCACATGCCTCACTTCACGTGCCCTTGCTGAATGTGCGTGACACTTTAGCAGTACCAAAAAAATGACACGGTCGGAAACCAGTGGAATCTGGCAGCCCTGTGCACGGGCCATGGTTAAAAAAATGGCTTGTGGGCTGCACACAGAACCCAGATGGGCCACGGGCTGCCCCCCCACTGACTTAAAGCAAGATCAGCGTTTGGTTGTGCCAGGAAAACAGGATGTGCCTGGAATGGGATTGCTGCTCAGAAAGCCATACTGAAGAGAGACAGACTCACCAGTCAGGTGAAAGGGGCAGGCTGGGGGTGAACCTTCCCCTCCCCCCGCTGGTCTGGGACTGCCCCAGCCTAGGGCCTCCCACCTCCAGGCAACTCTTTAGGGAGGGCAGGGGGGCCGGAACCCCCCTCTTCTTCATACAGGGACATTGCTGGCTGTCTCCGTTGTCAGGGAATGAGGGGAAAGTGCACAGTTTGCGGCATTCCTCACTCTGGCTGAGGAGCGCAGGAGGTAGATAAACCTGGACCTGCCCAGCCAGGACACAAGCATGCCTCCCCTGGCACTTCTCACTTGGCCCCAGGCTGCTGCGGTGAGTGAGGGCTTGGGTTGTCCTCTCTCCTCGGGGCAGCCTGCACCCTGAACCCCTGATCCCCACCCCCGCCCCCGCGCAACATTCAAATGCAGGCTGGACAGTTTCATTTTATATCCCCCAAGCCCAAAATTCACCCAGTTAAGGAGCCGAGCAACGCAGGGGAACTCTTCCAGTGCGTCCTGCTCACCACGTCCTCCTGCAACGTGGGGGCAGCTCTGGGGCTGTCCCTGCAGTTCTCTCTGACTCGTGCTAGTGCAGGGAGCTGCTCATTCCCTGTCCCCATACCCTCCCCCGCCCGCCCTGTGCGTGGCTTGTGTCCCACCTTCCCTTCTGTGACTGCCGGACTCAAATGGAAGCCAGACACATCCGCACATTCCTCATGCTCTCTGCTAGAGGGACGCAGCCTCCCTTGTGGCTTCCACCGAACAGCCCCCCCGAGGCTGTCCCTTCCTCTTGCTCATTTTCCCTAACCACCTCCAGGAGACTCGAACACCCCCTCCTTGTGCTCTCCCAACTCCCTCTGCCCGTGAGCTCTCCAGGCATGGCGCTGTCCAGCCGGCTTCACATTTCTTCTCCCCACCCCTCAGACTCACCCTGGTCCTGATTTCACCCCGATGACGCTTGTCCCCCTTCTCCCACCCATTCCGCAGCTTCCCCCATTCCGACTGTGAGTGCCGAGTAGAGTGACCGTGTTTTCCCAAAGGGAGCACAGGACACCCCATGGGGCTGTCCTGAGGCCCCCTCAACTCCCAAGCAGGGCGGTTCGAGCCCTCTTTGCCTCCCGACAGCATGGGGCCACCCTCTGCTGCCTTCCCTGTGCAGGGCCAGCATTAGGTCCCCGCTTCCTCCAATGTGCCCAGGGTGGCCTGAGTCTCCCTGCTGCCTGCATGGGGCTGGCCCGGCCTGAGCTGCTCGCTTGAGTCCTCCCTCCCATATGGGGCTGGCGTTGCTGCTCATCCTCTCCATGCCCTGCGAGGGGCTGCCCCCCTTTCTTGGCAACACTGTGCATGGATCCCACTCGATCAAGAGCAATGGGACAAATGCCAAGTTTTGCCAATAGAGGTGGGACAGGGCTTGAAAAAACGCATTGTCCCAGCCAGAACGGGTGTACGGCCATGCTCGGGCTGTGTTCCTCTGCTCTGGGTCCCCCTTCCCCTGGGGCAGGCACAGGCAGGGCTGCAAGCACTACTGGCACCTCGTAAAGTGTTGTATAACTGTCTGAAAACCTTGTACTCAGCGCTAATGGCTAGAGGCGCATTTTGTAGCACGCAAGTAGAGTCAGCTCTCTGAATGCCTTCAGCATCCCATGAACTTTGAGTGCAATGAGAAGAGTGTGTGTGTGGGGGGACGACGACGGACTATTCAGTTTTCTGCCACTTCTGGCAAGATGTTAAGGGCCTCCAGGCTCTCTCCTTCGTTCCTCGCTGGGCTAACCATCAACCAAAGCTCAGGGGAGCTTTGAGTGCAGGGGACAGGGCTGCCTTTGGTTCCCTGCGATTACCACGTCTCACTCGATCGCTGTACTGGGCAGGCCATGCAGTGGGTCATTTAGTGCACTCCCTGCACCGTAACAGAACTGAATTCACTCTCCCTGAACTCTCCTCCAAGAGAATGCAAGACCCAGCTCGCAGCGAGGCAGAAGCCATGGCTTCCCTGTCAGGTGGTGTCATGGCCAAAGGTCTGGCCTGGGGCCTTGGGCACCCCTGTGGGTACTGGCCCACAGGCCGCACTGCTGGAATGGAACTGCCTTCTTAGCAAGGTGCTGTTCCCTGTTGGCATCCCCAGGAGTCCCGTGGCTCTGCTGCAGGGTAGGTGACAGCAGGACACAGTCACAGCGCTCAGAAATAACACACTGACCTTGAAAACCAAAAGTACCTTTTCAAGCGGAAGGCACTCGCTATAGAAGATAGTTAGATGCAGGATGGGTAAGTACCAGGCATAGGCAAAAGAAACCCCCCCCCCCCGAATACTGATGCATACATGCTCACCTGCAGAGGAAAGAGATACTTTTAGATCCCTTTGCATTCATACACTGAGGACTCTATGTATTCATGGTAGTGTGTGAGCCACACAACGCCCCGGGGAGGCAGGGAAGTATTAAGCTCGTTTTACAGAAGGAAATTCTGTGGCACAGAGAGGTTCATTGACTTGTCCCATGTCAACAACGGAGCCAGGAACAGGACCCAGAAGTAAAGGCTGCCAGTTCTGTATTCGAACTACCAATAACACTTCCTGAGAGGCAGAAAGCCAGTTACCGGTTGAATCTCTATAGTCCGGCACTTTCTGGTCAGGCGACATCCGTGGTCCAGCTTGATTTTAGTTAACCAGGTGTCCACTTAGCATGGGAGTGGCCAAGTTTCCTGTGGTCCCATAAAATTTGTTTACAGCCACCAGTCCTGTCTCTCAGTGTTCTATGCTGTTATTTAGCTCGAATTTACCCCAAACGTGTGTATGTGTGTATCCCTCCTTTTGGGGTGTTTTAGCAGGTTTTATGTCCCCCTCCCATTTGGGGTCTTGTATTTTACTTTAGATACATTTATTTATTTATTTTTTTAAATTTTGTAAGCTCCCTCAAATATTTTAAATAGAGAGGTGGGGTAAAAATAAAATAAAATAAAATAAAATAAAATAAAAGTCTCCTAACATCCCAGGAAGCAGGGGAAGTGTTGGGAATGCTGCTAGGCAATATTGACCTCCCGTGATTTGGCAAATTCTCTGGTTCAGCACCAGTCAGGTCCCAAGGGTGCCAGATTAGAGAGGTTCAACCTGTAGCATCTCTGCTTACCAAATGCTGACACTATTGAGACACGTTCTCAGATTGCTCAGCAATTACGTTATTTAAAGAGTTACCCACTTTATCAGGAAAATGATTTTAAAAGAGGACGTTAGGTCCTTTCATAGCTAGAACTATTTGAGATGTCTGGGCCCTATCTCTATTCCCCTGCAGGTTTAGATGTTCTATAGGCCTCCGAAGCCAGTGAATTTTGAAAGCCGTCTCAGCTGGTCTGGGCCGTCACTCTCCTCGTGTCTCCACCTGAGGAGATAAAGGGCCAGGTGGATTGACTGCCTCTCCTGATCCTCCTTGAATGCGAATCAAAAGATGATTCAAAGGCAGGTAGTGGAATACAGACAGGGACCATGCACGGTGAAGAATCTCCAGTAAGTAACTTCCTCTTCTTGGAGGGTTGGTGCCTGTGTGCATGGCATGGTGGGCCACTGACAAGCAGCACCCGAGTGGCAGGGGTGTGCGAGAAGGTGGATGGCAGAGCGGAACCCAAAGCCACCATGCCAAAGGACGCTGGCAGAGGAGTCCGGCACTGCCGCGGAATGCCTCGCAGTGTGGCGGGAGCTCCAGGCAGGTGCTCTGTCAGTCTCAAGTAGAGCTATGTCTTGATGCAGCGCCCGGGTGTCATGCGTGCTCTTGGGGGATGAGACCTCACCCCACGAGGGAGAGGCAGACCAGAGCAGTGGACAGCAGAGCAACAGAGAGACCAGACAGTGGACAACAGAGAGAGGCATTTTACAGATAAATGGACAAAGACGACAAATCCCTGGACTCTAGTGTGTTCGACCTGGGCACACAGTGGTGAGAAGGAACTAGGGAGGTGGCAGATCACCTCACTCGTCTCTCCTTGGTTGGAGGCCCAGGGAGTGTGAGGGTGCATGTGTGGATCATGGACAGGTGCATGGACACCTGCACCCCTTCAGTGCCCTACATGCAGTGACCGGCACTCAAAGAAAAAAAACCATTCCATGCCAGAAACAAGGCTGAATACCAAGTCGTTACATGTAAAATGTAACAAGACACGTCTGTCTGTCTGTCTGAAGAAGGCCTCTGTCATAATGGCTTTGCTGATTTCACTGCAAACACCAGAAGTGGTCGGGAACCATAGCGCCGAAGGAGACTCATTTTAGTTGGCACCTTCTGATGTTCTCTCTTCATCAGCTCCACTCTGGGCTCAGCCTCAGGGCAGGGGCACTTGTCAAACTGGCAGCTGCCCATTAGCAAATACGAAAAAAAAAAAAAAAAAGTTTAACTGAAAACTGCCCTGTGGGTTGGAATGGGACTCCAGGGCGTGAAAGGCCACTAGGGTAGGAGGGATAATTCCATCCGAAGGTTCCATCTGGGGGTGAGTTGGAATGCAGCTTCTCTCATTTGAATCTCCGTTCCTCCACGTCTGTGTGGGCAGGAAAAGGCGGCAAACTCTCCGGCAGTGATTGGACAAAGTGCAGTTTCCAGTGGAGGAGCCGAGCACAGGAAGCAGCAACTCGCAGCAAAGATTAGGCCTTCATGGTCATCCCTATTGAGACAGAGCCATCAGCACCACGGCACCACACAGAGCGTGTCTTGGCCCACAGGGTATTTAGCCTCCTCGCACCTTGGTGGATTTGGGTCTTCCAGCCTTTAGCAGGGTGGACTGTGAAGCTTTTATGCCCCATGTACCAAGCAGCGAGCAAAGCGGCACCATTGTTTAGAGCTCACTTTCCACCGGAGTATGACGCAGCCTTGCTAGAGGGGGATGCCTTGCAGGTGGGCAGCATGTAGGTTTCCTGCTGAAGAAGGTGCTTATGCCCCCGGATGATTATTACTAGCACCCTAAATCGAACCCGAACCGTGGCCCAGATCACAGAAGCACACTGGGCGGAGCGGAGAAGAGAAGTGAGATCATGTAACACCCCACCCATCACAGTGGGGTTGTTCCCTACACTAGGATACACTGTTCCTGGCCATTGTGTCCCTCCCATCTCCTCCACCTTCACACTGCACGCGTGCCAGAGACAATTGCAGTCCCGCTCACCACGGGAGCACAAGGCCTGCTCCCTGCAAGCACCCCCAGAGTGCACCCCGTCCCTCAAGAAGTGGGAGGAGCAGAGTCACGACCCCACCCCTCTGTCTGTGGAGTTGCTGGGTATGCTGCCAGGGCTAACAGGCTGCCACCTCCAAAGAGTCGGAGCATTGTGCACGTTCCCCTTGCTGAGGCACAGGGAGCTCAGGGAGGGATTGTGTGCTCAGAGATCCCCTAGACTGGCTGTGCATGGCCCCCAGAGGGAGCCAGCCTCATCCTAGCACGATCTGGCTCTAGGTCACCTCCTTGGGGGTCAGCAGCAGGAGCTGCTCCAGGAAGGGAATGACTTTTGCCCAGGGTCACCGCTAACGCGAGTGGGATCGTTCCCCATGGGCTGCTAGGAATGGTTTGGATCCACCGTGGCAGACAGAGCAAGGGTGAATGCTATTGTAGCACCTGACGGTGCCGTGCTCTTTCTCCAGCTACAAACGCCCTGCGATGATGCTCTGAGCTCCCTTGGAGAGGCAGTTTGCACAACACGAGATGTAACACAAAGAATGAGCTAGGATGATTCACACGTCAGCGCTATCCCCTTATAAACAGGCTGCTTTGCTGTCACCTAGACTGTTCCCAAATGGGCAGGGGCTTCCCTGGTGCCATCTGGACGTTATCACCTGCAGGAAGCTTTCTAAAGCAAAGCTAATCGGGACTATACCCGCTCTCCTGTCTGGGCGAGGAACAGTTGGATGTTCATACCTTGGAATAAGTAGGCCTGGGAAGATACTAAATTCTTTGCCTGGGGTATTCAAATGAGCCTAAAGGAGTTTGGCTCTCAAATCTCAAAAAAGAGATATCGGCACTGGAAACGGTTCAGAAAAGGGCAACGAAAACTATGAGGGGTTTGGAGCGGATCCCATATGAAGAGAGATTAAAAAAAGACTGGGACTTTTCAAATTAGAAAAGAGGAGACTAAGGAGGGATATGTTAGAGGTCTATAAAATCATGACCGGTGTGGAAAAAGTGAATAAGGAAAAGTTCTTTATTTATTCCCACAATATAAGAACTAGGGTCACCAAATGAAATCAATAGGCAGCAGGTTTAAAACAAACAAAAGGAAGTTTTTCTTCACTCAGAGCACAGTCAACCTGTGGAACTCCCTTTCAGAGGATGCGGTGAAGACTAGGCCTTTCACAGGGTTCAAAAAAGAGCTAGATAGATTCATGGAGGTTAGGTCCATCAATGGCTATTAGCCGGGATGGGTAGGAATGGTGTCCCTAGCCTCTATTTGTCTGGAAATGGGTGACAGGGGAGGGATCATGTGAGGATTACCTGTTGTGTTCCCTCCCTCTGGGACGTCTGATATTGGACACTGTTGGCAGACAGGGTACTGGGCTAGACGGACCTTTGATCTGACCCGGTGTGGCCATTCTTATGTAAATGCCATTGAAATTTCCATTGGTCTTTCTTTTGGAAACTCCATTCTCACGGTTTAAGGGATGTGAATTTAAATGACTTCTCTGTGCAGACAGGGCAGTGACACAAGAATGCTTAGCTCACCAGACACCACTAGTGAAAATGAAACAGCCCCGTTTCGGCCTTGATGCACGACAAAAGTGAGTTTTCAGCCATGAAGCACTGTGAGTGAAGTTACTTCGTGCAAAAAGTTAGCGTGCTCCTTTGCCCCTAAATCTTGGTTACCTACCAGTATTTCGCTTGGCTTCTCCCGCTGACACCCCCCCCCCCAACAGACTTTGAAAATTCTCCACTCCAGTAGACCCAGATGCAGTAGGTCTTCCATGATACTTCTTGCAGTGGGACACAACTCTTCCAATAAGAGTTACAATGTAGTTCAGTGTTTGGTCTCTATCCAGTTTTCACAATGTACTGGCTTTTGCAGGAGTAGAAAAACCACCTCCGGGCATGAGGACTATTACTTTTGTGCCAATATGATCTTCCTGGTAGATATTTTAATTCCTGGTCATTAGAAACGGTTTTTACGATCTGTTGTACAGAGGTCATTAATGGTCATAAAATAAATGACAGATTGGTCCCTTTAAATATTTCTAACAGCTGTGTATTTAGAGAAAGCAAACAAAAACGCAAAAGCCACAGTACTCCTGGGCTCTCTACTCTGTGGTTTCTTTCCTCTAGGAAACATACCACGTGATTATTGTTTTTCTTTAGTTGCTATGTGGTATACAGGATAAGATACGGTATATATTTATGGTCAGAAAAAAACAACAACCACAGGGCTTTATAAATTGCCTCAGCTATCTTGCTCCAAGAAATTCTACCCCAATTCTTTTTCCCTCACTTTCAGTACTGACTCGCTGGACCTATAAGAAATGTATCAGCAAAAAATCAGTGAGCTCACAGGCAATTCCTTCATTATCATATGGTCAGGCTGAAACCCTGAAGAGGATTGGTAAAGGTGCAATGAAAACAGCTGACGCAGACACGGACTGTAGTGAGCCTAAAATTCTCAGTGCACTGGGGAAAGAAAGATTTGAGCAGCAAAGCAAATGCCATTCATCTTCTCTAACCCCAGAATTGTTGGTGATGCATAGCTTGCACAGGGTTGTGCCAAAAAGAGACAACCAAATTCTAAAACTGCAAAATCATAAAATATTCTATCTTCAGGCAAAATATATATTGTTACTTTTGCAATGTAGATGAGATTTGCTTCCTGACACACTTTTTGAAATGAACAGTGAAATGAAAACTAAGCATATTTTTTTTCCTGGAGTTTCATAAGAAAGTATTTGCTAGTTTGCTCAGCCTTAGCACTAGAGCGAAGTTGTCACTCGATTACTTGGTACTCTGGGTACCATAGACACAACTTGTCACCATTTGCTCTTTGGGAGGTATCTTCGGGGATGAGGTTACACTGCCAACAAACCAGTGATTCTGGTAATTTAGCATCATCCTCAGCAGGAGAAAGAACCTTTCCCTGGAATCTTAACAAACGGGTCAGCACCACCACAGGAAGTTGCAAGTATAACAAAATCCTCAGCGATCAGGGAAGGCCCGTGTCTGAGGGACACGTCATTATGGCTGTTCCAGGGTCATCCCTGCAGTCTGCTCACATGTAACAACTGTCAGGGAAGACGGGTGGACGGAGCACAAAGAGTTTGCTCTGCTAGTGCATTTTTTGAGAAGAATGCAGGATGACTAAGCAATCCTAATTGTCCTATATTTTACCCGTTTGTTATATTTTACCTCTTTTTCACCTCGTCATCCATTCAAGACCCCTAGCATCCTGGCTGCTATCCACTAGCCTGACAAGAACGGCAAGCAACTTTACTATATCATATGTCACTGTCACTGTATTAACTGTCCTAGGTAATAACGGATTGCTAAAAAATTACCCATGTGAATTAAAAGACAGAAGATGCTTTCTTTGTTTTTTGACATGTGCTTCACTAACAGATATCACTTCCTATGAAATCAGGTAATTCACATGTTGGATTTTCACTTCTCTTTTCCAACACAAGCTCTAGTTTTACATAGACGGTCTCTGAAACTGGAAAAATTTGAGCACTGAACCATGTATTTATTGTCAAAATCTTAATTTGAAAGTACAACGTAGCATGATGTCTCTGGCAAGTGCAGCAGGAAAGAAAAGACTGAGGGGAGGAAACTTCTCTTAGAATTAGAGACTCATTCCTTTCGTTGTTATATGCACCAATATAGCTCAGCGATGTTTGATACGATTTGCAAATCTGCCATGCTTTCCCACGTCCTAGCCCCAAAATGTTCTCTGTGAACAATCTCCCCTGTTACAGAGAAAGTGTCTCTCTAGCTCTATGCAAAGGAAAAACAAAAGGTCTGTTCTCTTATTAGAGCGAATTATTTCTAGCACTGAAAATACTGTCTGTCATTCTCATACGGTATGTCTGTCAAAACAGGCATGGCTGCACGTACCTTATAATGTGACTCTGTCTCCTCTTCCTGAGTAGAACTGGAGGGAGATGGTGTAGCAGATTTACTTCCTGGGGGCGATGGGGAACCATGGGTAAGACCGCTCCTCATGCCCATCTGAGAAATCAGCTGTGACTGGCTGAGGGCACTCATGTGACCGGCTAACATCCCTGGTCGATTGATCAGGGGGACTTGACGGTTGGAATCATAGGAAGTGGCGTCTGAGTGGACCATCTCCTGGATCTGAGTTAGGAGAATATTACTTTTTAATTAAAATGTATTTTATTTATTGTCTTATCAAATTACTTTATGATGAACTTAATTGACGGATTTAGAAAAGCTATTACAGAAGGGGCAGAGAAAAGTCTTCGTCCCTGCCCCCGGCCAAAACAAGAGAAGAGAGCAAGTTGGGGACTGTACGCTTTCCAGAGCTTCCCCGTGGGAAGACTGGGCTCACCTCTACACTGCAGCTAGGAGGTGCAATTACCAGCCAGTAGACCTAGGTGCAGTAGGTCTGTTTGCGCCAGTCCATTAAAACAGCATTGCAGTGTGCCTGGCGGCAGGGCTGGCTGCCTGCGTACATCCTTAGGGTCTCAGGTGGGATTGTGCTCGGGCAGCCGGCCCAAGCTGCTGCCTCGGCTGCTGTGGCCACCCCGTTCTGCTATTTGTAGTGCCTTAGCTGAAGCAGAGCTAGCATGCATGCGTCGCCCTGAGCTGGGAGTGACCTCTCTCAGCTGCCCTGTAGATGTGCCCTCGGGGTTACAACATCAGGACTGAACTTGTGCCAGCAAAATGTTTGTGTGAATGTGTCAGCAGAGAGATGCTTCCGGCTAGAATAGTGGGAAGAAACTTGCCCCGGGGGCAGGCTCCAGCCAATCTGTCTAAAATGGGGGTTTCACACCCTCCTCTGACACAACTGGTCCTGGCCACGGGGTGTCAGACTAGCTGAGGCAACCATGTGAGCGCACACACGTTGAGTGGACACATAGCAGGCCTCTGCATTTGACCGTTCAGCCCTTTCTGCTCAGGGTATGCAGCTGGAGGAACTGCGGTCCCTGGCGCATCCCACACGACCAGATACAACGTGTTATTGGTTAGAAAACTGAGAGGCTCAAACCACTAACTTCTTCCCATCTCACTAGCTGCCATGGTTCCCCTCCTCACTGGCTTACATGGCAGAGTGCAGGAGAAATAAACAAACACATCACACATTGTGGAGCAGAACAAGCCCAAGTCCCTGGCTTTCCCCAACATGCTTGGGTTTGGCTTCAGGGCAGAACGCAAGTAGATGATGTTGCCTAAGCAACATCATCTAGGTTCCCTAGACCTGAGGGAATTCTGCACTTGCTGCATTTGGAGCAAGAGTAAAATTGCACAGTTCCCCCAGGACTAAAACCCACAAATTCCAACTTCAAAAAAATAGTAAATAATGCTCCTTCCCCTCACAGATCCATGGGCCAGACCCTCCAACAGGGTAAGTCACTGCAGTCCTATTGATGTCTGTGGAGCTGCACTGGATCCCACGCTGAGACATCATGAGGCAAATGACTTCGGCATTAGTCAAACCCAAGGAGGTTCCAAGCCCCCGGAGTGACTGTCCTAGACACATGGGGTCTCTCACACCGTTTGCTGCCATGTGTGTACAGGCAACGATTAAGACTGATGCCTGAGTCTTGGGGCCAGGCCTCCTTCCCTGACAGTGCTCTGACTGTAGCCTCCCTTTCATGGAGGTTTATGGGTGAGTTTTTCATTTTTTTCCAATAACAGCCCAACCCTTCCTTGGCCACCGAGGCCCCGGGTTTACAGACAGGAGTGCCAGACTGGCAGAGAAGTCAAGAACTTTCTACGGTATTTACATCCTTAAACAGGCTTCCCAGTCACTGGAACTAATGGTATGAAACAACCAACCCTCGGACCAACGCCCAGACCCTCACACACCAAGCACTGCCAGGGACACCCTCTACAAAGATCGGACCCTGCTCGGCCCTACAGCCTCTCGCCCAGCAGGAGGCCCAGGCCTTGCCTTTGGGTGCCGCCGTTGGCAGGGTGGGGTGTAAATGGGGTTCTCTGGGCTGAGGTGTCCTACCGAGCTCCGTCAGGATCCCCTTTCAATGTGACCACATTTGACCCTCAGGCTCTTCATCCCATTAGCCTGAAGCCACGAGCACAAAGAATCCACAGCACAGGGCAGACAGAGCAAGGCAGGTCCAGCACGGACGGCCCTCTGGCTGCCAATGCTCACCTTCCAACATAAACAAGCCTCCATACTGCCAACCAATTCCACCTCAGCCCTGGCTGCTAGGGAGTGTCGCACTCACCCATTCAGGGCCAGGCTCTGGCTGACAGCAACGGCAAAGTTCCCGTTTTGTTTCTATGGCAGCAGGGTGATGAAGAAAGAGGCCACGGCACAGGGCCCATTGATGAGAGAAAAGGCTGATTTTGCACACGTCCCTGGCTCAGCCCGTTCCCAGCTTCAGAAGCCTGCCCATGGTGGGGCCTTAACCAACACACAGCAGACCAGCCTGCAAAGAGTCCTCTCCACACAGGTCTGAGAGGAACGTAAAACAACAGACAGAGCCAGCTGGAAGGGCTGAAATCACAACTGTCCGAGGACCAACTGCATGAAAAGGTGGGAGAACGAACACTATCCCTTTGGGCAGAGAATACGCACGGACCCCAGACTCTCGCAAAAGCCGCCGACCAAAGGTGCCACATAAATCACTAAAACACAGGAGGAGAAAGAGTCAAACGCCAACAGGTCCTGAAACCCGACCAAGCTGTGCTACGGGGAGAGGCTCTGGTGAGAGCGCTACAGCACAAAGAGCTAAAACGCCCTGGTTACTGACCCAGGAAATGTCTAGCCACTTTCAGCCAGACCATCCTGCCATCCATCCCTGAACATGCCTCAGAACAGACAACCAGCCCAGCCTCAACTGAAGCCCTCTCCCCCAACCCCAGACATGAATCATCTTCTAGGGGGTTGATCATACAGGGGGATGCCTTGTGCCAGGCAGAGTCTGAGACTCTGAAACCACAGGGAGACAAGATAAAACAGAGATATAAGCCAGATGCTCAGTTGGTGCCAACTAGGGCACTCAGCCAAGGTTAATGGGGTGAGGTTGATTTACACCAGCTGATAAGCTGGCCCATGATCTGTCTCTCAAAGACAGTTCTAGACCAGCCCATTACACGATCACTGAGCATCGACTCATGGTAATCAGCCTCGGGAATATAATGCAAACATGGAGAGGAAATTCTGCAGAGGACTTCTGCACTCGCCAGATCACAGAATCCCAGGGCTGGCAGAGACCTCAGGAGCCATCGAGTCCAGCCCCCTGCCCAAGGCAGGACCAACCCCAACTCAATCATCCCAGCCAGGGCTTTGTCAAGCCAGGACTGAAACATCTCTAGGGATGGAGATTCCACCACCTCCCTAGGGAACCCATCCCAGTGCTTCCCCACCCGCCTAGAGAAATAGTTTTTCCTAATATCCAACCAAGACCTCCTGCACTGTAACTTGAGACCATTGCTCCTTGTTCTGCCATCTGCCACCACTGAGAACAGCCTCGCTCCATCCTCCAGCCTCTCTCCATCCTCCATCTAAGGCTGCTATCAAATCCCCCCTCACTCTTCTGCAGACTAAATAAGCCCAAATCCCTCAGCCTCTCCTCGTAGGTCAAGTGCTCTAGACCCTTAATCATTTTCATTGCCCTCTGCTGGACTCTCTCCAATTTGCCCACATCCTTTCTGTAGTGGTGGTGAACTGGACACAATACTCCAGATGTGGCATCACTAGTGCCAAACAGAGGAGAAAAATCCCTTCTGCAGATCTGCTGGCAATGCTCCTACTAGTGAGCCCCAATGTGCCATTTGCCTCATATCCACCTTCTCATCCACTGGAATCCCCAGGTACTTTTCTGAAAACCTGTTGTCTAGCCAGCTGGTCCCCAGCCTGTAGCACTGCTTGGGATTCTTCTTAAGTGCAGGACTCTGCACTTGTCCTTGTTGAATATCAGTAGATTTCTTTTGGCTCAATCCTCCAATTTATCTTCTTTTACTTGCCAGTGAGAATACTGTGGGAGACTGTATCAATAGCTTTGGGGGTATATCACCTCCACCACTTTCCCCTTATCCACAGAGGCAGTTATCACATCATAGAAGGCAACCAGGTTGGCCAGGCAGGACTTGCCCTTGGTGAGTCCATGTTGAATGTTCTTAACAGCTTCCTCTCCTCCAAGGCTTTCAAAATGGATTCCTTGAGGCTCTGGCTCCAGGATTTTGCCAGGGACTCAGGTAGGGCTGACCGGTCTGTAGTTCCTGGATTCTCTTCCTTCCCTTTTTTAAAGCGGGGCACTTACATTTGCCTTTTTCCAGTCATCAGGGAGCAATCCTGAGTGCCAAGATTTTTCAAAGACACTGGCCAGTGGTTCTGTGATCGCATCAGCCAGTTCCCTCAGCACCCTCGGGTGCATTAGATCCAGCCCCATGGATTTGTGCATGTCCAGCTTTGCTAAAGAGTCCTTAACCTGTTCCTTCACCACTGAGGGCTGCCCACTTCCTCCCCATACTGCGCTGCCAGTGCAGCAGTCCCGGAGCTGACCTTGTCTCTGAAGACAGAGGCGGAGGCAAAACCAAAAACAATCACGCCTCCCCAACAAACAAACAAAACCCCCCAACAACAAACACTGAGTACTCCAGCTTTTTCCACATCATCTCTCACTAGGTTGTCTTCCTCATTGAGTAAGAGTCCCACACTATCCCTGAACTACTTCTTGTTGCTGAATTACCCGTACAAACCCTTTTTGTTACGTGGGCTGAATTTTGTGCAACATTTTGAATTCCAATTGGCTTTTCATGTCTTCCTCGAGGCTGGGAATTGCAGTAAAACCAAAGGCCGTTATCTGCAATCATCAGGAGCCCAGGATAAGAGAGTATAAACCAGTTCCCAACCTGTTGGTCACTCTCTTAAAAGTTCTTTTTTGGGGCTTTCATGTTTGAAGTTATATGTTTCATATCAAATTTTCCAAAGGGCAGAGGTCTGTATACATAAGAACACCGAAATTACACAGCCTTATTTATGCATGCAACTTCTATGGAGGCATGCATAAATTCAGCAGTGCGCTGATCCAGTTTGCACCTGCAGTTGCAAGCCCAAAGAGAGGTCAGAGCTGCCTTTCCTTTTTTGCATGGGGTCTCATTCTTTGATATTGAAAATTTGGCCCTTTAATAAATGCAGAAGCATTTAGTGGCTGAAGCACAGGTCTCTATGGGTATGTCTACACTGCCACCCTAGTTTGAACTAGGGAGGCTAAAGTAGGCATTCGAACTTGCAAATGAAGCCCGGGATTTAAATATCCCGGGCTTCATTTACATGTTCAGGCGCGCCATTTTTAAATGCCCGTAGTTCGAACTACCTGCCCGCGGCTACACGCGCACCGACTAGGTAGTTTGAATTAAAGCTCTAATTTGAACTACCATTATTCCTCCTGCAAGGAGGTTTAACGGTAGTTCGAATTAGAGCTTTAATTCGAACTACCTAGTCCGTGCGTGTAGTGGGCAGGTAGTTCGAACTACGGGCATTTAAAAATGGCACCCGCCGGGAACATGCAAATGAAGCCCGGGATATTTAAATCTGAGGACCTTCTGTATTCTGCTCCTGACTTTGTGCATGCTCTTGTACTTTTCATAGAGATGACTTTCCTGTTGTCTGAGTGTCCAATATACACAAAGTAATAACTGAGAGGCATAGGAGTCACAAAAATCGAACAGTGAGTGATTCCTGAGGGCTCAGACTCAATGCAATAGCAGAATAATAACACGACTATGACGTGCTATTTGTTTGGATCCAATGTTGAAGAAAATCTGACCGAGGTTGCATGTGCAATTGCCACTTTTACACAAGATGGTTTCCATAGCTAGTAGCTTCAGAAATAACAGTGTAAATAAATTTCAAATACAATTCACAGTGAAATTATGGTGAGAAATGCTCCTCCCACATCCAGTGGCTGAACTGAGTAATAGAGGCTCAATCTTCCTTTTTCCTCCCTTAGGCTTCCCTATTTACATACTGCCTTCGGTTTCAGCTCAAAAAGGATGTATCAGAAATAAAAGGTGTCCAGAGAAGATCAACAAAAATTATTAGAGGTATGAAGAGACCTGCATATTAGAAGAGAGCAGAAAGATGAAGACTACATGACTTGGGAGACTTAGAAGAAGTTGTACACAATAATGAAGGATTTAGATTAAATTAGACATTCCCATTTCTCTCGTCTCAAAGAAAGAGCAAGGGGACATCTAACGAAACTGAAAGACAACCCATCGCAGAGAGAGGATGCATAAATAGCGCATAAGTCACCCGAAGAACCCTTATCAACGCATATTATCAAGCTCAGGTAGGTGGCAAGATTCATAACAAGGCTAAGGCTGTATGTGGAGCATGAGAAGATCTAACGAGCCGTTAGCCCAAAAAGATGTGAAGGGACATAAATCATCATGTTTCATGGGATAAATCAATTTCTAACAGGCTGGGGTTACAGAGAAACTTTCTCGTTGTGCAAAACGTTCCATTCTTATCCACTACAAGGGTTCTTGTGTAACCACTACCAGGCGGATTCAAACCTGGGACCTCTGGAGCTTAATGTAGGAGCCTCTGCAGCTTGCACTATAAAGCCAGCGGCTCTCAGCTTAGGCTGTAGAGCTCCCTTATTCTTCTCTCTCACTGTACATGGTCTAAGTGCCACTACCTGGGACAATGAACCACATCCACTGGGTTACACTTGCGTCTTCAAGGCACTGAGCAGAAACACAGCTTTATTACACTGTCTGATCTAGCAGAGTAAGTCCCATGCTCCTGCCTGCTCTCCTCCATCACAAAATCTACCCTCCTGTGTGTATGGAAGGACTCTGGGGAACCCTCATTGTACTGCCTGTTACTCAGGGAAGCTGGCAAATCTGAGAAAAAAAAAAGACAACTAGTTTGCATTCCTCTCCCTCAGTTAATCCACGATCTGCCCCGCATTCTCATCTGGGCACTCTACGTCCCTGCTCTTGGAAGGACGGAGGCACCCACTCAATTACAGGCATGAGTCGTTTCCATCGTCAGTGGGATTATTCGTGTTTGTACAGGTAAACGTGACTCTACATTTTTGCAGAATCAGGACCTAAGTCCTGATATCGCTGCAGGTCTGATCCCACAAACACTAGCTACTCACACGAGCAGCCCCACATGAATGAAGACCCATTCTGTCTTCATTCTGACCGCTCACATGAATGAAGACCACTGGTGAGAGGAAGGCTTGTCAGAGCAGAACCTAGAACTGAACTTACTCCCAGGGACAAGTCAAATAACAGCAGCCTCCAAAGTATCTGGAAAAAACGCCACAATCTAAATCTGTGCTGCCTTTCCCAGAGGAAACCCACCTGGATTCACATGCGGCTATTTGCCACCTTCCCCTCCCACCGACAGATCAAACAATTACCCCCACCCTCTAAATGAGGCCTGCCCACATGTCACTGTCAGCAGAAGTGCCCCAGGATTCTCTGACTAATTTCAGAGGCAGAGCTAAGCCAGCTACTTGTGTACAATGTGGTTCAGTCACAGAAGTCAGCAGGAGGGAAATCAAACACAGTCTTAAATGTCTTGCAGACTTTTGGCTTTTCATATTAATCTGATTAATGTTAACAGGCGTTTAAAGACCCGGGGCTTTATTTATTAACGATCTTCGTTTCCGCCGAGAGCGCCGAGGTGCAAGCTCTCATTAACAGGGGAGTCCTGACAACCCCACCAGCTGCACAAAGTGGGAGACACAGGGAAGATCCGCCAGGGCTCAGCAGGCTTCAGTGGAAGAAAATCCAAATGCAGACGCAGATTTGTTGCTGCAGGGCAGGAATCGAGAGTTTCCACAGCGCCAGGCAGCGCGCTCTGCTCGTGCAATCAGATCACACATGTGGGAGACCAGATTTTGACAAGAGAAACCCTTTTCTGTGTTAATTACTCAGTGCTAGGATTCAACTTACAAACAGCAAATGTATCTTGTACACAAAGGCTGGAATTAGCGGTTCGGGGTGGGGTGGGGGGGTTGCTGCACCCCTGGCTAGAAGTGGTTTCCATCACACACAGGTTCAGCACCCCCATGATACAAACTGTTCCAGCCCCCTGGTCCTGTTTCAAAATAACACCTAGAACTTGACTTAGGCTGACTATGTTTCATGCCCTTCCGGGTCACGCTGAATCACAGTCCTCAGCTCACGTCACCGCAAAAAGATACACATAAATACCCAGAGAAACCCAGAGATGTGAGTTACTGGTACAGTGACCGCCACAGCCTGTGCTATAAAGCTGCAAGGAACTTCCAAAACCGGGGCGGGTGGCAGCGGGGGGCCTGCACAGCTAAGACACTCCCAAACAGTAGGGCTTGCTGGATAGCTGACTGGTCACAGGGCACTGGGCCCTCCTCCTCATTTCCAAATATTAAATTGCATCAAAAATCCTAGAATCACAGAATCCCAGGGCTGGCAGAGACCTCAGGAGTCATCGAGTCCAGCCCCCTGCCCAAGGCAGGACCAACCCCGACTCAATCAGCCCAGCCAGGGCTTTGTCAAGCCGGGACAAATACCTCTAGGGATGGAGATTCCACCCCCTCCCTAGGGAACCCATCCCAGCGCTTCCCTCCCTCCTAGGGAAATAGTGTTTCTTCATATCCAACCTGGACCTCCCCCACTGCAACGTGAGACCATTGCTCCTTGTTCTGCCATCTGTCACCACTGAGAACAGCCTCTCTCCAGCCTCTTTGCAACCCCCCTGCAGGAAGTTGAAGGCCGCTCTCAAATCCCCCCTCACTCTTCTCTTCTGCAGACAAAACAAGCCCCAATCCCTCAGCCTCTCCGCGTAGGTCATGCGCTCCAGCCCCCGCATCATTTTGGTTGCCCTCCGCTGGACCCTCTCCAATGGGTCCACATCCTTTCTGGATGCAATACTCTAGATGTGGCCTCACAAGAGCCGAATAAAGGGGAATAATCATGTCTCTAGATCTGCTGGGAATGCTCCTCCTAATGCAACCCAATTTGCTGCTAGCCTTCTTGGCTACAAGGGCCCCCTGCTGACTCCTATCCAGCTTCTCATCCACTGTAACCCCCAGGTCCTTTTCTGCTGAACTGCTGCTTAGCCAGTCGGTCCCCAGCCTGTAACAATGCTTGGGATTCTTCCATCCTAAGGGCAGGACTCTGCACTTGTCCTTGTTGAACCTCATCAGACAACTATAAACACATCAAATACTCACCTACAAGAACTTTCCCATCTAAGCAATTGCTGTAGCTGCTGCAGGAAGGGTGTATGATCATGCATAGTAACGAAGGGGCCGAGACAAGTGCTATAGGAAGGCTGTGGTCCAGGCTATGAAGATGTTTGTGAACAGCAGGCTGTGCATATTGCTTGTGGGGCGCTAGGCTCAGCTATTTCAGGACACCGGTATGGAAGAGATGAGTGGGACTGGTACAAGCCCCTAGCTGTGTTCCTGGTAAAATAAAATACTCCATGACAGCCTGTCTCTCTTCTCCAGAGGTCTAGCAAGGGATTTAAGCATGTGCCTTACCATAGCCACTGGAGTTTAGTCCCACTGACTTCAAGGCAGCGTTCCTCAAAGAGGGCTGTGGGTCGCTTTGGGAAAGTTGCTAGCGAGCCGCTCTGCTTTGTTTACCTAAAGGCACCATAGCCTTGCAGCTCCCATCCCGTTCGCCACTTCCAGCCGAGGGGAGCCGGGGGTAAACTTTACGGGGACCATTTGTGCGTACAATTAGGCACAAATTTCATTGCCCTGACACCTGAGGCCCAAGGCGTGGGGCCCTTGGAAATAGAGTCTGCCTCTACCACGTTCCGTTCCACGTTTGTCTTTTAACAGCGAGGGCGATTCACCATGGGAACAGAAGTTAGTGGTGGCTTCTCCAACACCTGAGGTCTTCAGATGAAGAGCTGATGCCTTTCCGGAAGAAGTCAGTCAAAACACGTTACTGGGCTCAATACAGGAGTCACCAAGGGAATTCTGTGGCCTCGTTTTACAGGGGTTAGATTCAATGATCTAACGGTCCCTTCTGGAATTAAAATCGAATGATCTTTCAATCTAAAGGAGGAGGGCGCTGCAGGCGCATTGACTGAGAGAGCCCAGAAATGGCATAGCCAGGGCTGCTGCCGGTCAGAAATGGAGCATATTGGGATTCGGCAGAGGTAGGAGAGGCCTGCAATCACAAGGAGGCAGACAAGCAGGGCTGAGGGGCATGGCAGAGATGGATGTGGGGAAGCTCGCATGGAACCCACCTGGCTCCCACGCAGCAAGTTCACTTGCAAATTTCAAAGGAGAAAATGGCAAATGTGCTTTGGATTTTGTGTTTAATCCAGACCTTTCATGTACAAGATGATCTGGCAGCTGCCAAGGAAAAGAATAATTCATTGTCCTGATTTTAAATTTAAATGAAGAGGAGTTTATAAGATGTGTGTTTTATAAATGGGGAAGGCTTTAAAGCAAAGTTTAAAACATCCTAAAAGCTAAAATAGCTCATTCTCATCTGCAGCCATTCTAGTCTCTTGGGTAAACACTGTAGTAAGACAATTTTTAAAACTCTTATTATGTGGGCAATCGACCACAACGGCTCCATTTATCCATTAATTATGTAATCAGACATTTTTTCTTTAAAGTGGGTATTATTTATGCAGCAGAGCAGAACAAGTCCAGGAGTGTAATTATGGCTCATGGACACGTGCTCCACATTCTGATGCACACGTGGGGGGATGAGTTAGGGCCTGAGCCAGTGCCCGCTGAAGACGATGGAAAGACGCCCACGGACCGTAATTGTCTTTGGACAGGTCCCCGGAGAGCTTGTCCAGCAGGCAGGGTGGAAATTTCAGCAGCTTTGCCTTTTTGGTGTCTTTCAAAGACTCTATAGGATTTTCTCCATCCGGTCCCAGGGGATTCTGGGAGAAATTGGGACTCTAGAAGTACCACAAAATTGCAAACCTCCGTTGGCAAAATCCCTTCCCACAGGGAACTGGCACATACCATGCCATGTTTGCAGAAAGCTACTTAACTGGCCTCGCCTTGCTCAGTTTCCATTTCAGTCACCCTCTCTGCCATGTGGCTTCTAGTCTTGCTCGGCGCTGGGAGAGCCAATGCACTGCACCTCCCGGCTCCAACGAAACACTGGCTTTTTAACCTAGGCCCTGGTGAGCACGACTCAGTCTGATGACCCAGGAGATATGGTCCTGCACACGCCACTTCTTTTCGGAGACCTGCATTCAAATTGTGCTGATGCCAGCAATACCAGGGCAGGTCCTGCCACTCCATTCCAGCTTTGCCAAAGAAGGACACGGACTCAGAGAAGAGCAGGGAGCAAAATGTCAAGTTTCCATTCCTTCCATCGCTCCCAAAGCAGCCTACCTGCTGGCACCAGCCTCGTTAGCTAAGTAAACAAAGTAATGACAAAATGTCCCTAACCAGAACGAGGGAACTAGTATAAAGTGCCTCTTTCAAATGCAAGGCCCCTTTCAAGGCCCCCCCAGGCATAAGCACCCCATCCCAATGTAATTTCTCTCTGCTTCCTGTTACGCTGAATCTAACCTACAATGTCTTGGAGGGGGAGCTGTGTTAGTCTGTAACTTTAAAAACAACAAGCAATCCTGTGGCACCTTAAAGACAAAATAGACAGCATCATGAGTTTTTGTGGGCAAAACCTACTTCATCAGATGATGAGCATGATGTAGGCTCATTAGTGCCGGTTGTGTCTTTATTCGCCATGAATGGAGCCATATGCAAATACATTCATAATTAAACCGTCAGCATGTGCATACTGTTAAAAAGGCAAAGAAGGGAGAACAGCCTAGTGGCTACTAGGGATGGAATAGTGCACTCAACTAAACAATTAACCAATAGGCGGGTGTAGATTGGTTAACGTTATCAACAACACGCAACACTCCCCCCTCAGCGCCCTACAAGTGCATTTTTGAGCTGGCACGTGAGCAGGCTGGCTCAGTCCCGGCTCGTGCAGGGACCCAGCATCCATCCCCACTGCGGCTCTGCACTAGCCGCAGGGGGATAGTTGCTGGATCCGGCAGAAGCCGGGATTAGTGGTAGCCCTTATCAACTAATTGTGTAGTTGACAAAACTTTTGTCCAAATCCTGTCCTTTTGTCGACTACACAATTAACGAATTATTTGTTTCTTAACATCCCTCATGGCTACCGGGCAGGTCTAGTCACAAGAAACTCAATCCATTTCTGGATTGGCCACAAACACCCTGGGCAAGTCACTTCTCCTTCTTGTGTTTCAGTTCCCTGGCATGTGAAGTAGAAGGATTGATCTAAATTCTGCTCTCCTACATGTGCGTGTGAGTATCTGAGGGAGGAATTTGCACCTGCCTGTGAAGTGCACTGGTCTCTTCGCTACAAGGCACTACAGAGCTGCAAACTTAAGAGTCTCCAAAGGACACGCTGGCTGCTTCTGTTTATAAGATGTTCTGCACCTTCGCAATGTAGTAGTTACTAAAGTAATTAAATGCATCTTACTTAAAAGATTCCCAAAGGCAACTCTAATTCAAAGCCAGCCTCTTCTTTCACAATATTTTAGTTTTTTAAATGAATATGCATATCAGGCATATAAACACTCCCGCTAATCCTCTAAAAGGAAAGAAAAATAGGTTGACAAACTGCACATGCTCTGAGCTCCTTGTTTATGGAGGAACCAGTAATCTACACTTCTGCAGCATGGGTATCAAAACAGCATTAAAAAACAGGCTAACGATTTCGATTTGGGAATTGGACACTCTGGCAGCAAAGATAATGTTTTTAAATACGTCAAGTGCAGTTCTGTGTTCCCTCCCAGAAAATTCAGCCGCACAAAGCAGCTCTTTCCCGCAGGAAGCAGCACACCGCGTTAGCCAATTTCTTTGAGCAGACAATATGTTGTCATTCCATGTAGCATCATGCTTCAGACAGCGTAGTCCTGAATTCTTTCAGGCTAGGCAATGGAATTCAAGTGCTGACTTCTGGCCAGCCTGTGGTCCCTCGCTGCATGATGAGATTTTAACTCCAGTGCCCTGGCTAAATTCCACCCAAGATAGTTCTGTCTATCTAAAATTCCTTGTTCTTTCATTCTGCAAGGTACTCTGCTCCTTCGCCACCTCCTACCCTTACACCGTCGCGCATATGGCTGCTAATACCTTTGTTGTGATGTTGCACCTCAGGCGCAGTTGTGTTTTGGTGGTGGTGTGAAACTAGACACTCATATATAGCACACTAGAAGACATACCCGGCATTGCCTGGGTCCTCCAGGGCAGGGGGCTGGCGGTGTGTGCGTGTGAGCAAGAGTCAGGGCAGGGCCTTGTGGTTGGGGGGCAGAGTAGGAGGTGGGGAACATGGGGGATGTGGGAGTGAGGGTTGGGGGTGAAGAAGGGCTCAGGACAGGGGATCCCATCTGGCGTTGCAGCCAAGGGCAGGAGTGGGTGGGGGGGAAGGAGGCTACATACCTGGTCTGGTGGCAGGCAAGATGGCGGAGCCCCAGCCCAGCTGGCCACTCTTGTTGGTGTGGGTGCCCCCAGTGGCCACTCTCAGTATCATGTCGCTTCTCTCTCTGCCCCCTCCCTTTCAAATCCCTCTTCTCTCTGCCCCCGTCCCTTTCCATGCCATGGAAAACAGTCCCATTCCCAGCACTTCCTGTTTCCTTGACACAACCAAACCCTGGCCTTGCTTTACATTAGGAGAAGAGGAAGCTGCCTACTGAATTTCGTGGTCCTAGCTCTTACCGTTTTGGAGTTCTTGAACAAACAGACTTACAGAAGAACAGGCAGACTAGGGTTGCCAGATGGTTTCAACAAAAATACCGGACACACTTGACATTACGTCGCAATCGACATTCCATCTGATTTAGAAAATACTGGACACTTATATTTTCTCATTGATATTTTCTCAATTTGTTTCCTGAACAGAAAGCTCAAATACTGGGCTGTCGGGTTCAAAACCTGGCAACCCTAAGACAGACATTTCGAAGATAGCTAGCTAGCTGGCTAGAATTCACCTCTAAAACCATTATCTACCCTTGCTGATTTCCACTGCATATTTTGTCCTTGTTCTAATTGTGGAACTGCTACTCACATTGAAGAAAGGTCCACAGGCAGAATAGGCTACAATGAAAATAGAAGAGTGGTTTGCCCACAGCTCCTATTTCTACAAAGCACGGCAAGCTGGTCTAGACTAGGAAAGGAGGCCAGCTAACACACTGTAGGGGGAAACCCAGGCGGGAACTACATTAGCTACATCCATACAGAAGGTGTTTCCCTTGGGAAGGAAGAGGTCTGGTGCGGGTTTGCTAACCCTGACCCAACCACTTTTCTGTTCTAACAGCTCCCCTGAGCCTGGCAGGATGGTTTTCTGGCTCCGGACGGTGAGTTTGGCTCTGGATCTCAAGACCAGACTACAAGATCACACCCCAGCTCCAGACACCAGAGGTGCGGGGAGGCTCTATTTACAAAAAACCTGCAGTGCTACCAACCATTCTCGAGTGACTTTGGTCCATCTCCTCGGACCTACTGGTCGAGAGCTACTGGTCCTTTCAAACAGCATCAATAATATTATATTCCTGCATCTCTGGCAAACCAAAAGCTGCAACCTACTGCTCGCATCCCAACCGAGGAACAGCTATTTCAATGGCACATGATGTGGGGGACCCTCTGGCAACCCCAATCTCTGGTGTAGATTCTTTCTGCTAAGGTTTGCCTCTACAGAACAAGCCATTACTATCATAATCAACCAGGGAGGGGAATCATCTGCTGAACAGCTTTGAAGCCAAGTTTTCCCAGCAGGCTTTTTCTGTACTGGCGTTTACATGTAAACACATCACTATAGCTGAAATGTGTAAAGATGATTTACGTTAGAAGGGGGGAGATGCTGATAAGAAAATATATCCCCAATTACCACCACCCCTCCTCTCGATTTGTAACTGCTCCTAATAAACTTTCATGGTCTATGGAAAATGCTCTAGCGCAGTGACAAATTTCTGCTGGAATTTGAGATGTCTTGTTCAGAGTAATCGCTTTCTCACACAGGTGCCCAGCTGCTATTGTAAAATCAGTAAGCATTTAATTGAAACAAATGACTATAATAATGGTACATTATCCCTGCAGGCTCATAGCCATAACAGTTTTAATTATTGAGTTAAGAGTCAAACTAATTTATCCTTTAAAGTAACAGCCACATCGTTGGTTCCACTGATCATCCTACTATGGATACAAGGGGGGCGGCAGGGAAGGATTTAAAATGGAAGCAACTAATTTGGCTAGGGGATGCATTTCTCATGGGGTAGGAGTCTCCTAGGCCAGTGGGTCCCAACTGGGGATGTCAAAAGTTATTCGTAAATGTAACTGGGTAACCGCTAAAAATACTTGCCGTTACAAGTGCTGGCAGCTCTGCAGCTTAAAGCTTATATATAAAATCCAGGTCCCCACTGGCTACCACCTGCTGCCCCATGCTGCTGCCTCTTATGCAGAGGCAGCAGTGCGGAGCGGCAGCAGCCCCTGTCTGTGGGGGCCCGAGCTCCCCGCAGACAGAAGCTGTGCCAGCATTCGTGGAGCAGCCTCTGTCCAAGGTGAGGCCAGGCCCACCACGGACAGATGCTGCTCCGCAGCAGGCTCCCCCACCCCTGCCACCCCGCGAGGCAGCAGCATGGGGGGGGGGGCGGCAGAGTCAGTGCTCGTGGGGAGCAGACTCTTAAGCCTGCTCTGCCTTCCCTCCCCTGCTGCCTCTGTGGGAGGCAGCAAGGAGGGAGCAGGCGGCTCCACAGAGCCGGCCCGCAGAGAGCCGGCTTAAGAGCTGGCTCCCCATGTGTATCGTCTCCCACCTGCCCCTCCTCACCCGCCACGCAGCAGAGCGGGGGTTGGGGGGGCAGGTGGCTCAACGGATTCAGTGCTCATGGGGAACTGGCTTAAAAACTGGCTCCTCATGGGCACCGGTTCCCGAGGCAGCAAGGTGTGTGTGTGTGGGGGGGGAAGGGAGTCCTTGTGGTCAACAGGATTAACCAATAAGCCCAGGCTTATTGATTAATCATGTAGTCATCTGCTCGTTGACATCGCTAATGCCTAGAGCCCAACCATTGGCCTGTCTGCCAGTTTTGCTGCCTCACAGAACAGGCTTCCCCTTGCTGCCATAGGGACCAATCTTGGCAGGTGCTGAGCACCTCTGGTGAGTGGCTGAGTGCCCACAGCACTTGCTGGTTTCCAGGGAAGCTGAGCTGCCCTGCACCAGGCTCTGAAGAATCAGCCTTGTGGCTGGGTGCAAGTGATCTGCCACTCCAATCTCTCAATCCCTGGGATGTTATCTAGCCCTTAGTGAGTTTGTGCTGCTCCAAAGCTCAGTCTGGGACATACCACACCAGGTGCCTTGCTAGCTTACAACACACAACACAACGGACACCAGCTGGCAGCAGTATCTGAGTCGTCTGTCTTCCCTGTCAGCCTGGTATCAGCATTGTTTGGGGGTGGGGCAAAAGTTTGGGGCAGGGGGGCTACTTCCCCGGTCTGGTGGCAGGTAAGATGGCGGAGCCCCAGCCCTGCTGGCCACTCTCTTGGTGGTGTAGGTGCGGGAGGCATGTGATTGTCTCAAACTAGCTACAGACATAAAGGGAAACAAGACAACTTTCTATAAATATATTAGAAGCAATTAGGTCAGGGTAGGCCCACTGTTCAGTGAGGAGGGAGAAACAGTAACAGGAAATTTGGAGATGGCAGAGGTGCTTAACGACTTTGTTTCAGACTTCACCGAGAGGTCTGATGATGAAGGAATGCCTAACGTAGTGAATGCTAGTGGGAAGGGGGAAGGTTTAGAAGATAAAATAAAAAAAGAACAAGTTAAAAATCACTTAGAAAAGTTAGCTGTCTGCAAGCCACCAGGGCCTGATGAAATGCATCCTAGAATACTCAGGGAGCTGATAGAGAAGGTGTCTGAGCCCTTAGCTATCATCTTTGAAAAATCATGGAAGACGGGAGAGACTCCAGAAGACTGGAAAAGGGCAAATCTAGTGCCCACCTATAAAAAGGGAAATAAGAACAACCCAGGAAACTACAGACCAGTCAGTTTAACTTCTGTGCCAGGGAAAATAATGGAGCAAGTAATTAAGGAACTCATCTGTAAACACTTGGAAGGTGGCAAGGTGATAGGGAACAGCCAGCATGGATTTGTAAAGAACAAATCATGTCAAACTGCTAGCTTTCTTTGATAGGATAACGAGTCTTGTGGATAAGGAGAAGCGGTGGACATGGTATACCTAGACTTTAGTAAGACATTTGACACGGTCTTGCATGACCTTCTTATCAATAAAGTAGGGAAATACAACCTAGATGGAGCTACTATAAGGTGGGTGCATAACTGGCTGGATAACTGTTCTCAGAGAGTAGTTATTAACGGTTCACAATCCTGCTGGAAGGTCATAACAAGTGGGGTTCCACAGGGGTCTGTTTTGAGGCTGGTTCTGTGAATATCTTCATCAACGATTTAGATATTGGCATAGAGCGTATGCTTATTAAGTATACAGATTATACGAAGCTGGGAGGGTTGGCAAGTGCTTTGGAGGATAGGGTCATAATTCAAAATGATCTAGACAAATTGGAGAAAAAGTCTGAGGTAAATAGGATGAAGTTTAATAAGGACAAATGCAAAGTGCTCCACTTAGGAAGGAACAATCAGTTTCACACATACAGAATGGGCAGCGACTGTCTAGGAAGGAGAACTGCAGAAAGGGATCTAGGGGTCATAGTGGACCACAAGCTGAATTCAAGTCAACAGTGTGACACTGTTCCAAAAAAAAAAAAAAAAAAAAAAAAAGCAAACATGATTCTGGGATGTATTAACAGGTGTGTTGTGAGCAAGACACGAGAAGTCATTCTTCTGCTCTACTCTGTGCTGATTAGGCCTCAATTGGAGGATTGTGTCCAGTTCTGGGCACCGCATTTCAAGAAAGATGTGGAGAAATTGAAGAAGGTACAGCGAAGAGCAACAAGAATGATGAAAGGTCTAGAGAACATGACCTATGAAGGAAGACTGAAAGAATTGGGCTTGTATAGTTTGGAAAGAAGAAGACTGAGAGGAGACATGATAGCAGTTTTCAGGTATCTAAAAAAGTGTCACAGGGAGGAGGGAGAAAAATTGTTCTCCTTGGCCTCTGCTGATAGGACAAGAAGCAATGGGCTTAAACTGCAGCAAGGAAGGTTTAGGTTATTAGCAAAAACTTCCTGTCAGGGTGGTTAAACACTGGAATAAATTGCCTAGGGAGGTTGTGGAATCTCCATCTCTGGAGCTACTTAAGAGCAGGTTGGACAGACACCTGCCAGGGATGGTCTAGACAGAACTGGACTCGATGACCTCTTGAGGTTCCTTCCAGTTCTAGTGTTCTATGAGTCTATGATTGTATGACTCAGCCTTCCTTAAAAAAGAACGTTTCTTGGCCCCATGGTTCAGGAGAAAAGGCTGGAAACCAAAAGGCAAAGAAAAAGCGCCCAACTTTCACTGCTTCGAAAAATATCTTGATTTTGAAGCCAAACTGGTGCATTTTGGCAGCCTGACTGGCACCAGAGGCTGAGACTCACAGGATTAGAGAATGGGGCCAGCAGGTGGAAGCCAGGGGACATTGCAGACAGATGGTTTACTACTCACAGGGACCAGATGGGCAGCACACAGCGATGGGGGCCGCAGGGGTAGTGCCCGCTGCAAAAAGCCACTTACTCAGCAGATTTTAGCACTGACGTGAGGGCTGAAAAAAAATCTGGGTTTCGACCAAGATCCTGGCAGTCCAACTAGATGAATAATATTTGATACGGGAGCTTTTGGACATTTACCTTAAAGGCCAGTTACCATAAACCCCACTCATTTTAATGAATGAAGGTTTTGCTAAGACAATGCTTCCTTTTCTTTGCCACAGCGCTGACTCAGAAGATTATCAATCTCTCCGGGGGTCTTGGAGCGCCAGTAAATGTATTGCTGTAGCTTCACCTGTAATGCTTTTCTTCTGCTTGTTTTTTTTAACTTGGGAATATCAGGGATCTCTACTCTGGCCTCCCTTGGCTTAGCTCCAGGACTCGGTAGGGGTTCGGAGTGGATGTTTATTGCTCTGCTCATGCCTTAATTGAAGAAGTGACAATTCGAGGTTTTAATGGAAATTTCCTTTCTCTAAAATATTAATTAGTCATTGCTGCCAATGGGAGTTAACAAAACAAGACGTTTTTTGCTCAGCGCTCACTCTCTCTGCATTTAGGGGGCTGTCAGTTGACTAATCTCCCAAGCGCCCTATAGCCTTTCCGGGCAGCTAGGACGTGACTCTCTAGTATAGAAAGAACAACAAGAAAAATTAAGAAATCAGACTTGAAACAAAGAACCTCAAAGTCTTTTAAGAACGACGTATCCATTGCAAAGAAGGTACAAGCACATTTTTTCCCTTCCGCAGGTCACCTTTAAAACATGATATGGAAAAGCATAACGTCCTGTAAGCAAGAATATTTTGCAACAGAACCATTGTCTCAGGGTTAGATTCTGCAAAGCACGTGAACTTTGCTCATTCAAATAGCCCTACTGACTAAAGAGGGGCAACTCCCATGCAGAAGAGTTTGCAGGTGTTAGCCCTTAATGGACTTATGACAGGAATAAGCAAACTGGGTAAGTTCTGGTCTCATTTTCACTGGTGGAAAGTGGGGTCAATTCATTGGCTTTAATGGAGTGATCTCGCTTTACAGCGGAATATTTCAACTCCGAACGGAATGTCTCTGAGTGTGCTACAATGGTAAGACGGTAAGGTGGGCAGGGATGAGGAGGAGCCATATATAAGAGAGAGAGAGAGAGACAGTGGGTGAGGCAATATCGTTTACTGAACCAATGCCTGTTGGTGAGAGGGACAAGTTTTGAGTCCAGAGCTCTTCTTCAGGTCCCTTTCCTAGACCAAAGAAGAGCTGAGTGTGGCTTGAAAGCTTGTCTCGCTTCAACGGAAGTTGGTCCAATAAAATGTATTACTTCTCCCACTTTGTCACTAATGTCCTGGGGCCGACACAGCTACAACTACATGGCAGGTGTGGAGATCTGATAAGCGGAATCACAACATGTAAAAAAGATTACATGTGCTCCAAAATCTTTCCAGCGTGAAACGCTCTCCCTTGAGTCAACAGTCTTTGTGCCATTACAGAGGGGGGATAGGAATGATACTTAAACAACTTAAAGATGTACATGAGAGATTAAATCATCATTTTTATTGTCCTCATTAGAAACCTCAGCCTGCTGTCTCTCTAAGTCAGTGAGAATTTTGCCTAAGTAACGACTGGAAAGTTGGGCCCTAGCCTAGGTGTCATCAGTGTCTCAAATGGTTGCTAAGTTAATATTAAGATAAACATGTAACTGTACATTATTGCTCAAAACAGATGCAAATCAGCAGTTTCCTCGTCCCTCATTGTCTCACAGACAAAGGGAACTTGGTATTGTTTTTGGAACATACCTGCACGACAATCGGAATTCAGCATTTTGACAGGCTCTGATCTAGTGTTATGATAGCCTATTATTACTAGGAAAAGAATAATCCAAACACAATTAACACTTCATTATAAAGATAAATCACTCTAACTTCTGTGCGAGGAAAGCAGCAGAAAACAGGATGGAGACAGCATTTAACAAATGGGGGATGTCGCTCATTAATATTCCTTGCTCTCTCACACTGTAGGAGCATGACCAAAAGGGATATCCCAGGTTCCTGGGGTGCTTCCTAAACCTTGTTATTTTCACATTACACAAACACGCCATTGTGCACACTTGCAATGATGAACGTAATTGTGAACTAATGTAGCAGAATACCCTCAGCCATCCCAAATCCAGTCACTCACAGGACCCAGGAAGGTATCAGTTTTATTTTTTTAACAGAGGGATTCCTTGTCTCTGGGGCTAGCCGAATTATTATACAAATTGTAACACGTCATCTCTCTTTCAAAATCCTGCTGGCTCTTCCCAAGGAATAAGAAGAGCTAGTGCAAAGCAACCAGTTCAGTGATGACACTGCCTGCTAGTTAACAATCCAGAGATGACGCTTTTTCCAGCAAAAAAAATAAAAAAAGTATTTTTTGTTTTTCTGTTTGCTTTTTGTTGAAGAAATAATTTTGAAACGTTTTATTAAAGCAAAGTTACAAGAAAATGTGAATATGCAACCGTGCACAGGACTTAATACTGATCAAGGATCAGGTTAATAGTCAAAGAACCTGGCTAGAGAGTCTGGTCCCCCGGCCGGGGGGGCCCTCCTCCTCTGAGTACATTACACAAGGGGACCACATTTCTAGATAGCTGTCCTCTTTTTGGCCCTTGGGTACCTACTTGGTGTGAAAGCTTTTCCATTGCAAGGACCGTCACTATTTTACTATACTCCAGTTCCACAGGAGGAGAAGTCACGTGTTTCTAATCATGTGGTGTGACAAGACCCTGAACCAAACGGTACCATCAGTGACACCCACAATTTCCCCTAGTGGCTTTAATTCCCCATTGATGCTGAGGCAGTGAGGACTAGTGGTCTGGAAACTGACTGGGAATCAGCAGACCAGGGGCCTGTTCATTTCTCCAGGCCTGTTTACCCTCTCACCCTTTGCCTGCTTTGTCCATTTAGACTGGAAGCACCTCATCGTGTGTATGTCCAGCCTCGGACGCGATGGGGCTTTGATCTCGGAGCCACTGGAACACAATTAACAACCCCTGTCCGCGCAAGGGCCCGGCAGCTGGGATTACTGTTGAAAGCTGCGGACACGGAGGGACTGAGGATACGAAGGAGCAAGGGGGCTCCTGTGCTCACTAATTTCAAATATATTCAATTGAATAAAATCAGATCAGCATTTAGGGTTACATTCGGCTCTCGGAGCCTGGCACACGTGTGATCTGGAATTTGCAATTTATTTTTTCCTGGACAGTTGGATCCAGGAAACTGGAGACAGTTTGAGCAGCGTGTGTGTTATCCCATTACAGCATGAGCTAGAGACTTGGAAAGCCAGCCCGCTTGTCTCCCCCAACCCCCACTCATTGGTTCACATGGGGAAGGGCAGGTATCTACAGACATACATTTATGTGCTTACTTCTCATTAAAGGCGCAGGAATTTACTATACGGTCTATCCGACAAGGCTGCCTGGGCACAGAAAGTGTCGTGCGATTTATTGGGAGCCCTGCTGAAAGGGATTTTATACGAAACATCTGGAAAGCTGAGAGCACTGACAGAGCTGGGGAGAGATTTTGAATGTGGTTTGAGTCAGAGGTACAGGTAAGAGAGGACTGCACAGCATCCCCTCCTCTGCTAAAAGCAGGGGGGTCCCCCGCCTCTTTGTGACTGGAGATGGCTGCCAGCCCCACAATTCCCCTTCCGGCTTCACTCCACTTTAATCCTTGGACTGTCTCTCGTCTTGGTTCCCACGGGAAAGGTCACGTGACGGGACTGCCGGGCCCTGAACGACCGTCCTGGAGTTTGGTCACTGAACCTGCCTGGCCCCAGATTGGTTTCATGCGCCAAGTGGCGTGTCCTGGGCCCCACGCAGGATGAGCTGGCACTTTTCCCATGCATCAGCCGGCCGTAGCAATGTAGTAGGGGAAGCGTGTTCGGGGCCCCGGGGCTAGGACGAGGAGGCGGAGTTGGCACAGCAAGGGGCTGGTGTCTCTCCCAGCCTGCACCTTGTAACTTCACACCTGAGCAACGTGCAAGCCAGTGCAGCCATATCCTACCCTGCGTCAGTCCAGCGAGAAAAGGCTCCACAGGGTGCCAACAGGGCAGAACTACGCTGCTAGGGGCCCCTGTTCTGTTCTCCCCTCTGCCTTCGACTTGGTGTGAGCCTGGGGTCAGGATGTTCAACTTCTGGCTCTTCCATTTGACCCAGCGTTGTAACAGCACGAGGCATGCCTCTACCCTGCCCCCCACCGTTTGGACTGTGGGTGCGTGAACTTAGAGGTATCCAATTTGCACTGAGTGCCCCTACGTCCCCAACCAAATCACCCCTCTGCATCGACAGAGAAGAGGTAAAGAAAAAGAGTCAGTCACATCTCCCTCAACTCACTTGTGCCCGAATTACTGGCAAACACAAAAACCTTGACACTTTCACCGAGGTTAGCCCTGGGGGACTGAAAGGGGGGACTTCCGAGGGAAGGACCCTCCATGAAGATGGCCCTCAGTTGGCTGACAGAAACCGAGGCACCGTCAGCATGTGTGTCCAGGCTAATCCCGGAGGCCAGAGGATGGGAAGACGGAGCTGGTGGCCAAAATGCAGAGATTCCGTCCGGGGGGCTGTGGGCAGAGCGAAACCTGTAAGTGTCCCGGCCATAACTGGAATCCAGTGCTCTCCCTGGGATACAGGAGACACATGATCCGGCTGAGAAGCCCATGAAAGCAGATAGGCTCCTGTACTCTGCAGCAATGGAAGGCTAGAGTGTTATTCCAAGTGTTGCCCAGAGCAGAGAGGACTGCGGTAATCATGTCCGGATTGACCAAGTTGATCCTGATTGCTCAGGGTTGAGCTGTTTTCCAGAAAGCTGAAGGCAAACTGGAGCAGGTGCAGGGAAGAGCCTTCAGGATGATCGGGACAGTGGAGGGCCTATCTTACGAGGGGAGACTGGAAGAGCCCAGCTTGTTTAAAGATGGCAGAGAGGGGATATAAGAACATAAGAATGGCCAGACTGGGTCAGACCAAAGATCCTTGTAGACCAGTATCCTGTCTGCCAACAGTGGCCAATGCCAGATGCCCCAGAGGGAGTGAACAGAACAGGGAATCATCAAGTGATCCCTCCCCTGTCATCCACTTCCAGTCCCGACAAACAGAGGCTAGGGACACCATCCCTACCCATCCTGGGTAATAGCCATTGATGGACCTCTCTTAGCTCTTTTTTGAGCTCTGTTAAAGTCCTGGTCTTCACAACATCCTCTGGCAAGGAGTTCCACAGGTTGACTGTGTGCTATATGAAGAAAAACTTCCCGTTGTTTGTTTTAAACTTGCTACCTATTCATTTCATTTGGTGACCCCTAGTTCTTATAATTGCTCTCTGTACACACATCAGGGAGGTAAACACCAGGAAGGGTGAAGAGCTCGGTGAGCGACAGGACAATGCCATTACTGAACCATTAAGTATAAACTGGCCATAAACAAATTCAGTCTGGAACCTAAAAGAAGGAGGGGTGAGGTCCTGGAACAGCCTCCCAATGGGGGTTGTGGGGGCAAACCACAGTTAGTTTGGATAGGGGAGCTGCAGAAATTTGAGTGCAATTGTACTACAGGCCTGCTTGTGGTGAATTTGGCCTGGCTCAGAACCTCATGCCTCAGATGTCTCGCAGGGATTTTTTTCTCCCCAATGTATTCTGCATTGGATTTGTCGTCTCCTTCTTCTGAACCATCAGGTGCAGCCATAGCTACAGATGGGACACTGGACAGGGGGCTCTGACTTGGCACCAAGCATTCTCCTTCTCAGGTGCTTGGCTGCCTGGTCTTGTGCATATGCTCAGTGTTTAACAAATCACCGTATGTGGGGTCAGGAAGGAATTTCCAACCCCCAGGTCAGATTTATCTTGGTATTTTCACACCTTCCTCTGCAGCATGAGGGTTACTTGCCAGGATGATTTGGGAAAATCTTACTCTGTCATTTCCCTGACACTGTGCCAGTCTCAGGACTTGTATTCACTTACCCTGAGTTTGATGCTCCGGAGATCCATCTCCCAGGGCTTGATTTAGCAGGTCTAGTAAGGACCTGCTAAATCGACTGCTGATGGTGCCCCCGTCGACCACAGTAGTCCTCCAGGTCCTGAGGAATAAGGGTAGTCAACAGGAGAGTTTCTCCCACTGACCTGCCACAGTGGGGATGCTGCAGAAATTCGACTTGAGGTAAGTCGACTCCAGCTACGCTAGTCTCATAGCTAGAGTTGCAAATCTTAGGTTGACTTTCTGTGGTAGGGTAGACTTGGCCTCAGGCACTGGTACATCTTGATCCCTCCTATGTTAGTGCACTGTGGGCTGGGACACTTTGGTTTAATGTCAGGAATTAGTTTAGCATTTGGGGCTGGGTAGGGGCTGTCTTGTACATTTAGATGGTCTGGTCATCCCGCCAGGCCTTAAACTTTATGACTTTGTGGCTGTTGAAGATAATTAGTTTTGCCATCGTGTTTCCTTCTTCCAACTTCGGTGATGTCCTAGTGGTGCAGGAAAACCCAAAGCACTGTATTGTTCCTCTTCCTGGAGACGAACCAGTGTGCATGTTGCACACTACCTGTATGTGCCATCCAGTTCACATCGCTCCAGATCCCAGCTGGAGAAAGTCAAATAATATTCTTCAACTAATGTATTCGGTGAGCTTTATTACATTAAAAATATTCAGATTACTTCCTTAATTGCTATCCAGCTACAAAACGAGGCTGATAATTCAATGAACATATTTGCAAATAATCTATTCAATTAAATCTCATGGTATTTTGTGAATAAATTATTTGACAATCTCTCTTAAGACTGCCAGAGAATGTACACAATAGAAACTGAGCCAGCCATCACATTGTTGTTTTCCTCCAGTTGTGAGCCAGGATTTTTCTTATGCATGTCACAGGAATTACCTGTGATGGGTGGGAGGTTAAGTCATGAGGGACAAATCCGGAGCCTGTTGCTTGAGCACAGAAGGACCAAAACCCAGGAAACTAGTCAGGTGCCTTCTTTGGGCATTAGGATAGGGTGGTAAGGAAGTTCTTGGTTGCAGGGATGAGTCTGAGGATACATGCAGGAGATAAGTGGCAACACAACTGTAAAGAATTCTCTCTACTCACTGGAGAAGTGCATCCAGTTTAGGATTTCAAAAAGATTTAAAAAAGAAATGGGAATGGAGAAATTTGTGAGGACAAAAACCAACACACTCAAAGCTTTGAACTAAGATCTGTGAGAGGCTTGTAAGAACCAGGCAAATACGTTGTCGAGAAAAGACAATGAAGAGACACGAGACATGTCTGCAGATATGTAGAGAGACAAGGTAAAGATGGACAAGACCATCATTTAAACTGCAACAGGAAAGACTACCCTTAAATACTGGGAGAAATGCAAAGAAGAGTGTCATAAACTACAGAGGGAGGAGGTGTCCTTTCAGTCCTGGGGGGCAGTCAGTCTGGAGGCCCGATGTCACACCTTACTGCTAACTGGCTCCACACATGCAGGGAAGAGAAATTATTCATCGGACTGCCCAGCAGAGAGACCACATCCAACCCAAATCTCCCTCTGCAAAGCTGCTCCCGCTGTTCCGGACACAGATGAGGTGAGGCCTGATGCCTCCAGAGAAGCTGTAGAAATGTATCCACAGGGGACAGCCTGAAAATCCCCAGGAGCTTGTCACGACAAATAATATTTCGCGGTCTCGGGTGCCTTTCATCACAGCGTCTCGGAGCTGTGCCGGCTAGACTTCCCCAGCACTACTAACATGGGGCCTGACAAGCAGTGTTCTCCTGCACAGGAGATGTTCCATCTGCTGGCTGAAGAGTTGAGGTGCCACAGACTCCCTGAGACACTGGAGGGCGTCTTGTAGATGTGGAGGGATGTGGCAGAAAGCGCTACCCTGACATAGGGTAGGACCATATGCCAGTGGCATAAGGTAGAGACATTTCCCAAAACCACCGTGGATCGCTTGAGCCACCAAAAGACTACATTCATATACTGAATCTTTAATTACTGCCACGACC
Source organism: Rafetus swinhoei (assembly GCA_019425775.1). Classification (NCBI taxonomy): domain Eukaryota; kingdom Metazoa; phylum Chordata; order Testudines; family Trionychidae; genus Rafetus; species Rafetus swinhoei. The sequence goes on from CM033426.1 coordinate 34,205,608, forward strand.
AGAAACAGATTCCTGAGGAACTAATACCTTGTTTTCATGAGCAGCACTAAGGGAATTAAAAAAAAAAAAGCAGAAAACGATGAGAGAACACGTTTTCCATGCAGTATCTCCAGCTGCAGGAGTCTGCCATGGAGGGGGTTGCTTTGCTCCGTGGGTTTGCCAATCCTTGACATTATTATAATGTGTTTTATAGCTTGAAATATGGTTCACTCTTCTCGTTGCAAAGTCTTGCACTGTTAAAATCGATCAAAGTCCATTTTTCTTCCCCTCGGGCCTGCTCCTGCAAACAATTAGGCACACACTCAGCGCGAAGCATCGACTCTGTTAAAGGCAATGGGGCTACTGAGGCATGTGCGTAAAGGTGGGCAGGTTCAGGGCTGCAGTGAGAGCTGAACTCCAGGTGGAGAAAGTACGAGGATTTAGGGCACACAGGGCTGAGCACTTGACTTTATGCCCTTAATATTCTTTTTACATAGGGGCTTTTTCTATATCATTGTATAGATAAAGGAGGAACTAAGACCACCAATCCTGAAAAGGCCTATGTACCTGTTTACCTCCATGCACTGCAAGTAGTTCCACTAATGCCAATGTGATCACTCACTCGGCATGAAGCTAAGCACGTGCCTAACTTTTTGCTGACTCAGGACCTCGGCGATGTCATTTTCAGGGGCCACAGGTACAGAGTCTGACCTTACCCCCACCTGGTGCAGAAGGACTTTGCTGAAGAACAAATCAAAACAGAATCCCTCAGTTAACTAACGTGCTGGTTACTGTCATACGCATGAGAATCCTGGACCATATGGACCCCCAGTGTGGCCTGGCTGGACAATTCCTGCGCACCTCTGAAAACCTGCCTAACGACTCTCTGAGCGGGATCAATGTCTTCCATGCAAAGCTCACCGGAGAGAGAAACGCATGCAGAACATGCTAACGGCTGACAGAGGGGGTCAGAGTGTTCCGAGATGTATGGAGGGTAGGTCCATCAATGGCCATTAGCCAGGATGGGCAGGGATGGTGTCCCTGGCCTCTGTTTGTCAGGGGCTGGGAATGGGCGACAGGGGAGGGATCACTTGTTCGGTTCCTTCCCTCTGGGGCACCTGGCATTGGCCACTGTGGGCAGACAGGACACTGGGCTGGATGGGCCTTTGCTCTGACCCCGTCTGGCTGTTCTCATGGTCATATGAGAGGGGGGGCAGAGATGTCCCTCTGCCCAGCATGCTGTCCTCTCTGGGGAGCTGCGTAACGAGTCGGACTTCAGGCGCAGGGCTTCATTCTGATGGCCTCAGGTCTAATTCCCATGGGAATTTCAAAAAGAAATGAGAGAGGCCAGCTGGAAGGAGGCTACGAAGCACCCAGGCCCATCCTTAGTGTGGTACCCTAGCCCAGCCCATGGTGCTGGTTGAGGGCCAGGAAATGATGCCCAGCTGGTGCCTGTGACTCCTGTCTGCCCCCTTGTGGCAGGATTTCTGCCACTTCCACACTGCAGGAGAGAGGGCAACAGTGGCCCTGGTGTTTATCCAGCACTAATACTCCTCGGGAACGTTTGCCTTTTACTGAGCCCCATCTGCGCAGCACCAGCCACCTTGTTTTATGTCTCTCCTGGCCTTTCCCAGGCATTTGAGAGATTGCATTCCCATAAAGCTGAAAAGTAATGACAGGCCTCTACGTTTTATTGCAAGGAGTATAAAAAAGAGTGATTTCAGAACAGAACAGAACAGGAAAAATGGGAAGGTGATGGGGGGAAAAAAATCACTCCTGTGGGATTGAGCTCTGTGAATTAATTTGAAAGGCAAAAGTTTTCATTGCAAAGTTTAACAGCTCACTTTTCAAATATCATGAAAGGCCCAATCAGTTATATAACAATGAAGTCTAACGCTGAGCCCCAACATTTACACTCGTCATCAAAGAGACAGCTAACGAGAGGGGGCACCAGTGTTCCCTGGAAGCGATGCGCTTGGGTGGTCGCTCAGGAGAGATTCCAATGCTGCCTAGCTGATTAGAAGAGTGCCCATAGCTAGGGTTTTTTATCTATGGGTGGTGCACATTCTCACATGCCTCAGAGCACATACAATTATTCTGCATATGGAAGGGAAAAATCCACACGTGGATGAGAAAGGTTAGAGGGAACATTGAAGGGCACCCTGACATACACTGGGTTAAACTCTATCTCTAGTTATTTCCTGACTACCTTAACAAACTCAATGGAATCACACAGGGTGTCAATCATGGCAGAATTTAGCCCTCTGTGTTTCTATCTGATCTACTTGGAATTGCTATAAGTGACATCTGAATTATGGAGATTTGCATTGCAGTGAAGAGTGTCTAGAGTTGCTGGTCTGCAGCAAGGCTCTCTGACGCTGTGAGAGTTACCAGAAACACCACGATACTGGGACGGAGGATGGTGGATGCTGAAGTGCTTTGCTAGATCACGTCCTTCGTGCTCAGTTACCTGCAAGACAGTTTTGTGGCTAAGGAGCTAGCACAAGACGCTAGAGACGTGGCTATAAATCCCAGCTCTGACAGAGGATCCCAAGGTATGTCACTTAACCACTGTATGTCAATTCCCCATGTGTGAAATGGAGCTAATGATGTGTGCCTACCTCAGAGGGTAAATTAACTAATACCTCTGTGGTGTTCATACAAGTACATAGCAGCATAGATCAGCAGTCCCCTAGTCTAGTACCTGGTCTCTGGAGGTGGCCAATGGTGGATACCTGTAACACAGATGTAAAATTCCCACAATGCACCTGTACTACATTACTTACCCCCGGAGGGGAGGGGAAAGGGATGCATGGGAGCTCCCTTCTTACCCCAGCCGCTGATCACTTCATTTGCTGCTCTGAACCATGAGAACTGAGAAGCCCTTTCAATCTGTATCTGCACCAAGGTAACTGCAGACACAAGTGATGGCAAATGCAAAACGCTACATATGCGTAACATTACGGTTTCACGGTTAACATCACAAAACCTCAAGAAATGTCATATGTAAGGGTCCAACCGCCTCGTTACCGGGGCCTATTGTGCACCCTGTATATGGTACAGTGTATATTTCATGACAGTGACAGGAACGTATTTAAGGTCACCTGCAGAGATGGGCTTGTGCCCTTCTTGCTTTTTTATGATAACTCCCCTCCCCCCAAATTCCCTTCCTTCCAGCCTTATAGAATCAAGAAAGCCAAAGTCTGTGCACAAGATCTCAGGCTGCCTAAGTCTATCCTAGCTCCTCTTTACAACAACCACCAATACTGAGTTTCATGTTGATCCTTAATTAACCCAGGTGACCCCCTGAGACTCAGGTTATCATAAATACTCGCTCCCAAATCACACTCCCCCAAATATTTAATGCCAACGAGAGAACTAAGAGCAACATGTGACCTACGACGGGTGTGACTGTCCCATGCGGAATTAAATTTTTGGAAGGATGATCTTGGTCCATAAGTGTCGGCTACATTGTACTGCAAGATGGTTACATTATTATCTTGTTACATAATTCCAAGAGGTCCAAACCAGAGACGTACTAACCCAGCAATTAACGCCTCCACCATTCCAATAGCGGCAAAGTCTCTCTCTGTTTAGGCCTTAATAACACACCAGTGTCTTGGAGCAGTGGAATGGGCAGTTCATATTTTGGAATCAGAGAGTCCAAACCCATTAGGAATTACTCTAAGCACAAAGGGGCAGGAAAACTATTTTTCAGTGCACAAGGGAGAGGAGAACAACAGGAAAATGTCCATCTCAGTCTCATCCACATTAGAAGCAAGAGAAGGGGTTGAGTTAAACAGACAAGAGAAAGCTCAAGCCAATGACAAACCTTTCAAAAAGTGACCCCTCGTTGCTTTGCACCCAAATATCTCAGAAGGATTGGCACACTCAAAACCACCCCTGCATCTCCACCCAATCAGACAGCAGCACACACGCCAGCTCAGCGTTCAATTCCAGATGAGATCATACACCACATGCCTGGATTCACCTGGAATTAAACCATCGCACCTGGAAGGAAAGCGCCTCCATTCCCGAGAAACAAAAGGCACATTCTGAACCGGCATGCCAGGCCTGGAGTGCGTTTTGCCTTACATCGCCCTATGGATTGTAATGGAGATAGCCCCTAAGAAGTTACAGCTGTCTTCACAGCAAAGGGCTAGAGAGAGCATGCCCAGAAAGAATGAGGAGATTCAGCTGGGGAGGGGAGGGCAGCGCTAGTCTCTGCCCGTTTGATTGGGGGGGCGCATCTGCCAGGAGTTTTGAGGGTGTCCAATGTCAGGGTGATGCTGAACATATTACAGGAGCAGCCCAGCCAGTTTTGCCATCTGTCCATGGCTAGGAGGTTTCGCCCTTCCCTTCTGAGCACAGACGGTGCCGGGATTGTCCACGTTCATTCTCTCCAGACCCGACTGCTGCAACGCGCTTGGCAGGGGCTACACCGTAAAACTGCTCCGAGATCAAAGCCAGAGCAGAACGCGCCAGCTCTCCTCGGCCTGGTCTACGCTGGGCCTTAGTCTGGAATTTGGAAGCGGTGTGTCCACTCCACCGAACCCAGCACTCGGAATAAGGGGCTGCAGGTTTCAAACTCCATAGTCCTGCTTTTCGTGAGGAGTAACGCTCTTCTTGTAAGTCCGAAATAACGTTAGGGTGGACACACCGGTGCCAGTAGTTCAAACTAATTGGCCTCTGGGAGGCCTCCCACAGCTTCCCAGAGTGCTTCCGGGGGCTCCGAGTCCCACATTCACAGAGCCTGCCTCGGGCTGCATTCGATTCTTCCCCGCAGTGAGGACACAGAAGCTCGAATTCATAAAATCGGGTGCCCAGAAGTCGAACTTCATAAATTCGAAATAATCTCCCTGTGCAGACGTGGCCCTGCTGAGCGGGCGTCTCTCTGGGAGCAAGTGACCCACAGCACTGCACCGACTGCCCTTCTGTCTCTGGGTGGAGCTTGAGGCCTTGACTATGCCATGCTAAGCCCACCTCGTGGAGTGCCTGTCTCCCTGAGCCATGCTGTCCCAGCTGCAGGTGGCCCGGGGGAGAGAAGAGCTGGGCCCTGGCAGGGCGCACTCCGGGAGGGCTCCGAGTCTCTGGAACACGGAGGCGCTGGGCGTGTCTGTCTGCCCGAGGGCTTGTGCAATTCTTACTGCCGTGCTGCTGGGACATCATTGCAGTAAGGCTGTCCCAGGGCACACAGGGCCTTGGACCGGCACCTTTTCATGACTGAAAACCTCCCTCAACCAAATTAAATACGGAGCCCCAGTCTAGCTCAAGAGCAACAAGCCAAGTTCTCTTCCTGCGACCCCCGGCACTGCAAGCGACCGCACACTGGCTGGCTGTCTCACCCGGTCCCTGACTGACGGGAACAACTCTCGTTCAGGGAATCCACTGAGCGCCCTGGGGGCTGACACTCCTTACACCTCTTCCCTTTGCCCTCTGCATCACTGACGTGGCGCATGACACTTGCACTTTTATATATTTCAAGACATAAACAATAATATATTAAAGGTGACCTGCAAAGCTGCATGGATGGAGAAAATGGGGATTCTGGGAGCTCGAGAAACTTCTGAGCTTGCTACAAAAGCCGAGTTCCCGGGGGTCGTCATGCACAGCTTTGGGTTTTCTCAACAATCACAACACCCTAACCAGAGAAGGCGGTCTCCCGGGAGCTGCCCCGCACTGCCACTGCCATCACCTTCGCGCCGCGTGGAGGTTGCTCCATAGCCCAGGAAGAGCTCGGCACTGCGGAATGCAGGCCTCCTAGGAAAATGTAATCCCCATGGGAGAAGGGCGGAATAATTCCAGGACTCAGCGCGCTGGCCCCAGCGAACTGTGCTCCAGGTTTTAAACCCTCTCTGCTAAGATGTCAGCCCTCCAGGAAGGCTAGCCTTGACTTGGACTGAGCGTGGAGGTGGGCAGCTTCCACTGCAGTGCATCTGGAGCAGCGTACTGTAGTGAGAGCGGCTAGGCAGTCCCTTCCGCGGCACGGGCAAATACCCCACACAAAGCTCCTCAGCCACGTGCCACGACAGCGAGAAACCGCCCAGCACAGGGCCGGGTTTCACAAGTCCATGGTGCCAAGTTCTCCCCTTCTGTGGCTTGCAGCTCCACAACCCAACTGCACACAGAGTAAGGGGGTGAAATCGTGGTTACCTAGCTAATCGTATAGTCGATGGGACCTCTCGGCAGAGCCGCAGTGGGGTAGCTCCAGGAACCGGCTCGAGCCGGGCCTGAACAGTCCCAGCTCGTGTCGGCTCCGGGAGCCACCCGCGGGGCTGCTACTACATTGAAAATGCAGAGCTGCAGCATCCCAGACCAGCGGGAGCCGGGACTGCTCGGAACCAGCTCGCACTGAGCCCAGCAGCCCCTGTTCGGGGCAGACAGCCCTGTCCACCATGAACAGGGCTGGTGCCGGAGCAGCCCCTGCCCGCAGCCAGCCCTGGGCCGCCGCGAACAGGGGTTGCTTGGCGGCAGCAGCCCCTGTCCGCGGGGGGGGGGGGAGGGCAGTTCCCCGCTGGGATCTGCTTCTGATAGAGGCAGTGGGAGTTGGGGAGGAAGAGCATGCGGTACCCCGGAGACGGTGCTGGGGGGAACCAGCTTTTAAGCCGGTTCCCCCCAGCACCAAATCCTGTCCCCACCTTGCTGCCTCTCAGAGTTCCTGCAGGGCTCTTGCTACATTTCAAAGGCTGAGGCGTCGCCCGGTGCCAGCAGGGATTGCTTCAGTCCCTGCTCATGCTGTTTCCCCACTGTGCCTCTGCCTCCTCTGCCCCCCATGGAGATGGTGGTGGGGGAACCGGCTTTTAAACTGGCTCCCCTCAGCACCAGCTCCTGCTCCCCCCGCTTGCTGCCTCTCTGCGATAGAGGCAGAAAGGGGGGTGGGAGTGAGTAGTCGAGTCACTACTCGACCAGCCGAAAAGCTTACACTTATCGCATCGTCGGCTATTCGCTTACATCCCTAACACAAAGAACAGCTCAGAGAATCCTTCCAGAAACCAGACCACCCCTCCTCCAACCAAGTCTCGAAAATGACGGGGAGGAGGAAAAGAAAGTCTACAAAACAAATCTCAAACTGATCTCAGCCACAGATGGGTACTTAGGCTGCATCTAGAGTTGTTCGCAATTTTTCAGTCCATTATTTAAAATTGCTATATTATTAAAATGACTTACTTTGTCTGTTTTAAACTACATTTCAGGGTTTCTTCAGGAAACCAATAAGAGAAATATGTTTCCGTTTCCAGCACCAAATATTGAACAATTTTGGCAGAAAAAATTGCTTTTGGAGCTTTGGGATTTTTGACAATTGAAATTTTTCGCAAGATAATAAAATATTTCTCGACCAACAATAACTGTGCCAAAGCAGCAGCAGGGGCTATAATGCAGGACCAGAATGGATACATCCAGGCTTCTGGTATCTATTGACAGCTCTCCCATTGACTGGTGGCAAGACTTTCGGCAAGTGACTTAATTTCAAACTGTGCCTCAGTTTCCCCAAGCTATAAATAAGAAATAATTCTGCTCACTCATCTTCTCTGAGATGGCCGGAGGGGAAGCGCTGTGTAAGTGCTGATTGTTATCACTGTAAAAGACCTGCATTTACCGCAGCCGTTCAGCAGTTGGAACTTACCGAATTTGAGAAGCGGACTGCCGAAAACTAAAAGAAAATTAAAAGGAGAGAAAAATATTACCGGGGAGAAATGGGTGACTTTTCAGTCAAAAATGAATACACTGCATTCCAAATTAACATGTGGGATAATTAAAACCATCTTCCCAATGAATTTATTATAAGATATACAAAGCTAATTATAAATTCTCTGTTGCTAATCCCTTGCAGTTTGCTAACGCAGCGTTGAAATCTCTTTGGCCACACTTGTTTAAATTATTCATTAGACACAGCAACAGTTGTGAACGGTAATTTAAATTGGCATCTCATGAATATTCAATTAAAACAATAAATATTGGAATGTTTTACCGCACACCGCTCAATATTGTCTTCTCTAGCCTCTGTTTACACATTTGTATTAACTCTTTATAAAGGTGTTACCGATGTGTGTCGCTGATTACAATGAGACTAAAATGGCCCGCTCATAAATATTTGTGTCATTACCTGAGGAGAGGCAATGTAATTAGGCAAAGCTTCAAAAAGTTGCAATTAACACTGCGCAGCGAGGAGCCTCCTGCTGCGTGCTCAGGACCGGCGGGCTGGCGCCGTTTCAAACGCGGTCACGTTTACATACAACGTAGCCCCAGTGCTGCAGCTTCCCTGGGGCCTGATCCCTTCACTGCAGGGAGGACCTCAGCGAAGCCCAGTTATACAGGGAGGCTCCCGACCCCTCTGTGCGGGGAAGGGTGCCCTGTGCCAGCCCCCAAGGGGGCTGTGCAGAGAAGACCTCAGACCTGTGGGTCCATAGCTCTAACTCCAACCCAGCAGCTGTGGGCAGCAGTAATGGCTACAGAGTGTCTGAGCTGTAGGGTTGCCAGATGGTTTAACAAAAAATACTGAACACCGCCCTCCTCGCCACCAAGAAAACAACCCAGGAAAAAATTCTTTTGAGAAAAAAAAAGGGGGGAGACCAAAGTTGTTAAGAAAAAAAAAAAAAAAGGACACTGTGCCTTTAAATGGCCGTGCGCTCCTCACTCCCCTGCCCCCGCCACACGCGGCTGGGGAAAAATGTCCCCGCCGGGCTTCCGTCCGAGGGAAACAGGAAATACTGGACATTTTCCGGTATTTTCTGGGTTTTTTTACCGGACGGGGGACCCAAATAATGGATAGTCCAGGCGAAAACCGGACACCTGGCAATCTTACTGAGCTGGGGCTCTGCTCCTTAGGCCAAGGTCCATCACCCCCTGCCCAGCAGGAGCCCCTGCACGTGGCGCCTTTACCTGCCTTTGTGCCGATCCCTGGCATTTGGCTTGGAATGGGCCCACAAGCCGGAACTCTGGTTCCCTGGGTTATGATTGATCCTGCACAGTACAGAGCACTGCCATCCCCATCCCGCACAGCAGGGAACTGCAGAAAGGGCCCAGTGACTTCCCTGGGACTCGCAGCAAGCACACGCTGAAGCGCTTGGCTAGATCATGGCCTCCGTGCGCAGCGCCTGGCGATACCCAGTGCACAGCCACCGGGCTGGGAGCTGCGCCAGTCGGCTGGGCAGCCTGCATCTCTGTGCAGCCCCGACTGGTGGATTTCTGGGGCCTGGTTTTCTGAAGCTCTGAGCATCTGCTGGTCTCTTTGCTTTTGCAGCTGTGGGCAGGGATGGTGTCCCTAGCCTCTGCTTGTCTGGAAATGCGTGATGGCGGGAAATCACGTGAAGATTCCTTGGTGTGATCCCTCCCTCTGGGGCATCTGGTATTGGCCACTGTCAGCAGACGGGATACGGGGCTGGATGGACCTTTGGTCTGACCCAGTCTGGCCGTTCTTATGACTTCTGGACACTCTCTTACCAGGAGCTATTTGCCTGGTGAGAAGGAGTCACCTGTCTCGGAGGCAGAGTCCAAGGGCAGCTGGCGACCAGCAAACATGAGTAAATAAAACACATCTGGAAATAAATCCGGACATGGGCCAGTGCTGCAGCATTCTGCAGGGACACGCTGCCTTTTCAGGGGGTATTTTTTGGCAGCGGCATTAAAAATAATGATCGAGGGCTGTGCAACTCGGGGGCTTTGAATTTTTAATGTGGACAGTTTTGATGTAACGTTTGGTTCTGTTGTGCAAAGTGACTGTAAAAATGACATTGTGCGGCTCCAGGTTTATTGCTTCTCGGTGGCACCATTTCACAGTTGCTCACTTAATAAATTAAAAATGGTTTCCCCCTTGGCCTTGTAAACTCAGCCAGGGACCTGAGAATCAGAGTCTTTCAGACCCAGGTAGCTCACTGGTGGGAAAGGCTCTGCCATCAGCACGAAGGACATGATTCAGCAAAGCACTTCAGCACATGGTTAAGATGGGCCCCTGCTCGACAAAGCAATGAAACGTAAGCACGTGCTTGGCATTTGGCTGAATCGGGGCCTCAGTTAACGATTGTGTTGATATTGCAGGGCACATCCCAATTCACCCTCTTTTAGCTCTATGACCTCCGATTGGCGAATGGGAGAAAAAAGTCAGCGAAAGTGACTTCGGCAGCGGAATTCAGGATGAAACTTCCCTCAGCAAAGGGCCAGCGCGCTGAGACCTCACTCTGACTGCCCCGGGCTGGTCACCACGTCCCACTTTAGGCCTTGTGCTGCTCTTTGCACAGAGACAAATGATTCCCAGAGGGGACAAAATTGCTGAGTCAGAAGGTGCTGTTTTTACACAGCCAATTCCCGAGCACAGCTTTACTTCAAACAGTTCATTCCCAGAGACCTCCAGAGAGTTCACAGCAAACGCTGCCTCTGCACATTCCCATGCACACGACACACCAGATGTTTGTTTTAGGTGATCACATCACTGCTCCTTTTCTGTTGTCTGGGGTGACCTGAGGTGCAAGTGGATAACTCAGGAGATCAAAAGGCAAGCAGCTTATCACAACAATGGAATCTGTTGGTTGTGGCAGGAAACAGAGACGCTCCCAGGGTAAAAGCCATAACAAAAGTCACTGGGACAGGACTCAGAAGACGTGAGTCTAGATCCCATCTCTGCCACTGCACGACCCTCGGCATCCCTGAGGCACATACGTGCACCCAGGGCCGGCCCGAGTCCTTTTGGCGCCCTGGGCCCGGGCGTGCGGCACCGCCCCTGGACGCAGGGCACATGCACAGGCCCGCCCGTGGGGCGCGGGCCCGCCCCCCTCAGGGTGCACGGGCCCGCCCCCGGGGCGCACGGCGCATGTACTGCCCAGCCCGGCCCGGCCAGCGCTGCTAGCGCACGTGCCGGGCCATGCATGGCCCCGCAGCCATAGGGGCAAGGATGCTGCTGTCTGGCGCCACGGGGCCAGCGCTGCGGGAGCCGGGCGCGCGGCTCCTGATGGCACCCCCCATGGGTTGACGCCCTGGGCAGCTGCCCGGCTCGCCCATGCCTCTGTCCGGCCCTGCGTGCACCTCATCCCCGCCTCTGCAAAATGGCCATAATAACGACTTCTCTCCCTCCTGGGGATTCTGTGAGGAAAAGCTACAGAAGATCTGCTATGTCTAGACTGCAGGTTTCTTTCGGAAGAAGCTTTTCAGGAAGAGATCGTCTGAAATAACTTCTTCCGAAAGAGAGCGTCCACACTGCCAAAGCGCATCGAAAAAGCCATCTGCTTTTTCAAAAGATAGCGTCCACACTGTATGGACGCTATCCCACATTTAAGCTGTGATTACTATGGATGGAGTGGCCACCAGGGCACCTGTGCTTTTTCTTCTTTCCTCTTCTTTCGACAGCAACTCCCGCTTCCCCGTCCGCACACGCCTTTTTCTGAAAGGGCTATTTCGGAAAAAGGCTACTTCCTCGTAGAAAGAGGTTTACCAATGTCAGAAAAATCTTTTTGTTCTTTCAATTTTTCCGAAAGAACACGAATGCAGTGTTGACGTAAATGAAGTTTTTTCGGAGAAATGGCTGTTTTTCCGAAAAAAACTCTGTAGTGTAGACATACCCTCTTTGAGGCACTTACATGTTATGGTGATGAGTCATGGCTTAGGCCATGTCTACACTATGCGGAAGATTGATGCTGCCGCAGTCGATCTTCCGGGGTTCAATTTAGCAGGTCTAGTGAAGACCTGCTAAATCGAACTCAGAGGGTGCTCCCGCCGGCGCAGGCACTCCTACTCCTCATGAGGAGTAAGGGAAGCTGACGGGAGTGTTTGCTCCTGCTGATCTCCTGGTGTGTGGATGGCAATTTAAGATATGTTGACTACAGCTACACAATTAATGTCGCTGGAGTTGCATATCTTAAGTCCACCTTCTGCTTTAGTGTAGACCAGGCCTTAGACAGTTAATACGCCTTCCTTTTCTAATGCTGTTTGCCATATTCCTGGACAACAAACTCAAGTACAGCGATTAAACAAAAGAATGTCACTGTTATTACACGTTTCAATTAACCTTTTTGGCCACTTCAACACTCTTTTGGGAATACTGTAAAGCAAAGCAGCTTTTAGACATGTCCATGCCTTAAAAATTCTATACAGTTTTTTCACATAGACCTGAATGAGTGCCCCAGTACTATTAGCAGACATTTACAATTCCTTTGTAAAATGTTTCCACTTTTGGTTATTAATAAATATGAGGTACTATTTTTTTTTTTTTACTCTCCATAAACTTGTCTGGCCAGCAATCTCCTTGCCAAAATCTAACAGAATCTTTCTTTTTTAACTGCTGTAAAAGTCTCTGTGTTATATTTTTCTGCCTACACTGTCTAATCTCTTTGCTTAGACCACTTTTCTCTCCTCCGTTTTATCTTGTAATCAAGCAAATATGCATCTGTTATGTTGAAGTTGTGCGAGTGATTTTTCACCCTAGAGCAATGCTGCTCTGTAGTTGAATATTACTAAATGTAGATTTCCTCCTTCCCCCCACAAACATACCATCATTTGCTTTTCTGAACCAGTTCTTCACCATAGGTCTCCACAACTGACTGTTCTGTTTACTTGTTGATATCTATGACTATATTTTTTTATGATGAAATTAATTAGTTTTAGCAATTCCCAGGAACGATCTGATTTCAAACTATGACCCATTATTTGTCATTACAGCTCTTAGAATTCTATGAAATGCAAACATGGAATTAACAAATCAGATTATAAGTAAACTTTGGTGATCTTCATGTGTCATTATTAGTGATAAAAGTCTGTTACGGGAAGGTGGGCATGTCGCGAACAAATCAATGGCCGCACTGTCCCAGCGGACTGCAGTCTTTTCAAACCGTCTCACAGATTCTTACTGCTTTCAGTTTTTGTACCGCTGATGGATCCTAAACTCCCTCTCCATTTCCTCAGTAGCACCGTTGATCTCTGAGCAGAACACATCATCTGCAGCTCTTCTGTTTGACTGAGTCATCCCTAGGTGTCTTTTATTTCCTCTTTCCAAGATTGTTTTCCTGGCCAATGTGGGAATTACTGTCTCTTCCACAAGAGGGATGGACCAGCTCCCGTATTAGGGAGGCAGGATAAAGAACCTGGTGAAGGGAGGGCAGTGGTGTAGGTTCAGGAGTGGCCTAGTGGATACAGCGTACCTGACCCCAGGGACAGACCTAGCTCCCCATTAGGAAGGCAGTATAAGGGACCTGGTGAAGGTAGGGCAGTGATGGAGCACAGGGTGGTGGGTTCAAGTCCCACCCACCCTGGGAGCCACCTCCCACATTAGGAAAGCAGGATAAGGGACACCTGAGAGGTTCAGATTCATTTTTATACAGGGAATAAGTTGGTGGGGACACTGGTGTTTCTATTGGTTTCTCACTGTTTCTGTAACTGCCTCTGCAGTTAGTTCATCCCTTCTTTCTAGTGATGAATGATGATTTTATCGCACTTTTATGTACTTGGACTACTTGTTCCAGATCATCCGGCTGCGGTCGGCAGTGCAGCATATACTCTTGATAGCGCTGCTGTCATTATGAGGTGATGTTCTGGCTCCAACTGCAGTGATCTTTTAAAAACAATCACTGTATCCTTGCTGGTCCTTTTTCTTAGGCACTGCAGCCAGTGGCTTATGGTCAGTTTCAGTTTTGCAGCTACAGTTTTATACTGACATGGGCAGCTCATTTTGTCTACCATTGTCATAGTGCTAATAAATTGCAGCCATCTGGTCCCATATCTACCCACTAATACAGCTGGGAGAATGAGTCAAAAGGATTGTAGTGATTGTGGTGGTGTCAGTACATGCTTGAAAACACTGTGATTCTTTTCATGCTCCGGCATCCCGGCCCATTCTGGGCCTCAGAGGAGTGGATTGTTTGACCTGCATCACTGGGAATGAACTTATTGTATAATTCAGCATGGACCTGTGGTCTTTGAATTCCTATTTTCTCTTTGGATCTCTCTCTCCTCAGTGCAACTCACACCCCAGAATCTTCTGGCTTTCCTCCTGTTGCGTCTGCTCTCTCTCCTAAGTCATTTGAAATTGACACAATGGCCTGGTTCAGCTCAAGGTTTCTTCTTCCTGCATTTTCAAGTACTCTCTTGGGTTGTGGCTTGTGCCCAACAGCTGTGTTGCCCGAGACTATTGTCAGAGGTGTGCTCTTTTGCTCCTGCGAGACCTTCTAGCCCCGGGGACATTAGGCGACCAAACGCTTCCTAAACCTACCACATTCCAAAAGGCAGTCCTCAGGAGCAGTGAGACAAATTACATATTGACAGTGATGGCGACAGATGTTGATGCTTCCCAAACCTTGCAGCTGCATTTAAATTTACAAAAGAATTTGGCTCCTGCCATCACGGCAAACATTTTGTTCCCAGGGGCATCTACAAATGTTCCTTTGCAAAGTTCTGGTTTAGGGTGGAGGTCCGTAAAACACATTAGTCTCCCCCTTATTCCCTCCACAGTTACTAAGGAGTGAACCAAGTCTACTAAGGAGAGGCTCTTCTACTGAAGAGGACGTCCACTGCCATGTTTTGTAGTTGCTCCTCACGGTTCTTTTACAAAGGCTGTGGGACGTGGTCCCCAGGACCAGATCACGCATGTCACCCGAAGGCAGCCTTCTCCTTGGAACATATCTCCCTGCACATGAAGAGCCCATTCGTACCTGAGTCGCGTTTCTTACTAGAGTTATGGCAGACACCTTGCTGACTAGCCAAGCATTTCAACAGGTGCAGAAGCAGAAGAGTGGTTACTTTGCTTGATGTATACCCACAAGCTCTTGTTCTAAAACGTTGCCTTTATACTACAGCAACAGTCCACACACACCTAGATCTAGACTTTGTTGATCACTATGGGTGTGTCTACACTACGGGACAAGGTCAAATTAAGCTACGCAACTTCAGCTACGTTAATTGTGTAGCTGAAGTCCAAGTAGCTTAACTCGGCTTTTGGCGCTGTCCACACTGCAGGAAGCCAAAGGGAGAACACTCTTCCTTTGACTTCTCCTACTCCTCATGGAAGCAGGATCACCGGCATCAACAGGAGCACCCCACTCACTTCAAATTAGGGATGTAATAGTGTAGTTGATTAACCGATTAACCGATAAGAACAAACTTACAGGTTAATGCTATAGACTACATGCATTTTCCTTCCCCTTCCCCCAGCAGTACATGTTTTAGCAGGTTGGCCAGCAGCCCGGCTCAGTCTTGGCTTGTGCCGGGCCTGGGACCTACCCCCGCTGTGGATCTGCATTTAAAGTGAATTAGGAGCCAGGCAGGCAGGCAGCCCAGCTCCATTCTGGCTCGCACTGGGTCCGGGAGCTCAGACCCCACTCAGACAGGGGCTGCTACCACCCTGTGCTGCTGTCTCTGCATCAGAGGCAGCAGCACGGGGCGGCAGGCAGCTGGTCCATGAGGGGAGCTGGTTTTTTAACCGGCTCCTCTCGCACACCAGCTCCCACCTGGCACCCGGCGCTGCTGCCTCTGATACAAAGGCAACAGCACAGAGTGGATCCTGAAGAGTGGGGCTGGAGCGCACTGGCTGCTGGCCCACCCTGGGGACTATAGAATAGTCGAATAACCAATAAGAATTCATGAGGTTAATCAACTATTCAATTAACCAATATTTAACATCCCTACTTCGAATTAGCTGTCTTAACTAGACCTGCTAATTGGAACCCTGGAAGATCGGCAGTGGCAGCTTCGATCTTCCTCTGCAGCGTAGACGTACCTTGTGGGAACTCACCTTTCGCTCTTCCAACTTTATTGTCTCTTTGAACCGCTTGACAGCAGTGGTTATTACACTCTTTTGTGCGTCACATATGGAGCAGTTGCACATGATTTTATTGTGGCTTCTTTCTCCACTGTGTTTATGAAGAGTTCATCCCATTTTCTGGAGGAATCCTCAAATTGCTGGCCCAGGAGCTCTCTAGATTTAGCACATTTTTACAAAGTGATGTGCTTGGTGCAATTTGCCCAAATGCTGGGCATCTCTCTATTCCTGGCTGAACTGCCCTTTACTCAGTCCTATCTGGGAAATCTGTCCTTCAGAAGTAAAAGTTTGTCCTACTTACTCATATCTTTTCTTGACTTCTTCATAGCTTTCCCCCTACCCGATATGGAAGGCATTGTATATATTCAGCACACATAACTAGTGTTATGTATATGGGTGTGTGTACTTTTGCTATTTGTCCATTTTTCTGGTACCTTGGCTTAAAGCTCAAGTTGCCGTACCAGAGTCAGAACTCCTTAGCATTCCCTCGGCAAGGGGGGCAGCATTTACATGTTGCAGTAACACAAGCTTTGCCATAATCATAGTTAGTTAACTGTTCTTGCAGAAGTTCGAATTGCTATCAACAGACACGAGAAATTTAGTTTATCTTTTCCCAGATTCACCAGCACTTTGGGCCTTCCTCTCCCGCGGAGGCAGTATTCTGGGGAATTCATTTACGTAGTGAACTGCAGAGAATAATGTGTATAGTAAACAGGAATGATGCTGCTGCAATCTAGCCAGGCCATATTCCCTGTCTCCAGCTGCGGTTGGTTCTTGGTGTGAGTCAGTCCACAAGACTCGAGGAACCGTGACATTGAAACAGGTCCTGCAGTACCATTTTATGCTTCCTGATAAAACACGACTCGAGGAACCGTGACATTGAAACAGGTCCTGCAGTACCATTTTATGCTTCCTGATAAAACACAGCCCAATAAAAGCACACTCCTGGATTACTTCCCATGCATATGAAGATCTGGCTGGATAAGTTTTGCTGTGGGTGTGATAGTGTATTTCATATTCGTTAGGGAAATATACTTATGAATATGCATAACTCAAATATGCTTTATGCAAAATAATTCTTGTAACCTATCATTAGAAAGTTTGTAATCCCCTGAATTTGTGTATTCTATTTATGGGCATGTATCATTCCTGTACTTGAAGTTAGACATATGAAGTATAAACCTGTTTACTTATCCAGATGTGCTAAGCGAGGGCCATTAGCAATACGCAAGGAACTTAATCGCTCAGTACTCAGGACAATGATTTGTGAATAGTCTAGTTTTTCCTGTAAACTTAGATTATGGTTGGTCTTGCCATGACATGTGGCCAGGTCACCTGATGCTGGCAGCCATTTTGGATGCTGCACTTTTCAATGGAAGGTGAGAAAAGTTTGGACTGAGCACAAAAGACTCCCACCTTGGGTAAAATGATATATAGGAAGGAAATTAGGGGTGCCATTTGGGGGAAAATTTGCCCCCCCTCAAATTTGACCACCTGAATTTCATACTTGAAGTGCATGTCCTAGCCTCAGATGAAGCTTTTACCTGCCACAGAGCTTGTGCTGTTCCCAGCTTTGTCTTTGGGGCAGGGAGTTTATTTATAAACCAAGGGAGGCCAGGTGACTGAGATAACAAAGGGCTGGGCATGCAAGTAATTGAAAGATTGTTAGATGATCATGAAAACATTGCCACAAAGAAGATGGGGGGAAAAGATAGGAATAAATTGTGAGAATGGAGAGAATTAAATGGTGGTGTGCTCGAGGGGTCTGTGTTGGGACCAGTGCAAATCAACTTATTCATAAATGATCTGGAAAAAAGAGTAAACAGTGAGGTGGCAAAATGTGCAGATGATACAAAACTGCTCAAAATTGTTAAGTCCAAAGTTGCCTGCAAAGACTTACAAAGGGATGTTTGGACAACACAAGGGCAGATGGAATTCAGTGTTGATACATGCAAAGTACTGAACACAGAAAAATATAATCCCAACTAGACACATAAAATAATGGGGGTCTACATTAGCTGTTATGACTCAAGAAGCAGATCTTGGAGTCATTGTGGACAGTTCCCTGAAAATATCTGCTCAGTGTGCAATAGCAATGGGAACCATTAGGAAAGGAATAGATAATA
Source organism: Rafetus swinhoei (assembly GCA_019425775.1). Lineage (NCBI taxonomy): Eukaryota > Metazoa > Chordata > Testudines > Trionychidae > Rafetus > Rafetus swinhoei. Next base: position 34,223,449 of record CM033426.1, read on the forward strand.
AGACAGAAAATATCATATTGTCTTTCTATAGAAAGTCACGGAATGTCCGCATGCAGATTTGGTTGCCCCATCTAAAAAGAGATATCTTGTGTTTGGATAAGGTACTGAGAAAGGCAACGGAAACAATTAGGGATAAGGAACAGCTTCCGATGAGGAGAGAGTAAATAGACTGTGACTTTTCAGCTTTGAAAAGAAATGACTAAAGGGTGAGGGACATGATTATGAATGGTGTGGAAAAATGGAATAAGGAAATATTATTCATTCCTTCACTAACGTAACACCTAGCACCCCTCCCCTGCTTACTCTACATTGATGTCATCGTCCTATGGACCCACGGGAAAGAGACCCTTGAAGAATTCAACCATTTCCACCCCGTCACCAACCTCAGCCTGGACCAGGCCTCACAAGAGATCCACTTCTTAAACACCACACTATACGGGAAACCGACTGACCGCTATTCTTACCTGCAGGGCTCTAGCTTACATCCAGGACATGTCACACGATCCAGGGGCTACAGCCAAGCCCTAAGACACAGCTGGATCTGCGCAATCCCACAGGGACAAACACCTTCAGGATCTCTATCAGGTATTCTTAAAACTTAAATACCCACCTGGGGAAGTGAGGAACCAGACTGACAGCCCGACGAGTACCCAGAAGTCACCTACTACATGACAGTCCCAACAATGAAATCAACAGAACACTACTGGTCATCACCTACAGTCCCCAGCTCAAACCCCTCCAGCGCATCACTGGCAATCTATAACCTGCGCTGGAAAACAACCCCTCACTCTCTCAGGCCTCTGGAGACAGGCCAGTCCTCGCTAGCAGACAACCCCCCAACCTGAAGCAAATACTCACTAGCAGCCATACACCACACCTCAGATATACTCCCCCAGGAACCCACCCCTGCAACAAACCCCACTGCCAACTCTATCCACACATCTGTACAAGCAACACCATTGCAGGACTTAACCGCATCAGGGGCTCATACAATTTCATGTCCACCAATGTGATCTATGCCATCAAGTGCCAGCAACGCCCCGCTGTCATGTACATCGGCCAAACCGGACAGTCTCTGCAACAAAGGTTAAATAGACCCAAATCAGACATCAGGAATGGCAATACACAAACCTGCAGGGGAACATTTTAACCTCCCTGGACAGTCAATAATGGATTTAGAAGTAGCCATCCTTCCACAAAGGGATTATGTCACCGATTACAGAGGGAGACAGCTGGACTTGCAGTTCATTTACAAGTCCAACACTATCAACTGAGGCTTGAATAAGACCTTAGCTGGAGATGAGGCGTTTGGGGTATAGGAGGGAGATCCAGGCTGGGGATAAGGACAGGAGGTTGGGGTGGGATGTGGGGTCTGGGTGGGAGTTAGGGTGATGCAGCAGGCTCAGGTTGGGGTGTAGGGTCTAGAGGGCCATAGGGATTTAGGGTGCAGGAGGGGGCGTAGGGCTGGGGCTTGGGATTGGGGTGTATGGTCTAGGAGGGAGTTAGGGCTTTAGGGTACTGGAGGGGGCTTAGGGCTGGGACAAGGGCTTGGGGTGTGGGACTCTTACCTGGTGCAGCTCCCCTTTGTAGACGGGGGGGAGAGGAAGGTGCCTCCGCATGGGTCGTGCTGCCCAGAACTTGTGTGCAGGCACCCCTTTCCCCCCATGCAGGGACTTTAGTAGCTGCAGCCCCCCTGGGCTAAGGGGGCCTTGCCAACAGATGGCCTGGGGATCTTTTTGTGGGGCCCCTGTACCTGGCCAGGCGGGCAAGCCTCCAGGGGGTCTCTGTGACCAGCCCCCCACCCCGGGTACCGGGGCAGAGCATTCTAAGAGCAGAAGCCACTCCTAGCACTCAGATGTCCAGATCACAACACAATGGTAGAGGCCCGAGAACACAGCCCATCTAATGATCAGCTTGGCTGTGCTGCCTCCAAGTGGGGTAACAGAGGCAAACGATCTCAGAGGCCAAACCCCCGAGCTGACTCACCGAACGCAGCTGAATTCAGACACGGGAAACACCCGAGTTAGCACCTACGGAACTTCAACCCTGAGTATAACTATTAATCATTTTTGCCTTGAATTGTGACCAGTTGAGCAGCCTCCTCTCCACGTTATGTAATGAAATACACGGAGATTGATAAATATAGGGAATAACAGCGTTAGGCAAGCGCTTTAAGTTAAACATTACACCTGCTTCATTTACATAAGGCCATTTCCCATCGCTCTAGCTGTGTTAAGAGGCCTTAAAAAGAGATTAAATGATATTTATAGTCCTATCACCCTTTAGATTGGCAGAGCAGTGGGAAGCAGCCTTAGCATAAAGAATCAGGTCCATAAAATCTAATAGCAACACACACTGATTTTAATGAGCCACTATTTTAAAATTACAGTAGGTTATCTATTACAAATGAACCTGCTTGCTCTGATATAACTGTACTCGCCTGATGTTTCCCTGATGATCTGAGTCCAAGTTCAGTTACTAATATTATTTATTATTAGCATACTTCTATAGCATGCAAATAATACATTTCTAAAGTGTAACGTCACTGCTGTATTGGCACCTTTCCAACGAGGCATCAAACTCTCTATTTCTTTTGACCAGACTATAATATTCCCATGCAGCAGAATCAATTAGAAAGGTAAAGATGCCATGGAATTATTCAAAATTCTGCTGTTGGATCTGCTCTCGGCATCGCAGGCTGGCGGCTCTGTGCTGCGCACACGAATAGATCTCCGAAGAACAGCTGAATGCTGGAGTCCAGCTCCACCCCGAGGACGAGAGAGCAGAAGTCTGGCTGTAATAGTGAAAACCTTTTCGCCATTCCTGGGCAACATGAAATTCAGAGAGGCGCTGCTCCCCGGCTGGTTTGAAGTCAGGCAGCATGGCTGGGCTGTTGCTGCCTGACCTGAATTCATGGCACTGTCTGTAACTTTTCTACTTCAGTGGGAAAGCAAAACAAAAGCAAATGAGGAAAACAGTCTCTCAAAACAAGTCCAGCTTCCATCGACCAGAATGGATCTCAAGAGCCACGTTTTCAAAGACGCTTCAATCCTCTCTCTGATTTTGAAAGCAAATAATCCAGCACATGAAACCATCTCCTGTGTGTGACTAGGCTGGATTCCTACCCACTTTCACAGGAAGCAAAGATAGAGAAGATCTGTTAGAGTTTATCTAGCCAGTTCTCTCACAGCCCTGGCGGTCAATGCAGAACTCCTCTTGGTTACCCACGTGGCAGCCCTAGAGGAGTGATGAATCCATGAAAAACACAAGGCCCAGGTCTGCCTATGCGCCTTGAAGGGCGCGAGAAGGAAGGGGAGCAGGGGCTTGGGGGCAGCTGAGCGGATCTTCCAGTCCTTCAGCCACTGGCATGAGAACATAAGCAGTGCCGAGAGCTTCTCCTGCCGGGTAGCTAAAGCGCCCCTACAGAATGGCTCCAAAGCTATTTTGCTGCCCGTGGGGAGGATTCTTTGTGTGCTCTGCCCAGCATCCACACAGAGCTACTCAGACCAGGGCCACTGAGGAAGCTTTGGCCCGTAACATCTGAACATTTAGAAGGCCGGGCTCTTTTGCAAGGTCCATTTCCACTATTAGGTTTTGTTCTAAAAGTAAATGCCAACGTTACGACGACGACACAGAGGCAGCCATGACAGGCAAGGGGACAGCTTCAACCTGAGAGCTCCCCATAACCACAGTCAGGGCAATCAGGAGTGTCAGGGGATTTCGTTACGCCAAAGCCAGCAAAATCAGGGCTCAGCATTTGTGTTAAGCAGCAAGTGCCAGCTACATCCTAGAGTCCGACCGGGAACCCTTCTCACCACGGAAGGCCCAAGCTTTGTCCTTCTCACACGCTTGCTGTAGAACCATAGCAATTGGCAAGGGCTCACACCTGAGTCTCAATTACCTGGGGACAACCCTCTGAGTTTTGCTGGGTTGTGCTGGCTACAAAAGGGCCAAATTTGTCCTGGGAAGTCACTGTTAGCCCATTCTCCTTCCCCTCCAGGACTATTCTCTAGGCCTTTGGTCAGCCAAACATGTACCCAGCTCAGTTCTACACAACTGCAAAGCCAAACTGCACTCTTCTTGCAAAGGAAAGCTGTTTTACGGTGGGTCGGTGACCAACCTTCTGTCCCAGATGAATACTCGCTGGACAACTAAGGGTACACAAACTGCCATCTTTGCAGATTGGATGCAGATCTAAATTTTTGTATCCGTGCAGGGCTCTACCATTAAGACCTACACTGATGAAGTGATCAAAGAGAGAATCCAGGACAGCCAGAGAAAACTAAAACAGGGCTGGGGAAATACCATTAAAAGATCTAGTAGAGAAGACCTAAGAGCCACACAGGGCAGGTTCCAATGCTGAGCAGAAGTGTTCTGGAACTCAGCAGGTGGACTGGCAAAGGTTGCGACGGTTGCTCTCCACTACCAGAAAACGAAACTTGCATCGTATTAGCGGCCCAGCCTTTCAGGGGACCAGCAAAGAACTGCAACTCTGAAAATCAGGGTTACAGTGTATGAAACATCCTAATTGGTTGTCACTAATACAGACTGAAAACGAGTGCTGTGATCAACCTCTTTGCATGAGATAAAACAACACTGATAAGACACAGAAAATTTGCATAGTAATAGACAGTTATTAATGCTAAAAGGTTTAATCTGGAAATGCACCCACATTTTCTCCTCCTCGCCCCCCTCAAAAGACAAGAATAGAAGGAGTTAGGGCTTGGATGGAGGGGGAAAATTACACATACAACTTTGGTCAGTGCAACTACGTAGACAATTACAGAACAATTACAGTTCTGACTCAGACACCTGATCTCACAAGGATCTAGGGCAAATGCATGAGATCAAAGCATTACTGAATGGCCCTAACAATGCATGCATTGATGTGGACAGGCGCACCGACAGCCTCTGCGGGCCCCTGGACAGGGTCTGTGCAGGAGGCCCCAGCTCTGTGCTCCCACAAGCGGTGGGGCCTCGGGCAGAAGCGGCGGAGCCGGGGCGGCCAGCCCTGAGCGTCAGCTGCAGTGCCCCTTCGGTGGTGATTTAAAGGGTCCGGTGCTCGGGCTGCCGCTCCTGCCCTTTAAACCCCAACCATGTGGCCTCTACAGTTGGCTTCAGCAATTCCAGAAGGAAAGGCCGAGGGATAGAGTCAACAATGCTACTTCCCCTTCATTTGTCCCAATCCAGCATTCGGGGGTTGCAACCCTGGCTGCCGCAGAGGGCCGCAAGTGAAGAGCTGGAACGGATGATGAGTGCATCTCACTTTACAACGAGAAACGCCCGCTGCAGTGCGCGATCGGCGAGAAGTGCAGCACTGGCCGTTTTTCTGGCTGTTGAAGAGCTGCAGCAATACAATTCCCCCTTCCCTGCAAGCCAGTTCTGAGAAACCAAACAATTTCCATGGTGTAAGCAGAAGGTTAGTAATGGGATGCTGTAGAGCTGAGGGACAAATATAATAGCCAGATACAGCATGATGGGATGCTTTATAACCAACAGAGCCAGAGTGAAACATTCGGATCCATAACATTACCAGCTGGCTTCCTGCCATGCATCAGATGGTAAGGAAACATTTCTCTCTAAATGATGAGCCGTGTCTGTAGCAATCATCTTAATTTCTCTTGACACTGAATGCCGTCCTTTTTTGTTTGTTTGTTCACAGTGGCAGAACTCAAGCAGGATTCTAAAAGATTTTTCGGATCCACCCAGATTTAAACCATTTCCATCTGTACCTCTGTGGCACAAATCAGGATAGTCAGGCACTATATACTCTGGGGAGGTGGAGGACTAGCCTCCCAATTGGGTCTGGAAAATTTTCCATCTGCTGACCAATAGTTGGCATCCACAACGTAACTGGAGATGCAAAATGCAGGCACAGATTTCAGGGACTCGTACTGCACCCACAAAAGGAGAAATCTGACTTTTGATCAATATTTTCAGTGGGCCAAATCCAAAAGTTCTTATTTACTGTTTACTCTTTCCACATTGAGAGTAACCCCCACTGAGCCATGGACAGGGTAACAAAGAGTAAGGAAGTGAGGGTTTGGCCCTTTATTTTTACCAGCTAAGAAAACAAATCTTACATCCCAATCTTACAATATTTCTCAGTTCACCAGGAGCATTTGCAGAGTGGCTGATCTGCTCATTGCATAACAAAGCCTTTTACAGGCTATTATTTTTATTGTATGCACTTTCTGTTATTTGCTTCTAAAAATGGTTCAGATTTAAATGAAAAAAGAGAGATTTTCAATGTGCATACACCTACCTCACTGTAAGTCATCCTAACCCCTATGTCTGAAACAAAAGCCATGGAATTTTCCATTCCTTTGTGTTCTTTCGCCTACAGTATCTCTTAGCAATTCAACCGTAGGGATGGTGCACAGGCTGTGATTTCATATACTGTATAAACAAACTACTGCAAGAACATTTGTTCATTACTAATGAAACCTGCATAAAGGAGGCTGGAAGGAAGCAATTTAACACAACATAGATTGTGATTAGAAACAAGTCTCAAAGTAGTTTTTAGCTCTGCTTTTTGGCATGTAAGCTCAGACCATCTTCAGGAATGATGAGTAAATATTGTGAACAGTCCAGCTTGATAAGATGCTAAAGAGGAGGCACTTGTGAGAAAGGAGAGAAATAATTTTCAGATGAAATAATTAAGATCAACTGCACCAAGTTTGCAGAGCAGATTTTCAGGCAAGTTAGCGGTGCCATCAAAGACTACCCACAGTTACACTGGGGGGTTGTTTATAAAAGCACAGCTCTTTCTGGGTCTGTGAGATTATGCTGTTTGAAGTTAATACAAATTATTCTACTCCGACTGCCCACTGCACTTAAAATAGATTTTATGTTGAGTTACTAGTACAACAGTGTGCAAACACATACGGGAACATAAGAACTATCTTTATACGTAGATGAGGGCATAACCCAAACTAAAACCATTACTTATATGAATTTTATATGGCACTTGGACATGCTCCACCTAAAAAAATAACATCATTTCCAGGGTAATTAACGTACAAAGGGGAGAGAGTGGCATAAAAACCAAAGACAACAAACAAAATACGTAGGATAGAGTGGGAGCGCCAGGCAATCTGGGAAAAACAGCTGTGCCAAGCAAGTGGCAATAGACACTTTATTCCACACTGCACAATTGTACCAACACCCTCCTCCTCGCCACACAAATGGCATATAGTGAGTTGAAATGAGCTACAGTATAACGCTCAGACTCACGGCCTTTCGGATTATTGTCATCTGGAAATCACTAGTGCAGCCCAAGGGATCCCTTAATCGAAACAAACTAAATACTCCTGTCTATGGACATGAAACACTTTAGAAACATCTTCTGGCCCCAGATAAGCCTCCCTTTTATAGTCTAAGCCTTTGAAAACATTGCAAACCACTGCCACTATTATTTATTATTCCTGAAGAGGTTACAGTCAAAATATAGAGTATGCAGCTTCGGGAAGCTGAAACTCTTTAGCTAGGTACCACTAAAACATGGCCATCTTTGATGGAGGATACTATGATATGGACTTTAATTACAAATGGTAGATGATGGTGTAATGACAGACCGAGTGCACCATGGTGCATAGGCACAATGGGGAAGAATTAAAATGGCATGGGCAACCTTAAAAGCCGGCAATTGGTACCTTTTCCATATTTAACTTTGCAACCGTAACCCTTTTTTAATGTAGGCTTTTTGGGTGTAAAGTTCCTAGGTTTACAGAAATGGGGGGAGGAGAGGGAAATTCCGTGTGGAAGTGCACTGGCTGCTGGCATGGTTCATCAGCAGGATTAGAACATTTAGCTCCCCAACACGCACCTCGGCTGCTTGTGTAACCGGAGTACCGGGTGGCAGTCGCAGGCTGTCTTCCCACACAAGGGAGCAGGTATTTGCGGAGGGCAGAGGAACATTGAGACTCAGGGATGCTTGGTTCTACTCCAGGTTCTGAAGGGAGGGCACTTTAGTGGTTAAAGAGTCTTCTATGCCAGACCCCAGCCCGTGTCTGATTCCTTGTGCCTTTGGCCCTGCCCATCTCAGCTCCCTCACTCCACTCGGCCCTGGTCCTAGCTCACCTCTACCATCTTCCAGCTCTTTGTCCCTTCACCCCCCAGCTCTTCGCTGGATCAGACTGATTCCTCCCTCTCCTCCTTCTCATCCACAAGCCAGCAGGGGGCACTGAAAGCACAAGAGACACAACCCCCCTGGTTTCTGTTCCAATGCCTGATTCCTCCACCACCCTTGACAGCTGAGTGGGGCAACAGGACAAGTCCTGCTCGACCTACTCAACGTCTATGGAAGGAGCGTGCAGTGTGGCGATGGCATGGTGCGTCTGCAGTCCAGTTGGAACACAAGAGCTGGGAGGGGATGGAGCATGCTCAATACTGGCAGATTCTTCAGGGAATTTAGCTGCCAAACTCACATATTCTCTTCTGAGCAGGTGTGAACTGAGATTAGAGGCTTGTACACTGGCAAATATGGGCAGATTTTCACTGGGATGTCCTTGATGCCCGGGCAACTTCCCTTCCAAATTTCAAGCCCCTGTTTCAAAGTATGGAGGCATGAAAGCTACTCAACAAAACAGCTGTAACATTGGGAAAATAGATAACACATTTCCCCTAACCTCATTCTGAGACATGGCTAAACCATTCTTGCTGAAATTAAAAAAAAAAAAATCAGCCCAAGGAGACATTCAACACAGAAAATTTCAGCCTTAAATATTTAAGTTCAGCAAAGTTATAAGCATTCATGTATATACATGAATACTCATAGATATCACCACACATGGGTTTTAAATTCATCAGTGGACTAGAATTGGCACTCATACACCCTAAACATATTTACTGGGTGTATTTCCAGCCACTTTCTCCTTCCTCCTCTGCTACAGTAACTGGTACATTTTATTTTCCACCACATTTTTAATTTCTCTCATGTTTATTGATACTGTTGCTTTTTGTGAAATCCCAAATTTCAAACCAGACACAAACATCACACACAAAGTAGACTTCTCATGATCAATCTAGCACAGGAAACACAAATGATTAAAATAAATCTTGGGCTTTATGGCAGTGAGGTGTTTACAGAGTACACGACATTTCTCAGCAATACAAATTGTACATTAAAAGATAATTGTCCAAATGCAATGCCAAATATACACTTGGAGTGTTGCACCATTACGTAGAGTAATATTGAAACCGTGCTAGACAAATGATGTTGTTATTTTGGACTAGTTGAGCTTCAAGATTGCATCAGGCTGCGTGAGTAGGTTTAGGAGTGATTAAGTTTACTGTGCACAAAAGCCAGCTATTTGGCAAACTGTCAACACAGCGTAATTGATATTTTAATTACACTACTAATACATACATGCTGCTGCTCACAATGAGCCTCCTCACTGGTGTTAGACAAACAGCTTATTTATGGCGCTGATTATTGCTCCAAAGAAGTTTGCATTTAAACTGGTAATATTTTATAAATTGCTTAAAAAAAAAAAAAAAAAAAGAACCAATATTTTGTGGCAAATTTCTAACTGCAGGAAACGCGCAGCACAACGCAAACAGGAATGCTCTGTGGGATGAAATGGGGCACAGGCAACTTATAGCTGAATGTCCAAGAAAATCTCCTCAGGGTGAGACCTACTATTAGATGGCAGATGAGACTCTCTCGAGTTGCAGAGATTCAGCCTTTGAAATAATAATGGCTGGTGAAGAGCTGCAGAACAGACTGCGGACAAGAATTCTGCATGGGCTCTACGATCTTGGGGAACACTGTGTGTTGCCTGCGTAACATGGACACCTAGCTGCCCCGTCCACATGATTAGGAAAGGGAAATCAGAACTGCCACCCATTGGCCAGACCCTGCAGCCCAGGACAGTACTTTGGAGGTTGTGGTTAAACCCCTTCTAGACCTGAGCGCACAAGGCGAGGCTGTAAGAAGGGAGTAATTTTTAAAGGCACTAGTTGGAGCTGTGTCTTCCAAGGCAGTTGTGCACCTAGTTGACCTCTGTGCTTTTGAAAATCTCCCAGGCAGTGCATCTGTAATTGCCACGGGCATCTGGGACATCCTCTTCTCTCCCATCTCCCCTCCCCTCTTCCTAGTCAGCCATACCTACCTCGACACCCCACTTAGAACCAACTCCCCCCCCCCCTCCTTGCTACTTCCTGCATTGTCCCCAAGGGACGGAATGACCTCCCAGCTCCGGTGCTCCAGGCCCCTGGCCTCTCATCGGTCCAATCCCTCCTCAAAACCCTCTTTGCTGCGAGGCTCGTAGGGAGTGAAGTGAACTAAGTACTGACCAGGGAAGGAGGCCAAGATAAAACCTGAAATATTCCCCTCTTTGGGTCCTGCAGTCTGAGATCTCTCTTTGAGAGGAGCTCCACGGAGGACTGGCTCTCTGTTTGGATGCACTGTACCACACTGAGTTGGGATTTTGAAAGATCACTCGGAGTTTTGCTCTCAACAACTCTCTGCCCAAAATGAAAATCCCAGCAGCTGAACACACCCTGTGCTTTTCACTGGAGGAACTGAGCATCTGCAATAACAATAATGCCACCGCAGTGTCTCCTGTGAGTGGAGGTACAGTGCTACAGACAGAAACCCAGCGCCCAGATGAGATGCTAATCTGTGGAATTCAGCACTTGCAACTGCATGCAGGGTTATTTGTTCCCAGCCTTTCCACGTCCATGGCCATAGGGCCTGGATCCAGGAACTGATGGGCATCTAATGCCTAATGAAGTCCTTCTCCCCCCTCAAGCCAAGAGGAGCTTTGCCGCTGCTTCTCAGGACAGCCCAAAGTGTCTCGCATCTCCCACAACTGGATGCAGCCGGCGTGTGCTCAACGAGTGTGCAAGCAGGGGATTCGGAGAGGAGGTGGCCACGTACGGAAGAGCAGGGTCATGGCATGGCCTTGGACTAGACGAATACAATGGCTTTCAGCGCGGCTTAGCGGCCACCCAAAGCAACACGGCACCAGCACCTGAGGCACAGGGTAGAGAGATGCAAGCCAAGAGGTGCCGCAAAGTTAAGGGAAGCTTCAAAGAAGCTTCAGAAAGAGATTTTTAAGCCAACAGCAGATCCATTTACTGCCTAGTAAAAGCCTCGCCTTAGGCACCATTACTGCCGGTGGGACTGGCCTGTTGGCTGCACCAACTGGGGTGGGACTGGCACATCTCGCGCCCAGACTCATAGACTTTAGGGGCAGATGAGACAATCGTGATCATCTAAGAGCTTATGTATGCAAGCCACTCCTCCGCCTGCAGCTGACTCAGCCTTTTCACGGCCCCAGGGCTGCCGTGGACAGCACGACTGTGAAAGGATCCAGACGCAACAGCCTGGGCACTCAGGGCTAAGTGTGCTGCAGAGCAAATGGAGAGGGGCACATACAGCGCCACAAGGACCAATGCCGCATGGTCCCTGGTTTGTCCGGAATGAGACATAACCTAGGGAGGTAGGGTCCCGACTTGTTCTTACCCCCATCCTCAGCACCTGCAGCAAAGCTTACCACAGGTTGAGCCCCTCTAGTCTGGCACTCTCTGGTCCGTCATGATGTTAGTGAGCTGGATGCCCACTTAGCATGGGCATGGCCCAGCTTTCTGCAGTCCCAGAAAGTTTGTTCACAGCCCCCAGTCCTGGCTCTCTGTGTTCTGCGCGGTTATTTAGCTCTGATGTACGCCTAACTCTTCTCAGAGCCCCGCAAGCAGGGGAAGTGTTGGGGATGCTGCTGGACAATACTGACCACCCGTAGTCCAGCAAATTCTCTGGTTCAGCACCGGTCAGGTCCCGAGGGTGCCAGACTAGAGAGGTTTAACCTGTACAATGGCCAAGTAACATATCTCGCACATTTCCACAGGCTCCCTGAAGCTATGCTGCTTTCTAGTTTACAAATTAGGTCTCACCCATGGATACACCCATGGAATCAAGGTATTATAAAGAGGGTGGCCTACACCGCTGTGCCCCTGCACAGTCCAGAACCTATAATCATAGAATCATAGAACACTGGAACGGGAAGGGACCTCGAGAGGCATCGAGTCCAGTCCCCTGCCCTCACGGCAGGACCAAGCACAATCTAGATGATACCTGCTAGATGTCTATCTAACCTGCTCTTAAATATCTCCAGTGATGGAGATTCCACAACCTCCCTGGGCAATTTATTCCAGTGTTTAACCACCCTGACAGTTTGGAAGTTTTTCCTAACGTCCAACCTATACCTCCCTTGCTGCAATTTAAGCCCATTGCTTCTTGTCCTGTCCTCTGAGGCCAAGGAGAACATTTTTTCTCCCTCCTCCTTGTGACACCCTTTTAGATACTTGAAAACCGCTCTCATGTCCCCTCTCAGTCTTCTCCTTTCCAAACTAAACAAGCCCAATTCTTTCAGTCTTCCTTCACAGCTCATGTTTTCTAGACATTTAATCATTTTTGTTGCTCCTCTCTGGACCCTCTCCAATTTCTCCACATCTTTCTTGAAACATGGTGCCCAGAACTGGACACAATCCTCCAACTGAGGCCTAATCAGCACAGAGCAGAGCAGAAGAATGACTTCTCGTGTCTTGCTCACAACACTCTTGTTAATGCATCCCAGAATCATGTTGGCTTTTTTTGCAACAGTGTCAGACTGTTGACTCATGTTTAACTTGTGGTCCACTCTGACCCCTAGATCCCTTTCTGCAGGACTCCTTCCTAGACAGTCACTGCCCATTCTGTATGTGTGAGACTGATTGTTCCTCCCTACGTGGAGCACTTCGCATTTGTCCTTATTACACTTCATCCTGTTTATCTCAGACCATTTCTCCAGTTTGTCCGGATCAGTCTGAATTATGAATTATATTTGTCCATTGCTGGAGGAGCCGCTCAGTGAGACCTGACACTGATGTTTCTTGCACTTGTGCCTAGCTGATGAGCCGCCAAGATCATGAACAACGTGCCCCAGCGCAGCTACTGACCAAGCCAGTGAGGTGCACCTCTGAGCACCAGTGGGCCCCGTGGAGCAACTGCGTGGGGGTTGCTGATTGGTACCATGAAGGCCCTTGGCACAATCCCAGTGCTGAGCACACAGCCACAATACAGGACTATGCCCAGGCCATGGCTGCAAAATTCTGCCTGGCCTCATGTGCAGCTGGCTGAGGCATACGGAGAGTCTTTGAATGCGAGACACCACCCCATGTACCTATAAACCCCACTGCACGACAGCTGCCATGGAAGTGTGACCGCTAACCCCAGCATTGCTGCTCCATCACCCCAAAAGCACAGACCCAACCAAGCCTGAGTGCAAAGCAAAGATCTGAGTCAGCAACTTTGTATAATCTAGAAAGAGCAAAGTGTTTTTAGGGTTGTTTTTTTTAAATAGATATAAAATAATGTTCTCCTAGGGTGCGTCCAGACTACTAGGTTTTGTCGACAAAAGTGGACTTTTGTCGACAAAACTATACCTGCGTCTACACTACCGCCGAGTTCTGTTGACATAATGTCGACAGAACTCGGCAGTTTTGTCGACGGCGGTAAACCTCATTCTACGAGGAATAACGCCTTTTGTCGACAGAAGGCGTTATTGCATCTACACTGTCCTTTGCATCTACACTCTCATGTCGACAAAGCAAGCTGCATGCAGTCTAGAACTGGATGCAGTCTAGACTACAGGCTTTTGTCGACAGAGGCTTTGTCGACAGTATCTGTCGACAAAGCCTCTGTCGACAAAAGCCTGTAGTCTAGACGTACCCCGAGGCTTGTCTTCCAGGTTCCAACTCGGAGTGAAATTTTGTAACCTACTGATAAACTCCAGGAAAAAAAAGGGGGGACCCTTACAGAATCTTACCAAGAGCGTATGTGGGTGCTGCTAAACTAAATTCACAAGGAGGTGGGGCAAATGCCATAAAAGAGTTAGTGAAGGCAAAATAATGTTCATTAAAAATAGAAAAACAACTGAAAAAATATCCTTTGTATTCAACCTCGCACTCGTACATCATAATGTTCCAGTAAAAGCCCATTTTCCCTTGAGATAATAAAAGAATTGAATTTTTCCTTATCGGTCATCTATTTTTCTAGCTAAAGCTATTACTCCCTCTCTGCAGTTGCTAGGCAACAAGAAATATTAATAGCAGCTTTTATTAGCTTAGCTTTAGCAGCAGAGTACCAGAATGAGAAAATGGAAAACATAAATGTGTTACATAAATCTTTCAACCTTTCAGGGTTTGTGTTAGTCTCTGTTTTCATAATGATTTATTGAAGTGATGGTTCATTTATGAGAAAAAGGAGTGTGAAATAAGAAAACGGAACATTACCCTGAAGGACTGTTTGAAAATAAATAATTATAGGAGGTGAAGAAAAGCTGTTTAAAACCATTTTTCTGAGTTTTATAAAATTTAAAAAGACATATTTCTTTCATTTATTGCCTCTGAGAAAAACACAAGCAGGGGACTACAAACAGGTCTTCGTTTAATACAAAGAAGGCTTCACACGTGATTGTGTTATTATTTTCCAGCCAGGCCTTATGTTAGGCAGTTTAGTTTTTAACTAACGAGCAGAATTTACAAATTAGTTAAAAACCAAGGTGTAAAAAATTGGTCCAAATCCAGAGAGGCACATATAGTCTTAGGTCAAAATCCGTACGTTTTCACTCTTGTCAGACGCCTCTTTGGTGACAGTCCCTGGGCTGACGAAGTCTGTCTCTACATTAAACTGCACTGACATTACTGCTGTTCATTGTGCTGCAAGCCCTGCTAATTTGGAATTTAACTTGGTTTGCAGCTTGATTTGTGAGGAGTCATGTTCTGTTTTATTGCTGCCATCCTCAACAATATGTCTGGTAAACAAACTTGCATACGGTGCTCCAGTTATTTCTGATTGTGCATCACAGGTGTTTCTAAACTCTGTAACTCTGGAAAACAGGCCTGTTTGGCTGCCATGTGGAAAAGCAAGACATAAGGTCCTGGTATCTTATCATTCCATCTCTCCTGTAAAGGATTTCTACCTACTTGGGTGAGTTCCACTGAATAACACCGAATTCTTGTTTAAAAAAAAAAAAAAAAAAAAGGTGAAATCCTGGCTCCATGGATGTCACTGGAGTTCTGGATGGACAAGTGCAATTTTAAGGCCTGCGGAAGACATACCCACAAAATGGACTCTCCAATGAACCTCAGTTATGAAAGCACCCCACACTACTATCCCCCTGATCGCATGGACATTTCCTCTGAGTGCTGCATATCACCCCTGACCTCCACATCTCAGCCCATGAGGGCCCTGCGCTGAATCCAGCACAGAGAGGATGCCATGCCACAGAGGCTATGATCTCACACCTGCCAAGTCTGGAAAGGCAGAGATCTTGTCTAGGATGGAGGTCCACAGGCCACGAGCTGACCCATAGTTCTTGGGGGACAGAATTACACCCACTACTGCCAATGCCATCGTACAGGATTTTCTACCTTTTAGGGCCATCATAAGAGCAAATCTGCAGCCAGGTTTAACAGCTTCCCCCCTAAACCTAAGACAACAGAAATATTGTTTTAAATTATAAAGAAAATTCCAACGGAAACAGATTTTCTAAAATTCAACAAACAAGCATCTCCTCTTCCGTGCAGGAGAACAGGCAAGTGAAACTGACTAAGGTGCGGTCCCATAATATTTGCCCATTGTGGGATCAGGGCCTAACAGCTGACGGAAGCGATGCTAACTTTCCACCTGTGCTCGCGCTGGAGTGAAACCCAAAAAGGAGATGAATACCAGAGCTAGCGGGAGCTCAGTTCAATTTCCTTTTTAATTGTTCACCTCTAATAATCTAAGCATTTGGGTTTGATGCAGTGGTAGGCCAAGGGAAACTAGCTGGATAGAAGCAGTAGCAATGTGAGGGATGGGAATTGGATGTACAAAATACTATACGTTAAATACAAACAAGTCTCATCTATATAAATTATTTTTTGTTTCCTGTTCTGTTCTAAGACAATTGGGACCATTTAGACTGTAAGCTCTTCGGGGCAGACTCTCACTGTGTTTGTACAGCACTTAACACAATGGAAACCTCACCACAGCAGAGATCTCTAGGTTCTACCACAACGAGATCACCCTCTTGATGACACTGTTCCATTAAACCTTCTGTACAAATCCTACAAATAATACTTTAATACTTCATATTTAAACATGTAATTTTTATTTAAAATGGGATAGGAATTTAAATATATTGAAGTAGTCTGGTGTTTAAATATTTATAAACAATAAACAAAGGATACCATCTGCCTAGCTAAAAAACACGTTTAACTATTTCCACACCTGGGAGAAACAGAAAATGGCTATCACTTGTTTGCCTCGTACACTTCTAATTTTGGAGTTAGAAAATGATCCAAAACTCATTTAAATCAATTATTATGTACTGAGGGTGGACTCCTTTGGGCAGAGACGCTCTCTTTGCTCTGTGTCTGTACAATGCCTTGTAAAATGGGGACCGAGTCCATGCCTGAGGCTCGGAGACACTACCGCAATACAAATAATTAACCACACAGTACACAGACTTCACTGGGGCTGGCTCTGGCCAATATGGACAGCTGTGTATGGACGCATCGGCAGGTCTAACTCAGAAGAAAGAGTGAGTGAACATATCGGAGCAGTCTGAGGAAACAGCAAAGATGACCAAGGGTGTGATCCTGGGAACAGTTATACCTGCCAGGACCCACTGACAATGTGAAGGAAATACGATACTTTGGGGCTTTGCCATTTGCAGGATAGGAGCCCAGGAGAGAAATTGCTTGGGTGGGAGAAGGTGTAGGAAAAGCCCGGGAGAACAAAGGGGCTGGGCACTGGGGCCTGTGGGGAAATGGACTAACGCATGGGAACTGTGAGTGAGCAATAGCAGAGAGATGGAGCAAAGACAAGTCCAGCGAGGGAAGAAGAGGGAGGGAATCAGAAAAGAAAATGCAGGAACGCAGTGCCAGGGCTTTGGAGAGTTCCATCTGACATTTTAATGGTCTGATTTAATGGCGCTGTTTCTTATTTATTAGTCAGATCATGGCCAGGGCCTGCTATGCGTAGGGTTGCTAGATGGTTTAACTAAAAATACCACCCCCCAAAAAAACACCAAACCACCGGGGAAAAAATTATGTTGAGAAAAAAAAAAGGGGGGAGACCAAAGTTGTTGAGCAAAAAAATATAAAAAAATAATAATAATAAAAAAAAAAAAAAACCCAGCGTGGCCCCTTTAAAAATACTTTTGAGCTTTTGGCCCTAACAGGCTGCCGGCAGCCGTCCGCCATCTTGTCTCCCTGCTCCGGGCCAGACAGCTCCCCTGTGGAACCCGGTAAGCACCCGGGATTTTCGCCTCCTGGCTGGGAAAAAATCCGAAAATACCAGACCTTTTAGGACATTTTAGGTGTCTGGTATTTTCTGAATTTTTGGACCAGACAGGAGGTGAAAATATCAGGCTGTCTGGGTCAATGCCGGACACCTGGCAGCCCTAGCTACACGTGAAGCACTTTCCACGCACAAAGGGCCGCCCCGAACAGCTCACCACCTGTGCTCATCGACCATTTGCATTTTTGATGATCCCAGGCTTTGATCAGGGGAGGCTTCAACTCCCCCCAAACACACATCCGCACGTCTGCACATGCACACGCAGAGCCAAAGGAAGTGGTTATTTTTAGTTTCCATTTGCCTTTCAGAGGCAGGCAGATTGTTTACAGGTGGATTGTTATTATGCTTTTATTTCTATTTCATACGCATCCTCCACAGAGGTAAAAGAACGCTGTTGCCAAACCAAGCAGTCGATTGCTAGAAATCTTAATCCTGCTTCTTTGTGCATGTACCCCAGCCCTAAATGAGAAGGGGGTTACGTGGAAAAAAAATAGCATGGGCTATAATTAAAGACGGTGCCCTAATGCATTTGAATTAAAGCTGCATAAGCAACTGTAAATCTGGCATAGTCTAACTTTAGGCTGCTTGACTTTGCAGCCTTAATGTTCTTTTGACAAAGGGCTTGCCAACCTGTACAGCCCTGCAGCTATGCTTGTGTAGCACTTAGCAAACACTGCCAACATCGACAGGAGAACTTCTCCTGTAGGCATAGTTACTCTACCTCCCCAAGAGCCCTTCCATCATAGTGCTGTTTACACCAGAGGTTAGTCGGTATAACTGTGTTACTTGTGGGTGTGGACTTTCCACACCCAAGCAATGTCATTATGCCATAACATAAGAACTAGGGGGTCACCAAATGAAATGAATAGGTAGGAAGTTTAAAACAAAGGGAAGTTTTTCTTCATGCAACGCACAGTCAACCTGTGGAACTCCTTGCTAGAGGATGTTGTGAAGACCAGGACTTTAACAGGGCTCAAAAAAGAACTAGATACATTCATGGAGGTTAGGTCCACCAATACCAATTAGCCAGGATGGGTAGGAATGGTGTCCCTATCTTCTGTTTGTCATGGTTTGGAAATGGATGACAGGAGAGGGATCACTTGTTCTGTTCACTCCCTCTGGGGCATCTGGCATTGGCCACTGTCGGCAGACAGGATCACTGGGCTGGGTGAATCTTTGGTCTGACCCAGTCTGGTCTGTAGTGTAGGCCAAGCCTTAGTGAGTGTGTGAAAGGAGTATACAATTTTCAGGCTTTTTGTAATTAAGAACTCTGTGTCCCCTCCCGCCCTCCCCCCACTGGATTTGAACCTTCAATTTCTGTCCCTGGTGCTCATACTGCTACAGCTAATAGCTACCATTGCGTTGTATGCCCCCCCCTCCCCCCCACACACACTCCCCGAAACAGTGTAAGGAACAATGTCGCTTTTGGTTCTGCCTCTGCCCTAGTGGAACCCGTGTGAAAGGAGAGCAGGGGACAGAGCTCTCAGCAGGGATACTTACCTCAACTCGAACCCCCTTCCTGACCCAGTCATGCACAATGCCCCCGGCCCACGGAAGGAATGGCCCAGTCATTGCGCATTCCCAGTGCTCTAACAGCCTGACACAGCCACTAGGTCCATGGGGAAACAAGGCCAGGTTCCAGGAGTGGACGTTTGTTCATGTCGAGTTTCGTGATATTCATCTCCTAGGAGCGGGTGTGAGACAACGTGACCCCAAGGGTTTGAGTAAGTGACAGTGGGAGGTGACGTTCCCAACGGGCCAGTGAGGGAGCTGCCAGTGGGCTTGGGACAACCAGCAGCGCCGCTGTGAGGGTGTGAGGCATAGGAGCTGGTGCGCTCTGGGCCCTCAGTAGGCTCCTGGGATTTCTCCCCTTTCGGGGTGCATCCCTGGGCAGTCCGGGGAGCCCAGTTCCAAATGGTCGTGGGCAGAGCTGTGTGCAGAGAGGGGACCCCGGCCTGAGGCAGCATAGGAGGGCGCAGCAGGAGTGACGGTGAGTGGCGGTTCTCTCTTCTCTGGTTGAAGTTCAGTGCAGGAGTGACCCCCTGGTAGCGGAGCAGTCAGTGCCGACAGGCCCTGTTCAGCAGTCTGACACGATGGGGGACGCAGACGTTCTGAGACCCCTATCTAATATTTATGGAAATATGTTCGCGCTGCATTGGAAATTCTTCAGCTCTGACCTTGATCACCCTTTGTTTCTGTCAAACATGTTCCTCCAAATCCCTTTTGAAAACTCATTTATTCACAAAAGCTCTTTAACCCCGCATGCTCCCATTCTCCTCGGTACCACTGCCATTTTACCTCAGCTTTGGGGCTGCGCTGACTCCCGGCTCTTTCCTACCCAGGCTACACCACTCTTGTCACTGCTCTGTCCTCAGGAATCACCCCAATCCAGACAGCAGCCTCGCCCACCGTACCAAAGCCCAGGATGGCTCTGCTGCCCTTCCTCATCACCACAGTCACTCCTGATGGGCACAGAGAGGCCGCAACAACTGCTGACTACAGGCAAAAATTTTGTGGTCACTGAAGCCAGTCAGAAATTTTCTTTCAAAATTCTTTTTCTCCGAAAACACCATTTTTCTGAATTACTGTTTTTTGCACGGGGAGGGAAATTTTCATTTTGCTTGAAATATTTTAATTTCTCACCAAAACATTTTTATTTTATTTTTCACTCACTCTATCCCTTTTTTCTCTCCTTCTCTTTTCCTCATTTTATTTGCCCCCTTTACTCTGGTGGCAAAAAACAGAGTTTTAAAAGTAGTCCTTTTTCTCAAAAGAATTTCACTAACCAATTAGAGAGAGAGTCTGCAGAACTGGAATTTATCTACAGATTTGACACCATTACCCTGGGCTTGAATAAAGACATTAACTGGCTGGCACATTACAAAGCCAGTATCTCCTGACATTAACATCTGCATTTCCACACCAAAAGCTATGCATGGGACACCTCCAGACCATTTAATTAGCCTGATTAACACCGGTCCTACAATTGACAGGGACTTTTTAGGCTGTTAAGTATCTCTCTTGGTTTCTGTGATTTCCACTCCAATTCATTCTATATATTTTGGTTAGCCTGTATGGTGCCACAGGACCACTCTTTGGGTACGTCTAAACTCACTCTAAAATTGAAATAAGATACGCAATTTGTGCTGAGCAAATTGTGTATCTTATTTCAATTTTATTTCAAAATAGGCTATTTCGAAATTTGGCATGTCTACATGGTGTCAAATTTTGAAATAAAGCACTATTTCAAGACATCCCTTATTCCTCGTGGACCATTGTTTACAGGGATGCTGAAATAGCACATCCGTTATTTTGAAAATTATTTCAAAATAGCGGACACTTTCCTTGGATGCAGGGTATCCCGGGATACCTCTGGTATCCTGAAATAGCCTTGTAGTCTAGACATACTCCTTGCTTCTAAAGTTAAAGAGTATCACAGCAACCCTCTGAGATGATGTAAATACAGTTTGCTCCTGCTTTGCTTAGATTTGTTAGACATTCAGCAGATGGAGTGGTATGCTGCTCATTGTAATCAACTTAATTTGTGACCCAATCTGAGATGCAAGACAAGGTCCCAGTCGGGGAAGTAGATATGGGTGGCAATCTGGGAAGCAATGTTCATGAGATGGTAGATTTCAGGATCCTGACCAAAGGAAGAAAGGAGAGGAGCAAAATACGCACCCTGAACTTCAGAAAAGCAGACTTTGATTCCCTCAGAGAACTGATGGGCAGGATTCCCTGGGATGCTAACATGAAGGGAAAGGAGTCCAGGAGAGCTGGCAATATTTTAAAGAAGCCTTATTGAAGGCACAGGAAGAAACCATCCCAATGCACAGTAAGAAAAGAAAATATGGTAGGACCAGATTGGCTTACAGGGGAAATCCTTGGTGAGCTTAAACACAAAAAGAAAGCTCATAAGAAATGGAAACTTGGACAGATGACTAGGGAGTAGTATAAATATACTGCTCGAGAATGCAGGGGAGTAAACAGGAAGGCGAAAGCGCAATTGGAATTGCAGCTAGCAAGGGATGTGAAGGGTAACAAGAAAGGTTTCTACAGGCATGTTAGCAACAAGAGGGTGATCAGAGAGGGTGTGGGGCCCTTACTGGATGAGGGAGGTAACCTAGTGACAGATGATGTGGGAAAAGCTGAAGTACTCAATGCTTTTTTTGCCTTTGTCTTCACAGGCAAGGTCAGCTCCCAGACTACTGCACTAGGCAACACAGTATGGGAAGGAGGTGGGCAGCCCTCAGTGGAGAAAGAACAGGTTAAGAACTATTTAGAAAAGCTAGACCCGCACAAATCCAGGGGTCCGGATTTAATGCATCCAAGGGTACTGGGGGAGTTGGCAAATGACATTGCAGAGCCTTTGGCCATTATCTTTGAAAACTCGTGGAGATCAGGAGAGATCCCGGATGATTGGAAAAAGGCAAATGTAGTGCCCATCTTTTAAAAAGGGAAGAAGGACAAACCAGGGTACTACAGACTAGTCAGCCTTACCTCAGTCCCCAGAAAAATCATGGAGGAGGACCTCAAGGAATCCATTTTGAAGCACTTGGAAGAGGGGAAAGTGATCAGGAATAGTCAACATGGATTCAAGAACAGCAAGTCATGCCTGACCAACCTGATTAGCTTCTATGATGAGGTAACTGACTCTGTCAACATGGGGAAGTCAGTGGATGTGATATACCTTGACTTTAGCAAAGCTTTTGATACAGTCTCCCACAATCTTCTTGCCAGCAAGTTAAGGGAATATGGATTGGAAAAATGGACTGTAAGGTGGATAGAAAGCTGGCGAGATTGTTGGGCCCAACTGATAGTGATCAACAGCTCAATGTCAGGTTGGCGGTCAGTTTCTAGTGGAGTGCCCCAATGATTGCTTCTAGGGCCAGTTTTGTGCTACATCTTTATTAATGACCTGGATGAGGGGATGGATTGCACCCTCAGCAAGTTTGCGGATGACACTAAGCTAGGGGGAGAGGTAGATAGTTGCAGGGCAGGGATAGAATAATAGAATCATAGAACCATAGAGCTGGAAGAGACCTCAGAAGGCCATCAAGTCCAGACCCCTGCCCAAGGCAGAACCAATCCAAATTAAAATGAGGTAGGGTCCAGAGTGAGCTAAACAAATTAGAGGATTGAGCCAAAAGAAATCTGATGAGGTTCAACAAGGACAAGTGTAGAGTCCTGCACTTGGGACGGAAGAATCCCAAGCATTGTTACAGGCTGGGGACCAACTAGCTAAGCAGCATTTCGGCAGAAAAGGACCTGGGGGTCACAGTGGAGAAGAAACTGGATATGAGTCAACAGTGTGCTCTTGTAGCCAAGAAGGCTAACAGCATATTAGGGTGCATTAGGAGGTGCATTGCCAGCAGATCTAGAGAAGATTATTCCCCTTTATTTGGCTCTGGTGAGACCACATCTGGAATACTGTGTCCAGTTCTGCCCCCCCCCCACCCCTCCCGACTATAGAAAGGATGTGGACGCATTGGAGAGGGTCTAGAGGAGGGCAACCAAAATGATTAGGGGGCTGGAGCACATGACCTATGAGGAGAGGCTGAGGGATCTGGGCTTATTTAGTCTGCAGAAGAGAAGAGTGAGGGGGGATTTCAGAGCAGCCTTCAGCTTCCTGAAGGGAGGTTCCAAAGAGGATGGAGAGAGGCTGTTCTCAAGTAGTGACAGATGGCAGAACAAGGAGCAATGGTCTCAAGTTGCAGTGGGGGAGGTCCAGGTTGGATATTAGGAAAAACTATTTCCCTAGGTGGGTAGTGAAGTACTGCAATGTGTTACCTATGGAGGGGATGGAATGTCCCTTCCTAGAGGTTTTTAAGTCTCAACTTGACAAAGCCCTGACTGAGATAATTTAGCTGGGATTGGTCCTGCTTTGGGCAGGGGGCTGGACTCAATTACTCCTGAGGTCTCTTCCAGCCCTATGATTTTATGATTCTATGATTTTATCAAGACCCTGCATTCCAGGAGCTGTGAGTGCTATACAGGCGGTTGGACTAGATGATCAGAGTGGTCCTTCTGGGCTTAGACCCTCTGACTCACATAATCAGATAAACGATTCCAGTCTGGGCTCATTTTTTAAACACAACCACATAGCCCTAGATGTCACAGAATCCTAGAACTGGAAGGGGCCTCGAGAGGTCACCAAGTTCACGTCCTCACCAAGAGCCATCTAGATCACTGACAGATGTTTGTCTAACCTGTCCACAACATCCCCAGGCAATTTATTCCGGTGTTTAATCACCCTGACAGTTAGGAAGTGTTTCCTAATGTCCAACCTAAACCTCTCTAGCTGCAGTTTAAGCCCATTGCTTCTTCTTCTATCCTCAGGTGTAAAGGAGAACAGTATTTCTCCCTCCTCCTTGTCAGGAGAGCCAGGTTCTATTTTTGCCTCTTTAATTACTCAATGTGGGAATTTTAACAAGCTATGTCATTTTGCACTGCTCTTTTCTGTAAAATGGGTATAGCAATTTCCTACCCCTCAGAGGTATTGTGTGGCTCAACGAAATGGCTGGAAAGGGTTAGTTATCAGATCCCTGAATAGGAGACACTACCGGATTGCAAAACATTCCTTACCCTTATTCCCAATTAATGTCTGAGCACAGAGTAAATAGCATTTCCCATTGCTCTCCGTAATGGCAAGGTCATGTCAGTTTAGTACTCCTAGATTTTTCATTCGAGCAGATGAAAAAAAATCTGAGCTGTTGGACATAAATTCTAACCAATATTTGTATCCCAAGCTTTTTGCAATTACAATTTTACGCTTTCATTCAAAATATTCTTACTTCAGAAATAAAAGAAATGGCAGCAAAAATAGGAAACAGCTGTGTATGCAAAAATCTGTAGAGACTATTGCAAGGCGAAGCCCATAGGAGGTGTATTCATGGTTTTAACATTTGGATTAGTCATCGAGGTCTTGGAACAAAGACCTAATCTCATCAGGTTTCCTGCTGAACTCTCAAACCCAAGTCTCCTTCCTATGTGGCTGATGCCCCCATCGCTACCCGGTGAAACAATTCATGCTTTGTTACTGCAAATCAGCAAATATGTTCCTCCTCAGAATGAATTTTTCCTGAAATATGGGTGATGTTCATGGAGGCTCACAGCACCTCAGATGTCCTGCAATGTCACCCAAGCAATGCCTGAAGAAGAGTCTACTTCATTAGACCATTATCAAGGGGGGCATGACTTGATGGGCATACGGGCAGAAGGTATTAATGATAACATTTAAAAATCTGCTCCACCTCTGGGATGTTATTGTTCCCTCATGTGCATGTACAGCTCCGAACAATGCTAATCAGGATTACCCAGGCACATAGGGACAAACAATATACTGTCATGTGCACACGGAGTCAATGGGATCCCGGTCTGTCCATCCAAAGGCAGAATTTGAGGGGAAAAAGGGTGGGGATGTCACCCTATAACACAAAGTTTGATAGCCAAGGAAAAGTGTTTGAAAGGTGGGTAAGAAAGGATTTAATTTTGATAAAAATGACAACACAGTTCATTTATGGAGCTACCTCGTTATTGCCAGGACCTTTGGAGATATATTTCCCAAAGGCTTTGGTTTAAAACTAAACCCTTCCAATTCACTATCAGCTGGAAATTTCAGGATTCCCTGGATTTTTAATTTTAGTGGTAAGGGGGAAACAACTCTTAACCTCTCTATTATCTGTTTTCAGCACACTAAGCCCCCTTCTTATCTTCCCTAGCTCAGTCCTGATTTACTGTCAAGATGCTGCATTTGTAAAACAGAACCATAAAATAAGAAAGAGAACATTTCCCAAGGACTTCTCCAAAATAAATTATTTCAGATGTTCAAAAGCTGCTTAATAAATCCCAGTATTCTTGTTTCTTTGGGTATTTTAAAAACTGATTTATCAGTGCAATATCACCTCTCAAAAATGAGACAATCAACACACGATAAAATTATCATGTTATGAAAATAGGGGTCAGAAGTAGGGTCTGTGCTTTAAATTAAACTAGGGAAAAACATCTTTCAAACCAAATTGACTCTCTTTGTCTCAGAAATGAATAATTTAATCAACTAAGAACCTAAAAGCTAAAGTGGAGCCCAATGTAATATTTAATTTCATAGAAAGATGTCTGCTTTCAGTATCATGCTCAATCAATTTTTTTTTTTAACACACACAAACTTTAACCAAAAAAAAAAAAAAAAAAAAAGAGTGCAGACATACTGAGGATTTTGGAGCTTTGTTACATTCCTAGAGAAAGCGATAATATCTCCTGCGAACACTATCACCTTCCACACCCCTATCTACCCACGCAAGGAAAAGCAAATGCTCTTTAGCTAGGATGGTTGTGGCGATGCAGGCACGTTAATTACAAAAAAAAAAAAAAAAAAAAAAGAGCTGTCTGATATTGATGCAGTCCAGTGACACCCATGGAAATCAATGATCTTAGAAGCAAACGACATAGAAAACCTACAATGTAGTTAAATCGGCTAAAAGGGAAAATATTATTAAATGACTTCACCGTAAGATCAGTACAGCTGATGAAATCAAGACAAAAGTTTACAACACAACATAGCTGGCTCTAAGCTGAATTCATCTTGACACTGGATTAAATAACCCATTTCTCCCCTCAGACCTCTATTTGTAATTTTTCACTAATTTGCCCTGTGCTAGTTCTTTCTGCAACAGGTTAACATGAAACTCCTGAAGAAACTGCCTTGTCCCAGAGTAACCCAAAAGGCATTTTAGGACTGCCAACTTTAAGGTGTGGCAGGACTGGTAACTGATCCTGACTTTGTGAGGACATGGGGTAGGTTCATTTCTTTCACTAAAAGGGCCAGTGTGCAGACTGTGCCCATTTTACAGCACTTGCAAGGAACACAGAGGTATATTTATTATTCAAAAGACCATCAACGTTGAAGTGGCCTGGGATTTTTTTTGGATGCGATGCTGCAGTGAGCCAACCAAAAAATGCTGGAAAAATAAAGCGTGCATACTTCCCTCCCGAAAGAGAAAAATCAATGTGCATGACATTATGCAGCAAGAGCAAAGCTCAAAATCACCCCTTAGATAATTATTAGTACACAATTAATTTATTAACAGAGTCTAAAAGGCACATAATTTAAAATACAAAATGATGCTGAAAAGCTTCATTCATGACCATGGCCATGCAAATGACTTCTATAGAATGGATCAATTTACCCCATCATTGAGATATGCTCCCAGTGCAACTGATGGCAGTTAATTGCCTTTATTCAAACCTTAGCTGGATTTTTGTTCATGAATACCCTAAATTCACAAGGACACACAGTGGACTGAATCGGATCAAACAGGATGTGATAAAGGAGAAAGTTTTACTCACCGTAGGTAGCTGGCTGGAGAGAAGATGACCATCCTGACTCAGCATATTAGACACCATGATGGCTGGAAGGTCCATGTTCTGATAGGAATACGCTGGTATCAGGCTATTTGGAGGGAGGCTGTGGCACAGTGAATGATACCCAGTTTCATGGTCCACCAAGTGAAGAAGGGAGGGCTCCGGGAGGTTAGGAGGAGTTATAGGAGGGATTTCATAGTCTTCATTAGTCTCACTCTGACCATTATACGTCTGAAATAGTAAAAGGGCCTTTTTCAATGTGTCACTCACTTGTTGCTTCAGCAAAAGAGAACAAAAGCGTTGTGATGAAAAAAAAAAACCCAACAACCACCACCACCACCACCACCACCACCAAACCCACAACCAGATAATACAGTAATTGCTAAAGACAATTCCCAGTCTTGGACATAAACAGCATGCTGTAGTTAATATCTAGATCAGCCCAAATCAAACAGAAACTGAGGCCCAAGCCTCCGTTTCTATTAGTAATGTAAAACATCCTGTCTCCCCATTCTGCTCTGTAGAACTCTCATCTACCTCAACGGAAAATTCCATGAATGGATCAATGTCAAGATATGACCCAAAGAACCCAATCTGCAAATGGGGCTCTAAGGCCTGGCCTACACTAGGGAGCTATTTTAAATAACCCCTCTTAGGTCGAATTAATATGTGGAGCGCCTACACTAACAAGCCCGTTATTTCGAAATCTGTACTGCTTTCCTTGGGGAATAACGCTAATTTTGAAATAGTTATTTCAAAATAACGGTAGTGTGGACGGTCTGGTGCGGCTATTTCAAAATAACAACTCTCCAGAGTAATCCGAAGTAATTCCTCCCCAGTGCTTCCTGGGGCTCTAAGTCAAGGTAGCACGTCCACATTAACAGAGCCAGCCTCAGACTAATTTCGAGGCTCCCCCGTAGTGGGGACACACTAGTTCAATTTTGTTATTTCAGGAGTTATTAAATTGATTTTAGTTATTTCGGAATAGTTTCCTAGCGTAGACGTGCCCTAAGCATGCAGGCATAAATCTGGTAGCTATCCTTACAATGGCTGCATTTCTGAGTACAAATACTACTTTGGACACACAAATAAGTGTGCAATATTTATGACTTGGATTTTCAAGGGGACTTTGGGGAATTAAGCACTCTACCCCCATGGGAAGTCAGTCGCACCTGAGGACCAAATTCCTGTAGGCTCCTGGGAAAGATCCAGCAGTTATATACCAGTTGAATGACCGAGTCAGAAATGTGGCTGTGGCATGGTTGGTTTGGTTTTGAAAAGGAGTCTCATTTGGCTGCCCTCCACATGGACACCTCCCCATATTTATTGTGCAAAGCTATTTAAGAATAAAAACATCACACCACTAGATCTTTTCCCAATGATACTACCTTGAACACAAATATCAAGACAGTTTTATCACAATCAATTCCAGTTTGGCGGGATTTACTACAAAAATTTCCCTGACCTGTGTTAAAAATTAATCTGGAATTGCGCCCATGTAATTCTTCTGAGACAAAACATATTAGATCTACAGTAAATTTAAAATAAAAGTGACTCTTACAATAAGATTGTTAATTATGGCATGGAAGAACATTATAATAGTTTCTATTTTAAAGAGAAAGCTTACGCCAAACCTAGTCGATGTTATGTATGACTATGGCATATGAAATCCTGGTTATTCCTAGTGTTATAAACACGGATTTTAAGCTAAGTTTTGAAGATCACCTAGTTTCATGGTTGGATTTTCATTGAATAATTAAAACCAGCAATCCATGTGTGCAAAAACAGTTAAACACTATAGACTATTAAGCCATTTCCCCAAAACTCACACACAAATCTTCACCTTCCATCACCCCAGTTTAAAAATAATACAGTAACAGATTTATGCAACTTGAATTCCAAAGTCTTTATGAAAGGCAGCAGAGGGCAAGAGAAGAAGAGACGGTTTGAAATTTCATTAAACACCGGTCGGAGAGTGCATCAGAAGGAGGGAAACACTGCATGGCACCCCCCTCCCCTTCATCATTCTGCCCGAACTAAAAATATGCAATATCCTTAGCTAAAGGAGACCCTCCCTTCCTTTCATGTCTCCCCTCTGGTGCTCACTGGACACCATTGCAACAGAGATAGTGATAGGAACCCTTGTTGTGGGGCCAATCCTGTGATGTACATGCACTCCAAATGCCCACTGACTTCACAAGAAAGGGGGGCTCAAGGTCTAAGCTGCTGTGCATTAGGATCAACACAGTTACTGTTAAGTGGAGATTCCAGTTCCCTTGTTCTTGCAGCTAGCTTGTTTAGCTCAGAGATCCCATTGGAAGGGGATGCACAAAAAAGGTAGGGTTGTCAGATGGTTTCACAAAAAATACCAAACAAAACAAAAAACAAAAACAAAAAAACCACGCAGGGAAAAAATTGTGTTGAGCAAAAAAAAAAAAACAAACCAGGGCCAAAATGCAGTCGTGGCCCCTTTAATTCCCGCGCTGCTCCCCCCTCCCTCTGCCCCAGCATGTCCCAAGTGACCTTCCATTGGGTGCCCGAGCCAGGCCTTGGAAAACACAGAAAATACCGGACATTTTAGATGTCCAGTATTTTCTGAATTTTTTTACCAGACGGAAGGTGCAAATACCAGGCAGCCCGGTTCAATACCGGACACCTGGCAACCCTAATAAAAGGGTATAAGGCCGATGGATTCCATGTAATAGGTCTGGTAGTTAGTTCTCATTTGAGATCCACAGTTTGATGTGCACTGATTCTTCCCCAGGTATTTTAGAAGATTTTGTTCCATGGCATCGGGAGAGGGATTTGAATAAACTATTGCACAGCAAACTTCTGCCCGCTGGGTTATTTTGGTACCAGGTACATAAGCAAGTGGCTTTGCTGTACTTAACTAAATTATGTAAAATCCACTCCAAGTGTCCCTAAGCTCTCTTCACAAACATATATTTCTTGTGTTTCTGCAGAGAGGCTTTGAGGAGGTTTTGTTGGGAGAATGGAAAACCTGTCATCCCTGTTCACACTTTCTGCACCTTTCTGTCTCCTCACATCTATTTAGCTTAGAAAATCAGAACGGTCAGAACCACAAAGCTTTCCACATCACAACAGTATTACGCAACATATCAAAATCAGGATCAAAGCAGCACACAATCAGAATCAGGTTAGACAATATCCAATCAACATAATCAGACTTCATGCCCACAACCATCGGCACCATATCAGCTAAGCACATTTTCCAAGCCTATGTTTGCTCTACACATGCTTTACGTAGACGGCTAGAAAGATAAGTAGCTAGATACTGTACACAGGTGGAACGCATTATGATGCTGTATTGTAATACACATTCTTTACTTTCACATGTTGGGAAGGGCTGAATCCCAGAGCACAAGCAGTTTTCTGTCAGAACTGAAGAAATGCTGCCCTCTAAAACTCCCGTCTCAGTAACAACCAGCTCAGTTTCCTCAGGAAGTGTGTTATACAACATATTTGGCATTCTAATGTTATTTTAGATTAAATTATGCTGTACACGATGTTATATTTTAAATAAGATACACGATGTTAAAGTTGAAGTTTAAATGTTACATTTTAATTATTTACTCACACAAACTTCTCCTCTAATCTGAGTTCAAGCCCACTCATCTCGTCAGGGACTGAAAGATGCCACCAGAGTGAAACTCAGTTTCCCTCCAAGGGTGGTTGGTCACCGATGCGGCGAACGTGGAAGGAGCAGGGCTTCCCACCTTCCAGTGAGCTGTGTTTGCAGATGGCACCTTGGTGGTTTCAAAGACCAAGCCCCCCCAGCCTGGCTAGCTTGTGACTCTCAAGCCGGAGCCTGACTGTGACTTTCAAGACAACGAGGGGCTGCGAAATGAGAGCAGCTGTTGGAAGGATTCTGGCGGAATTCAAGCTGCGGCCACCTCTTGGCCATCTCGCCAGCAGGTACCACGTGCTGTCCCCGCCACGGCATGCCACGGACGCCAGGACCCCGTGCACCCATTCTGCTTTGGCCCAGGTTCCACTGCATGGACTGCCACCAGTAAGCAGAGCTACAGATCCCTGGTGAGATCATATCCCTCTCTCGTTGAATCCAAAGAAGGCCAGGCTGGGAGAAGTCAAGTCCTGCCCACTGTGCTGAGGAGGAGCCAAGCAGGCCTGGACCATCCCTGGACAGATGTGTCCCCCTCCCACTCTTAAAACCCTCCAGCGATGGGGATCCTACCACCTCTCTCTGAAGCCTGTCCCGAGCTGCCCTGTCTTTAAAGAGCCTTCCCTGATATCTAGCCTAAATCTCCTGCTGCGGATAAAGCCCATCACCTCTTGCCCTGTGATCACCATCAGCTCCCTGTAAACTGAGCACGTGTGCAGCCACTCAGGAGAGATTCCAATGCCGGCAATTAGCAGACCACCCACAGCTGGGTTTTGTTCCTGCTGGTGGTGCACATTTGCACAGGCCTTGGTGTGCATAACAAAATGTATTCCACACATGAATGGAAAAGATTAGAGGGAACATTGATCACCATCCATGATAACAGTCCTTAATTGACTGATTGACCCCGCTCCTCCCCCACACACATCTCAAAGTCGTCTTCTCTCTCGACTAAACGTGCCTGGTTTTCTAAACCTTTCACAATCGCTCAGGTAGTTTAAACCTTTGATCGTTTTTGTTGCTCTCCTCTGGACTCTCCAATGTGTTGACACGGGAATTGGACACCGTGGCAAACCCACAGGGATAGATACTTGCTGTGCCTTCCATACAACACGCATGTAAATATCGCCAGGAATTCTGTTCACTTTTCCCCAACTGTACCACACTGCTCACCTGCAACTTCATAGACTCCTAGAACTGGAAGGGACCTCGAAAGGCCATCAAGTCCAGTCCCCTGCCCTCACGGGATCCACTCTAATCCCCAGCAGCCTTTCAGCAGCATCACAGCTCAGCCAGTTATTGCCACAGGGTGAGTAATGGGAGCAGAAGCTGTTCCACTTCCTGGTCAATATTATAACCTACTTTATGGACCAGCATAAATAAAAGTGCACTACAGAGTGGGCAGCGGTGTGAATGGGCTCCGGGGGCATCAGAACTGCTGTACCCCAGCCACCCAAGGCTGTGGTGCGTGTGTGAAAGCTGACTCGGTACCTTTCTCTTCCACGCTGTGGAGCCCACTGCTCTTTCTGGAAGGGGCTCCAGGTCCAGCAACCTGGGGTGGGCGGGGGGCGAGTCCTGTTAGCACCATAAAAAGAGATGAGCTGCTGGAGGGCGACTGTGGATTGCCCGAGGTGCACATGGGTCTTCAAGGAGCTGCTCTGTGGGGGGCCTGACCCTGGACTACTCCCTCCGTCTGTGTGCTGCTGTGAGGGAAGCAAAGCTCTCTCCCTGGCAGACAGGAAGGGGCAGGAAACGCTGAGAAGAGTACCCTGGAGTTTCCCATCCCCCGTACATTAGCAGGCCACCTAGAGGATAGTTTGGGCCTGTGATGGATAGGAAGAGTGCTGGCCTTTTCTGAAGAGCCCAGCATTCAGTGACTAAAGGGTTAAACTCAGGTAGCTAGGGGGTGTTGGCAGGGAGCCAGGAGAGCCAATGGGAGAAGGTACTGAGATTTGAATAGGAAGATATACCTGCCTGCTGTTTTTCTGTGCGTGAA
Source organism: Rafetus swinhoei (assembly GCA_019425775.1). NCBI lineage: Eukaryota > Metazoa > Chordata > Testudines > Trionychidae > Rafetus > Rafetus swinhoei. Next base: position 34,255,780 of record CM033426.1, read on the forward strand.
TTTAAACCGAGAGCTGGGTACAAGATGAATTGAACCAGGCAGAACTATCGTGCCTACAAAGAATACTGGGCATGGAAATGGACTGGACCATGAAGCACAGATCGTGGGTAGATAGGGAAATGTCTATTCAGACGCAATCAGGTTATTTCTTTTGTTTTGTTGTTTGGTGAAACTCCCCTGTGCTGAGTCCATGTGCTCCCTGTCATGTTACTGGATTTTGAGGGGAGCAGCCAGATCACTGCTGCACCCATAGGTAGGGGTGTTGGCCCCAAAAATGGTATAAAAGGGGGCCATGTGGGGTGTTGAATAGGAGCTTACTGTCTGCTGATCCTGTGTACGCTATTTATGTGATTGTATAATGTCTGTGTGTGTAGGTAGAAATCTGTAGTCTGTGTGGATACTGACTATTTCTCTGAATGTGGTTGAGCATTGGGCAGAGCCCAGCCTATGGACATGCTAATTAGCGGGGCCCTGTGGGGCAATGGCACTCAATGGGCCAAGGACACACCTAAAGCATGAGGGTGGACACTTGAGAGCTGCCAACAGGGATAGGCCGCTGGCCAGGTGACCTGCTGCAGCCAAGAAGAGGCCAGGAAGGATGTATAAAGAGGCCATGTGGGGACCCATCTTGGTCTCAGCTCAGCACTTCATCCCAGAGGCAGCAGTGTAGGGATTGAAGAGCCGGAAAGAACTGTGGACCCATCCTGATTCTAGGATGAGCAACAAGGACTTTTAAGCCAGCAGCTGTAACATCTCTGCTAGAGCCTGCATCGAGTACTGGGAGATTCGATGCATGTAATGTAGGATTCTTTAGCAACCTTACTCTCATGCTTTTCTTTCTTGTGGTAATAAACCTTTAGAAGTTAGATGCTAAAGGATTGGCTCAGCGTGATTTGTGGGTAAGGTCCAGAGGGTAACCTGGGATCTGTGGCTGGTTTCTTGGAACCGGACAGAACTTGTTCGGGGTAGGTGGGATTGGGTTCTAAGACCCCCCCCCCCCCCACCGGTGTATGAGGCCCGGGGCCACCTGGGGCACGGATATTGCTGGGGTGTCGGAGGGGTTTTGCTCGTGAGGCTTCAGGCAGGCTGCTGAAGCGCTCTGTGGGACTGGTTTGTGGCCTGTTTGGGAAGGTCACCAGTCTGGGGCTGTAAGGAGCCCCGGATTTGAGCACGCCCTGAGCGGACGCTCAGCGGTGCCCAGACCGGCCCGGTCCGTCACACCCCCCCCCCCCGTAATTAAGCTGAATTACAGTTCTTCTAGGTTTACAGCTAGCCAGTCCCATCCTAGGAGTGTTGTTACCAAGAACCCGACCTGACCGTGAACTTGGGAATCAATTCTCCTTTGAAACATGCTGAATATCCAGTGACCCCAACTCTCCACCAAGTCATCTTCCCTGTGATTATCTGCTCGGATTCAGGCTTTTCAGCCAATCTCAGAGGATAATATTCACAGTTAGAAGGGGAGATTTTCAGCATTATTGCAGGCAAATATTTGCTCTGTGAAATTACATTCAGAGGCAAACTTGAGTCCAAGAGAGAAAGCATCAGAGACTGTATTTTGGTGAACTACAAGAAACACGGGGAACGGGGTGATCCACCCACCCTGACAGCAGAGACAATGCAAAAGTTGATGGACCTTGGTCTTCTAGTCCAGTCCCCTGCACTCGGGGCAGGGCTAAGTCTTACCTAGACCATTCCTGACAGGTATAAGTCAAACTGGCTCTTAAAAATCTCCCTTCCACTTCCTAAGAGAGCCTGCTTTTAAGCTACAAGAAAGAAGCCCCAGCACACACTCCTCTAGACACCTCATTACTGGCACAATCTTGCTAGCTCATTTCCTGGTTGATGTGTCCTCCCTTGATCCTAAAAACTAGTCAGGGTCAGGTCTAGCCCAGCTGCACTTGGAGCACAACCTAACATGTAGGGCAGTGATTCCCAACCTTTCTCCCATGGAGGAACCCCTAAAATAATTTTTCATATCCGGAGGAACCCCTACCTATGAAAATGTTTGTTTGGCCAGAAAAAGTTGACAGTGGGGAGCACAATTCAATTACTGCTAAATTATTGTCAAGAAAATTTGATTCGTAAAGCGTTGTTTTTTATATATATATATATATATATATATATATATATATATATATATATATATATGTCAGCTTACATTGTAAGAAAAATTATTTATTTATTTATTCCACGATTTCTCATGGCACCCCTGACGATGGTCTGCGGAACCCCAGGGTTCCACGGAACCCTGGTTGGGAAACATTGATGTAGGGGAAGGGAGCCTCAATGCCTCATCGTCCCCAACCCCTGTCCTGGGGCAAGGTCAGCCCCCTAAGGCCTTCTCTTAATACACAAGGCTGGTGATAGCCCCAGGTTGTGGGAGTGCATGGCTGTTCCTGCCTCCAGGGGAGCTGGGAGTAGGTGGCCCAGAGCTGATTCCTCAGGGCTGAGCCCCGAGGGCTCCCTGTGGGCTAAGAGCAGGGTCTCTTTCTCTAGGAACATGGACGTTTGGGAGGAGACTGGAGGAAGGATTTCAGGAGAATCAATAGGTGGGTCTCCTTTGTGCTCCTCCTTCTTCATACTCCATCCCCAAAGGTCAGAAGGCTTGCTGCCTGAAGGGTAGAGCTGCTTCAAAAGAGGAGAAGCCAGATAACCACACAGCTTGCTAATGCACAGGGATTACAATTTTTTTCAAGCAACAAACCTCATAGCAACTATACTGCATGTCACTTGCATATGGACTATGGGAGAATAAATCTCTCAGGGCAACTAAGACCTATTTGCTCCTTGAATAACGGGGAAGTTTGTCATAAACGGTCACTGTAGCAGCTATACCGAAAATCGCCCCACGGAACTTCCAATCCACCCACAATCCTCGGTGCGTACTAAACAGTCAGGACATAGGGAAGAATGTGGGGATGGCTGGGACTTGGTTAAGCGAGTGGCTCTGCGAACATGGGACACATGAGGAGAAAAGGGGGTTGAACCATCATGAGAATGTGCAAGGCACAAGTTCATAACTGAATGACAACATGAGTATTCCTAAGAAATCTTTCCCCTGCCCCCTAAAGTCTGATTTCCGAGCCCATCTTTGATTTGTCCAGAGTCCAAGGCAATGAGATTTCACTAACCTTGGCAGATTTACAAGGGCACCATTTTTGGCAACAGTGAATTGTTCATAAACCGCTTCTCCCACACTATAAACACAAACATTCACTATCGTGTCTCATTTGTGTCTTCTTCAGGCATGTCTGCCATAAGCAAGAACTAGGAAATTCTACTTAGCACCTTGTCATTTAGGATGGACGCTCCCTCATTTCTATCCTGTTTATGGGACTGAGCTGCAAAATAAACTGTCATGAAAAGAAAACAGCGAGATGGGAGTGGGCATCAACTTCCCTGCCTCCTCGCCTCCCTCCAGTCCCAGCTGAGCTCACCACTTTCCACCACACGTCTCCTCTGCTGTGCCCTCGGCCCTTTGCAGAGGTACCTTTGAATTCAGTAGCTGCAGCACTGTAGTGCTTGCTGTGGACCAAGCCTGCCAAGGACACACCCTGGTGATGGTGGCAGATGGACGTTGGACCCACGCAAAACGAGAAGCATGAAAGAAGGCAGTAAGAGCTCTCGATGTCAGAGGAAAGGGCCCCCTGCTGGTACAGAAGCAGCGGGCAGGGCCACATGCCCCTCCATGCCCCCTTGGCGTGATGTTTCTGCATAACACTGATGGATAAGGTGATCTTCTTTAACATCTGGGATTTCAAACCCTCAGTGCCAAAGAACTGAAGCAACACTGATTTTCTGCATCAGCGGGCCTGTGTGTTGGGAATGGAAATTGATTTGCTTCATCTTAGGGTGTGGAGATCTAGCCTGTTCTCCATTAATGTATATGGCACAAGAAAATAGGATACCTTCTGCTATATTTAGAATACGCCCTGAAATACGCAGAGACCCACAACCCTCCTAACAGTCACAGCTGTGAATTACTGGGCCTATGAATACATTGAGCAGAGTTGGCTGAACACTCTACAGAGACATTTGCGAATAGTCGTTCATATACAAATTGCTAATTGCCTTTGACAATATTCACTGTCCCTCTCCCTTGCTTGCTGCAAACATTCACGTGCACAAGTTGTTGTTCACCAGAATGCTGGGGGAAGGGGGAAGGCGCAAGGCGCACTGAGACGGGGGAAGAACTACATTTCCAACGGAACTGTTTGGACAGTTCCAAACGGATGATGTGGAAATTGTCTTTCTAAGGGTTTTAAAGAGAAGGCTAACATCCAGCTTACAATGGAAGGCAAGGTTTAACCTTAACTATGGTTCCTCTGAATAATACCAACTCTCAACAGTTCCTAAAATCCCAATGACTGTTGGTAAAGATGTGGCTTTTGTACCACGGGCAAGTTATTTATGGGTTTATAGAGGATACATTTAAATAGCAAGAAAATTGGAAAACGTGTTGTCAAAACCATCTCCGATGAGAACTTCCATCTCCGTACTTCATTTAGGCTGGTGTGAGTAAGGGGGGAGAGAGGAGATGAGGAGGACAATGATGATGAATTATCTGTGTTATAGACATGCCCAGAGACCTGATCAGGGCTTTGTGCTAGGTGTGCCTAAGTGACCAGAGCAGCAAGTGAACAGTAGCAGGTAACAGGAGACTTTTGCAAGGTAGTTTAGAGGGGGGGGGTTCAACTATCCCCATACTGACTGGGTACACGTCAGCTCAGGACAGGAGGTAGAGATAAAGTTTCTTGATACCTTAAATGACTGCTGCTTGGAACAGCTGGTACTGGAACCCACAAGAGAAGAGGCAGTTCTTGATTGAGTCATAAATGGAGTGCAGGCTCTGGTGCAAGAGGTGAATATAGCAGGATGCTAGAAACAGTGCCAAAATTGCCTAGGGGAGGTTGTGGAGTCTCCATCTCTGGAGATATTTAAGAGCAGGTTGGACAGACATCTATCAGGGATGGTCTAGATGGTTCTAGGTCGTGCCGTGGGAGCACCATGCCAACTGGACATGATGACCTCTCAAGGTCCCTTCCTGTTCCAGTGTTCTATGATTTTATTATTAATATAAATAAAATTTCACGTCTCTGAGGCGGGAAAGCACCACAGCAGTCCAACACTATGGCATTTAATTTTAGAAAGAGGAACTACACAAAAACGAGTAGGTTAGTTAAAACAGAAATTAAAAGGTACAGTGCCAAAAGAAAATCCCTGCAAGCTGCATGGAAACTTTTCAAAGACTCCATAATAGAGTCTAAAATTAAATGTGTACCCGGAATTTAAAAAAAAAAAAACACATAGTAAAAAGACCTAAAAGTGCCACTGTGGCTTAACAGCCAAGTAAAAGAAGTGGTGAGAGATAAAAAGGAACCATTAAAAAGTGGAAATTCAGTCCCAGTGAGGAAAATAGAAATAAGCATAAACTCTGTCAAATGAAGTGTACAAATGTAATTAAGAAGGCCAAAAAGGAATTTGAAGAACAGATAGCCAAAAACTCGAAAAAGTAGTAAGTAGTAGGTTTAAAACAAACAAAAGGGAGTACTTTTTCATACAACACACAGTTGACATGTGGAACTCCTTGCCAGAGGACACTGTAAAGGCCAAGAAAATCAAAGGGTTCAAAAAAGAGCTAGATAGATTCATGGAGGTTAGGTCCATCAATGGCTATTAGCCAGGGGGTAGGAATGGTGTCCCTAGCCTCTGTTTGTCAGAAGCTGGGAATGGGCCATAGGGGAGGGATGACTTATTCTGTTCATTTCCTCTGGGGGACCTGGTATTGGCCAGTGTTGGAAGACAGGACACTGGATCAGATGGACCTTTGGTCTGACCCAGTCTGGCCCTTCTTATGGTACAGAAGAAAGTCTTGGCCACAAGACCTTATGCTCCAAGACCATGATCCTGCAAAGATTTACATTCAGTGGCACTATCCAGTCTGCACAGAGTTCAGCTCATGAAAAATCTTTGGAGAGTCAGAACCTACCTAAAATCTTACCATACATAGAAGCATACACTGAATCTTGACTTTGATTCTCCCAGCTCCAGCTGGCTTGCATCACGGCCTCCAAGGGAAAATTAAAAATGTTGCTATGTACAATCTGTAGCAAAAGAAACCAACTCTATTTGCAGGTTTTTAAACAGTCTCTCAACCCCTTCCTTTTTTAAAAAACAGTATCTTACCCAGAACTGAAATCCTGTCAGAGACCGTGGATAGCAGAGAACTATAACTTCTTATTATGTGTGTGGTGATTTTATGAATTCAGTGGGGAATGAAATGCAATTTTGTCAGACTTGTCTGTGTTTATAATGACCAAGTCAAATTAATCATTGTGGATAATACTCCTGTGTCAGCCATTCAAGAGATTTTTTAATAGAATTTTTCTGATTCATGTCTTGCAGTACATCAGATCTGTAGTACCGCAGCACTTCTAAAAATCAGTGCAATTATGGCTTCTTGTTGGCCTGTCATTTTCTTGGAATAAAAATGTCTCTGCTGAAGTCACACGCTGCACATAAACCAAAATGAAAAACAAAAATATAGTTACAATTAGTCTTGATTTTTTAAAACAATTGACTGTCTTTTGGAGGCCATTTCTTACAGGCAATACAGAAAAGTGCAGTGCATGGTCCTGAAGATGGGCTGTTTTATCACAACACACACCAATTTTGAGCTGGTTGTCATTCTTCCTTTGACTGTGCTGTGAATTAGTGTTTTTGTGGCTAAGAAAATGATCAGCCTCTAGAACAAACAAAGAATGGGTAATGGGTTTACAGTCAACTTATTGTGTCTATTAAAAATGTATCCAGGAAAATCCAGACCGGTCCCAGAGGGCTCTTGTTCAGGAAAATCTCTGGTTCAAGACAAGGTTACTGTTACCATAAACACAGATAATACATGCATGAAAGCAGTAATGCAGCATGCAACGGTATATAAAGGATTAGTAATGCTACTTTTACCCTGTTGTGTGAGGAGAGAGACCTAGAATTCCCTAGTGAAAAACCAGAAATGAGTTTTGGAAGTAGTTACCCTCAGGAATCAAGAGGAAAACATTGTAATTCACCACCGTTCCCAACTTTTCCTGCTTTGTTAGTAGGCTTTCTAAAGTACAGCAATTGCTTGGTAAAGGGGAACCCAAAAGGAGCCCAGAAGAGCTGTAGAATGTGCCCAAATACAAATTTACACAAAGATTTGGGGACAATTTCTCCTTCCAAATACATGCTCTCAAGCCCCAGTGACTTCATCTACGAGGAGAATGGACCCTTTGATAGGAACAGCACTTCAAAATAATAGAGGAAAGAATGGAAAGCACGCACATTATAGGAACCACTGCCATACTGGATCAGATCAACAGGTCACTGAGACAAGTCTCCTGCCTCTGAAAGTGGCCAGACCAGATACTTCACAATAAATTCATAATGAACCATAATAGAATAACCTGTCCCTCGGACAAACTTCTTCTTACTAGAACTTGTCAGCCCGCAGCTGGCTTATGCCCAGCAGCAGGAGAGTTTGGCCTTTCCATATTATGTATAATTTATCTGGAAAAGGAAATTTATGCTGGCTCTGAAGCAGAGATGCAAGTCAGTGTGGACAAGTTCTGCACAGCTTGTGACAACTTTGGACTCACCATCAACAGCAGAAAGACCAAAGTCATGTATCAGCCTGTCCCTTATGCACCGTACACAAAACCCACAATCACAGTCACAGGGCGGATGCTACAGGCAGTGGACCAGTTCACTTACCTCGGCAGTACTCTTTCCCATGCAGCTAACATTGACATAGAAGTCACATGCAGAATAGCGAAGGCAAGTTCTGCTTTTGGTAGACTGCGCCCCACTGTATGGGAACGTCGAGGAATCAGCCAAGCAACAAAACTGAAGGTCTACAGAGCCGTGATACTCACCACCCTCCTGTATGCCTGTGAAATGTGGACTGTGTATAGGAGGCACGGAAGACAGCTTAATCACTTTCACATGACTTGTCTTCGCAGAATATTACGCATCGGATGGCAAGACAAAATACCAGACACTGAGGTTCTCTCTAGAGCAAGTTTACCGTCAGTCCACACTCTGCTGATGAGTGCACAGATTAGATGGGCAGGTCATGTCATTCAGTATGCCGGACGAACGTATACCTAAGCAGCTCCTTTTTGGGGAACTCTCTACTGGTAAACGCCGCGTGGTGGACAGAGGAAACGTTACAAAGACACACTCAAGATCTCCTGAAGTCGCTCGAATTGATACAACCACCTGGGAATCGCTGGCACACAACCGCTCTGCCTGGCGCAGTCTCATTCACAAGGGATGCCAAGTTCTCGAAACAAGGCGCATCTCTGAAGCACAACACAAGCGTGTGCTGCGCAAGTTCAAAGCTACCAGCGCAACAACTGCAATGCCTACACATGTCTGCCCGACATGTTCCAGGACATTTGGTGCCCGAATTGGCCTGATAAGTCATCTTCAGACACACTGTATCCAGTCTCAAAGCACTTAGTGGTGTTGAGGTCTTCATCGACCACGATGGACGAACAAACTAAACTAAAACTAAATAATTTCTCTATAGATGTTCTTGTCATCTGTAGAAATGTCTAATTCTTCCAAAGTGGCTATTAAGTTCTTGGCCTCAATATTTAGTGACAGAGAGTGCCACAGAACAATTATACAGAGTGTAAAAAGTATTTCCTTCGACAGGGTGTAAGTTTGTTGCCTTTGGTTTTTCATGCAAACATCTACTGCGAAGACAGGGTAAACACGAAGGCCTGCCACATTTTGGTTCATCAGCACATCCTAGAACTTCAAAATTCTCATGTCCTGCAGGGTGAATTCTGTTGAGCAACCTTGAGCTCCTGTGAGAAAGACTCTTCCCTCACTGAGCAGACCGGAAAAGGGCCACAGGGCTGTTGGTGAGATTTTTGAAGATGCTGATCTTACTGGCTTATACAGCTTTAGAGCAACACTGACCATGTCTGAGAAATCCCATCCTCTGTCTTTGCAGACAGATTGGGGACTCGTCAGAGTCATGTGACCCAGAATGCTTTTCTCCACCTGTGCTGGATGAGTAGGGTTGCCAGATGGTTTCAACAAAAATACCGGACACACTTGACGTTACATCACAATCTACATCACATGTTATTTATTAAATACAGGACATTTATATTTTCTCAATTTGTTTCCCGAACAGAAAGCTCAAATACTGGCAACCCTATGGATGTGACCATTTGGATGTGACCATTTCATTTGGATGAGTTGAACTGTTGCTCTCCTTGGCTATTCATGCTATTGCCTTAAGAGGGTTTGCTTACGTAATGCAGCGGAAGGTTCTGTCTACTGCTCACTTGGCACAATGCTGGCTGACATCACTAAGCGCACAGGGCTCACTGTAACCTCGGTACGACTTTAGTTACATGATGAAATTAATTTCTGTTTGCACTCAGCGGGATATTAGCGATCTTAATACAGTGCTGCTGCTATTGCTCGCAGGATCTAAACAAAATATTAGGGATGAATTACGCAGCCAAATGCCAGCAACTTAGCTGGTATCAACTGGTAGCGCTCCAGTCCACCCATCTTCATTAGCAAAGGGTTCATCAAATACTGATGTATGCTAACAGTGATGGGACCAGACATGCTCCCTTATTTTTCTAGTAACTTGGGCTGGTCTGGACAAAAGAAATATTAAAATATGACGTTCAAGAATATCATGCACCTGCGTATTTAAGAAGTGCACATTTTATATTGTTTTTCATTCATGGTATACTGCCCATGCATAACAAGATGTTCCCAGTATTGCGTAGGGATGCATTGTTGGACCATACCTATTTTGTGCTGATCAAAGGCTGCAGTACATGTTTATATATAATGCAGGGCATGCAGGTGAAAAGATATGGTTGCTAGAAAACAGTAATGGAATTCATGCAGGAAAGAATAAGTAACAAGCACTCTAAGAAATTAATCCAGCCTGGCTCCAGTGGAGCAGGAAAACAGAGTATCCAAAGCAGGAACAATACTACTCTGCACTATGAATATTCTCTTTCCCTTTCCATCGTACATAAATTCTGTACTCTAGGGAAATATTAAGTGGTTCTCAAGAAGTTGTGCCAATTTTAATGGATACTTTGGAGTAGGTTTCAGCAGGCCGCCTATATCCCGCTGAGCGGGGCCAATATGCACTGCACTTGGCGGTGTTACAAGGGATTTCAGTAAACACTACTTTATTTCAGGCTCTGTGGAATTCAAATAATCAAATATTGCTCCTAGGAAAGGGTTACATACTACTTTGATTTACCTACAGTTTCTGCCCAAATGTCCCATATTTTTTCTTACTTTGTCCATGAGGATTCAAGATAGAAGGAGCCAAGTGCTGCATGATCATTCACCCCCAAATCTTGTGCTCACACAAAATGGTGTATGCGTATCAACTAGTGTGTCACTAACGGGCCATTCACAGGAGCATGTGGATTTCTGAAAGCATATAAGAGATGCCCTAAAAATAGGGTTGTGTTTCCCATATCAGATGCTCAGTGAATATACTGGATGTTCCCACAAAATGACCCACCAGTACATAACGGGTATATCCTGGTGTGTGTGTGTCTGTCCGTCTGTGTCCCTCACACACAGAACCCGCACCCCCCATGTACAGACTGATCTTCTGTACTCCATGATGTATTATTATAGATACAAAATCTCATGGAGTTTGGAACAGGAAAAGGAAGATTGATAGTGGCCATATTATGCACAATACCAAGACACCTCCGGGGAGGTGGAAGGGGGGAGGCATGGTAGCTGTTTAACAATGCACAGCAACAGTGACAGATTTTTACACTGGGAGTGAAGAATAATGCAGGTAACTGAAAAGAGAAGGAGCGTTTCAGGTGGAAATTTGAGCCACAGAATAAGAGTTAACACCAGGATTAACATGCAGAAAGTTCCATGATCTATTTAATAACCCTACATGGTCCTGCTTTTGATTTTTACCTCCCATCCAAGATAGGAGCATGTGAGGGACCTCTCGGTGACAAGGCCTGGACCAATGAAACAGCTGCTGAACACCATGACAAGATGAACCTGGACTGTGCACTGCATCTTGGACGTTGCCATTTATTTCTGTAAAAATACTGAAGGGCTTCTGCTATGACTCAGGCATTAACCATAAACTAGACAGAACCCAGCAGCGCAAGCAAGCCATTCTCCATCTGTCCTGTCAGCTTATCAGCACCAGTTCTGTGACGCTCTGAGTGCTAAGGAATACAGGGCCAACCCTGGTCCTGCTTAAGCAAGTGCCAGATCTCCCGTTGGCTGCAGCGTGGCTGGGGCGTGGCTCACACTGAGGAAGACGCTGAAATAAAGCTGAAGCGTCATCGAGATGGGCTGAGCTGAACGCCGCACCCGCATAAACAGGAGCAGCTCCATGGATGCCGGGGTCCTACAGTCAGCACGAGCAGAGGCTGCAGGACCGCTGTGCTGTCACTCTGCACAGGCCCAGCCTTAGGGCAAGGCGAGCAAGGTGGTTGCCTTGGGCCCAGCATGGCCCGGCCCTGCTCGGCGCCCGCCCACCCGCTCACTGTCCTGGCTGGGAGCCGCCTGGCTGTGTGGCGCAGCCAACCACACTGTGCAGCCTCAGGCCCCGTGCTCCTTGGCCAGGCCTGACTCTGGAGATGTCTACACAGCAATGAAAGACCTGTGACTGGCCCAGCTCGGCCATCTTTGTTAGGGTCACAGAGCCTAGGGTCCAGCCTGAGCCTCAACGTTTCTATGTTGCCATTTGACAGCCCCACAGCCCGATATGGAGTGAGCTAACCTAGACTCCCCGACTCGGTGCTGCAGGGTTGAGTGCACTGTCCACCTCCCCCCTCCATCCGGGTAGGGGGAGTCCTTCCCTCCGTCTCAGAACCCAGCTGAACACAGCTCATGTGCTGGGCCTGTGCAAACAGCGCAGGGGTTAGCCCGGGTACCGTTCCAAGCACCCTCTGAGAGGGGCTGAATAACCCAGGCCTGCTAGGGCAAGCATTTGCCAAGGGTTCTAAAGGAGTCTGGCTCCCAACGCCCTCTGACCAGCACTGGGAGCAGAGTGCCCATTATGAGTTATTGTCTGTAGCGCCTAGTGTCTAGGAGAGCCAGTCGTGAGCTACAAGCCCTTTGTTCTAAGGTCCTTGGTGTCCAACACGCTTGCCACATGCAGCTATTTGCCTGGTTGAGTGGGGCTAGTTCCCTATAGCCACTCTAGTGGCTACTGCATCAGAACTGGTTGAATGCCACGGTTCTAAGAGCTGTACAAATACAAAGCAAAACGATGGACCCTGCCTAACGCCAAAAGCCCCTTTGCAGCCCCCAGCTTAAATCATGATGGAATCTGATCGCACCTAACTTACTTACTTCTCGAGTTAGCGTTGGAGCCCAAAAAGCCAACTGACAGTGTTTCAAACGGGCTGGGTGAGGTGGGGGGGTAAAGCAGAAAGAAAAACCTAACAAAATACAATAGAAGCAATGCCAGCTCCCTGCCCCAGACTTGACGTCTCTGATTAGCACAAGTAGCACAGGCGATCTCCGGGAAAGCCTGCATAATGTGGTGCAATCTAGCACCTCCCCCAGGGTGCCCAGCTGCTGTAGAAGCAATTTCACAGCTCATCATCCATTATGAGATTAAAATAATTTTTTTCCTCCCGTGAAGTATTAATAAATTGTGCAGGCAGCCCAGAGTCGGTGCCGTTTCTACACATGGTAGTGAATCACCTACCTAGTTATTTCTTAATGGATGGTGTCTCTGCAGCTCTCCTTATCCTGTCATTTAAGAAACCGAACACACAAATCTGTTGCTGTTTGCATCGTACCCTGCGTGCCAGGAAGCTCACGCTGTAACAGCTGGACAATGATACCCAGGACTAGGGGAGGGTGGAAGATACTCTAGTGGATTCCCATGGGAAGTATATAAATCCACACTGGCTACTACAGAACACCCCCCAAACATCCATGTCGATCAATACAAAAGAGGAAATGCACTTAAAAAAAACTAGCCCAAGTCTGCATTCAAATCCCTTCTAGAATTCACTTCCATTCCCATGGGGGGCAAAGTCACTGAAGCAGCACTGATACGATACAGGCGCCTTGCAACACACAGTGGAGATGTAAAGCCAAAGTCAGAGCACCACTAATGGGTCTTTGAACACCTCTGCTTTATTACAGCATGCCACCGCTAATGGCTTCAGCAAATATGTGTTTAACCAGAGCGTTGGACACGCCTGTCGCATGAGCAGCCAGGTGCTGCTTTTATACGCACGCACACGCACACGCACACGCACGCACACGCACACGCACACGCACACGCACACGCACACCTCTCTCCAAACAAGAGTAGCTGGAAAGACCTCGCCAATCATTTCATCTTCAGATTGTCTGGCAGCTGTTAGCAGGGTAAAGGCAATTAAAAGGGGCCTGTATCCTGGGTCTCCCACCTCTGAGGTGGCTGCCCTAACCACTGTCGTGTTCTGTCTCTGTTGGCCAATGCCTGTTGCACTCTGGCTCAGCACTGGGACACATCGTATGCCTTCGCCCAGACCCAGAGTGTGAGAATAAGCCCATCGTGCAGTGGTTGGGCCCCAAGGTCCATCCTCTTGCTCCAGTCACCCCACCAGGGAACAGCTCCAACAGGTGAGACTGAGGGCGCCACACACCAGAGTATCCCTCGGCCCTGTGGTTAGAGCACGCACCGGAGAGGACTCAATCAGGTCTCCCACCTCTCCGCACCTCTGGCAACAGGGTGGGGAAGGGAACTGAACCTGGGTCTCCTGTATCTTAGCTGAGTACATGAACCACTGGGATAAAAGCTAGAAGGCGAGCGCACCCCATCCCCGCCTCTTCCTCCAGCCCATCTCTTGCAAAACGGTCTAGGAACCGCCTGCCGTCTGGAGTTCGGTGCCATCCCTGAGCATGCCCCCCCGTGGCCAGCATCTCCCACTGGCTTGCACAGGCAGGGAGCCCTCGCATTCTGGCTTTCGCTGTGATTTTTCCTAGCTCCTACAATTAGACGCTGTGTCACACAACCTGACTTTTTAATGGCATTCAGCCCTCAGTGACCTGGAACGGAACAAGCACCGGGTGCAGGTGGCGTCATTTCAAAAGGAGAAAAGTAGAAATGAAGGCAACAAAAAAAAAAATTCCAATCATCAAGAAAAGTGAGGCCGACGTGAAGCCCTTTCCAGCAGGAACACTGTACTCGCTTTGATCTAGAACATGAGCCCAGAAACAGCAGAGCAACTGGTGCAGACGACCCGTGTGGAGAATACATATTGCATAGTTACAGCAAGGAGCATCTGCATGTTTGCAGATCAGCAAGGCCATGATTCGGAACAGCAGATGGCTTTAGACAGGCAAATGTTACTGATGAGTTTGGAATACAACACAGTGTTATTCTGGTGGAAACGGTGCAACACCGTAGCTCGGGGAAAGGAATAAAACTAAAGCCAGGCTTGGTTCGGGGTTAGGAAATATAACCCCAGTCCAAGGGCAATAATGGTGATAAACTTCTCGCTAAAAGAGGAACGGGGAAACTTTCAACAAGTCACTTTGAGGGGTTTTTTAGAAGACTTTTGTATTGAGCGCGACCAAATACACACCATGAATCTGAAGCCACAAAGATAAGGAGCCAGCGCCTCACTGGGACCGAATGGGAGGGGGAGAGTCCTTCTAAATCATGTTTCTATTCTATCCTGGAGCTGGGGAAGTCAGAATGGCCCCCAGAGAAAATGAAAGCAACTGAGGGGCTGCTCTCTGTTATGCCAACCTGAGCAACATCTCAAGAGCTGCATTTCCAGAGACTGGGTAATGAGACTCTGCCCCAGGCATGACCCATATGCAGGGTGGGTGGGAACAGGTAGCACAGAAGAATCAGAGGAGTGACAAGGACTTTACCTCCCCTGAGACTTCAGCAGCTCTAACCCTGGCAAATATCAGACTTGCAAACGCACTAGGAAGAAAGGTAAATGGAAAGTATTGTTGTTGACACATCTATAACCCATTGTCCAGAATGGCTACCTGTCCACCTGGGAACAGATAACAGCAGCCATAGCCAGCCACTGCTCTTCGTTACGATCACACTGCGGAAATGGACATCACAGGCACGGCCAAGACTGACTTACCATTCATGAATTATCGTTCCAGATACTTGCAGATACGGGGGAAAGGTCAAAGCTCAGTTCCTCAAGGAACAGATGAGGGTATGAGAGGATTTAAATCAGTGGTGGACAAGCTGTGGCCCACAGGTCGCACGAGCCCCATCGGGACTGTGTGTGTAGCCCACGAGACATTTTGGGGATGTCTACACTACCACATTTTGTTGATAAAATTTATGTCGACACCCAAAAGTTGACAAAACAAAAGTCGCCAGAGGGTGTTCACACTTGCTCCCTCTGTCGACAGATCATGTCCACTTTGGGGGCACCATCATGGGCATTGTGGGCAGTGCATTGTGGTTATGTATCCCACAGTGCAGTGTTGTGGGAAGGCAGAACTGATCCCTGGACATCCTAGGATTCCCTCTGAATTCTCCTAAAGCCTCCTCAGCTGCTGGGAGCAGCATCATGAGTAGCTCTGTGAGCTCCCCGTGCTGAGGAATGTCAGAGCAGCACAGCCTCTGTTCCCCTCCCCCGGCAGCAGTGGCCTGCCTGCCGCTGTGTTCCTAGTGCAGGGCAGAACAAGAGCAGTCCAATCATTTGTTCTTTGTTCCCCAAATGGAGCAGCTCACTCCAGGAGGGGGCACATGCCTGCAGGGCAGCAGAGATCACAAAACACTGAGCACAGCCATCAGGGCAGACATTGTGGGATACTGGTGGAAGCCAATTCTGTCAATGAAACAAACAGCAGAGTCCACAGTGGCTCTTGCGGGGAGGAAAAGAAAATAAGGCTCTCTTGGGGTGGAAGTTTTTTGTTGCCAAAACTGGGTGTTTCTCCTATTGCGGACAAAATTTGGTAGTGTAGACAAAACCTTTGTTTTCCACTGCCCATACACAGGGTTGCCAGACGCCGCTGGTTTCCCTTTGTTTATTTGATTTACTATTGATATTAAAGTGACTTGCACGTAGAGCAAGCCCACGTGAAGTGAGGGGCGTGCTGGTTGCACATACCATTGACTGAGAGAGCCACCCACTCCCTCTGCATCCAACCAAAGCGCTGCCACGGTTCATTCAGCACCCCTGCCCACTCTAAGGACACCAGCGCAGTTACCAAAACTGCCCAGGAGACCATCTTGGTTATGACAATGTTGTGGCGCGCTCACAAGCCTGCGTTACCCATTGCTGACAAACCATTGCCAGTATCGCCTAACTCACCAAGTACAAGCTCAACCTGGCTGAAGCCAGGAGTTCATCAGCCTGGAGTGAGACGTGTTAGCAAGTAGAGCCCAAGAAAACCTGCCAGGCAGCGAGGGGTGGGAACCTGATACAAATGATTCACTCATTAAGTGACTTGGGAAGGTTTTCCTAACAAAGCAGCCGAAGAGGGTGAAGGGAAATGCAAGGGGAGGCAGCAAGCTACAGTAAAAAGGGAACTAAAATAAATGAGATGGTACAGTTGGTCATGGAGTCAAAATGCTAAGACTTGTGTTAAGTGCCTGGACTTCCCCAGCGTATCCTGGGGTTTTAGCTGACATCTTCCAAATATTAGTCTATTCCAGGCCTGTGCCTTCCCATAAGCAGGAGCAGGTGCAGTCAGAATGGAGCGCTTATGCTGTTCATATCTGCATCTGTCATCACTGCAACCAACTTTTCTCCTGGATGCTTACCAGCCTTCATCAGAAGCACATTTATCCCTCTCCACTGGCCCAGCCCCATGTCTACACCGAGTGGACCAGAGTTCTTACCAAGTGCAGCTAGCAAAGGAAATGACATGTGAGCCAAATCATTTTGTCTCTCACCCTGGCTTCCCTGACACAAAACCTTTTCCTCTTTTCTTTCACGCTAGCCAAAGCAATGCAGGAAGAATACTGATAATCAGGCGTCACTACAGAAAACAACTGATGGGAAAGAAAAGGGTGTTACTTAAAAAAAAAAAAAAACCATGGACATTTCTCCATATCCTTGATATTAAAATTCGAAATAAAGGGCAATAAGGAGTATTATGCAGAATGGTCAAATCCCATTCGTTGGTGTTCAGAAATTAACAACGCAGCATGCTCTGCTTGAAGAACTCTGGAGAGCTTTCTGCATTTTATACAGCTGCTTTCCTTTTGTGATCCACAGCATCTCTATGCAAGCATGATAAATTCATTCCCTATGTTGCGCTCAAGCGCATGGTAATTTTTGCCTTTATATGCAGTTTCTCATTTGACATTTTATGAGCCCGTTTTCCCAGAGAAACTTATCGAATTGCACGTCCAGTGTTTGCCTACTGCTTGTCATTCGAGTGTGCCAGCATATGCATTTACTCGCAAAGCCCATGCAGACTGGCCAGTGATGCACGTGGAGGGATAACATCTCCCTCTTGCTCATGGAGGCATGCAGAACAGGGATCAGCTTTCTAACACGCCGGCACTGAGTGCACAAGCATTCTACACAAGCATTCTACTGACTTTGTGGGGCCACCAGCCTCTAGAACGTCACTGCTGAATTCAAGGAGAATTTGGCTTTTCTTGTTAGTGTCAGTGGAACAACAAAGGGGTGGCAAATGTGGAGGAAAATCCTGCTCTTGGGAGGCCAGGTGGGTTGGCAGGTCAGAGAAAACAGAGGCCATCTTCCTTGCCTTTCGGGAGCAGGACAGGATTTCAAATGCCGAGCACCCAGACCGGTGCTCAAGGGAGTCAGAGCCATCAGGCTGGGAGCATGCTGTCAGCATCGTGCATTAAAAGGGATGTACACGACTGCAAGAATGGTGTGCTCCAGTGGGCCCTGCCCGGGCAACATGGCTCAAGATCCATCACATCTGTGGCTTTCCTCGGCTGCGTCCATGACAGTGAGAGCAAGGCTTTGCCCACGGAACGGTCAGTGAGCCAATCAGTCGGCCCGTTTCCTTCGCACTGCTCTGCCAGAGCCCCAGAAGCAGCCCCAAGTGCCTCGTGAACAGACAGAAGACTGTTCAAGTATGCTAGACAGTGGAGTAGCTCATAGAATCCTAGAACCCATCAAGGCCGGTCCCCTGGCAGGACCAAGTGCCATCTAAGACCATCCCGGATGGATGCCTGTCCAACCTGCTCTTAAATATCTCCAGTGATGGAGATGCCACAACCTCCCCAGGCAACTTATTCCAGTGTTTCACCACCCTGACAGGCAGGAAGTTTTTCTTAATGTCCAAACTAAACCTCCCTTGTTGCAGTTTCAGACCATTGCTTCTTGTCCTGTCCTCAGAGCCAAGGAGAACATTTTTTCTCCCTCCTTGTGACACCCTTTAGATACCTGAAAACTGCTCTCATGTCCCCTCTCAGCCTTCTCCTTTCCAAACTAAACAAGCCCAATTCTTTCAGCCTTCCCTTATAGGTAGTGTTCTCTGTAAGCTGCACACTTGTGCGGGCGCTCAGGAGAGATTCCAATGCCCCCCCCGCAGCTGATTAGCAAAGCGCCCACAGCTAGATGTTTTGTTTCTACTGGGGGGTAGGGATGTAAAGGGGTAACCAGTTAAGCAGTTATCCGGTAAGCATTGCCTTACCAGCATGTTTACTGGGATAACTGGTTAACCGGCGCTCAGCCCGGCTGCTCTGGGCTGGCCGGGCCCACCATGTCGCTGGTTGGGGTCTGCTTCAGCCACACCATGCTACATGCAAGGTGTAGCGGATTGGTTAATATTTCTCCCCATCTTTCGTAAAATGCGGTGCCCAGAACAGGACACAATACTATAACTGAGGGCTAATCGGCACAGAGTAGAGCAGAAGAATGACTTCTCGGGTCTTGCTCCCAACACTCCTGTGAATGCAGCCCTGAATCATGTTTGCTTTTTTTGCAACAGCATCACACTGATGACTCATTTAGCTTGTGGTCCACTATGATCCCTAGATCTCTTTCTGCAGGACTACTTCCTAGACAGTTGCTTCCCATTTTGGAGATGGAGACAAAAGTCCACTAGGGAGGAGAAGAAGTACCTCCCAACATCTCTCTCACGTACTACCCTCAGAGTCCAAAGGTGGACAGCTGGTGCCCAAGAGGTGGAGAAGCCATGGCCTGCAAGGGACACCACAAGCTAAGCCTTGGAATACAATAGGAAGTGGTGGCTGTAGGCAAACTCAATTATGCTAGGGTTTGTAACGTCCCTTGGCTGTACATATCCCCTGAGTTGCTGCTGGGTGCCAGGACGTTCTGTGGCATGTAAGTGCCCCCTGACATCTTAGGGCAGTTGCTTTGGAGTCTCCTACCGCTCTGGCCTTACAGCACCAGGGACATGGCTGCCTCACACTGACCTGTCAAGTGGATGAGTTTTATTAAATTAACGGCTGTGAATGAACAGCGGAAAGAATTGGGATGAAGGGAAATTTGTTCTACTGTGATTTCAGGTTCTTATTTTTTTGAGTGATGCTGCACCTTCCTGGCAGAACTCTCTCATTCTGGGAGCACAGTGAATGACCTTCTTTTCTAGAAGAGACGTGGGCTATCAGCATCAGGACAAGAAGCAATGGGCTTAAATTGCGGCAAGGGAGGTTCAGGTTGGACATTAGGAAAAATGTCCTGTCGGGGTGGTGAAACACTCAAATAAATTGCCTGGGGAGGTTGTGGAATCTCCATCACTGGAAATATTTAAGAGGCGGTTGGACAAACATCTATCAGGGATGGTCTAGATGGTGCTTGGTCCTGCCATGAGGGCAGGGGACTGGACTCGATGACCTCTCAAGGTCCCTTCCAGTTCTAGTCTTCTAGGATTCTGTGATTAGAGGTGGATTGAGTCAATGCCAATCTGCCAAAAGCTTTGTGTTAGGGGAAGGGAAACCCCTCACCCTACTTTCAACGAGCATTTCCAAAATCCAGATCAACACAGAGCGCTCAGAGTTTGTATCAGACAAAGAAGAGCTGGAGAAAAGCAATTTGGAATGGGGTGGGCAGCCTGGGAGAACATGCAATACCCCCCATCATGCTTCCCAAGCAGGGCTCCGGGGGAAATGTTCAGTCTTGGGTAGCCACATTCAGATCTGGCTTGTTTGTGTGTCATGTGGAGTTCTTTAAATAAATTTACCAATTTGTCTACCAGGGATGAATGGGTTCTCCCCAACCCCCCTCCTGCTTAATAAACTTTCAGGGATCTCTTTATTGTTATGTCTAATTTTAGGGACAACTAACATTTCCTGATATTCAATTTCTCTCATAATTGTTGGAAGGAAACTAAATTGTCTGCTGTAAACATTCACTGTATTGTGTCAAAAGTATCTTTATTACAGTCCACTGGGAATACTAATAAAATTCCCAATCAAAGCCCTTCCTTACATTTTTTTCAGTTAGCTCTTTTCTCTTATGTATTCATTAATGTCAGTTCAAATAGTCTGCAGCCTCGATATGAGAACTTAAAATATATTATTTAACAATCAAAGATAGAATAAAGGGTTGTGCACAGTAAGATCCCTTTTTGCTTTTTTCCTTTGCTGCCTTCTATTACAGAAAGTGAGAGAGGCTATTCCATTTGTCTGTGTGCATGCTTAGAGTTGATGAAAAAAATCTCATTAGTTTAGTCTGACATATACTCAATACAGTCTATGTACATATTTTTTTTTTTCATTTTATTCTACAGCTGCAAAATGATACTAAATTTCATCAGATTGGAATGAAAACTGTGGTCCTGGAACATTTCCCTTTAAGGACCTTCTATTTATTCAGAATTCATGAATCATTTTCCAGTAATACAACTATAATTATTCTTAAAGTGTTATGCTTGAAGGTTTAATATGAAATACTTGCAAAAAGCTCTTTTTCACTTTGATAGTTTATAATCTTCATGGTAATCAGATCAGTTAGCTCCTTCACACAGCAGCCAGCAAAATACAATTTAATATGAATCTCATACTCGTCACTCATGTTTTAATTAAAGTAATAAAAGCTAAGTCGTATTTTGCCCTTTACAATGTACACAGACATATAGACCTAAGTTATATAGCACCAGCTCAGACATTTTTGATTATTGCTGATGGATTTCTTCATTTATGATTAATCCAAAGGAGTCTTTTTTTTCAAAGATTCCCAATCATGAAAAGAGGCACCATTGATTAACAAAGCCATACACTTCACTGGGAATGGCTCGAGTCTACCCCCTTGCTGCTGGATAGCCAGACAATACAGCAATGCAGCCTGCAGAGACAATGGGCCAAATTCAGGCCTGGTCTGAATGGTCTCAGCTGCCATTTACTTCAAATGGTGCAAGTAAATGTTACTCCAAAGCTGCATGTAGTCCTACACATCCCAGCTCTTCAGCTCCCTACCAAAGGCCAACTTGCCTCTGAGCATGGACGTGTAGGGCAGCCTCAACTTCCCACCGATTTTTGTTCCCATCTTCTTTAGCATCAGTAACATGGGTGGACGTGGTGCTTGCAAAGCGAGCAAAGAGACCCTGCCACATGGCTCCATTTGCCACCAACGCCCAGCACAGGATTACTACCAGGAGTCATCCCATTGACTTCAGAAGAGTTACTCAGCAGTGTCAAGAGCATACTCAGTAAGACTGGGGCCTTCACTGACTGTGAGAGAGACAGAAAGCAGGGAAAGGCAGGAATGGAAGGAGAGCAAACATGGGATGTTAGCATTGCCATGGTGGCACGCTCTGTACAAGAATGATAGGTATCAAACTGAAGCTCAGAGAAGAGTTGTAAGTTCTAATGCAGCTGAGAATGACGTGAGTAGGATCCAATCCACATCTCACTGGCACCTTCCATGCCGCGTTCGTTCTGGGGAGCTTCATTTTTATTTAGGTTCTGTGTCCTGGCAAAGGCTGCAGGACAATGCACCTCTTGGTTGGGCAAGAAGATATGCTACACAAGATGAAAGGCTGAACAGAGGAAGAAGGGAAGAAGTGACCCTAGTTTAAGCCCCTGCTGGGCATGATCAGAAAGAAAGCTCGTAGGCCCATTGATGAGATGAGCACCACAGAATAAACAAAAGATAGGCAAAACTTTCTAGTAGACCGGGGTGGCCACTCTGTTACAGATGAAGAGCCAAAATAGTGGTGGACAGGGCTCGCCGAGCGGTGGTGAGCCCCGCTTGCCAGCTGCGCGGTTCTGTGCTCTGCGCATGCGCAGATCGTTCTGCGCATGCACAGATCGCTCTGCGCCGGCTCTTCCGGGGTGTAATCTACTCGCCCCGGGCGAGTAGATTACATTGTTTGTCGAGCCCTGGTGGTGGATATGGCGCAGAGAGACGAGGGAAAAAAGTTGCTGAGCAAAAAAACACCTGGCCGCCGCATTTAGTCAAGCAAAAAAAAAAAAAAAAAAAAAAAAAGAGGGAAAAAGGTGTGTGTGTGTGTGTGTGTGTGTCAGAGCAGGCATTGCCCTTTTAATGCTGGCCATTTTGAGCGGCCATTTTGAAGAATGCTCAGGATGCCACAGCTCTGTCTCTTTCACACAGCTGCCCCTTGAAGAGCTGCAGGTGCAGGAGCCGTAATTTTTTCTTTGAAGAGCCGCATGTGGCTTGCAAGCCACGGGTTAGCCACCCCTGTTGTAGACATTCTTCAGAAATCAGGTCTTCAACACAATCACCACAAGGGAACACAGTGATGCTTGTGAAACTGCACTGCAGCTGCAATCTGCCCTAACACATGCAACAGCAAATCTCTAATCAGCATCTCTAACGCCCATGGACCTGTGCAGGATCCACCTTCCCAGACAGAGAATCAGAAAGAGCTCTCACTGCAGACCAGGGCATGAGAACACCCCTGGTTTTGCCTTTCTCCTTAACCTAGGCCGTTGATCTCTGATCCCACTGAGGTAAACGGAAGCAGAAGCAGGCCCTTGCAATAATCAGAAAGAAGATTTTTCAGGCTTAGGTAGTTAGCAGGGCTTCTACATGCTGAGGAAATACTGGAGAATCCACAGCAACGGGCGCAGCTGAGGCTGGATCCAAAGTCTATTAAATGACGAAGATTCTTTCTACAGATTTCAATGAGCTTTAGATCAGACATTTGGTAAACCGGAGTGGGGTCTGAATCCATCATGCATGAAGCTGTAAGTTGTCGTGGAACATAAATGTTGAAGGCAGGTTTGGATTGTGGATTCTTCTTCCTGTTTGCACAGGCCTCCATCCAAATATGGAAGTGGAAAATAATGCCATCCTGCTTGGAGTAACTGGCTCCCAGTTACCTTCTGACAGTTAATCACCCTGTTATGATGGAAGGCCCAAACACAGGCTTGGTCCTGGTGCTCAGATATGAGAAGTAATCCAGCAGTTCGAAGGAAACTTCACTCAGCCATTCTGGGACATGCTAGGAGTTCTTCACTAACACCAAAAGACCCCCAATTATGGCACTTGCTCTTGTATGTTCAGCCAAACCCCAGTTGTGTTTCTGAGTTCAGGGTGAACCTGTCTAGTCCGGCACTCTCTGGTCCAGCAACATCCATGTTTGGCATAGAACATAGAATCCTAGAACACTAGAGGTCATTGAGTCCAGTCCCCTGCCCTCACAGCAGGACCAAGCACCATCTAGACCATCCCTGATAGATGTCTATTTAACCTTTCAATTGTTCAATATCTTTATTAATGACCTGGATGAGGGGATGGATTGCACCCTCAGCAAGTTTGCAGATGACACTAAGCTAGGGGGAGAGGTAGATGCACTGGAGGGCAGGGATAGAGTCCAGAGTGACTTAGACATATTGGAGGATTGGGCCACAAGAAATCTGATGAGGTTCAACAAGGACAAGTGCAGAGTCCTGCACTTGGGATGGAAGAATCCCAAGCATTGTTACAGGCTGGGGACCAACCAGCTAAGTAGTAGTTCTGCAGAAAAGGACCTGGGGGTTACAGTGGATGAGAAGCTGGATATGAGTCAATAGTGTGCCCTTGTAGCCAAGAAGGCTAATGGCATATTAGGTTGTATTAAGAGGAGCATTGCCAGCAGATCTAGAGATGTCATTATTCCCCTTTATTCGGCTCTGGTGAGGCCACATCTGGAGTATTGTGTCCAGTTCTGGGCCCCCCACTGCAAAAAGGATGTGGACGCACTGGAGAGGGTCCAGCGGAGGGCAACCAAAATGATTAGGGGGCTGGAGCATATGACCTATGAGGAGAGGCTGAGGGAGTTGGGTCTGTTTAGTCTGCAGAAGAGAAGAGTGAGGGGGGATTTGATAGCAGCCTTCAACTTCCTGAAGGGAGGTTCCAAAGAAGATGGAGAGAGGCTGTTCTCAGTAGTGACAGATGGCAGAACAAGGAGCAATGGGCTCAAGTTGTGGTGGGAGAGGTCCAGGTTGGATATTAGGAAAAACTATTTCACTAGGAGGGTGGTGAAGCACTGGAATGGGTTACCTAGGGAAGTCGTGGAGTCTCCATCCCTAGAGGTGTTTAAGTCTCGGCTTGACAAAGCCCTTGCTGGGTTGATCTAGTTGGGATTGGTCCTGCCTAGAGCAGGGGGCTGGACTTGATGACCTCCTGAGGTCTCTTTCAGCTCTATGGTTCTATGATTTTATGATTCTAACCTGCTCTTAAATATCTCCAGAGTTGGAGATTCCATATCCTCCCTAGGCAATTTATTCCAGCATGATTTTAATTAGGCAGATGTCTGCTTATCATGGGTGTGGCTAAGTTTCCTGCGGTCCCATAAAGTTTGTTTACAGCCACCAGTCCTGGCTCTCAGTGTTCTAGGCTACTATTTAGCTCTAGTTCACCCAAAATGTCTTCTAAGAGCCCAGTGGGAGTCAACGAGTCGATTCCCCCCTCCCCTCCGCTGCCTCTACCAGATAGAGCCAGCAAAGGGGAAGAGGGAAGAAGGGGTACTTCAAAATGGCAGCGCCACCCAGAGCCAGTACTCCGGGCTTCATGCGGCACTGCCACTTTGAAACGCCTTGGCGGTGTTTCAAAGGGGCAGCACCTCTCAACTGATCCTGGGCTCTGTGCAGCGCTGCCCCTTTGAAACACCGCAGCAGTGTTTCAAAGCAGCAGCGCTGCGTGGAGCCCAGAGTCTGCTGGGGACTCCCTAGCTGACTCCCTGCGGCATTTCCGTGGAACCTGGAGTCAGCTGATCCTGGGCTTCATGCAGCGCTGCCGCTTTGAAATGCGGAATAGAGCCCAGGATCAGCTGGGGAGTCCCCAGCTGACTCTAGCTCCATGTGGCATTTCAAAGCGGCAGCACCGCCCCCTCTGACCCCAGGCTCCATGTGGGCGTGTCCGCTTTGAAATGCACAAGAGCCCCCGGTGGGGACTCTTGTACATTTCAAAGCTGGCACGCTGCGTGCAGCCCGGGGGCCAGTGGGAAGTCCCACTGACTCCAGGCTCCACGCGGGTGCTTCCGCTTTGTCTTGTACATTTCAAAGGAGGAATGCGGAAGTGCCTATCGACTAGTCGACTTTCCATTGACTACTTGACTAGTGAATTAATCATCCTTTTTCTGAATGCGCTCAGGGTCAGTGGTGTTTGTCGATTCATACTGCAGTGTGCACTGCTGGCGTGAGCGTTCTCGTGCACACTGAAGCATTGTACTGGAACTGCCCTAGAGACCTTGCTAGCATGCACCCGTTAGCTTGCAATAGCAGGGACTGCACACCCGATGAGTGCACCCTGAGACTCTCATCCTCACAATACGCACTGGGGGATCCTGTACACAAGCCCTAAATCTCTGGTGACGGGGGGCTCAGCTCTAAAAGCACCTTATGTACCTGCCCACAGTCCTGCTTTACTTTGTATACAACTTTTCTGTCTATGTTCTGTTGCAATTCAGTTGAGAAGGATCTTTAGGGGGAGGGAGCGTAATATAGCCACCAATATTATCACCACGTTTTACAGCACACTGTAGAACCTTGCCCAAACTATCTTCATCGAGTCTGTAATACCAAGAATATAGGAGGAAGTTCCTGGTATCCTCAGTAGTCTCTAATTACGCTATTATTTACTTTCACATTATTTCTCATTTACCAAATACACTTTTACTGCAATGGGCAATTCTTCATAACTAGCAAAACTATTGTTATGCTAAAACGAGTGTTCTAAGTGATATTTATTATTTGATAAAAGCTGCATAACCCTGAATGAGGGCATGAAATGGCAAGAACACTGCTTCAAATTCCCATTTTAAATAAGTCACCACGACAGCTGTGCCTTTATAAAACATATTAGAGCAGCTCTCAGACCCACATGGCTCAGGGATATATACAAATTATACAGTTTCTGTCATTCGATCAAATCGGAGGGATGTTTTGACCGCAGAAATTAGACAAATGCAAGTTGTAATTCAACACCAACAGAAGCCACGGCAGTAATGTGTCTTGACATCTGATCAAACGACCCTGACCATTTGATCCCCAAGATCAGTGAGATACTGTATCTGTTATGACGAATACAGACCAAAGTTTAAAGATGTATGAAGATAGACACAGTGGAGAGGTGCTGATTTATACACATTCACACCCTGTATATCTATTTTAGAGAATTTATGCATCGGTCTGTCAGTCTATAAAGCCGTCCATCTGTGAGCCGGTTTGTTCAAGAACTCCTTCTAAACAGTAAGAGCTAGGACTACGAAATTTGGTAGGCAGCATCCTCTTCTCCTAACTTAAAGCAAGTTCAGGGGTTGGTTCTGCCACAACAATGAGATGTGCCTGGAATCTGACTGTTTTCCATCACACAGAAAGGGAGGGGTTGATAGGAAGGACAGTTATAATGCAGAGTGACCACTGGAGGCAGTGAGTGCGAGGGGCAGTTATACTGCAGTGTGACCACAGAGGGGTGACCACATCAGGAAGAGAGTGACAAGCTGGGACCAGGGTTCTCCATGTTGCTGGCCACCAGCCCAGGTAAGTGGGCCCTTCTACCGCACACCTCTTCTCCCCGCCCTCACTTGCTGCACCAGATGGGGGGCACTAGCCAGCAGCCCGATTGCCCCAGAACAGCTGCAGACTGAGACCAGGCAGTGGATCCCTGCCCCCCTGGACAAGCTGGATGCCCCCAGCCTCCCTAGAAAACCCGGCCCATCCCCGCTCCCACCCCTGGAAGCAGCAATGCCCCTCCTCTACTCATGCTACATTGATGACATCTTCATCATCTGGATCCACGGGAAGGAGGCCCTTGAAGAATTCCCCTTTCAACAATTTCTGCTCCATCATCAACCTCAGCCTGGACCAGTCCACACAAGAGATCCACTTCCCAGACACTACAGTGCAAACAAGAAATAGTCGAACAAACACAACCCTATGCTGGGAACCTACCGACCACTATTCTTAACTACATGCCTCTAGCTTTCACCCAGAACACATCACACAATCCACTGTCTACAGCCAAGGCCTAAGATACAACCGCATTTGCTCCAGTCCCTCAGACAGAGACAAATATCTACGGGATCTCTATCAAGCATTCTTAAAACTACAGTCCCCACCTGGGGAAGCGAATGGACAGACTGTAGTCACCTACTACACAACAGATCCAACAAAGAAAGCAACAGACTGCCATTGGCCATTACCTATAGCCCCCAGCTAAAACCTCTTCAGCCCATCCTCAAGGATCTAAAACCTACCCTAGATGACGAACCCTCCCTCTCACAGACTTTGGGAGGCAGGCCAGTCCTCGCTTACAGACTGCCCTGCAACCTGAAACACAAACTCACCACCAATCTCACCCCCACAACAGAAACACTAACCCAGGAACCAATCCCTGCAACAATCGCTGTTGCCAACTCGGTGTCACTAGGGTAGATGTGTGAACAATCATAGCATCTAATCACATCGGCCACAGCATGAAAGGCTCCCTCACGTGCCCATCTACTAATATCATCTATGCCATCACGTGCCAGCAATGGCCCTCTGCCACGCACACTGGACAAACTGGACTGTCTCTACGCAACAGAATAAAGACATAAATCAGAGCTCACGAATGGAAAAAAACCCCAAACCCACAAAGGGAGAACATTTTAGCATCCCTGGACACACAGTTACAGACTTGAAAGTTGCCATCTTCAAGCAAAACAACTTCAAAACCAGGCTGCAACGCAAAACTACTGAGCTGGAACACGCATACAAATTTGACACCATCAGAACTGGAACGGGGAAGGGCTCTCTCATTACAGTTTTCCACGTTAGGCCACCCTGATTGAATTAGCTCTGATGTAACACTCCCATCTCTGTACTCCTACTGTCTGTTTTTTTCTTTCACTTCATGCATCTGATGAAGTAAGTTACTTCATCAGATGAAGTTAGGCAACTCACTAAATCTTATGCCGTAATAAAATTGTTAGTCTTTAACAATTCCCTGTTGTTATTGTAAATTTCTAACCCTTTGCATTGACAAGCATTCACATAGCAAGGCTGGTCTCTCCATTTATTTTGTAAGCATTGTTCCGCTTCCGTCTTACCTTGCATGGGTACACTGGTTCATTGGTAACCTGTTACATTCCTCAGGATTTTACATTATTTAGCTGCTCCTCTTTTGTTTCAAAAAAAGGAAACTGACAAGGGCAAAGAATGACACTCTGCCAACTTTATTAGACACAATGGATACTTCACTCATCCCAGGGGTCAAATGTCCATGGCCGTTTGATCAGATGTCAGGTTGCATTAATAGCATGGCCTCTGTTGGGGGTTGAATTACATTTTGCATTTGACTCATTTCTGGGGTCATATGTCCCTCTTGTGTGACTGAATGCCAGGAATTATTCTCATGGAGCAGTTTCTGCCACTGTGGCTAAGGGTCTGTCAGCACTTCCATTATGCTATTGCCTTCCGTGTTCACGGGTTTAGTTCTCAGCTGAGACTGCCTCTTTCTGGCATGAAAACATGACACCTAATGAACAGCCTGGGAGCAAATCTTTTCAAAATGAGATTCAGGGATTGGTTGGCTTGGAAATGCACATGGCCATTTATTTAACATAGCAGCTCTCAACTGTGTGACCGCCCATAAGGAAATTCACAAACACACAGTTTTCATGGGGAACTGGGTTCTGAGCCTTGCTTTACCACTGCGAGACCCTGGGGAAAAGTACCTGGGACACAACCTTTTTCCTGGGGATGCTTATCACAGGATCAGGCCCCTTAATCTCTCTGTGTCACAGTGTTCCAGTATCCCCAACTTTATTTACCTGATGGGAAAGGAAGAGGTCAAGAGCTTAACTAATTACAGGTAAAGGACTTGGAAATTCCTTGATAGAAAGTACTCAAAAAAGGAGCAAAGTTTTAACATTGTGAAGTTGCAGTTACAAACTCTACACACCAGAGGCCACTTAATCCAAAAGGCTAAAAGCCATTACATTCAACTGAGAAATGAATCTGAAAACTAATCTCCAAGTGGCACTGTAGAACAAAAGTCCACGGCACTCTAAAAATCAGCTGCAGCCTGTAACAAAAAAGACAATTCGTCCTTAGCTACTACAGATGTATAGGGCCAGACTCCCCAGTGTATCAGTAGGTTCACAGAGTGACCCCAGCATAAAGCTGGGGGAACACAGAGAATATCTAGTCCATATTTATAATCAGCCTTCCTGCCCTAAAATAGCTCTCGTGGTCTATAAAGCAGATGATTCATTAACTTGAACTTAGAATTTCTCAGGTGTCACTGATGAATTTGATCTGAAGTGTATACATTGGCCATCACTGTTGTCTGGTCACCTCTGGGGAGGTATACAGCATCTTCTGTAAGAACATCAAAGCTGCCATATTGGATCAGATCATGTTCCATCTTGCCCAATAGCATGTCTCTGATAGTGGCCCAGACGATATCTTCGGGTCGGGGCAGGGGGGCAGGAGAGGTACAGAGTGAGCAATTATAGTTGTGTCCCTCACCATCTTGGCTGAGAGTCTTTGACAGACATATCCTCCATTAGCTCATCCAGTTCTTTTGTTAACCTTGTTATACTTTTAGGCATCACAACCTCCCAAGGCAATGAGGTCCACAGGTTACTTGTACGTTGTGGGAAAAAATATAACTTCTTGTTTGTATTAAACCCGCTGCCTGTTAACTGCATTGGGGACCCCTGGTTTGTGTGTTTGGAAAGTGGTAAACAGCATTTCCTTATTCACTTTCTCCACACCATCCATGATTTTATAGACCTCTATCACACCCTTCCCCACCCCCCCGGTCTCTTGTCTAAGCTGAACAGAAGCTTAGAACAAAAGAACAGCCAGACTGGGTCAGACCAAAGGTCCATCTCGCCCAGTGGCCAAAGCCAGGTGCCCCAGAGGGAGTGAACAGAACAGGGAATCACCAGGTGATACCTCCCCTGTCATCCACTTCCAGCCCCTGACAAACAGAGGCTAGGGCCACCATCCCTACCCATCCTGGCGAATAAGTATTGATGGACATAACATCCATGAATGTATCTAGTTTTTTAAAAACCCTGTCAAAGTCCTGGTCTTCACAACATCCTCTGGCAAGGAATCCCACAGGTTGATTGTGTGCTATGTGAAGAAAAATTTCCTTTTGTTTGTGTTAAACCTGATACCTATTAATTTCATTTGGTGACCCCTAATTCTTGATCTTGATCTCAACCCTTAGAACCTGATCTTTTTAGTCCCCCCTCATATGGAAGCTGTACCTAACTGTGCACAGTAGCACTTCATAAAAGTTCAGGACAGGAAATGAAAGAAACCACATCCACTTGTTATAACAGAATGGAGGCTACAAACAGTAACTATGGTTTCTATTTATCCCCTGGGAACGGGGGTTCTAAATGGTGTACTAATACATACTATAGAGGCATGCCACCTGTGGTGATGACTTACCTGTCTCTCACGTGAGATTCTGGGCCAATGTATATGCTTCAGATCAAATTCATCAGTGACACCTGAGAAATTCTAAGCTCAAGTTAATGAATTATCTGCTTTATAGATCACAAGAGCTATTTGGGGGCAGGAAGTGCTTGGCAAACGCTAAGTAACGCCTGCAGCGCTCACTGAAATAGAACCTTTGGCTGTCAGGAATGATGTCATGGCCAGCGTAATAAAGCACCCCAGGCAAACAAGCAACACTGTGAAAGCAAACAATGGCCGGGGAGAGACTAATGAGGGGGGAAGCTAGGAACAACAGGAGCCAGTTTTTAAACCGGCTCCCCTCGCAGACTAGCTCCCGTCTGGCACCCCGTGTTGCTGTTGGCTCCACCCCCGGGGACTATAGAATAGTCGACTAACCAATAAGAATTCATGAGGTTACTCAACTATTCAATTAACCAATATTTAACATCCCTAATAGGCTCATGAGCAGTGTTCCCTCTAATCTTTTCCATTCAAGTGCAGATTTTTCCCCCATCCATGTGTGGAATAAATGTTGCTATGTGCACCAAGGCCTGTGTGACTGTGCACCACCAGGAGAAACAAAACCTAGCTGTGGGCGCTCTGCTAACTAGTTGAGTGGCATTGGAATCTCTCCTGAGTGGCTGCATAAGCGCACAGCTTAAGGGAACTCTGCTCAGGAGCCATGCAGTGAGGGGTACATGACACCCACCTCACTGGGCATGCATGGGGGCTTAACAGCTACTCTCGCAGGGTAACATCAGTGCCCGGAACCTGATACTTCGCCTCGCACACTTAGCTCCTTCCCTCCTCCAGATCCACGACCGTTCCCACCACCATGGTGCGGGAAGGTGTCAGCTCACATACTCCAGAACTGTGAGGTAGTGGGGCCACCCCGTAGCTCTGATGTGAGTTAAGCAGCCCAGCCGAGGCCTGGAGAGACATGTAGGGCCTCGTCTAAACTAGGATGTAAAGTTACGGCGTTGGATGAAGTCAGCTAGTGCCACCTACCAAAGCTCCTTCCATGGCTTATCCACACCAACTTTTTGCCTCCTCCCAACTTTTCTCACATTGCCCCCTGAGCACCAAACAGCCTTCCCCCCACTTCCCACTCTCCTCCCACAGCCTGGCATTCCCTTAGGAGGGCTCCTCTCACTGACCCAAACCAGATACATCTCTGGTCTCTCGCGGGCTGTTGTTATTGGAAGCTCTAGTATTTGTATTTCCACAATACCCCAGAGACCAGTCATGCCGCAGGACCCTGATGTGCTAGGGGCTGTTCAAACACAGAACAAAAGGTTGGTCCCTGCCCCAAACAGATGCCCCAAAGTACGGACTGCTGCCTCCCAGGGCTGTACAAGCCCAGGGTGAGGCCAACTGAGGAACGCAGCGAAGAAGCTGGCTCCAGAGATTCCACCCCACGTTTTCAATGGGGCCGGTGCCAGACCCTCTGGAGGCAGGTGAGACTTAAGGAAGGGGTGAGTAGTGAGGGTGAAACTGATCACGATTTAGCTCCCATGATTCCGGATGCATCTCCCTCAGGATCTGCACCATGGGGACCAGTGATCAGTCTGAATATTGACCCTATGCCTACCCACGGTTCATTTCTTCCTTCTTTAATTTTTTAAGTTTCTTTTACATTTTAAAACATGGGCTGAATATCCCTTTGAATTAATGATTTACTAGATAGAAGGGGGTTGCAAATGTTTTAACCTTCTCCTATTTTAAATTTGCATCCTTATTACCAAGTGCCCGACAATGTGTCTTTCCTTATTAGAAAGTCATCTCCTCCATCCGTGATCTCTTAGCCGTGGTTCTTATTCTAGTTTCCCTCAAGTTCCCCGCATGAGGAGGAAGCGAGATGTCACAAGGCCTGAGAGATACAATGTATCACTTTACAATAGGAAATGCAAATTGTTCCTTTTGGCTGCATTTCAGGTCCCAGTACAGTCCGTCCCCCCCACTATATTACTGATGGCACATTCCAGGTGGCCAGGCAAGTCATGCTGTGCACTGGACGGGGAACTTCTGATCTTTCTTGATTAGCAGGTCAAGTTCTTGCTCTGGGAGTTTTTTCTAACACAAGGACTCCCAGCTTTTCTTAGGCTTCATACTCTGTTAATACACCGTGGGCTCCATCCAAGAAGATGCTGCACCCCGGCAAGCCCCGTGGCCACCCTGGCGTCTGTTCGGACATTTGAGAATCATTTGCTCATTTCCATCGGACCCAGGTAAGTCACGGACAGTCCCGGCGTGGTGGGCACCCAGCCCTTTGCTAGAGGAAGCTTATAACAATTCCTGTCCCAGCCAAATGAGAACACCACGCACACCCGGCAGGGGCCCCCTATCAAGAACTGCCACATAAGAACGGCCAGACTGGGTCAGAGCAAAGGTCCATCCAGCC
Source organism: Rafetus swinhoei (assembly GCA_019425775.1). Lineage (NCBI taxonomy): Eukaryota > Metazoa > Chordata > Testudines > Trionychidae > Rafetus > Rafetus swinhoei. Next base: position 34,288,995 of record CM033426.1, read on the forward strand.
CAGTATCCTGTCTGCCGACAGTGGCCAATGCCAGGTGCCCCAGAAGGAGTGAACCAAACAGGTAATGATCAAGCGAACGCTCTCCTGCCATCCATCTCCAGCCTCTGACAGAGGCTAGGGACACCATTCATTACCCATCCTGGCTAATAGCCATTAATGGACTTAACCTCCATGAATTTATCTAGTTCTCTTTTAAACCCTGTTATAGTCCTAGCCTTCACAACCTCCTCAGGCAAGGAGTTCCACAGGTTGACTGTGCGCTGTGTGAAGAAGAACTTCCTTTTATTTGTTTTAAACCTACTACCCATTAATTTCATTTGGTGGCCCCTAGTTCTTATGTAATGGGAACAAGTAAATAACTTTTCCTTATTCACTTTCTCCACACCACTCATGATTTTATAGACCTCTATCATATCCCCCCTTAGTCTCCTCTTTTCCTTGCTGAAAAGTCCTAGTCTCTTTAATCTCTCCTCATATGGGAACCAATCCAAACCCCTCATCATTTTAGTTGCCCTTCTCTGAACCTTTTCTAATGCCAGTATATCTTTTTTGGAGATGAGGAGACCACATCTATACGCAGTATTCCAGATGTGGGCATACCATGGATTTATATAAGGGCAATAAGATATTCTCCGTCTTATTCTCTATCCCTTTTTTAATGATTCCTAACATCCTGTTTGCTTTTTTGACTGTTGCTGCACACTGCGTAGACGTCTTCAGAGAACTATCCACGATGACTCCAAGATCTCTTTCCTGATTAGTTGTAGCTAAATTAGTCCCCATCATATTGTATGGACTCCCAGCTTGTGAGGTGCTGTGAGCTCCAGCTCTGAGGCCAGTGGGAGTCTGCACAGGCGTACAATTGAACACAGCTTGAATGCTTTGCCACACTGGGGCCAGAACACTCTGAACATCATAGGATCAAGCTCTTTGAGATCAGAACAGGGGACACTCGGAGGCGTTTCTGCAGCTCTGCCCAGCTCCCATGAAAGCTCCAGCGCCAATTCCCCCTTTCCTTGCCCATGCTCCCAGGAGGTGGGTGCTTGGGAGACAGTGTGTGGGAGGTCAGACCGAACACCCAGGGTGTAGCGGAGAGGGAGAACCCTAGGCTGGGTGTGACTGGTTCCTTGCTAGGCTTCCCTGGCTTATTTGTTTTAGCGTGAGTGTGCTCTCAAAACCCAAGGTGCTGCTCTTGCAGTGCGTTTGTTTCTGCAGAGCCACCTGAACACCTGCGTTGCAACATACATTTTGTCTCCACTGCCACACATTTCTCGAGCAAGAGCAGCCCCTCTCCTCTGTTGCAACAGAAATATCTCCTGCCCCCTGGGCAAGCCTACAGCAGGGTGTCTCTCTCCCACCGCATGGATCTCTCAGGTGACGAGCACCTCTTCTCAAGACAATTGTTCTTCTTCTTTTCTGTGTAACGTTTGTTTTGCATCATTTTCAAGATCTGATCTAGATGTGAACAAATGATTCACTAGCCTGTCTAGCCCAGACCTGGTACGCAAGAAGCCTAACAACAGGGATGTACTGTAACTTCTGCCCAGACAGCAGGTAATCAGCATCCCGGGAACTAGTAAGCGGGTAATATATTGTGCCAGGAGACAAATCGTCCATGCAAAATCTGTGATGCAATAACTTAACACAACTTTACAGTTTACAATGGACACTGCTGCGAGGGCTAGGCCTACCAAGTGATACATTTTAAAGCCCTTCCGTTACATGTCAGACTTGTAATTTGGCTCAGCCGTTAGCCGGACCTGATGAGACATGCCAACGGCAGCGTCGGGCACCTTTCCAACGGGGAGGCACTGCCACGCTGTCCCATGACACCGAGGTTTGATCCAAATAGATCACACAATCACAGAATCCTAGAAGACTAGAACTGGGAGGGACCTCGAGAGGTCATTGAGTCCAGTCCCCTGCCCTCACGGCAGGACCAAGCACTGTCTAGAGCAGTGTGTCTCAACCTTTTTTCTATAAAGTACCCTTTACAAAAAAATTATAAGTAAGTACCCCCAGTATCTACAGTTTTCAGACACACAAAATGTTTTTCTATCATTGCAACACATTTGTTTAAACAACGTAATCGTAGCCGGATGGGCGATGATGACATTTTTGGTGTAAAAAGTACAAAACTAATAAAGCACTGGAAAACTTAAAAATAAAAATTCAGTTTTCTCCACATTTCAGTTGTGCTGACGTACCCCCCAGACTTCTTTCGAGTTCCCCTAAGGGTACTGGTACCACTGGGTGAGAAACACTGCTCCAGACCATCCCTGAGAGATGTACATGTGCTAGCTCTCACAGAGCTAGTATGCTAAAAAGAGCAGTGTGGCCCTGGTGCTTAAGTACAGTCCTGTCTGGGTGTGTCTACACTGCACCTTTAGCTCCAAATCAGATATGCAATTTGCGCTATGCAAACTGTGTATCTTATTTTGATTTTATTTTGAAATAGGCTATTTCAAAATTTGGCCCGTCTACACAGTGCCAAATTTCGAAATAAAGTGCTATTTCGAGCCATCCCTTATCCCCCTTGCAATGAGGTTTACAGGGATGGCGAAATAGCGCATCCGTTATCTATTTCAAAATAGCGGGCACGTTTCTTGGACACAGAGTAGCTATTTCGGGATAGCTTGGTATCCAGAAATAGCCTTGCAGTGTAGACGTACCCTCTGAGATCTCAACTACGTGTCCAGGCAGCTAGCCTGGCCAACACAGCCACACTCCAGCTTTTAGTGCACTAGCTTTTTTGTTACACTTGTGACAGCCCATTGACACCAAAGCCAGGTCTACACTAGACCCGGCAGCTCGCCTTAAAGTATGCAACTCCAGCTACATCAAATACATTGCTGGAGTTGGCTTACCTTAAGCCTGAGCTTGGCAGCAGCCTCATAGCAGGAGGCTGATGAGAGCAAACACTCCTGTTGACTGGATGCCAGCGGGATGGCCTCTGAGTTGGACTTACTGAGTCTTAACCAGACTTGCTAAATCAAACTCCGGAATATCGATTGTGGCAGAGGCAATCTTCCGTGCCTCGAAGTCAAACCCCAACAGGACAGCATGGGTGGAAATGAAAGCAGAATTTGACTATCAAAATCAGATATGCAATTTGCACTATTCAAACTGCTTTCCAAAGCAGTCAAATGACAGGAAAACAAGTCCACTGAAAGTTAAAAGGACTTCTGCTCATGAATCTCTCAGGTGCCTTGAAAATGGCACTCTCGCTACATCTTCTCAGCCCACAGAAGCAAAGTGACCCTTACCTGATTCGCTGACAGGAACTCCTGAGCATTGTCATTCATTCCCATGTACATGTTCTCCCCGTCAAACTGGAAAGACAAACAGAAGGGACGGTTAGCGAAACACAGAACGTTAACTCCTTCTGTCCCTCATAGGCTTTTCCCACCCCCTCAACACGGAGAAGCAAAATCTGAGGAACAAAATAGTTAATTGGTTTTAAATCACGGCTTACTCAACTTCTCGCCTGGGGTTTGTGGGCCCCGGTTATAACCTCAGCAATGTGAGAGTCAGAAACACACCCGCAGTGCACACTCAACCAGACCCACAGTGCACATTCAAACAGGAACCCTCCACACAGACCTAAAATACTAAAACACACCAAAAGCCTACTGAGAATAACTGACTCTCCAAAATCCTCCCGCCTCACAGATACCTTGTTCCCTTCCCCCCAGCCCTCTCCCAAACAAAGCCCCTCCAGCCAAGGCCATCCGGAGAATGCGAGGCAGAATGGGTTGATTTTAGCAGAAGGAAAGTAGGGGGATGAAAATTGGACTGGCTGCACCCTGAAAAGCTAGCTACACTCATAATGTGGCGCTGCAGCCCCGCTCCGCATCCCATACACACTATGGTCAAGGGAGACGTTTCAGTGGATTAGAACGCCAAAGCATTGCTATGGTAATCTTTAGAAAAATCATAAATTAACCATTTTAATCATAACCACACAAATCAAAAAAAGGGACGCAGTTGGGGCAAAGGTTAAGCAACCTAAGAGCTTCCTAAAAATCACACTAAGTCTTCCGCACCAGCGTCTGCATGTTCGGATACTGGAAGCGCATCACATAACAACACACTTTGACAAGCAGCTCCATGCACATTTTTTTCCCACTGGTGAAATAATCGTTTCTACCCCTGAAACAAATCAGTTATTCTCACTGTAGAAATTCTCAGCAGTAGAAAAACTAAAACACCTTCCAAAGTGACAGTCTCCCAACCGTCCTAGAAATATACAAACGGCACAGATCCATTCATCCATCACCAGTATTTTTTCACACGCACATGCTGCTCACTTTTCCAGCCATTCCAAGCCAAAGATTTTGCAAACTCAGGATAAGAGTGATTTGCAGCATCTCTTCTTTGGAAACCTACAGAAAATAGACCTCATTTGAAAGCTGATTTTATATACAAGTTTTTCTCTGGAACAAATTCTAAATAGGAAAAGCTCTCTCTCCATCATTCAATTTGGCAGAACAAATTTGTTTTATTGTTTTATTCCATTTCCTCCCATCCCCCGTTCCTTCATAATAACTATAATGAATCCTGTCCTGAAAATTACTGTGCAACTGATTGCCAACCTGAGCAGTGAGGCTGAAAATCAAGACTCAAAATGCAGGGGAAACTTTAGAACTTCCCCGTTGCTGATTAGATTTTTTTCCCCTCCAGGCTATAAGGGTGCGAACAAATGTATTAGAAATTCTCAAGTCAGGATATTTTTTCAATTAGATGCTTGCCACTTATGCACCAACCAGGTATTGCAAATAAATAACCTGCTCTCTCCTTCGCTCGCTCTCGTCATTATCGTTTTGCCACAAAATGCATCTGAGAACAAGCAGTCGCATCATTCCACACTGATTTACTGTAGAAAACAAACATTTTAATATTTGCCTTTTGTAGCCATTATTTCCTCCCATTTCACTCTGGACTATTTCCTCCTGCATGTTAGCATTTTAACCCATTGCCAGATCAGAGCACGTACACTCCTCGTACGCCATCGCTGATAAAATTGATCTGCCTCATTTTTTTAATGATCTAGGCATGCGGAGAACTGGGCCAGGCTCTCTCCTAGTCCTCTTTCCTTGGAAAATCTTGTGCTATTGGCTTAATCATTCCTCTACTTTTTTGTAATTATTTAATAATGGCCACTCTGGTAAAAACTAGATGAAATAAATGGGGCTAATTCTCACCTTCTCTAGTTATTTAAACCAGGTCAAGTGAATGCAAAGTAGAAGCAAACTATGATCATTATGATTTGGTAGCATTTCACATCCATAAGAATGCTAGGCAGTGAACAACCCAGCCCCGTGTCTCTAAACTTGGAAAAGGGGGATTCCTTTTTATGTCCTCAGGGCCCGATTCTGATCTCACTTACACTGCTGCGAATTAGAATGACTAGACTGAAGGCATCTGGCATAAGTCAAATCAAAACCAAGGCCCCTATTTTTAAGAGAACCCATTTCTATCGAAGGCCAGCTGAGAATTCCTTCCCAACAATCTGCACAAGATTTAAACAGCCAGACCAAGCCCTCCCAGAAGAAGAAAAAAGCTAAAATACCCTGAGACTCTGCAACATAAAACATATCATGCACCTCTAACTAGGTGTTTCAGCTCTGTGGGTCACACTGCCTTCCACTGTTTTGATTTTGGAGTCAACGTATATGAAGTACGAGGCTCTTCCTTCCACAGAAGAGGTTATAATCCCACCGACCTGTGAAAGGCTTGCAGCACAGAGGTCAGGAGGGCTGGTTTTCTACGGCTTTGCAACACCCTTGCGGCGGGGCTGTAAAACGCTACCAGCAATGGGACTGAACAGAGAATTCTGATGTGTTAGCTCAGAGGGTGCAGATGGTGACAAGATGTAACACGGTGGAGAATCAAGACCATTACCAAATCAAGCGGGCTTTTAGTACAAGGACTGTATGCCGGGGAAGCGTGGCCGCATCACATATGGTGTCAAGCGCCTCAGGGCCATCACTCAACCTAGATGAAGACTATTCTAGTCTGGTAGGAAAGGCCAGGTAGTTTGCCTTTCGGTACGTTCACTCGGCTATGGAGAATGTACCAAAACGTCCATTCTCTTAATTCAGCTCATACCAAGGAAAGTGTAACTCGCACATCAGCACATGGGGAAGGGAGTACCTTCTACCTGCAACAGAAGTGGCATTTTTAAAGGTTTTTTTAAAATTATTATTCTTTGGGTTGGTTTGTCGTCTACTTGCTGTTTTTACAATATGATGGGAGCTTTGATTCATAAATGTGCCCCTAGGTCACCATGGCCATGTCTACTCTGGGATATTATTTCGAAATTGCTAAATTTGACTTAATTCCCGATTTAACAAAATCGAACTAATGTGTCCACACTACAGGGAAGCCTCAAAATTAGTCTGAGGCAGTCTCTGTTAATATGGACGCGCTACCTCAATTTAGGAAACACTGGGGAGTAATTAGTTCAAATTACTCTGAGGAGTAGTTATTTCGAAATAATGGCACCATTATTTCAAAATAACGATTTCAGAATTAGTGTTACTACTGATGAAAAGCAGTACAGATTTCCAATTAAGCAGTCCGTTATTTTGAAATAGCAGGCTTGGTAGTATGGATGCTCTGCCTATAAATTCAACCTAAGAGGGGTTATTTCGAAAGAAAGTCCTAGCGTAGACCAAGGCTAAGGGTGCATGTTAAGTGGATGAAAATGAATAAAAATTAAAAAAAATGAACATGAAGCAGAAACTAAGACAAGGCAGTTGTGAGATCTAGTGGTGACATGAAACTCTCAGCTTTCAATTTAAAAAAACAAATTTCCAGGTTTCAAGTTTACAGAGAAAAAAACTTGAAAATAGGAACCCTAAAGGTTCCAAAGTTTGAAGTCGTACATCTGGGTTTTTTAATCTTATGATTTTTAGCCCAGGCTCATGGGACTTGACTTGTACTGTTTCAATACTTGGAATCTGCCACATTGAGACAATTAAAAAAATAACGAAGTCCAGATAACAGAGTCTTTCACAAGTGAATCATACCAGGAAAACCCCAGGTAGCAGTGCCCAGAAGTCTTAACCATCAGGTAGCTGTTGAGTGCCCCAGGAGGAATGAGCAGGGCTCCACAGGTGGTGTCTAGCATCCAGATAACTCTATCACAAGCTCTTTCATCTGTTTGCCTTGGCAGAGAAGCCAAGGCACAGCTGAGCCTGGAGAATCAATTCCCCTCACTGCTCTAGAGACCATCACTCCAAAGCTGGTCTCTCGCTGGCAGAAGCTTGTACTTTAGCCAAACTGTGGCCGGGGTTTCAGTCTCTAAGATGGTCAATCAACCCATCTTGCCAGTCCGAAGATCACGAAGGGAAATGAATGAAAATAATACTCTCCAGGGAATTCCTGTAACCCAGGGGTGGGGAACCTCAAGCCCGGGGGCCGGATGCGGCCCTCGGCTTGCCTGGATCAGGCTCACCAAGGCTCAGGGCCCCTCCTCAGCATTGGGGAGCCCATGCTGGTGCTCCAGCCTCCCTGTTGTCCCCCTGGGGGCTGGAGCACACAAAACCTACCAGCCTGGGCCCCTGTAGGCTCTGGTGTGCAAGGGGAATGTGGAGAGAGTCTTTCTCCTCAGTCGGGGACCACCGGGAGGGGTTTTTTTTTTCTGCTTCTCACTTGTGTGCGGCCCCCGAGTGATTTTTCTGTGGGTCAGTGGCCCCCGACCCAAAAAAGGTTCCTCGCCCCTGCTGTAGACAGCTAGTGCTAAGCAAAGAGATGCAAAATGCCACATACAGAATAGCCCACATTATTTTTTTTTAAAGTTACTTTTAAAAAATTCATCAGACCATATCGGCATAAACACTGTCGAGATTTAAGAGGCTGCAACCCTGTCAGGTCCACACCCACCAAGCTGGCAAATGGCACTTACCTTACAGACATGGGTTTCCCCATTGTGAATTTTGAGCAAACAAGAACTATGTCAAAACCCCAACTTTTTTGCGCTGGGAAAACCTTTGGCCCCCTGAGATGCATGTCTGCCATAACAGTCCTAGGCCCATGTCTGCGGGACTCTTCCTGTTGCGGGGTGTCGGAGGAAAGGAAGATACCAGTGGACGTGCTGGAATGCTAACCTTAGAACAAACACCTCCAAACACTGTCAGGAGACTGTTTTGTCAACACACATTCTGTCAAGCCATAAGGAGGTGAGAGATTTGCTTCTGCCCTGCCCCCATCACACTCCGATACCCACAGGGTCACAACTGTGATTTCCTCAAGGAGTAATTTAGCATCAGACTCCTTCAAGGAACACACAACTGAGGTTAGTCTAATCTCTTTAACTGCACTTTCCCCATTAAGGTCTCTACACAACCTCTGGCCCAAAGCGATCTATTTAGCATTATTTATTTGTCCACTGAAAGGCTCAGATTTCCCCTCACTTGGGCCTGTCATACAGGGTCAAAAGTTCAAAAATAGATTTATTTAAACCTCCAGAACGCTACTGCAAGGCTGGTACTGACATTTCCATTTCCATCGAGAGCACATTCATTTAGGCTCACCGCTTACTACCGCTTGGCTTTTAGAGGAACACGGTGAAATGGAAATATAATAGCCCAGCATGCATTCAGAACACTATGCGCCTCACACGGCTAGACAAGCCGCAGAGCTACAGAAGTAATCTGGCTTTTATTTATGGAGAATTTTACACATGGCTGTTAAATATTATTGTGTATTAAGTTAGAGCAACCGTTGGACTTTATAGACCACCAGCAGGCAGATTATAAGAGCATCCTTATAAAGGATCAAAATCCTATAGTCAGTTTTAAAAAGCATTTATCAGACATATGGATGTATTGTGGGACTATCAGGGTGCAATTGTCAAGCTATCTTCTTGCTTTTAAACCAAGATTTAAGGTTGGTTGTTCTACATATCAGAAAAAATATGAATATTTAGCAGGAGGTGTCATTTTATTTCAAAACAAAAGGATGTCATAACATAGTATTTTAAACCACAAGAATAGTAATGACTATGAGACATGGTAAGAAGTCAGTATCCATTATTTATTTCTTAAATATTTTACGTTATTTCATATTTAACTAATCGTTTAATGTTAATTACACCCTTCGTCATGCCAACACACTGGCCAGATTTATAAGCCCAGCATGACATGGTGACCAGCTCTGAGTGACCAACCAGCAGTTCCACTGAATCAAGTCACATGCTAAGGACCCTGCTGAATCTGAGCGTCACCGTATGGCTGGCCCTTTAAGGGGAGTTGGGTCTGTGACTAATCGGCTGCCTCTCAGCAGAAGCCAATGGGCCAGGGATCAGGCGATAGCATGAAGATCATCTGGGCCATATTAAAGCCTGCAAGAGGCTCAGTCGTGGGGGGTAGGAAGGCTCTAGGAGTTCCCAGGACAGAGAAGAAAACCCAGGTTATATGCGACTCAGAGGAGTGGCCTGTGGGGTATAATCCTGCTGGGAGCAGGCTAGGAAGGGAAAAGGAGCACAGAGGTGAATCTCAGCTCCCAAGTGAGGGGCTTGCGGAGGATAAACCTGCAGGGAGCCGAGAAGCCTCCAGGTCAGAGGAAGGAAGATGGCGGATATGAAGAACTCGTGTGATTTTTAAAAGGAAAACGGGACTGAAGTCCGGGTCAGAGGAGTTTGTTGGTGCACAGTTAGCCCACGGAGCTGTAGAGACGTCTGGGCACTTTCCTGGAGGAGTCGTGCTCAGCAGAAGCTGCTGGGACTACAAAGCGCCTGGTTCCTCTTGATTGAAAGGAGGAGGACCACCACCCTACAGCTCTGAGCCGGCATGCTCTGGCTTTAGTGACGATACTGCCTTGCCTACAGCGTCTGGTACTTATATCCATTATGGAGTTGAATGCTTAGAGGCAAGGATCAGGCCAAACCCTGGCCCCAAAAAGTGACATGGATATTTGCACTGGGGACCAGCAAAATCTGGCCCTGGGCTCTGTCCATGACTCTAGCACTGGCCCATCACTGTGGGACCTTCACTGAGCGATGCAGTTTGTGCAGAGCCCTGGAGAGGAGGCAACGAGGCCTCACCATCCCAGGAGGTGCACGGGGAAAGAACACGCCTCGGGGAGCTACTTGGGGGTACAGGTGGGGGCCCATAGTCCCATCTCCACCCTGCCCCTTGCTGGGTGACTGGTTCCCCATGAGGCAGGAGGGCTGTGCAGCCTCTGCTCCCAGGCACTGCCATGGGGATGGAAGCGATGCTGAGGGATGAGGCTGAGGAGACACGTGGTGGCCATTTTGAGAAGCTAGCTGAGAGATTACAGGGGCAGGCTGAGATCCAGACTACAAGCAGCACTAGTGGGAAGGGGGTTTGGGCTCAGAGACACTTGTTATTTGGGCGGCTTCTGATGGTCACATCACTGCAAGACATACAAAAATCAGAACTGCCTCCGCTGTAGCAGCTGTCCAGTGCCCCAGCCTGTCCAAGCCCAACGCACAGGACAGCCCTCGATTCTGCCTTAGGTAAATGGATCCAGGGCCCAATTCTGCATCAGTGGAGTTACACCATCACAGGAGCGGGCCCAGGGTCCACAACCCTCCCTTGTAATGGCTCCGTGAAAGATCTCGAGAACGGCAAGTGCTCAAGTAATGTGATTTAATTTTCTAGGGAGCCTGCAAGTTTTTGATGGAAATTGCTGTACACCAAGTGCCAGATATTATTATTATTCATCTTGTTTGGCAGGAGTGAGGACTTAAAATAATTTAAGTAGATCTTTCAGATCCTGCAAAAGAGAGAAAATTCTTCAGAAATAAAAACTCATCCACTCAAAGCCACGGACAGTCGGAGAATTCAGTCTTAAGAGTGACATGGAAATAGATTAATTTTTCCCCATTTCATATTCTAATTACAACCCTTTTATTCCCCCCCTACCATTTTCTGTTCTCATTACAGTCTTAAAATTGCTCTGAAAAATTCTGTACCTTATTCTGTTCTTCCTGCAATCTTTGTCATGGAAATGAGAAACAGAATGTATAAGCATGAAAATACTGCAGAGATCAAAATTCTGGGCTAACCCTTTCACGCCTGACTGCAAGAAGAGAGAAGAGCATAAACAGAGAGGCGAATCAAACCTCCCTGCATCTTCATTTGCCCAGTGCTCAGTCTGCATTTCCTACTCCTGGACCAAGAGAGATGGAAGGAACCCAAAGAAATGCGACACTAAAGAGACCAAGAACTGCTCTCGGTTGCAGCTGGGCTGCATGCTGGTTTTTGGAGGTGCAGGGCTGACACAGGGGCCAAAATGCGGCCTGACATATTTAAACAGAATTCAAACAATCCCATTTGTCTGCTATTTGGTGCCCACACAGCACTCCAGCGTCTTGTGTAAAACTGTCCAGTACACACACTTACAAATTACACTGCACCTGGCAGAGCAGAGCTTCGTGCTGCTCTTGCTTACGCTGGGGTAAATAGGCAGGAGTCTCACTGGAGTCAACAGGTGTGAGCAAGGTCAGAAGCAGGAGTTTGGGAAGGGGGAAATGAAACCAGGCTGGGCTGCAGACCCATACAGGAGCTACCTCACCCACCTTTGCGGCAGTGTGACAACGCGCCTTAGCCCCTCCCAACGGCGGCTCAGGAAAGGAAGTGAAGGCGGAATTATTTACCCAACTGAAGCCACAGAGCAATGTCAAGGTGCAGAATACAATTAGCCAACTAGATTTTGGCAAAGATCCCAGGATATCAACACTCTGACCATTGAATGTCGTGCTAGGGGATCTCACATCATCAGAATAGCCGTCCTGGGTCAGACCAATCCTAGGGCTGGATGAGACCTCAGGAGTCATCGAGTCCCGCCCCCTGCCCAAAGCAGGACCAATCCCAACTCAATCATCCCAGCCAGGGCTTTGTCAAGCCAGGACTTAAAAACCTCTAGGGCTGGAGATTCCACCATCTCCCTAGGTAACCCATCCCAGCGCTTCACCACCCTCCTAGGGAAATCGTTTTCCTAATATCCAGCCCAGACTTCCCCCACTGCAACGTGAGCCCATTGCTGCTCGTTCTGCCATCTGCCAAAGGTCCAGCTAGTCCAGTCTCCTGTATCCTAACTGGCCAATGCCAGACGCTTCCAAGTGAAGGTACAGAAAGTGTTGCATCCCCGATCGTGTTGGCTACTCGCCACTGAGGAGCTGATCTAAACTTCTTACTGCTTACTTGGCTTACATGCCTTTGGTAGGGGACCTTGTCAAAGGTTTCTGAAAGTCCAAGTGCACACTGTATAGGGGGTCATGCTGTAACACTGTGCCCCGTATTCTTCACAGCAGTAGTACAGGGTTACAGCATAATTATGGTGCATTTTGTACAAGACATGTCATGTGAGCATCACGGAAAAGTGATGATTGGCTGCCTAGGATTCGGATGCTTGTATCATTTTGTACCTGAAGTTATGGACAGTGATGGGGAGCGGGGATTTTCAATTGGCTTGCCCTGGAAAACACCCACAGCCAGCCTGTGGCAACAAAGAAGCAGCCAGACAGTGCTATGGCTCATCAGTATTGACAATGGGCTATGGAATGCCTTCGCCTTCCTGTGGACACGTTGGCCAGTCTGTAAGCCACGGGTAGGCAAGAGATGGCCCGCCAGCTGCGTACGGCCTGCCAAGCCATTTGATCTGCCCATGACCCACCCTACCGCGCTTCCGCCCCCAGTCTAATTGCGACCCAGGGCAGGGGAGTGCGCGAAGTCATTCGCTGTTCAAAGCAGCCGGTAGTTCCCTCCCCCACCAGGGGCGCGCAGTGCCTAGAGGGAGCCACTAGCCGTTTTGAACAGCGAATGACTTTGCACACCTGGCAGTGGGGAGTGCGTCAAGTCTCCTCCCCCAGCAGGCAGTGCCTAGAGGGAACAGTCTCTTCTGCCCAAGGCCCTGCCCCTTCCGCCTGAGGCTCCGCCCCTTTTGGGGTGGGTCCTGGCCTGAGACCACTACCAAAACTGATGAAGTGCCCCCCCACACACAAGCATTATTGCCCACCCCTGCTATAAGCAATGGCTGGTATGACACTGCAAAGTCATGTGACCAGACCCCATGTCACTGAACTCCATCTTGGACACCAGAGTTTTCCTACAAACTGAGTTTGAGACAAAAGCTAAAGCTCTGTAGGGCAGGGAGGGACATCATCTGCTGTTCTTCATGCCCCCCACGGGAAGAATCCTAAAAACACCTAAATAACAAAAGACTAGGCAGGGAAAGTGCTGGACCAGCCCAACAGGATTTCTAGCCCATGCATGAAAACCTGAGGATCCCTAGCTGCAAAGCAAGTGCGGCTTGTACCTTGAGAATCTACAAGCCTGCTTGTATCAGCAGCCAGGGTGAGAGACTGTTCATTCAAATCCGATCCCATCAAATCCAAAGCCAATGCTTAGTTTGCATTTCTGTTTATTTCCTGGGAAATCCGCTTTGATCTGTTTGCTATCCCTTAGACACACTTAACATCTAGCTTCTGTAGTCACTACACTTGTTTTTGCAGTATCTAAACCAGTGAGCTTGAATGAAGTGCTTGGAAATCTTAGCTCAAGAGGCAAAGGCTGTTGTATCACCTCTCCACATTGGGGGAGGGGCCCGAACTGGATAACAAATTCATACCAGTCTGGGTTTTGACTAGGGCAGGACAGTACAGCTCTAGGGACCTAGGCTGGGAAGCTGGTGATTATTTTGGCTGCAGCCTCTCTATTCTTGGTTCATGCAGTGGCTGATCAGCCTGCGTGTAAGTGCAGCGGGGTGTGTCCCTGTGGTGTGAATGCAGGACCAGGAGTGGGTCTGCAGCTTGGCAAAGTAGCAGTGTGACAGGAGCCCAGGTTGGTGAATCCAAGGGCCCGGTGGCACCAGGTTCCAAGTGGCACCCCGGGGGACCTGTCTCGCACTCCTGTGCACGTTTGTTAACCATCTCAAACATGCTAATAGCTTGATGAGGCATGATTTCCCTTTATAAAAGCCATGTTGGCTCTTCCCCGATTAAGCTCATCGGCGTGTCCCTTACTAGTTCTCCCAAGTCCACAAAGATCTGGTTTCCATCCTCTCGGAAGTCACCACTGTAGGCAGCACAGTACCCCCCAAACCCATGCTGGGCTATTGGCTCAGCAGTGACTTTGAGGGGAAGAATGGCTTCTGTCGAGCCTACCCACATGCCTTCCAAAGATCCCCTGGGTTTTCTTTGGGGTCCTCCCATCCAATCACTGACCAAGCCCAAAGTGGGTTTATTTGCATGATATGATCACTGGCCAGACTGAGATGGCTGTAAGTCTTGCAGGCACTGCTTCCTCCTCGCTTCCGAGCAACCACCACATCCTGCTCTGCTTTTCACACTTGCATAGGTGCGTAAGGATTTGATCTGCGAAAAGCAGGCACCTAATGGCTCCTTTCCCCATAAGGGGTGGCAGCTGGAAGCCAAATAATCAAGAGGTCGGTCGACCTGAGCTTGCATAGAAAATCTCTCATGCCACATGCATTGCTTAGGGAAGAAAGAGTAAATTAATGCAGCACCTTTACTGGCACCATCTGAAACAAATGGAGTCAGCGACAATGAAACTAACTGTGCATTCTACTCAGCCAGTAACATTTTTGTATTGTACCGGAAACTCAGAGAGACAGCAAATGTACAAAGACCTAAAAGAACCCTCAGAGCACGTAAGAAAGGAAGTGTAGGAGAGTCAAAGGTATCTAGAAACTTAGTTTTTTGAAAGATAAAACCTGGAGTCTGAAATAAAAATAGAGCCTGTATCTACCAGATTCTGAACTTGCTACAAGTGTGGTTTTACTGTGGAAGTCGTTCAAGGAGATGCTGGTTTTGATACCAAAACAACAGCTCTCACTGCAATCAAAGGTAATGTGTAATAAAGGCCATGTGAGAGCCAGAACTCTCAGACTGATCAGCAGCATGACAAGGGGGAAAAGGTTCCCTCTAGTTTGAGAGGTTCTCTTGCCTTGTTATTTGGGGACCGTTCATAGATTCCATCGATTCCAAGGCTAGACGAGATCACTGTGATCACCTGGCCTGATCTCCAGGCTAACACCGGCCAGAACACGTCCCTCAAATAATTCCTAGAGCAGCACTCTTAGCAAAACAGCCAATCTGGATTTAAAAATGGCCAGGGATAGAGTGTCCACCACCATCCTTGGCAAGTTGTTCCAATGGTTAATTACTCTCACCATGTTCACCCTATTTCCTCGCTTCAAATTCCAGGCTTTGAATTGGGTTATACTTTTCTGTGCAAGGTTGACGAGCCTGTTTGTTCCGTGTAATGCACACAGACTGATCAAATCACCCCTTCCCTCTGTCAAGCTAAACAGACTGAGCTCTGGGAGCCTCTCACGATAAAACAGGGTTTCTAACCCTTTCACCATTCTCCTGGCTCTTCTCGGAACCCTCTCCAATTTATCAACACCCTTCCTGAACTGTTGCCACCAGAACTGGACCCAGGATTCCGGCAGAGGTCACACAAGTGCCAAATGCCAAGGTAAAACAACCGACTTAAGATTCCTGTTTACACATCCCAGGATCGCATTAGCTCTCCTGGCTACAGCATCACGCTGGGACTTCTTGGTCAGCTGATTATCCACCACGACTCCCAATTCTATTTGCAAGTCCCTGCTTCCCAGGATAGAATCCCCACCCTCAAAGTACGGCCTGCATTTTCTGGGCTAGATGTACCCATCTGCATGTGGTTATGTTAAAATGCACCTTGTCTGCTTGCACCCAGTTTCCAAGAGATCCAGATGGCTCCAAATCAGGCACTTATTCTTTTCATGGTTTTCTACTCCCCTGATTTTTGTCAGATGCAAAGTTCATCAGGATGGTTTTATACTTTCTTTCACTGATCAAAATTACAT
The DNA here is from genome assembly GCA_019425775.1 of Rafetus swinhoei. Taxonomy (NCBI): domain Eukaryota; kingdom Metazoa; phylum Chordata; order Testudines; family Trionychidae; genus Rafetus; species Rafetus swinhoei. Next base: position 34,304,841 of record CM033426.1, read on the forward strand.
CTCGAGACCTGTAAGCGAGCCACGTTTTAATCCTTTTCATGCGTGCTATGTTAATTTTCTTATTTTTTAATCAAGATGTCGGGCAGTCCCAGGATAAGCACCTGACAGAAGTCTGGTCTATTCTATCAACATTATTACCTTTATGAACCCAACTGGTAATCTCAATGAAAACAAGAACGAGTTTGACCGAATCTGCTTTCCATAAAACCATGTTGACTTGTGTTAGCCACATTGCCTTCCTGTCATTCTTAATTGAGTCCTGTGTTAGCTGCTCCACTACCTTCTCCAGGGCCGATGTCAGGCTGACAGGTCATCCCATTTACATTTTTTTAAGTGTCAGCACAGCATTAGCTTTCGTCCAGTCTCCAGGAACTTCCCCAGTGCTCCAAGACTTAGCGTTGGTTTTCCATAGCGGTTCAGGAAGCTTCTCAGCCAGCTCTTTTAAAATGCTTGGATGCAAATTACCAAGACCCGCTTATTTTAGTAGCTTCTGTTTAACACCCACCAGAGAGACCAGAAGTCTTGACTGAGTGTTAGTGTCACCATATGATGACACTTCATCATCAGTTTGCTCCCCAAACACAGAATGGAAATATTTATTGAACACTTCTGCTTTTTCTGCATTATCAATAATTCTTCCATTTCCATCCAGTAATCAGCCAATACTGTTGTCCGTATTCTTTTTGTTCCCAATATATTTTAAGAATATCTTCTTGTTATCCTTAACTGTTTGCCATAGATTTGGCCGCATTTCCCTTGAATTAATTTTCTACAATTCCTAATTTAGTTTCATTACTATCAACTTCCCCTTTCTGTCATTTGTTTTACGTTTTACAGCTTTCTCCTCTTTCCCTTTAAATCAGGTCGGTTTTTAACTAGTGTAGCCTTCTTCCTCAGCTGTGGCTTTTGGGGCAGCTCCCAATTATCTCTCATATTTTTCTGATTAAATTCTTCCTCCCAGTTGATTACATTCATAAATGTTTTCAGCTCTATGAAACTGGCGATATGAAAACACCAAGTACACATATTCCTTGCCTGGACTTTATTTTGCTTGCACATAATAAATATGACCAAGTCATGATCAAGTCGGTGTCCAGCGAGGTAGGAAAGAAGCAATTGTCTTACTATCTAACCTAAATCTCCCATGCTGCAAATTAGGGAAAAAAATAACTATAAGCAGACAGCATGGTGGGCCCCTGGGCAAGGGGACTGGCTCCGTGCTCTGAGGAGTGGGGCCTCGTAGGAAGGGTCAGGGCTAGGGGGTAGCTTCCCCCGTCAGCCCTTCAGCACTGCTCGCAATGAGCTGCCCGGGGTTCTGTTGGCGATTTTAAGGATTTGGGGCTCTGGCCATTGCCCTCTTTCCACCCCACGCCCCCACCCCCAGCGGTGGGCCTGTCTATAAGGATAAGTAAGTACTGGACCAGGGCACCTACAGAAGATGTGGGATCCCTGTCCTTGGAGGCTTTTAAGAACAGGTTGGGCAAACACCTGTCCGGGATGGGCTAGATGCCCTCGGTACTGCCTCAGTGCTGGAGGTAGGACTAGCTGAACTCCATTTACATATTGACGTCTCCGTGAGGGCTTAGGAGAGCAGCCTCTATCTCACACACAAACAAATCTGCGCACACAAAGCCTGGGAATGCACAGGTTTTGTGTACACATGCCAATGGTTCACCGCCGCACACATGCAAAATATCCAGATTCGCACTCAATTTTGGGTGCCAATGAGTTTTGCTGAGGTCACTGTTATGATTTTCAAAAATTCACCCGTGCAAATACTAGCCCTTTCGGAAACTTTTATCCAAAACGTCTTGAAGCATACATTTACAACGGTGCCGTGGGGAGGGGCAGAAGAAAAAGAAAAAGGGGGGGGGAATTATTTCACCATTTGATGGGAAAAGGCTATTTTATTTAACAGTAAAAAAAAATCAAGGGCTATGATAGGATTATTTCTCAACTGCTGCCAGTGACCTGGGAACTTGGATATGTTCCCATCTTCACTTTGGGCACAAACAGTAGCCTCATTCTACAGGAGCAATGTGTTTATTAAGGAAGTTCCCTTCTCTCCTATTCCACTGTAAGCACACTGGGGCAGGAGCTGTCTCTGCCGAGGTGTTTGCAGTGTGCCCAGCAAAAGAGCGTCAGTGTCACAGACCTGCATACTGAAATACAGCGTCACCCCCCAGAGTCTCTGCATATCAGCAGCTCTTCCTCTGCACTGGGCGGGGATGAGTCCCTGATCACCAGCCACGCTCAACCCAGTGACAAGGCAACGCCTGTTCACAGCGCAACTGTAGGTTTTAAATACAAATGACCCCGGGGCTAAGTTCTGGATTTGTGTTTCAAACCACACGGCAACGTCCCCCTGGGGAAGAGGGATGTGGGAACGTGCCCAGTCAGAAAGCAGCGGGGAGGTTAGAATATTGCTCTTGCTGTGTCTGCGGAAGTTCTCTCATAAAACTGGCCACCCCAGGAAGAATCCAGGGAGCAGAGTTATAATCCCAGACCCCATGGTGTTCCCTGCACAGAGCCTCGCCGTGGTTCTGGGTCGGCGGCTTCTTTTACAGAAGACGATGTTTAGCACCTCAGGCATGAGGAGAAGAGCTGGCATCTCCTCCACCCTGCGCTCTTTAGAAAGGGCTTGACACAGTCTTCAGCTGCGTGTTGAATGAACAGCCGCCCAAGCTCAATTTAAAACCTCTCAGCTCTTCTCCTCCTGCTCTGGCTGCATCCACCTAGGGACGGACGCTGAAAAGAGGGACTTACACTTAGAGCCACTTTTGAGACTCCACAGCCCTCGAGAGACATGCCCTGGGTCACACAGCAATCAGTGGCAGAGTCAGAACCCGGGGCCAGATTGCCTAGCTTTGGCGGGAAGAGCGACTCTGCGCAGCTGGAGGGGGCAAGGGGCAACATGGCCCCTTATGTCATCTCACCCCTCAGTTGTCTCAACGCAGTGCTGGCCCAATGCACAGACCAGAGCAGCCTCAGACCTGCACCTACGGCCCCAAGAGCCCAGGAGAGCTGCTGGCATGTCTCCTGCACCAGGAGTCGTGGGTGAGAACTGGGCTGCCCTCTGAGGAACCCCCTCTGCAAGAGAGTCCTCAAGAGGCCAGACAGGCTGCCTGTAGGGCCGGGTCACACTGTGTGAGGACACGGCTGTAGCTGTGTTAAGCAGCAATTAAACATACACCGTTAGAAATTTCCCTGGAGCAGATACATTCATAGTAGTCATCACAGACTCATTATGATCCTCTAGTCTCGTGGTCCCCAACGCGGTGCCCGCTGGCACCATGGCACCCGCCGGGGCATTTATGTGCGCCTGCCAAATCATCTGGGCCGGCTCCGCCCCCGGCGCGCATCACAAGCGCGGTGCCGGCCCAGGCGCATGGGCGGCCCCTGCCCCGGGCGCGCGGCACATGCACGGTGCCAGTCCCGGGCGCAGAGCGCATGGGCGGCCCCTGCGCCGGGCACGCGGCACATGCGCGGTGCCGGCCCCTGGCGCGTGGGCGGCCCCGCCCCCGGGCGCGTGGCGCATGCGTGGCCCCGGCCCTAGACGCACAGCGTGTGAGCGGCCCTGCCCCTAGGCGCCCAGCAGCCCCGAAAAGTTGGGGACCACTGCTCTAGTCCAACCTCCTGCACAACCTGGGCCAGAGAACTTCCCCAGAATAACGCCTAAGGCAGGAATTTCAGAAAAACATCTCACCTGGATTTAACATGGCAAGCGATGAAGAACTCACCATGACTCTGGGTAAAGTGTCCCAAACGCTAATTACTCTCACTATTAAAAATGTATATCTGATTTCCTATTTTAACATCTCTAGCTTCAACTTCCAGCCATGTTCTACTGTTCTCTGCAAGCCTGAAGAGCCCACTATTAAATATCTGTTCCTCATGTAGATGCTCAGCCGGTGATCAAATTAGGGATGTAAGCAACTAATCGACTAGTGGACTCTTCAGTAAGCAAAAGCTTATTGGATAGTCGACAGGCTAGGTGACTAGTTGCTTCCTCCCCTTGCTGCCTCTATCAGAAAGAGGCAGTAAGGGGGGGCAGAGAAGTGGGTGCTGGGGAGAGCCAGCTTAAAAGCTCGTTCCCTCCAGCTCCAGCTCCGTGGGAAGGGGCAGGGGCGCAGCAGCAGTGTTCCATCTTTGAAATGTACCAGAGTCCCCGCTGGGGATTTTGTACATTTAAAAGCAGAAGCGCGGCATGGAGCCTGGGGCCAGCAGTCCCCCGCAGGCCCCATGCAGCATTTCAAAGGCGGGACGCCGCACAGCACTTCTGCCTTTGAAATGTAGCAACAGCTGGGCAGCTCTTGCTACATTTCAAAGCAGAAGCGCCCTTATCGTCTAATCAAATAGTCGATGGAAATTCCATCAACTATTCGATTAGTTGATTAATCTAATTTTAACATCCCTAGATCAAATCACCCCTTGACTTTCTGTATTAAGCTAAATATAGTGAGCTCTTTGAGCCCATCGTTCTAAGATCCATTTTCTAATCCTTTAGTCGTTCTCTTGGCTCTTCTTTGAGCCCTCTCCAATTTACCAAGACCCTTCCAGAACGGTGGCCACCAGAAGTGCCGCTGTACGCCAGAGGTGGTTGGACAAGTGCCAAACACGGAGTAAAATAACCTCTTTAGTCATCCTCGAGAGACCCCTCTCATCACAGAAGCAGCACGTTTAGAGCCCTGCAGGGATCCAACGTTTGTTTCCACAACCGCATCTGCATCCGCAAAAAAGAGCCATGGATCTCCGCACTGATCCACGGATCAGGATGCACATGGATATGAAGCAGGTATCTGCAGATTCACTGTGTTCGCTACAAATCCCAAAATCTTTTCCAGAACCATTGCCTCTAAGATACTGTCCCATGCTGTAAGTAACCCCTACGTCCTTTGTCCCTAGATGTTCACGTTTACTAGGGATGTGATCGTGTAGTCGTTTACACGATTAACCAATAAGCCTGGGCTCATCGGTTAATCCTAATGACTACACGCATTCCCCCCTTGCTGCCCCTGCAAGGGGAGGGGAGGCGGGAGACAGGGCCTGTGGGGAGCCAGCTTAAAAGTGCCTGTGTGTCCCGGCTCCCACGGAGCCGTCTGCTCCCCTCCCTGCTGCCTCTCACAGAGGCTGCACCTTCGGGAAGCTGGCTTAAAAGCCGACTCTCCATGAGCACCGGCTCCCCCACTGCTGCTTCTGATGGAGAGGCAGCAGTGCGGGGGTTGAGGGTAGCAGATAGGAGCCGGTATATGTGGGAAGCCAGCTTTTAAGCCAGCTCCCCCCAAGGACCGTCTCTTGCCTGTCTCCTCCCCCCGCGCTGTTGTCTCTGTGGGAGGCAGCAAGAGGGGGAGGCAGGTTGTTCCGTGGGAGCTGGCTCATGCCTGCCCCCCCGCACATAAATGTGTAAACTGTGAAAAATTCCGCGGTGACACATTTACAAAACCCCCCTTTGCTAACATCCCTCACATTTACATCAAGACATATGAAAATGTGTATCGTTGGCTTGCACTGCGCCTATCCATCTTCGTCCGAGTGCATTCGAAAGCCCCCCGCTGACGGCGACGGTACCCCCCACCATGCAACGGGAACGGACTGAGCGGCCCCCACAGGGAGAGGAGGCTCGATCGCACATTGCTGTGACGGAGGGCGGCTGTTACAGCGACACGACTTTCCACAAACTGCCCCCATTGGTTCAAATCTAGCAAGGGCCACAACTAGGAACCACAAGCCCAATACATAGTTTTACCTGCAGGGAAAAGATTTGATAAGGACACTCCCCATCCCCCGGCCAAGCAGAGAGCCAGCACCAGTCCGCCCCACCGCTCTGATTAGCAGGTAGCTCCTTCTGCCTTCACCTTTACACCAGCCTGGTTTGCAGAACCACTGCAGCGGCTCACCCAGGCACTTATGTAAACGTGGGATCCCACATGTATGAGAACCCTGACCCCAGGTCAATCCCACACTGCACGTCTGTTTCAACAGGCAACCACTCCCTGACTCACGTGTCTGCATGTGCAGCACATACACACCAGGGGCCAAATTCTGCTCGCTGTGGAGCTGCACAGGGGCATATTACTGCAAAACTTTGCAGATGTCATTGCATGCAAAATATAGTTAATACAGCATCGAGGCTGAGATGTCAAACGCACAAGATTCAGGAAATGCACAGTTCTAGTTCCTGCACGGACCTTAGCTTAGCCACATATCACATGTCACTTGCAATTGATTTTACTGAATATCCATCTGCAGTACCACAAAATATTACAGATGAGCCTGCACTGAGAGTTTGGGTTAAATTTGCTAATTCCGCATTTCTCAAACTGTGGATCCCGACCCCTCGGGGGGTCACAGTATCACAAAGTTTGAGAACGCCTGTGCTAATTAAAACCACCATTCTACACATTCAGACTTTTGGGCATGTAAATCTCAACCATAACATTTAATTAAACTAGATTTGTGCAGTCATTATCCAGCAAGTTTTACCCAAGTAGGGTGCAACTTTATTCCTGAACCTCAGCCCATTTTTAGCAAAACACTTTTCCCTTGGATCACTTCTAAATTGAGTAATTTATTTTGGATACGTACTTGTGTGTCCATTTTCCTTCAAGTCGCTGTTAATCTTCCAGATGGATTTTACTGCTACTTAACTTTATCTTTATGGCAAAAATTTAGAATATTTTTATTACTTTGAGCAGGAAAATTCAAAACAAACTCAAATATTTTTTATTAAAAAATGTATGGTGACATTAAAGAGATCCTCAATGAACAGAAAGCTAACTGAAAGAGGAAAGTTAACAAAAAATTTAATCGGAAACAATCACCTTTGCTACTCCAGTTTGTCGTTAGAAAGAAGTATTTTCCACACCATGTAGCTTTGCGGTGTAGCAGTGCGGAATTGACCTACCTCCATCAATACCACTGGAAAGTTTACAGGAAATTATAAATGGTGTCTCAGGGTGAGATTTTCAAAAGAGCCTATTGGCATTAGGTACCCAAATACCATTAAGTCTAATGAGTGTTTGAAGCCTAACGACGTTAGACCCTGAAAATCTCAACCTACTCAATCTGGGCTTTGATCTACATGTGGAATGTGACACAGAAGAACAAGAAAAGAGGTTAATCTGACATGAACCATGGCGCATAAAATCCATGGCTAACCCATAAAATCTTGAATACCCCCAACTTAGAACTTGTTCTGCTTCTCATATCTTAACTTTACCATAAAAGCCTCATTTGATATAATTAACGACTGCAGCTTTATTGTTATTATTAATTACTGTTATTATTACCAACAACAACAAAAAGTAAAGCATGTTAATGAGACAGCGGAAAATGAACTTTGTCCATCTAATTAATGCCTTAAAGTGGAAAAAAGACTCCTTGCTGATTTCACAGAAGACCTGCCTTTTTCTAAACAGTTTCAAGTTGGACTGACAGCATTAAAGACAGGCAAGTGGACAGATAAGATAAACACACACAATACATATTTGTCCAGGGCTTTTATAGTCTCTCTCTGCACCACTTCCAGCTCATTAAATTACAGTATTACTATAGATGTACAGCAAAATTATCTTTTATCTCAGCTTCTTTTAAAAGCTATTTGACATTTGCTAGTATTGCCTATTATAAATCTAATTGCAGATTCCAAACAGACAAGGACTCATTAAGCCTTAATTATGCACATGTTGTTTTCAACAAACATTTTCATTTGGACTGCTGTGAGCTGTAATTGTTCTGAAGGCCCCACAGCCTCGGATTACATACTTCCCTGGGATGGCAGAAGCTGCTGCGAAGTAGGTCACGGTTCGGATGAATAAACAATTTGGAACCTGTGGGGCTTTGGTGGGGCCGGTTTTCTGGTGATCTGGGCAAGCTAACGTTATTTTGCCACGAAGCACGGAAAAAAGGCCAATTGGCTCCTACGTGGCTGTACAGGCCCAGGGAAGGGGCGCTAGACGTGCAGGACCCCCCCATCCACCCCTGAGGGAGCAGGGTGGCTGAGAAACGGCAGGAAGGGGACAGGGTTCTCAGAGCCAGCCACAGGGCTGGCCCACAACATTTTGGCACCTGAGGCAGGGAGCTCAAATGACACCCCCATGTCCCCTCACTGCACCAGCAACAGACACAATTTTCTCCACTCTGGGTCCTAGTGGTGCCCCCCCACAGTCTGGCACCTGAGGCAGCCGCCTCAACTCGCCTCATGGTAAGGCCAGCCCAGCGGACGGTACAGCTTTTAAAAGGCAGGAGCAGCCCATGTGTTCGGGCCACGCGCCTAGGAGGGAATTCAGTCTCTGGGAGGCAGGGTTCCTTCCCCAGCTTCGAAAGGGGTGGTGTACCCCTCCAAGGGCTTGTGCCTACCCTGCGCTCACCATCGACGGTGCAACATGGCCTACACCAAGCTCCAGTTGTGGACAAACAGAGGGGGTGACCAGAGAGCAAGTGTTAAAAACCAGGAGTGGGGAAAGGGTCAGAGGTGCCTCTAGACAACAAAGCCCCAATGACGGGGCTGTCCCTATAGCATCGGGACATGGGGCCACCCCAGGCTTAGGCGCTGGAGCCATGACCACCATCTGGTAGCTGGTTAGTGGCCCCAACCTCTACATTACAACCACCCTCACCACCGCTGGTGTGACCTGGCAACAGGGATGGGCCCACCCCTCTGCCCATCTCTGGGCCCCACTGGTTCGGAAGTGCAGGGCTCAGTTGAAGAAGCCTGCGTGTGCTCCATCTCGCATAAGGAGAACACAAAGGGGCAAAGAGGGGAACGCGGAAAAACAGGAATGAAAACCAGACACAGTGTCTGCAGCCTGCCTGAGCTAGCCCCTGGAGAAGGCCAGGCTTTTCACTGGGGCAAAGAGCAGGCGCGTCTCTTGGGAGCTGGAAAATCCTCTCTCGAACTCGCATCAGCACAGCAGGACAGGTGTGACCGGCAGGAGGACAAGGCCTGTGTCCTGCTGGGGGAACCCAGGAGCAACCTGAGAGGGTTACAAATGCCCTGGGCCTAAATCTCTCGCCCTCCGGGCCTGGCGTACACTTGATGGCAGAGGCCTTCTTGTCCATTGGATCCAACTTCACTAGCCATAGTCATTGCTGGATGGCTGCCTTGGGCCAGGGTCCATGGGGCGTGGGCCTGGTCTATGCCCTCACTTCTGGAGATAATCCCTCGGCGCCCAGGCGAAGAATTGTGAGGGCCTGGTGCAACTCAGCATGTCGCTGTCTCTGCCGCGTCCAAGCGCTCATGCCTGGGCCTGGCTTTTACCCATGGGAGCACGGCCAGAGAAGCCCGGGGATCTGCCTCAACCCCCACACGTCAACGCTTACTCAGTTCTGACTAAGGATGGGCATTTCTAGAGAGCCCCTCAGTGCCGAGTGCCCACGGCCCTTCATGTTCAGTGTCCAGGGCTCCCCACTCGCCCTGTATTCAGCTTAAATATCACCTGGGATCGCCTCCACGCAGCCAGGGCAGGAGGCACGTGAGAGGGGTTTAAAGGGATTTTATTCCTTAAGCCGAGGTGACACTGCGCAGCCAATCCTGCATATTCTTAGCCAGGCCTACGGACAAGCCCGCGCAAGCCGGCCGCTCCCGCGAGGCTGGGCAGCCAGATGGCCAGGAGGAGGGCGATGTGCTACTTGGAACAGAGGTAGTGGATTCCAGGGTGCAGCTTTGTTACGACCCGGGCATGTCCCCTTTTCTGGACCTTCCTTGGGCTTGAGTTTCACTGGAGACAGCTAATTCAAGGCTAGATTTTCAAGACCGGAAAGTTACGCTCTTAAAGGCACATTTAGGCACCTGCCTGACTTTCCAAAGAGCTCCCAGCTTAGCAGGGTCTATTCAGTGTTCGACACTCTCGGAAGTCGAGCCTAACTGCGAAATTAGCTTCCCAAATCTTGGCCGAAGAGCCGACTGTGCCGACACCCAACCAACGCAGGGAGCGGAACAGCACGGGACAGTTACATTACAGAATCATCCACTCCCGCTCTGCACATTTATTTTGCTCCAAGTGTACGAGACGAGACGCTCTCAGCAATGAGCTGCACTGCAGGGTTGGAAGAAAAATGTATCAGAGTAAGCATGAAATTGTCTGGCCTTGCCGGGGGGGGGGCGGGGAGGGAGGAGGGGGCTGTTAAAGCGATAGTTTGACCTAGAAAGTTTTTCTAGGCCACTTGCACTTGGCATCCATGCGCCTGACCTACTAAATCGAACACAATAAAATGATAGAGTCCATTTCTGCCTGTCAGTGCCAGATCATTCATAAAGTCAGCTGTAACATTTACAAAACCACTATTCACAGATTCACAAATAAGGTCTGATTAGGGTCCTTCGGGGGGAGGGAGGGGGGTTATGTGCCCTATTGTACATTAACTCAGGCTGACAAACTTAAAAGCTGCTTTGTCAAGCTACACGCCGATCTTTGCATATTCTTACAGATTCCTTGTGCCTGAACCACACAGAATTTATGACTGTGCCACCACCAAAACCCCCCGTTGTCAACGTTCTCTGTAGCAGTCCTTTCGCCAGATATACAGGGGAAGTGGGAAAGACACCAGTGGCTAGCTCCTCTTACTGCCACCGGTACGAGCCACTGACGGCAACGTGGCTGCACTGGTGAGGTGACAGAGAAGGTGACTGTGTAAACCAGGCTGGCATCAACACACACACACACACACACACACTTTCTCAACTGTTTGATTCTTGAAGAGCCACACAGGAGTCAGACGTGGACTCGCGTAGAGAAAGAAAACCTCAGACGAGGCCCTGACTCCAGGAACATGCAGGGTGTCCTAATCATTCAGTTTGTTCCCATAACATTAACGTGTCCAGGGACCAAACAGCCAAATGTAACTGGACTCCTCTGTTGCAGCACACTGCAGCGGTGAGGCCTGAGACCGACACAGAGGGGCGACAGCATTTTCTGTCGTTGGGTCATGTTTAGGCTCGGAAGAATTAATTTTTTGCTGGTAAATGCCAGTCTATGTCAGTTTCGCTGTACACAAACAAACCCATACAAATATTTGCACTGACAACAGACATTTATAGACAGACAATGTAAGAAAAATGCTGCTTCAGAACTTACAAGGGTTTGATTTAAGGATATTTAAGGATTTAAGGATACTTTGCTCATTTTGACATGTGCTGTCGACAATTTGTCTTCAGCTGTTTTATTCTCTGTGTCTCATGTCGCTCAATAATTAGCATCTGGCACCCATCATAATTTCCCACAACTCTGAAAGTGTAAAGTGCCTAAAAATTAGATCAAATATTTAATAATAAGCATTGGAACAATAAAAAATAAAAATGGAATTTCTTCCAAGTCTACTCATGTTTTATGCATTTGCCTGTTCTATCAGAACATTCCAATTCCTGACACCAAAGAGTTTTCTTAAACCTAAATTAATATCTATTGATTTAATCTACCCTGGCTTATTAAAGGAATGATCATGAAACGTGTTATTAATTTGACACAGGTGGGCCTGCATTCACCACTGTAGTGAACTTCTCACACTCACTAATGGCTTTTCTTCTCACCGCACCCCTGAGAAGTAAACATTATCCCAGTTTTACAGATGAGGAACCGCCCAGTCACACAAGAAGCACATGGCTGAGGTGATACTTACACCTACATCTCCTGAGTCCTGGTCCAGCAAGCTACTCACTAAAGCATCCTTCCTCTGCATAGTTGAAAGACAGAGGGTTTGATTTTGTTTTTTGTGAAAAATTTTCAATTTTTTCATAAAAACTGTGGGAATTAAAAACAATTACCAAAGCTCTATAGCTATCTACAAAATTGGGCCTTTTAAAAATAAAAATAAACTGCCAGAGAAACCAAATAATTAACCAAGTTCCCTAAAAAATGTTAAAGGCCCAAAATAAATACATTCAGAAAATCCCCAATGCAGGACACCAACGTATTGGGGGAGAGGGAGGGGCAGGAATCTGCTACAGATTTAAACTTGATCAGTATTCACCTGTGAAACTTCCCATGTTTCCACCCTTCTACTTACTACCTTTGCTAATGAACTATCGTTCTTAGTGATGCTGGTGGGTCGTACCCACCCAACCCTCCACCTCGGCTTGATGGCCCGTGGGGGGAAAACGAGAAGGCTGAATTGATAGCAGCCTCCTTTGCCTCAGACAATGAACTGAGAGGTCGCTGAGAGGCGTTTGCTTCCCCTAAGGCCCAAGGAGGCAGACAGAGGAGGAAGTGCGCATCCATCCACAGAGCTTACCCTCAGTTAGCAGCGTGGGAACGAGGAAGAGGGATTGGGGCGGGGGGAGCAGCTATGCAAAGTTTCCCCCGTTTCCAGAAATCCCAAGCTCTCTCTCCCCTTCCCCCAGTGGGCCCAGGAGCTGCCGTGTACACGACAGGTAACAAGTCAGCTCTGTGGGCTGGCCATGGAGTGAATCCAGCTCCTCCTCCAGAGCCAGGGATGATGATGATCCAGGGGTCAGGTGGGGCACAGAGGGCTTGCACCTTGCACGGGCGCCGCACCGGTGGCAAGTCACCGGCAAAGCTCCAGCAGGTCCTGCTCGAGAGCCCCATTTCGGGAGGCGGGTGCAACCGTGCGCCCTGGGACATGGCTGGCTTTGCTTCCTCCTCCGCAGACTACCGCAGAGAGGCAAGAACTGGGATTCTGTGCACCCCTCTGGCTCCTGGCTGGGGAGGGGAGGGGAGGAGGCAGGGGAAAAATGCTCCAGGGGCCACAAAAGATCAGCCACCGGCTGCAGCCGAGAGCTCTCTGACTACCAGGGACGCAGGAGTCACCCCTGGAAAATCAGGCATTGGGCAGACAGTTTGCTTTGGACTCAGCTCTGGTGCATTTTTTGCCCCCTCCGCTGCAGCTATTCCATGCACTAGCCTGGCAGCTTCCGCACGCTGCACGGCGGGAAAGCAGGTCCCCTGGACCAAAGCAGTCTAGGGACAGGGCCTTTTGGTCAGGCTCCTCGAGAGTCAAAATCGAACTCTTCCTAAGCAGACTGACCCGTAAATACGATTGTTCTCCCGCCTGGCTTCTACACTGTTGCTGGGCAAAGTGATTTCCACTGAACCCTGCTCACCCTAGCCGGAGATTCACGCCAGGCTCCTAGCCCCCCCTGGAATTTCTTCACGCCCCCCCACAGGGGCACACACCCCTGTTTGAGAACCCATGTGCTAGATGATCCAGCCTACGCGTGGCTGAAAGGGCAGTAGTGCATTGCCAGGCCTGTTGCTTCCACTGCAGAGCAATTAATCAGCCTCTTTGTTTCTGAGTGTGGGGATGGACACTTCAGTGTTCACGTGAAAGGGAAGCAACACTGGAGCCTCAGAATGAAAGGCGAGGAAGGTCAGAAGCAGCAGAAATCTTGTGAGCGGCATCGGCCAGGCCAACGAACACAGCCAGCGATCATGAGGGCATTCCAAGTGAACACCTGATGTGCAAATTCCACCAGGACTGTAGCTTCCGTTCCCTCTCCATTTCCCTTGTGGAAACGTGCATCGTGAGCAGTGCAGCAGGGGCGACAGCCACAGCGGGCACAGGGACAAGGGGGGGCAGCTTCACCCTCTGGAAGGGGCGGAGCCTTGGGTGGAAGGGGCGGGCCCTAGGACAGTTGGCTCTTGCTTGGAGCACGGCACTGGGCCCTTTCCCCCAGCCTCAAAGCCACGTGAAGAGGTGCTCCGGCAGCATTACAAAGGGGCCCAGAGCTCCGGGCCCCCGTGCAATTGCCTGCTTTGCCCCCTGCCCATCAATGGCCCTGGAGCAGTGCAGAAACCATCATCTCCTGACCCCACTTGTCTCCAGGATCTCTCCCAGAGCCTGGACGCTAAACACCACCTAAATCCTGGACGCTAAACACCACCTAAATCCTGGTCACCACTGCCAGGCATCAACCGATTGTATTTAACTATCCTCACTGGGCGCCGAAATCAGATTCACTCTCTCCCTTCCAGGCAGTGGCAATGGCCCCGACGGGAATATCACTCTCCATTTCCAGCCACAGCTCTCAGCAGGCCACGCTCCAAGAGGCCGAGCAGTATCATGTGGAGGCAGCACAGAATCGAACGGGTGGACGTTCTGAACGGAGAGGACCACACACATCAAAGGTCACATCAGGACAAGGTCTTGAGAATAATCCGAAACAACTGCTTTCGGTGGCCGTTCTGATGCACACAAGAGAAAAGGCTGTTCTCGAATTATTCTCAGGTAATACAGAGGTGTTTCTTCAAGAAGTAACTATTTCCAAGAGACAGCAATCATCAAAAAACTCATTTCAACAGGAGAAGGAGCATGCCAAAACCTAGTACGATGACATTAGCCTTCAGAAAGGGCAACATCAGCAAACGAGAATGATAGACAAAAAGAACCTAAAGTCAAAAAGAAAAAGAAATCTTTGACTTAATATTGTGGCTACTGAAGAAACTACAACTGAGTCCCTGATGGCATGAATAACCCTGAAGAGAAAAGGAACCAAAGCGGCAACAAGAAAATAGTCTAGTTAAATGGCAAAATTCAAGAGGCATTTGAGAAATGGATGTCCATTCCAAGTGAAGACAGCAGAAAGGAACACAAGCTACTGCAGAGTGACCTGGTGGGCTAGGAAGAAATTAGAAGAGCAAGAAGACAAACATAAAAAACAAACAGTAGGGACACAGAGATGGGAGCGTTGAATCAGAGCTAAGAAAAAGAAATGGACAGTGAGGATACAGAGAATTAGCCCTGATGTAACACTCCCATCTCTGTATCCCTACTAGCTGTTTCTTTTTCTTTCCCTTCCTGCATCTGATAAAGTGAGTTGTAGCTCATGAAAGTTTATGTCATAATAAAAATATGAGTCTTTAAGGTGATTGCAGGCTCCTTGTTGTTTTTGCTGAAACAGACTAACATGGCTACCTGTCAGAAAAAACAAACAAGACATTCTTGACGCATGTCAGAAACAGGAAAGAGAGGGAACTGGAAAGACTGCTGGACCACCGGTGAAAGAGGACAAATGAGGAGGATAGAAGCATTGCAAAGAAGCAAGAAATGTTAATTTGTACCATTCTCCCCATTAAAGAAGTTTCAGAGATATCTTCCTGGATCCACATTTTTTTAAGATAATAAGGATGAGACAGGGCCAGAGAGTGAAGTGTCAAAAGAGGAGGAGCTAGAACACACCAAATTAAAGTGCAACAAGTCATCACGACTGAATGGTGTCATGCTTGAGTTCAGAGCTGAAGGATGAAATGGCTGATATGCAGCTTCTCATTAAAATCAGCTGCTCTATTGATGGAGGCCTCAGGATGGCCCATGTACACCAATGTTCCTCCTAATCTTGCCCATCCTGGTGTAGATTTTTTCCACTTGCGGTGGAATAAATGTTGTATGTGCACTGAGGCATGTGCGAATGTGCACCACCAGCAGAAACAAAACCTCGCTGTGGGACTTCTGCTAATCAGCTGGGCAGCATTTGAATCTCTCCTGAGCGGCCACACGAGTGCCCAGCTTCCAGGGAGAACAGCAGCATGTAGGGTCATCTTGAGAATTTGAAACTGTGAGCCTTACGCTTCAGTGCCAGGGAAACGCTCGGTAAGAGAGCTGTAAGCCCCCTGGAAGATCCTAGTCCCACGCAGAAGCTAACCTGCACAGCTTCCGTAACGGAAAATCGTACCTCTCCCACCTATCAGATCTCAGTAACGGCATGGATCAATGAAAATCGGATGCTATGATTTACGGGGATTTTCCAAAGAACATTTGACAGATTCCCTCTCAAAGCCGGTCCTTTAGAGCACTGAAGCTTTGCCTATATTTAAAGATGCCCCAGTTAACTAATGTGAGATTTTTCAACTCATTTAGTTAAATTGGTGCGAATCAAAGTGTGAATCCTCTTAATCCAATTTAAACTTTTATAAATCATGCATAAACATGAGAATCTTGAATTAGGAGCAAAGAGATTATTTCACCTCTATACTGAGCACGCATGAAACTGTGCTTGAATACTGCGTCCTGTTCTGTGCCCATGATTCGAGAAGATGGTGGCAAACTGGAGAGGGTGCAGTAAGGCACCACAAGAATAATTCAAGGGTTACAAACCTGCCCTCTATTGAGCTGATAGAGCTCCTTGCATCTACCAATTTAGCTTAATAAACAAAAGGAGATTACTAACAGTCTGTAGATAGCTACATAGGAATTAAATACTGGATCCTGGGTTCATCAATCGAATGGCTGGAAGTGGAAACTGGGCCACTTCAGACTGGAAAGATGGTGCACATTCTTAACAGTCAGAGCAATGTGTGCCTGTGCCAATTTATCAAATGTGGCGGCAGAGTCTCCATTGGTGACCAGTTTGGAGGTTCTCCTCGAAGATCTGCTCTAGGAAGGATTTTGCAGAAATTCAACAGCCTGTGTTTTATAGAAGATTGGACTAGATCGGGGTGGGCAATAATTTTTGAATGAGGGCCACTTCCAAAATTTCGGAAGTGGTCATAGGCTGCCCCAGAAGGGGTGGGGCCTCAAATGGAAGGGGCGAGGCCTCAGATGGAAGGGGTGGGTCTTTAAGTAGCAGGAGTTGAAAGGGCTCGCACCTCCCCTGCGGCTCCCAGGCATCAGGTTAGCAGGGGACGGGAACTGCTGGCCCTTTCAGTCCCTGCTGTTTAAAGGGCTTGCTGCTCCTGGCCTTGCTACTAGCGCGTTGCCTGGGAAACTAGGATGCTAGAGCCCTTTCAACTGCTTCCATTTAAAGGGCTCACGCCTTCTTCGTGCCTCTCAGGCAACGTGTTGGCTGGGAGCTGTAGGGAAGACACGAGCCCTTTAAATAGAAGCTGTTGAAAGGGCTCACATGTCTCCAGCTTCCAGGAAACTCGCTAGGGGGCGGGGTCTGGAAACGCCTTGTGGGCCGGACCAAAGCCCTAGGCGGGCCAGATCCCACCCACTCAGAGGCTCTTGCCCACCCCTGGACTAGATGATGACAACGATCCCTTCTGGCCTACGAGTGTATGAAATCTATGAAAGCTACTGCACTTTGGGAGAAATCATTTGGCTCACTTATACCCCCGCCTGGGTTCGAAATTAACTGTCAACAATGAAACAAAAGACCAGTGTGTCACTCTCACCCGCCCCATGAAAACCTCCCCTCAGAGCAGGGATGGCAATCATTTTTAAAAGGGGCATTTCTGAAGTGTCCCCGGGCCACCTCGGAAGGGGCGGGGCCTCAGGTGGAAGGGGCGGGGCCAGGAGACTTCTCATGCCCTCCTGACCCTGACTTGCCTAGGAATGGGGGAGCACATGAAGTCCCGCCCCCGCAGAGAGTCACCAGCTGTTTTGAAACAGCCAGTGTTTCTGTCTAGCCACCGCCGCCCTTGGCGGTGGCGGCGTGAGGAGTAGGAGACAGACGCTCCCCGTCCCCAGGTCTCAGTTGGCCTGGGAACAGGGGAGTGGCAGGGTGGCCGCGGGCCGGATCCACTGGCTTGGCAGGCTGGATTCAGGCTGTGGAGGCCCTTTGGCCCCCTGCCTCAGAGTACACCAACAGCCAAAATTGTAAATGAAATCTACACAGCATGTAATAGGGAACAATGCTGCAAAGACTATGAGGCCTTTATCCAGACCAATGGCACCCCATCACCCGGAACACCGTGTTCAGTTCTGGAAGCCCTGTCTGAAAGAAAAGCCAACAGAAAGGTGCAAGGGGCGGGATCCAGAGAACTGAATGGACTGCCTAGCAGAGACAGGGGATGAGTAAGAATGGACAGAAACTAATGAAAAGCACGGGAGAAAGTGAATGGAATGTTCTTAGTCACCAGTCTGTCACACAATGGCAGGTCTGGAGAACATCCAACGAAACTAAAAGGGAACCAATCTACCTGGGACAAAAAGGGAAAATACAGAGTAATTAGCCTCCGGAACTCGCTGCCTCAAGTCACCCCCAAAACTAAGGGTATGTCTACACTACAGCGTTATTTCGAAATATCTCATTTCGAAATAGTTATTTTGAAATATCTTATTTCAAAATAACGTGTCTACACACAAAATGCATTTCAAAATAGCTTTTTGCTATTTCGAAATAGCGCATCCACACTGATTGGACGCTGAATCGCATTTAAGGCCAGCCAGAACTGGTTCCGGCAGGGCATCAGGTCAGAAGTTACCTTGTGGCCAGGGCGGCCAGCAGGGCACCCTGGGAAGGGCTGGAGGCCCCCTATTTCGAAATAAGCATCTACACAGCGCTTATTTCGAAATAGCAATTTCGAAATTGGCACTATTCCTCATGGAATGAGGTTTACCAATTTCGAAATAAGCCCTCCGCTATTTCAAATTAATTTTGAAATACCAGTTGGCTTGTGTAGATGCTAGGAAAGTTATTTCGAAATAACTTTGCTGTGTAGACATACCCTAAGAGATTAGCTGGATTCACACAATAGTTAGAAATTGACATGGCTCATGGGAACATTTATTGTTACATCAGCGAGGATGAAAAACCATAAGAGAGAGAAATTCTTATGCTTCCTGGCACTAGCCACCCACTAACTTAGGGAGAGTCAGAAGAAACTTGCACTATGTTCTCTCTCCTCCTTCGCCTTACTCCTAAATCATCCACTCCTGGCAACGGCTGGATAAAGACTTTTTCCAATGTGTCATGAGGGGTAAATCACAATTCCTCTGTAGATTTGCATCTCTGCCTGCCTTGAACCCGAAGAATGTTTCCCTTGGCTCCCATGTGACCGCCACACACACAGACATTTGGCTGGACCCTATCAGAGTACTGAGGGGCACCCAGCTGTTTAGCCGAGTGATAACGAACACAATGCAGACGATCAGTCCATCACGATTCTGTGGCATTCTAACGACTAGCACAGTGCCCTGCCAGTCAGAAAACCCGAGTTCTGCTACCACAGACACCACGGGCTCCGTCAGAGAAGTCACTTCTTTTCCTCAGGGTCTGTTTCCCCCAGCTGGAATGCGGAGCCAACACAGACCTACTTCTGTAACGGATTTGGCGATTCTCAGGGGAGGCTGTAAGGTAGGGTTTGTGTTCGTGTGTGCACACACACACACACACACACACACACACACACACCTGCAAACAAAACTGTGACCTGTGAAGTCCTACAATTTTAATTTCACACCTCCAAACAATGGGGTTTGCACTGTTGAAGCATTGCTTGCCCAGGGCTGGGTCAGAACTGCCCTGAGTCCACGTGAAACAAATCAGAGCTTAGCTCACAGACAACGGCATGACACTGTAGGCCAAACCAAAGGGTCTCAAAATAGAAAAATAGAAGGCAACAAACTCATCCCTGCGTGCCTAGGAGGGAAGACTGGAAGAACTGGGTTTGCTTAGTCTGGGAAAGAGAAGACAGAGGGGACAGAACAGCAGCTTTCAAGTATTTAAAAGGGTGTCACAAGGAGGAGGGAGAAGAATTGTCCTGCTTGGCCTCTGAGGACAGGACAAGAAGTGATGGGCTGCTTGGTCCTGCTGCGAGGGCAGGGGACTGGACTTCAAGGTCCCTGCCAGTTCTCGTGTTCTAGGATTCTAGACCTGACTTTAATGCAATTACAGCAGGGATGGATTTTGCCCAGGCTTCTTCCCAAAGGAAGACAATGACTCCAGGAAGGCACATTACAGTGAATTAAAAAGGACGATGATCCAAGACATGGAGAACTGTGAATTAGTGCCAGCGAGGCCCTCTGCGGTTCTAGTACCTGGGGCCCATGGCCCTGCAGCGCTCTGCCTTGCGATTTGATAAAGCGAGGTGCCTGCTCTCTAGTGTGTGCTGCGCTACGTGTGCCTGGCCTGTAGCTTTTCACTGGCCTGTGGCAATGGGTTTGGGAATCTGGGGGGAGATTCTGTCTGTAAGACAAGGAGCGCCCTCGCAGTTCAGTGGATCCTGGACTCTGACATCCACACTCCCGCAAAGCTGGGACTGGGCGCACGGGGATGGTACAGACGATAGTCACCCTCTGTTCCCTCGCACCGCCTGTCCTGTGGCGACACGGAGGAATCCGTTCACGTCACTGCTTTTGCACAAACAACGTAAGAGGGTGGGGGGGAGGGGCAAGTGAGGGCCAGAGGAGAAAGTGGGGCTCTGTGTCCCCAAAGTAAGCACAGGCAAGAAGGGAAGCAGCAGCCTCTCCCAAGCGGGCCAGAGCCGAGTGTAGCGCTCCAGTCATCTCCCCCAGGGCCAGCGCTTAGCAGCAGGTTACCAGAGGTCTCCAAGAGTCTGTCACCCTGGAGGGTCGGACTTGCGTCGGCTGAGCTGTCTTTTAAAACATTCCCTGATATTTTACGCACTATGCAGCTCTGCTCTCCCATCCAGCAGGCAGGGGAATCGCTTGCACCCGCACACAAACGGAGCAGCTTTGAAGGTACTTACACCCCTGTCTGACAGCATCAAACGGCGCGTCTACACTGCGAGAAAACACATGTGCACACGGGCCTGCTAACCCCTGTGAGCGAACATGGCAGCTTATTTTAACTCGTGACAATAGTTCAAATGCAAGCCTACCAGGCAGCCTCAGGGCTAACTCATCCGCTTGAAAATAAATCTCCACGTCTTGGCAGCTATTTCAGCCCAAGTTCGCTCATGCCGATGAGCTACACCAAGCTACACCCAGCATGTCTGCCCTGTAGACATGCTCGGAGAGAGGTGAGTGCCCCACAATCATTCTTGGAGAGATGTTCCCTTCACGCTTCTATGCGGAAAAGGCAGCCAGGAAGGTTCCCTGATTTTACTGGACTTCACCAAACAGCTTTGTTTGTTTGGCTTTCCCATCTAACTTGTATTTCAGAGGCAACCCTAGAGGCCCCAGTGGAGATCGGGAACCCTCTCCACTAAGGGCTATGAAGACCAATAGCCCAAGGATGCTCCCTACCTCAGAGTTTGCAATCCAAATCGGCGCGGGGAGAACGGGGCAGCACACACAAGCAGAGGGAGCACATTTCAGTTCCTGCATTTTTTAGGGAAATTCATTCAGGGCAAGTGCTAATGAGGTGAGTGTTCGTGAGGAGAAGGGCCCAGCATGCTTTACACACAGCCGCTCCAACCCCACTGATTCCAAGGGCTATGTTCTGATTGTGGGAAACAGGCCAGCAAGCAATTGCTCGAGTACCAGAAAGTGACCTAATATTATGAAGGTTTTACAGATACTTTAAGCTTGCACTGGACAACAGGCAGCCGATGAAGACAGTACGTACAACCCTGCGTGGCGCATGATTTTGCGGCTTTGGCCAGAAGCGGGATCTTCCACTCCTTCCGCATTACGCCACAGAATTTCAGCTTTCGTTCTGCAAGGTGCGTCGCTGGCCCTTAAGGCGGAAAGGGCAACCTCCAAAATACAAACTCAGCGTAAACGGCAACGCTACGTCAGCCTGCGGATAGCCAGGAGCGAGAGCTCACGGGAGAGCAAACGGCTCCCACTCTCAGCAGCGGGGTATTAAGGCAGCGTCTAATTACAGCGGCAGTGTCCACACTGTTAACCATTCCCTGCTGGCCAGACCCATCCAGCACTTGCACTCCAACCTTGCTGGATGCATCAAAGACTTTTGGGGTGGAGGAGGCTGCTCAAGTGAGGAACATGGAGCTGTGGCACCATCTCCAAGCCAAACATCTAGTTACCTTGCCCAACTCTTAAGGGGAAAAGGAGAAACATCCGTGCCCTGCTTACAAAAGCCCAAACCTTCTAAGAAGCAAAACCCACCTGCTCCCCATCTGCTACCAACACGGCAACTGTCCACCATCTGGCTACCACGAACTCCAGCCTTATTCCAACACCTTGTGCAGTTCACCGAGGAACCTGAACCACAAAGGGCCGAACATGCTCAAACAAATGAAACCTTGGCAGGCACCGACTGCAGCGGGTATCGGTTAAATACCAAGAGACACCTTAGTGATGGTCTCAGAGGGGTCTCCGTGTTAGTCTGCAACTTTAAAACCAATGAGTAGGTCTGTGGCACCGTAGAGACTAACAAAACTAGAGAGAACCCTGAGCATCTGTGGGTAAAACCCACTTCCTCTGATGAACTGGAGCATTTATTAATGGCTACCAAATCCAGGAAAAGCCTCCAGTTTTGAATACGCTGCAGCCTGCTGTATAATTCCCAGCCTGCTGCAGAACAGAGCTCCAGCTATCTGTGAGGGCCTGAATTCAAGCGTGTTCTTGAGGTTTTGAACAGGTGTGTCTAGCTGAATCTGAATTTTTAAAAAGGAATGAAGAAGCCCCCAGTTAAGACACCAACAGACCCTGCTGCACGTAAAACAAAGCCCTGCCAGGCACACTTCCAGAGACCACACCACGCCAATTGTATTTCAGAGGGCCCGAAAAAGCCAACGGACGAGCAGCCTGGCAGGTCTGGAGAACAATCGATTCCATACTGTGGTGCTGTGGCCAAGAGCAGCTCAGCAGCCCAGGAACACTGCAGCAGCAGCAGCAGAAACCCTCGCAGGAGTAAATGAGGTTATTTTGGCAGCAGAGCGGATGTAGCAAAGAAGCCACTTTAACTGACTATGGTAAACAGAGATGGAGTGATTATAGCAAGAGTGAATGTAATACGGTTCCGAGTTACTTTGTATTGCCTCGACTGACCACAATATCAGATAAAACCAATGGAAAAAGTTCTGGTTTCCTCTCACATATAATTGATTATCTGAATGCAATCTACAGTTTTTACACACACATACACACACACACACACGCACACTCACACACACCCCAACCCTGCAGTTCAGTTAGTGGGTGATGCTGACAGAAATAACACACAGCAATGGTGCCTGGAGGAGGGTATTTTTGTTTTGGTTCGCGGGCTACATGACTGAGGGACGCAGAGCCATCACCTGAAATAACCCACTCGGAAGGGGGGGGTGTTTGTTTTTTATTTTAAAACACGGAACCACGATGAGCCATAGGCGACCAGTAGGGACCGCGCCTTTTTGAAAGACCTTGTTTGGCCCTGGGGGGCCATGCTGTGTGGCACTGCATGCGTCGGCTCTCCCCCCCAGGCTACGCTCCTGGACAAAGGACACTGTCTGATGTGCACAGGCGTTAACGTGCCAGCACAACCGGACCAGCCTGCCAGAGGGGAGGGACAAAATAACGCCCCTTTGCTTCCTCCCGCCTCTGCCCAGACGACAGTGAGCCAGGCCTGCCCAGATGGGGGCGGAGCTGGGCAAACCCTGGCAGCCTGCTTCACCCGCCCTTCCCGAGCAGGGCTTCCGGGAACAGCCTGGGCGAGGAGGGAAGGGAGCAGCAGATCCAGGGCCCTGCCTTTCCCTCATTCAGCTCCTCCCGCCAGGGCACGTGCGGCTGTGACGGAGCCGCCCCCTTGGGCTCACCAGCCCGAGTGGGGTTCAAAGCACTGACTGCCAACAGCCGCTGCGCAGAGCTTGTTTGCACAGAAGATGAGATGAAATGAAATCCACCCGGGTTGCAAACATATAGGCCGTCATTGGGGAGAGCTAGAGGCCTTTGTTATCAAAGACACGCCCCAAAATAAGCCCCGGACAGAGAAAAATGCCTTTTCTTGTCATCCTCCTTGCAAAGGAACTGCCAGAGGAAAACACCAGCATCAGCCGGCGTATCAGACAGGAATGCACGATTCAGGTGTGCTCTCACCTCGCCTCTCTCACCTACGTGCACAAACGTTCCGACACGTCGTGCATTTGAGAGCGTAAAAACAGAATAGCCAGGCGTCTCTGCTCTCCACAGCCCCCGGCGTGGTTTGCAGTTCATTAAGAAACAACACACACGCCAATGCACACGCAACACACGCCCACGCCAACACCCACCCACCCCAATACACACCCCCAACACACATCCCCAAACAGACACATGCCAACACCCACCCACGCAACACACACTCCCAACACACGCCCGCCCCAACACACACACACACACGCCAACACCTGCCCACCCCAACACACACACCCAACACAAACACCAACACCACCCACCCCAACACACACCCCCAACACACACACACCCCAATGCACACGCAACACCCACCCACCCCAACACACACTCCCAACACACGCCCGCCCCAACACACACACGCCAACACCTGTCCACCCCAACACACACACACCACCACCCACCCCAATACACCCCCAACACAAACACACCCCAATTCACACGCAACACTCGCCCACGCCAACACACACCCTTGCCAACACACACCCCAACACACACCTACGCCAATGCACACGCAACACACGTCCACCCAACACACTCCTAACACACGCCCATGCCCACACACACACACACCAACATACACACGTGTCTATCCCCAGCCCCTGCTAGAGCATGGCCCAAATGCTCTCCAGTTTTCGAACCATCATTTCTGCTTCTAGCCCCTACTCACGCCCCCAGAGTAACATGCAGTGAGTCAGCATGTGGACTGACACCCATGCCAGAAGTCTGCCGATTTCAGCAAGCCCGCCCACTGCAGAATTTGCCCCGCTGTCTAGGAATCTCATCTTAAAAGAAATGTCAGGCCCAGTCTTCCCTCAGTTCAAACCCATGTCCCATCCCTCCCTTCTTACTAGGCTTTATGCTCTTGTATTGACCAAAGAGCTTTGCACAGTTTGCAGGATACCCCTGAGCATGACAAGAGATGCCACCCTTGAGTGGGAAGAAAAAAAAAAAAAAAAGAGGACTTCACACCTTATGCTAGTTGTGATGGAGTGGACAGACGAGTGAAAGAAGAAAGCTCTGGCCCACTGGTCTATATGCTGGGATACAATAACTCTGACGTTCCCAACCCAGCTCTGATACTGGCTTCCCCTCTGACCCTGGTCAAGTCATTTAACCACTCACAGCCTCAGAGTGCCCATTGAGAAAACAGCCTCGTCTCTCTCACAGCATGGGATGCACTGGCAACTGGCCACCGCTAGCATCCTCCTTGATGAAAACCAGTGCTCCCCGACAGCCCATAGCACTAGGGGAATCTGAGCAACTGAGACCGACGGAGAATCAGGAAGCAGCCCTGACATCTGGCTGTGTTCCACTGCAAAATCATTCTCAGCTGCACACCCAGAGCCCCCAGCAATCAGGTCAGTGGTGCTGTAGCATCTGCATGTCGCCTCGGCGCAGAAGGAACCTGCAAGCGAAAAGGTGAGCTTTGATAGCTGCTGTCCCACCACAGACAGGGAGCTGCACTGTCGCCGAAATAATCCAGGGCCGAGTCAGCTGTGCGCGTGCTGAATGGCACCAAAACGGGCTTGGCCCGGGGGGGCCAGAAAAACCTTTGACACGCAAAATTGGAAGTAAAAAGCAATAACAGAGATTCGCGTTTGAAACGAATTTACTGACAGACACGGAACTTAGCCAAACCAGGAATTCGTATTGTCCTCCCAGTGCACAGAACATGACAAAACCATAATTAATGAAACAGGAAACTGAATCGGAACCACAACAAGTGTAAAACTATTGTTGTTTCCTCCAGCCCCTGCCCCCACTGTTCCTCAGAGAGGCGAGAGGTGGGTACCCATGTACTTGAAGACTGCTGCATTTGCCTTAACGAGCTGCCTTCACCGATCCTGGTAATGGCATTAATTAATCAATACGAGCATGTGTCAGGGTTCTAGCTCCCACTTGTGTTTGCCAGGAATGTTTCTGAAGGAGGGAAATGGCAGGTGCAGGAATGGGACGATCCTGCCACCGCCATGTGAGTGACCTCTACTTTGCATGGACTACACATGGCACCGGAAGGCGAGAGATGGCTGGCAGAGCACCCTGTCGGCGCACACGAAGAGCTTGCCCCCGACTCCCTGGTGCAGGCGGGTTCTCTCCCAACCCCGACGACGGGAGGGGAAAGGCTGTCTCCAAAGAGGGGACCTAGGGTCTAGGCTGAGCAGTCTGCACAGAGGAGCTGAAGAGCAGCCAGGCCCAAGCAGAGGACTTAAGCTGAACTTTACATTGTCTTATACTGCTGTGTAAGAACATCAGAGCGGTCCGATGGGATCAGAGCAAAGGCCCATCCAGCCCAGTGTCCTGTCGGTCCACAGTGGCCACTGCCAGGTGCCCCAGAGGGAGGGAACTGAACAGGGAACCCTCGAGTGATCTCTCCCCTGTCGCCCATTCCCAGCCTCTGACAGAGGCCAGGGACCCATCCCTGCCCTGCCTGACTAACTGAATCTGGTCAGTTTCTCTTTACAGGTTCCTAGACGATTCCCCTCTCCTCGTGAACACGTGCTCCACTGGCGCTACCTGCAGCCCCGGAGCCAGGCCCTGCCACTGGGTCATCTGCACCCAGGCAGAGCCCAGTCACGTCAGCGCGGCCTGGTGCAGGCGAAGGCATCCATCCGTGTGGCTCCAGTCGCAGGATTGGCCCTAGGCCAGTGGCGCTCAAACATTTTGGCCCCCGGCCCACCCTGCTCACGCAAAGCTGTCCACAGACCACCAGCCAACCACAGAATGGGGGCCGGGGTGGAATGAGGAGGAGGGGTCTGGCCAGGATGTAGGGTGCAGCAGCGGGATGAGGTTGGGGGTCTGGCCGGGAGGTAGGGTGCAGGAGTGGGCTCAGGGTGGAGGTCTGGCTAGGAGGTAGTGTGCAGGAGTGGGCTGAGGATGTGGGGATCTAGCAGGAAGGTAGGGTGCAGGAGCGGGCTGAGGGTGGGAGTCTGGCCGGGAGGTAGGGTGCAGCAGCGGCTGAGGATGAGGGGCC
Source organism: Rafetus swinhoei (assembly GCA_019425775.1). Classification (NCBI taxonomy): domain Eukaryota; kingdom Metazoa; phylum Chordata; order Testudines; family Trionychidae; genus Rafetus; species Rafetus swinhoei. The sequence goes on from CM033426.1 coordinate 34,331,449, forward strand.
TGGCCGGGAGGTAGGGTGCAGCAGCGGGCTGAGGATGAGGGGCCTGGCCGGGAGGTAGGTGCAGCAGCGGGCTGAGGATGAGGGGCCTGGCCGGGAGGTAGGGTGCAGCAGCGGGCTGAGGATGAGGGCTCTGGCCGGGAGGTAGGGTGCAGGAGCGGGCTGAGGATGAGGGGCCTGGCCGGGAGGTAGGGTGCAGCAGCGGGCTGAGGATGAGGGGCCTGGCCGGGAGGTAGGGTGCAGCAGCGGGCTGAGGATGAGGGGCCTGGCCGGGAGGTAGGGTGCAGCAGCGGGCTGAGGATGAGGGGCCTGGCCGGGAGGTAGGGTGCAGCAGCGGGCTGAGGATGAGGGGCCTGGCCAGGAGGTAGGGTGCAGCAGCGGGCTGAGGATGAGGGGCCTGGCCAGGAGGTAGGGTGCAGGAGGGATTGGGGATGTAGGGTCTCAGCGAGAGGGGTGTGTGAGGAGGATGGGGGCGCTTACCTGCCTCCTGCCGCTCCCAGGCTCCACCCTCTGCTGCTCCCATTGGCTGTGATTCTGGCCAATGGGAGCAGCAGGAGAGCCTCCAGGCGAGCGGTTTCCTGCGCTGCCCTTCCCCCAGCCAGGGGAAGGAGCAGAGGAGCAGTAGTAACGCCTGGAGCCGCTTCCTTCCCCCACGAGCCAGATCCGGCCCACAAAGCTCATGCACCCCCACCCCAACAGTGGGAAGTTGGCATGGGCACTTCAAACTCGGGGGGGGACGGGGACGCAGGGCTGGAGCACCAGCTCAGGCTCCCCGCAGCAGGGGTGGTGAGGCCCTAGCCCACCTGCAAGACAGTCGCGGCCCAGACTTTGAGAGCCACTGGCCTAAAGATACAAGAACAGACCCTCCCCACTTCAGAAGCAACCTCTGGCCACTAGGCCCAGAGAAGTGGCTGAAGTGTCAGAAATGTAGCAAAGCCCCTTAAACAGAAATGACCCTTGGAGGAACACGAGCACCTTGAGATCCAAATAACGATCTTAATAAGCAAAAATACAGGGGATGGATTTCAGGCCTGAATTGCCAGGGTATCCACACTGCAGAACACAATGGGGTGCGCAACTGATTCGACCAGTGCGTATAAATAGTGCCCTGTGGCAATGCAGCTGCTACTGCACCTGCCCCGCTGTAGTCTGAATTTACTTGATGTATTTAGATTTACACCCACAAACAAGGACCTCGCCATAGCTCCAGGTGCCCGTGCCAGACCTAAACACACACCATGATAGCAGCAGTGCAATCCACTGCCAAGACCCCCAACAAAGAGATTGCGGAACAACTCTCACACGCCACACCCTTTAACACTAATCACAGCATGCTGGTCCCTGGCAGGCGAGGGCCAATTTAAGGTCTGTTGACTAGAACAGTACATTTTTCTTTATGAGCATTTTCTAGCTCTTCACTTTTGCTCCATAATAAATCCAGGAAGGGGGTTTTAACTCAGCCATCTGCCCCCTGCAAAAATAGACCTATCTCCTGAATAATACTGTCCCTTGTTTTTAGAAACATATCAGTGCACTGCTAATGGCTGGACAATTAAAAGTACGATCGATGAAGAACAAAACTACGTAATTTTCACATCTACAAACAAGACAAACATTCCCAACAACTTAAGAAACAACAAATAGTCTAGCAGCACCTTCGAGACTAACAAAGCACCTAGACGGAATCATGAGTTTTCGTGAGTGCAACCCACTTCTTCAGATGACTGGAGTTAATACAGGTCCAGTTCCAAAATAAATAGGGGATGGGGGGAAGAAGGAAAAGGAGCAAAGAAATAGTCAACTGAAGTGTTTTGTTCGTCTTTAAGGTGCTGCTAGACTATTCGTTGTTTCTTAAGTTTTTCCAGTTACAGACTAACTTGGTTCTCCCTCTGAAGCTTTTATTCCCCACAACATTCACGGTCCAATAAATGCAAACCTGTGATTCCAGCCCTATGCCAAGCTAATCAAATTTGCCCCCACACTCTCCATCCCCACCTCTTTGAAACCTAGCTCTGGTCTGAGATGCCTCACAAGGCTGTTTTTACTTATCAAGCAAGTAAAGTTCCTGGTACATTTCCTCTGCGGGGAGGGGGCTTTGCTTCCCTGCCGTTCCAGAGCCTCCTAACTGATCTCTGCTACAATATTCCTCTGCTGACCTCCTGGCAGGTACCAGGTGCGGGGAGCAGGACTGGCTCTTATTCTGCACCTCTGCAACTTTCTAGAGCAGGCCTGGGCCTTGGAGCTCAGCAAATGGCTCCAGTATCTGGCCCTGATGTTTCTCTGAGTTCTGGAAGCAGAAGAGGGAAATGAACCCGACTCTTGCGGCCCTGCTTCCCACCACTTTGACGCTGCACAGGTGGCTGGATCCGTCTGTGTGAAGACTCAGGAAGAGCGCGCCTCTGTGGATGGCAGCCGTCACGTCTCTCCATGTGTCTGGTCATTAACACGATCCAAAGCGTTTCCTCGATCTTCAGAGCCCCAAGATTTCCTGTGTCTCTTTCTTTCATTCAACATATGACTTGTCCTGCTAGACCTTGTGCAACGAGGTTTCTGTGGCCCACAGCTCTATTCTTCCCGGATCCTTTTGTTGATGCAACCCTCAGCCAGGATCAAGAAGCAAATAACGTTTAGGAAAGTTTTGGATCATTTTCTTCATGTGCTACAGACACTGACAACCCGCTACTACTAATCCCTGCATGAATATCTTACATCCTTAAGGACCCCAGATTCTACGAACTGTGCCATGGAAGTGATTCACCCCCAGTGACATGCAGGGCCTTTCAGCAGGTGTGCAGACACCATTTAAAATCACGCGATGACACCGCACAAAGGAGGAGGAGGCAGGAGGAGAGAAACAAGGGGGCGATTTAGGAAAACAGGCTGCATTTCCCCATGGGAAATCTGCATGGGACACCAAAGCTAACACTCCGACAAACGTACCATGCCACCTTCACTGACCCCAAGGGGCCAGGATGTCTGCTTACATAGGGAAGACAACTCCTTCCACTGCCCAGGGTCCCACGATGCACAGGCCTGGTTCAGGACCACCTCACGGGAAAGAACAGGAAATGACCACTTTCAGCAGCAAGCATGCCCGCGTGCATCTCAAGGGGGCTCTTCCTTTAGAGCTCACCAGAGCACAGGTCAAGGTAGGGTGGCCAGAGGAAAAGCAGAGGCCAGCGTTTTCAAAACTTGGGTGCCCTACATAGGCACCTGAAGCCACACTAAAGCACTGAACTAAGCTGAGCCAGAGCTGCGCAGGGGCTGAGAACTTGCAATGGCCATCACCTTGCAGGTGGAGCTCAGCGCCTTGGGAAACCAGGTCAAACTTACATCCGTGCCTGAACGTTGGGTCGGATGCCCAACAGCCCCCACGTGAAATTCACGGGAGCTTTACTCTCTCAATGGCCACAGGACTACAAGGGTCAAACTTTACTATGAAAGCTACAATAGTCTACCCGTGGAAGGCTGGGCATTCCGGCCAGCTGCAAATGCTACGGGGGCATTGAACGTCCAAAACGCCAGCTGCAGGCAATGGAAGCTGCCGGGGCTGAATCCAGCCCGAGTTGAACAGAAACTGACGGGGACTTTTAGGACCTGGCGGAGTGATTAATTTCAACGGGTCTTCCCCCAACACCTTTTTTTGCATCTACAAATTGTTGACGTTCATTCTGTGCCTGCAATGGTTTCCAGGTCTGATGAATACAGCGTCATCACACTAGTATCTGACTGTCCGTGTTCTCACCCAATATTCTCTGGGCCTATAAATAATCATGGGTATAAAACTGTGGGCCAACTTTTAAAAATCTTGCCTTCCATATTACATAACGCTCAGTGCTGTAATACAATTTTGCACAGATACACAGCAGCACCTTTCTGTTCAGCCTCTCAGCTTCACTCTTTGGTAGGAAACTGGCCTTTGGGTGAGCTAATTATTACTGGACCCTTTTGACAGGAAACTGAGGGGTGAAGCAAATGGCCCAAAGGTCCATGGCAAATCAGTGGTGGAAAAGAGCCGTCCCGCCTCCCAGTCCCATTCACTAGCACAGCATGGTTCTCCTTACGAATAGCTCTCGTTGGGATTTTCCACTCTTGGAAAACGAAATCATGCTAATGCCTTTTAGCTGCAGGAAGTAACGGAGCCACTCCTGATTTGATTAAAACAAACACAACAGCACATTCTGTGCTGCTTGGACACAGCTCTGAACGGCTGTGCTTAGTGCGAGGTGATAAATCACACGCCCTTTAACGCGTGTACCACAGCTGGGTACGCTGCTCTAGCAAAGGTAATCGCTAAAGTCAAGATTTCTACTGACAGATGATAAATCAGGTGCCCTTTCACTCGTGCGTACTGGTTGCAAATGTCGTTAATTAGAAATTCAGGCTGATTTCTTTGTATGTATTATTTCCCACTGATCTGCATGAGCTGTCATATTTGCCTGCCTCCCACAATGAAGGTTCTGAAGCGCGCATGCATATTGTGCATAGGGCATCACTGGAGAGCTGATCCCCCTGCTGTTTTGCAAGCCAGGGGAGAGCTCAGCTCTGCAGAGAAAGGGTCAGTAGCTGCCCTGCTGCCAGGCATGAGGGGCAGAGGACGGAGACAGAGACTGCAGGGCATTCTCCATGCCCAGCTTAACCCTCCCTTGGGGGATCTTTTGGGAAAGACAACTTCCAGGCTCCGCCCAGCTGAGCCCCTGCCTTCCCCAACTACCCAGTCGTCCCCGCCCCCCCCCGCCCCCACGCACCCTCCCAAAGAATTTCTCCTTTTAACTAACTCGCTGGCATAGTAGCTTTCCCAGGTGGTGGAATTTCACCCTGTATCATGTGGAGGCTGCAGGCGAGATCAGGGCCCCGCTGCGCCACACTCTTCAAATCCTCTTCTGGTCCCTGAAATGGGAGATTTGCCTCCGTAAGGACGGACTGGGCCTGAGCCCCAAACCCAGTGATATTAACAGAGAGCAGCTGCTGACTTTGCTGGGCTTTGGATCTACCATGAACAATGGGATCTGGGACAGCTAACAAGGAAGAGCAGCACCCAGGGTGTAAAGAGCTAGCTGGTTACATGGTAAGCATTGCTTTACCAGCACGCTTACTGGGGTAACTGGTTAACCCGGTGCCATGACTGGGGGTGCTCCAGGCCGGCCGGGCCCACTGCCTGCGGCGAGATGCAGCAGGCTGGTTACTCAGTTAACCATACAGTTTAACAAGTTAACATTTTAAACAGGATTTGACATGCCTAAAGAGTGCCTGCTCTCCTGCTGTACTAGAGCAATAAGCAACATGCTTTCTTTACCTTCTGATGAGGGGCAACGTGAAGCCTACTAACCCAATCACAGACGGTCACAGAATTGAAAACATTCAGGGCTTTTTTTTAAAGGCACCTTTATTGGAGAGGGGGATCTTCTATGCCTTGCTATAGCGGACGCCTCCGAGCTGCAATCTGTGACGTCAAAGTGGCTGAGAACGGAACCTCTGGACAGGAACTGGCTGCGGAAGCCAGTGATGTTCATGCTGGTGGCTCGGTGTTGCTATAAGCCAAGAGGAGCAGCACTGTTATCTACCACGTGGGGTGGCTTGCCAGGGTCAGCCCGTTTCTAAACACACTGGGGAAAGCCTGATTCAAAGCCCACTGGAGTCAACTGGACGTTTTCCATCACAGCGTAAAACACTGGAAAATAGTCCCTGCGGCACAGCACGGACACGTGCAAGGGAGAAATCTTTACACGACGGAGAGAGAAAGGCAGGAGGCACAGAAGGGGAAAGTGCTAAATCCCGTGTGCCGAGGCAGGGGATTCGTGGCCACGCAGGACAGGCAGATGGAAAAGCCTGGCCCATGAGGTCCCTATTTCAGAAGGGCTGCCAGGGAAAGGTCTCAGATGCCCGTGTTTTTATTTCTCCTTTTCAAAAGAAGAAAAGGAATCAGTCTTCAATTCCCAGCGTGGCTCAAGGTCAACAGAAGGGAGCCCCAAGGCCCCCTGCTAGAAATGGGGCTGCTTAGTGTATTTACTGAGGAGGGGACCAGAGAGGTGGAACTATTTACAGATGACACAATTATTTCAGTTACTCAGCACTAGAAATGACTGTCAGGTGCTCCAGAGGGTCCTAGAAAAAGTGAACTCACTGAGCAACACTTTGGCCGATGACATGTAGTGGTGACAGATGCAAAGGGATGCACCCTGAAAGGGATACTTTGAATTATAGTCACTGTGGATGGGTTTAAAATGAACTGTAAATCCTCAGGAAAAAGAGCCGGGCACCACTGTAGGCAGCTCAGTGAACACCTCTGCTCAATGCAGCAGCAAACAGAATCATAATATGCATAAACCAGAAGAGATAATAATAGAGTCGGGCCATTTATATCGCTCTGTGGGAACACTGTGTTCCGTTCTGGCCATCCTACCTTAAGGATCTCTCAGGAATCTTTATTTTCAGGAGTTTGACAGACAATATTGATTTTCCTTTCTAAGTATTTTCGTCAGTATTTTTCCAACTTACATGTTTGCATTGTCAAGATTATTGGTTACTCTGATACTAATGGATATTTGTTAAAAAAATGTCATGACTTCAGAAAATTCATAACAGGTCCATAACTGCAACCCTAATCATCATAATTTCATAGCGCTCGTCTGCCAGACAGAATTATCAGCAACAGCGGGCACCAGTTATCTGGTGAAAAGGCAGATGTGATGTTCTTCATTTTCTCTCGATGCAAACTTTAGTTATTAATGATGGTTCCCCTCCCCACTCCAACCCATTTTTCCCTCCTCTTTCCCCCCGCTTGGAGAGAGAAATCAGGAATTACCACCATTTACGGATTTAAATCTAATCCTCCACGTCTACATGTAGACAAACCTTTGCAGAACTACAGCCACTGATGGAGCCGAGAAAGGTTATTCACTATAACTTATTCTGATGCCAAACCATGATGTGTCTCTCTAGCAAATCTGTGCTGTAAATCTCAATGCTATAAATATGTCACCAGAATTAACTGAAACCACTAATAGGTCATTCAATGAGCTTTGGAGCACGTGGAGGGCAGAAGCAGGCTGCGATCCAAGCAGTCTTGATTGATGACACCAAAAATTAGCAAACATATGGGAATGTGAGCAGGCTGGTGAGACACGACTCTCTGAAATGCTTCTTTTCTCTGAGCAGGAGACTCCTGCACTAGAACCACGTGAGGTCTGGAATATTTAACACATTTGATCATTTATCCAACTAATGTAAAACAATTTTGACCTCTTCCAGCTGGACCTATGGTGACAAGTTTCATCCCAAGTGAGCCGGAGACAAAATGGGCAGGTCCTCTCCAGGAAGTCGCTGCTGTTTGCAGTCCTGCCGATTGGGAGGAACTAGCATCAAATCTTGAAGTCCTTTGGCACGTAAGACGCCCACTGCAGACAATGGAGGCTTTGCTGAGGTAAGACTGAAGAAAGCCTTCAGGGTCTGGCCCACGGGACTTGAGGAGGCGTTTGAACAACTGGGTAACATCTAGTGCAGGACTGCTCGGTACATAGCACTTCCCGGTGTTTTCTTCAGTTCATTTTCCAATGGCCCAAGCATTGATTTTAATCGCTTAACTCTATTCCATTAGTTTTAATTTCTCCCCCTCCCTTTTGACCAATTCCTCTCTCCCCTGCGTTTGTGCACTCTTAAAGCCCGTGTACACGGTTATCGAATCCCTTCACCTCAGCCAAGCAACACACATTCGTCTCTGTGACTTCTCATAGGGCAGTTCCTTCAGCCATCAATCCAGCGTCCTGCTCCTTTTTGGGTTCACTCCATAGCACGCCCCCACCGAGATTCCCTAGAGCCGTCCACGGTCTCCGAGGTGCAGTTGTGCTGGGCCATAGTTCAGTCGCTCGGTCTGCATCGCTGGCTACCAGTGGACATGCTTTGGTGGAACACGAGCATCTCCGCCAATTTGGAAACGGCTTATGGATCATGAGCCACAGAGCATGGCGATTTCTAGTCAACTTTCTCCAGGTCATTCTCTGAGCTGAAAAATAATGCCCCAAGTATGCAGAAAACCCTCCGGAGAACTGCAGCCCCCACCCACCCATTAGGAATAACAGGCCTGCACTCTTCATTTCATCTCCATTTGTCAAGGACCATCCGCCTGACCCCTCGAACCAACATCTGTCTTCCAACATCCAGGAAAGAGCATGCACAGCCTCCTGAAGCACACAAGCACGTCAGAATTCGTCTCCATGTGGGTGACATTCAAACAACGTTCCTTTTGATGCATGGCAGAAGCAAGCGCCGTGCTCTGGCTTTGATGGAGTCAACTCCAATCTCCCCTGCCACCAAGTCACAAACCTCCAGGGAGCTCACCGGGGACAATATAAATTCTCTCCTCGCTTTTCAGCGGAAGAGCGACAAGATCAGGAACGTCCCCGTTCCTTTTCGGGCAACCCTGCCCTGCTTCTCTCGGAGCTCGCTGACAGCCGCGCGGTCTGAGTAAGCATCCGGAAGCTGACACGACGTCTGTGGCAAAGGGATCATTTGCAATTGTGCTCACCAGTGAATTCTCCTCATGCACAGGCCCCCATTGGAACAGTCTCCACAGGAAAGCCAAGGAAGAGCATCGCGCTGCAGTCCTGTACAAGCAGATTAGGCGGGCATTTTTCCATGCCCAGGCACAGCCCTGCAGTGTCTTCTGCCTGAGGCACAATTTTCATCTCGGCACCAAATCCTCATTCTTCCAGAAGCCAGAGGAGCAGCATCACTCACCACCCAGGGCAGCTGCAAGGGTTGGCCCAGGTAACAGAAGTGAGGGCCTGGCTGAGATGCAGCCCTGGGAGGAAAGAGGAGGAATCTCTCCGGCTGTGTAGAACACGGATCGGGCAGTTCTGTGCAGCCCTGGCTTCCGCCTTTCACAGGACTGTTCAAGGGACAAAGTTTGCCTTCAGAGCCATAGTTGACATGGATATTGCAAGGGAGGCCATCCCCACATCCCAGCTTCCCACCCAGGAGCCCCCTTGGTCTGCCTTAGGAGGAGCAATACGCTCCCACGCCAAGCCTGGTTTGCGGAGGCCGTAATTAATCTAGTCTCTCAGAGGGAGGGAAGGTTCTTGCAGACACACTCGGCATCTGTGCTGGCCGCTGCAGCAGCCCTCACCACATTCATCCAAACCCCACGCTGCTATTCCCGGAGACTTCTTTCTAGCGCCCCTTGTTCTGGAGGGGGCAGTTCACACGCTTTCCAGCAATGGCAGATTCATGCGCGTCCCATGTGCAAGTCGACACGTAAATCCACCGCAGACGTCTGCCCCGTGACTGGAGCCACCCACAACGCCCCGTGCAAACTTCAGAAGCATACACTCCAAACACCAGTCTGGCTCTTTCAGCTCTCCTCCAACGCTCACTGCCAACTTCGCACCGCACAACGGAAATGCCACTCCAGGAACCAGCCCCTGCAACAACCAGCTCTGTTGCCAGCACTGTCCGTACCTCTCCCCTAGTGACACCACCACAGCACTTAGCCATGTCAGCTACACCATCCAAGGCTTAGTCACGTACACATCCACTACTGTGCTCTACACCGCCACGTGCCAGCCACGCCCCTCTGCCATGCACACTGCACCACAGGGTACATGCACACAAACTGGACATTCCGAATGGCAAACCAGGGGGAGCATTTGAACCTCCTGGGCGCACAGTTCCTGACTTGCAAATTGTCATTCTCAGTCAAAAAAGCTTCAAACCCAGACTGCCATGGAAACTGCTGAGCTGGAATTCACCGGCCAATTTGACGCCTTAAACCCAGGTCTAAACAGACAGATGGAGTGGTTCTCGCATTACAATCGGTCTTTTCCCAATCAGGAACTCTCACCTTCTCATTGCTGTTGGAGATGAGCCATGTCCACTGATTCAATTAGCACGGATGTCACACTGCCTCAAGAACATAAGAACGGCCAGCCTGGGTCAGACCAAAGGTCCATCTAACTCAATTCCCTGTCTGCCCACAGTGGCCGATGCCAGGTGCCCCAGAGGGCGTGAGCAGAGCAGGGAATCATCCAGTGATCCTTCCCCTGTTGCCCATTCCCAGCCCCTGACAAACAGATGCTAGGGACACCATCCTTGACCACCCTGGCCAATAGCCATTGATAGATCTAACCTCTGTCTAGTTCTTTTTTGAACCCTGTTCAAGTCCTGGCCTTCACAACCTCCTCTGGCCAGGTTCTCAAGGCAGGCTGAGAACACCCAGCAATAACCATGCCAGATCCCACAATGAGAGGCACCTTAGAGCTTATTCACATCATTTTTCATCACTTTAGAAACCCATGTACTACTAACAATAACTCAGCGCATTGCCACAGTTCTAGCACGCCACTTAACGTACTTACAATGGTAGAGCCCCCATTTAGGGCTGTATTCATTTAACTATAGTGACATAAGAATCACAGCTCAAACTGAAATGGTTAAATCACCATGGTGAACCGGTCTCCCATCTAATATCTGGACTGACAGCCATCCAAGTGCAGCAAACCCCCTATTCCACAAAAGGGGGACGTTCCAAATCTGAATACGCCCCCCAAGGCAACATGGGGTATGCTGTGTTCACAACAACAAGGCAGGTCAGGATGGAAATTCACGGCCCTTTATTGCCGGATGTTGAATTTTTCTCCTCGTGCCCAGACTGAATCTCCGGGGACATCCGTCAGCAATGGAAAGAGGAAGCTGTGACAGTCATGTAAGAATATCGAGATGCAGTCATTCTGCAAGTGCGGTGTGTGACCTGGCTAGGGGAGGGGAAGAGAAGTGGTTATGCTGGGTTATAACATTACATCCTATATGAATGAGTTGCTCTAGCTTAATGGAGGCCTATGGGAAGAACCAGCAAGAAGGCAATTACAGGGCGCTGGCATACTCCTAGGCCCCTAGCTGAAGACACACAACTAAGGCCTGATGGGTCACAGGACTAGAAAACAGTTAAAACGTGGGGGCGGAGAGAGACACTCGGAGAAGGACTAAGCAGCTTTTAAAGGACTCTGCTGCTTCAGCTGGAGAGAGAAACGGTTTGAGAGTGGAGGGGCAGACTACGCCATCCGGATGCTGGAGGTCTCAGAGGGACCAGGACACGGAGACGCTCAGGATCACCACGAGGAAGATGGCCAGACACTAGACGATCAGGTGTCCCGTTTTCAAATGGAACACCCAGTGAAAAAGGGGGCTCTGGTCAGCACCGCCAACCGGGCCATTCACAGTCCCACCGTCTGTGCAGCAGAGACAAGGCAGGCTAGACCCTCCCTGTCCTGGGACAGCGTGCTGTGTCCCAGAAACAGCCAGCAGGTCCAGTTCTAGGTGGAGGGCCATGGGGCTCTGTGCATTGGCTCCACTCCCATTGGCCGGGAACTGGCCAATGGGAGCTGAGGGCAAGAGCAGCACACGCTACAGAGCCTCCTGCCCCCCACCCCACCTAGGAGCTGGACTTGCTGGCCACTTCCAGGGCACAGCACGGAGCCAGGCAACCTGCCTTAGTGCTGCTGACCGGGAGGAGCCCCAAACCATGCCCCAGCCCTGAGCCCCCCCATAACCTGGAGCCCACTCCTCAAACCCCTCATCCCTCCTGCACCCCAATCCCTTGCCCTGAGCCCCCTCCTGCACCCCAAACCCCTTATCCCCAACCCCGCCCCAGAACCCACACCCCCATTTAGAGCCCTCCTTCCCTCTCCCCAACCCCTGCCTCAGCCCAGTGAAAGCGAGTGAGGGCAGGGAAGAGTGAATCACAGAGGGAGGGGGAATGTAAGGAGGCCTCAAGGAAGGGGCGGGGCTAGGTGTTCGGTTTTGTGTGGATAATACGTTGGCAACCCCACTGGACACCTGGTAAACCAGACATACATGCGTCCTGGGGGTTGTATCGCTTTAAGACCCTTGGCCTCAAAAAGGCAGCCTAGTCCCTGGGCACCACCGCCATTGCTCCCTGGAGCTCAGAGAACTGACCACACTGCACAGAAGTCAGACCTGCTGAGGTGACTGCAGCTGTGCACAGTGGCCGGCACCCCAAGGCCCTGTCAGACTGGGAAAGGGGGTGGCCTGAGAGGGGCTGGGATGCTCAGAGAGACCAGGTGAGTCACACCAGTAACTGCCATGGGGCATGCATCTTAAAAGACTGGCCAGGAAAGGATTTCATGTTCAGGCTCTTTCCCTCCATCCTGGGAGTGACTGGACTTTTTCCTAAGTGCCGATTGAGTGCAACGGAACATGGGTTGTGACTTTTCCCTCAAGCTCTCTTTGTGCCCCTGGTCATTTGCAAATGTCCAGACAAACAGACACTCAATTATACATCTCAGCATCCAGCAAATAACCAAAGTGAACAGTTTGCAAATAAATGGACAAATTCATTCACAGAAGAAACTGCTCCTGGAACAAACACGCAACCCACAAATTCACTTTTAAAATATCTGCATGTGTAAACAATTTGGGAACAGAAATACAGGGCTACTTTCCAAAGGGAATAGTCACAATGAACAGGGTGACCAGCCCTATTACAGATCTATGATTAATCCATCAACTCAGCACAACTGTTTGCAGCCTCTGATTTATACTGGCTGTCGACCTGACTCAAAATAACTTTTGGGTTTGCTGTAAGTGAGAAGGGCAGCTGGAAATTGGCAGGAACGATGCACTTCCACAAGGGTCTCAGAACAGGAGAGACTTCTTGTCTGAGGATGTTACATTTGAACTCTTCTATTGGTCTGATAGCACAAAGATACGTTTCTTTGAAGCTAGATGCCATTTATAGCTTAACCGCTGTTCTCTTCTGAATGGAAATGAACCGAGAATGCAAAGGCTCGTAGTTATGTAACTATCTGGCTTTCACACTGTGGGCAGGATTGAAAGGTGACACGCAGACACAGAAGGTTTTAACTGCACAGATGGAATAGCTTGGCCGTGCTGTTCTCTGTCATATTGACATACTCATGAAAAGGCAGAAAACTTAGCAAAGGGTTTGTGTCTAGTGCCTCTGACAAATCACATGGGGCAGCGCTCTGATTACAGTCCAATGTAAACCAAGAGTGACTCCACTGATGTCAATGGACCTTGACCAGTGTAATACCAACGTGAGATCAAACCTGGGCCCTAGGCCTGCCTCTAGATGGCTGACATTAGGGTTCAGTTTTCCACTGATGGAGGCTCTGTGGGAGGCAGTGATGCGGGCAGGACTCGGGGATCTCACTGATCGCTCATTAGAACAGCAGCTTTCTACTCCCACCTGTCAAGGTTTAAATGACTCCACAGGTGTAGCGCTGAGGGAGTCAGGAATTCTCTTCAGAGAGGGACTCCCACCTGAGACAATGAGCCCCCTGCCCTCACGAGTCAGCACATGTTCCCAACAAGACCAACACTTGCTGACGCGGTGGGGTGGTGCAGGTGAATGCTGACAGCCCCTTACACCGCGCTGATAGTGGAATATTCCAGTGGGAAACCATGTTACACAGTGTGCCTTCCTCGGGTGCTAAAGACACATGTTCTTCCGCTCCCTCTCCTGGGGCACCCTACAATGGCAGATGATCAGCCCTGACAATGCCTCTTGCTGTCCACTGACACCTAGCAGCACAGCACACAAGTGATGGTGAAAGTGACCAGAAAATGCAATGGCAAACAGAAAAGGACAAGCAGTATGTAGCAAAATGCATCCTGCAGCTGAGACATTGACGCTCACTTCCCCTTGAGCTGTACACGCCTCTCTCCCGTTGCTATCAGGGATGGTGGCTCCGATGACTCAAAAGGACCATAGTATTTAACCCTCAGTGGATATAGCACCTTCATCTCTCAGTCTCAAAGCCCTTTTCACTGCACAGCTCCCTGGGAGGCAGATAGATACTGTTGCTTTTGTACAGATGGGTGGACTGATGCCCTGAGAGATTAAGGCTGAAATTTTCAAAAGGTACCAAAAGGGCTGAGGAGCCCAACTTCTACTGAACTCAAGGGGGTTGGGCACCTAACTCCCTTATGCATCTCTTGAAATCTCAGCCTAAGTGATTTGGCAAAGTCACATTGTGAGTTCTGCTAAGTATAGAAACAAAGAATTCTGCCAGCTGGTCTCCTGCTCGCTCCAGCATTCAACATTTCCCAACTCCCTGCAATAAAATACTGTGATTTTTGTAGGCACTAAAATAAGATGCCTGTTTAACAAGTCTGCTTTCTCACGTCAGGTCAAATCCATGTGTGGCTATGGCACATGCGGGTGCAGGTTCTGGTGAATTCAGTGGAGCTATGCTTGCTTAAACAAAGTCTAAATTTGGCTACTACTGTCATTAGCTGATGAACAGTATAATTTTAGAATGTGCAGAAACGGTTCCCTTTAAAAACTCACGTGAATCTGTATTGTGCAACTGACTGCATGCCTACCAATCGCTGCAGGCCCCTTCTGAAATGGAAAGTCAGCTTTAGAAAAGCAGCTACCCAGAGAGATGGGACTAGTTTGGAACAAAAACCTCAGCTACTCGTGCTTGCGTGCACTGAAGTTTCTAGGGCGTTCGTCTCTTGGTTTTGTTCTACCTGAGACGTAGAAGCACGTCTAAAGGTCGCTTGGTTCTGCTTGTCTCCTTCCAAGACTGGGGATGAGCCCAACAAGCTGCAAGAGGAAAATGAGCCAGCTGCCTCTGACGCACTGCTCCGAAGGGTTCGTGCTGCAATTTGCACGGACTTTCATGGGAATTATTCAGCTAAAGCCCATGCCACACACTGAAAAACTGAAGGGCAATTGTTGAAAGCCAGTCCACGGCCATCTTATCCAACTGACGAGTCCATGGGAGTACTTATCCGAGTCCTAGTCAACACGCCAGGAGTTACACAGCTGACACTAACAGCTAGCTCCCCAATTCCGAAGCACATTATGGGGGGGGGGTAACCCCACAAGAGTAATTCATTCCAGGCAGAACTTTATGCAAATGGAAGGCTTCTAGCCCGTCCCAAGGGCTTGCCTTCTAAGAAGTCCATTTCCTATGGTTTCCAGTGCTCAGAGACACTCTCTCTAGAGCCCCATGCAAATACAAAACGTGGCTCCGCATCCGATCCGTAACCGCCAGGCTGAACTCCCCATCCAATCTGCAATCCAGATTTTACGTGTGTCTGCACAGGGAGGGGGCACAGATGAGCAAGGAGGGGGCGGGGTCATGCAGGGAAGAGGCAGGCAGCGTGGGGAGGCGGGAGTGTGTGTGCATGTGTGTAAGTGGGGGGTTGTCACGTTTTCTATTTTATTACAAGTCTCTTTTGAGCGCTGCTGTTTCTGTTCCTAGATAAAGAAAGAGGGTGGAGGGGAAGGGGAATCCGGAGCTACCTGTTGGATTTCCACACCTCTGGAGGCTGCTGTCCTTTTTGGTTGTGACTCCACTACCTTCCCTGGAGTCACAGCCAACGTGTGGCGGGGTCACTGACAGGCAAAATCAAGCACCACTGTGTTGCCTCGCTAATGGGAGGGAAGGCCATTCCCGCCAGGTGTAGCCCTACCAAATCTTTTGTGCTACAGTAACTAGAGCTACTATTGTGTGTCTTTGAGGGCAACTGCAGAACAGCTCGAGAGCGCCCTTCCCAACAACTGTCCATGATGTTCAGGGTCACTGTTTAGAACACTCTAGGACGCTCAACACTGACACCCATTGTCTTCTCGGTTTTTCTCCCCTTCCTTGTGACTCTCCGTCCCGTGGAGGCTGTTCGGTAAGGGTGCTGAGCAGTGCAACTCTGCTTATGGCATTGATTTGTTTTATTTTTTAGAAAGAAAAAGTACAGCTGCACTTGTTTTCTGGGAGAAAAGGCGTTACCTGGACTTTGCAGTCATACACGATGGTGGGAAATACGGATCAAGTTTCGGATCTGCCACCAATGATAACCACAGGAACGTCCACACTCAATTGACCCAGGCTCTGAGACTAGCTGCCATGGGGTTTTCTTTGCAGTATAGACCTACTCTATATTACAGGGTTGGAATCTCATCTACAGCTTCTTTAAGCTTCAGAGGGGGAGCCGAGTTAGTCGATAACTGGAAAAACTTAAAAAACATCAAATAGTCTTGCAGCACCTTAGAGACGAACAAACCATGCAGATGGGAACATGAGCTTTCGTGGGCACAGCCCACTTCTTGGGTCGGTGGGTAGTACCCACGAAAGCTCATGATCCCATCCACATGGTTTGTTCGCCTTTAAGGAGCTGCAAGGCTATTCATTGCTTTTTAAGCTTCTTTTGGGTTACACTTTGACACTGAACACTGCCGCTGTAGTTGTGCCAGTTTGACACAGGAAGCCCCATTCTGTCATCAGTTACAGGTATGAAACTGAGCCAAACTCACCCCTGACATAACTCCACTGACCTCACAGAATTACACAAGGATCAAAGTGACAACAGAATCATAGGACGGGCAGAGACCTCAGGAGCCATCGAGTCCAGCCTCCTGCCCAAAGCAGGACCAACCCCGACTCAATCATCCCAGCCAGGGCTTTGTCAAGCCAGGACTTAAATACCTCTGGGATGGAGATTCCACCCCTCCCTAGGGAACCCAGCCCAGCGCTTCCCCACCCTCCCAGGGGAATAGTTTTTCCTACTAGCCAACCTAGACCTCCCCCACTGCACCTTGAGACCATTGCTCCTTGTTCTGCCATCTGCCCCCACTGAGAACAGCCTCTCTCCAGCCTCTTTGGAACCTCCCTGCAGGGAGTTGAAGGCTGCTCTCAAATCCCCCCTCACTCTTCTCTTCTGCAGACTAAACAGACCCAACTCCCTCAGCTGCTCCCCAGAAGCCATGTGCTCCAGCCCCCGAATCATTTTGTTGCCTCCGCTGCACCCTCTGCACTAACAAGAGCAAGATGCCAGTGAGATTTTAGGAGGTGACAAGGCACATCTGCATTTGCATTGTAGCACAGCAACAGATACAAATAACACGCCGGTCTGTGGGTGCAGAGACAGACCCTAAGTGCTAACGCAAGGCTGTCTGGGCCACTGGACATACGCACCATGGGCCCTTCCTCTGCTGCCAGGCAAGTGAAAGGAAAGGGGATGGTGCCACATACAGATGATGCAAGGAGCCCACGGAGCGATGCTGATTTACCCCAGCGGATAATCTGGCCCCAAACGCTCCATATCTATGAAATATTCCCAGGGGCGAAATCTCGGGGGTTTTAAAAAGCCCCCTGTTCCCAACCCTTAGGAGACTGAGCCTAGTGGCCCACAGACAACGCCTGAGTAGACGAAGGAGCTACCGAGGGAGGCGGGTGGGATAACAAGCAGTAAAGAAACTGAGCAGAAGGCAGTTTTAAGAGGCTTTCAGGAAATAGTCCCTCATGGTGAGATCTACTAGGCTGCAGAATAGTCTCCCAATGAGGGCCCCGTGCCTGGGACATTTACAGCTGGACAAAACGTTGAAAGCTCTGCAAGGAACAGAGCCGGAGCCGCCCGGCGGACGGGGAGGCGCTGCATTACCTCAGAGAGAACTCCAGGGGGTGGCAGCAAACACTCCTCTGCTGTCGCCACATTGCTGTTCACGTGGGACCTAATCCCACTCCCCGTACCTGCAGACCCAGCGGGCCGGAGAAATGCCTTCCCTGCGGGGAGCAAGCACCAAGCCCTGCAGATCCCAGCAACCGCCCGAGCAACCGTCCCTCTCCTGCCTTCTCCAACCACCACCCCCCAGGGGACAAGGGCTGTGCTGGACATTCCTACCTACTGTCTGTCCACACGGCAGTGCCGGGGGAGACCGGGCTCCAGCAGAAACGCCCGAGCTCGCGTGAGCCCAGCAAACTCCCGGGCTGTAGCAGCGCAGGCTCGCTGCACAAATCGGTACCCAAGAATTGGCACTGGAAGCTCGCCCTGCCCTGCCATTTCTTCAGTACCTAACAGGGATGTCAACATCCTGGTTAACGAGTTAAATCTCTGGGGGGCAGCCAGCTCCCAACCGCCGCAGAGCTGTTCCCGGGTATGGGTAACAGGCTACCTGTTCACACGCCTAGTATGGGGGGAGGGATTTGTCACAGCCTGAAATATAATCAAAGGTGGCCCCAGCAAAAAAAAAAAAAAAAAAAAGTTTGAGAACCCCTGATTTAGCAGACTCCCTTCTCCAGGCCAGCTGACACTTGTAACGGCACAGATCTGTTGTACACATACTGCACAGACACAGCCGCAAAGTTTGCTTTTGATGCCTTGACCAACCAGTGGAAAATGCATAATTTCTCTACAACTTAAGTAGACCCCTCCCTCACAGAGATGTTCTACCCCGCCCCTCAGCCAGGGTCTGTCTCGGCTATTCGCGCTATGAACAGGATCCCTCTGCCACTCTGTGTTTGTGCAGGGCCTGACACAATGGGGCCCCAGTACTGGCTGACGTAGCGGTATCATCATACAATCATAAACAGTTGGGGGTGGAAGGGAGCTCAAAAAGTCATCTTTAATAGGCAGCAGGTTTAAAACAAACCAAAGATAGTTTTTCTTCATGCAGCGCACAGTCAACCTGCGGAACTCCTTGCCAGAGGATGTTGTAAAGACCAGGACTTTAACAGGGTTCCAAAAAAAGCTAGATAAATTAATGGAGGTTAGGTCCATCAATGGCTACTAGCCAAGATGGGTAGGAATGGTGTCCCTAGCCTCTGTTTGTCTGGAAATGGGTGACAGGGGAGGGAATCACGTGAGGATTACCAGTTGTGTTCTCTCCCTCTTGCGCATCTGGCATTGGCCAATGTCAACAGACACAACACTGGGCTAGATGGACCTTTGGTCTGACCCAGTCTGGCCATTCCTATGTTCTTTTGTTCTGATCGAATGTCCACCCATCCGTGCTGAGACAGGACCAAAATCATCCCTGAAACTCTGTGCCTGTCTGATGTGATGAACACAATTAAAAATAGTGTAACTGCTGTGACTTTGGTGAGTTCTCCATTGCTCCAAGGCACACCGCTCAGTTCTCAAAGTACTGGTGTGCTACTAATGCTTGGAAACACTCAGATCCTCTGCGTTCTCTTAAACCCACATCTTGACCTTGGTCAGTGCAGAATCAAACTGTGGTTTCTGTCCAACTACAAATGATTAAGCAAAACAAACCTGTTGGATTGCAAGAGAAAAATGGCTTTACCGCCTCCCCCTCAATATTTTCCCATCTGCTTAGCAAACACCTGCCACACAAACAGCCCAGAGAGAAACAGAAGGTGCAGGGAACTCACTCGACAGCAACTCAGACATGACAGGAAACAACAACTGGTAAGAACATCCGAAAGATTCTCTGCAATAAACCACACACAACACACCTCCTGTACCTTCAGCGGCAGAGCACAAAGAAGTTCTGCTGCCAATTACACCAGCATGAAGCTGCAGTAGCCTCACTAATGTCAGAGATTTGGTCTGTCTGCATTAGGACCGGGGAGGCCCAGGAAACGGCACCAAATCCATGCCAACCCACCTGAGCTTCTTATATTTGGAAGCCTTTTAATTGCAATGAACTAATCACAAGGCTTCCGAGTTTGCCACTTGGACCTTCCCTAAAAACCCCCACAAGTAAGATGGTGATACTGCAGAGGAAGGGAAATCCCAGAAAAGTAAATAACGAAAGCACCAGGCAATTTCCACTGGAGGATTTGAATTCACTTTACAAGAATTAATTAATTCTCACTAGCCTCAGGCAGGGACGTATTCTCCTCTCCTGTCCACAGCCGGGTGGCTGGAGGAAGAGGGAGAGTGACGGACACATACAAGGTCAGACACACAGTCGATGGAAGGGTGGGGAACAAACCCTAAGGTTCCTGCTTCCCAGCCCTGTATTTAAAGCGCAGGATAAATCTTGCAGCCTCAGGCGCTCCCTGTCGCTCAGTTCATTTTGTTGTGAAGCCACCTCAAGTGACACCACAAATTAAGTGTTTGTTTGACAATAAGCACATAGGAATCGGAAATATTATGGGATTGTTTTTAAGTTTCTGATTTCAGACTGTGTGCCAAACCTGCGTACGTCTGGAATAGCTCAATATCAGCTGTGACAGAGCCAAACTTGGCAAGTCAGGGGAATCACAATAAAACCACCTATGGATAATACAAGGTCAAGTGCAGGAATGACTTAATTCAGCATTAAAACCAGAGGCTTGGAAGTCTGAGGAACTGTAGTATTGCCTTTGGCAAGGGCTGCCCCCACTTACACCAGGGAGAGGTCTGGTCCCACAAAACTCTTACCCAACCTACCCGAAAAGAGAAATGTGCATTACTTATGTCCTTAAAACAAACCAAGCAAGCCCCTAGCACAACTTGGGGGGTCGTTTTCAGCTACATTTCTGGGTAAGAAGCATGAAGTTCCGCTGTCATTCAAAGTGTAATTTCTCTGGGTTGCTGGTGTCTTCCCACTGGGGAAAGCCTCACTGCAGAGTAGAGCAGACCTCTAAACCCTCCACCAGACATGCGACAGAAACGATACGTTAGGGGAATGATGCCAGAGGCCCCACTTTTTCAGCAGCCCCACTGGCTGATCAGCAGAGCAAGGCTACTGTCCCTTCTAGGACCTGGGAACCATCCCTGAGCCCTAGCGCAAAAGGAGACGCCTCGGTGACAGTGAAGAGACACAGCTTCCATTCCATAGGCCCAGTGGCCGTACATCACTCCTGCAATGCTGAAAGTGACCCGTGAAAGACAGAGCGCGCTGTTCCAGAGCTGTCAATCACAGATGCACCACCTACACAAACCAGACTGCACTGGACAGAGTCCAGAAAGGGATTTGGACCAATCATTTGACATTATGCTCTGAGGATATTTTTTTCCTGTCATGTAATGTCCGTCCAGTCAGGGGTGGGACTCTCTATAATGCCTTATTTACAGACACGTTGATGGATGTTGTCTTCAAAGTATCAGCTGAGAGGTCACATCTCAACAATTTTTCTCTCTGAAAATGTGGCCAGCCACATGAAAAGGCTACGTGCAGACCTCTGCCTGCCGAATGAGACTTTTGCATCCCTTACTTGGTGTGGGGGGTACAGAAGAGCACACTGGAACCCCACGTTTCGGACTTTAGTACGTGCAGTGCAAATAAAGTATGGTTGTGCGGAACAAGGAATGCTCTGGTGGTACTGAGCTCAGTAACGGTCAGCCCTGCCTTTCCTGAGTACTGCAAGTGTAAATCTCACAGGACACTGTTATGGGCAGCGACTGGCAGACATTTTGTTTTTGGTTCAGGGCACACTGTTTCCAAGGCTTCATGCACACCATGCCCTCTCCCATTACGGTTGCCAGATGGTTTAACCAAAAATACCGAACCCTTCCCCCCTGCGACCAAAACAAAAAAACAAAACAAAAAACCACACTGGGGAAAAATTCTGTTGAGGAAAAAAAAAAAGAAGGACCTCGAGAGTTATTAAGCAAAAAAAACTAAAAATTTTTAAAAAACCAACATGGCCCCTTTAAGAAATGCCTTTGAGGCTTTTTGGCCCTAACAGGCTGACAGCGGCTGTCCACATC
The DNA here is from genome assembly GCA_019425775.1 of Rafetus swinhoei. Lineage (NCBI taxonomy): Eukaryota > Metazoa > Chordata > Testudines > Trionychidae > Rafetus > Rafetus swinhoei. Next base: position 34,352,869 of record CM033426.1, read on the forward strand.
TTGTCTTCCTGCTCCGGACCAGACAAGACAGCTCCCCTGCGGAACCAGGTAAGCATCCGGGATTTTCGCCTCCCGGCCGGGAAAAAAATCAGAAATTTTAGGTGTCCGGTATTTTCTGAATTTTTTACCGGACAGGAGGCGAAAGTAACGGACTGTCCGGGTCAATACCGGACATCTGGCAACCCTACCTCCCACGGAGACATTACTTGTGTTCTTTCCTGGTTGTACTCATGCTCATTCCTACCTAAAGTATCCGTTTGCTCTTCGCGTATGCAGAAACAGAACGTGGCTCTGGAAGTGTGGGTTGTCAATACTGCTCCACGCCCCCACAGGACACATGGCAAGCACAGTCGATGAAGTCTAGCCCTCTACAACGTAACCTCTGGGCTGTGCGCTTGTTTCCCCCCAGGGTGTGGATACAGCTAAAGAATCCAGCAGAGACAGTCCTGAGCAATCTAGTCTTCTTGACAAAGAGGCCCTGCCCAAACACGAAAACCACACACTGATGATTGATGCAATAGCCACATTTTCTAACTGTTACATTTCTCAGGCTGCCCTGCAAGCCAAACCAGAGCCTCTGAATGAGCAGAGACAGCTGTCTGTGGAGAAAAGGGTTAACAATCTTATCTTAGGCCACCAGAAGAAATTCCAAGTAAAACCCACAGCACACAGGCTTCCTGCTTTCTAACCCAATGCCCTATTTATACACCTCTTTCTTCACAATGCCAGTGACAGCTTTTTCCTTGCTACAGGCATGTTTCCTGCTTTTTGAGTTGTTACTTTTCATTTGCAGCTCCTTTCCACGCTCAGAAATATATGGTCAATATATCCGGTGAAACGTATCGATAAGCTCTTTTGCAACTTTCTTGAGTGCCATCGGCAGAGTGGGGGCCATTTAAACCGTGATAGAAAATTATGTATTTCGAGGCTTTTAACAGAACGTGGCAAAGTTTATCTCCGGCTGATAAGGTAGCGCCTTGTTACGACTGTGGCTAATAAAGCACGTTTTCAAAATACAAAGTGCAGAATATAAAACAACAGACTTGTCTGTTCAGTGACCTTCAAAGTCTTGAACCGTAACCAAACAACACGGCAACTAACAGTTTGTAATCAAGCCTGGGCAGAGATAAAGTTGGACACCAAAACAGCCCTGACGTCCCGTTCTCAGTGTTCATGTTTCAGTCACTTCATCTGATTCGCCGGCCCGCTGAAGAGCCTGACACTGCACTTTTGGGTCTGTAACTTGCACCCAAACTGGAAAAGGAGTCTGGTTCTGCCACTGCTCCATGAGCACAGCTCAGATTTTACTTCCCCACCAGGAAGCGCACAGAGACCTAAGGGGCTAGCTGAGACCTATCCCTGTCAGCGTGGGACAGGTCCTGCAGCACAGCGAAGGACAGCGCTGTGCTAAAGAATTCGCAGGCGAGGAGGACGGGTTCGTAAGGAGGGACGAAGGGTGTGTCTACACTGCAGTCGGTGGCTGCCTCAGGGGCTGAGTAACCACAGTGGAGATGTTCACAGACAGATCACTGGGGCCCTCCCCACAGGGACCGAGAGCTGAGGTTCCAGTCTGAGCCTGAACATTTGCACTGCAATGAAACAGCCCTTTTAGCCAAGAGCCCCGAGTCAGCTGGGAGGTTCTGAACTGCCGCGTCGACATACACTAAAGCAGCGGTTTGCAAACGCCAGGGCGGGAGGGTGGAACGCCGGGTGCTCGGGCTCGTTGCTGCAGGGGGGTCAGGTGAGCAGTGGGGGGGCTAAGGCAGCTCCCTGCCTGGCCTGGCCCCGCAGACTGCACTGCGCCCCAAAAGTGGCCGGCAGCAGGCCCAGCCCTAGATAGCACACAGGGCTCCCCACCCTGCCCCTGCCCTGGGCACTAGCTCCGCCCTCCCATTGGCTGGGAACCTGCTCCTGGCTGCGTCTGGGCACAGCATGGTCTGCGGGGCCAGGAGAGGCAGGAAGCTGCCTGAGCCGCCCCCTCCCCCTCCCGCTGCACCGCTGACCTGGAACTGCTGGAGGTAAGCCCCTCCCGTCCCAACCTTGACCCCCCCCCCAAAGCTAACACCCCCGTCTCTCCCCCAAAGCTCTCCTCCTCAGCCCCACCCCGGAGCCCACGCTCCAGTCAAATTACGTCAGACCGCAGCATCAACAATTTCCTTCAACTCGGTCACGAGAAAGAAAGTTTGAGAGCGGCTGTGGCTGTACTAAAGGACTCGTTCTGTGCTACTCCACTGACTGCAATAGGGTGGCAAATGATTCGAGTCAAGCAGAAAGCGGCTGTCACAGAGCGAAGGGCAGGTGCATCAGGGCAAGAGGTGAGCTATGGGGAGAGGGGAGGCGGACACAAGATGCACAGTTTCTCAGTGCTTTTCTTCTCTGATGAGGTGCTCAGGCAGGGATGAGTGGGGTCCGAATGGGGCAGAGATACACTCACTGCTCTTTACACACATTCCGACGGACAGAGAGGAATTCTTTATGTCCTGGGGCCCCGCTGGAAGTAATGGGATGAAATTAAGTACAGGAAAATGTAAACTAAATAGCAGGGAAAACATCTGGAGAGTAAACTACCCGCACACGAGAGCCTCTCAGGGGAAGTGACAGAAACCCTTCTGATTGGGGCACTGAAAACCAGACTATCCTCAGCACTAGGAAAGATCTTATAAGGCCTGCACTGGTCCCAGAGAAAGGGACTGACAGACCTAGCAGGGCATTTTCATCTCCTGCTCCTGCAGCAACATGCTACACCTTCTCCAGCCAAAGTTAGTCCACAAAGAGGGGTGCACACCATTGCTGTGAGAAAGCTGTACACTCATGCCCTTCCTTGAAAGCAGACTGAGGTATCAACAAACACACATGCACAACAGCCTGACGTGTCACTGCGACAGGTTCCTACTCCTCTCGGCCATCGGACGGCAGCGAGGGAGCCCAGCAAGTCGGTCTCTGGGCGTGTTAGGCCTTCAGATCCTCTACAAAGTCCAAACACTGCACCAGGCTCGGGGTTCCTAGGCATGTTCTCAGGGTGTAAACCCTGTGTCTAGCATTCCCTTTGGAGAGATGGAACCTACTGCCTGCCTGCCTAACCCCCCTTCAAACCTCCGACACTTTAAGCAACCTCTGCCAGACCTCCAGACTTCTTGGTTACCATTTAACCCTCAGAGGAGTTGTGGCAGTTGTGAAGCATATAACGATGCTGCGAGGTTCCTTGCCTTCCATATTATCCTGTGGCGGCTAGTTCCACGGATTAACAGTACAGGAGCTAAAAGGGTAGTCTACGGCCACACTGGCTAGTAATTTCTGTGATGGGCTCAGAACCATCTTTTCACTTCCTATAATAATTTTAAAACATTTTCCCTACTGTTTTTTTTTTGTCTACCTCGGGCAGTGAAAAGCCCTGCCAACTACTTAAAAGGCAACGCACGTCAAAGAAAAAAAAAACCTTGCAAAGAAAAAAAATCAAATTCAGTCATAGCTCTTTCCTCTGAAAATATTAAAGTCTTGGGAGCACAAGAAATGATGCTTTCTAAAGGATGCTAAGCAGCCAAAAGATTAGATTGCCGTGTGCAATTAAATGCGTTCATAAACCTTTAAAATCTCACTTCCACATGGACTTAAGGTCCTCCCACTGGGAGCTTACTAAATGGTTTACTTTAAACCTGTATTTCAAATATTCCATACCTTTCACTTTTATAATTCTTCAACATATGTTAACAGTAGCAGAGTTAATAGTAACTGACTAATTTTAAACCTATGATTACTGGGGCTGATTTATATAGTAGCTTCACTTCACAATACTGTGAATCATGCAGTGGGTAATTGCCAAGTTCAATTTTAGCTCTGTCATACTCAAGCATTAGTTTTTATGCTTCAGCTGTTGCCTACTCCATGCTAGAGAGGTAAGCTGATAATGCAGTAGTTTTCACTGTTAAAGATCAAAATATTATGATACCCTATGTCAGATCCTTACAAGTTTTGTGAGCTTTGCATCACCTATTAACGACTTTATTAAGACACATGATGGGAAAGGATTTTATTAGTCTAACTTGTTCAGCCTGTATACCGCACACTGAAACATTGAATTTAACCACCTAATCCATCACCGAAAGGGATCTGCTCCAACACCACCACCTGCCACATAGACACATTCATCATGAGATTGTGCAAAAATGGCAAAAGGATCAAACCGATATTTCATTAGAACAACTATCGCAGGTGAGATTTCCTGCAGCAGAGTTAAACAGAAGCAAATGCATAAAGCATAGACCAGCTCCTCCAGTGACTTCCATGGAGCTGCTGCACTGTGGAGGATACAGGCCAAGAAGAGTAAGTCACCTGAATTCCTTGTGCACTATCCAGAACATTAAATACAATAAAAAGCAACAATGCCTTTCAAGTACAATAGGGTCAAATGTCTCTCTGTGGTCAGCCAGAGAACCCCCAGCTGGCCGGGTACCTGGTTAGAAGGCAACAGCCGGAGCACATGGTCTTATAAAGAGAGCTCCACCTCTGACATGCACGTTTCACCTGGGAGATGCAGTTTGCATGGGAGAAGCAGCCCGCCCGGAGGTCTGAACAGAGCAGCTTTGCAAGAGCCCTGAAACTCAGTACGATGCATACAGGCTTTCGCATGACTAGTCCAGTCCTTTCCTTCTGCCCCTACCAGGGATTAACCCACCCCGCCTGCCCTGCTCTTCTGCACGGCTTGCAAGCCAGGCCAACAGGAAATCTGTGGCGTCTGGGCACTTTTTCAGGACTCGTCTCTACTCCGCTGGGTCCTTGGTACACAACTGACTGACTCTGGACTCGGACTGTTTTACTGCCCAGCACCTGGTTGGAGAGACACTCCCTGAGGAGGGCGCTGGGTGGCTTGGAACGCTCCTCCGCATCACCCGCTCAGCTCCAGACAAAGGCAAATTACGAGGGGCTCTTTGGTAGCCCACGGGAAATGGACAACGAGCGCGGCCGGGAGAGGGCCCATGCACAGAAACGGCCACCCCATGGGCATCTCGCTGGCGCGCTCGCCAGGCTGCCGGCGGCCATGAGCTGTCTGCACTCGACTCTGCTTCCGGAAAGCTCCCAACTGTGGCCCCCAGAGCAGCTCTACTACTGGTAGCAGGGGGGAAAGCATCAGTGAAGACCAGCTCAGGAACCCTCTCCCCCCCCCACAGCGCTGCCCCTGTGACCCCAGGAACCCTATCCCCCCCCCACAGCGCTGCCCCTGTGACCCCAGGAACCCTCTCCCCACAGCGCTGCCCCTGTGATCCCAGGAACCCTCTCCCCACAGCGCTGCCCATGACCCCAGGAACCTCTCTCCCCACAGCGCTGCCCCTGTGACCCCCAGGAACCCTCTCCCCCCCAGCGCTGCTCCTGTGACGCCAGGAACCCCACAGGATTCCCACTATGACCACTGGCCTCTTGCCCCCATGGCACTCCTCCCCATAACCATTGGTCCCCTTCCCCTCACGACACTGCCCCCCTCTGTGACCACTGGCCCCCTTCCTGCCCACAGTGCTGCCGCAGAGATGAAGCAGTGCTAGCAAAAGAGGGGAGTGTTAAGAAAAAGGTCTAAAGTGGCCCTGGACAGAGAGACTTGGTCCTGAGACCCTCCCACCTTGCAGGGTGGGGAGCCCAGCCCAAGCCTGAAGTCTACACTGCACTAAAACAGCCTGGCAACCCAGAGGCGGCAAGCCCGGGCCAGCCAGGGTGCTAGTGGGGCACAGAGAGACTCTCACCCGGATGGGAGGGCAGGGCTCCCCACTGAAGGGGAATTCTCAGCTGGCCAGATCTGGGGGCTTTTCAGTCCCTGTGCCCTGAGACTCTCCCAGAGACTCTGATGTTCGGGCTCCTCCAGTGACCCACCCAAACGCCCCTCCCGCATCCTGCAAGGTGAAGAAGCGTGTCCCTCCGCTGCCTGCGACGGCCTGCAGGCCACACAGCCCACCTTCGCCTCAGATCACAGCCACGCGCTGGCACCTTGTCTCCACCGAGCAGGCCCTCCAGCCACAGCGGAGCCTTCCGCGTCTTCTGCTCGCCCCTTCTGCTCCAGTCACATCCGAAAGATAACCCGGGGCAGGGGCAGCACAGAGAGCACATGTCCAAGGCGCAGCATTCGCTTCAGGACAGTCACCTGTGTTACCTTTTTTCACTGAATTTAGTGGTGACAAAAGACCTCAAACAAGCCGCACGAGCAACCAAGGCCTTCTCTTAACCCACCGAACGCCAACACCGCCAGATGCCTCGCTGCCGACTCCACCTCGGCGCCAGACTTCCATTTTATTCTCTCCTAATGATTAATCTCGCACCGATTTTATTCTCTCCTAATGATTTCTTCAGTGAGCAGCAGCTCTCACTCTAAGACGGGGCGAGGAACCTAAGGCCCGGGGGCTGGATACGGTCCCTGGGTTGCCTGGATCTGGCCCCCAAGGCTTAGGGCCTCCCCCAGCATTGGGGAGCCCACACTGGCACTCCAGCCCCACCCCTGCCGCCTCCCCAGAACCCCCGAGCCCTGACTGATTTTTCTGTGGGTCAGCAGCCCCTGACCCCAAAAAGGTTCTCCACCCCTGCTCTAAGAGGAGGTGAGTCTTTCCCCAGCAATTAACAGCAGCTCATGTCAAACACTGGCATTATCGAGTGCCCAGGGAATGCAGGATCACGCTGCACTCTTGGAGACTCCTACAAAGCCAGGGAAACACTCACCTGGTACAGCGCCTTTGCATAATGCCCCCCCCCAATCTGATCTGGAACTTCTCGGCACTGTTGAATTACAAATAATAAATAACCCATAACAACATTCTTAGGCCTCAATCCCGCAACAGCAAATAGGGTTGCCAGATACTTGAAAAAAAAAAATACCGAACATGTCGGGAAAAAAATTGGTTGAGCAAAACAGGGGACCAGAGAAGTTGTTGAGCAAAAAAAAAAAAGGGGGGGGGTTTCAGGGGGGATCACGCGGCGGCTCCAAATGCCCAGTCCTATGCTCAGACCACCTCAGAAGTTGACTTTTATATAAACTTCATACTATAGAATTTATACAGAAATCCTTATGAAAAGGATCAGCTATCCATAATCAGCAGCTAATTTTCTCATAGAAATATCTTGATCATTCGTACGCATTTTGAGACTAGCTAACATCAACATTAAACTTAAAAACAAAATCTAGATGCCTCTTTGCAAAAAGAGCACTTGCATTTTCTTTTCTTATTGATGTTTTTAAACCTGTTATAAATCCTGCCTATTGCAAGCCAAAAACATTTTTTTTCCCCGACTGTAATCATTTTTTTAAAAGCTTCAGAGGGGGAGCCGAGTTAGTCTGTAACTGCAAAAACTTTAAAAACAACAAATAGTCTAGCAGCACCATAGAGACTAACAAAACATGTTGATGGTGTCATGAGCTTTCATAGGTACAATCCACTTCTTCAGAGAAATGGAGTTATTAAAGGTCCAGTTTTGAAATAAATAGAGGATGGGGGGGAAGAGAAGAGAAAAAAAGGGGGAAGAAATAGTCAATTAAAGTCTCCATGCTACATGAAGCTGATAGAGACGTTGCAAAGTTCTTAAGTACCCATTGTTTGGTTTTTTATGTCATTAGGATGTGGAATGTGGTAGAAGAAAAAGAGAGAGGTAAGTGAATATGGTTGGGTGAGTCTCCTCCCACAGGGCTCTCTCTCTATATATATTTTAGAAATGTGAATCTGTCTGTCCATCAGTCTGTTTGCTCAAGAACTCCTCTTAAATAAGAGCGAGGACCACCAAATTCGGTAGGCTGCTTCATCTTCTCCTAACTTAAAGCAAGGTCAGGGGTTGGTTGTGGCAGGAACACAGGAAGTGCCAGGGATGGGACTGTTGTCCGTAACAGGAGGGGGAGGGGCGCGATATGAGAGTGGCCATGGGGGCAGCAAGCCCACAGGGGAGAGCTATCCCGCAGAGTCACCATCCACGGCAGTCGCACTACCAAGAGTGGCCAGCAGGACTGGGGCCCCCGGCCCTTGGCTGCAGCGCTGGGGGCAGGACACCTGCCTGCTGGTGGAGCTGGGGGTGGGGGGGAGACAGAAGGCCCCTGCCGGCCAGGGAGAATGGGGGATGGGAAAAGAAGTCCCCTGCCAGTGGTGGGGGGGCTATGGGGGTCCAGGTGTGAAAGCTGCTTGCAATGGAAGTGCAATTAGGAGCTACCAGACGTTGGTCCCCTAATATTTGTTGCAGTACATCATGTGTTGCTTTAAAACAACCTGTGCCAAATTTTCAGTGGGGCCCACGCTACCCCTCTATCTGTGCAGCTGGGATTTTGGTGCACTGTCATTTGGGCATCCATGCAACTGTGTGCAAAACTCTTTTGCACTCTTTCATGCCTACAGATTTTGGGGGAGTACTTGTAGAACTGCTTACACAACTGTGTGCACAGAAATTGTCTGGGCATTCACTTGCACACACAACAGAAAGAGAGGCCACATTTTGAATGTCTGGGTTGTACAGCTTCTTTTGCTATTGAGATATAGTTAAGGAAAAACCCAAAACCCAGGAGTAAACTGGCCCTCAGCATCATTTCAAAGGAGACTCTCTAGAGAAGTAACACTTCACCAGCTAGCATAGGGATATGCTGAAATACTGAACGGTTACATCTTAAAAAGCGGCAGTAACTTGGTTTCTTCCTAAGGAACTTGACTCCTTCCCCTTCCAATGAGAGTTGCTGACACAGTCAACAAACAAGCCATGCAACGCTACCGGTTTCCTCCCAACAAAGCCAGTTAATTCAAGTTTTGAATGCAAGTGCTTTAACCAATTTGCTCTGGTGATATGCCGCTTCTCATCACGAAAGTGAAAGGGGAGGCGAGAGGGGAAAAAAAAAAAAAAAGAATTACAGCAAGGAACAAATTCTCCACCCGACCCTCAGAATTGTGTTTGTGGGGGCACATCCCCACGTCCAACTGTCAGCTCCCCGCATTCAGGCTGATGGGGGTTTATTTGCTCCGGAGAATGAATTCACTATGCGCTCAACTCATGTTACCCCATGAGCTTAAAGCAGCCTTTGCACACAGAGAGATCACCACATCCGTAATTTTCCTGCTTCAGATTAATATTAAAAAGGCAAATATAAAGGTTACTTATTTGAAATAAACAAAACAATAAATATTGAATATCTGCCCTAGCGTGATTTTAATTTCTTCTTTCCTCTTTTCTTGCGATATAATATCCATGACCGTTTTGCCAACCGCCTTCTGTATAAGATGCCGTACAGTAAAAATACTTATGAAAAATATGACCATATAAAGCCCCTTGTCTTCATGACACATGGAAAGACTCCTTTTAAGACACGCTTCATTCCAAGCTCTCCTTTCCCTTATTTTCTGGAAAAGCAGAATTCTAATGGCCTTCTAAAAATAGCACCTTTTCTAAATTATACAACATGATGTACTTGACAGTGTATTTGTACTTAGCTTTGAATTCCTGATAGACATTCATTTCTCTCAGCCATCCCCTCATAATCTAAAATTATCTGGATCAGAGTCTGAATCCAGAGTAACTCCATGGAAGTGAATAGAATTACTCCAGTTGCACACTGGGGTAACCAGTGGTAACTGGCCCTTTAAGTCAGGCCTCTGTCATCCTAGAAGTTGAAGCAAACACTGAATTAAGTCCTATTTTACAGCTCTTGTAATTTCACATTGCATTCAGGAGAACTGCACCTGGCTCCCCCACTAACAGCTCTCTCTCTTTGTGAGCAACACAAATCTAGCCAACTTTTGCTGGATCCCTCAGCAGCTGCACTGTAGCCAGCTTTGAAGTGAATCCACACATCAGATCAGACACCCACCAGCTGTCTCATGCACCTACAGAGTTTATTGGGAGATATCCTCTGTGTTCTCACGCTGAATCCATTTTGCTCCATAGCAGTTAATGCTTACAGGACAGCCTTTGCATAAGTGCATAGAATCATAGAACACTAGAACTGGAAGGGACCTCGAGAGCTCATCGAGTCCAGTCCCCTGCCCTCACAGCAGGACCAAGCACTGTTTAGATCATCCCTGACAGGTGTCTGTCTAACCTGCTCTTAAATATCTCCAGAGATGGAGATTCCACAACCTCCCTGGGCAATTTATTCCAGTGTTTAACCACCCTGACAGGTAGAAAGTTTTCCCTAATGTCCACGTTCATAATAGCTTGGTCTTTACCTTGGATTTTTTGTCTTCAATCCAAAAGATCTATCTTCTCATAACAATCTGGGCCGGAAAGGGTTGCATAGGAGAGATTTTTTTTAATTGTTAGTTTCAGTAACAGATGGGGAAATATCTGCTGCTTTGAAATCCACCTTCACCATTTAAGTGTGTCCAAGCTCACCACGTTCACTGCATTAGCGACGGTTTCCTTCTTGAGAAAGTTTCCTTCTTCAAGAAGTGGAGTTGGGCTGGGCCTGGGCCTCTGTAGATCCTCTATGGAGACGACGTCAGACAGCCCTTCGCTTTCCTTTTGCATCCATCCCAGCTACCCCAGAGGGTCCACGATGCAGTGAATTCGATAGCTCCACTGTCACCCACCTGTGACACACACCGATCACCCCCAGCGAGGGACTCAGCATCGTGCTGGGAGTGAGCTCATGCTATTCAGAGCTCCCCGAAGCCTGATCTGCCCAGTGTCCACTGGCCGGGAACGTACCACAACTGTGGTGGCAGGGCAGGAGGTTGGGGTAGCCCATTGTGCCCTTATACTATCTACTAAAGAACATGTGCCACACATCCCTCCAACTCCCGCACCCTGGTCCCACTGCCGATGGACCAAGGGCATCTCTCTGCTTGAAAGTGTTCCCCTCCCCCTCTTTCTATTTGATGTAGACAGCTGGATACAGCCGCAAGGGGGCCTACTTCCCACACCACAACTGCCTCTCTGAAGTGCTACAGCCCAGAGCCACAGAGACCAGCCCTGCCGTGAACGCTCCGTCTCTGCGGCTCACTCAAGCCTGGACCACGCCAGCTGGCACTGCCTCCCCACATTACAGCGGTGCAGGCGCTCCAGTAGGGTTACCCCACTGAGCATCCCATGTCTACACGTGCCCTTAGCAGGTTCACGCCACTCCCCCCCTCCCTCCCCCCACTAAATCTTTTGTTCTTCAAGAACTTAATTTGATTAGAGACAGCACAGAGAAGGGAAAACAAAGAAGATGAGAACTCAGCAGCAGAAGTTATTTCTGTAACCAAATCCAATGCTGAGCATGATGTTCAAAGGATGTGATTAATTCACTTCTGCTGCACTCTATGTGGGACACAGAACTGTTTAGATGAGTCACACCAGCAGTTCCCAAAACGAGGCGTTCACACCCCTGGTGCTGCATGGGTTGGCATAGGGTATCGCCCGTGAGAAAGAAGCCCTTACAGCTACCCTGGATCAAGTTACAAAAACCCCACGTGGCACACTAGGCCTTTCAGCCGGAGAAGCACAGAGCTAGCTAGCGGCCACCGTCCTGCATGTCCACAGCTCGTTTCTCAAAGCAACGCCCCCCCCCAGGACTGGCCTTACCATGAGGCGAACTGAGGCAGCCACCTCAGGTGCCAGACTGTGGGGGGGTACCACTAGTACCCAGAGTGTAGAAAATTGTATCTGCTGCTAGTGCAGCGAGGGGACATGGGGGTGTCATTTGAGCTCCCCACCTCAGGTGCCAAAATGTTGTGGGCCCCTCCGCCCCCCGGCCCAGTGTAAACGAGCAGCTCTACTGAGAGTCAATAGAGCCGACTGTTACCACCTGAGGAGCTGGTCCGTTATTTCTGGGGAGTGACTGGAGACTGAGATGGGAATTAGCAACCCGCCAGCGCGCCTTCCTCTCTGTTGCACAGAGAACGCTGCTTTCACTCCCACCCACACAACCCCGTCGGTTTCGCGGAGCTGCCTGGGTATAACTGAGCGTTTCCAACAGGTTTCAATCTTGTCTTCAATCAGAAGCGGAGATGGATTGAGCCTGGTCCCTTGCAGAAGTTCAACAGCGCCACCAGCCAGTCCAACGGTGTGGTTTCCCAGCGGCAGTGCATGGAGCACAGAGAAGGAGCTTCCAGCTCAGCTGAAGAAGCAGGTTGTGCCCACAAAAGCTCATGAGACTTACGAAGATATTTGTTGGTCTCTAAGGAGCCACAAGACTGCTCGCTGTTTTTGGAAGAGTAGCTGGTTACTCAGCACTGCTGCTTTCCGGCACTTTTCTGCTCCAGCAGCCAAACCTCATTAAGAGACGTTGAAAAGTGCAGTACAAACGCTACTAATACCAAGTCTGTAGCTGCCACAGAAATGTTATTCCAGCATTGCTGGGAAGGGGGGAGGCCCATCCAATTAAGCATGGCAGAGGTGGTGCCTAGCAAACAATTTCTCTATTACAATGTGGTGCCTGACATGAAAGTAGCTGGGAGCTCCTGCCCCAGTGTACAGGAGAGAGGCCCACACAATACGTCTCAGTTGAGGGTCACAGGCAGAGCTGTGGTGTTTTGTTTCATGGTCCTTCATGAGAGCCAGCTAAGCAAATCGGACCAGTACTGGGGCATGTTGAACTCCCCCAGACCTCAAGCAGCAGATTGTTCTAATGCCAAAAATTAGGGGTTTTTTTGTAATTGCTCAAATCTAGAAACAATTTAAAATCACAGCCTACAGTGACTTATGGTGCTGAAGCTACCTGAGATAACAGAACTACTTATTCACATTCCTCTGTGTTACTTGACTGAGGTCTGTTTCCTCTCATTAGCTGCTGAGCCAAATTCACCCCAGGTGCCACTCTACTGACATGAGTGGAGTTCGTGCCGGGGTGAATTTGACCCAGTGTGCTTAGCAGTGTCGGCTGTGAAAGTGTGAGGCTGTGATTCAAGGCTTACATAACACCATCAAACGCTTCTGCAGAAGCGAGCGGCGTGAGCGAGGAGGAACCAAACATCCAAACTGGCAGACTTGGCAAACAGACACGTGCCACGCCGGCCCCAGAGCAGGGAATCTGCATGTAAGGCGCAGTGCTCAGAGGAAAAGGGTCCCTGTTGTAATGAAGACGAGCTAGCGAGTCATCTCTCTGCTCAGTCAATACTCTGAACTCAGTGGTCTCCCTCGGCTGTAACCAACCCTGGTCACCGTCAAACTGCTCTGACACGTACCGAAGCAGAATTTCCTTCTCCCCCAGGCCCTGATGCTGCACAGAGCATGAGAGATGCTAAGCCAGGCTAAGCTTATTTAGAAAGAAACCACTAGAACGGCCCAGCGAAATGTGTAATGGGCCTGTCTCCTGAAACTGACCGCGGCGAGGCCCAGTCGTGCCTCAATGCATGGAACTCACTGGTGGAGCGCCCACCTGCTCTCACAGAATTACACGGAGAGGCACCAGAGCTGTTTCACAGAGGCTGCCGGCCAAGCTAATACACAAATTATAATATCGGGTCACTCCTAACGTCAGCCCAGTGTGAACCACACCCTCAGTGCTGGGACGCTCTGTAGTGGTTCTTAAAATGCCCAGAGCCATCCAGCTTTCATCATAATATGCCCATTTAGGGGGAGCCTCTCACAACTAGCCCCTTCAGAAACAGGACCTGCTTTCCAAGCCGACACACGGCATGAGGGCACTTTACATCCAGTTGAGGGTATGACCCCTGAGCCCAAAGAGAAGGATGCTGGAATCCACGCTGCCCCATGCAACTGAGACAACTTGGAGCAATCCTTTGCAGCTCATGCACCAGCCCTCTTGCTGTTGACGTTATACTGGGAAGTGTTCTAACAGGAAAAGAATCAAAATGCTCCAGGTGAACCCAAAAGTGAGCCATGGGAGTTTCCCTGAAAAACTGTGATTTGTCC